>CM073574.1:5061476-6506359 GCA_037074715.1 Magnolia kwangsiensis | reverse complement strand
CGACCGTCAACTAGATTTGCTCCAAGCCATATTCCAAACCCTAAAAACTAGTGAAGTGGGAAAGGCAAAAGCAAATCCAAACTAGATCTTCTCCAAGTTGTAGAGAGAGAGAGAGAGAGGGAAAGGGAATAGGGCTGAGAGAGAGAGAGAGAGAGAGAGAGAGAGAGAGAGAGAGAGAGAGAGGGTGGGAGGGAAAGGGAAGGGTGGCGGAGGGCACTGGAAGTGAGAGAGGGAATGGGGGTGGAGGGCGCTCGGAGAGAGAGAGAGAGAGAGAGAGAGAGAGAGAGAGAGAGAGAGAGAGAGAGAGAGAGAGAGAGAGAGAGAGGGTGGGAGGGAAAGGGAAGGGTGGCGGAGGGCACTGGAAGTGAGAGAGGGAATGGGGGTGGAGGGCGCTCGGAGAGAAGAGAGAGAGAGAGAGAGAGAGAGAGAGAGAGAGAGAGAGAGAGAGAGAGAGAGAGGGTGGGAGGGAAAGGGAAGGGTGGCGGAGGGCGCTGGGAGTGAGAGAGGGAATGGGGGTGGAGGGCGCTCGGAAGAGGAGAGAGAGAGAGAGAGAGAGAGAGAGAGAGAGAGAGAGGGTTCTGTTTTTAAAAAAAGCTTTTTTCCGCACGCCTTTGCTAGCGGCTGCTTAATTAGCGCTGCAAAGAGTTCCCGTAACACCACTGGATCATCAGCGGCCACACGAAGCGCCAATTAATGATTCTTACCTTTGCTGGCAGTTCGTGCTGGTCAATCGGTGAAAAAAGTGTCGGCAATGGCCCACTTTCTCGTAGTGTGCCACTTGGGATCAAGTCAATTGTCTTAGTTTTCCATTTTTTTAGTCCTACATTAGAAAGGTTTTCAAAAAATATTTAAATTTTTATATTAAAATTCTCAACTTACTATTTATATTGGGAATCAAGAGTGTGTCATGGACATAACCTAAATTTAAGGATGTCAATGAACATAAGCTGCCCTTAAGGCTTTTAGGCTCAATCCTCCGACTAACCTTGGACAGAAAATTAGGCACCTAGCCAGACTTGAGCAAAAAATTTAGGTCCATTTTTAAACTTGAATTGCCATTGACCTTGAGATAGCCTAATAAAAAAATGGAGTCCACACATGATAATTTTATCCTTGTAGTACGTTGTGGGCCTATGTGTAACACGCTCATGCATGTGGTGCTTTTTCATTAGGCTACCTTCATGCAAATTAAGGATCATGGCATGTTTAAGACTGCTTAAGATTTCAAAGGCATTTTTATCACATATCACATATCACATATCATCCATCATCCATAAACAACCCAAATCTGGCACAAATGTGGGTCGCTGGGCTGGATATATATTTTTTTCAGGATCCTCATGGTCCTGATCTGGCCTTAAAATTTAATTTAATCTTAATATATTTCAAATAGCATTTATTTATATTCATAAGAGAATAGAAAGGTAGGAATCACCCCCTTCTTTTGGCTGTAAATATAGTCGTTGCAACAATAGAGGCAGCAGCGGCTACAGATGCCCACCTTAAAGCCCACCCATATCTGACCAAGAACTTCCCCGACCCCTCATCATGCCACTTCCTCATCTTTCCAATTTCATCTTCCACGGATGGGTACATGTACGGATAGGATACAAAGCTACATACCCTCTTCACAAAATCCACCACATCTCCCTCTCTCATCCACCTCCCCCTCACAACTCCAAACCTCTTCAACACCCTAACATCCTCCTCGTCATCAACCAGCTCGTTCATGAGCTGGAAGTATCGAGTCAATGGCCGCTGAAGCTTTGAGTTCTCCAGCGCCATCAGATTGCTGACCACTGTCTCGATCTTAGTATCGAACACCAACGCTGGTAGTTTGAACATAGGCTCGGCGAATTGGACTTGAATGGCCCCATCTGGGTCTGCTTCGAACCGCACGCCGGACCAAGCTAGCTCCTTAGCCGTCGGAATGGACCACACTCGATTGGTGGTGACGACTGCCTGATCGTCTTTGGTGGGCCTCTCCAGGCAGTAATGCAAGCACTCAAGAAGGGTATTTTTAGTAATTAATTCCTTGGCAAGGCGGCCGTGGAACTTCTTCTTCTCGGCGTAGAAGGGAGAGTAATACCAGCAAAAGAGAGAGATCACTTCATGGAAGTCCTCTCTGTTGAAGGGAAGCTTCAAATAAACAATGGAAGGAGATGGACCCTTGCTTTCTTTCGACATGAATTTTAAGGTTTCAATCACCGCCTGATCGAGATTTTGGACCACATTGATGGTGTGGTCAAGTAGGAGCTGGTTCTCTAACAGGGCCATGTCTGAGACCAAGTGGGACCCATGCTTCGACATTACGTAGCTGTCCATTTTCTGTCTGTCCTCTTCAGCCCATTGCTTCAAGTCTTTAAGGAAGACCACAACAATATATATGGCATCGCATGTTTCCTTGATCTTTATGGGCAGCTGCGTGGGAAGTTCTTCTACCAGAGTAGCGATGGAGATTGTTGGCTCAAGCTCAACTGTTCAGAAAAAAAAAAAAAAAAGGTTTAAAAAATCAGGCTAAGTTGAACCTCATACATGCACGTACAACTGTCAACCGGTACCTGAAAGTCCAGTTTTTGGACCCTTCAGGTCTCAACTTTTCAGACCCAGGTCTAGTCTGGTACCCGTCGGGTCCACCAACTTGTACCCCGGTTAAAATCGGATGGGGTCCAGGCTAGTTAGTTTTAATTTTATGCATATTAATAGCTTTGTTAAGCCCACCGACATTTGCAATAAAGCTTGTGTACACGTCACAGGTACCATAGGTCCCAGATCCAATCCATCCATCATGGTTTGCACTTGCAGGAGGTTGAGGATGTTCTCCTACTAGATCTCTTCCTCATGCCAGCACTGGATCCTGCGTGAGACCCATCATGGGGGACGCGTTGAAGGATAGGGCCGAGCGGAAACTCTTGCAAGTTGCGTTTCTGCCCTACCTGCCAATTTAACTGCTTCATCTACGGTCTCGACTGGGTACATCTGGACTCGGTCTTATATTGTCAGTCGCAACCCACCTATAAATCGTGCCACTTTCTGTGACTTAGATTTTAATATTTCGTTTTGTGTTGCCAACCACTAGAATTCTTCAGTGTAATCTATGACAGTTCGATTTTCTTGTTGACAATTTTGGTATTGTTGGAATAATATTTGCTCATGGAGGAATCATGATCGAAGAAGACATCTCATCCGTGGTCATGATGAGATGGGTGCCTTGTTCTGGTGGGCTCATGAGAGTCGTAATTGCTCCCACTATGCAAAAGCATCAGATTTTAATTTAAACACTACTAATTTTACCTTTATATGATCTAGCACGTCCATATAATCAAAATATTTCTCTACTTCGACTAGTCAATCGAGGAAATTTTTTATGCGCAATAAACCATTAAAACTAGGAAGTTCAGCTTTACCTCGATGGTTGCTTTCAGCTTGATATGTAGGACCACCAAATGCCCTAGAAATATGGAAGACGGCTGCCTGCAGCCCTTGCATGGTTAACTGACTTTTCCGATGGAAAGTATCCATTCTTTCCGAAAGATCACGAATCCCTGTATCACCGTTCATAGGATTTTGGCTCATACCTTCGTTATTTGTCATCAGCCAGAGGAGAATCTTTGCTCTGATACTAATTGAAGTAGGGATGAATGTGACGAGGTCGAGCACTGTCTCTCTTAAGAGGATAACTGTTCCGAATGCATGGAACTTCTATGGACTCCTCACAGAGGCTACTCGAATCCGCGAGAAAGAAAACAAGTAAAATATAAAATAAATTCTATAAAATTTGAAATTGATTAATCAATCCAATAAACGAGTTCACGACCCTTTAAATAGGGATACCAAGCAATGGGAAAGAAATCAGAAGTAAACTACAACTAAAACTCCTAGAATTTGCAACTTACTATAAATAGTAAACTTACTATTTATAGACGGCCGTGATGTCTACGCAAGGTTTTCGGCCAAAAATAGTAAGTGTCCTATTTGTGTTCACTAAGTTATTCTCCTAATTTTTTTAAGATCATTTCATGTTGGGCGCAACTTCTAAAGCCCAATGAATGAAGAGTTAATCAAACTAAAACTTACTATTTATAGTAAAAGCGGAATTAAAGTAAGGAAACGACTATTAATCCAAGGTTATTTCGCAAATTCGGCTTACGCAACCCCGCATAGCGGGGTTGGTTGGCTAAAGTAGCTCGTTCTATTCCAAAATCAAATATTTTATACCCGATAACTCATTCCAGATTGTGAGATACACCCGATGGTCCGAATATCACTTTTGTCATCGACCGGGCCTTTTCTAATCCATCTTGGGCATGAAACTGTCTGCGACCCACTCTACATTAATAACTGATGTAGAGCAGATTGCGGACAGTTTCATGGCCAAGATGGATAAAAAAAGTCTTGGTTGACGACAAAAGTAATTTGGACAGTCAGACTATCTCACAATCCGAAATGAGTTATCAGGCGTAAACTATATGATTTTGGGGTAGAACGAGCTACTTTAGCCAAATAACCCCTCTATACTGGGTTGCACAAGTCGGATTTGCGAAATACCTCTGGATCAACAGTCGTTTCCTTATTTTAATTCCGTTTTTACTATAAATAGTAAATTTTAGTTTAATTATAACTCTTCATCCGTTGGGTTTTAGGAGTTGCGCCCAATGCAAAAAAAGCTTAGAAAAATTAAAAAAATAGCTTGGTGAAGCCAAACAGGACACTTACTATTTTTGGTCGAAAACCTTGTGCAATAGTAGACATCATGACTATTTATAGTAAGTTATGAATTCTAGGTGTTTTAATCGTAGTTTGCTTCTGATTTATCTCTCATTACTTGGTATCTCTATTTAAAGGGTTGTGAACTCATTTATTAGATTGATTAATCAATTTTAAATTTTATAGAATTTATTTTCTATTTTACTTGCTTTGTTTGTCATAGATTCAAAAAGTATATGTGAGGAGTTCAGAAAAGTTATGTGGATTTAGAACAGTTATCCTCTTGAGGAAGACGGTCCTCGACCTCATCATGTTCATCACATTTTATAAGTAGATAGGGATATTATAATATAGTTACCTTCGGAGTACTTATATATAGAATGGTACCGTAATGTGTGTGACGTCGCCTGCAGAGTCAATCATTGGTATCCACCAATGATAGAATGCCAACCCAAAACTCAAGTCTCAAGTGGGCCACACCATAAGGAACATCGGGGATGGTGGTCCCCACCGTTGAAATCTGGTTGGAACCCACCGTGATGTCCAGATGCCATGCAACCCATTCATATAAGGTGATTCCCACGAAGATGAAGGAAAAAAACTGAACATTAGGTGGGCCCTAAGAAGTTTTAATCGTGGTTATCCCTGTCCCCACCTTTCCATGTGGATGGATCTTCCTTATTTTTGGGCTCACGTACAAACATGAGTTGGATCAACTGATGGACGGAATGGAATTCAATCCTATGTTCCCATGGAGATTTTTGTTACACGGGCTCCCTACAAATGTTCAAAGACTCAAAAGAAAAAGGGAAGGCTGCTGAGATGTCGTGTACCTTTTTGCACAGGATTAAGACAGTAGAAAGCGATGCATTTTAAAAACTTCTCAGTTACAGGAAGCTCATCAGCATCCCTTCCAGAGATTGCTGAGTAGACAGCAGCTGCTTTTAAACCGAAGCATTTGGCCCAATCGGATTCGTCATATCCCTCAGAAGTGGTGAAGATGAAAGTTTTGGGAGTGAATACGCTTGGGTTGGCCTTTCGCATGTGGTATGGGACCATATATCTGGACATCTTCGATTGAGACCTTTTGATATTTGATAACGTGTAGTTGAGATTAGATGATAGAGAGGGAATGCATACAGGCATATATTTATAGAGAGGTAATGTTGTGTTTTATTTACTCGTCTCTCTCTCTTTTCTTTTTTTTTTTTGGGTTTCCTTCTCTTTCTTCGTTCCTTGCTTTGATTGATTGGAGTAGGAATAAAGAATGAGAAATGCTTAAGTTATTTGCCTAGATGAAAGATTGGAAAAGATGGATCGCTTGCAAGAAAAGAGATCCCGGCCATGTACCAGGTGAGGCTCTACCTGAAAATATATGTAAGCCGGCAATGGGTCGGGTAAGTCTGCTGGCCAACTAGCCCACCTGCTTCTGAGCCGGGTTTCAGCGGACGCGGATTTCCTGCGAAAGCCTTTCGCAGTAAGTTCCTGCGCAAGGGTACTGGGTGGGGCCCAAATCGATATCTACCCTGTTCATCCGTTTGGCGAGCTGATTTTAGTATAATTGATAAAATTTTAGGTGTATTCAAAACTCAAGTGGACCACACGAGAGGAAAATTTGGGAAAAGAAATACCTACCATTGAAACCTTCCTGGAATCCACCTTGATGTTTATATGCCATCCAAACCGTTTATAAGGTCTTTACCACTGGGATGAAGTGAAAATACTAAAAATTTAGCCCGAAGAAAAGCTTTATGGCCACAAGAATGTTTCAACGGTTCTAACTAAATATCCACGGATTCCTCTCGTGTGGCCTACTTAGTTTGGGATGCACCTTATTTTTTGTCATATCTCATAAAATGATCTCGCCAAACGAATGAACAGAGTAGATGTCCCACAAACATTGCGATGGGCCCCACCCAGAATCCTTGCGCAGGAACTTCTGCCAAAGGCTTTCGGAGGAAATCCGCGTCCTTTCGCAGGAAATCCGCGTCCGGTTTCAGCCAAGCCTGTTTGGAACTGTTAGAATTGCGAACCAAGACATTCACTGCAAGTGGCAGGCCGTTCATCTTCCAATGCACAGCAACACTTCCCATGAGATACTTTTTGAAGATGAAAATCTCCATGTATTTTCTAGGAACATCTAGTGTCTGAAGGGGCAGTTGTGTCTTTTCACCTTATATTCAAAAGCCTTCTTGTGTATCCGGTTGAAGCAAGCAAGTGAAAACGGAAAGTGTGAGAAGTTTGCAGCAGCAAAACAGTTTAAGAGAATAAAATTTCTGTTTTTCTCCTCTCTTTCTTCCTTTTGCATCAGATTTTTTGGGTTGTGCTAAGGCTTTCTAATGCCAAGAAAAATCTGTTATTTTGAAGCCAAGAAAAAATCTGGCTTATACAACCAACAAACCCGTATCAGAGCCGAGTTCTTTTTTTAGAAGAAGTTTCCAGCAGTTTTTTTTTACAGCCAAGTACATATTTTTCTGAAGAAAAAATCAGATTGCAAAACAAGTTTTTTTGAGTTCCCTGGTTGAAGCTGCCAGCCCCCTCCCCCCCCAAAAAAAAAATAATAAAAAAATAAATCAGATTTCAGCAGTTGTTCAACCAAGAAAAAAAAATCAGATTTCAGCAGTTTTTTCACCTTAAAAAAAAGAATCTGTTAAAAAAAATCAGATTTCAAAAGTTTTTCTAGCTAAGAAAAAAAATCTGTTAAAAAATAAAAATAAAAATCAGATTTCAAAAGTTTTTCTAGCTAAGAAAAAAAAAAACTGCTGTTTAAAAAAAATCAAGTTTCTATTTCATCCCTCTTTCCCTTCATTTAAAAAAATCAGTCATTCCTTCTTTAAAAAATAAAAAAAGATGGTCCGCTCAATCCAGCCACAAGTTCCTAAGTTGTCAAAGAACAACTATGAAAAGTGATGCATGTAAATGAAGGCGTTGTTCGAGTCGCAAGAACTATGGGAGATCATCACCGATAGTTTTGTAGAACCCACTATGGAAGAAAAAGCCACCTTCACTAATGAAGAAAAGACCGCTCAAAAAAATTAAAGAGAGACAACAAGACTTTGTTTCTCCTCTATCAAGGGTTGGATGAATTAACCTTTGAAAAAATTGTCAAAGCGATATCAAGCAAGCAAGCTTCGGATACCCTTGACACACTATCTTCAAGAGTGTTGATCAAGTGAAGCACGTTCGTCTTTAAACACTAAGAGTTGAGTTTGAAACGACGCATATGAAGGAAGATGAAAGTATCTTTGACTACTTCTCACGTCTAATTGTTATTATTAGCAATTTAAAAAGAAATGATGAAAAAGTTAAAGACATACATGTCATGAAAAAGACACTTTGATCTCTCATAACCAAGTTTGAAGATGTGGTTGTGGAGATCGAAGAATCAAAAAACTTAAAAAAACTGTCCATTAAAGAGTTGATGAGATCGTTGCAAGTACACGAGCACCGAATGCAAAAGAATGTAAGAACGATACTTGAACATGCCTTAGAGTCTAAGCTAATTCTAAATGAATAAAGAAATGACTATACACATCGTTGGGGCCGTGACACTAACAATCGTGCAAGAGGAAGATGACGTAAATATAATCCAAGCAATTCGCAAAATCAATAAAAATTTATCAATTTTCGTGGTAAAGGAAATGTTAGAGGTCGATCCATACGCGGTCACAGAAATACGAGAAATATTCAATGTCGAAATTGCAACAAATTCATCCATTATGTCTCGGATTGTTGGAGCAAGCTGGCGGATCGCGATGAACGATCTAACTATACTGAAGCATCGAGTCATGACCAGGAAGACTGTGATCGACCGAATGTATGGTATCTCGACATATGTGCAAGCAATCACATGTGTGGGAACAAAAGCCTATTTAAGGAACTCACGGAAGAAGTTCATGGTGATGTGACATTCAGTGACTCGTCCAAAATGTCAGTGAAAGGTAAAGGAAAAATTAAAATCTTTCAGAAAAATGGTGTTCCAAACTACATTTCCAATGTGTACTATATGCCCATCATGAAAAGTAATATACTGAGTCTCGGACAACTCCTCAAAAAAGGGTATGTCATACACATGGAGAATTCTTTTCTTCCATAAGATATATGCATGGACGTTTGATTGTGAAAGTCTAGATAGTGAAGAATCATATGTTTCCTCTCCATATAAACACAATGCTCGAGAAGTATTTTTATGGAAAAGCAAATAATGATTCTTGGATGTGGCATCATCGCTTTGGCCATCTAAACTTCAATGGCTTGAAACTTCTGTCGTCATCAAGCATGGTGCATAGCTTGCCTACCATTATAGCTCCAAAATAAGTGTGTGAGGCGTGCACACTTGGAAAACAACAAAAGAACTCCTTTCCGAGTGGAGTATCCTGAAGAGCAAGAGAACCGTTGTAGTTGGTTCACATTAACATCTGTAGACCATTGGAGCCAATCTCTCTTGAAAGTAATAAATACTTTATTACCTTCATTGATGATTTTAGTAGAAAATTGTTGGTGTATATAATGAAAGAGAAGTCTGCTGTTTTTACTATTTTAAAAATTTTTAAGGCCCTTATTGAAAAAAAAATGATCTTAAAATCAAAACCCTTAGATCTGACAGAGGTGGGGAGTACACCTTAAATGTTTTTCGAGAATATTATTGGGAACATGAAATTAAGCAACAACACATTGCAGCCTACACGCCACAACAAAATGGAATTGCGGAAGGAAAAAACCGCACCATCCCCGACATGACGAGGACCATGCTGAAGGAGAAAAGTCTGCTAAAGAATTTCTGAGTAGAGGCAGTTGCATGTACTGCCTATCTGCTCAATAGGTGTCCAACCAAGAATGTCAGGTTCATGACACTGTAGGAAGCATGGAGTAAATATAAGCCTAGAGTGGTACACCTTAAGATCTTTGGGTGTGTCGCCTATGTTCACTCCCTAAGTATTGAGTTGTGATGTAGTAATAAACTCGGTGAGACCGAGGTCGAATCCCAAGGGACTGGAACCTGTATGTAATCTGGAACTAAATAGAACTAAAATTAGACTAAGATGTAATCTAAATCCAATGTAATTGAGGGAATAATGATAAAATATTTATCTAAAACTTAGAGAATTCAGAGGAAGGAAACTAGAGATTCAGAGGATCTACTTGTAGAAATCAAAGAGATCTTATGCTTGATTCAAGAACTCAACTGGACTTTGAGTTCCATCTTCATCCAGTTGAAGGGTGTAACCATGAAAATTAAAACTGAACTTCCTTTAATATAGTTTTCAAGAGATGAAAAGTATATGAATTAGAATGGATTCCATCATTAAACCATACCCAGAAGATAAAACAAATAATAGAATTAAACTAATTAACAATCAATCATAAGATATATGAAGGTTAGGAAGGGTATCGTCATCCAACCATACCCAGGAGATGATGGTGAACAACAGGGCTTACTAACGTCATAATCAAAATAAGGAAAGGAACATGCCCAAAGCTATCGTAGACCCATTGTAATTTCAGTCACAACAAACCATTAAAAACTAAAATCATTCCCCATAATTAAACCAAAATCAACATCAGTTTAGTCTAAATAAAGAGCATAAGCAACAAGTCTCTCATCACGCTACAAGCTTCACCTCTTAGCTTTAACTAAGAGGTTTAGCCACACATAGACATGATTAGGCTAATCTCTTAAAAAAAGAAAGCATAAAGGAAAAGAAAGGAATTAAAGAAAAAGGAAGAAGAAACTGTTTGAAGACGCCTTCCACCGTCTCTCTCTCTTCCACGTCTCCTGCAAATTAAATGATTTTCTCTCTCTCTTTCTCTTTCTTTTATAGGTAATGAAGGCGGTGGAGAATTGTCAGTGGAGAACCGACCTTGATGGAGTCAGTGGAGTGCGTGAACGCACTCCTTTCACAGGTCGGTGACTATTTACGCAGCAGAGATTCCTGGAAAGTTCTTTACGCATCTATGATGATTGGTGGGCTCATAATCAATGCTGGCAAGAAAATCCACTCCATCCAGTGGATTCACGTCAGAATCTTAGTCAGATATGGATTGATTTGGGTCGGATTTGGTTTGGCCCACATAACTTTTTGCTACATCATTCATCTTCCTTTTACACGGTTGAAAACCGATCTTCATTGCTTCCTGCAATTCTGTCATCTAGGCTTGGATGAGAGAGAGCGTGGGCTTCTGATGGACGGTCTGGATCAAACCGATGAAGCACGGTGGTAGCCCATAAGATTCGCCCGCAGGCTCTGTTTGCGAAACAGAGCTTGCGCATTCGCGCTGTGGTGGTCGGTGGACCATTAATTGACGCCAGGTGTAAAATTCACTCCGTCCATTGGCTTTAGGATGAAAAACCGTCTAGACTTGCTTGGTTTTGGATCCCAACCATGGTGGACCATGAGATCTTCATTTCACCGTCCATCTCAAGTTCGAACACAGCTTTCTTGTGATCGGGTGTATGGGACCAAAAGGTCACCATGATTATGGTCGTTCCCACCGTCCGGACACAATGGACGGTCCAAATCATACATATGTATGATGGGTGGGCCCCACTACTATAAAACAGATGGAAAACGTCCGTCCGCTGTCTTTCGCATGAGTGGGATTGGGTCAGCGTCCGCTGACCGAGTGCTCTGGATCTAGTGCACCTTGAGTGCACTTGTGCACTATGCACATGCACAGCTGGTGGGGTCCACATGTGATGTTTATGAAAATCCTCACCATCCATTCATTTTTTCTCCTCTTTTAAGGCATTGAGAAGAAAATTGAAGCATATCCAAATACCAGGTGGGCCTCAATTCATTGATTTGTTGTCTGATTTGTCCGTTGGGCCACTTTCAGAGGGATCTAATGGCTGAAAATCGACGCGTACGGTTAATTTATGGTCATCAGGCCATGTATGCAGTTTCGAGTTGAACAGATGGTGGAAAACCTGTGATCTTGCATTCTGGCTGATTTTCGGGTCAATTGAATTTCAGTTTCTCAATTTTCTCGAATCTCTGACATCGATCTTGGTCTCCTTGAGTTCGTCCCTTGCCTTGGTGTCATCAGAGCGTTAATCCATGCTTTTAGCACCTTGTTTCGGTCCAAACTCCTAAACACACCTTGCATCACAAACATGATTATTTCAAACTGTTAAACAATTACTATATTCGTAAATCTATGCAATAATTGGGGTCAGGTATGCAATATTTTACCCTTAACAGCTTACGCTCAAGTTTCAGAAGCAAGAAGGAAGAAACTTAATGATCGTGGCGAGAAGTGCATCTTCATAGACTACAGTGAAGAATTGAAGGCTTACTAGCTCTATAACCCACTAACCAATAAGGTGGTGGTAAGTAAAGATGTAGTGTTCTATAAGGAAGAAGCCTGAAAGTGGAATCAGGAAGTTTAGCCAATGAAAATCAGGTCGAGGCTGAAGAATATAAAGAAGAAAGGCATGTGAATTAGGAGCAGACACCCACATCACCTCCTTCGAATCATAGAAGTCCGAGAGTACGTTCCATCTCCCCTAGAAGACTTCATCAAATCAAAATTCAGACAACACATCTTCATCCAATTCACCTTCACCTTTGGCTCCTATCAAAATAAGAAACCTTAACAACATCTACACAAAAACTGAGGAAGTAAATTTGTTCTGCTTGTATGCGGACCATGAGCCTCTCACATTTGAGAAGGCCATGAATGAAAAATGTTGGAGAAAGGCTATGGAAGAAGAAATCCATGTTATCGAGAAGAATCATACATGAGAGCTTATCTCACTCCCCAATGGCCAGAGGACCATTGGTTTCAAATGGGTGTATAAAATTAAGCGAAATGCCGATGGTAAGATTGAATGATATAAGGCAAGGCTCGTAGTAAAAGGCTATGAACAAAAGTATGGGATAAACTATGAAGAAGTTTTTGCCCCAGTTGCTCGCCTTAATACTATGAGAATAATTATCTTTATTGCAGCTCATCACAGTTAGATGATCTACCAACTGGATGTGAAATCTGCATTCTTAAATGGAATACTTGAAGAAGAAGTTTACGTTGGCCAGTTTGAAGGCTTTTCATACAAGGGGAGGAACACAAGGTATATCGGCTGAGGAAAGCCTTGTATGGGTTGAAGTAAGCTCCTTGTACTTGGAATGCACAGATGGACAACTATCTTTAAGAGAATGGTTTCGTTAAATATCCATATTAACATGTCGTCTATACAAAGAAGAATGCCCGTGGTTATATGCTTATAGCTTGTTTATATGTTGATGATCTATTATTCATTGGAAATAGTCAGGCAATGTTTGAAGAATTCAAGCAGGCTATGTTCAAAGAGTTTGAGATGACTGATGGTGCATTGATGTCCTTCTTCTTGGGCATCAAAGTGAAACAACAAGTTGGCAGTATCTATATATCACAAAAGAAGTACGCAAAAGAACTTCTTGAGAAATTTCGGATGACCGACTGTAAAGCTATAAATACACCTATTGCAATAGCCCTGAAGCTCATAAAAGATGGCGAAGGAAGAAATGTTGACTCGACTTTATTCAAAAGCCTAATGGGAAGCCAGATATAGCCGATATATAGAAGCGCCAAAAGAGTCACACTGGCTAGTTGCTAAAAGAATTCTGAGGTATATCAAAGGGACTATTTCATTCGGTCTCTTTTATCCATACAATGATGATGCAATTTTGTATGGATACTCTGATAGCGATTAGGGTGGTGACCAAGACGAAAGAAAGAGTACCACAGGTTATTCTTTCTATCTTGGATCGACAACATTCACATGAAACTCAAAAAAACAGAGTACGGTAGCACTGTCCACATGTGAAGCCGAGTATGTAGCAACTTTGTCCACTATGTGTGAGGCGATATGGCTAAGGAATATGCTAAAGGAGTTGAAGCATCCGCAGGAAGAATGTACTATCATATACATGGACAACGAGTCGGTAATTGAGCTTGCCAAAAATCCAGTGCATCATAGGAGGAGCAAGCACATTGATACAAGGTATTATTTCCTGAGAGATCAAGTAAAGCAGAAATCGATGAAGCTATAGTACTATCATACCACTGAACAAGTAGCGGACATCTTCACCAAAGCATTGCTGATTGATACATTCAAAAAACTTAGATTGATGCCTAGAATGAAACCTATTTTGGTTTGAAGGGGAGTGTTGGAATTGCAAACCAAAACATTCACTGCAAGTGGCTGACTGTTTATCTTCCAATGCACAACAACACTTCCCATGAGATACTTTTTGAAAGATGAAATGCTTTGTACATTTTCTAGGAACATTAAGTGTAGGAAGCTCCTAGTAGGGATAGTTTTGTCTTCTCACCTTACATTTAAAAGCATATAAATAGGCATCTTGTGTATCCGGTTGAAGCAAGCAGGCATCCAGTGTATCCGGTTGAAGCAACAAGTGAATAACGAGCAAGAAAAAACGACAAGTGTGAGAAGTTTGCAGCAACAAAACAGTTTAAAAGAATAAAAATTTTGTTTTTCTTCTCTCTTTCTTCCTTCTGCTTCAGATTTTCTGAGTTGTACTAAGGCTTTGTAAAGCCAAGAAAAATCTGCTATTTTGAAGCCAAGAAAAAATCTAGCTTATACAGCCAACAGGAACCTGGGATCAGGTGATATGGAATTACATTTGATCCCTTCTAAATTACATCTGATCTGAGCTAAAGATACAACGGAATTTTGTGGAATTTGAAATCCACTGCATCTACGGTCCCACTCCGGTACATGAGTTTTATCCACGCTGTCCATTCATATGCACCTTTTATATGTGAGACTTAATTGTAGAATTTGGTCAGTTGATTATAGGTCCAATGTCCATTAAACACGGATTTCATATAAAATGCTGTTTTTGTCTCAAATAGTTTTTTAATGGGTTCCGTCAAATGGCCTGGCTGTCCGTAAGACTCAAATAAATTAATAGACAACAAGTATGGACACTTGCATATGGTGTCTTTGCATGTATTCATTAACTGGGCTAGTTTGGATACCTTTAACCCCGTGTTCCATTCTTAAGCTGGAATGTAGTCATGCTGAGTTAGGTGAAATAAGTTAAGGATATGTGTGTATATATATATATATATATATATTCACATTTGTTTTTCGCACACCTATATAGACCAAGGAGATGCGGCTGCCACTTGTTTTTTGCACACCTATGTAGACCAATGGATGAAATCTTACTCATATATTGAGAATATTGTTTACACCTGACCAGTGCGGCCAGATCAAACGATCCATACACCAAATAAGGTATAAATCAACTTTAATAGGAAGATTAAAGACATACACATGAGAGAACATTAAACACTAGAGTTCTATTAAAATTACTCTCTACAAAAAATAAGAGTTTCATTGAATCAAGTCTATATCTCAACATTAAATGCAAAATTCCATCAAAGTGTGTGTGTGTGTGTGTGTAAATTATATTAAAAGCACTTTCTATGGATGTCAAAGTCAAGTGATGTAAGAACTCTAATAACTTTTCAATATAAGAGTCCAATGATGGAACACTCCAGCCAACGTACAATCTAAAGAAGAGATAGTCTCTCTTGTACACATGGCTATACGCAATAGGATATGCTGACATGGAATTATCAATGCAATTTCCACAACTAATCGTACAGATCCTTAACGATGCCAAAGACCGCTAGGCTAGTGCCTCTTAACAGGTTATACAATGAGCATAGGAAGAATAGTTCAATACCCTACGTCGAACACATCTGTTTACTTTTTAATTTACCTTTTATTTATAGCATATAGATTACCACAACCTAACGGCCACTATTAAAGTACCGTATGATTAGATTTAATGTCTACAACTATAAGTTGTTAGATCATGATTAACTCAGTTCTTACTTAAGCGATCATACTTATCTGGTCACATCCTTTTGACCACTCGCATCGATCGTCTGTTCCGATAGACAAACCAAGTATTTATATCATTTATTTCTTTAGTTATTTGATGCTTTGTCAATTGTAATGAAGTATATATTCAAATATTAATAAAATTGGCATTGTTTAGCTTCTTTTTTTTAAAAAAAAAAAATAATAATAATTTAATTTGTTAATCTCTATTCCTTTGGTTAGTGTAAAACTAAGTTACTGATGAAAGAACAAGTGCAAAATGAATTCATTCAAAAGGGCTAATCCTATCCTTTCACAAATCGGCTGATAGCATATCACAATCGATGGTTGACATGATAGCTAAATTCTGCATCTACTCTTTAATTAGTTTGACTCAACGTAGGGATACCAACGATTCAATCAAATATTGAATTGAGCATACTCTGGCACGCCCGCGCATCATAATCATATACGAAATATCTGAATACATGCCCTCGATTACACGTGTAGCCTTGTGTTTGATTGAATTGACACAACAGAGTCTAATGCCAGATGCCATTACAATTATTTAGGTTGGTTTAGATTAGGCTTGGGCTTGAAAGAGTTTTAAGTGGGCCGGCTTAGGCAAAGGCTAATAGGTGATGCCAGAATTCTTGGCCTGTAAAGTAAACGGGTTAGGTTTTGGCTGACCCTAACCCGGCCTTGAACCCGACCAATTGTCACCTCTAAAATATACCATGTCCTGAAATCCTGGCTGGTCCAGCATCAGGTGGGCCGCACATGTACATTGAATCCAGGAGTGGTGCCCTCATTTGACTGGGCCCAAAAGTTTCTAGGAGGTCGGCTCATGCTTGAAGTCCAGGCACGGTGCTTGGGCTCGGGCCAATGATGAATATTTCATGGACTAGCCTGGGGACTAAGACATTTCCCATGTTGTACGCACGTGTGAGATCCACTCCGTGTGCAAGAAAGAGATCCAATCTATTCAGTTTGAGAGCCCCGGTAAGTAGATGCCTCACCCCAAAAGTCTTTCCTGCCCGCCCAAACAGTGGGCCATACGTTGTAAAAAAAAAAGAAAATGACAACTAATGAAAATTTTCATAATTTGAAACTATGGCCCACCTAATGTGTGGATTGGCATGATTATTCAAGTAGGACACCTATACTATGGACCCACTTGTGGGATGTCTAGGATCATGCACCCATATTCATCTAGATTACGGCCAGGGCCAGGGCTCCGAGGACTTGGGCCGGGTTTGGAATATGGCCCATTTCTTGGTCTTGGGTCTCTGGAGGCATCTAAATGCTGGCATCACTAGGGCTATTGTTGGCCGGACTTTGCTTATTTGTTGGAACTAAACTGTAAACTTGATCGTAACCGTAGATGGGCATCGTTTTAAGCTTAAACTTGGGTCTTGATAGAATAAGTTAAGAGTCTCATCCTATTGATTTTTTGGGCAATAAAAATATCCCCAAGCCTAACCACTGGCTTATGATGAGATCTACAAGTCCCATATGGGCCTGTACATAGCCCAAGCCTGACACATTGCTTTTTAAGGAGACGCAACCCGCCAGAACTGGACCTGTTGAGTGCTGACATCTTGAGGCCTACCAGTTTCAATGGTTCTTGATTGGGTTAGTTTGAGCCCAGATGTCGAACTTGTTTTGATCTCTATCAATCTGTTGCCAGTGGGCCTCAAGGAAATATTTTCGCAGTGGATGATCTCTATCGATCTGTTGCCACAGGTACATGAAATGAATAGATCCATGCTAGTCTCCTGAAGGGGAAAATGCGACTCTATCCATTAGTTTTGCCATCTCAAGTTATAACATGAGTGTAGATCCAAAACTCAAGTGGGCCACGCGAGAGGAAGCAGTGAGAATGAAAATGCCCACCATTGAAAGATTTTTGGAGTCCACCATAATTTTTATATGCCATCCAAACCGTTCACAAGGTTAATCCCACTGAGATGGACTGAAACACAAATACTAGCCTGATCCAAAACTTCTATGTCGATATCTTGTTTTTAGTTCCTATACACAAAGTCTTCGTAAACTCCTCTTGATGAATGGATAGATTAAGAACATTCAAGGATGGTTTGAAGGCCTGTGTGGGCCTGAAATGAGCCCTTCTGAGAAGATGAAAACAGTGCAAGAATGGTTTGAAGGCACTTGTAAGTGGTCCTATTCAATGTATAAGAATATTTTTGGATTTAAGGTCATGTTTCCAATGATTCTACCTAAAAAGTTGGGAGTAGCTGTGGAAGGAAAGAATATTGCAAAAATTTCTTAGATTCAAACTATTTTAAATCTTTGATAATGTCATTCTTTCATTTATTGGGCCGTCCACTACAAGAAAAGGGGGCTTTAGCCTCGGTTCAAAACTGTGGCTAAAAAGGTTAAAAACTGAGGCTAAAGCCTTTAGCCTCAATTTTGCCTCAGTTACCCAAACCGAGGTTGAAACCCCTGTTGCTAAAGGCTTTAGCCTCAGTTTTAGCAACCGAGGCTAAAATGACTTCTATAGCCTTAGTTCTTCTAGTGAATCTAAAAACCTTTTTAGCTTCAATTTTCTCGAAATGAGGTTAAATCAAAATTTTAGCCTCCATTGTTTTCAACTGATACTAAATCTAAATTTTAGCCTCAATTGCCTCCAACCGAAGTTAAATCTATTTTTAACCTCGGTTCTCAACAACCGAGGCTAAATTCAAGCCTCAGTTACAAATTGATGCTAAATTTATTTATTTATTTTTTTAAATATTTATTTAAACTACTAATCCATTCATTCAATCCACTCGTGAAACAATCAATCATGAAAGCCACAATACCAACAAAACAGTTAATAACAGTATATTTAAAGTTTAACTCAATCAAACTGTTACACAACATTAAGTTCCACAAATAATACAAAGTCATATCACGCCCGTCATCACTGGTGCCATCGTGCTTGGCAGACCCTGAGATAACATTACCCATCCATCTTCTGTTGTTTCTGCAGTTATCCGCTGCATTAGAAAATAACAAACAACAAATAACTTATCACAACACAAAAAAGAAACCAGAGTGCAGAACAACGAGTCAACACATTTTTCCTCCAAACTATTGTGTTATTTGTTTTAGGAAAATACCTTTTTAGGGTCATATGTAAGCAATTTGTTCAACAAGTCAAATCCAGCCTTAGAAAGGGTTGGGCGTCCAGAGAAAGATGTGGGTGGGAACTTATCACACAGCTTGTTATACCTGAAAAAAACAGGTTAGTGGTTACTCCAAACATAAGCTACATCAGCGCAACTGAAAATTGCCAACAAGGCAAACCAGAAAACCTTACCAGCATCACCCATAGCTGGAAGCCTAGGAAAATAGTGGCAAGAATAAGAACACAACTAAATGTCTAGTATGCTTCTTAATGAATTTGAATGAATATCAGAAACAGGGAGAACAAGTACTTACGGCTGCTTTACAAAGTTGACCTTGACCCTAGGCAATTCAACAAACTCTTGCCATATCTTTGTGCTTGGTGTGCCCAGAGTTCGGAATATCTGAAATGAAGTAAAACCACAATAACTGATTAAAACAGTGCAGCTAATAATAGGCATGAGAAGAAGTTGTGCAGAGTAGAAACCTTGTCAAGCTGATCAAATTCAGTTTTCCCATTGAATAACGGTTCCTTCGCTAAAAGTTCTGCCATTATACAACCTAACGACCACATGTCAATAGCTGTTGAATATTGCTTTGCACCCAATAGAAGTTCAGGTGCCCCGTGAGGTACGAAGCAATGAAAACTACAATGAGTTTGCCTAGAAATTGTAATATGTTATTGAAAGGAATTGACTGACATAGGCAAGACTACCATGATCAGCAAGATGAACAAGGTCCTCAATTAAAGAACTTAGAGAGAAGAAAGAACAAAAAACATGTTTTTGCTCCATATCATGCGAAAATCTTGTAAAAGAAAATATGTAATGAAATAGAAGAAAGCATGGGTACAACATCTAAGAGCAGGTCAAAATTGATTTTGTCCGAACCAATCACATGTATAAGAAAAGTGCAGCTTGAATGGGTCAAACACAAGCAGAAAACAACAACAGTGTGTGAATCAACCAAAAAGTAAAATAAAATATTAATCTTTAAGGAACTGTTCACACCTCCAATAAGGATAGTTGTGTGGATTAAGCAAACCAATGTCATTACAGGCACATCCTAAGGAGGAAGGATGAGAACAAAAAATAGACGAGAAACCATTCAAGACACATTCCACATGCAACTGTCAGAGTCGACAAAAACCATATAACATCATCCACGAGGACAAGCAGCATTTCATGACAAGACAACAATGGACACAACCCATGGGCATGAACCAGGAAAGCAAGAAAAACTTGCCAACACTTGTGAGAATGGAAAATGAATGACGGTGATGAAAAATATTGCAAGGTTCTAGTTTTTCAGAAAGGATTGACCAACGGATCATGTATGCAAGATCCAAACCCTCCATCTGGTTGGAAATAATGTTTAGATCTTCCGCCTTAAAAACAAGCTGTTTCAATCTCCTGATGGATCGAAATATATAAAGAAAACTGATGATTACAACAATTTTTTCCTAGCCGTTCATTTGCTTTTTTCAAAATTATTTTTATTATTATTTTTGATATGGCCTCCCTAATGGGTGAAATCGCCTTATTAAGGGGAAGATCTAAACCGTATAGCCCACCTGTGGAAAGATCAAACGCTGAAGAAGCTTATGATTTAAAAAACAAATTGACCTGGAGATGAGAAGGATAATCTGTCTCTGCTATCTATTTCTAAGTTGGTAATGACAAATTTCTCTGAAGCTCCTCTATGAAAAAGAAATGAGAATATCAACAAAATAACATGTTCTCAATTTAAATTTTCAGTGCTAAACTGTACTTAGTCATATTTTTTTTAGGCTACAAGGGAACCAACTAGTGATTTTAACCAATGGTACCTAAATCGCAACAACATTTTTCTTCTTGAGAGAGGGTAGCCCGCTGACACTGTTTTTCAGCTTGAAGTACCTACAAAAGAGGGTCACATTGAAGTATATCTTTTAACATAGGTATAGAAAGTAATAAAATGGAAAGAAAATTAACCAATTTGCATTATTCCAGGTTGCTGAATTATAGACTTCTACAAATATAGAAGGGGATTTCAGGCGGTGAACTTGAACCACGGTTTAGAAAAACTAACAAAGGATTATCACATGCTGATCGTGCCACCGGGCCCCACGACAACATATATTGGAATCTGACTATGTAACATGGCCCACATTGAAGCATTGTGACAAAAAAAAAAAGATATATAAGAGAAGGGGCATTTTGGGAAGAATTGGACTAAGATACAACTGAAACTACTATACATATACAACCAGGAATATTCTCTACATGGTAGCTAAAGAAATGTATATAAATGGGGAGTGTTGTATGACATCTGGTCATGATCATATAGAATTTTTGGGAGCATGCGATACATACCATGCCCAGTGCCCTGCAATTCTATGCACCCTCCACCTAGGTTGTTCCATTGCCATCCCGAAACTAGGATCATAGAGATTTTTTGCAAGCCTCTTCACCCAATCCACCATTCCCAAATCAGCTGCAAGAACTGAAATCAGCGACTCTGACCCAGATGGCAGCATCCTGTGGAGCTCAAAAGATGGAAAGGGCGTGTGGAGGAACCATCCAACTTTCATTTTTCTGTTATATTCCTTCAGGAATTTTGGAAGAAACATGAGATGGTAATCATGGCACCAAACAACATCCCCATCTTCATAATGCCTGGCCACCATATCAGCAAACATTTGGTTCGCCTTTTTATATGCATCAAACTGAGGCTGGAGATTGTGGGTCATTGCAGGCCTACAATCTTCATGTGGAAGCCCAAGGTAATTGAAAAGACGCCACAAGATATTGTTACAATAGCTGTCATAGTACAGATTAACTGTCTCCTTATCAAGGAAGATCGGAACACATATCTGTTTGCAATGAGTGAAACACACTTCAGAAGGCAATCCACGACCAAAAATGTTAACATTGACTCTTCACAGAGGAAAATCTATGTCAACCCATAAAACTAAGGTATCAAACTCTTAATGCTAGATCAAAAGAGAAACAACTAATATATTTATAAATTCAAGGCCAAAGACAAGTTAATAATGAAAATTACATCTCACAAACCTTTTCAGCTAGTGCTTAGTAAGTGATCGCTGCCCAATTTCATCCGGTACATATAGACCAGCCCATCCAATCCATTTTGCCTCAAGATCCTTCACACCTTTGACAAAATGTGAGAAAAGTGAAGTGATGCTCTGTCTTATCCCATTATGTAAAAAGGTATACTGGGAAGACTAAATTCTGCTCTTAGCATATATTCCTAATTGATCAGTTTAAAACATGTCAAGAGACCATCCTTAAACACTAACAGCCAGCAGTCGGAAAAAGGGAAGTTTAGCATTAAACCTTGCCACCAGGAAAAAATTTTATTTTCCAGAGCAATGCATCATTTTCAGGTGCGTATGCTGTAGAGCCCATGGAAGTCCTCATATTGGGGGTTGTTGCATCTACAGGTACAGGCAGCTCAATCTCCACATTTGTAGCTGTGCTGTATAATGAAGCAGAGCAAAATCAAGAGAGTAACAAATCAAATTTCCCCTATTAACACTAAGAAGAAACAGTGTCCAGCAGCAAAAAACCATTGGCTAGTGACAATATAAATGCACCTGCGCTCCTTGAACTGACTCCTCGCCTTTACCATGATCTCTATATGACTTCTCGAATTCCTTTCAACTTTAGCTTCCATCCAGATCAAAGGTTTGACCTGAAACCGAAGATGGAATTAGCCTCAATAAACATTGTAAGTTTTGAAACTGGGTTGGTGGTAGTAGCAGCATTAGCCAATATACATTGCAGAAGCAAAACATAAACCTGAGTACTGAGTCTATAGGCCATCAAATCAAAGGATCCATCGGGCAGAATGAAGGATATTGTCTTGTCATTTTCAAAACGGGCCAAACGCATACACCTAGACCAAAAGTGAGCAGTCAGAATGCAAGTTGCCACAGAACACAACAAGCAGTCTCTCATTGCTATGGTCGATAAACAATCTGAAAGAATCAAACTAAAACAACGAGTTCGCAACATACTGATGAAACTTCATATCATCCAGATCAATGGCTTTTCCCTTTGTTGTTAACTGAATAGAAAAACAAAAACATACAGGGAGAGAAGCTGCATTTGGATTTTGCAATCATGCCGAATTTCAATCATCATCTTGATGTAGATGAAATCAATAAAAACTAGGATGAATTAAGCAATGTTTGAGCCTAGTGATTGAATTTAAGGACTTTACAAATCAGAAGATAATAAATCTCAAAATGTATTTCAAATGCATGATATTACATAAATCAAAGATAAATCTCTAAAATCTAAATACAAAAACCTAAATTACAACTTAAATCAGCAAAAATTGAAACAAAATCTAATGAAATCTCTAAGAATAAAGAGACATAAGTTGGATCAAGATCAAAACAGATCAAGCACCAGAAATCAAGAAAAAATCACAAAAATCGAACCCTAAGTGGAAAATTTAAATGATTATGTAGGATCTTTCATTCACTTAGTAAAATACCTTGAAAAGCATATATGGTGTTCCAGTTTCTATCTGTGATTTCAGAATTTCAAACCATAGGGTCTGTGCCTAAACAACTTTTTTTGCCTTGCCCTGAGTCCAACAAATACAAAGACAATGTGTAACATTTTCATTGAATGAAAGTACTAAAATTTTCAAACTTCAAGCTCCAGTCAAGCTTACCTCTCTTTCATATCTAGTGTACAGTTCTTCAAATTCCTCACCCCAACAATCAGATAAACTTGGAGCCTCATTTGGGCAAAACAATGGCCACTCCCCATTGTTGTTCAACCTTTTCATGAAAAGGTCAGGAACCCAAAGGGCATAAAATAGATCCCTAGCTCTGTGTTCTTCCTACAAGAATGCAGCAATACAAACATTGATAAGGCAGCTCAGAACACTACAAGTATGATGGTTGATACTTGGACGCTTTGAAATTGTACATGTGGCAGGTGAGCTATGTTGAAGAGATAGTCAACTATAAGGCACCTTTTTTTTTTTTTCTTTTTTTCTTTTTTTCAGTTAGCTTGTTAGTACACACAACATTGTCAGTTCAAACTTCAATGTTAGCCACCCCTACCAGGGAATCGAAGCGAAGACCTCAATGTTGAAACGAGGTATTTTCACTCAGTCTGCCACTTGAACTCCGAGGGACCTAATTAAATTACAAAACCCCTAAATATCCACACCATGAATGATTGCCATCTCCAAAAAACTAAGTGTACATGTGGCAGCTATGTGACATTGAGGTAGCTACCAACATGTAAAAATGATAATTGTAACAATGCTCCAATGTGCGATGAGGACTCAAATTTCTTGTGCAAGACTCGGTCAAGACAAATAAAAATAAAAGTAAAATGAATTATGCATAGGCCTTTTTATTTTTTAATAATTGTGTGGACTTTTAGAGCCAATCTAGGTGCATGCAAAGTCATGTAGTGCACATGCCATCCTACATAGACAACATGTAAGTAGTTCCTCAAGCACTATTACAGTACCTTGGTTGACCTGGCATTCATAACAATATAAATCATCATCAACATTATTATCATTGGCCTACAACAAAAATTATAATAACTTCAAATAAAACGAAAGCTAAAACATTGTGCTTATAATTAGTAAAGCCATTAATAGCAAGTAACTTAAAACATTGTGCTTATAATTAGATTTGTGCCAGGTTGGCATGTAGAGCCACAGAGGAGTGAACCACTTACATGTATGCATCATTAAAAGCTTACAAGAGAGAGAGGCTACCTAATATAAGCCATACCTTAAAGTAAGATGATTGAAACGAACCAAAATCAGATTCCTCCTACTGATTTCCTTATCATTAACTTCAACCGATATCAGATTCCTACTGATTTTCCCTCTTAACTTCCCAAATGCAATTGTGTCAGCAACATTTCTTTTTACTACTTGTAATCCACATTAGAGATGTTCTAGGAGATGTTATAAGAGACTTCAAGAGGAACAAGGAAGTGAGATTTTCATCTAAAATATGAGATGGCTAATGAAGGAACATACACTGCTTATAATCTCCATTGCAATCCTCCCTCTCTTTTAACTGTTCCTCTGCTTCAGTCTTCATTCACAAAGTTCTGATCTGACATCTCTGCAAACACCCAAATTCTCTTAGGTTTAAATTTACATGATACGAAGCATTTGCAGGTTGTCAATCTTCTTTGTTTTGCCTCTCTCTCTCTCTCTCTCTCTCTCTCTCTCTCTCTCTCTCTCTACTTTTAATTTTTTTTTTAATTTTTAATTTTTAATTTTTACAGATCTGATCTAAAAGCTTAGAATGACAACAATCCGAGTTAAAGATATGATGGCGCTGGAGCAGATTTTTCAATCCTTCGAGCTCTTTACAATGTGAGATTTTTTAGGAAAGCACTAATTCGTTCATCTACAGATCTAGATAACAGGGAGACTCAAAATTTTGGGGAAAAAAAACAATAGATCTTGTTCCAGCACTAAGATCTGAACCTATTTCACTTAAAATCCTTATCCAGTTACAGATTTACAGGATACGGAACCAAATTCCAGTATTATATCCTCTGGTAATCTGTGGCAAATGTCCCAGTGGCAAATGTCCACAATTGGAGGGGGCATTTTCGTCACTGAGGTAATGCAAGAACTAGGCCTAGTTTGGGAGTTATGCCAAATAGCATTTTACCAAAACTTGCAGGGGGCATCAAATGCAGGAGCGAAGACCCGATCATTCAGGTGTCTTCATTGTGCCTCAGGAGTGCACGTGCTATGTTTTTAAAACCCCTAATATACTGTCTTTAAAACCTAACTGCCATCAGAAACCAAATTCTTCTCTCCAAGTCCAAAAATTTAGGGTCTCATATAGGAAAAAATGTATACAAAGGATAGAGAAAAGATCATCAAAATGAAGAAAATGAAACATAAGAACAATGAGAAGTATTTCCAAAGAAATTCGCAAAATTTCAGGTTCCACTCTCTAAATTTCCACTTCTAAAGTCACGAATCAACAGAAACTCAAAATAGCAAAAAAAAATCATTAAAAGAAAAAAGAAAATGAGAAATCAAGAGCAAGAGTAAGCAAAATTTTCCCAACGTTTTAAAAAATCAACGAAATTTCCATGTGAAATCTCTGTTTCTAGGGTTTCGACTAGAAAAAACTCGAAAACATGCTAAAAGAACGAAAATCTGCAAACAAGGAAATCACAAAGGTCTTCTTTATGGGAATCCAACAGAATTCCACAAAAAAAAAATAAAAAAAAAATCTCTGCATTCCTCTCTAAACCAGACGATCTAGGGTTCTCGATCGAGAAAAAAATAGAAAAACAGCAAAGAAATTCCAAAAAAAATAAGAAAAACAAAATTGAGAGCTAGAACATCCGATCTTCGACGAGATTTAACGAGAAATTGCAGGAATAAGAGCAATACGGACCTGCACGTCCGAGAAACAAGGATTTTGAAGCTCCTTTCGCCATCAATCGACGAAATGGTTGGAACTAAAGAAAGAAATGACGATTTCCAAGCAGAAATTGAGAGAAATGAGGGTTTTGGGAGACTCGTTTGGACTTGCTGAGAGACCTTTCGCCCGAAATGCCTTGAGTGAGAGGAATAGTAGCTTGCTTTTGTAGCTGAGCTTTACAGGAAATGACGAAACGCAAGGTCGAAAGTGCCCTTGCTACTGAGAAAGTATAACAGCACGTGTCGGGGGCGATATCGGCCTCAGTTTTCCATAACCGAGGCAAAAAGGGCAGCTCACCGTACAACTCGGTTGGGCCCACCATGACATGGCATCCGCTCTATTTATCTTTTATAACGGATTATTTTAAAATGGACTCCAAATAGTATGCTTATTCAACACTCCAATGATCCATAATGTATGGATAGTGATAATGGGACTATTTACCTTTGAAATCTTACCGTGGCCCACCATAATGAGTTCGGTAGCCTCAAAAAGGCTTCAATGATAGATGTCTTCAAGAAATAAATTTTCGGCCCACTGCCATAAATGAGTTTTCAAAAATGATGGAAAGGCTTTTAGCCTCGGTTACTAACCAACCGAGACAAAATGATAGACTTTTAGCCTCAGTTACTCACTAATTGAAGTAAAAAGGTAGACATTTGGCTTCAATTGTTCACCAACCGACACAAAATGGTAAACTTTTAACCTCAATTTCTCACCAACCAAGGCAAAATGATAGACTTTTGGCCTCAATTTTTAATAACCGAGGTAAAATGGTAGACTTTTGGCCTCAGTTTTCAATAACCAAAGTAAAAAAGATAGACTTTTGGCCTCAGTTGCTCACCAACCGAGGCAAAAGGGCAAACTTTTGACCTCAGTTTCTTACCAATCGAAGCAAAATGGTAGACTTTTAGCCTCAATTTCTCACCAATCGAAGCAAAAGGGCAGACTTTTAGCCTCAGTTTCTCAACAACCGAGGCAAAAAGGCAAACTTTTAGCCTCAGTTGCTTACCAACTGAGGCAAAAGTGCAGACTTTTGGCCTCAGTTTCTCACCAACCAAGGCAAAAGGGCAGACTTTTGGCCTCAGTTTCTCACCAACCGAGGTAAAAGGGCAGACTTTTGGCCTTAATTTCTCATTAACCGAGGTAAAATGGTAAACTTTTGGCCTCAATTGCTCACTAACTAAGGCAAAAGGATAAACTTTTGGCCTCAATTCTCAACAACTAAGGTAAAATAGCAGACTTTTAGCCTTAGTTGCTCACCAACCGAGACAAAAGGGCAGACTTTTGGCCTCAGTTGCTCACCAACCGAGGTAAAAATGGCAGACTTTTGGCATTAGTTTCTCACCAACTGAGGCAATATGGCAGAGTTTTGGCCTCAGTTTCTCATCATCCGAGGCAAAAAGTGAATGATTAACCTCAGTTCCTTTACAACCGAGGCTAAAAACCATATTTAGCTTCTTTTTTTTTGAATCGATGCTAAAAAATTGAGGCTAAAGGTCTACTTTCTTGTAGTGTTTTAGGGCTAGGGCTGAAGCATCTTTAGTCCCATTAGGGCTAGGGTTTTGCTCATGGCCTGACCCTATAGCCTAGCGAGCATTGCCACTCCTCTGGTTGAAATGGGTCTAAACTTATAAGACCATGGATGTTGCCAAAAGGCCTTTATAACCAAGTTGTGACTGGTCCTAACTCGTCTGGGTTTAAGTCCAATCTCGACTCGCCTGATTCAGCGATAAATGGGCCCGACTCTCCAGTGTGGGGGTGAATTGTGGTGTGATTTGTGGAGTGGTATTGACCCATACTGGTCTTAGTCAAGTCTGAGTTGACTCAGATGAGTCATCAATATTCTATGCTTATTCAACAATTCTAACGCCAGAAGGCTTAGTTAATGGGACTGGATCTGCCCAAAGGCCTTAAGGGGGGCCTGCACCCCGCCCCGATATTTTTATTTTTAGTTTTTTGAAATTGGTGGCCTGAGTATTCACATGGACCTAGCCTAGCCCGTGTGGGGTTCTCTAGCTCATTGGCCCGGTTAGGCTTGGACTCAGGTCCTTAGCTCATCTGCCACACTTGACACATTGGTCTAAGGCTTGCTTTGATTTTGACTTGGGCCTTATGTGGGTAATAAGGACATCACTTTATGTATATATCATAGGAGGAGGTGGGCATTATAACTTTTTCTATGCTTAGGCAAGTACCCGCGGTTGTATTGAAGACCTACACTGAGAAGATGCGCATGGGCTGCTTTATGAAGGGATCCAGACCATTGGATTGGAGGGACGTAACTTTCGGCTGTTGGATCACATGATTGGGCCATTGATCATAGATCGTCCACACTAGTTTTTTTTTAGACTTTAACAGCTTATATGATTTAGTTTTTATTTTGTTTTATTTTTTTTATATATTATGTTTGGACATCGTTATAAGTGTTTTTAGTTAATTTTATTTAAACTAGAAATAGTTTTGTTAAAATTCATCAGACATGGTGATTATTGTAATTAGTGAAACTTATTGAAACTATAAATAGTGGATGGGCGTGTCACTCTATCCCTGCTTTTGCTCTTTTTCTTCTTCTTCTATTTTAATGAGAGTTAAAGATGTTTTCATATGATGTCTAATCTTAATCCATGAAATTGTAAAGTTTCCATTTATCCCCACTTTGTCATTTTATTATTATCCATCAAGGTATTTTATTAGAAGTTTTTCAATTCTCCCATCCAAAATCATAACTCTCTTCTAAACTTAACTCTACCATACAACCTAACCACATGTGTAACCTCAAACTCCTTTATTTCTGCACAGATTGAAGATATCCATACAATGGGCCCCACCGTTTATGGACCATGCCACCTATTTCGTTTGCCACAATGATTCTATCTTTTGAAAAGAAACAAGATAACAGATAGTTTTCCCTTTGTTGCCACTTAGGATCAAACCAATTGTCTTAGTTTCCGTTTCTCTTTAATGTAGGGTTTAGTCCTACATTAGAAAGGAATTCGAAAAAAACAATTAAACTTTTATATTAAAATTCTCAACTTATTATTTATATCAAGAATCAAGAGTGTGTCAGGGATATAACCTAAATTTAAGGATTTCAATGAACATAAGCTGCCCTTAAGGCTTTTAGGCTCAATCCACTTCTGACTAACCTTGGACTGAAATTAGGCACTTAGCCAGACTTGAGAAAAAAATTAGGTCCGCTTTAAAACTTGAATTGCCATTGACCTTGAGATAGCCTAATAAAAAAGCAGAGTCCACGCATGATAATTTTATCCTTGTGGTTGTGGGCCTATGTGTAACACGCTCATGCGGTGCTTTTTCATTAGGCTACCTTCACGCTAATTAAAGATCATGGCATGTTTAAGACTCTGCTTAAGATTTCAAAGGCATTTTTATCACATGTCACATATCATCCATCATCCATAAACAACCCAGATCTGGCACAAAAGTGGGTGGTTGGGCTGGATATCTATTTTCTCTGGACCCTCATGGTCCTGATCTGGCCTTAAAATTTAATTTAATTTTAATATATTTCAAATAGCATTTATTTATATTCATGAGAGAATAGAAAAGCAGAAATCACCCCCTTCTTTTGGCTGCAAATATAGCCGTTGCAACAATAGAGGCAGCAGCGGCTACAGATACCCACCTCAAAGCCCACCCATATATGACCATGAACTTCCCCGACCTCTCATCATGCCACTTCCTCATCTTACCAATTTCATCTTCCACGGATGGGTACGTAGACGGATAGGATACAATGCTACACACCCTCTTCACAAAATCCACTACATCTCCCTCTTTCTTCCACCTCCCCCTCACAACTCCAAACCTCTTCAACACCCTAACATCCTCCTCGTCATCAACCAGCTCGTTCATGAGCTGGAAGTACCGAGTCAATGGCCGCTGAAGCTTTGAGCTCTCCAGTGCCATCAGATTGCTGGCCACTGTCTCGATCTTAGTATCGAACACCAACGCTGGTAGTTTGAACACAGGGTCGGAGAATTGGACTTCAATGGCCCCATCTGGGTCTGCTTCGAACCGCACGCCGGACCACGCTAGCTCCTTAGCCGTCGGAATGGACAGCACTAGATTGGTGGTGACGACTGCCTGATCGTCTTTGGTGGGCCTCACCAGGCAGTAATGCAAGCACTCAAGAAGGGTACTTTTAGTAATTAATTTCTTGGCAAGGCGGCCGTGGAACTTCTTCTTCTCGGCATAGAAGGGAGAGTAATACCAGCAAAAGAGAGAGATCACTTCATGGAAGTCCTCTCTGTTGAAGGGAAGCTTCAAATAATTAATGGAAGGAGATGGACTCTTGCTTTCTTTCGACATGAATTTTAAGGTTTCAATCACCGCCTGATCGAGATTTTGGACCACATTGATAGTGTGGTGAAGTAGGAGCTGGTTCTGTAGCAGGGCCATGTCTGAGACCAAGTGGGACCCATGCTTCGACATTACGTAGCTGTTTATTTTCTGTCTGTCCTCTTCAGCCCATTGCTTCAAGTCTTTAAGGAAGAACACAACAATATATATGGCATCGCATGTTTCTCTGATCTTTTGGGGCATATTCCAGGGACGTTCTTCTACCAGAGTAGCGATGGAGATTGGCTTAGGTTCATCTGCATGTGCAGGAAAAGGTTTAAAAAATCAGGCTAAGTTGAACCTCATACATGCACGTAGAACTGTCAACCAGTACTTGAAAATCCAGTTTTTGGACCCTTCAGGTCTAAACTTTTCAGACCCAGGTCTAGTCTCGTTCCCGTCAGGTCCCCCAACTTGGACCCTGGTTAAAATCGGATGAGGTCCAGGCTAGTTAGTTTTAATTGTATATATATTAACAGCTTTGCTAAGCCCACATGCATTTGCATTAAAGCTTGTGTATACGTCATAGCCACCAGTTCCCAGATCCAATCCATTCATCAACTTGACCGACTCACTTTTGTAGCTGGTTGATGCATAGTTGGGCCAGAAATGGGTTGAGCTTTGGTAGAACTGTGCCATATCTGACCCACCCTAGGTACAATTAAGTCGTGGTGGGTTGGGTTGGGTTAGCTGGGCCTGACCCATTAACATTTAAATGGGTCGAGTCAGATCCAGCTATGCTTGGTGAGTTTTAGTTGGTTGCTTTGGTTTGTCGGTTCTGATTAGAATACTTGGCTGAGTTGGGTTAGCTTGGGCACACCCTAACTGGCTTGAACTCGACCCATTGTATCCCTATTTGAATCTAGCTAGGTCCTTTTCAATGATTCAAACTGTTTTTTATACGATGTGTCTCACCTCGTATGGGAGATAGACAACAAATAAGATCTCCCAAATTTAATTATTTCAACTATTTAAATTTGCCTCTTTGCACATTATAAAATGGTTGAAATATTCAATTTAAGAGGTTTTTGAGACATCCCACATTCAAGGGAAGCCCTTTAACATAAATGGTTTGAGTTATTGAAAAGAACCCTATTCCTGTAGCTGAAGTCGTCCCTCTATATCATATTACAATAATGGGAGGAAGAGACTAGGATGTACTTGGGCCGTACTTGGTTTAAAATTCTAGAGGTGCTTATATAATACTGGGTGCCAACGAACCTCAATATGCAGGCAGTTAGAAGTTGTAGATGTGGCATATATTAATTCAATAAGCTAGCTAGCTTAGTTTGTGCAGCCCAATGTCACCAAGTCACAATCCCAAAATGAGATCAGTTGAGTAGTCCTATCATCTTCCTGAACATTGTTGCACCTAAAACGCTTCCCTTGTAATGAGTGTGCGACGTTTACTGCACAGTCTATCATTGGTATACCCCAATGATAAAATGCCAACCCAAAACTCAAGTCTCAAGTGGGCCACACCACAAGGAACATCGGGGATGGTGGTCCCCACCGTTGAAATCTGGTTGGAACCCACCGTGATGTCCAGATGCCATCCAACCCATTTATAAGGTGATTCCCACGAGGATGAAGGAAAAAACTGAACATTAGGTGGGCCCTAAGAAGTTTTAATCGTGGATATCCCTGTCCCCACCTTTCCCTGTGGATGGATCTTCCTTATTTTTGGGCTCACGTACAAACATGAGTTGGATCAACTGATGGACGGAATGGAATTCAATCCTGTGTTCCCACGGAGATTTTTGCTACACGGGCTCCCTACAAATGTTCAAAGACTCGAAAGAAAAAGGAAGGCTGCTGGGACGTCGTGGACCTTCTTGCTCAAGATTAAGACAGTAGAAAGCGATGCATTTTAAAAACTTCTCAGCCACAGGAAGCTCATCAGCATCCCTTCCAAAGATGGCTGAGTAGACAGCAGCTGCTTTCAAACTGAAGCATTCGGCCCAATCGAATTCGTCGTCTCTCTCAGAAGTGGTGAAGAAGAAAGTTTTGGGAGTGAATAGGCTTGGGTGGGCCTCTTGCATGCGGTCTGGGACCATATATCTGGACATCTTCGATTGAGACCTTTTGATATTTGATAACGTGTAGTTGAGATTAGATGATAGAGAGGGAATGCATACATGCATATATTTATAGAGAGGTAATGTTGTGTTTCATTTACTCTCTTTTTTTTTCCCTTTTCTTTTTGGGTTTCCTTCTCTTTCTTCATTCCTTGCTTTGATTGATTGGAGTAGGAATAAAGAATGAGAAATGCTTAAGTTATTTGCGTAGATGAAAGATTGGAAAAGATGGATCGCTTGCAAGAAAAGAGATCCCGGCCATGTACCAGGTGGGGGCTCTACCTGAAAATATATGTATAAGGTGGCAAATGGGTGAGGTAAGTCTGCTGGTCAACTAGCCCACCTGCTTCTGAGCTGGGTTTCGGCCAAGCTATATATGGCCTGTTTGGAACCTGGGATCAGGTGATATGGAATTACATTTGATCCCCTCTAAATTACACCTGATCTGAGCTGAAGATACAACGGAATTTTGAGGAATTTGAAAACCACTGCATCTACGGGTCCCACTTTGAGACATGAATTTTATCCACGCCATCCATTCATATGCACCTTTTATATGTGACACTTAATTGTAGAATTTGGTTAGTTGATTATAGGTCCAATGTCCATTAAACATGGAATTCATATAAAATGGTGTTTTTCTCCCAGGAAGAATTAGATCCCAAACATGGGATTGGCTGGTCAAAATATTATGGAATTTCCAGACATGTAATAATGTACTAATGATGTTAATTCCATCTAATGCAAATCAATCCTGTTTTCCAAACAGGTGAAATGTTCCCAGACTTGGTTTCAAGTTAAAAAATATGGGCCATTTAAGTATATGGGCCTTGCCTGGGTTGAGTCCTACCCAGCCCACCCCTCTCATCTAGTTTATTAATGGGTTCCGTCAAATGGCCTGACTGTCCCTCAGACCCAAATAAATTAATTGACAGTAAGTATGGACACTTCCATACAATGTCTTTGTATGTATTCATTAATTGGGCTAGTTTTGGATCCCTTTAACCCCATGTTCTATTCTTAAATTGGAGTGTGGTCATGCCGAGTTAGGTAGAATAAATTGAGTTTTTTTATTTTTTTATTATTTTATTTTATTTTTAAATTTTCTTTTTACACACCTATGTAAACCAATGAGATGCCACCACTTATTTTTTTTGCACACCTATGTAGACCAATGGATGAAATCTTACTTGTATATTGAGTGTATTGTTTACACCTGACCGAGTGTGGCCAAATCAAATGATCCATATGCCACATGTGGTATAAATCAACTTTAATAGAAAGATTAGAGACATGCACATGAGAGAACATTAAGCGCTAGAGTTCTATTAAATTTACTCTCTAAAAAAAATAAAAGTTCTATTGAGACAAATATATATCTCAACATTAAATGCCAAAATTCCATCAAAGAATTTATCTATCTAATTATATCAAAAGTATTTTTTATGTATGCTAAAGTCAAGTGATGTAAGGGCTCTAGCAACTTTTCAATAAGAGAGTCCAATGACAGAACACTTCAGCCAATGCACAATTTTAAGAAGAGAGAGACTCTCTTACACACATGACCATATGCAACAGGATATGCTGACATGGAATAGTCAATGTAATTTTTGCAATTGATCATACAGTGCCTCTTAATAGCTTATACAATGAGAACGTGTAAAAGAGCTTGAGATTCTACGCCAAACACATCTATTTACTTTTTAATTTACTTTTTATTTATCGTATTTTAGTTTAGCATAGATTGCTACTACCTAGCGGCCACTGTTATACCACTGTAAGAGTAGATTTAATGTCTAAGATTAGATTTAATGTATACATCCATAAGTTGTTAGATTATGATTAATTGAGTTATTACTTAAGCAATCATACTTATCTAGTCACATCTTTCTGACCACACGTATCAATCATCTGTTTCGATAGACAAATCAAGTATTTATCTCGTTCATTTCTTTAGTTATTTAATACTTTATTAGTTATAATGAACCATACATTCAAATATTAATAAAATTGGCTTTATTTAGCTTTTTTGTTTTTTAATCTGTTCATCTTTATTCGTATGGGAAGTGTTAAACTAAGTTACTAGTGAAAGAACAAATGCAAAATGAATTCATTCAAAAGAGCTAACCTTACTTTTCACAAATCAGCTGATTGCTTATCACAATCAATGGTTGAGATGATAGTTAAATTCTGCATCTAGTCTCTAATCAGTTTGACTCAACATGGGGCCACCAACTGTTCAAAATCAAACATTGAGTTTTGAATTGACTCTGACATGCCAGCATCATAATCACAGACAAAATCCTAATACATGCCTTCCATCACACGTGTAGCCTCATGTTTAATTGAATTGACACAACGTTGCCATTACAATTATTTAGTATGGTTTGGGTTAGGTGATGCCAATTATTTTGGCCTTTTAAGTAAACAGGTTGGGTTTTGGCTGACCCTAACCCGTTCTCGAACCCGACAAATTGTCACCTCTAAAATATACCATGTCCTAAAACCCAAGTTGGTCGAGTATCAGGTGGGCCGCACATGCACCTTGAATCCAATAGCGGTGCCCCGATTTGCCTGGGCCCAAAAGTTTCTAGGAGGGTCGGCTCATGCTTGAAGTCCAGGCACGGTGCTTGGGCTCGGGCCAATGATCAATATATCATGGACTAGCCTGGGGACCAAGACATATCCCATGTTGTACGTAAGTGTGAGATCCACTCAGTGTGCAAACAAGAGATCCAATCAATTCAGTTTGAGAGCCTCGCTAAGTAGATGCCTCAAGTCCAAAACTCATTCCATGCCCGCTCAAACAGTGGGCCATGCGTTGGAAGAAAAAGAAAAAAAAATGACAACTAATGAAAATTTTCATGATTCGAAAACTATGGCCCACCTAATGTGTGGATTGGCATGATTATTCAAGTAGGACACCTGTACTATGGACTCACTTGAGGGATGTCTAGGATCATGCACCCATATTCATCTAGATTACCGCCAGGGCCAGGGCTTGGAGGACTTGGGCCGGGTTTGGAATATGGCCCATTTCTTGGTCTTGGGTTTGTGGAGGCATCTAATTAAATGCTGGCATCACGAGGGCTATTGTTGGCTGGGCTTTGCTTCTTTGTTGGAACTAAACTGTAAACTTGGGCCCACATGTGGGTGCGAATCAGCCCTTTCTGAGAAGATCGTAACCGTAGATGGGTATCGTTTTAAGTTTACACTTGGGTCTTGATAGAGAAAGTTAAGAGTCCCATCCTATTGATTTTATGGGCATTAAAAAATATCCCCAAGCCCAACCACTGGCTTATGATGAGATAGCCCAAACCCAACCCATTGCTTTTTAAGGAGACGCAACCCGCGAGAACTGGACCTGCTGACATCTTGAGGCCTACCAGTTTCAATGGTCCTTGATTGGGCTAGTTCGAGCCCAGATGTTGAACTTGTTTATGTCTCTATCAATCTGTTGCCAGTGGGTCTCAAGGAATATTTACCCAGTGGATGATCTCCATCGATCTGTTGCCACAGGTGCATGAAATGAATAGATCCATGCTAGTCTCCTTAAGGGAAAAATGCGACTCTATCCATTAGTTTTGCCATCTCAAGTTATAACATGAGTGTAGATCCAAAACTCCAGTGGGCCACACGAGACGAAGCAGTGAGAATGAAAACGCCCGCCATTGAAAGATTTTTGGAATCATACTTTTTATATGCCATCCAAACCGTTCATAAGGTTAATCCCACTGAGATGGACTGAAACAACTTCTATGATGATATCTTGTTTTTAGTTCCTATACACAAAGTCTTCGTAAACTCCTCTTGATCAATGGATAGATTAAGAACATTCAAGGATGGTTTGAAGGCCTGCGTGGGCCTGAAATGAGCCCTTCTGAGAAGATCAAAAGAGTGCAAGGATGGTTTGAAGGCACTTGTAAGTGGTCCTACTCAACTTACATGTAAGAATATTTTTGGATTTTAGGTCATGTTTCTAACATTTTAAATGATTCTACCTAAAAAGTTGGGAATAGCTGTGAAAGGAAAGAATGTTGCAAAAATTTCTTAGATTCAAACTATTTTAAATCTTTGATAATGTCATTCTTTCATTATTGGACCGGTCTTTTAGGGCTAGGGCTGAAGCATCTTTAGTCCCATTAGGGGTAGCGTTTTGGTCATGGCCTGATCCTAGCCTAGCGAGCATTGCCGTTCCTTTAGTTGAAATGGGTCTAAACTTTATAAGACCGTGGACTAAAAGGCCCTTATAACCAAGTTGTGAGTGGTCCTAACTCGTCTGGGTTCAAGTCCAATTTCGACTCGCCTGATTCAACGATGAATGGGCTCGACTCTCTAGTGTGGGGGTGAATTATGGTGTGATTCGTGGAGTGTATTGACCCTACTGGTCTTAGTCAAGTCTGAGTTGACTGAGATGAGTCATCAATATTCTATGCTTATTCAACACTTCTAACACCAAAGCACATGGTTAATGGGTCTGGATAGATCTGCCTAAAGGCCTTAAGGGGGGCCTGCACCCAGCCCTATTGTTTTTTCTTTTTTTTTTTTTTTGAAATTAGTGGCCCGAGTATTCACATGGACCTAGCCTAGATCGTGTGGGGTTCTCTAGTTCATTGGCCGGGCTAGGCCTGGACTCAGGTCCTTAGCTCATCCACCACACTTGGATGCATTGGTCTAAGGCTTGCTTTGATTTGGACTTGGAACTTAGTGGGTGATAAGGACATCACTTTATGTATATATCAGAGGAAGAGGTGGGTTGTATCAATTTTTTTATGGTTAGGTAAGTACCTGTGGTCGTATTGAAGACCCTACATTGGGAAGATACGCGTGGACTGCTTTATGAAGGGATCCAGATTGTTGGATTGGAGGGACGTGACGATCGGTCGTTGGATCATATGATTGGGCCATTGATCGTAGATTGTCCATAATAGTTTTTCTTAGACTTTATCAACCTATATGATTTATTTATATATGATTTATTTATTTTTTATTATTATTTAATATTATGTTTGGACATCATCATAAGTGTTTTTAGTTAATTTTATTTAAACTAAAAATATTTTTGTTAAAATTCATCAGACAAGGTGATTATTGTAATTAGTGAAACTTATTGAAACTATAAATAGCGGAGGGGCGTGTCACTCTCTCCCTGCTTTTGGTCTTTTTATTCTTCTTCTATGTGAATGAGAGTTGAAAATACTTTTATATGATTTGAAAGGAAAATTGGTGTGAGTCTAATCTTAATCAACGGAGTGGTGAAGTCTCCATTTATCCTCACTTCATCATTTTATTATTATCCATCAAGGTATTTTATTCAAAGTTTTTCAATTCTCTCATCAAAAATCATCATTCTCTTCTAAACTTAACTTTACCATACAACCTAGCCACATGTGTGGCCTCAAACTCCTTTGGTTATGCAAAGATTGAAGATATCCATACAATAAGCCCCACCGTTTATGGACCATGCCACCTATTTCATTTGCCACGGCAATTATATCTTTTGAAATGAAACAAGATAACAGTTAGTTTTCCCTTTGTTGCCACTTAGGATCAAGCCGATTGTCTTAGTTTTCTGTTGGTCTTTAATGTTGGGTTTAGTCCTACATTAATAGAAAGGATTTCAAAAAAATTTAAGCTTTTATATTAAAATTCTCAACTTACCATTTATATTGGGAATCAAGAGTGTGTTATGGATATAACCTAAATTTAAGGATGTTAATGAACGTAAGCTGCCCTTAAGGCTTTTAGGCTCAATCTACTTCCGACTAACCTTGGACTGAAATTAGGCCCAGGTTTGAGCAAAAAATTTAGGTCCATTTTAAAACTTGAATTGCCATTGACCTTGAGATAGACTAATAAAAAAGCGGAGTCCACACATGATAATTTTATCCTTGTCATTGTGGGCCTATGTGTACACGCTCATGTGGTGGTTTTTCATTAGGCTACCTTCATGCTAATTAAGGATCATGGCATGTTTAAGACTCTGCTTAAGATTTCAAAGGCATTTTTATTACATAGCACATATCATCCATCATCCATAAACAACCCAATCTAGCACAGAAGTGGGTGGCTGGGCTGGATATATATATATATATATATATATATATATATATATTGGACCCTTATGGTCCTGATCTGGCCTTAAAATTTAATTTAATTTTAATATATTTCAAATAGCATTTATTTATATTCATATGAGAATAGAAAAGCAGAAATCACCCCCTTCCTTTGGTTGCAAATATAGTTGTTGCAACAATAGAGGCAGCAGCGGCTACAGATGCCCACCTCAATTGTTGTAAAAATATTGATTTTATAAAAAATATTTTAAATTATATATATATATATATATATATATATATATATATATATATATATATATATATATATAAAGTGTTTGGAAAATACTTTTTGTGGGTTTTTGGGAATAGTCCCACATTGAAAAAAGAGAAGAAGAAAAAGTGGTTTAAATGATAATGGTGGAGTACTATAATATTTGCTTACCTAGTCTGTGGACTATGAGACTTGCATGTTCCAGTGCAAAGCAATGGAACATCGCGCACGCCCATGCGCTCGCGTTCGGGCACGGGCTCAGTGCGAGGGCGTGGGCATGTGAGGCAGTTTAGCTGTAGAGGCTCTAGTGGCGCACTTTTCACTTCGCACGTGCGCATCGTGTCGCGGAGGGTCACTCCCTTCGCGAACCGGAGCGAGACGTGTGCGAGACAAGGTGCGACTAAGTGGCTATGGTGGGTGACTGGTTGGCAGAGAAACTAGAGGACTAAGAGAGAGATCTCTCAGTATATATAGATGGACTGAATAGCATTGTTGCAGCAGAAACTGTAACAGCTGAGCCATTAAGTGCAGGGTCCAGCTGTAACTGTTGCATGGCTAGCTCAACAGGTAGAAAACGGCTAGCTGCTGTCTCACAACAATCAGCATGCAGTAGATTATTGACCCATGCACAACAGTCAAAAACAGCCATAAAACGGCTAGTTTTTCAACAACCAGAAATGACTTAATGAAAATTAAGTCTCTGAACCATAACCCCCTAGCCACTTTAGCCTATAAAAGGAGAGCCTGGATGGGTTTCCAAACCATCTCAACTCACTCCAGCAAAACATACGAACTAAGATGGTCAGCCCCTCTCCACTCATATATTCTAGTGTTTCCAGCAACATAGCAAGGCTTGAACCTTAACTTGAAGAACAGACCAGCAGTGTGGTCTAGAACGGTTCAACTGAACCAGTGGTTGAAGAGTTGAACTGACCAGTGCCGTGGTCGAAACCACTCGTTCTCTTTCTTTTCTTTCTTTTGAAATTTTTTCTCTTACATTGTAATACTGCCAGAAAAGTGTGTAATAGAGTTCCATTTGACTGTTAGCCATGAACTTCATTCCAAGTCGGGGCTATAATCGCTAAATTGCCACCGATGTGGAAAGATTATAGAAAGAAGTTGCTGCATAAAATCGAGGACTACACATTGGAACAAATCCAGAAACACCTATGGATTGAGGAAGAATCCCGTAACCGTGACAAAAAGAATGATAACGGGAATGCCTCGTCCAAAGTACATGCAGTAGAAAACATCAATAACAAGAATCCCGAGAAGGACGATTCCCTTAAACCCAATAAAGAAAAATTTAAGAAAACCGCCCAAAAGAAGAACGGAAAGTTCAAAGGCCCATGCCATGTCTGTGGAAAAATCGGGCACTATGCTCGAGTATGCCAATATCGCAAATCTAAAAAAGAGGCAAGTGTAGTAGAAGAGGGCGATACCATGGTTATGATCACTAAGGTGAATACCATCCAAAGTAAAGTTCCAGGCTGGTAGTATGATATTGCCGCTACAGTACATGTGTAGTATGACAAATCAGCCTTCAAAACCTATGAGGAATTGACCGATGGTCAAGAAGTCCAAATAGGTAATGAAGTCCGATCGAAAGTCGTTGGCAAAGGAACTGTCGAACTGATATTCACCTCTGGGAAGAAAGTGATTATAACTAATGTACTGCACGTCCCAGACATGAGGCGAAACTTAGTTTCTGGGGATCTTCTGGGAAAACCAGGTATAAGAGTGGTATACGAGTCAGGAAAACTGATTCTGTTAAAGAATGAGAATTTTATTGGAAAGAGATATGCTTGTAATGGGATGGTTAAGTTTTCTCTTAATAAAAGTAGCACTTCTGCGTATATGGTTGAATCTGCTGGACTGTGGCATGATAGACTAGCCCATATAGGATATAGTACCTTGAAGTTCATGGCTAAGAATGATTTAATCTCATACACAGATAATGAAACCGATAAATGTGAAGTATGCATACGATCCAAAATGACGAAAAAACCTTTTCGTAGTGTTAAAAGATCGTCTCAAATACTGGATCTTGTGCACAGTAATATCTGTGAGTTAAACGACATTCTTACTCGTGGAGGTAAATGGTACTTCATAACCTTTATAGATGATTGCTCTAAATATGTGTATGTTTATCTATTAAAGAGCAAAGATGAAGCATTGAACATGTTTAAGATATATAAAGCAGAAGTAGAGAATCAACTAAGTAAGAAGATAAAAATTCTCTGTAGTGATAGAGGAAGAGAATACTTCTCCAATGAATTCGATAACTTCTGTGAAGAACATGTAATGGTACATCAATGTATAGCTCCATACACACCTCAACAAAACGGAATAGCTGAAAGAAAGAATAGAACATTAGTAGAAATGGTCAACTCAATGCTAATAAGAGTAAAGTTGCCACTAAGTGTATGGGATGAGGCACTGCTTGCAACATGCCATATAATAAACAGAATTCCGTCTAAAAAATATAAAATATCTCCATATGAAACATGTAGAGGTAGAAAACCTAACCTAAGATATCTTAAAGTGTGGGGGTGTCTTGCATATTGCAGAACTCCTGATCAAAAAAGAACTAAGTAAGGACCAAGAGCTATTAAGTGCGCCTTCGTAGGGTATGCACAAAATAGTAAAGCTTATAGACTTCTAGACATGGAGTCTAACACAATTATAGAATCAAGAGACGTTGAATTCTTTGAGAACTCACTATCCTTGGAGTCAAAGGATAATGAAATCCAAACTCCTAGTAAAGAACCAGATAGCACAGCTCCATATATAGTGGAAGCTCCTATTGAACCCCGTAGGAGTCAAAGAACAAGAACAGAGAAGAGTCTATGAGATGACTACATAGACTCACAATGCATCATTTTCCATCTGGTAGAAGCAGATAGAGAAAATGTTATAAGACAAATACTTATAATAATGACTATATAAGATGATCCTAAAATATATAAAGAGGTTGTATCATCTAGAGACTTAGCCTTCTAGAAAGTAGCTATAAATGATAAAATGGAATCTATAATGTCAAATCAAACATGGAAACTAGTAAACTTACCTCTAGGTTCTAGACCCATAGGTTGTAAGTGGGTATTTAGGAAGAAATATCACACTGATGGGACTATCCAAACTTTTAAAGATCGACTAGTAGCTAAGGGTTTTAGACAAAAAGAAGAGACAGATTACTTTAACACATACTCACCTGTAGTTAGGATAACATCTATTAGGATATTATTTGCGCTAGCTTCCATACATCATCTTCACATCCACCAAATGGATGTAAAGACTGCTTTCCTGAATAGTGACCTCAATGAGGAGGTATACATGGAACAACCTAAAGGTTTCGTTCTACCAGGAAATGAAAACAAAGTATATAAATTAGTCAAATCGTTGTATGGATTAAAACAAGCACCTAAACAGTGACATGAGAAGTTTGATTCCAAAATACTATCTCATGGTTATATTGTTATTATCTGTCTATATGGATTAAAAATAAGCATCTAAACAGTGGCATAATGTAGCTGACAAATGCATATATTCTAAAGTAGATGGTAGTTATATTGTTATTATCTGTCTGTATGTTGATGATATGCTAATAATAAGTAATAAAATGGAAGGTGTGACTGAAACAAAGAGGTTTCTTTCTTCCATATTTAAAATGAAGGATCTTAGATAAGTTGATATCATCCTAGGTATCAAAGTTAAAAAATATTGTGGGGGTTATGCTTTATGTCAATCTCATTATATTGAGAAGATACTAAATAAGTTTAACCATCTAAATATAAAAGAAGCAAAAACCTCATTTGATCCAAGTATCAAACTAAAAGAAAATACTGAAAGAATTGTTGCACAATTAGAATATGTGAGTGATATAGGAAGTCTTATGTATGCTATGCAATACACTAGATCTGATATCGCATATGTTGTGACTAAACTTAGTAGGTTTACTAGTAACCCCAGTATTGAACACTGGAATGCAATCAGTAGAGTCCTTGGTTACTTAAAAGTAACCAAAGACTTAGGACTATTTTATTCAGAGTTTCTTACCGTATTGGAAGGATATACCGATGCGAGCTGGATATCGAGTGCAGGGAACAACAAGTCTACTACAGGATGGGTATTCACCCTAGGAGGTGCAGTGTATCTTGGGGATCTAAGAAACAGACTTGCATAACGCACTCGACTATGGAGTCTGAATTCATAGTCCTGGCTGTAACAAGCAAAGAAGCTGAGTGGCTAAGGGATCTTCTATTAGAAATTTATTTTTATGTAAAGCCTATATCGGCTGTGTCATTACATTGTGATAGTGAAGCCACATTAGCTAGATCCTATAGCGGCACTTATAATGGTAAATCTAGATATATCAGTCTTCGACATGATTATGTCAGACAATTGATTCAAGATAAAATCATTGCTATTTCTTATGTGAAATCAAGCAATAACCTGGCAGATCCTTTCACTAAACCTCTACCGAGAGAGGTAGTAAAGGCTACATCTAGAGGGATGGGGTTGAAACTCTTCAACCAAAGTTTCACCAGTGATGGTAACCCAACCTAAAGTCAGAAAATCTCTAATCTTGGGTTTAATGGGTAAGAACAAGTCACTGATATGTGAAAAGTTTTCAGCACTAAATTATATAACCTCATCCATAATAGATAAATGTTGAGCGTTACGAAAGAGGGTTGAGTCTTAGAACTCTTAATGAAATTCAGTTTTTAAGACAAGTGTCTTATAGTAACGGAGACACTGGAAGGATTTCACATATATGAACGTAGAGATGGTGTCGTCTCTCATGAGAGTTAGGAGTTTTCTCTTGTGATCGTTCATGAATTAGGATAAGCACATGGCCATTAATTGTGCTAAGCAAGATTATGAAAACTCTAACAACACATAGCGAATATGTGTATGGTTTCTCTGACTCTGTTATTTAAGAATAACTGGTTCAAAGCTGCGGCTACCAGTCATTTCGATAGAGTTTTGAGATACTTACACTAAGGGAAGATTAAAATCGAAAGATATCTTTCTTTATACATATAAGCTGATTATTATGGTAGAAATGTTTAACCGAGAAAAATATATTTTTATAAAAATCAAGTGGGGGATTGTTGTAAAAATATTGATTTTATAAAAAATATTTTATATATATATATATATATATATATATATATATATATATATATATATATAAGTGTTTGAAAAATACCTTTTTGTGGGTTTTTGGGAATAGTCCCACATTAAAAAAGAGAAGAAGAAAAAGTGGTTTAAATGATAATGGTGGAGTACTATAATATTTGCTTACGTAGTCCGTGGACTATGGGGCTTGCGTGTTCCAGTGCGAAGCACTGGAACACCGCGCTCGCGCTCGCGCTCGGTCTCGTTCTCGGTCACGGGCTCGGTGCGAGGGCATGGGCATGTGAGGTAGTGTGGCTGTAGAGGCGCTAGTGGTGACATACGAACTAAGATAGCCATCCCCTCTCCACTCATATATTCTAGTGTTTCCAGCAACATAGCAAGGCTTGAACCTTAGCTTGAAGAACAGACCAGCGGTGTCGTCTAGAACGGTTCAACTGAACCAGTGGCTGAAGAGTTGAACTGACCAGTGCAGTGGTCGAAACCACTCTTTCTCTTTCTTTTATTTCTTTTGAGATTTTTTCTCTTACATTGTAATACTGCTAGAAAAGTGTGTAATAGAGTTCCATTTGGTGGGCCTTCGTGTTTGCTGAACGCAGACCCACACCAGACTCGTCGTATCCTAGAAGCTGTTTGTCTGTAACCTATCAGCATACTCAATTCACTTGAGTAGGCGCAAATAATACTTTAAGGACAACGTTTTTCCAGACGTGCTTCAGTCTGTCCTCAAGTTCTGATCATAGTGATTTTTGGTTTCCACATTATACAGATATTATCTAAATCTGTATATATTTTCATAACATCAAAGCCCACCCATATTAGACCAAGAACTTCCCCGACCTCTCATCATGCCACTTCCTCATCTTACCAATTTCATCTTCCACGTATGGGTACATGGACGGATAGGATACAAAGTTACCCATCCTCTTCACAAAATCCACCACATCTCCCTCTCTCTTCGACCTCCCCCTCACAACTCCAAACCTCTTCAACACCCTAACATCCTCCTTGTCATCAACCAGCTCGTTCATGAGCTGGAAGTACCGACTCAACGGCCACTGCGGCTTTGATCTCTCCAGCGCCAACAGATTGCTGACCACTGTCTCGATCTTAGTATCGAACATCAACACTGGTTGTTTGAACACAGGCTCGGCGAATTGGACTTGAATGGCCCCATCCGGGTCTGCTTCGAACCGCACGCCCGACCATGCTAGCTCCTTAGCCGTCGGAATGGACCACAGTAGATTGGTGGTGACAACTGCCTGATCGTCCTTGGTGGGCCTCACCAGGCAGTAATGCAAGCACTCAAGAAGGGTACTTTTAGTAATTAATTCCTTGGCAAGGCGGCCGTGAAACTTCTTCTTCTTGGTGTAGAAGGGAGAGTAATACCAGCAAAAGAGAGAGACCACTTCATGGAAGTCCTCTCTGTTGAAGGGAAGCTTCGAATAATTAATGGAAGGAGATGGACCCTTGCTTTCTTTTGACATGAATTTTAAGGTTTCAATCACTGTCTGAACGAGATTTTGGACCACATTGATGGTGTGGTGAAGTAGGAGCTGGTTCTGTAGCAGGGCCATGTCTGAGACCAAGTGGGACCCATGCTTCGACATTTCATAGCTGTCCATTTTCTGTCTGTCCTCTTCAGCCCATTGCTTCAAGTCTTTAAGGAAGACCACAACAATATATATGGCATCGCATGTTTCTTTGATCTTTATGGGCAGTTCCGTGGGAAGTTCTTCTACCAGAGTAGCGATGGAGATTGTTGGCTCAGGCTCAACTGTTCAGGAAAAAAGGAAAAAGGTTTAAAAAATCAGGCTAAGTTGAACGTCATACATGCACGTAGAACTGTCAACCGGTACCTGAAAGTCCAGTTTTTGGACCCTTCAGGTCTCAACTTTTCAGACCCAGGTCTAGCCTCGTTCCCGTAAGGTCCACCAACTTGGACCCTGGTTAAAATCTGATGGGGTTCAGGCTAATTAGTTTTAATTGTATGTATATTAACAGCTTTGCTAAGCCTACATACATTTGCAATAAAGCTTGTGTACACGTCACAGGCACCATAGTTAATTCCCAGATCCAATCCATCCATCCATCCACTTGACTGACTCACTTTTGAAGCTGGTTGATGCATAGTTGGGCCAGAAATGTGATCACATTTAAGTAAATGGTTCGAGCTTAGGTAGAACTGTGCCACATCTGACCCACCCATATAGGTACAATTAAGTCGTGGTGGGTTGGGTTGGGTTAGCTGTGCCTGACTCAGTTATATTTAAATGGGTCGAGTCAGATTCAGCTATGTTTGGTGAGTTTTAGTTGGTTGGTCGGTTCCGGTTAGAATTATTGGCTGAGTTGGGCTAGCTTGGGCACACCCTTGCCGGCTTGAACCTGATCCATTGTATCCCCTGTTTGAATCTAGGTCCTTTTCAATGATCCAAACTGTTTTTTTATTCGATGTGTCTCACCTTGTATGGTGGATAGACAACAAATAAGTTCTCTCAAATTTAATTATTTCAACCATTTAAATTTGCCTCTTTGAAAGTGGACCATCACCATTACTTTTGCATATTATAAAATGGTTGAAATATTCAATTTAAGAGGTTTGAGACATTCCACATTCAAGGGAAGCCCTTTAACATAAATGGATTGAGTTATTGAAAAGAATACTATTCCAGCAGCTGAAGTCCCTCTAAATCATATTACAATAATGGGAGGAAGAGACTAAGATGTACTTGGGCCATACTTTGTTTAAAATTCTAGAGGTGCTTATATAATACTGGGTGCCAACGAACCTCAATATACAGGCAGTTAGAAGTTGTAGATGTGGCATATGTGAATTCAATAAGCTAGCTTAGATTGTGCAGTCCAATGTCACCAAGTCACAATCCCAAAATGAGATTAGCTGAGTAGTCCTATCATCTTCCTGAACATTGTTCGTGGAGATAGGACCGTTGGATAGTTTTCATTTTTAACCGTCCAATAAATGTCCACCAAATACGATAATCAAATTAACAATTAAGTAAGCTTAATTTTATCTTTATCGTGCATCTACACTGGGTGCCATGATTTGGATGACTTAGGCCCGGTTTGTTAAATCTGAAGTCTAAAGATCGATTCTGAAATTTGAAGCTTGAATCTGAAATCTAAAGCCTAAATCTGAAATCTGAAGTAAAAAAAAAAAACTTAGTTGAAAATTATGGTTGAAGTCTAAAAATTAAGTACTGAATCTGAAACAAACCATTTTTTAACAAACATCTTAAATGACTGAAATATGTTAATTTGACACATTTGCCCCTATTTCTCGTTTAGAAATATTTTACATTATAAAGAAATTATTTTTTATTAAATGAAAATAAAATTATTATGTTTAATTCAAATAAACTAAAATACTTAATAAATAACTAAAATATTATCCTAATGCCCTCAATTCCTCTTAGCGGGAAGATTGACACTATGTGTTGTATAGGATTGAACACCAATATTAAAAAAAAATCTTCAAATAAGGCCCACCTTATATTTATATGTTATCCAAACCATTTATAGGGTCATTCCCAATTGGATGAAGTGAAAACATATTAATCCAAAACTTCTGTGGCATATTTAAGTTTATTTTCCATCCAATATTTTCATAAGGTCATAAATACCTCTATGAAGAGGAAAAAAAATCATATTGATCCAAAACTTCTGTGACTCTAAAAAGGGTTTCAATGACATTCAATCTCTTGTTGATTTTTGCAGCTTATTTTTTTGTCTCAAGCTTTAATACGAGCTTGCCAAATGGATGGATAGTTCAGATATAACATATACCTCATGATGGGACCACAAAACTTGTTGATGCCAATACAAAAGCTATATAGTTGGTGTGAGGTACACTAACCAATCCGAATCCTACTTGGACGCAGATTAGCGACTGAGAGGTTGAATAGTGTGATATTCACTACCGAAGTGACATTAACAAGTTTCATGAGCCCACTATGATGTACGTGCTTTATCTGCACCGTCCATCTATTAAGAGATTTAATTTTAGAGCATGAGTTAAAGAATGAGGTAGTTCCAAATATGTAGTTGACCCCACCACAAAAAACAGTGGCAAGATTGATGCCTACCATTGAAACCTTCCTAAGGCTCACCGTGATTTTTATTTGAAATTCATCCTGTTCACAAGTTAACAATGACATGAAAGAAGGGAAAAAAACAAATATTAGCTTGATCAAAAACTTTTGTGGCCTATTTAAGTTTTTAATGGTGGGCGTCGTTCTTGCCATTGTTTTCTGTGGTGAGATCCACTAGAGCTTTAGATTTGACTCATTCTTTGGATCTTTACCTAAAATTATACTTCCAAATGGATGGATGTCATAAATATAAAACATACATCATGATGGGCCCACGTAACTTCAGTAGCGAGTCTCGCTACTCAACATGTTAGTGTCCAATCTGCTACTAAACATGTTAGTATCCAAACGGAGTGGCTACTCGCCAATGGGCTGATGGTCGGTGCTATATGGGCCCCACCATGATGTATGTGTTTCATCCATGCCGTCCATCTATATTTCTAGATCATTTTATGGTATGAGACCAAAAATGAGGTATATCCCAATCTCGAGTGGACCACATTACAGGAAAGCAATGTTGAATGAACGTTGACCATTAAAAAATTTGGGGGGCTATAAACGTTTTGGATCAAGCTGATCTTTGTTTTTTTCATTCATCTAGGTCTATATGACCTAATCAACAGATTGGATGTCAAATAAATAGTACATTGGGCCTTAGGAGAATTTTAATGGTAGATATCCAATCACTATTGTTTTCCTATGGTATGGTCTACCTGTGATTTATATTCCTCTCATTATTAGTATCAAGCCCTAAAATGATATTTTAAAATGGATGAATGGAATGGATGAAACACATACATCATGGTGAGGCATAAAGAATTTTCACAGGTTAAAAGTTGATTTTGTATTGCGCAAATAATTTAAAGAGAAAAAAATTACCCCAATGACTTAAAAATGGATAATTTTGCAAGTAAAAATTTCTGTTTAATAAAAGATTCATTGAACGCATTCTCCAATCACCATTAAGCCAGACTTCTACCACTGGAAGAAAAAATTTAGAGAAGAAGTACTATGTGCTTTCCTTCTTCTACGTTTAAGACACATTAATAAACACCGCTAAACACGGTACATTTTCCCAATTCATCGTTAGCAAAAATTCAACGTTAACAAACAGCTGGCCCTTTGATAAAGGGAGGCATACTATAAAATGACTTTCCAGTGGAACGTTTTGGCGTGGCCAATCAAAATTGCCAACTTGGCACACATGAGAGATCCAATACATTCATCACATCATCACCACATAAATGCCCAGCTGGGTCAATAATCAGGCTGGTCTTCTGGTAAGTCACACGTGTCTTGAATGTGGAATTTTGGTAAATTTCTCTGAAACATCCATTTCTTTCACACACCAATGGTCCACTTGATGTACATAAACCCTCGAGTTCTAGCCTATAAAGCAACTAAAAGTAGCAATACAATTAATGAATGGCTTGGATCTCTCACAGGTGCATAGACGAAGCAACATTTTATAAGTAGGGATATTATAATATAGTTTATACCTTCGGAGTACTTATAAAATGGTACTGTACTCACTGTTGGTGGGCTAAGTTCCGCAGCCTGTGCTGGGGCAGCTGAGAGGGAAAGAACACCGTCAGTATGAAAAAGTGTGAGCAGCACTATATTATCCATGCCGTTGGTTCTATCAGGCCAGTCTGGTAGCTAGATGGGCCACACATGTACGGTTATATGAGGAGTGAAGCTGAACAGACAAATCACAAACTTAGGTTTAGCGATGGCCAGGTGGCCGAAACAGCCCAAATCATGTAGGGCCAGGGCATGGGCCATCAGCTTGCCTTGAGGGCCAGATCTCACCCAATGATAAACGGCCAACCTTATTGTTTCCATAATGTTTATTTGCCATCCAACCCGATGATAAGGTCACAAAAACCTTAACGTAGGATGTTGGTTTGAAAAACTTCACGTGCCTCTCCCTGTACTTCTCACATGCACAGTGATTCAACACAAAGGAAACTTCCGATGCTTAAGTCAGTAATGAGACCAGGAAGAAGGTGTTTTAGAGGTATTTTTCTGTGTACCTTTAGTCTTATGGAGTCCTGCTTTTATAGGAGTGAGAGGTTCCGGCGTGAGGGGTTCTTTCCCTGATTTCTAGGAGATTTGATTTACTTGTCATCTGTTTACGAATACTTCTTGATCCCGAGTTTGTCGAGATCGGGAATCCTTTTACGAGATCTTTGGGAAGGTATTTAGGATTACATCGCATCTCCCTTGCTTGGCTTGGCCTCAACCGACCCTGATATCAAATCAGTCTCAGCTGGCTATAAGGATGAGGCTTTTTACCTACTGTCGGACGAAACATAGTCGGTTTATAGCCGATGTCCTTCCTTAGTCCGATAGACGATACTAACCGGCCTTACATGGGTCGGTTTTATGGTCGATCATGTGGCTTTTAGCCTTTTGGGCCTTAATCGGTCCCTTTAGACATTGCTGCCTCGTTAGCCGAGCTAACTTTATGTATATAATATGTCTTTCCTATGACTCTTGACTCTTTAAGTCTCGGTCGAGATTTATTTCCAGCAATTTGAGCTGAGTTTCTCCTTTAGGCTTTGCATTGTCTCGGTCTGACTTGTTGCCTTAGGTTCTCGGGCAACGTCAGTAGAGTTGGTCCATTCCATAACCAAGTCTCCGGACTTGTCATATTTTTTCCCAACAGTAAGCCCCCTACTCCTTATGTTAGCTATGTTGACACTAAGGAGTAATGAGTTTTTAAGTCGATGTGCATTGGAGACCGAGATTATGATGGAGCATTTAATGCTTCTTGTGTCATTCTTAACGTACGACGGTTCGTTGGAGTTGGACGCGTGGCGAGGGTGTTACTTACATCAGTCAGCGTGCGCCACATGTAAGGTGGGGGAGTCGAAGCAGGCATTGATTCGACTCCTCCTTAAATGCCTCTGCCGCGTGGCAGGCTTATAAAAGGGAGGAGCGAGATTCATTTCCCATTTCCGCGCATCTGCTCCTTCTTCTACTTTCGTTTTCTCTTCTTCTCTCCTGCCTGTCCTCGTGTTCTGCCATTTTTTCCATTGTTTCTGTCCTTCTTTTCCTCTTTACTTCTCCAACTGTGCACTTTTCGTCTCTCCAATGAGTTTTTTCTTCCTCTTTTTCCTTTTTGACTTTTAATGGAAATGCATTCTTCAGTCCCCAGGAAGGGATTTCTGGTGATGAGGACGAAATGAGGCATCTTTAGAATGTCTCGGAATTACCTTCATTGCTGACGGAGATGACAATTAGTGCAATGAGGCTTTTCGATTCTCTGAGAGAGTAACTGAAACTTCAGCGGAACGCCCTGCTTCGGCAAGTCCTTCTGGCCTGATGCAGCCCCTGGCAGACCTACCCTTCATTTTCTTGGGGATAACCTGGAAGAAGAGGAGGAAGAATTTCAGGAAACCACTGTATCGGTGTTCACACCCCAAGTGTAGGGTTGTGATGTAGTAATAAACTCGGTAAGACCGAGGTTGAATCCCAAGGGACTGAAACCTGTACGTTATCTAAAACTAACTAGAACTAGAACTAGAATGAGATGAAATCTAAATCAAATAGAATTTAATGAAGAATTGTGAGATTATTATTTAAAACTTAAGAAAAATCAGAAATAAGAAACTAGGGATTCAGAGGATCCACTTGTAGAGATCAGGGAGATCTTATGCCTGATTTAAGAATCATGGAATTTACTTAACTGTCGTTGATATAATTTCAAAGAGATGAAAGGTATATGAATTAGAATGGATTTCATCACCAAACCATGCCCAAGAGACTATGGCAAACAACAAAATTAAACTAATTACCAACCAATCAATAATGTATGAAGGTTAGGAAGGGTATCGACATCCGACCATGCCCAGGAGACTATGGTGAACAACAGGGCTTCTTGACGTCATAAACATAAAAAGGGAAAAGAAATATTCAAAGCCATCGCAGACTCACTGTAATTTCAGTCACAATAGACTATTAAAAACCAAAAATATTTCCAAAGTAAAATTAAATCAAAATCAGTTCAATATTAAACAAAAGGCATAATCAAATGTCTCCTATCACGCTACAAGCTTCACCTCTTAGCCCTAGCTAAGAGTTTTAGCCACTCATAGACATGGTGGACTTAAAACTCTCTCAAAAGAGAGAAACAAAATAAAATAAAATAAGAAAAATAATAAAAACTCTAACTATTTCTCTCTCTTATGCAGACGGTCTAGCCCACGCTAAGCTAAGATTCCCCTCTTCTCTTCACGTTTTCTCTCCCTCCATTTTAAGTGTCAGGGTCGGTGGAGGCGTGTGTCCAGAAGCGGTGGCTGGGATTTCGCAGCAGAAGTCTGTGAGCGGCTGTTTTCACAGCGGCAAGGTCAGCTACATCTTACGCAGCTAAAAGTGATGCAGAAAACTCGTTCTCTTCTTGCTTTCTTTCCAAGGCATTAATGTCCCCTAGGACATTTTGGGATGACCTACATGATGAACGGATCAGATCTTCCATCTGATCACGGGCATGATCACACAACAACCTCAAAGTCGGCCAATTTTCGGACGTTAAAACAAGAACCGCGAATCTCGTTCTCTGTGGTGTTGGTGGGGCCCACTTCTTTATTATTTTGAGAAATTCACTCCATTCATTCAACTCGTGGGGAAATTTCAGCTGGAGAGGGCCAGTTTTGGATTGTTGCTGACATGGCCCACCGGATTTTCTGATTCGTCGTCCAACCCGTGCTTGAATAGTTATGATCTCATCCTCTTTGTTTCTTAAAATATTTTCACCTAGGCCTTGGTAGAATGGGCCTTGGGAAGCTAATGGACAGTTTGGATTGTTCATATGGACAATGGGTGGGGCCCACAACATGTCCCAGCAAGCTCTGTTTGAGCTTTCCAGCAAAGAAACGGCAGTTTTCGTTTTGTGCAAGGGCGTTGGTGGGGTCCACTTTACTGCTGGTTTGCGAAATCCAGGCCAACCACTGCATTCTGCTCAAGAAACCGGTTAGAAAAGATGCGGTTCAGCTCTGATTTGGTGTGGCCCACCAGGACTTTTACTCTACCGTCTGATCGGTGTTTGATCTATAGTATTCCCCGTGTGTATGCATGGTTTTGGAAAATCTGCCAGTGTACGGTCGGTTTGACCATCTGGAACGAATGGACGGTCTGGATTAACAGTGTGATCAAAGGTGATGGCCCACTCATCACTTCAGCGTAACGTCCAGCGAAACAGAGGAGAGAGATTCTCTCTCACTTTGAAAAGTTAGGTCGAATCGTCTTTGACTGGTCTTCCAGTCCAATGCACGTCCAGTGCACGTGTACTTCATGTACACGCAGTGTAGTGTGGGGTCCATCATAATAATCTAGAAAAATCTGATCCGTCCATCCTTTTTCTCATCTCATTCAAACTGTTGATACCGATTTTGACACATATCCGGATATCATGCGGGCCCCACTTAAGGATTTAAGGGACTGATCTGTCTGTTGGGCCACTTTCAGAGGGATCTGAGGGCTAAAATTCGACATGTACAGTTAATTTGTAGTCCCTTAGCCATGTATGAACTTTCGAGCTGAACGGATGGTGGGAATCCCGTGATCTTGCATTTCAGACCAATTTCGAGCCTCTTCAACATGAACGGCTTGATTTTCTCGGATTCCTGGCGTATAAATCCGTTGATCTCAGTCCTCTAGAGTCCGTCACTTGATCTGGTGACTTCGGAGCATCAAATCCACACTTTTAATACTCTTTTTCAGTTCATCCCTTAATTACACACTGCAACAAAAACACGATTAAAATATTACATTAAGCAATGTCATATTCGTAAATCCATATAATAATTGGGGTCGAATATGCAATATTTGACCCTCAACACAACTCCCAACCAGCATCTTGCTAGTCCCGAGCAAGGTATGCGAAAAGTAAGTTGAGAATTAAATGACAATTTCTATGAACTCGAGTGATTTTTAAAAAACTATCCAGATCCTAGAATTCTAAGATTTATGAATGTCGATTATTAATTTCTCCTAGCCTCAAGCACATGGTAGACTTCATAATTAAGATCAAAGTATTAATCCATAAATCAGACAGATTCTGAAATTATGATCCATGAGTGTATAGTGGAATCTCAGCTAATCACATTCAGATTTACTTCTTTCTTTCATGATATCATTGGTAACTAATAAGAGAATTCATGATAACCAAAACCGAAACCAAACTTGCCTCAGAAATTCTAACTTTTGATTTTTCTCTTAGAAGTAATGCTAAGGAGGGGAATCGAATCCTTACCTATAGAGAGCAATCCTATGGTAAAGACCAGTTGCCCAATAATTTTTGAATGTTAACCTTGGGGAATCAAACCTTCACCTGTAGGGAGCAAACCTACAGTGAAGGCCATCTGCCCAACCCTGGGTATTTTCTTTTTCTTCAATTTTATTTTTTTCTTTTTCTATTGATCATAATAGGCAAATTTTTCAGGCTGGTTCCTTCCATGCTTTATGATTACCAAGTCAATCCTTCAATATCAAACTGAAATCTTAATGTGGAAACGAGATGTGACATGTGAAATCATGACTCAATCAATGTTTACAACTTCTAATTCTAGATTAACAATTCGAACTAACTGTGAAATCTAACAAATACTGAATCCAAGAGTCATAAATTATTAACATCACGAATCTAGAAATTCTAAGTCAAGGATATCCATCAAAATCACTTCGAAATCACAAGAAATTTCAAAAAATTTCAAAAAATTTCCCAATTTTTGCTCAGGACCATGAAACGCTGATTAGGTAACCTAATCTCTCACCCCAACCTAAAATCTACATTATCCTCAATATAAAAGATATAAACATGCAATGCACATGGGACAATAAAAGTAAATGAGAAGTGATGGGCGGATAGTACCTGGATAACGAATCAAGAGAGATTTTTCAAAAGATCGCTGGGAGAGAGCAGGTTAGTACGAGAAAGAAAAATAAAAATAACAAAAAATGAAATCCTACCTATACCACTTTCGCAGGTGCTCTCGATTGCATTTAGCGTATACAACAAGCCTTTAAACCCCTGGGTTACCCCTAGTGGACGAGTTGTAGTCTCGTGAGGGTTTGCAGTAGTGTTACCCACAAACATTGAATCGATCATGCCGTAAGGTTCTTCTTCTGGCCAATATCTTAATAAGTTTCTCAGTAAGTTCCTCAACAGGATCATCCAAAAGCCCTTTTTGCAATAGGCTTGGGCGCCTTGGAGCATGATTTTTCAGAGAGACTTATGTACCTCATAAAAGATCTTCCATTGAATTGCTTGAGGTATCCGTAATATATACGATTCACCTATGACAGAAGAAGTTTCAACGTTAGTATCGTATGGTGAATCAAAGACTACAAGTAAATAAAGTTTAGAAAACTTCTTAAGATGTGATGTAGTCTCAACATATTCCGAAGCCTCAAACTTCGGTTCAATTTTCAGCTCCTCTTCCTCTACTGGTAGACGTTTAGGATCAGGGGAAGAGAGGGTTTTAAAATAAGGGTTCTCTCGGTCAGTGATGACTACCGAGATGTTATCTCACAAGGTATTCACTTCATCTTTTAACATGGGATTGTTTGAAACTGCAAAGTGTGTTAATCAATCCCAAGAGTTGAAAAATTCAGCTGAGTGTAACTTATTTTTCATATTGGATCATCGTGATGATCTGCTCTAAGAATCCATAGTCCTTGAAAGTGGATGGAGGTGCACTCTTTTGCTCCAGTCCTGCACAGACAGATTGAAGATCAATAAGTGAAGAATTGATGTGATCACTCTGTTCATTGAGATTACTCAATTAAGGCGTTAAATTATCAAATGTGTGTAGCTCAGATGGTGGCCTCAACTGAGTGGTTTCAAATTTCAGAGTCGTAGCGAGCAACTCGTCCTTCTCCTGAATCGCATCATCATTTAATTCAGAGGAGTGGTCCAAACATGTTTCACAAGAGTTAGAAGGGTCGATCGTAAGGGGTTCATCCTCCACCTTTAAATCAGACATGTCAGGTGAGGGGAGTAGCTCATTATGACCGACCACTTTGTGTACGTCTTGATCATTGACCTGTACTAAATTTGAGATGGATTCTAGGAAAACTGTGGCTGCACATTCAGGATTGCAATCATATTCTAGTTCAGTGCAGTGCACATTTAGGATGGGATCACCTTCCTCATATTCTATTCCTAAATTCGGTTGAGGTTCGAATAAACTAACTTCTACCTCATCATTGAAATCTTGTGTGTCATGTAAGGAAGGGGTGTCATCATCAATGTATTTAAAGAACACCCATGTATCTTTACCATTCTTTCGAATAGTCATCGAGATTGACTCATCGGAAAATTGAACCACATGCTCATTAACGGAATCCAACTCCTCATTCCAAATTCCAGATTCTTTCAAAAGTGAATGCGAATCACTTTCCTTGCATTGTATTTCTGGATTGGGTTGTGGTTGGGATGAGCAAGCCTCCTCTATCTTTTTCAAAGCGCGAATTGAGTGTTTCCATTATTTCTTGAATTTCCTTAAGACAGGCCATGTCAAACTGATATGAATACTCTTGGATCGTTTCTGGTTGGATTTCAAAGGTAGGAGATCCAAGAGAATAATCATTATAATATGTTGTTAGTTCATTTTTCCGACATTGATGTTTCCACTGGTTATAGTCATACGGATCATAAGTGGGAGAATCTGATGGTTGGTAATACTTATTATCACTCATGATATAATCACGCATTGTTTTCTTTTTATCGGATGAGTGATAATAATTTTTCCAATACTCACGTACTGTTTTATTAATCTATGGGGTGTAATTGTTCTCCTTTATATAATCACGTAAGTACTTCTTAGCCAGTGGATCTTTATATTCTGATCGGTTCTCAATGATAGTTTCAGAAAAGTTTTGAGACATAAGTTGATTTATCTCATCATCGTCCCAAAATAGGTTATTCTTCTCAGCATACTGACGTTACCACTCGTGCATATACATGATGAAACCCTTAATCTGAATCTAATCCTACGAAAAATAGAAGAAAAAAATCATATAGCAATGTGAAAAGTAAGAGGATGAGAAGTTAGAAAGAAGCTACCCGATTAAAGATTCCTAAGTTAAGACCTGAAAAATAAAACAAAATAAGTTAGTTTCTTAAAAAAAAATAGAACAATTTCAAAAAAAAAAAAAAAAAAAAACTAAACAGAATAAAAAAAAATAAAAGAAAGGAAAGATAAAATAAATTAGGAAAGTTACTAAAACAAAACCTAATCTAGAAATAGAGGGTTAGAAAAACTAGAAAATCAGAAAGTCATTACTAATTTAGAAAGTATATATCAGAATCCTACAAAACAGGAAAAATAGGTTAGTTTCTAGAAATCAGGAAAACCTAAATAAAAAAATCTAAGGTTAGAAAAATCCTAATCTTAAACTAATCCTAAAACTAATTAATTTCAGAAAAATGTAGTCGTCAGTCCCCGTCAACGGTGCCAAAAACTTATTCACACCCCAAGTGCAGGGTTGTAATGTAGTAATAAACTCGGTAAGACCGAGGTCAAATCCCAAGGGACTGAAACCTATACGTTATCTAAAACTAACTAGAACTAGAACTAGAATGAGATGAAATCTAAATCAAATAGAATTTAATGAAGAATTGTGAGATTATTATCTAAAACTTAAGAAAAAATAGAAATAGGAAACTAGGGATTTAGAGGATCCACTTGTAGAGATCAAGGAGATCTTATGCTTGCTTTAAGAATCATGGAATTTACTGAACTTTCGTTGATATAATTTTAAAGAGATGAAAGGTACATGAATTATAATGGATTCCATCACCAAACCATGTCCAAGAGACTATGGAAAACAATAAAATTAAACTAATTACCAACCAATCAATAATGTATGAAGGTTAGGAAGGGTACCAACATCCAACCATGCCTAGGAGACTATAGTGAACAACAGGGCTTCTTGACATCATAAACATAAAAAGGGAAAAGAAATATTCAAAGCCATCGCAGACCCACTGTAATTTCAGTCACAATAGACCATTAAAAACTAATAATATTTCCAAAGTAAAATTAAATCAAAATCAGTTCAATATTAAACAAAAGGCATAATCAAACGTCTCCTATCACGCTACAAGCTTCACCTCTTAGCCCTAACTAAGAGGTTTAGCCACTCATAGACATGGTGGACTTAAAACTCTCTCAAAAGTATTAAAGAAGAGAAACAAAATAAAATAAAATAAGAAAAATAATAAAAACTCTAACTATTTCTCTCTCTTATGCAGACGGTCCAGCCCACGCCAAGCTAAGATTCCCCTCTTCTCTTCACGTTTTCTCTCCCTCTTTTATAAGTGCCAAGGTCGGTGGAGGCGTGTGTCCAAAGGCGGTGGCTGGGATTTCGCAGCAGAAGTCGGTGAGCGGCTGTTTTCGCAGTGGTAACATCAGCTACATCTTACGCAACTAAAAATGATGTAGAAAACTCGTTCTCTTCTTGCTTTCTTTCCAAGGCATTAACGTCCCCTAAGACATTTTGGGATGATCTACATGATGAACGGATCAGATCTTCCATCTGATCACGGCCGTGATCACACAACAGCCCCAAAGTTAGCCAATTTTCGGACGTTAAAACAGGGACCGCAGATCTCGTTCGTTGTGGTGTTGGTGGGGCCCACTTCTTTATTATTTTAAGAAATCCACTCCATTCATTTAACTCGTGGGGAAATTTTAGCTGGAGAGGGCCAGTTTTGGATTGTTGCTGACATGGCCCACCAGATTTTCTGATTCGCCATCCAACCCGTGCTTGAATAGTTATGATCCCATCCTCTTTGTTTATTAAAATATTTTCACTTAGGCCTTGGTAGAATGGGCCTTGGGAAGCTAATGGATAGTTTGGATTGTTCATATGGACAATGGGTGGGGCCCACAACATGTCCCATCAAGCTATGTTTGAGCTTTCCAGCAAAGAAACGGTAGTTGCCATTTTGCGCAAGGGCGTTGGTGGGGTCCACTTTACTGCTGGTTTTTGAAATTCAGGTCGACCACTGCATTCTGCTCGAGAAACAGGTCGAAAAAGATGCGGTTCAACTCTGATTCGGTGTGGCCCACCAGGACTTTTACTCTACCGTCCGAATGGCGTTTGATCTATAGTATTCCGCGTGTGTATGCATGATTTTGAAAAATCTGCCTGTGTACGGTCGGTTTGACCATCTAGAACGAATGGACAGTCTGGATTAACAGTGTGATCAAAGGTGAAGGCCCACTCATCACTTCAGCGTAACGTCCAGCGAAACAGAGGAGAGAGATTCTCTCTCGCTTTGAAAAGTCTGGTCGAATCGTCTTTGACTGTCTTCCAGTCCAATGCACGTCCAGCGCATGTGTACTTCATGTACACGCACTATAGTGTAGTGTCCATCATAATAATCTAGAAAAATTTGATCCGTCCATCCTTTTTCTCATCTCATTCAAACTATTAATACCGATTTTGACACATATCCAGATATTAGGCGGGCCCCACTTAAGGGTTTAAGGGACTGATCTGTCTGTTGGGCCACTTCCAAAGGGATTTGAGGGCTAAAATTCGACGTGTATGGTTAATTTGTGGTCCCTTAGCCATGTATGAAGTTTCGAGCTAAACGGATGGTGGGAACCCCATGATCTTGCATTCCAGACCAATTTCGGGCCTCTTCAACGTGAACGGCTTGATTTTCTCGGATTCCTAGCGTATAAATCCGTTAATCTCAGTCCTCTAGAGTCCGTCACTTGCTCTGGTGACTTCGGAGTGTCAAATCCACACTTTTAATACTCTTTTTCAGTTCATCCCTTAATTACACACTGCAACAAAAACACGATTAAAATATTACATTAAGCAGTGTCATGTTCGTAAATCCATGTAATAATTGGGGTCTAATATGCAATATTTGACCCTCAACAATCGGCTCCTCTTAGGAGATTAGCACGGGCCGTTGAGTCGGCTGATGAAGAAGGAGAGGCTGTCGAGGGAGGGAATATCGGAGACAAGCAGAGAGGTCCAATCCCTTCGGTGTTGATCGGGGCGGACTTAGACAGAATTTAAGTCGGGTATCATGTCCCTGACTCTGTGATTCTTTGCTTCCCCCTCCTTAGTGAATTGCTCGACTATCCTCCTCCTGAGATGGTCAAAATTTTTCAAGTTGCTATGCAATATGGCTTGCGCTTGCCCCTTCAACCTGTTGCTCAAGATTTTCTTTCCCGAATTAAAATTGCTCCAAGGCAAATAGTTTCGAATGGGTGGAGGAACTTATTCGGATGTTCAGTGTTGTGGGCAGAGGCAGAGCATCCCCCAGTGACCATTGATGAGTTCCTTTACCTATACCAAGTACAGCCAAACACTCAGCAACCCGACTGGTACTTTTTAAGCATTTGGCAGAATAAGGGCGGCTCTTTGATAACTGACCCTCCCACCTCCAACAAGTACTGGAGAAAAAGGTGGTTCTGGACATGTGGTCGCTAGAAGACTGTCGAGCGTGGGCTCTTCGAACCTCGCGTTCCCCGGGCATTCTCTGAAGCAGGTGACTCGGCATGCCTTTTTCTTATCTTTTCTTATCATGATATTTTGAGTCTGACTGAATACGTTCTGCAGAGATTCTCAAGAAAAGACCAAAGTTAGGGGCCAATGTTCTAATTCGGATCAAAAAACTGTGGGCGCTAAGTCTGGATGATCAATCTTGGAAGAATCTTCTTCAACCAGAGTGTCTTCTTCTCTTGGGCTTAAAATCATCCGTGACAGGTACCCTCTAGTTACTCTGATGCATTTCTCCTAAATTTTTCTGACTCTGCGCTTTGTCTGACACAGATATGGTGGAAGCTCGACCCCTTCTGAAACCAGCTTCCAAGGTGAAGGCTCCTTTAAGGTCGGCGCTTCTGTCGGAGGCTCTGCCTTTAAAGAAATCAAAGACGGCTCCAAAAGCTAGGGATCCATCCGCCTCGGTCGCCCCTACCCCGAATGTCCCAACCGTTGTCATACTCTCTGATCCAAAAGAGAGGAAGGAAGAGATGGAAGCGGTCCCTACCGAGTCTCAGGTGACTTCTGAGCTAGGACCCGTTATAGAGTAGGTATCAGAACCGAGAGAGGACCTAAGAGGAAAGACCTCAGGAGGAGAGATGACTCAACAAAAACATTTTCTCTTTCTGCAAGATGTGTCGGCCCTTGTCCCATGGCTCACCTCTCATGGGGGAGAGAAGGATTATACTGACCTCTGTAACACCCCCTCGGGGCGGGTTCTGGCTCACACGGTGAAGGTGCTACTTGAGGTAGGGTCCTTGATGTCTTAAGTACTCTTTAGTCTCAACAACTTAGTTCTGACATCGAGTCTTCTTTTTGCAGTTTGCCCCTTACATGTTTAGGAGTAGCTTGAATCTTGTTGATGCTAAGAAACGAGCTATGGAGTTAGAGATGCAACTTGATGGCGCCCTGACTCGGGACAACATGCTGTCGGGTGACTTAAGTCTTGCCAAAAAGGCTGTCGAGGATGCCAAGGCCGAGTGTGCTCGCACGACCTTTTTGTTGAAAGAGGCTCAGGAGGAGAGTCGGTGGCTTCGTCTGGCTCATGCTCCGTGTGAGGAAAGGCTGAACCAGGTTAAAGCTGAAGCCGAGGTAGCCGTTGAGCAGGCCAAAGATCAGGTCGAGCAGGCCAAGGTCCAAGCCGTAAAGGCTTTTCTCGAGTCCCAAGAGTTCGAGGAAGAGAGGGATATTTTGTATCAGGTGGGGTACACCGAATGTATCCGACTGATGCGAGAAGCTTTTCTCAATCTTGATCTCTCAAAATTTGATGAAGGTGCCGGTGGATCTATAGGCCAGGAGGCTCAGGCTGTCGGGTCTGCCGACGCTCCGCTTGGCGTCGAGGTTGAGCTTAAGGCGATTCCAAAGGCTACTCCAAGTGATGGTAGTGGTTGATCCTTAGGACTTAACATTTTTGGCACTCACACTAGCACTTAGTTTTTGACACTCACACTAGCACTTTAAGCACACCAAGCTCCTGAGCAGGCTCGAGAATATCTTTCTTTTGCTTTTAACGCTTTTACTCTATTAATGTAATGTTGAAGTAAGATGTAACTCGATGTAACAAACATACTGATAAATGAATATACTTAATTTTCTTTTATTCATTTTGACTCAATTTACATGCTTGTCATTTTTGAGTCTTTCCAAACGCTCCGTTGGGCCGAGCTAAGGGTAATATATTTTTAGATGCTCAACATTCCACGGATGGGATTGTAATTGCCCGGTTAGGTCTTCCAATCGGTATGTTCCTGGTCGGATGGTACTTGAGACGACATAGGGACCTTCCTAATTGGGTCCCAATGTGCCCGCACCAACCTCCTTAGTATTGGGGAACACTTTTCGGAGGACCAAGTCCCCAACTCAAAAATGCCTAACCTTGACTCGAGTGTTGTAGAATCGAGCTACTTGTTACTGTCGAGCCACCATCCGTAACCGGGCTCTTTCCCTTTGTTCGTCCACAAGATCGAGTTTGAGGGCTATGAGTTCTTCATTATCCTCCTTATTGAATAAACTGACTCGGGTTGAAGATAACTCGATCTCGACTGGGGTAACGGCTTCCGATCCATAAGGGAGAATGGAGTTTCTCCTGTCGTGGTTTGAACCGTGGTTCGGTATGCCTATAGTATCTTCAGAAGTTCTTTAGCCCATGCACCTTTGGCTCAGTTGAGCTTCGTTCGAAGATGCTGCTTGATAATCTTGTTGACTGCCTCAACTTATCCATTCGTCTGAGGATGATGGGGTGATGAGTATACATTTCTAATCCCAAGATTATCACACATCTCTCGATAGCTCCTGTTGTCAAACTGCTTCCCATTGTTAGTTATAATAGTCCAAAATATTCCGAACCGACAGACAATAATTTTTTATACAAAGTCCGTGACCTTCTACTCGGTTATCTTTCCTAATGGCTTTACCTCGGCCCACTTTGTGAAGTAGTCCACTGCCACGACCGCGAACTTGGTCTGGCCTTTCCCCATAGGGAGTGGCCTGATAATGTCAATTTTTCATTACGCAAAGGGCTAAGGACCAACCATAGGAGTTAGTTCTTCAGGAGGTTGTATTGGGATAATCATGAATCTTTGACACTTGTCGCATCTCTGGACGAGCTTACGAGCGTCGTACTGAATAGTCAGCCAATAGTATCATTGACGTAAGACCTTGTGTGCTAGAGATCGTCCTCCCGAGTGGTTTCTGCAAATCCCTTAGTGAATTTCTTATAATACATAATCGGCTTTACTGGGGTTTAAGCACCATAGCAACGAAGTATAGTAGTCCTTTTTATATAATGTCCCGTTAAATATGGTGTAATGGGAGGCTCGGATCTTCAATCGTCGGGCTTCAGCATGATCTTCAGGCATTTCTCCACTATCGAGACATCGGACGATCAGGTCAACCCAAGTAGGTCCCGAATTTATCGCGTGTATGGTCGAGCTAGCTGGTTCGTTGATGCTCGGCTTAGCGATGTACTCGATCGGAACGGACCTGGGTATGTCATCTTCGTCAGCAAAGGCAAGTCTTACTAATAGATCGGCCTTGGCATTTTCAGTTCGAGGGATCTGAGTGACGACACAAAGTTGGAAGTTGCCAATCAATTCTTTGGCTTTCTCCATATATGCCTTCAGTTATGCTTTTCATGCTTGATACATGCTGGTGAGTTAATTGACAACTAGCTGTGAATCGTTGAAAATGTTGAAATGCGTAACACCTAAACTGGCCGCAAGTCAGAGGCCGAGCAGTAACACTTCATATTCTTCTATATTGTTCAAGGCTTGAAATCCAAGTCTTAAGGCATACTGCATGTAGGTTTGATCTGGAGTTTCCAAAACTACTCTGGCCTCTCTTGCCTTAGAGTTGGAGGAGCCATCGACATATAGCGTCCAGGAGATTGGGTCGGGTGATGACTCAAGAGAAGCGGTCGTCGATGTTTTAATAAGTTCGGTAGCAGGTTCAGTTATTGGGTCGGCTTGTGGTGTTACTTCAGCATTGAAGTCAGTCACAACTTGCCCTTTGATTGCTACTCTCGACTTGTACTGAATGTCGAATTTGCTAAGTTCAATCGCCCACTTTGTAAGTCGACCAAATGCTTCTAGTTTCTGTAGAATTTGACGCAGCGGGATATCAGTCATAATGATAATAGTATGAGCTTGGAAGTATGACCGAAGTTACTGCAAAGAAACCACCAGGACTAAGGCCACTTTTTCTAGAGTGGATATCTCGTCTTTGCCAGTAAGAGTGCTTTACTGACATAATTAACAGGCAGTTGCTTTCCTTTGTGCTCCCGTATCAGGGCTGAGCTAACCGCTGCCTCGGATACTACGAGATACAAAAGCAGAGCTTCCCCTGGCTCGGGTTTCGATAAAAGAGGCAGAGATCTGAGATATGAATTCAATTGTTGAAACGCTGCTTCCCACTCTTTTGTCCAGTCCATCATTTGTTGTCCCTTCAATTATTTGAAAAACTGGAGACATTTGTCGGTAGCTCAGAAAAGAAAATGATTAAGTGCGGTTACTCGCTCAGTCAGCTGTAAACCCCGTATCCTAGACTGTACCGTTCCATAGACTTTTGTGGCCTTCTCGGTCAAATTTCGGCAACCTTCGACCCTTAACCGGTATTTGCGTGCGACCCTAATTCACATGCTGTCAACCTGAGTTGACTCAACCCAAAACCTCTACCATAGCGACTGCGTCGTCGCCGCGGTTCTGATGTCATGACTCACGCGTCGAGGCAATACCCTAGTCAGGAGATGTGGACCAGCATTCGGTGCGAGAAAAACGCCTCGCGTTACAAAATCCAAGAGAATCTCTACGACTTGTCACATAAATCTATCAATTCATCAATCTCAACATGTCAAGTACACATCACCTTTTTCTCTTTCCCAAATAAGCCCCAAAAAGTCAAAAAGTTCTTACACAAGCCATACTTCTCTTACACCATTTGCCATAAAAGTCAAAAAATCTCTTACACCCATCACTCACCACATCTATCACTCCATCACCCATCACTCTCTCTCTCTCCCTTTACAACTCTCTCTCTCTCCTTCATTTTTCAAAATACTTTCCCAAACAAGAGAACTCCATACGTCCAAGCTCCAAGTGTGGCTCACCTTTCCATCTTAAGATCTCCCATCTCAACCATCCAAACCTCATCTCCTCCGTTGGAATTGAAGCTAAGGAGCTAAGGAACTCAAGGGAGCAAGAAGATCGAACGGTGGATGCTTTGATAAGAGTAATTTTTATGTTTTTAAGATGGGTCAAGTGAGGCCAATCGATTAATGGTTTGTATCTCACTTGAGACCCTAAGATGTAGCCGATGGCCCACTTTGATCATCATGATCATTCCATGATGGGGCCATTCTCCATGGACCCCATCATGATGTTTATTTTTCTTGTATACCTAGGGTCATCTAGACTGTCTATTTTAGTGGAGAAGGGATCTCCGCCGTTGAATTTTAGATTTAATGGGCCCATGTGTAATGGGACCCACTTGATGTATGTTTGGTTGCAAGGGAGGGCCTATAGTGTCGGCGTCCCTCCATCACGCGTGTCCCACTCTCTATTTCTCTCCCTCCCTCTCTATTTCATTTTTCTTATGTGATCATGACATGGTTGTGTGGCCCACTTGGATGGACCCCACCCTGAAGCATGTATTTTATCCAAACTATCTTCAAGTGGGGCCCACTTTATATGCATTGTACCCACACCATCAATCATTTGGTGGCCCACCTGAGCAGGGCCCACCTCAATGCATACCTTATACCCAACCATCTAGCGTCTGGGACGCTGGACGTGAACTGAGAAAGCACAAATATTAGCTTATTTTCAAGCTTGTGGGGTGACCCACTTATATAGGCCTCACCTTGATGGTTGTATTCAATCCACACCGTCCATCTCATTCCTTGGATCATTTTAGGCGTTGAGCCAAAAAATGAGGTCCATCCGATCTTCAAGCGGGTCATAGCCTGTTAAATAGTAGTTTCTACCGTTGAAAGTCACCCTGACATTTTTATGCGCCAGAAATACATCAAATATTGGACTCGTTTAGACAGTCTTGAGCCACAGAGTGCAATGGACGGGTTAGATTTACTTGATGTGGGCCGCGCCTGTGAAAAAGCATAGAAAATTGATTTTTTTCAAAAAAATAAAATATATATACATAAGGGGGCAGCACCTGCTGCCCCTGACAACAGTAGCAGCACGCTACTGCGTATGGGCGGACTGACCAGGGGCCATGGCCCTACACGTGGGTCCCACCATGATGTATATCTTATATCCACACCGTTCACGAGGTGGGCCACTCCCAGCAGTGGGCCCCCTCCAAATTTCAACTCCATCCACAGCTCAGGTGGCCCACACTACAGGAAACAGTGGGATTGAACATATACCATTAAAACTCTTTTTGGGTCCACAAAAGTTTTGGATCAAGATGAAATTTGTTTTTCCCTGTTCATCCAGGTCCGTGCGACCTTACCAATAGTTTGGATGGAAAACAAATATTATGGTGGGCCCCACATGGGACCCACAGTGATGCATGGGTTTTGCTACACTATCCACAGCCGTGGACGGTGGAAATCCCACCATGATTTATGTGTCTTGCTCGCACTGTCCAACGGATGGTAGAGCCCACTGTAATGCATGTGTTTTATTCACTGTCCAAAGACAGTGGGACCCACCATGATGCATGTGCAACATCCAAATCGTCCATCCACTTGGAAAACTCTTAGGACCCATGGATTGAGGCCCATCTTGATTTAATTGTGGCCGTCCATTGAGGCCTACCTTGGCATTTATAAGGCCCATGAGATGAGGCTCATATTAATGTATTTGTAGCCGTTAGAGTGGCCCATCTAATATGAATATAAGGCCCATGGGATTAGACCCATTTTGATGTATTCTAAGGCCCATGGGATTAGACCCATTTTGATGTATTCTAAGGCCCATGGGATTAGACTCATTTTGATATATAGAAGGCCCAGTCAATGTGGCCTACTTGATGAATATAAGGCCCATGGGTCGAGAACCATTGTGATGTATTAGGGCCCATGGGTTGAGGCCCATTGTGATGTACTCTAAGGCCCATGGGGTTATGGCCATGGTTATGGCCCATTGCGATGTACATAAGGCCCATTGATGCGACCCACTTGATCTATGTAAGGCCCATATGAGGCAACCCATTTGATGTATCGGAGGCCTATGGGTCGAGGCCCTATGGGATGCCCTTAGGGTCCATTACAATGTGTGCATGATTCCTCCATGGTTTGTGTAAGGATGTTTCACGACGGGCTATGCCTTGGGAGCAATGATGGTTTGACGTCCACATTACGAATATAATGTTGGTTAAATGTCCACATTACGACTCTCCCTAGGGCCCATTGTTAGGCCCGTACTTGTGGTGTGTACGTCGTCTAGGCCCATCTGCATTGTAAGGATAGTTCATTACTTTATTACATGTTTAGTATAGTTTCATGACTCATGATCATACGCATCATATGTATGCTTGATATGAAAAGTGACTAATCATAGCATATGCCTTCAGGTAGGTGGTTTATGGGCTCTCAGTTAGGCGGTGTTACCTTACATGAGCGCACAATATGCGCAGGATTGCTACATGACTGGATAGTGTGATTCATGCATTTTGCATTGTGTGACATGGTTACTGTACGCCCTAGTGACATCAGGGTCGTAATCTCCATAGGAGTATCGTGGTTGGCAGGATTGGATACCAAAAATTTTATTCTACATGGGGTGCTATAGATATCCCTGAGTGAAAGTCCCTAAACCCTTATGATACTAAGAGGTTGCTTCAACGTCTAGACCTAGTGGGTACAGGAGTTCCGAGTGCCGATTACCCGACGGTCGTACTTTTCACTGTATCGTAGTCAGTTAGAAGGGAGTGCGGCCTTACCCGTCTGAGAGTAAGGGGCAAAGCTAGGCTGAGTCTGACCAGCTCGAGGAATGGGCTCGCTATCGACGAGTCGAATCCAATATTGGCAGGCGGATAGTGAGGTCTCTTCCACTTACCTTATTGCACGCGATGGGGCGGCGATCTGGTTTAGTGTATATTAGACCCTGATAATATCTCAGATTTGAGCTGTATTGATATGTGGACTTATATGAGGATTTGTATGCTTGACTTGCATCTTGCATCGCATAGCCTTGGTATGACCGACATCATTTATGCCTTGCATTGCATAGCCTTAGTACGGCCAATGGTATTCATGGATTCATCAGCATATTCCACATAACTCTGATACTGCACAGCTGTATTACCACCTTGTGCACACACTTTCACCACTCTCTAAGATTTCTATAAGCTTATGCATGACCGTTGCGTGCAGGTGAAGTTGGGGCACAACAGCACTGAGACAGGAGCGCTTTGCAGATCATCTTAGAGCTTTTATTCTTCATCATTGTATTTCTCTTTTGCTCATTGTACTTGTAAAGTTTTTTATCATAGTGAAAATGTAATGGAGTTTTTGATTATTGTTTATGGGTTATGCCTTAGTTATGCTTATCACGATTCAAACTGATCTTGACAATCCTCCTCGTAGCATCTCAGGATCGGAACCTGGCGAATGTGAGATAGGAGCTGAGAATAGGGTTCTATGGAGGCTTTCGGTGCCAAATTCGGTGATTATAAATTTTATGAGCTCGGTTTTCAATTTTTGGGCATGACATCAGCCTTTGTATATCTTTAATTATTTTCAGAGACTCCATGTCGAGTAATGCTTTTATCTTCTCCGGATTTGCCTCAATCCCTCGTTAGCTAACCAGGAATCCGAGGAACTTTTTCGAGCTTACAACAAAGGCACACTTGCTCGGATTCAACTTCATCTAGAACTTGCGTAAGATCAAGAACATTTCTTCTATGTCAGCTATGTGGTCGGCCATGTGTACACTTTTGATAAGCATGTTGTCAATGTATACTTCCATGGTTCGGCCGATCAACCGAGCGAATATTTTGTTCACTAATTTTTGATAAGTTGCTTCAGCATTTTTCAAACCAAACGACATCATACGGTAACAATAAATACCTTTGTCAGTGACAAAGATAGTCTTAGATTTATCAGATTGATGCATTACAATTTGATTATACCCTGAATAAGCATCCATACAACTAAAAAGTTCGTGCCCCACAGTGCTATCCACCAACTGATCGATCCTCAAAAGAGGAAAGTTGTCCTTTGGGCAGACTTTGTTTAAGTCGGTATAATCAATACAGACTCGCTACTTCCTATTGGCTTTCTTTATAAGTACGACATTAGCTACCCATTCCGAGTGATATATCTCTTTTATGAATTTTTCCTTGAAGAGTTTGCTGACCTCTTCTTTAATAACAATGTACCTTTCAGGGCCGAGGGGACGTCGCTACTGTGGGATCGGCCGGTAGGTCGGATCGATGTTGAGTCAGTGAATGATCATTGATGGGTCGATTCTTGGCATGTTTTCATGGTTCCATGTAAATACATCAGCGTATCTTCAAAGCAGGACTATCAAATTGTCTTTTAAGGGCGAGCGGAGAGACGAACCAATTTGTACCATTTTAAATTCATCTGTCTCGACCAGAGGTACTGAGATAAGATCTTCCACTGGTTGTCCTCGTTCGTGAGTCTCGACCCAAGGATCCAGTGACTCTATCATAGATACCTCGGCAAGAGCTTTTACGGTTGTTGCGTAGCATTGTCTTACGTCTTGTTGATCTCCTTTGACCACTCCTACTCCCGACTTAGTCGAGAATTTCATGGAGAGGTGATATGTAAATACAACGGCCTAAAGGAGACTCAGAGAAGGTCGGTCGAGTATCGCATTATAAATGGATGACTGGTCGACTATCAGAAAGTCAACCATTACTATTGCCTAGTGTGGAGGGTTTCCGGTTGTGAGTGGCAGTGAGATGGTTCCTTCTGGGAGTGTCTAACCTCTCAAAAATCTGATCAATGGGGTACGAACTAGCCGCAATGCCGATCGTTCAAATCCCATTTTGTCGAACGCCTGAGTGAACAGTACGTCAACAAACGATCCAATGTCGATGAGTATGCGGAACACCTTTCTGTTTGTGATAGTGAGAGTAACGACCAACGCATCATCATAGGGGTGGTAAATACCTCAGGCATCTTCGTCAGTAAATGAGATGCAATACTTCTTTCTTTTCTTTTCCTTTGAGGGCCGACCTAAGATAAGGATCTCAGACTCGGGTTGACTGATGATCCTAGCATGGTTTTTTCAAGCATTGTTGGAGTTGTCTCCGCCTCGGGGACCACCAACAATTGTCCAGATTTCCTCCGTAGGTCGGTTGTCACCCAGGCATTCTTTTATTGTCCCAGTCCTTTCAACGTATTTTATAAGTCGGCCTTCTCAGATGAGCCTTTCTATCTCTTCCTTCAGGTGATAACAGTTGCTCGTATTATGCCCATGATCATGATAATAATGGCAATACTTGTCCTTATTCAATTGGTTGGGATTGCTTCAAAGTTTATCCAGCCAGTTGACGAATTATTCACCCTTGATCTCCATTAGCACCGGCTCTTGGGGTTTATTCAGCGGGGTATATTTAGAAAACTTTCGATCATGTCGCTTACCCGACTTGCACTCATCAAGCGTTCGATCGTCCTTCCGCTTCTTTCCTCCAGCTGAGTCAACTTTCTTTTTAGCTGACTCTTTAGCCGGGGCTTTCGCATTTTGGGCAGCTTCGCGGATAATCCTTGTTTCCTCAGCATCTGTATATTTATCCAATCAAGTCATAAACTCGGCCAGAGTCATTGGTGGATTCCTATCCAGGGATGCCAGAAATGGCATATCTCTAACGCCTTAAATGAGTGAATTGAGTAATGTCTCCTCTGAATGTTTCTGAACTTGTAGCGACTCAAAGTTGAAGCACTTGATGTAGTCTTTCAGTAACTCTCCCTCCTTCTTAACTATGTTGTTCAGATGCGCCAGGGGGTTTAATTTCTTCTTTCCACTAATGAAATTGGTGAGGAAAGTGTCACTGAGTTTTGCAAATGAACTGATAGACTTCTATTTCAGCTGCTTGAACCAAAGTTGAGCTACGTCGGCTAAGGTGAGAGAGAATGCTCAGCACATTACAGCATCCGAAGCATCGTGTAATTTCATATATATCCAGAAGCATTCGATGTGTTCAGTTGAGTCAATTTTTCCAGTGAAAGGCATAATTTGTGGAAAACGAAACCTTTCTGGCAACAGAGCTTGAATTACTTCATCAATGAATGGGGACGCCTTTGTTTCAAGCCTTGCTTGAAGTGCATCCCGACCCTGCTTCATGTCCACAATCTCTTCCTGCACTTCTTTTCTGAAGTCTTAGAGGTCAGCTTTCCAGGGCTCGTCACTTTTTGCCACACCCTCAACCGGAGGCCGGCTGCGCTTCCTTCAATCTATCTCGTGTCGGAGATCAGTGGGAGGCAGCACGAATGTCACGGAATGAGCGGGCACTAGCTCGGACGGGCCATGGGGCTGACTTGGCTATGGAAGCGATCGCGGAATGGTGGGCTGAGGGTTAACAATTTGTTGCGGAACGTTCGTCGCTTGACCCTGATGAAACTACTGCATTTACTGATGGTGTATCTGTTCCAATATTTGTTTCATAATGTTTATATCGACTCTGAGCTCCTTAACCTCTCTATCCAACTGTCCATTAGCTTGGTTCCCCTAGTCAGCAGTCGCAGCAGAGGTTGTTAGGCGAGGCGCGGAACCTTGGCGGTTGTCGGGTTGATTTTGAGCCCCTTAGGCTATGCTTGCACCCGGTTGTCCGGTGACAACGACATCATCCGGTTCTTCTTGGACCGTTCTTCTAGTTATCGCCATTTACAGCTTCTAGGTAGAATATAGAAAATGACTTTTTGTATCGTTTCTCACAGTCAGCGCCAAACTGTTGGTGCGAAAAACTTACGTGCCTCTCCCTGTACTTCCCACCTATACAATGATTCAACACAAAGGGAACCCTGGCTAGAGTCGGGGAACCTCCGATGCTTAAGTCAGTAATAGGACCAAGAATAAGGTGTTTTTCTACGTACCTTTAGTCATGTGGAGTCCTGCTTTTATAGGAGTGAGAGGTCCCGACGTGAGGGGATTCTCTCCCTGATTTATAGGAGATTTGATTTACTTACCATCTGTTTACGGATACTTCCTGATCCTGAGTTCGTCGAGATCGAGAATCCTTCTACGAGATCTTCCTTGCTTGGTTCGACTTCAACCGACCCTGATATCAAATCAGTCTTGGCTGGCTACAAGGATGGATGGGGATTTTTGCCTACTATTAGACCAAACATAATCAGTTTATAGCCGATGTCCTTCCTTAGTCCGATAGCCGACACTAACCCGCCTTACGTGGGTTGATTTTTGGGTCGATCATGTGGCTTTTAGCCTTTTGGGCCTTAATCAGTTTCTTTAGACATTGCTGCCTCGTTAGCCGAGCCAACTTTATGTGTCTAATATGTCTTACCTATGGATCTTGACTCTTCAAGTCTCGGTCGGAATTTATTTCCGGTAATCCGAGCTGAGTTTCTCCTTTAGGCTTTGCATTGTCTCAGTCTGACTTGTTGCCTCGGATTCTCGGACAGTGTCAGTAGAGTTGGTCCATTCCATAACCGAGTCTCCGAACTTGTCATATTTTTCCCCAACATAGGAAAAAAATAAATAAATATTAGATTGATCTAAAACTTTTAACGCCCATGAGAAGTTTTTAATGGTGAATCACTAACGTTTCCCATAGTATGATTCACCTGAGATTTCGATCTGCTTCATTTTTTGGGCTCATGATTCACCTGAGATTTGGATTTATTTCATTTTTTGGGCTCATGAACTAAAATGATCTGGAATGGACAGCGTGGATATAAAATTTATAAATTAAGGTGAGCCCCACGGTAAGTGTTCTTTGGTGAGGGATCAACACCTGGTCAAGGGTTCGAGTATCCATAGGTGGTGAAATCCCACTAAAGTGTGAGTGTGTGTACCTGTTTGCGTGTGAAAATAAAAAATAAAAAATAAAGAATGTGTTCTGAGGCGAGGTTGCTCCTAAAACGCTTCCCTTGTAACGTGCATGTGACGTCTACTGCACAGTCTATCCACCAATGATTGAATGCCAACCCAAAACTCAAGTCTCAAGTGGGACACACCACAAACAACATCGGGGATGGTGGTCCCCACCGTTGAAATCTGGTTGGAACCCACCGTGATGTCCAGATGCCATCCAACCCATTCATAAGATGATTCCCACGAGGTTGAAGTAAAAAAACTGAACCTTAGATGGGCCCTAAGAAGTTTTGATCGTGGATATCCCTGTCCCCACCTTTCCCTGCGGATGGATCTTCCTTATTTTTGTTACATGAGTTGGATCAACTGATGGACGGAATGGAATTCAATCCTGTGTTCCCACATAGATTTTTGTTACACGGGCTCCCTACACTTGTTTAAAGGCGCCTCGAAAGAAAAAGGGAAGGCTGCTGAAATGTCGTGGACCTTTTTGCACAGGATTAAGACAGTAGAAAGCGGTGCATTTTAAAAACTTCTTAGCTACAGGAAGCTCATCAGCATCCCTTCCAAAGATGTTTTGAGTAGACAGCAGCTGCTTTCAAACTGAAGAATTCGGCCTAAACAAAATCGTCGTATCTCTCAGAAGTGAAGAAGAAAGTTTTGCGAGTGAATACGCTTGGGGTGGGCCTATCGCATGCCGTATGGGACCATATATCTGGACATCTTCGATTGAGACCTTTTGATATTTGATAACGTATAGTTGAGATTAGATGATAGAGAGGGAATGCATACATGCATATATTTATAATGTTGTGTTTCATTTACTCCATTTTTATTTATTTATTATTTTTTTATTTTATTTTTTCTTTTTGGGTTTCCTTCTCTTTCTTTCCTTGCTTTGATTGATTGGAGTAGGAATAAAGAATGAGAAATGCTTTAGTTATTTGCTTAGATGAAAGATTGCAAAAGATGGATCGCTTGCAAGAAAAGAGATCCCGGCCGTGTACCAGGTGGGGCTCTACCTGAAAATATTAGGTGGCAATGGGTCAGGTAAGTCTGCTGGTCAACTAGCCCACCTGCTTCTGAGCCGGGTTTTGGCCAAGCTATGGCCTGTTTGGAACCTGGGATCAGGTGATATGGAATTACATTTGATCCCCTCTGAACTACATCTGATCTGAGCTGAAGATACAAAGGAATTTTGTGGAATTTGAAATCCACTGCATCTACGTGTCTGACTTTGATACATGAGTTTTATACACGCAGTCCGTTCATATGCAACTTTTATATGTGACACTTAATTGTAGAATTTGGTCAGTTGATTACAGGTTCAATGTCCATTAAACACGGATTTCATATAAAATGATGTTTTTCTCAAGGAAGAATTAGATCCCAAACATGGGATTGGCTGTTCAAAATATTATGGTATTTCCAGAATGTAATAACATAATAATGATGTTAATTCCATCAAATGCAATTCAATCCTGTGTTCCACACAGGTGAAATGTTCCCCGACTTGGTTTCAAGTTAGAAAATGTTGGCCTTTTAAGTAAATGGGCCATGCTTGGGTTGAATCCTACCCAGCCCACTCCTCTCATATAGTTTATTAATGGATTCTGTCAAATGGCTTGGCTGTCCCTCAGACTCAAACAAATTAATAGACAGTAAGTATGGACACTTTCATATGATGTCTTTGCATGTTTTCATTAATTCGGCTAGTTTTGGATACCTTTAACCCCGTGTTCCATTCTTAAATTGGACTGTGGTCATGCCGAGTTAGGTGGAATCAGTTACGGTTTCTTTGCCGCCACTTGTTTTTTGCACACCTATATAAACCAATAGATGAAATCTTACTCATATATTGAGAATATTGTTTAACCTAACCAGTGCGGCCAGATCAAATGATCCATACGCCACATATGATATAAATCAACTTTAATAAGAAGATTGGACACATACACATGAGAAAACATTAAACATTATAGTTCTATTAAAATTACTCTCTATAAAAAATAAAAGTTTCATTGATGCAAGTATACATCTCAACATTAAATGCCAAAATTCCATCAAAGTATATATCTATCTAATCATAACAAAAGCACTTTCTATGAATGCCAAAGTCAAGTAATGTAAGGATTCTAGCAACTTTTCAATGTGAGAGTCCAACAAGGAAACACTCCAGCAAATGCACAATCTGAAGAATGGAGAGTCTCTCTTGTACACATGATCATATGCAATAGGATATGCTGACATCGAATAGTCAATGTAATTTCTGCAACTAATAGTACAGATCCTTAACAATGCTAAAGATTGCAAGGCTGGTGCCTCTTAATAGCTTATACAACGAGCATGCAGAGAAGAGCTAGAGATCCTATGCCAAAACACATCTGTTTACGGATCTATGCCAAAACACATCTGTTTACTTTTTAATTTATCTTTTATTTATCGTCTTTTATTTTAGCATAGTCTAACATAGTTCTAGCATAGATTACTACTACCTAGCAGCCACGGTTAAGGTACTGCAAGATTAGATTTAATGTCTACAACCATAATTTGTTAGATCATGATTAATTGGGTTCTTACTTAAGCAATCATACTTATCTAGTCACATATTTCTGACCATTCATATTAATTGTCTGTTCTGATAAACAAATCAAGTATTTATCTCCTTTATTTCTTTAGTTATTTAATAATTTATTAGTTGTAATGAACCATACATTCAAATATTAATAAATTTTGCTTTATGTAGCTTTTTGTTTTTTAATCTATTCATCTTTATTCCTTTGGGAAGTGTAAAACTAAGTTACTAGTGAAAGAAAAAGTGCAAAATGAATTGATTCAAAAGGGCTAACCCTACCCTTTCACAAATCAGCCGATCATTTATCACAATCGATGGTTGAGATGATAGCTAAATTTTGCATCTGGTCTCTAATCAGTTTGACTCAACATGGGGATACCAACAATTCAATTAAACATTGAGTTGAGCAAACTCTAGCATACCCACGCATTATAATCATATACGAAATTTGAATATATGCCTTCAATTACACGTGTGACCTTGTGTTTGATTGAATTGACACAACAGAGTCGGATGCCATTACAATTATTTAAGTTGGTTTGGATTAGGCTTGGAATTGATGAGTTTTAAGTGGGCCGGTTTGGGCATAGGCTAATAGGTGATGCCAGAATTCTTGGCCTGTAAAGTATACGGGTTGGGTTTTGGCTTACCCTAACCTGGCCTTGAACTCGACCAATTGTCACCTCTAAAATATACCATGTCCTGAAATCCAGGCTGGTCCAGCATCAGGTGGGCCGCACATGCACCTTGAATCCAGTAGCGGTGCCATGATTTGCCTGGACCCAAAAGTTTCTAGGAGGGTCAGCTCATGCTTGAAGTCCAGGCACGGTGCTTGGTCTCGGGCCAATGATGAATATATCATGGACTAGCCTGGGGAATAAGACATTTCCCATGCATGTTGTACGCACGTGTGAGAGCCACTCCGTGAGCAAGCAAGAGATCCAATCTATTCAGTTTGAGAGCCCCGGTAAGTATATGCCTCACCCCAAAAGTCATTCCTGCCCGCTCAAACAGTGGGCCATGCGTTTTAAATAAATAAATAAAAATTGACAACTAATGAAAATTTTCATAATTTGCAAACTATGGCCCACCTAATGTGTGGATTGGCATGATTATTCAAGTAGGACACCTATACTATGGACCCACTTGTGGGATGTCTAGGATCATGCACCCGTATCCATCTAGATTACTGCCAGGGCCAGGTGACTGAGGACTTGGGCCGGGTTTGGAATATGGTATTGGGTCTGTGGAGGCATCTAAATGCTGCATCACTAGGGCTATTATTGGCCGAGCTTTGTTTATTTGTTGGAAGTAAACTGTAAACTTGGGGCCACATGTGGGCCCGAATCAGCCCTTTTTGAGAAGATCGTAACCCTAGATGGGCATCGTTTTAAGCTTAAACTTGGGTCTTGATAGAATAAGTTAAGAGTCTCATCCTATTGATTTTATGGGCATTAAAAATTTCCCCAAGCCCAAACACTGGCTTATGATGAGATCTAATAGTCCGATATTGGCCTGTGCATAGCCCAAGCCCGACCCATTGGTTATAAAGGAGATGCAACCCATCAGAACTGGACCTGCTGACATCTTGAGGCCTACCAGTTTCAATGGTCCTTGATTAGGCTAGTTTGAGTCCAGATGTTGAACTTGTTTTGATCTCTATCAACCTGTTGCCAGTGGGCCTCATGGAAATATTTTCCCAGTGCATGATTTCTATCGATCTGTTGCCACAGGTACATGAAATGAATAGATCTATGCTACTCTCCTGAAGGGGACAATGCGACTCTATCCATCAGTTTTGCCATCTCAAGTTATAATATGAGTGTAGATCCAAAACCCAAGTGGGCCACACGAGAGGAAGCAGTGAGAATGAAAATGCCCACCATTGAAAGATTTTTGGAGTCCACCATAATTTTTATATGCCATCCAAACCGTTCATAAGTTTAATCCCACTGAGATGGACTGAAACACAAATACTAGCCTGATCCAAAACTTCTATGTTGATATCTTGTTTTTAGTTCTTATACACAAAGTCTTCGTAGACTCCTCTTGATCAGTGGATAGATTAAGAACATTCAAGGATGGTTTGAAGGCCTGTATGGGCCTGAAATGAGCCCTTCCGAGAAGATCAAAAGAGTGCAAGGATGGTTTGAAGGCACTTGTAAGTGGTCCTATTCAACGTACATGTAAGAATATTTTTGTATTTAAGGTCATGTTTCTAACGTTTTAAATGATTCTACCTAAAAAGTTGGGAGTAGCTGTGAAAGGAAAGAATATTGCAAAAATTTCTTAGATTCAAACTATTTTAAATCTTTGATAATGTTATTCTTTCATTTATTGGGCCGGTCTTTTAGGGCTAGGGCTGAAGCATCTTTAGTCCCATTAGGGCTAGGGTTTTGGTCATGGCCTGACCCTAGCCTAACGAGCATTGCCACTCCTCTAGTTGAAATGGGTCTAAACTTATAAGACCGTGGATGTTGCTAAAAGGCCTTTATAACCAAGTTGTGACTGGTCCTAACTCGTCTGGGTTCAAGTCCAATTTTGACTCGCCTGATTAAGGGATAAATGGGCCCGACTCTCCAATGTGAGGGTGAATTGTGGTGTGATTCGTGGAGTGGTATTGACCCATACTGGTCTTAGCTAGTCAAGTCTGAGTTGACAGAGATGAGTCATCAATATTCTATGCTTATTCAACACTTCTAATGCCAAACGCTTATATTCTATGCTTATTCAACACTTCAAACACCAGAACACTTATATTCTCTGCTTATTCAACACTTCTAACGCCAGAACGCTTAGTTAATGGGTCCAGATCTGCCTAAAGGCCTTAAGGGGGGCCTGCACGGCCAGCCCTGATTTATTTATTTTGAAATTGGTGGCCTAAGTATTCACATGGACCTAGCCTAGCTCGTGTGGGGTTCTCTTGCTCATTGGTCGGGCTAGGCATGGACTCAAGTCCTTAGCTCATCTGCGACACTTGACACATTGGTCTAAGGCTTGCTTTGAATTGGACTTGGGCCTTATGTGGGTAATAAGGACATCACTTTATGTATATCAGAAGAAGAGGTGAGCCATATCAATTTTTCTAAGGTTAGGTGAGTGCCTGTGGTCGTATTGAAGACCCTACATTGGGAGGAAGCATATAGTCTGCTTTATAAAGGGATCTAGACCGTTGGATTGGAAAGACGTGACAATTGGTCGTTAGATCACATAATTGGGTCATTGATCGTGAATCGTCCACACTAGTTTTTCTTAGACTTTATCAGCTTACATGATTTAGATTTTTATTTTTTTTTAATTTTTAATATTATGTTTGGACATCATCATAAGTGTTTTTAGTTAATTTTATTTAAATTAAAAATATTTTTGTTAAAATTAATAAGACATGGCGTGTCAATCTCTCCCTGCTTTTGATCTTTTATTTTTTTTCTTTTTCTACCTTAATGAGATTTAAAGATACTTTTATGTAATTTAGAAGGGAGATTAGTTTGAGTCTAATCTTAATCAACGGAGTTGTAAAGTCTCCATTTATTCCCACTTCATCATTTTATTATAATCTATTAAGGTATTTTATTCAAAGTTTTTCAATTCTCTCATCCAAAATCATCATTCTCTTCTAAACTTAACTTTACCATACAACCTAGCCACATGTGTGACCTCAAACTCCTTTGTTTCTGCATAGATCGAAGATATCTATACAATAATAAGCCCCACCGTATATGGACTATGCCACCTATTTCATTTGCCATGACAATTCTTTCTTTTGAAAAGAAACAAGATAACAGTTAGTTTTTCCTTTGTTGCCACTTAGGATCAAGCCAATTGTCTTAGTCTTCCTTTTATCTTTAATGTTGGGTTTAGTCCTACATTAGAAAGGATTTCAAAATACTAAAATAAACTTTTATATTAAAATTCTCAACTTATTATTTATATTGGGAATCAAGAGTGTGTCGTGGATATAACCTAAATTTAAGGATGTCAATGAACATAAGGTGCCCTTAAGGGTTTTAGGCTCAATCCACTTCCGACTAACCTTGGACTGAAATTAGGCACTTAGCCAGACTTGAACAAAAAATTTAGGTCCGTTTTAAAACTTAAATTGCCATTGACCCTGAGATAGCCTTAAAAAAAGTGGAGTCCACACATGATAATTTTATCCTTGTCGTTGTGGGCCTATGTGTAACACCTTCATGTGGTGCTTTTTCATTAGGCTACCTTCATGCTAATTAAGGATCATGGCATGTTTAAGACTCTGCTTAAGATTTTGAAGGCATTTTTATCACATATCACATCTCATCCATCATCTATAAACGACCCAGATCTGGCACAAAAGTGGGTGACTGGGCTGGATATATATTTTTTCTGGACCTTTATGGTCCTGATCTGGCCTTAAAATTTAATTTAATTTTAATATATTTCAAATAGCGTTTATTTATATTCATAAGAGAATAGAAAAGCAGAAATCACCCCCTTCTTTTGGCTGCAAATATAGCCGTTGCAACAATAGAGGCAGCAGCGGCTACAGATGCCCACCTCAAAGCCCACCCATATCTGACCAAGAACTTCCCCGACCTCTCATCATGCCACTTCCTCATCTTACCAATTTCATCTTCCACGTATGGGTACATGGACGGATAGGATACAAAGCTACCCATCCTCTTCACAAAATCCACCACATCTCCCTCCCTCTTCCACCTCCCCCTCACAACTCCAAACCTCTTCAACACCCTAACGTCCTCCTCGTCATCAACCAGCTCGTTCATGAGCTGGAAGTACCGACTCAATGGCCGCTGCGGCTTTGAGCTCTCCAGCACCATCAGATTGCTGACCACTGTCTCGATCTTAGTATCGAACACCAACGCTGGTAGTTTGAACACAGGCTTGGCGAATTGGACTTGAATGGCCCCATCCGGGTTTGCTTCGAACTGCACGCCGGACCATGCTAGCTCCTTAGCCGTTGGAACGACTGCCTGATCGTCTTTGGTGGGCCTCACCAGGCAGTAATGCAACCCCTCAAAAAGGGTACTTTTAGTAATTAATTCCTTGGCAAGGCGGCCGTGGAACTTCTTCTTCTCGGTGTAGAAGGAAGATTAATACCACCAAAAGAGAGAGATCACTTCATGGAAGTCCTCTCTGTTGAAGGGAAGCTTCAAATAATTAATGGAAGGAGATGGACTCTTGCTTTCTTTCGACATGAATTTTAAGGTTTCAATCACCGCCTGATCGAGATTTTGGACCACATTGATAGTGTGGTCAAGTAGGAGCTGGTTGTCTAGCAGGGCCATGTCTGAGACCAAGTGGGACCCATGCTTCGAAATTACGTAGCTGTTTATTTTCTGTCTGTCCTCTTCAGCCCATTGCTTCAAGTCTTTAAGGAAGACCACAACAATATAAATGGCATCGCATGTTTCTTTGATCTTTTTGGGCATTTTCGCGATGGAGATTTGCTCAGGTTCACCTGCATGTGCAGTAAAAGGTTTAAAAAATCAGGCTAAGTTAAACGTCATACATGCACGTAGAACTGTCAAGCAGTACTTGAAAATCCAGTTTTTGGACCCTTACGTCTCAACTTTTCAGACCCAGGTCTAGTCTCGTTCCCGTCAGGTCCACCAACTTTTACCCTGGTTAAAATCGGATGAGGTCCAGGCTAGTTAGTTTTAATTGTATGTATATTAACAGCTTTGCTAAGCCCACATGCATTTGCAATAAAGCTTGTGTACACGTCACAGGCACCATAGTTCCTAGTTCCAATCCATCCATCAACTTGACCGACTCACTTTTTGAGCTGGTTGATGCATAGGTGGGCTAGAAATGTTGGAATATTTGGTTGAATTAAATAGACTATTAAAATCGAGAACTAAAAAAGGAAAATAAAATTTTGAGAAAGAAGAACTTATTGAATCGAGTCGAGGTATAACTAAGTCACTTGGCTTGAAATCGAATTTGCTCCCCTTAGACAGCATCCCAAGTGCAACGGGTTTCCAGAGCAATCAATCTCTAGGATACAACGACTGTGACCCGGTCCCAGCGGCGCACTCACTGTATGCAAGTTCGAACCACTTGCAATTTAATCTGAAAGTACTGAGTGGACTCAGCGATGAACTCAGTAAAATTCTTAAATCAGAATATCAAAGAGAATTTTATAAAAAAAAATGAATTTCATATTTGTAAACATAAATCAGAAGTCTTTATATAGACTCCGAAGTGGTGCATAAACACCCTTTATAAATGGTTAGGTCCGTTGGGTTTAAACCCAACAGATACGACCAACCGGAACAGACACACTCTCTGGTTTAAAACAAAAGGACGCAAGTACGAATACACTCTTGCAAATAATGTCCCGCGAGTACCCATACACACGCACGAGTACACACACACCGCACTCGCGCCCATGCCCAGCCTAGACCGTCGCGTCGTGTGGCACACACAGACACAGAATCAAAATTGGCACGGATTGGCTCGGCGCGCACGTGCGTGTGTAGTCAATGACATAAATTAGAGCTATTGGCTCGGCGCGCATGAGCGTGTGTGGCCCACAAGAAGTTTTTAACGATGAATCACCAATGTTTCCTATAGTATGATTCACCTGAGATTTGGATCTGCTTCATTTTTGGGGCTCATGAACTAAAATGACTATCCATAAGTGGTGAAATCCCACTATGGCGTGAGTGTATGAAAAAAAAAAAAAGCGTTCTTGGTTGAGGCGAGGTTGCACCTAAAACGCTTCCCTTGTAATGTGTGTGTGACGTTTACTGCACAGTCTATCATTGGTATCCACCAATGATAGAATGCCAGCCCAAAACTCAAGTCTCAAGTGGGCCACACCACAAGGAACATCGGGGATGGTGGTCCCCACCGTGATGTCCAGATGCCATCCAACCCATTTATAAGGTGATTCGCACGGGGATGAAGGAAAAAACTGAACATTAGGTGGACCCTAAGAAGTTTTAATCGCGGATATATATCCCTATCCGGCCACCTTTCCCTGTGGATGGATCTTCCTTATTTTTGGGCTCACGTACAAACATGAGTTGGATCAACTCATGGACGGAATGGAATTCAATCCTGCGTTCCCACAGAGATTTTTGTTACACGGGCTCCCTACAAATGTTCAAAGACTCGAAAGAAAAAGGGAAGGCTGCTGAGATGTAATGGACCTTTTTGCACAGGATTATGACAGTAGAAAGCGATGCATTTTAAAAACTTCTCAGCTACAGGAAGCTCATCTGCATCCATTCCAAAGATGGCTGAGTAGACAGCAGCTGCTTTCAAACCGAAGCATTCGGCCCAACGGGATACGTATTCTCCCTCAGAAGCGGCGAAGAAGAAAGTTTTGCAAGTGAATACGCTTGGGTGGGCCTCTTGCATGCGGTATGGGACCATATATCTGGACATCTTCGATCGAGACCTTTTGATATTTGATAACGTGCAGTTGAGATTAGATGATAGAGAGGAAATGCAAATGCATACTTGCATATATTTATAGAGAGGTAATGTTGTGATTCATTTACTCTTTTTTTTTGGGTTTCTTTCTCTTTCTTCATTCCTTGCTTTGAATGATTGGAGTAGGAATAAAGAATGAGAAATGCTTAAGTTATTCGCGTAGATGAAAGATTGGAAAAGATGGATCGCTTGCAAGAAGAGAGATCCCGGCCATGTACCAGGTGGGGCTTTACCTGAAAATATATGTATAAGGTGGCAATGGGTCAGGTAAGTCTGATGGTCAACTAGCCCAGCTGCTTCTGAGCCGGGTTTCCGCCAAGCTATGGCCTGTTTGGAACCTGGGATCAGGTTGTTGGAATTGCAAACCAAAGCCCAGCAAGTGCTGTGGCTGCTCATCTTCCAAAGCACAACATCACTTCCCATGAGATGCTTTTTGGAAGATGAAATGCTCTGTTTATTTTCTACGAGCATTAAGTGTTAGAAGCTGCTGGCAGGGGCAGTTGACTGAGGGGAGATACCTCGTTTCAACACTTGAGGTCTTGGTATCGATCCCTAGAGGGGGTGGCTAACATGGAGTGTGTGTGCTGACATGGGTGTGTACTAACAAGCTAACAAAAAAAAAAAAAAAAAAAAGCCTATAACAGGCACCTCGTATCCGGTTGTAAACAGGCAAGTGGTGAAGAAGAAAAAAAAAAAAAAAAACAGCAAGTGAAAAGCAAGTGTGCAGCTGCAACAGTAAAAAGAAATCAGTGCTTTTCAAAAGTGTGCAGCAGAAATCAGTTTTTTTTTTTTTTTTTTATATTCTTGTCTGGTATCTTTTCTTTTTTTCTTCCTTCTACATCAGATTTCTGAGTAGTGCTGAGGCTTTGTAAAGCCTAGAAAATTCTGAAGCGAAGAAAAGATTTGGCTTATAAAGCCAACAAACTAGCATCAGAACCGAGTTCTTCTTCTACAAAAAGTTTCCACTGGTTTTTTCAGCCGAGTACAGATTTTTCTGAAGAAAAAAAATCTGTTTAAAAAAAAAAAACTCAGATTGCAGAGCCAAGTTTTTAAGTTCCCTGGTTGAAGTTGCCAACAATATTTTTTCTAGCCAAGAAGAGAAAATTTCTGTTAAAAAAAAATAAAAAATCAGATTTCAGCATTTTTTTTAAGCCAAGAGAAATCAGATTTCAAGGAAAAAAAAATAAAAAAAAATCTGTTCAAGGAAAAAACAGATTTAAGCAGTTTTTCAGAAAAAATAAAAATAAAAAATAAAATAAAATAAAATAAAAAATCTGATTTCAGAAGTTTTTCTAGCTAAGAAAAAAAAACTTTAAAAATAATAATAATAATAATAATAATAATAATAATAATAAAATCAGATCTTCTATTCCATCCTTCTCTCCCTTCATTTAAAAAAAATAAAAATCAGCCATTCATTCTTTGAAAAATAGAAAAGATGGCCAGCACAATCCAACCACAGGTTCCTAAGTTGTCAAAGAATAACTATGAAAAGTGGTACATCCAAATGAAGGCGTTGTTCGAGTCGCAAGAACTATGGAAAATCGTCACCAATGGGTATGTGGAACCCACCATGGAGGAAAAAGCCGCCTTCACCAAAGAAGAAAAGACCACTCTAAAAAATCAATGGAAGAAAGACAGCAATGCTTTGTTCCTCCTCTATCAAGGGTTAGATGAATCAACCTTTGAAAAGATTGTCAAAACAACATCAAGCAAGCAAGCTTGAGATACCCTTGGCACTATCTTCAAGGGTAATGATCGAGTAAAGTGGGTTCGCCTTCAAACACTAAGAGCCGAGTTCAAAGTGGCACACATGGAGGAAGGTAAAAGTATCTCTAACTATTTTTCAGGTTTAATTGTTATTATTAACAATTTAAAAAGAAATGGTGAAAAAGTTGAAGACATACGTGTTATAGAAAAGGCCTTGTGATCTCTCACAATCAAGTTTGAGCATATGGTTGTAGCGATCGAAGAATCAAAGGACTTAAAAAAAAAACTGTCTATTAAAGAACTGATGGGATCGTTGCAAGTATATGAGCAACGAATGTAAAAGAATGTCGGTTCAATGCTTGAACATGCCTTAGAGTCTAAGTTGACTTTAAATGAACAAAAGAATGGCCATACATAACGAGGGAGTCGTAGCACTAGCAATCATGCACAAGGCATAGGACGTGAATATTATACAAATCATCAATAAAATCAACAAAAGTTTACCAGTTTTCGTGGAAGAGAAAATGGTAGAGGCCGGTTCATACGTGGTCGTGGAAACATAAAAAATGTTCAATGCCATAATTGCAAGAAATTCGACCATTATGCCTCTGAGTGTTGGAGTAAGAAGCATCACACCATAAACAAGAAGACTCCACACTCCTAGCACAAGAAAAAGCATGTGAATAGCCAAATGTGTGGTATCTTAACACTGGTGCAAGAAACCATATGAGTGGTAACAAAGAACTATTCGTGGAACTCACATAATGAGTTCTTGGCGACGTGAGTTTTGACGACTCATCAAAGGTACCTGTGATAAGTAAAGGAAAAGTTAAAATCTATTAGAAGAATGGTGAGCCAAATTACATCTCTAATATGATTACATACCAAACATGAAAAATAATATCCTCAGTATTGGCCAACTCCTAGAGAATGGGTATGTCATGCACATGGAGAATTATTCTCTCTTTATACGAGATGCTCACAGCAGACGTGTGGCTCAAGTCCAAATGACAAAGAACTGCATGTTTCCGCTCCATATTAACACGAAGGCTGAAAAGTGCTTCTATGGACTCGTGAAGAATGATTCATGCATGTGGTATCTTTGTTTTGGGCATCTCCATTTTAGTAGCCTTAAACTCTTATTCTCATTAAGCATGGTGTATGACTTGCCAGCTATTGAAGCTCCAGTACATGTGTATAAGGCGTGCACACTTGGTAAACAACAAAGGAACTCCTTTTCAAGTGTAGTGTCTGGAAGAGCAAGGGAACCACTTCAGTTGGTTCATACTAATATTTGTGGACCACTTGAAACACCCTCTCTTAGAGGTAATAAATACTTTATTACCTTTATTAATGATTTCAGCAGAAGACTTTGGGTATATTGCATCAAAGAAAAATCTTCTACTCATACTATCTTTAAAATTTTCAAAGCTTGTGTTAAAGTTGAAAGTGGTCACAAAATTAAAATACTCAGATCTGACAGAGGTAGAGAGTACACCTCAAATGCATTTCCAAATTTTTACATGGAACATGTCATTAAGCAATAACATACTGCAGCTTACACGCTACAACAGAATGGAATTGCGAAACGGAAGAATCACACCATCTTCGACATGACGAGGACGATGCTGGAGGAGAAAGGTCTACCAAAGAGCTTCTTGGCAGAGGCAGTTGCACGTACTGCCTACCTGCTCAATCGATGTCCAACCAAGAGCATTAGAAATATGACACCACAGCAGGCATGGAGTGGTTACAAACCGAGCATGGCACACCTAAGGATCTTTGGGTGTTTGGCCTACGCTCAAGTTCCAGAAGCAAGAAAAAGGAAGCTTGATGATCGGGGCGAAAAATGCATCTTCATCGGCTATAGTGAAGGATCTAAAGCCTACAAGCTCTACAATCCACTAACCAATAAAGAAGTGGTGGGTAGAGATGGGTCTTTAGTGAAGAAAAAGCTTGGAAATGGAACGATGAAGAATCGACCAAAGATATTCTAACCGAAACAGAAGAACATGAATAAAGGCATGACTGTCAAGAGCAAATGCCAGCAACATCTTCTTTGGCCAGCACACAGAAGTCCAGGAGTACATTCCATCAGTCCTGAAAGTACTCCATCAAGTCAAAATTCGGCTAGCTCGTCTTCACCCATGACACCTATAAAAATGAAAAGCTTAAACAACATTTATGAGCAAACTGAAGAAGTCAATCTTTTCTGCCTATATGCAGATCATGAGCCTCTGACGTTTCAGGAGGCCATAAAAGAAGAATGTTGGAGACTTGTTATGAAAGAAGAAATTCATGCCATTAAGAAAAATGGCACATGGGAGCTGACTACGCTTCCTAATGGTCAGAAAACTATTGGCGTCAAATGGGTGTATAAGATCGAGTGAAATGCTGATGGTGAGATTAATCACTACAAGGCAAGGCTCGTAGCAAAGGGCTACAAACAGAAGTTGGTCTATGAAGAAGTCTTTGCTCCTGTTGCTCGCCTTGACACTGCGAGAATGATTATTTTCCTTACAGCCCATCACGGTTGGATGATCTACCAACTGGATGTAAAATCTACATTCCTGAATAGAATTCTGTAAGAATAGGTCTATGTTGACTAGCCTAAAGGCTTTGTTATGCAAGGGGAGGAACATAAGGTGTATCAACTAAAGAAAGCCCTCTATGGGTTGAAGTAAGCTCCATGTGCTTAGAATGTACACATCGACAATTATCTTCAAGAGAACGGCTTCGCCCAATGTCCATATGAGCATGCAGTTTACATCAAGAAGAATGCTCATGGCAATATGCTTATAGCATGCATGTATGTTGATAATTTGCTGTTTACAGGAAACAGCCAACCGATGTTTGATGAATTTAAGAAGACCATGTTTAAGGAGTTCGAGATTACCAATGGAGGTCTATGTCATTTTTCTGGGCATTGAAGTGAAGCAACAAAATAGTGACATATATATATCTCAGAAGAAGTATGTCAAAGAATTACTTGAAAAGTTCAAGATTGCCGATTACAATGCCATAAACACACCAGTAACAATGGGCTTAAAACTGACAAAAGACATACGGAGAAGGAAGAAGTATTAACTCGACTATATTCAAGAGTCTAATTGGAAGCCTAAGGTACCTCACAATTACAAGGCCGGATATCGTGTACAGTGTTGGGCTTCTAAGTAGGTACATGGAAGCACCAAAAGAATCACACTGGCTAGCCGCAAAAAGAATCCTCAGGTACGTCAAATGAACAATAAAATTCAATCTTTTCTATCCATACAATGATGAAGCATTGCTATATGGATACTCAGACAGCGATTGGGGAGGTGCCCAAGATGAAAGAAAGAGCACCACTGGATATGTATTCTATCTCGGAACAACTGCTTTCACATGCAATTCGAAGAAGCAGAGTGTGGTCACCCTGTCCACATGTGAAGCAGAGCACGTAGCAGCATAGTTCACAGTCTGTGAGGAAATTTAGTTGAGAAACCTGCTAAAGGAGCTGAAGCATCTGCAGAAAGGATCTACAGTCATATATGTGGACAGCAAGTCACTACACCAAAAATGTCATTTAGGAACGGTTTCAAACCGTTCCTAAATCCTTTAAGAACGGTTTTAAACCGTTCCTAAAAGAGGCGTCGCATATAATGTTGAACGGTTCAATACCGGACAAGTACCGTTTCAAATTTTAAGAACGACTCTTAGGAACGGTTTCAAACCGTTCGTAAGCCTGCAACCGGCCAGCTACAGACTCCAGGAACAAAATTTTAGGAACGGTTTTAAACCGTTGTCAACGGTCCAATTTTAAATTTTTAGACCAGTATTTTTCCTTATTTCGAATGGCCAATAAAAGCTGTACATCTGTTTTTATATTTAAAAATCAAAGAATATTATATACAATTAAAAATTAATATTGAACAAATTGCTTACAACTTTATAATAAAAATTATATATATTTACAATAATTAAGCTTACAATTGCATGAATGCAATAAAAAATTTTAAAAAAAAAAACCTCCATGATGAGCTCCACTCCTAGAGAAAATACATGGTCCTTTGTGGTTACACCATGACTTGCGATGACACTCTGAAAGAGGAACCTGTCTTTGCATTGCATATTAGGCAGAGCTTTTTGGGCTTGCATTGTAACTATGAAAATCAAAACAAAGACCATAAGCAATTTGATTAGCCAAAAAACAACATAAAGATTCAAAAACCAAACAAGCAAAAGAGTGACTATTCAACAACAAAAACTAGAGGATCACCTATAATGTTGAATGTCGTCCCAGGCAAAACAATGCTTGTGTTAGGACGCACAGTCTTTCTTTGGATTGGTTATTATAACCTGAAAACAATTAGGCAAAAAAAAATTAGCATGGCTCAGCCCATGATGGGTAGTATCAGATCAAGAGGCGGGCCCACTAGTACCATTACAGGGTCGAACAAAAACAAGTCAAGCCTTTCGATCAAAGCATCACATGATACCTCAAAAATAAAACATCCAGGAAATCAACTAGCATATAGGTTTCTTCTTTTGTTCCAGCAAGAAATCTATATGCTAGTGGCATATAGATATCTACAATAGAATGCTGCACCTAACAAAGCACAGTCCTAGTTTGGTAAGTGCATGAACACCTCATATCTAAAGCACAGTCCTACACAGCAAGAGACTGATCGAGAGGATAAGAACTTACCGAATGAACTGTCATTCCTCTCCTTGTAAATGCCAACAACCGTTTTTCCCCACCCTGCATGAACAGATCAAAGAAAATATAAAGTTGCTGAGAGATTGAACTGCATCCCTTAACATCAATTACATGTCTTCCGAAATACTCCTTGAATGCTGCCACGAGTAGTGAACTTTAACAACTATGTATCTAGTTTTAGTTGGTTAATTATAGAGAACATATTGCTATTGAAAATCCAAAATAAACAGGCAATTGAAGGAGTGGATGCAGAAATTCTTTTTGCAAAGGATTAGAAACTAATGCACAAGTACTAAACAGCAGCACATGTTACTACTATTTACCCAAGTTACAACAACTCATCCACCACATACATGGCACATATGTTCATCAATACAGGCCTTCTAAATCTTGGGCCCCATGGACCCTACAATTCACACTGTATCAGATGATCCTAACCTTTCCCATCAAATGGATGGTTAAAGAAGGGAAATGGTCAGAAATCAGACGGTTAAGATTGTGCTATCAATCAAACTTCAGGCTTTGATTGATTGGCAGATGGATTGGATTGATGTACATGTATTATGTATGCCATTTATATTAGAGTACTGCTATGTGGGCACGCACATACATAGAAACAGGCAAACAAAACATCAAGAGCTCCAAAAAGGATACGGCCAATAATGCAATCCAATCCCTGCACACTTCAGTTTCGCATCGTCCACCTGAAATCCTAATGGCTGAGAGGAGTCCAAATGTTAGCATAATTAGAAAAGTAACAACAAAATAAGTGTGAGATACCATGCACTAACAAAGCAGTCTTAGTTTGGCAAGTACATGAACACCTCATATCCAAAGCATCATGTGCAAAATGTGTGTTTGTATACACTGGCTCATTGAATTGCAATATCACAATAAAGAGGAAGTAATCGTATTATAGTTTCTTAGCACAAATTGCAATTACATTACTTTCAAATTCGACTTGAAAGGAACAAGACTGCAAGTTGAGTTTGAGTAAAAATGAATATTCAGAATTCAATACATCCAAACATAGCCTAAATCTTAGAGAAACTGAAAGTGTTTCCATTACCTGATTGCTACCACTCATATCTAAGAGAGAATTCAAGGAAATGATTACTGCAAATCATACAGCAAGCAATCACCAGAATGCCATGACTAGTAGCCATAACATCTTACCAGGAAATTGAACTAAGAAATTGATTGCATTTAACATAGAAAAGTACGAAAGCATACCATGAGTTAAAAAAGGACACAACTCACCTTGATGCCCTTCTCCCTCCTCCTTTACCCTGGCTTGGGACCGGCAATGCAAGAAGTTGCATTGGCGGAGTTAAAAAAGGGGCTTAGGCTCCATTTGGTTTGAGAAAAAAATTTATATTCATAAAGATTGATGTGATGACCAAATGGAGCCTAAGACTTACAATACTAAAAGGTATGATAGGAACTCTTACACTACAAATATGATGACCAAGTGACCACCTGTAAAAAGAAAAGAAACAGGATAATTTTACATAAGTGTGTTGGTGACAAAAGGATGGAGAACATAAATAAATACTCACCAATCACATTCCATACCAGCTCCAGATGGAATACCAAATATGCACAAAAATCATCTAAGCGGAAGCCAAGATCATCCACAAATGAAGGTTAGCAAGATATTGAAAATTGAATTAGAAAATGATTAAGTGGGTTAGCAAACTTCAGCTAAATATACCAACAGTTGCTTCTCTAGTCCCTTATAGCTCCATAATTGTTCAGGCCAAGAGCACAAGATATTGACTGCCAAAGCAAGAGGAAGAAAGATATCCTCAGGTCAGTGAGACATTACATATGTATACAAGCACTTGAACCTCAAACATAAAATAACCAAATAAACTGAGAAGGCAAGTCTTAAACAAGTAAAAACTGGAAAGAAAATGTTGATAAACAGTGTCAATTATGCTAACCTACCAGTGGTTGCACTACAAACATGGGTAAAAGCAGAACGACTTACCTAAGTATAATAGTGAATAGTATTTGCACAGATTATAAGAATACCACCAATTGGAGAAGGCATAACAAGAAGCTTGTAGGCATCATAAACAATAGGGGATTCCACCTGCTGCAGTTCAGCTGAATATATGCTTGAACTTGCACCATAAACACAAGTCAAGCCTGAACTAAGATAATCACAAGATGAACCACATCATTTACCATGTCATGTCCATGTCACATCCAATTGCCTCACGTGTCAAGTAGCTTCTCCTATAAAAGAAAGACTACAAATTAAATCTCTTGTTAAAAACCAAAAAAAAAAAAAAAAAAAAAAACTATTTTTGCTATAACAAATCAAAAACCATATGAAGTTAACATAAAAACAGAGGTTAAGCCAGTGGATTTGTGACCATCCACTGGCAGCCGAACATGCTAATGTGAAACATGTGTGTGGGATCCAGCGTTCCATTAGATGAGCCATGCATAAAAGATCCAAGCTTTCCATTAGAAGAGCCACATGCAAAAGTCAAGCTTTCGCTCCTAAGTTGGGAACAATATACAAAAGAAATGGATGGCTAATAAAACTTTTTCTTAACATCCATTTGTTTTGTATACAGTGGTCCACCTAAGGAGTGAAACACAATTTTGAGCCCGAAGTTCTAGAAGGTGCGACCCACTTGATGGAAAGCTCTTATCTCACACCCTTATGCTACATTGGTGCATGTGGCTGCATTTGGTCATGCAATGCTCCATGCACATATGGACTTAGGAAACCTCACCTGCAACTTACGCCTTGGTGTAAGAATCAGGTCACATGCAAGTCAGGTGAGCCAACTGTATGCAAACGAAATGGACAGTGAGCAATTAACATAGATGTATGGCATATCGGCTTGAGCAGATGGCCTAAATTTTGCACAAGGGAAGCTATGTAGTGGCTTGATGATGCATGTATAAACTCTCTCAGCAAACACCTCAAATGCGCCGAGAATCATTGCTAATAAAATCAAGACATTACCAATTAAATCTCTAGTTAAAGCCTAAAAATGATGTGCAACTATTCATACTAAAGCAACTCATCAGCAAAATAGAAGTACATAAATGGAAACCTACCTGCATGCTTGATTTATAAACATGGTGGGTAAGGTGATATATAAAGATGTTATTCAGGATATATATATATATATATATATATATATATATATATATATATATATATATATATATATATATATAAACCTACCTACCAACCACATGCTTTACCTACCTGCATGTTACATATATCTCCTTGAAAACATTTTTATAAATGAATAGATTTTATTAATTTACAAAAAAGAAGACTGCCTAAATAAAAATTACCTACATATTTGTGTTTCTTTCCAGCCCACATGCGTGTACAGCACTCTCCATCTACACACCAGTGCACATGCTAAACTGGCACACATGAAATATCTGAGCTACACACGAGGTGGCCACGCTGTCTAGATTCCCTAGTCCGAAAAGCTAGTACGTTTACTTATTCGGTAGGCTGCAGCATATAAAAATAAAATAAAATAATTAAAAATCAAAACCATCTAGGGAAAAAAAAAAAAAAAACTTGTTTTATCCATCCATTTGTTTCATACACAGTAGTCCACTTGATGAGTCAATTGGCCTGATTTTTTGGGCTGGAATATAATGCCTAGATTTACAAGAACACGCGTGAAAGGATTAATGACTACAATTTTCAGAGCAACTAATCAACGTTTTTCAGAGCAAAAAAATAACGACTCGAAGAAGAACTAGACACTTTTTAGAGCACAGAAACAATTATACTTGCAAAAAATTCAGAACTTAAGCAGATCTCACTATCTTCCAGAATAGGAACCTTCAGAACTTTCAAATCAAAGAGTCAAAACCCTATGATAAAATAAATAGCTTCAAGCCCATTAAATGAACAGATTTCATATCATAACAGAACAGAATCAGTCGATTTCTACAAGAATAAGCTCAAAACCTTCAAAGCCAAGAATCGAAATGGTAAATCAAGCTAAAAAGTAGATCAGATGAATAAGATCAATGCATTGCAGTTCAATTCAAGAATCTTCAATCGACTTACTTTAAAAACTTCAAACTTCGAGCAAAAACCTTCAAATCAAGCACCGAAATCTTCTAAATCCACTCACTTCAACTGCATTTCCAACGTTTCGGTAATGGAACTCGATTTTTGCAAGGGAAAGCACTGAAACGCATCAAATCCAGCAGATTACTTACATTCTTTCCATACCTAAACAAAAGGATAACTCGTTGTTTCCGAGAAATTACCAAAATTGCCCAAATGAGCAGCTACCAAAGAGAAACGAGATCCACACATGTCGCCAAGTTCTTTGGATCGAGATCGAGAGAGAGGGTTGAGATCGGGAGAGGGAGATCGAGAGGGTTGGGATCGGAAGAGGGATATCGAAAGAGAGGGAGATTGAGAGAGGGAGAGGGAGATGAGAGTGGGAGACGGAGCCGCGGTCTGCGAAATGGAGGTTTTAGGGCTTTTGGCGTAAGAAAATAGGTAAAATCAACCGGTAGTCTGTGGTACATATAGAGAAATGTGCCTCTTGGGCCTTGTGGGGTCCACTGAGAGGTATCTAACTGAATCCATTCCGTCCATCTGTTTTAAAATAAAATAATAAAAACTAAGAATATCTGACATTCAATTGAGAGACACCAACAAAACAGTGAAAGTAACCACTTAAATTTGAAGTACGGTTCAGAATTGGAGTACGCCTCAGAACCGTTTCCTATCAGAAACAGCTTAAAGCCGTTTTTGAACCAAAATTCTACCTGTTCCGATTCACCGATTTTGGTGTAGTGTGAGTTGAGCATCGATGATATAAAGATATAACTCTCATCCTCTTTAGCCTGCACAACAATGATCACTAGGAACAGTTCCACAGGAAAGGACAAAAGATATGCATTATCTTGTTGGTAGAAGAAGCAGTAGGGCTCAGATAAAGTAGTTCAAGACAACAGTTGAATCACCGTACCAATGCAAGTCCAGATTGAACTACTTTCAAGCCAGCTTCACATACTCAAGCATTGTCCACAACCCCACCTATCACATTTTCTAAAGACCACCTTCAATCATGTTAAAGGAGCAAAGCTGAAACTCCAATGAATATCTAGATCTAACAAATCTAACAATAATAAGAACGCTACAATCTCCATGCATCATCAATGGATATTGACAATGTCATGCTTTCAAATTTTCAAAGATATTTGTGCATCTTTTATCAGGCCCTGAGCAAATACCTAATTTTTGTTATCAAACATAAGAACCAGTGCAGGCACATCAACTGAGTTTCATTATGCAGCAGAAGAAATGATGGAAATCTACAACAGAACATAGCAATCATTATGCAGCAGAAGAAATGATCACAGCTAATTCATTTGCTGAAGATTAGACAGTGGGCCACACAACTGATAGATATTAGTTTATGATTCAAAAGATAATAATAAAAGCCAGCCAACAAAAGTCAATTTCTTATAGTGATGTGTATAACCCAATAGATGATAGATTGCAAAGGATTCATTCTTCTCTGATCAATGCTATCCAAATGAGATGCAACAGCAAGCGGATCATTGATTTTCTTATCATAAAAATCTGACAGTTGCTAGAGTAATTCCTGAAAAGTAATCTCCAGGAAGAAAGTGTCATTATTGATACATACTCTTTTTTTTTTCCCTTTTTTTTTTTTTCATCGGTAAAGAATTTCATTGCTAAGAGGAAAAAACAAATAGAGGCAGCTACAACCATAAAAAAGAGTGTCATTACTCGTACATATTCTTGAAAGATTGAAGTTACAAGTCATGATATTAAACCATTTGACACATGAACAAGTAAGAGACTTACCTTCGAACGTGTTGGACAGAAACCAGCTTCAGTTTCTGCAACCACAATGAAGTTTATTGAAGCATGCTTTTAAGAAAGAAAAAGGACTAAAGAAAAATGTGTAACACAAACCAAAGCAAAAATGAGTTTATTCTTGACCAAAAAAAAAAAACACTTTACCCACAACATTTAACTCTATAGCAACCCCTCTTCAATACTTCATGTTTGCCACAAAAAACAGAATAAGCAACTTCAATTAGCAACATATGCACAAAGCATACCAATGAGATGAGTTTCTTAACAATAAGCTTTAGGCGAAAATTACAAGTCCAATTTGACATTATCCTCCCTCCTGATTTGAGGCCTTGTAAGGACTGATCCAACTACTTGAAGTGCTCCACATGCTCCAAATCCACCTGTAGAATATGAACAACCAAAAATTAATATCACAAAATGTTTGAATAAGGCATAACATTTTTAGAGCACTTCAATTAATGCAACAATTCTTTGCAGGCATAGAACAATTCTATCAAATGTGATACAACACTTCTTTGACAACAAGCAAATTCTCACAAAAAAAAAATTGACAAACAAGCATGACTCTAGGAAACATAGAAACCCACTTCCCTGAATCTTTCTTCCAACAGGAGGCTGATTTTGGCGCTTCCTTGAAACAATCTCATTGTCTATCATCTGAATCTGTCAAACTCACCAATCTCATTGTTTAACAAAGAACACTTGTTCGGTTATAAACATTTTCCTAATTTAATTGAATTGGAATCCATTGCAGAGTTGATTCTTAATTGAATTGGAATCCAAAAAAATAGCACATTGAATAGATAGCTTCCAAGTTTTCAATATTTGGTAGTTCTTTAAGCGACTTAATAGCCATACAAGTAGTAGTATCCTATTTCGGTTAATGGTTAGCATTCGGTAAATTGGTCAGTTAAACAGCAAGAGCAGCATCTTTCTTTTTTTTCTTTTCTTTTTTAAATGGTTTTACTCATTTTTTGAGGAAAAGCTAGGACATGCGAAGAATAGTTCTACTCTCCCAACATGAGCCAAGGTGTAAGATCCATGCATTTCATCACATGGGGCCCACCTTAGATGTGTGTGGCCTGAAATTAAGGACAATTTGGCCAATGGGAGGGCCACACTTGTACAAAAACTGGATGGTTGATATAATTGGACCAGCCTGATGATGGGACCAGCCTGATTTTCTGGCCACAAAACATTCATGGTGGGGCTCACCATATGATCAGCCCAGACCCGGCACATTTGGGGAGACTTGCAAGTAGCCTTTGGGGCTCATTGATGATTTGAAAATAAGCATACAAATAGATCATATAATATCATTCAAGTGTCAGACACAGATTTCAGCTGTAATATGTTTGTTTTATGAACTACCCAGAAAGTTATGGGTGTTATGACATTATAGGAAAGGATGGGTCCTGAACAACTATTGTGACATTGGATCCCATAAGCATCTGTGTGAGAAAAGAGAGAGAATGAGAAATAAAAATCAGGACCGAATCTTCAAATTGTAGTGAGTAGATACTAGTATATGCTAATTGAAACAGGGGAATTACAAGATTCTCCACTCAAGAGTGTATAGTATCTGAAAGAACACATTACTGAGAAAAATCTGAAATTGTGTGCAATGATCAAACACTATTTTATGGAACTGGCACATATTAAAAAATGAAACCTGAAATTAAAGATATGCGATTTTGTGACCACTAGTAAAAGTCATTGTAAAAGCACCACCTGAACATCAACATGGACGGCCACATTGTGACTTGGAAACAGAGCTACATCATGGTTTGTTACTGAGATTCCCAAATCAAATGAACCTTTCTTCTCTACTCACAACTCCTGGCATGTAATTTGGATTGGAAAAAGCTGGAAAATAGTATCCCTCTTAAGGATGTTTTTGTTTTCTGCTCCCACCCAAACAATCCCTAAATCAATTTACTGAAAAATTTCACTATGCAACCTACGTACTATGGCAAGAGCCATTGCGTTGCTTTCCTCAACTACAATTTACAGCGGTATCAGGATTAATCTCCTTCAAGCCCTGTACAAAAAGTATGAGATGAACAGAGTTTTCTAAGAGACTTCAAAGGCATTGCAAAGAAATAAAATCTAAGGGACGTGTGAAACTCACCAACAAATCTCCAGTGTTTGCAGCTGGCACAGGAGGTTGAAGTGCAGGCTCAATGTTGAGCTGAGGAGGTTCTTGTATCTCTTTGGCACAACTGGCACAGCTGAATTTATTCAAGATGAAATCCTCAAAACTATTTTTACATTTTTACATAAGAAGAGAAATGTTTGGAAGTAACAATAAGGTAAAGGTAATCATGAAAATCTGGGAGGAAAAATATTTGGAGCAGGGCCATTAAAATTCCAAGAGAACTAAAAATAGGCATCTATATATGATGATTCTGCATTAATCCAAAAAACAAAAGGAAATATCCCATATACCTTTCTTCCATGGATAGTACAGGTGGACCCTTATTCATCACATTTCTCTCGAGTCCGACTTGTAAGTAATGCAATTGATCAATACACATGCAATATATGAAGCAGGGTATAATCCATAAGGATTTAAATCAGTATTCTTTAGTTCTTTTCAAATATTTTGAACAAATAGTTTTGGCCAAAAGGCTGTGGAAGAGGTTTGCTAAGCCAACCCAGGTGTATACACCGCCACCCATTTGCACAGTGTATGAGCCAATATGACAGACACGGGCAAGATCAAAGCAGTTCATCAGGTGGGCCAGTCTTTGAACATATTTTGGCACAAAAATCGTGGCAGTCTACTCATCAGGTGTGCCACAGTTTATGAAACAGATGGTCTGAGTGGAAAAAAAAAAATTAAAAAAAAATTTCCATTAATTTGTTTTATAAAATGTGGCCCACGTGAAATGAAATCCTCCAGATTTTTTGGCTCATGAATCTACTCCTTGTTGTCCACCTGATGAACAGTCAGGATCTTGTATGTGTGCCACAATGGCTGTGTGGTTGGTGTGTACATGGAGAGAGTGTTAGACGTGCTGGTCTTAGTAAAACTCCAGTGTAGTGGGTAGTGGGTCTGGTTTGGCCTAAAAATATAGCCCATTGAAGTAAATGGGTTGTTCTTGGGTTGAACCCTACCCTACCAGGACCACCCATATGGGTTTAAATGGGCTGGGTCAGGTCACCCAATCCAACCAAGCCAGACCTATCACAATCATCCAAATAGAGTTTCACAAATTACAAAATAACAGACATAAATGAGCCCAAATTTCCCAAAAGCATCCACAGGTACTTCACATCATAATATCTTACCATTTAACAAGTAATGGTGTAAACACCACAACAATCAATCATCAAAAGCAAGTCAGTGAAGTGTGAAAGCCATACATACCAAACAAAAGATAAAAAGAAAACAGAATTAAAATTTTAAAAAAAAAATAAAAAAATCCACAAACCTTGCAGCAAGAAGTGATGAAACGCACTCATATCTTTATCAACCATTCCATCAAACACCATGCGTGCACTCCCTATTACCTTGTTCTTCATGTACATATCAACCAATCTGATGGCTACAAATGGGTTTGAGCTTAGCCCAGACTTCACTGCCACCCAAAAACAATTTTTAGCATGGACATATAAACATTAGATTTATCCCCACTTCTTTTGCAAGTGCAGGAAACTCCTCTACCAAAATCTATTAAGTTCTTCCCAGACTCTCACCTTCTCTCTCATCTAGAAGCAAAAATTTTAAGACAAAATCTTTAGAAATGCAAGAAACATCAAAATCAAATTTCAAATATGCATAAAAAATTTGGTGTAGTGATCACCAATGTCCAGGACTTGCCTAAGACACATTGCCTTCACGGTTGTTTTCTGTGTGTGCCCATGTTGGGCACATGCAATCAGCATCGAATTCCATGCACCAAGATTTCTGTCAGGCATTTGATCGATTACACGATAAGCTTCCTCAACAATGCCGCACTTCGAATACAAAGAAATCAAAGAACTACCCATGAAGCTTGATGAATTGAAGCTCATCTTCAAGCAAAGACCCGAATCACACTCGAGTAAGTAAAATTGTTAACAGCCAAATCAGCAGCCAAAGCCCGTTTAAACAGCCTCAGAATCTCCTCATCTTTGCCAAACTGAGCATATCCATATATCATTCTGCTCCAAGAAACCACATTCCTGTTGGACATTTCATCGAACATCTGCCGATCAGCATCCCAAATTTCCCCACATTTTGCATACATATCAACCAACTGCCAACAAAGACATCCAAATCGAACTGGTCTTCAATGCTAGGGAACGTATCGATCAGTCGCACAAAGTGCTCGACAGGATTGTGCATACATATCAACCAATGAACTGCCCGATGTCGGGGAAGGAGAAGGGAAAAGGGCAGAGAAGGACACAACTCTATGCTAATGCCCAACGTCGATTTATCTGATGCCCGACGTCGATTTATCTGATTGCATTCCACGAGCACTTTCTACATGTATGAGACGTCGAGCATCTTCAAATCCAACAGTCGAGATCCTCTCTCCCTCTACAAACAGATAGAGAGAGAGAGAGAGAGAGAGAGAGAGAGAGAGAGGGAAGGATGGAGAGGGAGAGAAACCCTAGTTTACAGTGGCAATCCACCTGCGATATCGGATTTTGGTGCAAGCAGCCATGGATGGCCCTTAGACTCACACCGAAACTCAGATTTGTCATGGCTTACAGTGGCAATCCGCATCTTCCCCTGCTTGTTGACCACCATTAATGGCGATCCCATCCTCGAAATCAGATTCAAAAAACAAAAAAAAAAAACTCTGTGATGGCGGTGACTGGACTGCGGCGGCTAGGGTTATCCAACCCTGTGATGAAGCAGACGTGGCTGCCTAGCCTCTTATGAGGGAGCGGGAGAGAGGGAGAGAGATCGAGAGGAGTGAGGGAACGGGAGAGAGGGAGAGAGATCGAGAGGAGTGAGGGAGCGGGAGTGAGGGAATGAGAGAGAGAGAGAGAGAGAGAGAGAGAGAGAGAGAGTTTGGGCGTGGCTGCAGTTGAAAATAGGATTTTGGGTTTTGAAGCATGTGGTCTCGTGGAATGAAATATTTTGCCCTAATTAAGCAATAAAATCGTTCCCTATTCTACCTGTCAGGTACGGTTTGCATCAGGAACGGCTCCTAAACTAAAATCACAGTGGTTCCTGATCATTAATTTTGGTGTAGTGAGTCGGTAATCAATTTAGTCAAAATCCAGTGTAGCATAGAAGAAGCAAACATGTTGATACTCGATACCATTTTTTGAGAGATTATGTAAAGCAGAAAATGATGAAATTAGAGTATTATCAAACTACGAAACAGGTGGCAGATATTTTTAAAAAGACATTACCGACAGATACATTCAAACAGGTTGATACCCGATATCATTTTTTGAGAGATTATGTAAAGCAGAAAATGATGAAATTAGAGTATTATCAAACGACGAAACAGGTGGCAGATATTTTCAAAAAGACATTACCGACAAATACATTCAAACGATTAAGAATGATGCTCAAAATGAAATCGGTTTTAATTTGAAGGGAAGTGTTGGAATTGCAAACCAAAGCCTAGCAAGTGTTGTGACTGCTCATCTTCCAAAGCACAACATCACTTCCCACGAGATGCTTTTTGAAGATGAAATGCTCGGTTTTTTTTTTTTAGGAACATTAAGTGTTAGAAGCTCCTAGAAAGGACAATTTTGTCTTTTCACTTACATTCAAAGGCCTATAAATAGGTACCTTGTATTTGTAAAGAGGCAAGTGAAGAAGCCAAAAAAAAAAAAAAGTAAGGGAAAAGCAAGTGTGCAGCAACAACAGTAATATGAAATCAGTGTTTTTTAAAGTGTGCAGCAGCAACAGTAAAAGAAATCAGTTTTTGTTTTAAATCTTGTCTGGTTTCTTTTCTTTTTTCTTCCTTCTACATCGGATTTCTAAGTAGTGCTAAGGTTTTGTAAAGCCTAGAAAATGCTGAAGCAAAGAAAAGATTTGGCTTATAAAGCCAACACAGGTGATGTGGAATTACATTTGATCCCCTCTAAATTACATCTGATCTGAGCTGAAGATAACAACGGAATTTTATAGAATTTGAAATCCACTGCATCTACGGGTCCCACTTTGATACAAGATGTATATCCACTCCGTCCATTCATATGCACCTTTTATATGTGACACTTAACTGTAGAATTTGGTCAGTAGATAATAGGTCCAATGTCCACTCAACACAGATTTCATATAAAATGGTGTTTTTCTCCAAGGAAGAATTAGATCCCAAACATGGGATTGGCTAGTCAAAATATTATGATATTTCCAGACATGTAATAACGTAATAATGATGTTAATTCCATCTAATCCAAATCAATCCTGGGCTCCAAACAAGGGGAAATGTTGCCCTGACTTGGTTTCAAGTTAGAAAATGTGAGCCATTTAAGTAAATGGGCCATGCTTGGGTCGAGTCCTACCCAGCCCACCCCTCTCATATAGTTTATTAATGGGTTCCATCAAATGGCCCGACTATCCCTCAAACAAATTAATAAACAGAAAGTATGGACACTTGCATATGATGTCTTTGCATGTATTCATTAATGGGGCTAGTTTTGGATACTTTTAAACCCGTGTTCCATTCTTAAACTGGAGTGTGGTCATGCTGAGTTAGGTGGAATAAGTTAGTGTTTTTTTTTTTTTTTTTTTTTTTTTTTTTTTTTTTTTTTTTACATTTATTTTTTGCACACCTACGTAGACCAATGAGATGCCGCCACTTGTTTTTTGCACACCTATGTAGACTAATGGATGAAATCTCACTCATATGGATCAAATGATCCATACGCCACATATGGTATAAATCAACTTTAATAGGAAGATTAGAGACATACACATGAGAGAACATTAAACACTAGTTCTATTAAGATTACTCTCTAAAAAAACAAGAGTTTCATTGAAGCAAGTTTATATCTTAACATTAAATTTCAAAATTCCATCAAAGTGTGTGTGGGTGTGTGTGTGTAATCATATTAAAAGTACTCTTTATGGATGCCAAAGTCAAGTGATATAAGAACTCTAATAACTTTTCAATACAAGAGTCTAATGACGAAACACTTCAGCCAATGCACAACCTAAAGAAGAGAGAGTCTTTCTTGTACACATGACCATATGCAATAGGATATGCTAAAATGGAATAATCAATGTAATTTCCACAATTGATCGTATAGATCCCTGACGATGCTAAAAACTGCTAGGCTGGTGCCTCTTAACAGCTTATACAATGAGCATGGGAAAAATAGCTCGATACCCTACGCCAAAAACATCTATTTACGTTTTATTTATAGCATAGATTCATATTACCTAGCGGCCACTGTTACAATACCATATAATTACATTTAATGTGTACAACTATAAGTTGTTAGACCATGATTAATTGAGTTCTTACCTAAGCGATCATACTTATCTGGTCACATCCTTCTGACCACTCGCATCGATTGTCTGTTCCAATAGACAAACTAAGTATTTATATCGTTTATTTCTTTAGTTATTTGATACTTTGTCAATTGTAATGAATTATACGTTCAAATATTAATAAAACTAGCATTGTTTAGCTCTTTTGTTTTTAATCTGTTCATCTCTATTCCTTTGGGAAGTGTAAAACTAAGTTACTGGTGAAAGAACAAGTGCAAAATGAATTCATTCAAAAGGGTTAACCCTACCCTTTCACAAATCGGCTGACTGCTTATCACAATCAATGGTTGAGATGATAGCTAAATTCTGCATCTACTCTTTAATTAGTTTGTCTCAACATGGGGATACCAACGATTCAATCAAACATTGAGTTAAGGAGATTTGGCACATCTGCGCATCATAATCATATATGAAATTTGAATACATGCCCTCAATTACATGTGTGGCCTTGTTTTTTATTGGATTGTCACATCAGTCTGATGCCATTACAATTATTTAGGTTGGTTTAGATTAGGCTTGGGCTTGAAAAAGTTTTAAGTGGGCCGGCTTAGGCATAGGCTAATAGGTGATGCCAGAATTCTTGGCCTGTAAAGTAAACGGGTTGGGTTTTGGTTGACCCTAACCCGGCCTTGAACCCGACCAATTGTCACCTCTAAAATATACCATGTCCTGAAATCAGGCTGGTCCAGCATCAGGTAGGCCGCACATGTACCTTGAATCCAGGAGTGGTGCCCTGATTTGACTGGGCCCAAAAGTTTCTAGGAGGGTCGGCTCATGCTTGAAGTCCAGGCACAATGCTTGGGCTCGGGCCAACGATGAATATATCATGGACTAGCCTTGGGACTAAGACATTTCCCATGTTGTACGCACGTGTGAAATCCACTCTGTGTGCAAGCAAGGGATCCAATCTATTCAGTTTAAGAGCCCCGGTAAGTAGAAGCCTCACCCCAAAAGTCACTCTTGCCCTCTCAAGCAGTGGGCCATGCGTTGTAAAAAAAATAACAATTCACAACTAATGAAAATTTTCATAATTTGCAAACTATGGCCCACCTAATGTGTGGATTGGCATGATTATTCATGTAGGAAACTTATACTATGGACCCACTTGTGGGATGTCTAGGATCACGCACCCATATTCATCTAGATTACTGCCAGGGCCAGGGCTCCGGGGACTTGAGTCGGGTTTGCAATATGGCCCATTTCTTGGTCTTGGGTCTGTGGAGGCATCTTAATGCTGGCATCACTAGGGCTATTGTTGGCCGGGCTTTGCTTATATGTTGGAACTAAACTGTAAGTTGGGCCCACATGTGGGCCTGAAGCAGCCCTTTATGAGAAGATCATAACCGTAGATGGGCATTGTTTTAAGCCTAAACTTGGGTCTTGATTGAATAAGTTAAGAGTCTCATCCTATTGATTTCATGGGCATTAAAAATATCCCCAAGCCCAACCACTGGCTTATGATGATCTACCAGTCCCATATGGGCCTGTACATAGCCCAAGCCCGACACATTGCTTTTTAAGGAGACGCAACCCGCCAGAACTGGACCTGCTGAGTGCTAACATCTGGAGGCCTACCAGTTTCAATGGTCCTTGATTGGGTTAGTATGAGCCCAGATGTTGAACTTGTTTTGATCTCTATCAATCTGTTGGCAATATTTTCCCAGTGCATGATTTCTATCGATCTGTTGCCACAGATACATGAAATAAATAGATCCGTGCTAGTCTCCTTAAGGGGAAAATGCGACTCTATCCATCAGTTTTTCCATCTCAAGTTATAACATGAGTGTAGATCCAAAACTCAAGTGGGCCACACGAGAGGTAGCAGTGAGAATGAAAATGCTCGCCATTGCAGATTTTTGGAGTCCACCATAATTTTTATATGCCATCCAAACCGTTCATAAGGTTAATCCCACTGAGATGCACTGAAACATAAATACTAGCCTGATCCAAAACTTATGTGGCCTCGTGGAGGTTTCAACAGTAGGAGTTCAATCCTCACACTTTCTTGTGGGGTGTCCCACTTGAGTGTTGGAAATACCTCATTTTTGGATTCGTGTGCTAAAATGAGCTGGAGAAACTGATGGATGGATCGGATGTCACACGGACACTACAGTGGGCCAATGGGGCACAGGAAAGTTGCGTACACTGCTGGGGAACACGATGCCATTTCTGTAAAATTCTCAGCGCATGGAATATCGATGGATCAATGGTCATATATTATATGTGTTTCAATGTGACGGGCTTGGGCCTGCCAAAATCCTAATTTTGAATCATCTCGGTCCAACAGCCCTGCCCGCAACAGTTCAAAATCCGGGCTGAGACCAATCAGGCCCGGCCCGTTGACAGCCCCGTCGATGGTGTTACGTGGATGGACCCGGCCTTGGGAGCATCCTCTGTAATCACGAGGACCGTACGTTTCTGGACCTATTATGGTATGATTGTTGTATAGAACTGAAGTGACGATATACTGACTTGTCAGAACTATTTCGATATCTTGTTTTTAGTTCCTATATGCAAGGTCTCCGTAAACTCCTCTTGATCAAGGGATACGTTAAGAATATCAAAGGACAAACAGGGCCGTCCATTTTCTACTAAGAGATTCTGACATCAACGGTCACACATGATAGACAGAGTGGAGCAGGCTCCCATGGATAATTAAGAAAATTCAAGTGGGAAATAGGAGTCTGAAAAATCACCTCCATTCAACTATTCAATCAACATCCAAGAATATGGACACTCCATGTTGTTTACAGTAGAGAAGGTCCTTCGTATCGATCTATAATGTCTATCATCTTGAATTCGCTGTTGATGGCCCAATCCTCTTACCAATTTATTCTGGATCTTAACCATATGATATAAGATCAGGACAGCGGATGGCCCAGATTGATTATGCTATAGATCTGATCATTAATGCTTTAGATAACCAGTAGTGTCCCACCTCTGATTGCACAACTGTCACATAAATGACTTTGATTAGATGATCCAATTCATCCAATGAATGGCTAGGAAAGTGGACAGTCCAGATTGTTTAGTTTGTATTGCATATCTCATAAGAATCGTCCATCACACTGGAAAACCTATGCTTGCCCATGCATCTGAATAATCACTTTGGTTGGAAAAAAACCGGCCATCTGATCAACGGCCTAAAAAGGGACAGTCAGTAGTAGTGCTACCAGGGCACCATAAGTTCTAGTGCTGCATTGAGACAGTTAGACCATTCAATCCATTGATCTAGACGGTTCATTAGGTTCAGCGCACAAACATCACACCAATTTGACGAATATGAACCATTTGATCAATTGTCTTTATACAGTCGGTCAAGATCATTTACACAAAAGTAGATCTTGATCCATCTATTCGTCAGGACCTGCATGTGATTTTAAAAAATTACTTTTTTTAGTCAATTATAACAACCCCATTGTGACTTAAAAAATATATGGCTGTGGAAAATAAAGCTAAATCAAAGATGAATCGGATAATCCAACGAATAAGACAACTATAAAATGCTCTCTGAACTTGATGGATGGTTCAGATTGACCGAATGGATCATCCAAGTGAACGGATACAACTACAAGCAATGCAACCTTCCAGAGCACTGGAGTATTTCTCTAGTATACATGTTAATATGGTACGTGGATCACCCATATGCCACGGACCACGGACCACCGTTTATTGCACCAAGATTCCTTTTGCATCATGATTTTGTCCGGTTGATGTGCATGCACCGACGTACCTGATACGCGGCACAAGCTGGTCACCCAAAACACGCCAGTCATGATACTATCTCTCATGGGTGACAGGTTTGTCAACGCAATTTTTGTTCTTGTTCAAGCTTTACAACCCCTAGCTGATCACCTGCAGGCACCTGTACCGGTATTTGTGGTACTGAGCTTTTTCAATCATAAGATGCATTGTATTATTACAATATAAGATTGGTCATTTTTGCTGTTAAAAAAAGAAAAAATGGTTTGGAAAAGGTTTCAATAGTTCACATTTTTCATTTTAACTGTTTCATATCATGTGGCTCCTTTGAATTCTGGGTTTGTCTCCGCTTCCAATGCTTGGAAGGTTGCAATGATTTGAATTTTAAGTACACCTGATTTCTGGACTCATCTCTCAAGCTGAGCTAGCCCAACTAATGAAATGAGTGGATGTCAGACATATATCATAGTGGCTTTATAGAGCTTTTGTCAATAGGATCTTTCTGCACGGGTGCTGCTTGGGAATGTGACATCATATCCCCGTGTTCTAGCAGTAATGTGATGAGAGATAAATGGAATATATGGTAAATGAAAAGTTATTTCTAGTACGTTTTAAATTTTTTTTATTTTAATTTGAATTTAGTGTACTTGGTGTGAAATATTTATTTGGCACTTTTTTTTCAAAGCATGGAAAATTCCCACGAGTGACAAGGGTGTCAATGGGTTACTAATCAGTTGACATAAACATGAGCTCACTTGAAGAAGTCTAACCGTTTATTAGGTACATAGCAAGAATCAATCATATCCAAACCTCAGGTTAGATACACCAGTATTCACTTATGGTGGCCGATGTTAATTTTCTAATGTTTTGAGTCCAGCTACATCCCTTAATCCTTGTGAGGCGTACCTGTTTGATGAGAAATACACAAGTGGACACCACATTCCATCTGTGAATTTCTACAGTGGGTGTCTCCTCCCAAATGTCCTTCATTGTTTGATTGGGTGTGGATTGCTTGAGTAATATATGAAATGGGTTGGATTTTGAGATATAGTCCTAACATTAGGGATCCATCTAATGGATAGTTATAGATGGCACTTACACGTGCCATTTGTGCACTAGTGATCAGGATCATTGTTTAGTGGGCCACCACATTCTAAGTTGTATCTCACAAATCAAGCCCCAAGGTAGCTATCCAATTTTTAGCTTTGAAAAGTGACCTTATAAGTAAAACGTGTATTGGGGTTGTCTGCATGTTATGATTTGTACGTAGTAACTTATATTATAGGCCATGACATGAAAGGAATTGGTTGTATGGCAAACTGCTATTTGAAATAAACAACTTTCAAATATTCATTTTTGACATCAGGTTGCCCTTCAATTAAATCCCATCGTGTTAAGCCTGTGCTGATGTAAGTGATGACCAAACAATATTCAACACAGCATGCGAATAACAGCTGCCAGTCCATGATCACCTGAAGAAGCCAATGACAATTGAATGGTCTGAATCATCCAATTATAAATACTACTTATGATAAGCTAGTTGGTGCTGTTTGATGTGTATGTTTTATATAATCTAGCTATCCATTTTGCCCCCTCCCTAAAAAGAAAGAAGATCAAATGCGCAAGTGGACCATGCCACATGAAACAAAGGTGATTGAATGCTCACCATTAAAAGCTTTTTAAGAGCCATAAGACGTTTTGTATCAATTTGATATTTCTGTTTTCCCTTCTTCCGAGCTGTGTAACATTATTGCCACTATTCCTGGTGGTGTGGTCCACTTAAGCATTAGATCACTTCATTTTTAAGCATGAAGCTCATGCTTAAAAATGAGCAAGTCAATATCACCGGTTTAACATAGCCTATAAAACACAGAAGCTCTTCGTAGCTGATCATAATATATATATATATATATATATATATATATATATATATATATATATATATATATATATATATATATATATATATATATATATATATATATCCACTCCGACCATCAAGTGTGGTCCTTGATATTAGGCCCTTGGGAAAAAATAAGCCCAAGTCTATGATTCTAGTGGGTCACATCAAGGGTACCAAGAGGGATGAGATACTAATTATAGGTTTGTGTGCTGGCCTACCATGTGGTATGTTTCTTTGTTGGAATGATTTTAGGTACAATTTTACATTATTCTGTCATATCTTAGTTTATTTATCTATTTTTTATGGAAAAATAATCTATCTTATGCATAGTAAAAATAAGGATCATCACCTAGGGTGGATTTCACATGTATACCATGGTAATCCTTAAGGGTGCATTTGGCACACAAAATTACATGGTATTGCAGTGCAATTAGTGTGATATATAATCCATTTGCATTTAAAATCGATGGAAAGGATTGATATGACCCAGGTATTTGTCATTCCAGTCCTACTTAGAAATTAGTAACTTGAAATTTACTGTCTTTGGCCCGACATTGATGCATGTGTTTTATCCACGCATGTCATTTACATGTGCCCTTCCGTGTGACACTCGATTTACCTATAAATATAGGAGACAGGATCAATTGTGAAATCTATGTAGGTTAGTTACAATGACAACAACCACCCAACACCGGTTTTATATAACGCACTGTTTTCGTGAACGTGGGATAATATAATGGTGTGATGATAGTGTTAATTTCATTTAATGCAATTCATCTTTCCAAACTGTGTTAATTGGAAGCTGGCTGGTGTATCGCACACCACTGACCTTGCTGAGGGGGGGGGGGGGGGGGGGGGTTACATGTGCAAAATAAGTGCTGCGATTGTTCAAAGGAGATCAAAAGTTAAATGGCCCCAAGGTGATGCATTTATCATATCCACGCCGTTCATACACTTGGTGAGATTCTTTTAGATCTTGAGATTAAAAATGAGTCATATCTAAAGCTTAAGTGGACCATACCACAAATAACAGTAGGACAGTACTGCTTTTTACAGTGCGGTCCGCTTGAACATTAAGTATGTCTTATTTTTCTGTGCAAAGCCTATGACAAGCTCACCAAATGAACCACAGTTTGATTATAACACATGCCTCGTGATAGGACTTATTGAACTTAGTAACGTCAACACACCAGCCAAGTTGATCCACTCCTCTCTAGCTAGGAACGGGCAGCAGCTTTGAGTGGCCACTGTGATGTATGGGTTTTATCTACACCGTTCATCCAAATTTTCCTATCGTTTTAGGCAATGAAAACAAAAATGAGTAAATCCAAGGCTAAAGTGAACTACACAATAGGGATTAAACTCTTGCCGTTGAAAACTTCTTGGGAGCCACAGAAATTTTAGATGGATCTGATATTTACAATTTCTCTTCATCCAGGTTAATATAACTTTATAAATAAGTTGGATGGAAAATAAAAACCATGCCTTAGAAAATTTTCAACGGTGAGAACTATTATCACACACTGATTCCTGTAGTGTGGTCCACTTGAGCCTTTATCTGCAGAATTTTTTGCTTTATCCTCTAAAATGATACGATTAAAAAATGAATGGTCCGTATGGATAAGACCCAAATATCACCGTGGCCACTCAAAGATGGTGTCCGTTCTCAGCCGGAGACAGGCGGGGTAGGACGAAATCCGCGTCCGTTTTATACACTGTAATAAAACAGTTGTTGCAGACGATTTGGTCACCACGTGGCAGTGGTCCTGATACCGTACATTCTTGCCAGCGGTAGAATGCGACACTACTTTTGGACCGTGCATGGAACGTACGGGTTATGTTCATGATTCCGAGATACCCTGTGAGTCCGGAATGGGCTAAAAAGTACGCGATGCACTGTGTTTTTTTTTTTATTTTCTCGAAAACATTATGGACGCCATCTTTTATCCAGCATCTTTTATGAACAGTGCAAAAACATACACACCCTCACAGCTTAGGCCTTGTACGTACGGACCGAGCATTTGAGGACGAAAATACCCCCACCCTTACGCGCAATGTAACGCGAAAAGCAGGAGTGCTATTGTACTGAAATGCTCTGTCCGTACGTGCAAGGTATAAGGTGGGAAGGTAAGTTTTGGAGTCTCCATAGAAGACACCGGATAGAAGGTAGCATTTATGGTGGTAATTTTCTCTATTTCCGGCCGTTCATATGACGTTCAGAGATATGCTCGAGTGCTATCACCACACCATAAGTTATACTGCTCCTAATTGTATTAGACACTTAGACTGTTCAATCCATCGATCTAGGCTGTTCATTAGGTTCAGTACACTTTTAACGAGTCATCATGCGAACTTCACACCAATTCCCCAAATATGAAACATTTGATCAATTGTCTTTATATAGACGGTCAAGATAATTTACACAGGATTAAGTTTATATATATATATATAATCTAATCCATTTATTTTTTAGAGCCTGTGGTAGTATTGCTAATGATTTTAGAATTACTTTTGTTGTGCATTTGTAACCATCCCACCGAAAATGTACGGCTGTGGAAAAAAAATAAAGTTAAATCAAATAAGAATTGGATAATCCCTGCTCTGAACGGATGATTCAGATGGACGAAATAGACATCTAATAGAGCCGGTGAAACCTCAAGCACTGTAATTCTCCAAGGGCACTGGAGCATTTCTCTACTATACATGCTAATATGGCACGTGGATCACCTATCTACCAAGGTTCATCATTTATTGTACAAAGGTTTATTTTTTCAAAGTGGTCTGTCAGCACCGACGCACCTGATACGCGGTATATATATGCGGAAGGTCCAGTGTCATGATTACATCTCTCATGGGTAGCAGGATTTTCAGAGCAATTTTTGTTTTTTTCTCAGTGGATGAGAACTTAGGAAGCGTATTCGACCACCGATCAGGCTGGCGTGGTACGTGTCTTGCCAAAACGAGCGCTGATGCTCCTCGAGCTCCGGAGTTGTACTATCGTCCAAAGGAGGTCAAAGTAACATGGACTTACAATGATGTATTAACTATATCCACACTGTTTATCCATTTGCCAATATCATTTTAGAGCATAAACTCAAAAATGATTCATGTTCAAAGTTCAAGTGGACCACACTACAAATAGAAGAGGAGACAATGATTCTCACAATTAAAACATTCATATGGAACTATAATGTTTATTTTCCATTCAATCTGTTCATAAGGTTATACATACCTGGATTAAGAGAAAAAACATGTATCATATTGATCCAAAACTTAGGTAACCTTAAAAATGTAGTCCACTTGATCTTTAAATGTCTTAATTTTTAGATTACAGTTTGTGTTGATCTTCTTAAATGCGCCGACAGTTTGGATATGATACATACCTCGAGATAGAACCCACAAAACTTGATGATGTCAGATAGTGGCACGTGGTACACCAGCCAATCCGCTTCAAAGAAGTTAAAGTACACCTGCACGCCTCTTTTGTGATACGGACATGGATTGCGTGCTGCCACTGCCAGGGCTGCGAGCAAGAGAGCAGATTAGGTTAAGGCCAGCTTAGCAAGTGAGGCCTTGATCATTGGCCCACCATGATGTATGTGCTGTATATTCATTAGATTTTTTTTAGCTCATGTCCTGGCATGGCTCCAAAAATGAAGTAAATCAAAATTTCAAGAGAGCCATTGAGTTTCAAATAAATTCATACATTCACTTAATTAAATTATACTATTTTGATAGGATAAATGTCCAGCAAGCATATGAAAAGAAAAAAAGTGATTTTTTTTTTTTACAACATGATTGAGTAATTTAACTATGAGATCAACATATGCTCAATAGAATCAAATGGTCAGTCTATAGTATTGATAGATTCCAAAAATCTATAATATCGAAAACATCTAACAAGGTAACATGTGTTTTACCAATTTACTTTTATCTTTTATATATGCTTTTAAATTGTTTATATATTTTGGTGTTCAAAAGATTAGATTGTGATGCAAATTGCACACTACACATGAGTTTTATTTTAGTCTTATTTCCCTTCTTATTTTATTGTTCATCTCTACTCATGCCTCAAGTGTTAACATGAGGTCGGTCATGAGTTTGAGTATCCATTGTAGTGAAATTCCACTACATGATGTTAGTGTGTGTTAAAAATAAAAAAAATGGCTTGCAAAGCTGAAAAATAGTGCAGATTTCTTACTGGCATCCTAGTGGCGCCCACATAGTTTTAGCCTATAGGAACTAATTTCCATTGGTGGGGACTGGGGGCTACCTAATTTGCCATCAAAGGGGTATTACAAAGTTTAATCCAGTGATAGTTTATTTCAATCTAAAAATTTAGCTTTAAAATCTAGGATTTAAAATGTTTGAGAAAGGAAAAATATATCATTACATAAACATGGCTGGCATTGCCGTCATCAAACCGATGTTAGATCAATAACTTGTGGCACGTTCGGTTCCACCAAATATCATAAAATTTTATGTTATTTATTTATTTATTTATTTTTTTTATTTTGCACCTTTAAATACTCTGCTCAACTTATTATCTAGTATAATCCCATTGACTCCGAGGAGACTCGGTGGAGCCAGGACTTGACTTGACTTGATTTTTAATAATTAAATTAATAGTCTAAGTAAAAATATTTATATACTTAAAATTTTCAAAGAGATGGGAATAACCAAATAAATTGGTAATGGTGTGTTATTTTAAACTATACATGTTAATTTTGCACAAATTAAAAAATGGTAGCAACTCATCCACCTTGCAGGTGCTGAATAGCCATCCAGACCATCAAAGATCTGGGTCCCATCATGGATAGAGGATATAAAAATTACATTTTTCAAGCAATCTGAACCATTCAATTAATAGTTATTTAATAAATGTTTAGATGTAAAATAGTGAGTGGTACAAGTCCAAAGGGACAAATCAGTTAAGTAATTATATTATCTTTTTAATTGGGTCAGTGTGATTTGGTTCTGGATTGCTACACAATTTGGATCTGAATGGTTGTAAGTACCATATTTTAAATTGTGGAAACTAACATAACCTTTTTCATGGACAGCTCTTTGTCGAAATAGAAACATTGGATTTTTAATTTGTTTTTTAACAGTCAACTAAATGTCAGACCATTCCCTCGGTGAAATGATCAAATGACTCCATCTTTTGATTCATTATGCATCTAAAATGGGGACTCATAATTTCGACGGTTTACAGTCAAATCGCAGTTGATTCTATGTATCCAATTTCTAAGTAATTTCTAAGGGCGTATCATCCATCACACTTTCCCACAATTCATTATACATTTCTCAGTAGTATTCCCAAATGCTCAAAATATAAAAATGCTTAAACAAATGTATTACCTAATCACATGACATCTTTTTTCTTTATTCTTTTTTTTAAAGATTGGGACAAAATTACCCCCAGTACCTTTTGCGTTGAGCCAGCATGCCGCACATGCGGGAGGAATTCAGATAGGATAAATGTTGTGGGGCCCACTATAATGTTTGTGAGAAATCCACACCGCTCACATGTTTTATCAAACCATTTTGTGACATGACCCAAGAATTAGGTAAATCCAAATCTCAAGTATGCGACACAACAGAAAACAGTGGAGATCATATTCCCACGGTTAAAACATTCATAGGACTGCGTAAGCTTTAGATCAAGCTAATATTTCTATTCTTTCAGTCCATCCCCATGGTAAGGAGTTTATGTTTATAAGTATTAGGACCACTTTATGAACAATTTGGATTACATATAAATATCATAGTAGAGCCTAGAAAAGTTTGAATGGTAGATAATTCCTTTCTACTATTTCTAGTTGTGTGGTCGACCTGAGTTTCGAATCTAACTAATTTTTTGTTTCATGTCTTGACATGATCTTCCAAAATGAATGGATGGAATGGATTTCCCAAAAACATCATATAAGCCAATTTAATGTGACATGATGCGGATTAGTAAACGGACCTATGCGGAGATGGATGGTCCTATGGGGCCCACTATGATGTATATATTTTATCCATATTGTCTATCTATTTTGAAAGATCATTTTAGAGCATTAGCCCAAGAATGAGGGATATCAAAGGATCATCTGGACCACACTATAAAAAGTAGTGAGAATGAAAATCTACCATTAAAAAATTATTGGGGATCATAGAATTTTTTGATGTAAATCATTTTTTGGCATATGAAATTAAATTAAATTCTAAATTCAATGGACATAATAGATTCAACACATAAGCCATGGCAGGACCTAGAACCCTTTAACACATAACAACCTCAACCCTTGCTATTTTACAATATCGACTCTTACAACATTACAACCACGACCCGACCCTTATACAACCATGACCTTGATCTTTAGCACATGAGAATATCGATCTTTCACATGACAACATCGACCCTTACCATGTTATAACTATGGCCCTTAGCACATTATAACCTCGACCCTTACCACTAGGGGTGTACATCGAGTCAAACCGAGTGGCCTCAGCTCGAATCGGCTCGGCCATTAGCTAACCTTAGCTTGAACTCGGCTCAGCTCAGTCCTCGAGCCTGACTGGCCAACTCGGCTCGGTTTGGGTAGCAACTCGGTCCAGTTCGAGCTAATTTCGAACCGAGTTCGTCATCACAACATTTTCATAAACACCTGGACTGCAACTTCAAAATCTCACTGTATTTGAGACAACAGCAATGATTTTATAGGTATTTTATCAAACAACTTCTAAGCAACATAAAAATTAAGAGAGAAAAAAAGGATGTTGGTTTCATATGCAGACCTTCCTTGCCACTAGCCACACTTCTTTAAGGCATTTCATCAAACACTTAGTGAGCAACATCAATATCAAAGTAACCGAGTCGTAGAACTGGTTCAATCCGAGTTCGATTCGAGCTGGGTTTGATCTGAGTCGAGTCGAGATAGGGCCGGCTCGAACTCATTTTTCAGCTCAAAAATTTAGCTCGACTTGGCTCGAACTCAGCTTCGAACCGAGTCGAATTGAGCTTTTTCAAGTTAAGTCGAGTGACCTAACTGAGCTAGCTCGGTTCATGCACACCTCTACTTACCACATGACAACCTTAACCCTGACCTTTATAACATGATAACCTCGACCCTTACCGCATTACAACACGACCTCAAGTTTGTCATGTGTTGAGGGTCGAGGTATCGTCTTGTGATTAATAATTTGATTATTGTTAAATAATAGTAGATAGAAACAACATTCAGGATCCAGGTTGTCATGTGTTAAGAGTCAAGGTTGTCATGTGTTGACGATCGGGGTTGTTAGGTTCGAGATTGTCATGTGTTGAGAGTCAGGGTTGTCAAGGTCGAGGTTATCATATGTAAATGGTCGAGGTTATTATGTGTTAAGGGTCAAGGTTGTCATGTGTGAATGGTCGAGGTTATCATTTATTAAGGATCAAGCTTGTCATGTGTTGAGGATCGAGGTTTCATCTTGTCATTAATAACTTGATTATTTTTAAATAATAGGGGTCGAGGCCTACAATGGCGTAATCCGTTCTGTCCACCTTATCGGCAAGCTCGCCGTGGGCCCAAGAAGTCCTAACCTGGACAATGTCCACTTACAACAAACATTACGATGAGCCTGGAAAGGTTTAACAGTAGATGACACTATCACTATTGTTTTCTATTATGTGACCCACACAAACTCTAGATCAAGATGATATTTGAATCCTAGCCCTAAAATGACACGGCAAAAAGGATGCGTAGCATGGATTATACACATACATCAATGTAGGCCCCATGGGTTGGGCGTTGCCCATGCCCAAAAGGGTCTCCATCCACAGCACTTTTTCAACATTGAATACAACGTAACTTCTTATTAACTCAAAAAACATACAATTATGAATTACGGACAATAAAAAATTTGATATAAAAAACTTCTCAAGACCTGTAAGATAACTACCCTTGGAATATTTGGAACTTCCCCTCTATTTCGAGAATTTGACAATACTATAAAGATAATACAATCAAAATCCCTAAAACATACTGTTATTTCATTGGAAATATACATATGCACTTAAAAAAAAAGAAGTCAAGTTGTGTTTGGTTGCATCCAATTTCATCATATTATTACATCTAGTTTTGCATCAAGCTAGATTGATTAGCCATGACATATCAAAAACTTTCATGATATTTGGCCAACCAAACACACCCTTAAAAGCAAAATGAAAATGTCTTATTCTTTTCTCTCTTTTTTGTTTTTTTCAACATTCAACGACCCCGCAATAACCAATTGGCTGTTATATAGTCATAGAAGCATCATTTCTTAAACCGTGGAATAAAGGCTAACGATCGCACATAAGAATAATGAGCTATTTGATATTCTGGCCGGGATGCTTGATATGAAGGCTCTTTAAAAGGTACATGTTGCATATATTAACTCAAATTAAAACAACTAAATTCCAGAATTCACAATATAAAATCAGATTGGTTTATCAATCCTGACCACTGATTCATGGACATTTGTTTGTGAAATACAATTATTGGATGGTTTTTATTTTTAACAATCCAATTCATGTCCATGAATCTTACAGTCGAACAAGAGGGAAATTTTATTAATGATTTATCTCCTCCAGATGGACGGAGAGGATCCTACTATGGTTTTACCTGACACTCTCTGTCAGCGAAAGTAATCTAGTGCGAGGTGCCAGCTAGTGATGGTTTAAATTAAACAGTCCAAAATCATGGGACCCAACATATACAGGTAAGTGGTCAGATGTCAGATGACTCTGACAAATGAGCATTTGTTCGTTGCACCACGACTGTCTACTAACTTTTTAGGCCGTCCAGTAGAGGTTAGTCAATGTGCTTGTTTGGACAACAAATCAGTGTAGTTTTCTATTTACATACCATGTGAATTACAGTAGGCCCACCAGCTGGGCGGGTTATTTTGAATTTTTAAAATCACACGTGTCTGAGCGTGTATCGAGCATTACACCTGTATCAGAGTTTTTATTATTATTATTATTATTATTATTATTATTATTTTTATATCGGTAATGGATTTGTCACATCTGTTGTACGATGGAGTGAAGACCACACATGTCGTGTGTACTGCTTGTTAGCTGATCCACATTGCAGGATTTGATTGGACAGCTATGCGGCATGCTCATACCATGATTGAAAATGTTCCCTGGAGAATCAAATTCTGCAGGTTGAGGCGGTACTAATCCACCATTTACGCTTTGCCTCGTGACCTATTTCTTGTTGGGGCCTGGTCAAGTAAGCATAGGTTAAGCAACTTTCAAACATGTTATGTCTAAATTTGGAAACTGAATTAGTCATTCAGAGTGCACGGAGTAAGCTCTTTAAAACTCACTGTAGATATATGTATCTTATTTATACTATTTATCTATTTTGTCTGGATCATTTTAAGGCACGAATCAAAATTTAAAACAAATTCAAAGTTCAAGTGGACCACACCAAAGGAAATAATGAGGATAACGACTTCTACCATTAAAACCTGCCTACAGCTCATAGTGATGTTTATTAGTGATTTTACTTGTTCATGAGGTCACACAACATGGATGAAGGAAAGACACAAATATCTATTTGAACTAAAACTTCTTAGGGGCTAAGTAGGTTTTCAACTATAGACGTTTAATTTCCACTTTTCCATGTTGTGGTATGTTAGAGCTTTAGGTATGGTTCAATTCCAAGCTTATATTCTAAAATGAGCTACTAAAATAGATGGATGCATGGCATGAATAAGCCATAAACATCTCAGCGGGTTCTATAAAATTAGTACTCAATATCTCAATATACAATCTGCTTCGAGCTCACTGGACTACATGTCGCTATCAGTGTTTTGTGCATGCTAAGCATGCTCGAAAGTTGTACACAAATAAGCCTTATCCTGACAGTATCACATGGCCCAATCAAACTCCACCGCATTAGGTACAAATAAGACAATTCATTTATGTCGCTACTCACCAGACACAGAGCGAGCTGCCGATTAATATGCAAGCACATGCAGGTGATAAGGCACACAAGTACTTGCAGCATCCACGCTTTCCACCTGGGGGGTCACCAAATGAGTTGGATCTAGCAGCCTCAAAATAGAGGTGGTTCACAGCTCCTGTAGTGAGCCAATGTGTACCCACAGAGACTAGTACCTTTATAACAGGGTATGCTATGATGCTTGCATCACATATATTCTGTCCATCATGTATGCCTACCCATGTTCGTCTTAGAGACAAAAAAAATCAGCGATTTTAGACCCAGGCTGGCCGCACAATGTAAAATCTTACTTGCGAGCTCTAGGATCAATTGATCTTGCATGGCATCTGAATCCCAATAACATCTCCCTGTGGTGTGACCCCCCTTTTTTGGTTTCAGATGATTTTGTGGATTCCAGTTGAACTTGAAGCAGCACATGTTGTAGATGGATTGGATGTGGGCTTTTCATCAGAGTAGGCCCAAACAAACCATGTAGTACAATACGTTTTTTTTTTTTTTTAATCTAAAATCCTTGGGAGGAATTACCTGCAAAAAGCTGGTAACGAACTCATGCAAAAAACTGATGGACGGCATCGATATATAACACATACATCAAGGTGGACCCCATGGTTAGGGAAACACTCACTAACATATTACCCGGATAACACCTAATCCGCTCTCCACTTAAAGCTCTTCCTTTGTAGCAGCTCCGCTTTTATAACAAGGCATTTTTCACAGACCGTATGCATGCGCCCTGCGATGCTCGACTTCAACATTATAAAGTTTAGGAAAAGGATATCTTGATCATTTCTTACAAGATCTTTTTGCAAATTCTGGATAATTGAGATTTTTTTTCTCAATAAAAAGCCCAATTCCAAATAAAAATTGCCTATAATTTATTGAAAACAAAACCATTTAATTATTCTTTTAGTAAACCAACTCCATCAATGATAGCCCTATTTCAGTGAGTATCTGCCCATACAGTCCAGTACTGGTGGTGAGCGACAATTTGGTTTATTTATTTATTTTTATTTATTATATATATATGTGGGTACCCCAGTAAGTAGAGTTTCTCCTACCTAATCTCCTGATACCATATAAAGAATAATACATGAAGTATATTTCTATCATGTGGAAAGCTTGTATTAATTTTTTTCCCATTATATAACATTTTCCACTTCAACAAACTTACAATTAATGGGACATACACAAGTTAGAGCAAACCGAGCCAATGCACTGATTTTGGAACTTATATTCTAACATAACTCATGGAAAACAAGCAAGCGTGTTGGTCATTAGATTAGATTATTTGGACTTTGGAGTAACAAATCATAATTCTAAAAACCAAGAAACTTGACTCAGACTTAATATTCAGCTAGGTCAGGTTGACCGGAAGGCTCCAATCAATTTGATTCTGCTTAAGTTGGCAAGCCAACTCGACAGACCCACCTGGTTATGCTCATTGTTGAATTAGATAGTGACTCAGCTTCAAATTTCATCAAGTTGACTCAGCTGAGTATTTGAGTCAAGCCACTAAGTTTTAAAACTATTTTGCATGGACAATGGAGAAAGCTGTTGAAGGACTTGGATTTTGTGTAAACTTATTATGGGCCCCACATGTTGTTGCATATCCACCCATCTGGGCATGGAACGTTCCTCACTGACGGCTTATTAGAAAAGGAGGAATGTTAATTACAGTCGCTCAAGCACCCGTGTAACAAATATCGTTGACATTATGAATCTAGCCAAAGTACGGTGAAAATACAGCAGTCAATACCATCACTATATATATATATATATATATATATTGTGAGATTTTCCATTAATAGAAAAAACTCTACATTTTGAAAATCTCCCGGGAATTTTACTAGTAGAGAAATTGACGAGAATGCATGAGATTGTCACCATATTGAGTGGGTGTAGATTGGTCACCAGGGATATCCCAACATATGGCGGGATTGATCGGGCTATGTTCTGGGGTCAGAGATTGGATTGAGGCAATGCATATTAGAAAGTTATTCAGTCTAGTAGGTACTTAGATTGGGGCCATTTCTGATGGATGTACATGGCTCGATCAAATCCTACCACCTTGAATCGACATCCCTATACTGAGTAGGCTAGATTCTCGATTGGAATGAATAGTTGTGTGAGAAATTAGGCCTCTGGTGAGGTGATCCAATGCTTAAAAACTAGCCTTACCTAAACATCAGGTAGACCCCACGTGTTAAAGTACAAGTACTTGACCGAAGTTTCAAATTTTGTACACATGCAACCGATAACAATATTTGCCAAGTTTCATAAGCGTAGAAAGTATGCAGTGAAGATGACCTGATGAGAGAGACGGTTCCGGCACATTGTTTCATAGTTGGATAACTTCCCACTTTGCAGATAGGTGTGACATCAAACCCTCCAATAGGTGAGCTAGGGAAGGTAGGAAAGGTCATGATGAGGTCGATCACCCGTCTTCCTCAGGGATAACTAGTCTGAATTCACATGAAGTTTCTGTAGACTACTCACGGATATTCCTTGAATCCACGAGGGATAAAAAAGAAATAATTTCTAATAATTCAAAATAAATTTATTGATAAAAAAATTAAAATTACAATCTTTTAAATAGTGAACTCAAACTTAGGACAGAATTTAAGACAGCGATTCCTACTAGACTTCTTGGTTTCTGGCTAAAATTATTAAGTGTCCAATTTGGCCAACCACTTCAGTCTCCTAATTTTTCGAAACCCTTTTCATGTTGTGCATAACTTCTAAAATTCAAAGGATAAAAAATTATGAACGAATTAAACATTATTATTTATAGTAAAAATGGAAATAGGATCTGATGGAATCTCGCAAATTTGGTATGGGCAACCTAACGCAGCGGGTTGGTTAGCTAAAGTAGCCTCTCTCACTCTAAAATCATATATGATATGTCAAAAAGGTCATTCTCATTTGCAAGATACACTTGTTTTAAGGTTCTTACAATCCTGTTCACCTCCACCTTTAATTGGGCCTTCTTTGGTCCATCTTGACCATGAAAGTGTCTGCGACCCACTCTACATCAATAGTTTAGCCCCATCATGAGATCGCATGTGCAAAAATTATGCACATCCATTCATCGAGCAGTCCCCACTAATATTTTGTTATATTCATCAATTGCTACAGAAAATTTAATTTCTATACATTTGCCCACATGATGAGTGCATGGGTTAATTTCTGTACAAGGCGATCCTCCACCTTACTGGAAGGGCTGGATATTATATACATTATAGTTTGGAAGTTTTCTGTTGGATTTCCGTAAATTCTAGTTTAGATATATTGGACTTACATAAGATTTGAACTTCTTCTTATAAGACCTGCAATTTTAATTGTTTTTTAAAAAAAAGAAGAAGAAAAAAAAAATCTTCCCTACAAAAGAATGAGCCCATTTCAATCAATTTTATTTGTTTTTTTTTTTAATTATTTTTTAAAAACAAATCTTCCTTACAAAAGAATGAGCCCATGTCAGTCAATTACGACAGTTTCAAGAAGAAGAAGAAGAAAGAAGAAGAAGGAAGAAGAAAAAGAAGGATGGTTGTAAAAATGGGAGTCATTTGATACTCCATCTATGCAAGTATTTGGTACACAAGCGCTCATAGATTATACACATGGCATAAATTAACTCAAATTAATCTGAGCAAATTGTGATCTCCGTTGTTGCTGGGTCAAAGTCTCATAATCATATTATCCTAACAATCCCAGCCTTCGATTCATGGACACTGGATATTTTTCAGTTCTAACCGTCCAATAACGGTCCATATGGGAAAATCATCACTACATTTTTTGGTAACTGGGAATGGACAATTTAATCTGAATTACTTTACATTGCAAGCATGCAATTATTCCTCAGTTGGCGTATCATCCACCACACTCTGGAAGAGTATAAAAGTTCTCTCTATAAAAATGTAGTTGGAGCCTTCAGCTTGCTAACTCCATTGTGGCCCACCCGAAGAGTGAAACCATGATCTTTTCACACGTGTTGGAACAATTGCTCGCGTGCGAACAGACAAGACTCTACAGCCGCCTGTTCTGGACCTCATCTTTACAGAACAAAATGCCCCACAATAAAGAAAAGAATGACATCTGATTGCAATAAATTGCTAAATTCAATAAATTTCCATATAAACATACTTCAGAAAAAGAAAAGAAAAAAGAAACGCAAGCTTGTGAAATGAACACGTCCGTTGGAAATCACCCTCAGTGCAATTGCTTCCTAGATCTAAAGTAAGCATAGATGCGCAGTACCCTACTCGCCTCCTCTCATCGCCTTTGATTAACTTGCTACCTCCAAGAAAGGGGTGTGCGCACTGTCATCTAGGCGTATTTATTGGTCATTCCGTCTGTTGTAATATTTCCACACGCTAAAAGCTTTCAGAGAGCATTATTTATCTATGCTTCTTGTTACAACAGGTGCAACAGGTAGATGGTTGAAAAACATGAGAAGAGCTAAGGTTAACTAAAACCCAGGGCGCATTTTAGAATTGCGAAAGAGAACGCCCATCGATACACGTGTCATCATCTCCGTAAACCGAGCACATCGAATCCCAATCCCCGAACTCGGGCAGGAAATCCTCCGAGAAAATCTCGCCGCTGTCCGAAAACCCTGACGAAATCACCCTCTCGCCGTACGCCAACGCCGGCAATTCGATCTCTCCCCAGAAATCCTCGTCAACTACCAGAGATTTATCGGCGTCGGCCTTCCCCGGAGGGCCAGCAGCACCGCAGGCTGCTGCGGCTGCCGCGGCCGCGGCCGCGGCCTGGATATCTCTGGCCATGCACGAGGACGGCCGTGGAAGCATCTCGGCTTCATCTGGGAAATTGAGCTGGGCTTTCCGGCCTTTGAGACAGTAGGCTGCCACGTCATACGCCCGCGCCGCCATCTCGGGAGTCGTGAACGATCCAAGCCATATTCGCGACTTCTTACGCGGCTCCCGGATTTCGGACACCCATTTCCCCCACCTACGTTTTCTGACGCCTCTGTAGATCGGATGCCGCGTCCCGCCGCCTAGTGTGTCAGGTTTCCTTTGAGTTTCATCCGCTGCGTCCAGCGAAGTCGTCAGCTCCGTCGTTAAGTTAGAGTATGGTTGGATATCCTCTTGCTGCTGCTGCTGCTGCTCCTGCTCCATGGGAGGAACAGTTGGGAGCGCTGTCAGGGTCAATATATACACTTGGTGTTGGAGGAAATCACGGAAATGCCCCTGGGGTTAAACGGGGTAGATTTTTCGCCTCTGGAAGAGGATTTTCCAGAAATTTGAGAGGGGTGAAGTGGGATTGGAAATGTTGCCCGGTGAATTGACTAAAACACTGTCGCATTTGAGGTCGTTTTCGAACGTTGCAGGAGATTTTCCGGTCGAGTTTGGAATTCAGACGATAGAGTCCGGCTCACGTGTCGCTGCGAGATCGTAGAGAGCGATACTTTGGTGAAGTGTTGTTTTGTTTTGATGGGATCTCTCTCATTTTTGTTTTTGGCGTGGATGGGAGGAAGTTTTATACACTTCTAAAAAGATCTAGACCATTGGTCTACCTGGTCCCACCCAATTTAGACTATTTTATAAACTTTTTCTTCAATAGCACAATCTTAAACTTTACTGTGGCGCTCAGCTGGACCAGGCGGTGGGTGCATCACCCATCTAGCCCATCCATCGGAGGCATATGCATCACATCCAACCCATGCATTGGTGGCGTCTCCTAAAGTTACATCAGTCTGATCACCAGCTCGAAACAAATCTATGATGGGCCGCAGCACACGGAACAAGGTACGAGGGGAGGCCTGCCCTTATTTTCAGTAGGCCGCTTGAGTTGCAGAAGAGTCTGATTTTTGTCCAGACCATGGATAGATGAAGGGTCTGAATTGCATGGAGTTGTATGCACAATAACGGAGGCCCCTACGTAAATCAAGGGTGAGTAGCCCACCTGAGTTTCTATTTAGACTGATTTTTGAGTTATGGTGGTAACATGATGCGAAATATCTGATGGACGGGTCGGATGCTATGAATACAACGTGCAGACCCTACTTCTCCAAGGTCCTTACGGTGGTACTTGTACCACCGGAGCATACCCTGGAGATAAACGGTACTGAGAGGATTGACCAATGGGAAGTGCTGTTGTAATAACCCGAGAAAAAAAAAAAAAAGCATTTATATGGATTGTACTCTCGTGAGCACTTATAAGATATAGTGCTCCTAGTTGTATTGGGTAAATTGGAACATCAAATAGTTTGATCTAAACTGTCCATTATTATGATGTCTGCTCATGACATGAGTGGTGGGCCTAATGGAGTGCTGAACCTGATGAACAGTCTAGATCAATCGATTGGACTGTTTAACTCTGCTGATGCAATCATGAGCACTATAACTTATAGTGAACACTTAGTGTATACATTAAAACTGAATATTTCGAGGACCTCCCTTTTTGACGGTTGGAAAAAAGAGCCGGATTGCGAAACCGTGCACCATACTTCTCAGAAATTTAGAACATACAGGTAGGGATGACGGGTTCCGTATCATATAATTCTAAAGTAGAAGGAACAGACGGATGTTAAAGGGAGATTCCATTGCCGCGCCAATATCTTCTAGAATTGGATATCCGTACACTTGTACTGTATCCGATCGTTGGGAGTAGATTAGGTGTTACCCGGGGAACAAGTCAGTGGGTGTTCCCCGGACTGTGGGGGCCTATCTTGATGTATTTTTTGTATATCCACACCATCCATAAATTTTTTTCATATCATTTTAAGGGCATGGTCCTAAAAATAAGTAGATATACATCTTAAGTCAACCGCACCTTAGGGATTGAATACCCACCTTTAAAAAGTTATTAGGGACTACAAAAGTTTTGATCTGATATTTGTTTTTTCCATTCATCCTCCTGTTTATGTGAGGAGCGAATTAGGTGATACCCTGACTCCGCCCGAAACGGTGCCCCCGTTATCGTGGGGCCCACCTTGATGCATGTTTTATGCATTGACGCCATCCATATGTTTTTCAATATCATTTCAGGACATTATCCTAAAAATGAAGCAGATCCAGTTATCAGGTGGACCATACCATAAGAAGTAATGTTGATTGACCATATTTCCCTTCATGTGCATATGCAACCTTAACAATAGATTAGATGGCAAATAAACACAAGGGAATACGGTCCCTGATAATTGAATCTGTTTTATTTTTCGGGTAATGCTCCAAAATGACCAGTAAAAAATGAATGGACCGCATATAGAATACATATATCAAGGTGGGCCCTATGGGAAGGGCCGCACTGCCTTATGTGAGCCCGGGGTTTCACTTAATCTGCCAGTCTCTGTGACTTTATTAGCAAGTTGGATGGCAAATAAATATTACTGTGCTTATTAGAAAGTTTTTAATGGTGAGCATTAAATGACTACTATTTCATGTGGTGTGGTCTACTGAAGATTTGGATTTACTTCATTTTAAGGACCATGCCCTTAAAATGATCTTGAAAGCTGATGTGCGGCATGGATATACATGTACATAAAGGTGGGCCCAAGGGAAGCACTCCCTAATATGTCACTCAGGTGACACCTAATCCCTCCCCACCAAAATGGAGAAGGGATTAGGTGGGTGGGACCCCGGGCTGTGGGGCTCACAGTGATGTACGTGCCTTAAATTTACACCGTTCAACCATTTTGAAATCTCCTTTCAGTGCATGATCCCAAAAATGAAGCCAACTCAAATCTTAGGTGGACCACACCATTGGAAATGGTTGTGATTGAATCCTCACCATTAAATACTTCATGGCTTTTTCTAGAATGCTTATGTGACATCCAACCTATTGATAAAGTCACAAACACTTTAGATGAAGAGACCACACAAATATTATCTTAATTCACCATTGTTTCCTTTACTACAATACATCTTAGATTTGCAGTTGTTCCGTTTTAAGGTTATGCCTTCAAATAAGGGTTCAAAATGGTTGGACGATAGTAAAGGAAACAGGGTGGATCATCATATTCTATATTAAGTTTGGTAGAGTTTGGACTCATCTGATGTCAAATTTCAACGATCTAAACCGTTTATACGTTGGAACTCATCTTAAACTCTTAGAGAGGAATATTTCAAACCATTTATCATTTGGCTTCTTTTGTTTTTTTAAAATACGGATGGTCAACATAACCCTTGGTAATCAAATAGTTGAAATATTTGAATATGCGACATTTTGATGTTATTCCCATCATATAAATGGCTTGTTTCAATGAAAAGGACCTGATCCAACGGCTAGATCCCAACGTAACCTAAAGATTTGATAATTGGAAATCCACCTAAAGCCCTGCCAATCTGCATGCAGCGCATGCGCCAACGTTAAACACGTGTGCACGATCTAGGCTTTCCATCAGAATGGAAGGAAAGCTCAATTCTTCAGCCTAAATAATCGAGCACTTCCACTCCCCTAGTGGGGCACGATGTTCAAATTAATTTGATGTTTCAAAGAACATTTTTCTACCGTCCACTTTTTCTTTATATTCTGTGGTCCAAATATGATTTGAAATGGCATAATTTTTAAGAAATAAGATCTAAATTATTTACCCCACCTAAATGAAGGATGAGATCTCACAGAAATCTTCAATACTTTCTGCCTGCGTGTTGATGGACAGGCTCCCGCACGCGTGTGGAATTATCAAAACTCTTTAGTTTACTTGATAAGTGTTGAACATAGCATACGTCGTTGTCATGTAAGGAATGGCCTGTCATTTCAACCAACTAAAATCTGCAAGGTGTAACTCGGGAGCGTGCGCGGCATCGGTCGACCCCCGGATTCAGATTGGGTGGGTTCCCTAACAGTGGTACCAATTTTGACATATGTTACTTATATCCACACCGTCCATCCGTTTTAAAAAGTTATTTTAGCGTATCATCCCAAAATTGAAGTAGATCCAAATCTAATTTGTACCATAATACAGGAAATAGTGGTAGTCTAGTATCAAGCTGATATTTGTGTGGTATCTTCATCCAGTTATTAGTTACCTTATCAACAGGTTAGATGGAAAATAAACATTCCGGTGGTCCTATGAAGTTTTTAATGATGCCTGTTCAATGAGGACTGTTTCCTTTGGTAGGGTCCATTTAAGATTTGAATCTGCTTCATTTTAATGATATGTTGGAAAATGATCTGCAAAAATGGATGGACGGTGTGGATGAAAGTAAAATACATAAAAACAGGCCCCAATCTTTACGGATCCACCGACCTGGTGGATAGGGGAAACCACCCAAACCGCGCCGTTCTGGAACAGAGGTTCCCCGCCCATTTGAACGCGGATTGCGTACTCGCACTGCCAGTAGCAATGTGCTTACTGGACGGTTCTCTGTGAGCACCATCATGATTTATGCGTTTTATCCACGATGTTCATCTCTTTTGGATCGTTATTTTAGGGCATGTATCAAAAATTGAGGTATATCAAAATCTACGGTGAACCACACCACGTTAAACAGTGGTGATAGAACGGTCACCAATAAAAACTTTCTATGACCTACTATATGTTTATTTTACATCCATTCTATTGATTTAGTCACAAAGACCTGAACAGAGTCTGAAAACAGAAATATCAGCTTTCATCTAATACTGTTGTGGGGGCTACAATAAGTTTTTAATGGTGCATATTCAATTACCACTATTTCATGTGGCATGGTTCACTTGAGATTTTGATCTACACTTTTTTAGCCTGTGACTTAAAATGAGCGGATTAGATAGTGTGGAATTAGATGGACAGTGTGGATGAAACATATGTTACGGTGAGTTGTATAGAGCGCCATCAAATAGCGAGAGTAACTACTCATGACACTATCAGTGGCCAATCTACCTCGGGCGCACGCCTACATGTAGGGGTGTACACAAACCGGGCTAGCCCGATTAGCTCGCTCGACTCGGCTCGAAAAAGCCCGACTCGGCCTGACCCGGAACTGAGTTCGAGTCAGGATGGGCCAATTTTCTCAGCCCGAAAGTGAGTTTAGGCCGAGTTCGGATATGACCCAGTTTGGCCTGACTCGGTCCGAAACCCGACCCGACCCGGCCCGACTCACCCCGGCCTGCCTTTAGGTATATATACCTGTTTTTTTTAAAAAAAAACCTTAACATCACTTTCCCCTTTCCCTTTCGCTGAAAACGCCCGACCCCACCAAACCCTCTCTTCCCTTTTACTGAAAATCCCTCCCTGTCCGACCCCACGGTCCCCACCAAATCTCTCTCTCTCTCTCTCTCTCTCTCTCTCTCTCTCTCTCTCTCTCTCTCTCTCTCTCTCGGCTCTCCACCTCTCTAGTCTCTCTCTCTCACTCATCCGACCAGCGCCCCTTTCTCTACTCGTCCGTCCGTGCAACCACTGTCCGACCTTTCTCTGCTTGTCCGTCCATGCAACCACCGTCCGACCTTTCTCTGCTCGTCCGTCCGTGCAACCACCAGCCGCCACTCTCTGCTAATCGTCTCGCCGTCCAACCAGCAGAGCTCGCTCGTCCCTCCGTCCGACCAGCAGAGCTCGCTCGTCCCACCGTCCAACCACAACCAGTATTTCTCTCTCTCTCTCTCTCTCTCTCTCTCTCTCTCTCTCTCTCTCTCTCTCTCTCAGTTATGATTCCTCTTTCAGTAGATCCGTGTAGATTAGAGGATTTTTTTTTATTTGTTTCTGGATCTCAATAGTGGAGTCTATGATTTTTTATTTTTTTTTCATTTTATAAAATTTTAATCATTACTTGTAGATGGTGCTGGTGCATGAACACCATATTCATTGGATAAGAATAATGGAAATAGATAAACTGAGGACAGAATTATTATTAAATGCATTTGGGGGAAATTAGGAACTGAAGAGAATGCACTAGATAAAACATAACATAACCAATACGGAAATTAGGAACTGAACAATCGGCCACGACAATCGGTAATCGGTCAATTGGCCACTGTAAGCAAAATCGGCAATTGGCCACGTCAATCGATAATCTACCACGATCGGTAATCGGTCAATCGGCCACAACAATCGGTAATCGGTCAATTGGTCACGGTAAGCAGAATCGGCAATTGGTCACGTCAATCGATAATCGGCCACGATCGGTAATCGGTCAATGGGCCACAACAATCGGTAATCGGTCAATTGGCCACGGTAAGCAGAATCGACAATTGGGCACGTCAATCGATAATCGACCACGATTGGTAATCGATCAATCAGCCACAATAATCGGTAATCGGTCAATTGGCCACGGTAAGCAGAATCGGCAATTGGCCACGTCAATCGATAATCGGCCACGATTGGTAATCGGTCAATCGACCACAACAATCTGTAATTGGTCAATCGGCCACGATACTCGATCTCAACAAATTAGAATCGGCTTTGATACTCGATCTCGACAAATTAGAATCGGCTTTGATACTCGGTCTCGACATATCAGAATCGGCTTCGATACTCGGTCTCGACAATCGAAATCGACAACCGGTAGTAATGATAATGGGCCTAACAAGGCTTAAGGGAAGGTCACAATGTGGACATTTAACCAACATTGATCCCAACGAGTGTCCATCGTAACATCATCACATAAACCATGTTGGGATCATCCATTGCAATGGACCTTAGGTACATCTCATTGGACCTTAAATACATCAAATGGGCCATATCATATGGGCCTTACATTCATCAAGTGGGCCACATCAATGGACCTTACCAATGGGCCTAATGTACATTGTAATGGATCATAACCCGTGGGCCTTAGAATGCATCAAATGGGCCTAATCTCATGGGTCTTATATGTAACAAATGAGCCACACCAATTGGGCCCCATATGTACATTAAATGGGCCTCAACCCCATAGGTCCTATTACACTCAATGGGCCTTAACCCATGGCCCCCCTAAAACATCAAATGGGCCTAATCCCATGGGCCGTAGAATACATCAATTGGCCTAAATCCATAGGCCTTAGAATACATTAATTGGGCCTCGACCCATAGGCCTTACATATATATCAAAGTGGCCTCGACCCATGGGCCTTACATAGATCAAAGTGGGCCTCAACCATGGGCCACAAGTACATCGAATAGGCCCCATAACATGGGCCTTGCATCCACATCCAAGGTGGGGTCCACTTGAACTATGGATCTAGCTCATTTACCCCACGTCCTAAAATGATCTCACCGATGGTTGGACGGTTTGGATGCAACACATAGACAATGGTGGGTCCCACGTAGGGTCCTCCATTATGTATATATGATATATAATATATATATATATTATATAGTATAACATATAATGTATATAATATAATAGATATACATATAATATGTCAAACCTCCCAAGGAGTGGGATCCACAGAACTTGATGTCATCATACAATAGTGGGCCCTATCATCAAAACAGACGTACAACAACACATACATCATGCATGGCCCATCACCAAAATGGATGGACGGCTGGCATAAAACCCATACATCACGTGGGCTTGCACTGTTGATAAAGAATAGAGAGAGAGAGAGAGAAAGAGAGATATAGTGAGAGAGAGATATAGGGAGAGAGGGCACATGGCCGTTTTTTACTTTTCTTTCTTTTTCTTTTTCTTTTTTCTTTTTTTTTTCTTTTTCTTCCCTGACACAACAGAGGTGGGTCCCACGTACGGCCCACTACCATGAAGGTGATATATATATATATATATATATATATATATATATATATATATATATATATATATATATATATAATATAATATAATATACAATATATATATCATATAATATATACAATATAATATATGTATTATATCACAAGCACGTCCAAGCCCTTGGACGGCTGGACAGCCACATACATCAAGGAGGGTCCCACACGTGGGGTGGGTCCCACCGTCCAAAAATGGTGGACGGCTTGGATATATACATACATGATGGTGTGACCCATAAAAGGGATGGACGGCATAGGTGGGTCTCATGGACCCCACCGCCAGCGCACTCCCTGCCAATACACACTTCATTTCAGCCACCTCCACAGGACCGATACCAAGACCTCAGGTGTTTGAAACGAGGTATCTTTCACTCAGTCTGCCAGTTGGGCTATGGATCTGGGTGTGGATGTTGCATCAAGGAGGGCCCCACACGGACGAGGGTTCCACCGTCCAAGGGTGGTGGACGGTCTGAAGTAGGCACGTACACCATGGTGGGCACCATCAAAAAGGATGGACGGTGTGGATGGGTCCCGTGGACCCATGCCAGTCCACACTCACGCTGCACGTACACACGCACGCACACCCACACGCACACACGCACACCCAGTGGGCTCCACCTCCACCGTCCGCTGGACGGTGAGAGGAAAACACAAATGTCAAGTGGGTTCCCACCGTCCGCCTGGACGGTGGATATAAAACACTTACATCACTGTGGGTCCCATGTGGGGCCCACCTAAATGTTCATGTACCATCCAACCGGTTGATAAAGTCACACAGACCTGGATGAGGAAGAGGAACAAATTTCATTTTGATCCAAAACTTCTGTGGCCCAGGAAGGAGGTTCCAATGGTAGAAGTTCAATCCCACTATTTCATGTGGTGTGGGACACCCAAATCATGGATGGGGCTGAAATTTGAAGGAAGCACACTACTGGGGGTGGCCCGCCTTGTGGACTGGTCGGATGACAAATGAACATCATGGTGGGACGCCCGCCGCTCGTCCCACCATGATGTTCATGATGGGACGCCCGCCGTCGCTGCACATAGCAGCGTGCAGCTGCTGCTGCTCGTCAGAAACACAAACGGTCTGCCTCTTTACTAATTTTTTTAAAGAAAAATAGAAAACCCATTTTTTTTAGGGTTTTTCACATCTGGGCCCACATCAAGTAGATCCACGCTGTCCATTGGCTTCTACAGGCTATGACGAGTCCATTAAGTCCAATGTTGAATATTTTTGATATGAAGAAAAATTTTAAATGTTTTATAAACGGTGAAAACTACCGTTTTGAAAAGTATGGTCCGTCTGATCATCGGATTGACCTCATTCTTTGGCTCAACGCCTAAGATGACCCAGGAAATGAGGTGGACGGCTTGGATTGCACCCATACATCAAGGTGGGGCCTATGCAGGTGGCTCACCCCAAAATCTCCATTTCTTCTTCTTTTTTTTTTCTTTTTTTTTTTACAGGGACGTCCAGTGTCCTAGACGCTGGACGGTTTGGTCCTTGAAGAAATTACATTGTGGTGGGCCCTGATTAGGTGGGCCACCACTGATGGATGATGTGGGTACAACATATAAGGTGGGCCCCACTTGAAGAAAGCTTAAACAAAATAAATATTTCAAGGTGGGGTCCATTCAAGTGGGACACAGTCACATATCACATAAAAATGAAAAAGAGAGGGAGAGAGAGAAGCACCCACCTTTGTAAATCTTCTAGCCGTCTGCCGAGCTCCAAAGGATGTGATCCAACGGACGAGATTGCCATAGGAGGCTGAGGATGGGAGGTAGGAAGGTGGGAAGTGCGCCTCACATGGCTTCTCTCATGGAGAGGTTGAGACGTTGGAGTGCTTGGAGAGTGAGGGAGAGAGATGAGAGAGAGGGTTGTAAGAGAGAGAGAGAGAGAGAGAGAGAGAGATATAGGTGTGATGGGTGATGTGTACTTGTGTAAGAGAGTCTTGACTTTATGGGAGGGGTAGTTGTACTTGGGGATGGGTGAATGATGGAGTGTGATGTGTACCTTGATTGATGGGATTGATGAGATTGATGAATGGGACATTGGGTAGAGATTCTCTTGGTTTTAGCGACGCGTTGCATTTTTCTCGAACTGAATGCTGACCCACATCTCTTGGCTAGGGTATCGCCTCGACGCGCAAGTCGCGGCATCGGAACCGCGGTGACGGCGCGGTCGCTAGGATACAAGTCTTGGGTCAAGCCGACTCAAATCTACAGGGCACGACTGAGGGTCGTGCGCAAATGTCGGTTATCGTCGCAGGTTACCAGAATTCGACGGGAAGGATCGCGGGAGTTGACGGAACAGTACGAACTAGGATACGGGTCTTACACATTGCATTTTCTTTCCATTGCTTTGAAGAATTTTTCTTATTCCATTGATGAAGGAAAAAGTGAAGAAACTATTTTTGAGCCATATTTTTGTTTATTATATTTAAAGATAGGAGGAGAAAGGAAAGAGGATGCAAAGCAAAAATACATTTCTAAAATGCTAATCCTGTACATGGATGATGGATGATGCAGAAAGAAAGAGCGAACTCTGATAATATGTACATAATACATGGATGTTGACACTGCTTAATGCAGGGCCTTTTTACTACATAAACATAGAATCAGTTGGCATGCCTAGGTTTCTTGGTCGCAAGTTCTGCAACATGATACTGGGTCGCATACTTGTGTGATGATCCATCAATCTCTTCCTGTGGAGGCTCATTGAGGAAAGCCCAGTTGCTTCTAGTCCACCTGTGCATACAAAACATACACATTTCAATCACCCATTTTGTTGAAGTTGAGAAAAGAGAGAGGTGAAATCCAAAGGAATAGCAGAGAAAAAGAAGTGAAATTCTCACCAGTCATTTGTCTTCTTTTCCATTCCAGATCTAACATCAGATTCCAATTCATTAGTTGAATAGTAGGGAGGTAGAAAATAACGTCCCATTTCCTTCCCACTCCCCTGAAGCTCACATAGGCAAGGAAAGAGTGATAAGAAATATGGTGACAAGATTAATAGAAATGGAAGTGAAATGAATTGCCTTGATACAGAAATGCTTGCAGTTCTTTGAGGAAAAGAAAAGTCAATTACCAGAGGGGGGTTATTATGTAAGCTGAGACTGAGAGTATGTGAGGGATTATGTTCTTCTTCTTCTTCTTCTTCTTCTTCTTCTTCTTCTTCACATCTCTTGTGAAACCAAATTATGATTTTCATTGCAGTTAGTCTTAATCTATGCTTATACCAATTGCCTATTAGATATATATATATATATATATATATATATATATATATATATATATATATATATATATATATATATATAATTCTTGTTGTTGTGGTATAGGATAATCAGTTGTCCATTTGAGGATTTCTATGTTGCCAGACATAGATTGAGTGTGTTCATGGATGCATAGAAATTCTCAAATTGTCCCTTTTTGGACAGTTCAATGTTGGATAGACAGTAATGTTTTCATTTATTCTAATTTAAATGCACATGCTTGTTTCAATTTGTCTCTCCTAATTCTCTCTCGACATATTTCTTACATTTACTTCCTCATCAAATATTCACACTTTGTATGAATAGTTCAGGTGTGAATTAAATCTAAGATTAATATATTCTGAAGAGATAAGGGGAGATGCTACCGAAATTTAAGCGTGACATTTAAATTAAATAATAAAAGCATTACTATCTATTCAATATTGAATGAGTAACTGATTTAATTATTTTTTATCTTGTTTTTGTAGTATAGGATAATCAGTTACCTATTTGAGGATTTCTATATTGCCAGACATAAATTGAGTGTGTTCATGGATGCATAGAAATTCTCAAATTGTCCCTTTTTAGACAGTTTAATGTTGGATAGACAGTAATATTTTTATTTATTCTAATTTAAATGCACATGCTTGTTTCGGTTTATCTCTCCGAATTTTCTCTAGATATATTTCTTGCATTTACTTCTTCATCAAATATCCATACTTTGTGTGGATAGTTGACGTGTAAATAAAATTCAAGATTAATATATTCTGAAGAGATAAGGGAAGATGCTGCCAAAATTTTGACGTGACATTTAAATTGAATAATGAAAGCATTAATATCTATTCAGCATTGAATGGGTAACTGATTTATCCGTTTAGAAAATTCTTTACTAAGGTCCAAGGATAAATGAAATTATTTCATATCTTTAGATATGGCTAGTGAGGATGAAGTCCCACCTACGACTACCCCTAGTAGCGGTGTCGATGCGTCAGCCACATCACCACTTGTTATTGAGGGAGAGGGGTCTTCGGCTGCAAACAAAGGAAAGAAACGGCCAGCTGCTTGGCATGATTTTGAAGAAGTAATAGTTAACAATGTCCCCAAGATCCGATGTATGCACTGCTGATGACAGTCCATTTTTTCTCCAAATTATGACAGGAGGTATGCAATTGAAGTTCGATAAGTACTGGGATGATTGTCATCTAATAATGTCTTTAGTTGTTGTTCTTGATCTTCAGCGCAAGATGAGTTATATTAAGTACATCTTCACGAGGATTTATCCTACTGAAAATGCAATATCTAAAACATCGAAGGTTCGTGACGCAATCGAAGCATTGTACAACGCGTACACAACCACAGTGTCCACACCAAGTGCTTCTGAAATTAGATCGCAAGTTGCTTTAAGCTGCGACGATGCTGATTTCATTTCTTTCTTAGCAAAAGAAAATACAGAAATAAACATGAAAGAATCAGAGTTAGACATGTACCTCAAAGAGTCGGTCGTATTACGGCAGGATTAAGAGTTTGATGTTTTGGAGTAGTGAAAATTACGAGTTAGTGAAAGAAAATATCTTACACTATCGACGATGGCACGAGATAGTTTATCAATTTCTATTTCAACAGTGGCATCAGAATCTGCATTTAGTACAGGGAGCAGGGTCGTGAGCAAGACTAGAAGTTCTCTTGTACTAGATACAGTGGAAGCATTAATTTGTATACAAGATTGGTTGCGTCCGAATTTAGGAGGTTATGATCTGGATGAGGAAGAGGAGGAGAATGTGAATGAAGCCGCAACACAGGAAACAACGACAATATGATGGATGTTTCGTGTTTTGATCTTGTTATATTTTTTTGAATTTGCAAATGCTGTAATGGGTACTCTTTTGACTTTTATTTTTATTTCTCTGTTATGTTAATGGATGTTATGCAAGTTGCGTAATGCATTAATGGCTCTTTTTTATCCATAAATTTATTTTATTTATGTCGGTATTTCATTATTGCTAAAAGGCCTAAAATACTTTTCCAACACAATATGTAGATGTCTTCAAGTGAACCATCGATTAACATTTGAGACTATGGTTTCTTAGTTCATTCTCCAAAATCTGAAAAGTTAAAGATTTTGTGTAATTTGTGTGGAGCCAAGTTTGTTAACAAAACTAATCGGCTTAGATTACACTTATCCTGTTGGGATGGAGATGCAAAACCGTGTCCTAAAGTCTCAAAAGAAATCCAAGTTTTTTTCCAAGCAGTTCTTGACTCAAACAAAAAAACTTCCACTCTCCAATCCAAACTTTCTGAGGCAGAGAAGAAAGCTAAATTATTAATATTGAAAGAAGAACAATTCCAACTCGCCTTAAAGCGTAGAAAGGAAGAGGCTTCTACACATCAGCGAGGTCCTCCAACACCACATGATGTTGAAGTAGATTCAAGCTGCACAGGTAAAAAGAAGAATAGTAAGAATTCAGCTAAGTTTCTCTCCAGTCTGGGCACGTTTTACAGGACGTTGAGAACCACGTATAAATCTTCTCATAAAAATAGTTTGAAAAATGTAATTCAAACTATATAAGAGGTGGGCGATAAAAAGCTATCTCCACCTTCTGAAGAGGGAGAAGTGAATGAGTACGTATATGAAGATTTAGATAGCAACTCGGGCTCAATAGATAAATTTCCTCAACAGTAGTCAGTAGTGTATGACTGTATTCAATTTGTATAAAATGTTTTATTTTATACTTTGTCAAATGTATGTAAATATCCTTACTAGTTAGATTTTTTGTGAAGTTTATAATTTAACTATCTAAACCGTTGATCGAGAACCTTGTCATGGGACGCGGATTACCCGTCAAAGCCTTTCCCATGAATTTGCTGTAAGGTTCGAAACTGGCCCGAACTCGAAGGTTCGAAACTGGCCCGAACTCGTCCCGAACTCGCACGATTACAGCTTGGGCCCTGTCCGGACTGGAGATGTTGGCCCGGTGACCAGGCCCGGTCCGGTTCGGGCCTAGTGCGGCTGTTGAACGGGCCTGGACGGACTGAGGCTAGTTTGACTCGGCCCGACCAGTGTACACCCCTACCTACATGTCCGCGGGCGAATGCAATCGTCGCAACATGGGTAAAGGATTAGCTATTACCCTTACCCTAAACGGGCAGGGCCACCTTGATGTATTCGTTGTATATCCATCCGGTTCATCTATTTTCCGTCTCATTTTAGGATGCAATCCCAAACCTTAAGAAGAAACAAATATAAGGTGGATCACACCACTAAAAACAGTGATGAATGATCGTTAAAATCTTTTTATAGACCACCAAGGTTTTGGATTAAGATGATCACTGTATTTTCCCTTTATTCATGTCTTCTTGATATTACTAACCGTTCATGTACCCTTTGGAATTTTTCATGGTAAGCACTCAATCACTTCTTGTGGGATGGCTCACTGGACATCTAGATCTGCTTAATTTTTTTGACCACTTCCTAAAATGTAAAGGAGAAATAGATGGACATCATTGATTTACAACATATCATCAAGGTGAGCAGTAATAACTAATCCACTGCCCAATCTGTTATGCCTGTGAGATGTGAGCTTTCCAACAGGACTATTTAGATATTCAGGTCATTTTCAGAACATCTCACGCCACAACGGCACTGTAACATGCCTAATGATGAGCAGAAAGTAATTTCAACTGTTTATTAATTTTACACATTGTAGCCCACTCGGAGAGTGAAATTCTCTAAGTTTTTAAGAAGATCTAAGAATTATTTTCTATGAAAGAGTAAATCTAACACACTTATTTTACATTTGCACATTTGCTGAATGTAGACCCGTATCAGGATGTTAGGATTTTAAATTTAGAATTTTGATCAAAGTAGTCTCATGATATAGCCAAACACTTTAAAAATCAACTTTTAAAAAAGCCCTATCTAACCCATGAGACGTTTTTCAATAATTTTGGGATGAAAATATCTCTGCTTTGATCCTAGTGCCCATATAAATCTTATTATTCTTCCTTTATTGTTTTTATAGAACTCTTCTTCTTACTTTTTAAGCATGCCTTCCGAAGACCTACCTCCACCACCCCAACTGCATTTTTCATCCTACAGTCATTGTCATCAACTTCTCCAACATATGGGTATCACTGGCAACTTTTACAGCCCTAAAAATAAGTATTGTTTTTGTTTTGACGATCACATTTCTTAGAGATGGAAGCCACAAATAGATGGAATATATTTTAAATAATTTTTTATTTTATTTTTTTGCATAATAGCATTTTATTAAAGATGGAAGTCAATTTTAGTTGTGGATAAAGAGAGATAGCAATGATAATTATTATCAAGAGGAGAAGTGATTGTCGGAAGGGATTTTTTTTTTTTTAACATTATATATATATTAAACCCAACAAATTTCATTTAAGTAGAGGAAAATTACATAGATCGATTTCGGGGCTACCCTGAAAAAAAGGATCAAGGGAGACCTACCATATGATAAAGGAAAAGAAAATACAAAACAAGAAGCGCCAAAACAACACGCTAAGAAGAACACCCACAGTTGAAATACCTTTCTCTAATCAAACCCAAACCCACCTTGTCAAGGAAGAGGAGACCACGGATGCTGGACGGGAGATCAGAGAAACTGTCATACGAGAATGAGGACTGACTCTCGCTACCCTGGCATGCCAAAGCGTCTGCAAGGGCATTCCCTTCCCTATAAATATGAGCGAATTCGATACGACCTCTGCTCTTCAAAAGCATAATCCACCCCAGCCAATATTTCCACTTCCAACTCATTTGTGATTGTCGAAAGGGATTTGATTTGGAGCTAGATAGTTGTAGTTGTCATGTGAAACACAATGAAGGAAATAGAATTTAGATTTTATAATGTATTGCTTGGAAAGACAATAAACACATATCAATTGTTAAGGTTATAAGTTATCATGTGTTAAGGGTATGGGTCCTGATTGTCATGTGTTAAGGGTTAAGGTTGTCATGTGTTAAGGATCTGGATCATGGTTGTCATGTCTTAAGGGTTGGGGTTGTTAGGGTCTGTTTTGTGGTTACCATGTGTTAAGAGTCAAGGTTGTCGTGTGCTAATGGTTGAGATTGTCATGTATTGAGTGTATGGATCATGGTTGTCACGTGTTAAGGGTTGAGATTAGGATTGTTATGGCCTAGTGTGTTATATATGTCGAATCCACTCAAGTCATTAGATTTAAAATTTAATTTAATATCATGGGACAAAGAATGAGTTACATTAAAAAATTATATGGCCCACAAGAAGCTTTCAATAGAAGATTTTCAACCTTACGACTTTCTATGATGGCCTCATTTTTTTTCTCATGCACTAGAATAATCTTTTTAAAATGATGGACAATGTGGATGAAATACATACATCATAGTAGGTCCCACAATACTATCCCTATCTATCTAGGTTTTGCTACCCAATCCACGTTACGTCCCATCATGTTGACAGATTTTTAGTAATAGCTTTTTGCAAAGTTTTTAGTAATAGTTTCTTGCAAAGTTTCTCACCGGAAGCTATGTTGGGCACACAATGATGTTTGTGGGAAATCCACTCAATCCATCCTTTTCAGAAGACAATGTTAACATATGAGACCCAAACTTTAATAGATCTGAAACTAAAGTCGGTCACACAACTAGAAACAGTGGAAAGGGGTTGCCTACCATTCAAACCTTTTTATGCTTCACTATGATTTTTATATGCAATCAAAACCGTTCATAAAGTAGCCCAAATGCTTGTAAGGTCTCTATTATGAGAATTAATTGAAAGAATAGAAATATTAGCTTGATCAAAAGCTTTCACAACCTCGTCAATATTTCAAACGTGGGCATACAATCTCCACTATTTTCTATTATGTAGCCCACTTGAGCTTTGGATCTATCTCATTTTTGGGCTCATGTCAAAAAATGATTTGGCAAAATATGTTAACAATGTGAATTTCTCTCAGATACCATATTGGGCCCCACAATGTTTACCCCTCTGAATCCCTCCCGCCATGCAAAGCATAATATGAACAATTTTGTATAAGATATTTTTTAAAAGCTATCAACAAGCTATTGTATGAAATTTTTAGTTGTTTAGCTATTCCACAAGGCTAATTTGATCAAAATTTATTTAAATTTCTGCAATTGACATCCATTGTTTTCTGAACCATCCTAGGCATACAGCTGGGATGATTTCAATTTATGGCATGCAAATATAGCACCAAGAAGACCCTGTGGTCACGATCAAACTAAAAATGGCAGTCGATATAATCTTCTTCAATATGGAGAGTTTTGAATCATGTCCATCCATCGTGAAACCTGACCGGCCAATAATCTAGATCATAGAGACATAGTCCTACTCAATAAAACAGAAGGAACTCATGTCTTAGGAAATGAGAAGTACATCACTAGTCATCGTTCAACTTGAAGAGGCTTATGATGGGTGGCTGCGATCTCATCTAGGAAATTGTTGGGCATGGCAACCATGGTTTGGATCACAATAACTGACCAATATGGTTGTTCTGCAGGACGCGGATTAGCTATTTACAGGTTGAGTAGGAGACTCGCTACTGAAGTGACTTCACTAGGTTATGTGGGTCCCACCATGATGTATGTGTTGTATCCACATTGTCCATCCATTTGGAGAGTTTATTTTAGGGCATGAACCAAAGAATGAGGCAGATCCAAGTCTGTAGTGGACCCACCACAGAAAAATGTGAAAAAGTGATGCTCACCGTTGAAACCTGCATGAGGTCCACCGTGATGTTTATTTGAGATCCAACCTTTCGTAAGTTAACGCAAACATTAAAAAAGGAAAGATACAAATATCAGCTTGATGGAAAACTTTTGTAGCCTTTAAAAGTTTTTAATAGTGGACGTCACTCTCTTCACTATTTTTGTGGCGGGTCCCTCAAACTTTATATCGACTCATTCTTTGCCTCATTCCTTAAAATGGTCTCTCCAGATGGATGGACGGTGTGGATACAAAACATACATCATGGTGGGACCCACAGAACCTGGTTACGTGACTTCAGTAGCGAGTCTCTCTACTCAAGTCCCAGGCCGGGAATCTATAAGATCCCATATAGACTCCATCAAATAGACGCGGATTGCGTCCTACCCCAGCCACGAACGGTCGGTTCTGTGGACGGGCCCACTGTTATCTATGGGTTTATCCACGCCGTCCATCCCTCCTCGGATCATTTTAAGGCACAAATATAAAAATTAAGCAGATCTAACGCTCGAGTGCACTACACCACAGATGACTCTTGCATTTAATGTAATACAAGATTATTATTTGGTGTGGTCTACTTGAGCGTTGTATCTGCCTCATTTTTCTGCAGATACTTTAAAATGATCCGAGAGGAGGGATGGATGGCGTGGATAAACCGATAGATCACAGTGGGCCCACCCACAAAATTGCTATTTCGGGGCTAGAGACCGGCGGGGTTGGGACGCAGTCCGCGTCCCCCATCAAATGGGTTTCCATTCAGTCGATTCACCACCGGCCCAGCAAGTCGAACTGAGTTACTTGGTTAAAAGGTCAAAACTTAGAGCAACGCTCACATCCAACCACTTGGAGGGAAAGTTACAGACCACCTCATGGATAACTGACAACAAATCATGTGCCCGCAACATCCAACCCATCCAATAGGTTGGTCTCATAATAAAGATTAACTTCGCATTCGCATCCACTCATCAAGCTGATCACGCTTTTACTTTGTTTTTTAACCAGAAACTATACATTATTTTCTATGTTGTGGCCCACCTGATGAGCTGAAATTTATATAAGGTGATCCATATGGTGGCTCCAACTTATTGGACTGGTTGGATGTTGCACGTACATGACATGTTGAACGTTGTCAGCTCGATGGACAATACCCCATACTCGACTGGACATCAAGTGGATACAAGTTTGTTAGAACATGGAGCTCAGACACCTCCATCTTGGAGTGACTAACACAAATGCTCTACACAAACCGACGTAACCTACATGTGCAGGTACTGGAAAGTGGATTCCGGTTCATCCCTCTTACTCGTCTTGTCTTGAAAAATTAGGAAATCCAATCATAAAGTGTGTGAATGGTACATACGCATTGAATGTTAGTTATTTGGGTATAGAATACGTATGTACTACTATATATGACCGTATATATGATCGATAGTTACAACGATAGATTCATATATATTTGTTAGGATCACCACAAATTTCTTTCTCTCTCTCTCTCTCTCTCTCTCTCTCTCTCTCTCTCTCTCTCTCTCTCTCTCTCTCTCTCTCTCTCTCTCTCTCTATATATATATATATATATATATATATATTTCAAAAAAAGGGCTCTTACCTCAAAAATTCATTCAAGAAGAGCATATACAACCATTCGGGTGGGCCCTTACAAAAAGATTGGGACCACCTATCGTAAGCTACACAAACGAATAGAACTAAGCAGAACGGCAGTGACCCAAGAGAAAAAGAACCCAGGAGCTCGCCATGGGAGAAGCCAAGGAAAACTCAAAAATCTGCTAGGAAGGAGCCCATGAAACCTGCACCAAGGCAAGGCCCGTTCTATCTAGAACCAGCTCCCCACGGGTGTCAATAGGGAGGCCAGTAGCATTATCGTAAAGATTGGATCGTTGATTGGTGCTCGCCCAATGGGCAAGGCTGTCGGCTACCTTATTGGCCTCTCTCAAGCAATGGGAGATGGAAATAGAACCGGAAGAGCAAAGCGATTTGAATTTTCTCTTCTAATAATAGGCGATCCAGGGGCCGTCATCTGGGCTAGACAGGACTTCAACCACAGAGTGAGAGTCACTTTCGACATCAACTAAAGTCAGCCCTTTGCTGGAACATATCTGGAGCCCATTGATGGTTTGCTTTGACTTTGGCAAGAAAGCTGGAATCCTGCCCATAGGCCTTAGAGAAAGCAAAGATGAACTCGCCCATGGCGCCACGACATACCCCACCACCACCAGCTGGGCCAGGATTACCTCTAAAAGACCCGTCCACGTTGAGCTTTACTCTCCCATGGGCAGGCTTTGACCACTTCACAAAAGACAGGGAGCGAGGGAGGGAGGGGGCCCCGGAGAGCTGGAGATCGGTGGGGACATCTCTATCAGTCTGGTTTTTACACGGAGGGAGAGGGAACTCTTTGAAGAGGAGGGACAGCCAAGATCGGATATGGTGCACGGTCTGCAGGGTGCAAATGGGGACACCTTCAAAGCGATGGGAGTTCCTTAACTTCTAAATCTCCCAGAGGATCAAGGCTAGGAGAAGCCCTCTAATGACGCCCAAAGGAGAGGAGCCATCGACCAAGGCCCACCACTGAGCCAGCCGACCCCTAGTTGTTTGGTTTGAGAAGAAAGCAACAGAGAGAATGGTTGAAAATTGGCCCCATGTGGTAGCAACTAGCTCTCCTTCAGCAAGTAGGTGATCAAGGGATTCCTCCCTTTGGAATGGCGGCTTGCAACACTCATAGGAGGAGGCCATATGGACCCATTTGGACTTAACGTTCAAGTCGACAGGGATGGCATTGAACATAATTTTCCATACAAAATATGTAATTTTTTGAGGAAATTATGGGAGCCACGTCCACTTTGCCCACGGACGGATCTGGCCCTGGATTCGGGAGAGCTCCCTAGTTGATTTTATGGAGAATTTTCGTGATTTCTCCCTGGCCCAAATCATCTTGTCATGCCCCTGGTTAAGGGTCAAGCCTTCTGACGAAACGTGATGCCCCATGGAGTCAGGAAGAACATGAGGCATGGGAGCCGACAAACCCTCTGGCCCAATAACGTCATTAATCTTCAGGTTTCGGAGGAGGGGAGGGACGATGCCTTGAATAAAGTTCTTTAGGGGCCCAGCCCTGTCTAGTTTTCTTCCCCAAAACTGTTGTTCCCATCCCCCAAAAGTAAGCGAGAGTTTGCTAGTAGCATGTCCTGTAAATTTACCAACTTCTTCCATGATGGGGAGTTAGACTGTTGTCGATTGGAGACTACACGGACCTCGTTAATCTTGTATTTAGAGTGCATGAAGGACCTCCATAGGCTGCTCTCATGAACAAAGTAAATGGACCAGGCCCGCTTCAGTCTCAACACTACTGCAATTTTCCTTAAGGAAGTAATGTCCAGCCCTCCCTCTTTGGTAGGAGAAGAAATCTTCCTTGAACTGATCCAATGAAGATTTTTCTTGCCTTCCGACCACCCCCAGAAGAAATCTACAACGGCAGATTCGAGAGTCGCCAAATTAAGTACTCTTCGGGACTTCTATCGGCGCTAGGGTATGGACTGGGATACTCAAAAGGATATGCTTTATGAGAATTGTTCTAGCGGCCTGGTTAAGGAAATTGTCCTTCTCAAATATATATATATATATATATATATATATATATATATATATATATATATATATATATATATATATATATATATATATATATATATATAGGGAAAATGTACTATGTGCTCGACCTCATGATAAGCTCCCGTGAGGTCGAGCTGTGCGGACCCCACTATGATGCATGTCAACCATCAACACTGTGCATTTGATGGGTCCCCTTTAAATTATGGGATATCCCAAAAATCAGCCGTATACGGAACTCAGGTAGGCCATACCATCTAAAATCATGTGAAGACACCGTTAAAACATATAAAAGCACTTGGTGGGGCCCACCTGAGTTTTGAATGTTGCTGAAACATGGTCTAAACCCTCATCCAAGTGGGACACACATAATGGATGGGCTGAATTTTCAAACCACATCTCGGTGGGCCCAAAAAATGAATATGAATGTTTTAATGGTGCACGGCCCCTCCCACTTTTGTATGTGGTGTGGCCCACACAAGTCACGAATTGACTTGATTTTTGAGACCTAGGCCCACGATGGAATGGTGCATCTAACTGATGGGGTAGATGTTCGAAAAGCATCATGGTGGGGCCCACACAGCTTGACCTCATGGGACGGACTCGTGAGGTCGAGCGCATAGTACCTTTTGCCATATATATATTCTTGTCCCTCTAATAATAAATGGAATGCAAATTTGTTTTCTACAATGGAGTCTTTAAAATAACATGGTTTTAGAGCCACATAATCCACACCATTGGCTCATATTATCTTCATCAAGGTTCTCGAACTATACACAATCTAACATGAAATTCACCTGATTTTCTCTAGAGATGAGTCGGTGGTTGATTGCAAAGTGTGGACCATCGTCAAGTGTTTAAACATTGATTAGTTAGAAGTTTCTAATTGGTTAATTGTGCTTTTTTAATCATTAATTTTTATTTTTAACTATTGATTTATTTTAAATCATGTTTGACAAACATCCAATGGAGAAGATCTAATTTGATCCATAATTTGGTTGATATGGTAATTGCCCATCGATGGTGGTGATGGATGGTAGAGGTATTTGAATGATTGGCGTTCATAGGTTAAAAAGTAAAGAAACATCCTTCACTATAGGGTTTATAAACGTTTATAAGGTAGCATAGTACAATATGGTGTACTTCTCTTAAAATCCCAGTCCATCTTTATATAAGATCGTATTTGAGAGAGAGATGGAGAAACTTTAGAGAGCTTGAATGTTCTTAACTCCTCTTTTGGGACATTAGCTTTGTGAGAGAGAGAGAGAGAGAGAGAGAGAGAGGGCCATGCTCACACGGCCTTAGATCTATATGATCTACCATATGAATGGCTCCTTTAACTAATGAGCTCAAACTTAGGACCAAGTTTTAAATTGAAACTATAACTCAGACACCCTAAAAACATGACTTACCATAAATAGTAAACTTAGACGGTCTGTATTGATACTAGACTTCATGGTTTTCGGCCCAAAATAGTAAGTGTCCAATTTAATCCAACCATGTTATTCTATTAACTTGTCTGAGCCCTTTTCATGTTGGGCATGACTTCTACAACTCAAAGGCTGAATCTTACTGTTTATAATAAAAACACAATTAAATGAGACTTTTAACTGTCAATCTGATGAATCTCACAAATGTTGTGAGCAACCTGGATATCTTCATCAAGTGTTTTAAAGTTTTGATGAATCTCACAAATGTTGTGAGCAACCTGGATATCTTCTCTTACGCCAAAATCATATATGATACGTAAAATACAAGTGTTTTAAAGTTTTGATGATCCAAATCATTTCCACCTCCAATCAGACATTCTCTGGTCCAATTTTGCCATGAAAGTGTTTACGACCTGCTCTACATCATCACTGTATGGTGCCTTGATGCCCTTATGTTTCGCTGTCAAAGATGGAAAGGATTTGGTGTCAGTTATCAGAAATATGGCCCACTTGAGGGGCTAAGACCCAAGACTTCTAGTTCGCTCCAAAATGTGGGGCACATCGTGGATGGAGCATATTTCTAAAACTACGCTGATCAAGCAACCCTAGCCATCCATTTGAAGGGTATCAAATGGATGGTTAAAAGTAAAACCAGAAGGTGGTTCAAAATCAAAGGGAAGCATTTGGTTGCTGTCATCTACTCCATGTAACTTTTGGTACCTCATCCACCCATAAATGGTCCAGCGATTTCAACGTGTCTAAATTGTTATACAGCTATGCCAAGTGTACGATTGAAGTCTCACCACCATCTTCATAATAATGGTCACCTATCATAAAATCTACTACAGCGTAATATAGCAAAATCATGATGTGATTCCAAACCTACAACCTAGAGAAAGTGAGGAGCATTTTGAATATATCATAAATGGTAGGTACGTTTTGATAGTAAGTTAATTGGCAGGCGCATTTAGAGCATTAATGCTTTAAATACATAAACAAAGATGCAAATCGTGCATCTAACGGTTGGGATTTGCGGCATTTTTCCTGCCAATAGTTTAGACATGTTGACAATGGAAACCATGGAAAGCTGTGGAATTATGATTCAGCTGACATGGAAAACAGGCCAAATGGACACATGAGTTTGTCCATACCATTAAATTCAACATACAAGTTTCGGCTACCTGATGAATAGATGGGCCCACCTTTTGCACGGATTGGATGTCTTACCCATATGACATATTGGCGGGAATTTATTTTTATTTCCTGCTGTTGGCAGCATGCACCTAAGAATAGGAAGAACTCTGATACGTACGTACTCTGGCAGAGTGTGATGGATGATATGCAGGTTCTTAGATATTACTTAGAAATTGAATTCTTGCAAGTTGGAGTTGAAGTAATTCAAATTAAACTATCCAAATTATCGTTTCCACAATGAATTTCCATAATATCCAATGCTCCATTTCAACAAAACAAGTTTTAACGAATTAGAGGTCGGATTATCCAACAAATCTGATTTTGGCACTCGGACTTGGAGACGGTGAGTTCCACAACTTAGTTTAATTTGAGTTATTCTATGCTAGATATACATTGTCTCACTGTCTACATAACAAGAATCATACTTAGCCAGATTATCAAATAACTCCCCTTCCAGGAACAACTGTCATGATACGATTATTCAAATTTTACTAGAGAGAGAGAGAGAAGAAAAGAAAAATCTTACCAGCCTTGTGTTTGAGAAGTGCAACTTCACGGAGGCAAGATTGACGAGGGAATTGGAAGTACACGTGCCAACACGACACACTTACAAGAGTTCCCGGCCATTCATCAGGTGGGGCCACTGTCAAGATGTCCTAGCATGGAGATAAGGGTGGTCCACATGTCAAGAGAGCCACATGGGAATGGAAATAATGGCCCATATATTCAACGTACATGCGAATTAAAGTGAACCGGCTATACTTAATAAGAGATGCTCTGGTGCTCTCAAGAGCACCATAAATTATGGTGCTCCCAGCGGTATCTGTCACTTAGTCCAATCAACCTGCCTGAACTAGCTATTAAGTCTAAGTCTATTTTTTTAGTACACTAGTGCTCAAAATTCACACACTAGTGTTCAAAATTCACATCCATCACGTTGTCTTGTCTATACCTAATTTATCCTTGTTTCTGTATCCATCTTTCTTCTAAATTAAGGATGCGAGTAATGTCCCCGTTTTCAGGAGTCAAGCAATAATTAATCTCCGGTGCTCCATGTGTCATTTGTACTTTACGAAAGTGTGAAGTTGCCGTACTTTTAACTTGACATCCAAGCATTCATAAAAGTAAGCTAAACAATGAAACATAATTTAAAATAAATATATTTAAAGCATGTCATAACCATTTCAAAATATACAAAATACATTTATTCAAAATATATAGTAGTCTACTATATAGTTACAAAATAAATAAATAAAATGTTACAAGCCTAAAATCTATTTAACAAAAGAATATTCAACAAATTTAATTGAGAGATGAGCTGAGTACAGCTGGCTATTAGATAACTAAAAGTAGGAGAACTCCTTGGGATTCATATATGTATCCTCCAATGCATCCGCCTCTATAACCCCTACATTTATAGCAAATATTATCTCAGAGTGAGAGCGATTGATCAACTCAGTGCTTCCATTTATTTAAGTTGCACGTATTATTAACTCAATTAATATAGGTAATGATAGCATAGATAAACAAACACTCCATATCTAATCTTTTTAGGTGCATGAATATTATAATGGAATGATGCATGAACTTTATAATACAACACTTCCCCAACAAACAACTTTAATGCCTATTAAGCAAATGTTAACACTCTCTCATCACGTGACTTCGGCTTCATTTGTAAACCAACTATCCCAGTGTAATGTGTCTTGTCATTAACATTATTAATAAGTGCGAATGATATGCATGATTAGGTAGGTAGTTATTATATTATATTCATTCAACATATTGGGAAAGCTAGGGTACCACTATTACACCACGAGTCACATCCGGATCACGAGGCCTGTAGCGACTACTCACCCTTGTCTCTTAATTTATTTTTAGGTTTATCACTCCATTCAATCACACACGAAAAGCAGATTACTTTCATCATTGCCCAATGATAACATGTACATGGTATCCTATACCGTTATGCTCAGCTGATGAGTCTTACAAGCTATGTTACAAGATCATAGCTCGGCTGATGAGTCTTATAAGATCATAGTGCTAACGGCTATAAGTACATGCATTCGAAAGGAATGGTGGTATTTTATATTCAATCGAGCATTATCATATATTATGAACACAATATGATCAACTATACATTAGGTTGATTTGATTTACACAAGAGAATCCCGGCACAATCGTCATTGGGTTCAAAGCATCCCGTGTAGTCCAGGTAGTCTTGATCGTTCATGTTCAACCGCAGTTGATCGAACAAGTTTGAAATGGCCAACTCAATGAGGGTCACCCCCTTAACTTAAACATTTTACAAAGTAATCTTCACGATAATCGTAATTTTAATTATTAGGTGATATTTAACAATTTATATAATAAAAAGGCAAGTCAAGCATAAATAATTGTTAACCAAAGTCTTATAGGTAAACATTAAGTAATCTATCAATGTAATATATAAATCTTCAATTCAAGAATTTCATTCATTTAAACCTTTTATTAAACATGTTGACTACTAAAAGAAAGTAATAACAAGATTTACAATAATAAAGCAAGTCTAACAATATTAGCACACAAAATTCTAATTATTATATAGATTCAATTCAACAGTCACAAAGCATCAATTGAGATTACAACTATGCAGATGTGTGTAAGGTAATAATTTATATTACTGTCATAAGTTTGATTATCATCTAATGGTCTGAAAGCCACAACTTAAACAAGTGTGGAGAATGAACATTTAACTTAAGTTCAGGTCATCATCTAAAGCACTCGTACATCATGCCCTCAGCTTGCAAGCCCAAGTTAGACGATCCTATAAACAATCTCAGCTCAATATTCACAATGGACATCAAGCCCAAAAAGACAGACATTAGTCTACGGTTTCCAATTTAGTGGACCACGAATGCAGAGTTTAGAGCTAATTTAGTTAATCAGGGCATTTCTAAAATAATTTAAATGATGAGATTTCTAGTGGGTGTCAATTAGTGTTAGGATTTGCTAAGTTCATAATGCTATTAATTTGTGATTAGGAAAAATTGGTATTTATTTATGCTAAAATCTGGTCGGCCCTCCCTCCACGTCTTCGAGATCCTGCACCAAGAGTACAGGCAAAGATGACCCTGGCTAAGCCGTGGGACCCTCCGATGCCTAAGTCAGGACAAAGAAATCAGGGTCTAAGTTTAGAGTAGAGGAGAGAGCACTTGATCTTGCATACCTGTAGATATGGCATGATGTGCTATTTATACTTTGCTGTCGAGTGGTCCGGATTAGATAATCTCGGTACGATTAGGGGGATTCCCAGATCGTGGAGTTACCCTCCGCAATCTATCGATCGTGTAACGTATCTTGCGGATTATGCGTATCTGCGAGCGAGGTTATCGGTCACGTCTGGTTATGGCAGTTTCCATGTTCAGCGAATGAGATATGTGCATCCGAACGTCCGTTCGGCTTGGAACGTTCGCTCTGCTCGGACTATATGCTCGGCTTGGAACGTTGTTCGCCTCGGAATGTATACTCGAGCAGAGCGGTTACAGCATAGAAGATCATCCAATCGGATCGTAGTCCGGAGTCGCGCCTCAACCAAGTCGGATGCTCGGATGGGTCGCGTCTCGAAACAGGTCATGAGGGTCACATTTCGGCTCGGACTTGCCCTCGGAGCAGCGTTGTATTGTGAGCTCAGATTTCCCATAACAATATTCATCTCCAATTATTCTAAACCCATCAATTCTATCATAATCAGAGCATTTAGTTGGGCAAGTACAGCCTTCTGACAAGTCCGCTAACGGACATAATAAGATTTTTATACAAAATTTTACAGAACGATACAATGAGATTGATTGGCCTAATTTTTTGTAAATGATCTGGACCGTTCAAATGAAAAGGATGAGTGTGATATTTGCATGGTAGAATCTGCATTTAGAATTGATGTACAGTCTAGATCAAGTGATTGGGTTGTCATGGTATCCCAATGCAAACAGATGCACTATAAGTTAATAGCGCATTTACCATACTTACTCTTTTGAGGGAAGCATGATAGACAATCACTTAAATTTTGCATATATGGGCTATAATTAATGCAAACTAAACCATACAAATTATGGGTTCCAGTTTCAATGTACCATGGTCCAAAAATTGCAGTTATTTTATATCTTATTATATATTTGTGAAGATTTATTGGACGGCTCAAAATGAAAAATATCCAATGGTCCTATTTCCACAAACAAGTTTCCACCGATCAAAGGTTAGGATTATTCAACCAATCTGACCTTGTGAATGTGATTTGGAGATAGTGGGTTCCACAATCTAATCGATTGAGTATTAACCTTCATAGGCAGCCTGAGTATATCATATAACTCCTCGCCTTGTCACCCTATCGTATCTATCTCGTTGCCATCCGAATGGTAACCTCTTGTGGGCCACAATTAGGGACGCGTATATGATCACAGCCATCCATCCATTGTGACCTATTCTCGGTGGCCTATAACTGAATAATCGCACAAAAAAGGACGACCCTGATCATCTATTTGTGCAGCTTCATTCAGCACTACATGATGGTGGCCCTACCTGTACAAAATGAAAACCCTAACAGCACTGTCCAGTACGTCACTGAAATCTCTCCATCAAGTAGAAAAGAGAATTTTCCGACTGTAAGACCCATTTATGGCCCATTTCCGAGACGAAACCCACCACATTTTTCCTTCCAAAAATAAGCCCCACCTGTACGGACGCCTTCCCAAAGGTCAAAAATGCCCCTGCGTTTCCTTCAAGCGGATCGGCCGGTGCCCGAAGACGAGCGCTGACGCTCCTCGAACTCCGACTTATACGAACGGTTCAATAGAGATCAACGTTACATGGGCCCCACAGTTATGTATTTATTATATCCACAACGTTCACCATATTTCGAGATCATTTCGGAGCATTATCCAAAAAATGAAAATCATACCCAAAGATCAACTGGACCACACCACAAAGAGCAGCAGAAAATTGATTTTCACTGTTGAAACTTTTGTAGGGCCCACTATAACATTTATTTTCCATCCAATCTATTCGTAAGGTCACAAAGACCTGGATGAAGAGGAAAAATAAATTTTATAATGATCCAAAACTTCTGTAACCCGTACAAGGGTTTCAATGGTATACGTTCAATTCCCACAGCCTTTTATAGTGTGGTCCACTCTATAGTTAGATCTATCTTATTTTTCATTTCAAGCCTTAATATGAGCTCGCCAAATAGATGGATGGTTTGGATATAACACAGACCTTATGATGGGACCCACAAAAGCAACCAAAATTCAGCGGTAAAAGAAAGTAGACCAGAAGTCTGGCAAAAAAATTTCCTTCTTTCTTTTTTTTATAGAAGGAAAACCTTTTCCCCCTTACATTTTTCTCTAATACATAATTATTAATACATAATTATGTAAATATGTATATATAAGTATATAAAAATATTATTTTATCTTTTAATTCATTTCTTTGTCTATTTATTTAATGGGCATATCTCCTAAACTAGAATGAGTTACTTAACGTACTACGTATGATTTTGGGGAAAGAGAAGATAATTTAGCTAACCAATGTAGTTATTTTCTAAGGTTTCATCGGGTCGATGGTCAAAAATCCATTTCATTCACCTCGCAGTCAATTTCATTCATTTTATTCACTTCACGATCATTTTCATATATTTTACAGACATTTCCAGCAATTTCGTTTAGATTTACGGTCATTTCTATGCACTTCACTATCAATTCCCTTCACTTCACAGTCATTTCCATGTGTATCACGGTCATTTAGCTTCACTTTACAGTCATTTTCATGCATTTCACGATCAATTCCAACGATTCCGTTTAGATTCACAGTCATTTTCATGCACTTCACAGTCAATTCCCTTCACTTCACAGTCATTTTCATGCATTTCACGGTCAATTCGCTTCACTTCAAAGTCATTTTCATACATTTCACAGTCATTTTCAGTGATTCCGTTTAGATTCATGGTCATTTTTATGCACTTCGCGGTAAATTCCCTTCACTTCACGGTCATTTTCATGCATTTCATGGTCAATTCACTTCACTTCACCCTCATTTTCATGCATTTCACGATTATTGATGGTGATTCCGTGTTAATTCATAGTCATTTCCAAGCATGTCACGGTCAATTCCCTTCATTTCACGGTCATTTTCACGCATTTCACGGTCAATTCGCTCCACTTCACGGTCATTTCCATGCATTTCATGGTCATTCCCGTCGATTCCGTGTTGATTCACGGCCATTTCCATGCATTTCACAGTCAATTCCCTTCACTTCACGGTCATTTTCACGCATTTCACAGTCAATTCACTTCACTTCACCATTATTTTCATACATTTCACGGTCATTCCCGGCAATTCCGTGTTGATTCATGGTCATTTCCAAGCATTTTATGGTCAATTCCCTTCACTCCATAGTCATTTCCATGCATTTCACGGTCACTTCACTTCACTTCACCGTCATTTTAATGCATGTCACAGTCATTCTCAGCGATTTCGTGTTGATTCAGTTTCACGGTCATTTCCATGCATTTCACGGTCAATTCCCTTCACTTCACGATCATTTCTATGCATTTCACTGTCAACTCGCTCCACTTCACGGTCATTTCCATGCATTTCACGGTCATTCACGTCGATTCTGTGTTGATTCACAGTCATTTTCATGCATTTCACGGTCAATTCCCTTCACTTCACAATCATTTTCACGCATTTCACGGTCAGTTCACTTCACTTCACCGTCATTTTCATGCATTCCACCACCATTTTCAGCAATTCTGTGTTGATTCATGGTCATTTCCATGCATTTCACTGTCAATTCCCTTCACTTCACGGTCATTTCCACGCATTTCATGGTCAATTCACTCTACTTCACAGCCATTTCCATGCATTTCACGGTCATTCCTGTCGATTCCTTGTTGATTCACGGTCATTTCCCTTCACTTCACAGTCATTTCCATGCATTTCACGATCAATTTGCTTCACTTCACCATTATTTTTATGCATTTCACAGTTATTCCTGGCAATTCAGTGTTGATTCACGGTCATTTCCAAGCATTTCACGGTCAATTTTATTCACTTTACGGTCATTTCCATGCATTTCACGGTCAATTCACTTCACTTCACCATCATTTTCATGCATTTCACAGTCATTCCTGGCGATTCCGTGTTGATTCACGGTCATTTCCATGCATTTCACCATCAATTCCCTTCACTTCACGGTCATTTCCACGTATTTGACGGTCAATTCGCTTCACTTCACCGTCATTTTCATGCATTTCATTGTCATTTCCGGTGATTCTGTATTCATTCATAGTCATTTCCAGCGATTCTGTTTAGATTAACGGTCATTTTGATGCACTTCACGGCCAATTCCCTTCACTTCACGGTCATTTCCATGCATTCCATGATCAATTCGCTTCACTTCACGGTCATTTTTATGCATTTCACGGTCATTCCTGGCAATTCCGTGTTGATTCACGGTCATTTCCATAGAAATCACAGTCAATTCCCTTCACTTCACGATCATTTCCACGCATTTTACGGTCAATTTGCTCCACTTCACGATCATTTCCATGCATTTCACAATCATTCCTGCTAATTCCGTGTTAATTCACGTTCATTTCAAAGCATTTCACCGTCAATTCCCTTCACTTCACGGTCATTTCCACACATTTCACGGTCAATTCACTCCACTTCATGATCATTTTCATGCATTTCACAGTCATTCCTGTCGATTCCGTGTTGATTCACGGTCATTTTCATGCATTTCTCATGGTCATTTCCACGCATTTTATGGTCAATCCGCTTCACTTCACTGTTATTTTTATGCATTTCACCGTCATTTCCAGTGATTTCGTTTAGATTAATGGTCATTTGATGCACTTCACGGTTAATTCCCTTCACTTCACAGTCATTTTCACGCATTTCACGAATAATTCAATTTACTTCACAGTCATTTTTATGCATTTCACGGTCATTCCTGGTGATTCTATGTTGATTCACGGTCATTTCTATGCATTTCACAACCAATTTCCTTCACTTTACGGTTATTTTCATGCACTTTATGGTCAATTTGCTTCACTTCATGGTCATTTCCATGTATTTGAGGGTCGATTCGCTTCACAGAAAAATGTATATAAAATAAAGTTATCCATAAAAAAATAAGTACACAAGTGATTTTGGTGGGCCCATTCAAAATTATGTGGTGCCCGCGATGGGACTCACCCAATTAAAAAAAAAACTGACCTACAGTACCGTACTTGGGCAACACTACCGCATAGATGTCCAGAGGTCAACGGTAGAATGACCGGATTGGCGGTACTGCCACCCATATTTATTTTTTTCCAAAGGCTACGATTGTGGCCACAGTTTTAATCCATAGGCGTAGCATTATGCACCAACCGATCCGCGTGAAGCGACAAAGGAGAGGCATTTTCCACCTTTGACAAGTTGTCCGTATAGCCGGGGCTTATTCGTGGAAGGTAAAATGAGGTGGGCTTTGTCTCAGAAATGGGCCATAAATGGGTTGTACAGTTAGAAATTTCTCAATAGAAAATATTCCAAAGTGTAGTTTGGTCAGGACTGAATTCTCTGCCTCACTTGTTTATCTGTGGGGTCCACCATGTTGTATGTGTACAATCCATTCCTGTATCTGATTCAGTCTTCAATGCTGAGTGCTAATGCCAAAAAATTCTTATACCTCCACAGTTCATATGGGCCACACCAAATGGAATAGTTGATATGCAATGCCAACCATTGGTTTGTGTGTGGGGCCACCATTGTGTGTATCTACCATCAAGTCCATTAATCAGCTCTAAATCATCAGAATGAAAATAAGATGCAAAAAACTTCCTGACATAAAACTCAATCAGGACACACGGGGTGAACTTAGCGGTTTTGGAAGTAATTTTCCATCTATCCCATTAGTGCAGCCGACATGAGATTTTAATCGGACGTATCTTTTTAAACGTACGGTCTACATGGTCCACTACGGAAACGGATTGGCTACATGGGCCCCACCATGATGTGTGTGTTTCATCCATTCCGTTCATCCATTTTTAAAGATCATTTTAGCAAAAGTGGTAAATATGAAAGGTATATAAGTCTTAGGTGGACCACACCACAGGAAAACAATAGTGATTGGATATCCACCATTAAAATCCTCATAAGGCCCACTATACTGTTTTTTTGACATCCAATCTGTTGATTAGGTCATACAGACCCAGATGAAGGGAAACAAAAAAGATCAGCTTGATCCAAAACTTTTATGGCCCTCAAAATCTTTTAATGGTCAATGTTCATTCAACACTGTTTCCTGTAATGTGGTCCACTTGTGAATAGGATTTACCTCATTTTTGGTCTCATGTCATGAAATGATCTAGAAAATTAGACGGACAGCATGGATGAAACACATACATCATGGTGGACCCACATAGCACCCACCACCCGCCAATGAGTAGCCAATCTGTTTCCGTCTACATAAAGGTGAGTGGAATTTACATTATACCGCACACTGCGTTTAGGTGAGTTGGTGGCATCAGCTTAGTTGGTGAGTCCCTAACAATGGACCCCACTTCGATATGCGTTGCATAGGTGTTGTATAGCCTAGATGTTCATTTATTTTTGCTACCTCATTTTAGCGCATGGTCCCAAAATTAAAAGCAGATAGGAATCGCAAGTGGACCACACCACAATTAAAAACTTCATAGGATTGAGAGTTATGCTTATTACTCTTTTAATAAGTTAATAAAATCATACAAACATTTGTGAAGAGAAAATACAAATATCATTCTAAGGAGTGGGCCATAAATGAAATAGACACATATCTCAGGTAGTTTGGCCCACCTGGCCCACCTAAGATCTTGTATCTGCAGTAAAGTGAGCTGGCAAAATAGATAGAAAGCGGATATGCAATACATGCATTGAGGTGGGAACCTTGGTCAGAGACTCAGCTACCAAGTTGTCATTCGGACTGGCCTCAACCGCGCCCCCATACAACTTCAACGGTGGACCCCAAACGCTTGTTCACTTTAAGCGCTTCTAAAACAGGTGCTGCGTGCGATTCCTGACCGTTTAGTTATTGTCGATCCACCTTTTGAAATTTGGTATGACGTCGCTATCAAGAAAGTCTCAATCGTGCAGAAGAACGATTCTAGACCGTCCGATCGCCTTCGAGATCTTCTCATCACAATATACGACGGTTTGTAGACAATCCCTTCATTGCGGTCTCCCAACCGCCCCCTCCTCAGCATCAACTCCGATTCCACATCGTCCTGACGTGTAACAATCCTGTCCTCTCATTCCCGTAACGCGCAAATCTCAGGCAACACGTGGCGAAGAACACGACACGCTACGCTACCTATGCACTGTATCCGGAATCTCCACCTACTCGCTGAGTTTTAATGCACGTGCTTTTTTCTCCATCCGCTGGCCAAGGAGAAAATTTATGATCCTCTGACAGACTGTGATGGTGATACACTGGCACTTAGAAACTCCTTTGAAATTGCATACTTGGCGTACAATTAATTCAAATTAAACCGTCTAAATTATGAGTCCCAGTTTAGATGTATCAGATACCAAAAAATTAAGACCATCTGATAACCTAGCTATCAGGTTAGTGGACATTTATTGGACGGTTAGAAATGCAGAAAAAAAAAATACAAGGGCCCTATTTCAACAAATAAGCTTCCACGAATCCCGGGTTAGGTTTGTTCAGCCAACCTGATTTTGCGAATGTGGTGCGGGCGTATCATGCAACATTCAATGCCAGAGTCTCAAGTAACTCTCATTGCGAGAGCCGTCCATTTGATGGTGGTGGGTGAACTTACGTACGGACAGCGTAGGTCAAGGGTTCGATCACCTATTGTGTTGTGAGTGTCAGCCGTATCTGGCCGCCGCGCGGTTGAGCTAGTGACGTTGCCTCCGGCCAGGTGGCTAGTGGTCGATGCTATATGGACCCACCATAATGTATGTTTTTTATCCACGCTGTCTATACATTTTAAAAGATAATTTTACGGCTTGATCCCAGAAATGAGATGGTTCTAAATTTCAGGTGGACCACACCATTGGAAAACAGTTGTGATTGAATGTCCACTATTAAAAACCTCACAGGGCCCACTGTAATGGTTATTTGACATCTAGCCTATTGATTAGGTCATACGGACTCGGATGAAAGATAAAAATATATATCAGCCTGATCCAAAGTAAACATTATGCGGTCCACTTGGGATTTGGATCAACCTCATTTTGTGATTCATACGCTAAAATGATATGGAAGAATAGGTGGAGGGCAGGGATGAAACACGCATCATAGTGAGGCCTACGTAGCACCGACTACTAGCCCATTGGCTAGTGGTAGGGTGGCTAGCCGTTTTCCGTGTGGCTTTGGTGGATCGCTGAGGTTGATGGATACCGGGTCAAACATGATATTTTTTACTTGAATTCAGATCCTCTGCTTGCCAGTGCAGAAAAATTATTGGGCAAGTAGCGGATCCAGATTTCTTATTTTCCTCCCACGTAAGGACGATTATATTGCAATAAACATGAGTTTTCTGTTGGTGGATTATATAATGGAGATTAAACTCTTACAGTTTAAAACTTCTCAGGGTCATAGGAGTTTTGGATGGAGTTGGTATTTATATTTTCTATTAAGGGGGGCCTATGTAACTTTATGAATAGGTTAGATGGCAAATAAACACAAGAATGAGCCTAAAAAGGTTTTAATGATGAGAATCATTATTGTTATCGGAAGATCCGATCTGATTATTCCGAGCCGACTCAGCGCCGTTACGCCTGAGGCATGACCCATTCAATTCGGACTCAGTGTCAACGCCACGTGAGTCTCAGAGCAAGGTTCAGTTCTGAGGGGGGTTACACCCGATCAGATCAAAATACACCCCCAGCCGACCACGTGAGCTCGGACTTGTGGGTCGGATGTCGAGACTATGGTCGGACTGGCCGAGCCGAGGCGATGATTAGAAGTGCATGCCCCACTCGCTAAACATGGAAACTGTCATAACCAAACATGGCCGATAACTTCGCTCACAGATGTGCATGATCCGTCAGATACGCTTCGCAATCAATAGATTGCGGGCAGTATCTCCATGATCCCAGAATCCCTCTGATTGTGCCGAGATTATCGGATCCGAACCACCTCATAGGCAAGTATAAATAGCACACATCGCCACATATACAAGTACGAGAAATTAAGCTCTCCTCTACATTCGACATAGACCCTGATTCCTTTGTCCCGACTTAGGCATCGGAGGGTCCCCCGGCCTAGCCAGGGTCACCTTTGCCTCTTCTCTTGGAACAGGCTTCAGGGACGGCACGCGGAGGATCTTGAAAGCGTTGAGGGAGAGCCGACTAGATTTTTGCATCAACATTTTTTGGCGCCGTCTGTGGGAACCTGAAACTAGAAGTCAGGTTCTCATTCACCTAAGCAATGGCGAGGAAGAAGAAAGCTGTAGTGGTGGAACCGGTACCGAGCGAGCAAGCTCGGTCATCATCAACACTTCATGCCGAGTCTGCATCATAACCTTCTCAACGTTCTCGTAACTGGTCGGGTAAATACCGAGCCATACAGAACGAGATCCAGGCCCTGCGCGACGAGATCAACAAGATGAAGTAGCAGAGGGAACTAGAGTCACGTCCAGTTCAGGAACAGCCTATTCTCGAACCGGTGGGACTGTTCATGGAGACTCGCTCCGTGCCGAAGAGTGTAAGACCTAAGGCCCCCCAGCATTCAGGAGTGACGCGTTCAGGATAGAACCCTCCTGCGGTGCAAAGCGAGGGATTCGCGCGTAATGCCGCTACCCGGGTTCCCACGACTGTTCATTCCGCTACATCCGCTCTGCCGCCCACGGACCTCCGTCATCAGTTAGAATGGAGGAGAGAAGGAAAAACACCGGAGGGCGAGGATATCCCAGAGGTCGTCGCGGAAAATAGAGACCCATGAGAGGCACGATTTGTGGAGTTGAAGGACAAATTCCTGACATTAGAGAAGAAGCAACAACAATCGACAGTTCCAGCAACGATCCAGGCGATGATGGAAGAGACCGAGCCTCCCTTCACCTCAGTCATCATGGCTAAAGTGATGCCGCAGAGGTTTCAAATGCCTCCCGTCATCCAGTATTCAGTATTTGTGGATCCATCCGAACACGTAGAGTCCTACCGATCGTGGATACAGATCAAAAATGCAACGGATGCAATGATGTGTAGGGAATTCTCAATCACCCTCACATGGTCTGCTCGGATTTGGTACTGCCAGCTGAAACCAAGTTCCGTGGGCTCTTTCACGGAGCTGAGTCGACTATTCCTTACGCAGTTTGTAAGCGGTAAGAGAAGTCGGAAGCCCAACACTCACTTTCTTAACATCAAGCAGGCACCGAAAGAGTCGTTAAAAGACTACATCACCCGTTTCAATGAAGACGCGTTGCTTGTCGAAGACTATGATGACAAGATGGCTCTCGCTGCCATCTTGAGCGGACTGAAGGAAGGAAAGTTCGCATTCTCCATCGACAAAAATCTCCCGAAAATGCTAGCGGACTTCATGGAGAAGGCTCAAAAGTACACCAACGCCAAAGAGTTCACTAACGCCCGTAAAAGACTACTAGTCGCCGACTCGGCGAACAAAGGGAAGAGGCCAAGGAACGAAGACTCTCAGCCGAACGGTAAAGGGACCGATGACCGCGCTCCCCGCGATCATCGACCCAGCCGTGGGCCAGAGGAAAAATTCTATTCCTATACTCCTCTCAATACATCTGTCGAGCAGATCCTACTAGATATCTGAGAAGACAGGCTACTTAATTGGCCGGTCTGCATGAGGGCTGACCCCGAACAACGGGACAAGCGAAAATTCTACCGCTTCTACCGAGATCATGGCCATAACACGGATGACTACGTAGACCTGAAAGATGAGATCGAGTCCATCATCCACAAGGGACATCTGCGTCGTTACACCAAAAGAGAAGGATCCGCTTCGAGAGAGGAGCAGCCGCGGAAAAAGCCAAACAACCCTCCAGAGGAACCCATCGAAATTCGTACCATCTTCGGGGATCAGCTGGGGGAGGGGATTCAAACAGTACTCGAAAAGCTCATTCCCAGAGATCCGAGTCGGAGCATCACGTACACCTAACGAAACGTCCCAGCAAGGAATTACGAGTCGCTCCGTGCAACCTAACCTTCACGAAAGACGATGTGCCCGGGATCCAGCATCCACACGATGACGCGCTAGTGGTTACCATGACCATAGCGAATCATAAGGTGTTCCGTATCCTGATCGATACCGGGAGTTCGACTGATGTCATGTATTCCGAGGCGTTCGAAAGAATTAGAATTCCACGGTCTCGGCTCCGACCAGTGAAGCTCCTTTGCACGGTTTTTTCGGAGAGAGAGTAATCTCCGAAGGAGCTATCTCCCTCCCAGTAAAAGCGGTAGAAGGGCAACATCAAGTCACTCTTTTGGTGGAATTTTTGGTTGTCAATGTTCCATCTGTCCACAAAGTAATCCTGGGCCAACCCTCCCTCAATGCAATGAGAGCGGTCGTCTCAACTTTCCATCTGATGATGAAGTTTTCAGCCGAAGGAGGGATCGGTTATCTCCGAGGCGATCAACGTGAGGCACGAAGATGTTATGCTATAGCGGTTAGGAAAGGAGCCGCTAAACATGCTCTCGTTGTAGACGCCTTGGACCCTCGAGGACTAACAGAAAGTTCATTAGTTGAGGATCTGGAAAAAGTTTCTCTCGATGAATCAGTCTCAAGCAAGACTGTCCAGATCGGGTCATCATTGAATTCCGAACGGAGGAATGAACTACTAGCCTTCTTGAGGCAGCATCGAGATGTCTTCGCATGGTTGCATGCGGATATGCCGGGAATCTCTACTGACGTACTGTTTTACAGGTTGAACGTGAACCCAAATTATAAGTCGGTCAAGCAAAAGAGAAGACCGTTTGACGTCGAACGATATGAAGCCATTGCCGAGGAGGTCTCCGTCCTGCTCGATGTGGACTTCATAGAAGAAGTGTACTACCCTAACTGGATAACAAATGTTGTGCTCGTCAGGAAGTCCAATGAGAAGTGGCGGGTCTGCGTAGATTATTCCGATCTGAATAAGGCGTGTCCCAAAGATAGCTTCCGTTACCTCGGATCGACCAACTGGTGGACAGCACGGCCGGACACGAGTTACTCTCGTTTCTGGACGCTTATTCCGGATACAACCAGATTGTTATGTATCCCCCGGACAGGAAGAAGACGACCTTTGTCACGGACAGAGAAATCTACTGTTACCGGGTCATGCCATTCGGCCTGAAAAATGCTAAGGCAACATACCAAAGGCTGGTGAATCAGATGTTCTCCAAACAGATCAGGCGCACCATGGAGGTGTACGTGGACGACATGCTGGTAAAAAGTATGAAAGCCTCCGATCACCTTGCAGGTCTCGAAGAAACGTTTAACGCCCTCCGAGTGTATCAGATGAAGCTTAACCCTGCCAAGTGTGTGTTCGGAGTTGAGTCAGGGAAGTTCCTTGGCTTTCAAGTCAGCCAGCGAGGGATCGAGGCTAACCCGGATAAAATTAAGGCCCTCCTCGACATGAACTCGCCTCAGACTCTTAAAGAGATACAATGTCTTACGGGAAGAGTTGCCGCCCTCGGACGCTTCATATCCAAGGCCACGGATAAATGCCTTCCTTTCTTCCAGCAGCTGAAGGACCATAAGAAGGCGGAGTGAAAGCCAGAGTGCGAGCAAGATTTTCAGCAGTTGAAACAGTACTTGGGATCATTGCCTCTATTGTCCAAGTCAGAAGAAGGGGAGCCCTTGTTCCTCTACCTCGCAGTCTCAACTTCAGCTGTCAGTTCGGTTCTAATCAGAGAGGTCGGAAGCAAGCAGTACCCTTTGTACTACGTAAGCAAAGTCATGGTACCAACTGAAACAAGGTACCAGTCCTTGGAAAAACTGGCTCTCTGCCTCGTCGTAGTGGCTAGAAGACTGCGGCCATACTTCCAAGTCAACTCCATAGTTCTGCTAACGGACTCTCCTCTAAGGCAAGTCCTCCAGAGACCTGAAGTGTTAGGTCGGATCACCAAGTGGGCAGTGGAGCTCGGAGAGTTCGACATTCAGTTCCGCCCTAGGGTGGCAATCAAAGGTCAAGCGGTAGCCGATTTCATCACCGAGTTCACGGCTCCGAGTGAGGAGCAGATCAGTAAGGAAGTTGAGATGACACCACCCGTCCCATTGAGCGACCAGGAGGCGGTGTCGAATCGTGGATGGATCCTTTATGTTGATGGGTCTTCCAACATTAAAGGAGTAGGAGCCGGTGTTGTCCTGATTGCACCTGATTCAGCCGCAATCAAATATGCAATCAGACTCGGATTCAAAGCTTCAAACAACGAGGCCGAGTACAAAGCGTTATTAGCTGGGCTCAGGCTAGCAGCGAGCCTGGGCGTTCAGACCCTGCAGGTCCACTGCGACTCACAGCTGGTGGTGAACCACATCTCCTCGGAGTACGAAGCTAAAGAGGTCAGAATGATCGCTTACCTCGAAGAAGCAAGGAAATTGATCGAGAAATTTTAGAGTTACACCATCCGGCAGATCCGCAGAGCCGAGAACTCATGGGCCAATGCTCTAGCGAGGCTCGCCTCAGCCTCTGAGGGAAAGATTCCACGTTTTGTTCCCGTCGAGTTTATTGAGCATCCAAGTATCGGTCAGTCGAAGAAGGTCAACCCCGTCTAGTCCATTCCTATTTGGATGTACCTGATCTTCAATTATTTATCGTTCGGCGAAATCCCGGCAGACAAGTTAGAGGCAAGGCGACTCAGAGTCAGGGCAGCTCGATACGTCATGTTGGACGGAGTGCTGTACAAGAAGGGGCATTCTCAGCCTTACCTTAGATGCCTTCGACGGAACGAGGCCGATTACGTGATTCGAAAAATTCAAGAGGGAATTTGCGGGAACCATTCTAACTGCCGAGCTCTTGCCCTGAAGATACTTCGCCAATGGTATTTCTGGCCCACTCTTAAGCAGGATTCAAAAGACTTTGTTCAGATGTGCGACAAGTGTCAGCGCTTCGCGGCTGTGCCGAGGCGACCAGCAGAAGAAATGACACCCATGAGCGGGCCCTGGCCGTTCGCCCAACAGGGGATCGACAACATCGGTCCTTTGCCTACAAGGAAGGGAAAAGTCAAGTTTGCCATAGTTGCGGTCGACTATTTCACTAAGTGTGCCGAGGCCGAGCTAGTTGCCAAGATCACTGAGAAGAAAGTGATCGACTTTGTGTGGAAAAATATCATCTGCCGGTTCAGAATCCCACATACCATCGTCTCTGACAACGGTCGTCAGTTCGATAATGATAAGTTCCGCGATATGTGCAGAAGACTTGGGATTGTGAATGCCTATTCATCGCCTCGGCAACCACAATCAAACGGGCAGGTTAAAGCCGTCAATAAAATCATCAAGCATTACCTCAAGACAAAGCTCGAAAAAGAAAAGGAAAGCTGGGCCGAAGAGCTCCCCCTCATCCTCTGGGCCTACAGGACCACAACCCAGACTTCGACGAGTGAAACCCTATTTTCATTATCCTATGGCTCGGAGGCAATGGTGTCAGTGAAAATCGAACTCCCTACTGCGCTGGTAAGGAGCTTCGAAGAAAATCATAACTCCGAGCAGATCGCCGCTAATCTGGACTTACTTGAAGAACTCAGAGAGGTTTCCAAACTCCGAACAGCGGCTCGGCACCAACAGGTAGGGCGCTTCTACAATTCAAAGGTTAAAGTCAGGCGCTTCTGACTAGGGGACTTGGTCCTTCGACGGGTCTTCTAGAACACGGCTGAGCCGGGGGCAGGAGCACTCGGACCCAACTGGGAGGGACCATAACGGGTGATCAGATCTGCCAAACCGAGCTCGTACCACTTGAAAAATCTCGAAGGCCACCGGCTCTCTCATCCCTAAAATGCTGAACATTTGAAGATCTACTACCCATGAGGAACTAGCTTTCAAGGCTCATAATAAAGTGTACACCTCCAAGCAACAAGCCTTTAAGGCTCTTAATAAAGATTCCAATTTGGCATCGGATGTTTATTTAACTGTCTTGGTTAGTACGATAATGACCTAACGGTCTGACCCCCAAGGGGTCGGAGCCTAATCCTGCAAAGATTGACAAGGCACCCCTTTGGAAAAAAAGCCTGATTATGATTTGATTCTCCAGTGGAGTATTCGGCTCGACATACGATAATGAAAAGCTCTCGCCCGAAGAGCGACGAACCGAGCACTCCAAGAGATCGGACCCAACTAAGACTTGGGCCAGAAACGGATTAAGCAACAAACAAGGGAGTAAACCCATAAAGAGGTCAGCTCAATTACATTTCACACCAAGTTGACAACATCAAAGAATTAATCTTCATTGAATCCCTTAGGAGGGACAAAAAATACATTGTTTGAAATACATCGATAGTTTCCAAAAAGAAAAAGAAAATGATAGTCTTCATGTCGGAGGAGCTTGGGCGTCATGAGCTTAGGCATCAGGAGCATGGTCCGATCGGACGACTTCGGCCGGGGCATCTTCGGAGTCGTCGGGCAGGAGTAAATCAAGATCAAGGTCTGGGTATAAACCCAGAACTGCCTAGAGACAAGCGTCGAAGCCATGGTTGTAGAACGTTGCGGCTCCATCGTCCCTCTCATTAGAGGTCTTGAAACTCTCTGCCGCAGCAGCAACCGCTGCGGACAGGGAAGCCTCGTCCTTAGCCCGCTGAGCTTTCACAGCCTAATTCACAGCCCGTGTCCGCTTTTCAGTTGCCTCGGCCTTAGCGCGGTTCAGAGCTTCACCGAACCGAGTGGTCTCCATGGCAAAGGAGTCCGCGTGGGCCCTAGCGCGGGTCAACTCAGCGGTCGCTGCATCGTCATTCCTCTTAAAGTCATCTGCCTTGCCTTGCAGATGCAACTCCCTGGCCTCCAAGTCAATAACGACTCCCTGCAGTCGTCTAACCCTAGCCCTCTCGCCTGCGAGCTGTTGGCGCAGGCTAGTCTGCTCAGCCTTCAAGGTCGCTGCCTCGGCTTGAAGGGCCTCCAACTCTGCCTCCCTCTTCTTGTGCTCCCGCACTCTCTACAGAATAGAGAGCAGCACCGTAACGGCCTGAACAGAAAACAAGAATTAGAATCTACAGTGTATAATGACATGAAAGAAAAGGAGTCATCTTGGAGATATACCATGTAGCATATAGAGACAAAGTCGTTTAGGAAGCCGCCCTCCGATCGCTCCAGGTTCTGAGCGATATTGTCCTCCTTGGCATGCTTGGCAGCCTAAGGAGCCAAGCACGCCATGTGATAGCCGGGTTCAAACCTCCCTCCGCTTGTGCCCGCTTGGGCTGAGGCCTCAACTGCCTCGGCCCCTACCCTGCTGCCGGTCGAGTTTTGACCCTCGGCTCGGACCTCTCCCCCGACCTCGGGGGGGGGGGGGGGGGAGGAAAGTATGTTGTTAGCCACTTTATTGGCCCCCTCCTGTTCGGGGGATGAGAGAACAGCGATGGGGAGCTCGGAGGCTGCGGCAGGGACTGCGGCGGGAGGAATGGCGACGGCAGGGGCACGAGCAACAGAGCTCGGCACGACTGGGGTGTCAGCCTCGGTCACTGGGACGACCCTTGGAGGAGGACGTACCACCGGCCGCAGGACTACTGAGGGAGCCACGGCAGCGCTAGGGCGGGCCGAAGTCGGTGGCACGGAGGACGAGCCGACTGGCTTCAGTGTTGGGGCTGCTTGGGTCGGCGTAGTGGAAGACTCCCCCACGCGAAGGGGAGCCACTTTTTTTCGAGTGATCTTCACTCGGAGGGCTTCCTTTAGCAGCTCCGCCGTGGTCGGAGCCGCTTTCCTCTTCCAAGCCCTGAACGCCTCGGTTATGCTTGTAAAAAAGAAGATCATGTCAGCTACCAAATAACTGAAAGAAAGTTCATCGAAGAGATCAGGACGGCTTACTGAAGGATGTGAGTGAAGGCTGGGATTTGCAGAGCCTGAACCAGTGTAAGTTAGCCGCAGTTATTAGATCATCCCAGGAGCGAAGCGTCTCCGACTGCGATCTGGCCTTTGCAATATGATTCTTCTGGTCCGAGTCGAGGAGCGGTAACCCCTTTGCGAAAGTTACAAAATAAAAAAAATGTTACTTCAACGGAAATATGAAAACTAAGGCAACAACCCAGATGTCAGATGAAATCCAACCTAGTTTCGTAAAGTAGGTCGGAATACGAGCCGTCGAGACCCTAAGCTCAGTCGCTGGTGCCTCCCAGTCACATGTCGCCCAGAACCACTTATTCTTTCAGTCCTTATTGGAAGACGACAGGTGCATCACTAATCCCGACCCCTTGCTCCCCCCGAGTCGCGAAATAGTACCATAAATCGTTGCTATCATGCTTGACCAGGTACAGGCTCAGCAGCTCCTCTGGGTCAGCTCGGAGTTACTTACTTGCCTCCAGATGATGTAGGCAGAGATCATCACCCTCCATGCATTCGGGATAAACTGCTCAGGAGCCAGTCCGAGATGAGCTGCAACCTTCCTGATGAAGGGATGTAGAGAGAGCTGGACCCCGCATTGCAATAGACAAAGAAAGATAGCCACCTCCCCCTCAGCAGGAGCGCCGGCAGCGTCCAAAGGACCGGGTGCCCTTATCTGAATGGAGTCAGGGATCTTGAACTCCGAGCGAACCCACTCTATCTGAAATTCTGACATAACAGAACCTCCGGAAACTACCTCTGCGGTACGCAAACTCGCAGGCATTTCGGTGGTAGCAGCGGCTTCGACTCGGCGGGCTTGAGGGGCTGTCTTCTTACTAGGCTGCTTGGTCTTAGAAGCCAATATTTTTTACTTCCGAGGTGAGGGGTACAGTAGAGTGGTCTCGAAAGGGCCTTTGGATGACCCACTCTCACTTTCAGTAGTCCCCAGCTCGGAGTCATCGCCGTATTCGCGAACCATTTCCAGATCGAAAGACATGGTAGAAAGAAGGATGAAGGTCAGCGAGACTCACCGGGTGATTGCCGGAAATCGCCTACTGACGGAAACTTCAAAGTCAACTGAAATCGCTTCTCGTCGGAAATCGCCTCTCCGGTGTGCTCTTATGAATCAGAATATAAAATGGTATGCGAGAGTCTGGGGCGCCCTTATAGAGGCAGCGAAAGATTTTCGCATTGATGGCAAACTTTAATGACAGCAGCCGAATCGGCACGAGCCGACTTCCGAGCACACGTGGCAATGCCGCATTGGATGCGTAACGAACCATCGGTACGGCTCTGACATCGGGCAGTGCGCTTCGATACGCGAAAAGACGCCACAGCAGTCGGAGCCATCATAAATACGCCACCTCCAGCCTACGTGGTAGCTTCTCATAGGTTGGGAGAAGATCTGGGATCGTAACCGTCGCCACGCGTTAACCGAAGCGACCAACACGCGCGATTCTCAAGGGGGGATATTTCCTATACAAGTACTCTCCGAGCCCGGAGGCAAGCTCGAAGAGTAGGGGGTTTCTGTTATGGGAAGATCCGAGTTGATTATTCCGAGCCGACTCAGCATCGTTACGCCTGAGGCATGACCCATTCAATCTGGACTCAGCGTCAACGCCACGCGAGTCTCAGAGCAAGGTTCAGTTCGGAGGGGGGTTACACCCGATTAGATCAGAATACACCCCCAGCCGACCACGTGAGCTCGGACTTGTGGGTCGAATGCCGAGACTATGGTCGGACTGGCCGAGTCGAGGCGATGATCAGAGGCGCATGCCCCACTCGCTAAACATGGAAACTGCCATAACCAAACGTGGTCGATAACTTCGCTCGCAGATGTGCATGATCCGTTAGATACGCTGCGCAATTAATAGATTACGGGCAGTATCTCCATGATCCCAGAATCCCTCTGATCGTGCCGAGATCATCGGATCCGGACCACCCCATAGGCAAGTATAAATAGCACACATCGCCACATATACAGATACGCGAAATTAAGCTCACTTATACACTCGATATAGACCCAAATTCCCTTGTCCTGACTTAGGCATCGGAGGGTCTCCTGGCCTAGCCAGGGTCACCTTTGCCTCTTCTCTTGGTATAGGCTTCAAGGACGGCATGCGGAGGATCTTGAAAGCGTTGAGGGAGAGCCGACCAAATTTTTACATCAACAATTATCACCACAACTTCCTGTGGTGTGGTCCACTTAAGCCTTGGATATATCCAATTTCCTTCTTAAACCCTAAAATGATAGGAAAAAAATAGATGGGCCATGTGAATAAGTCCCATACATTAGCATTACTGTGGCTACTCAAAACTGCTGCCCCGTTCTCAGCTGGAGACGGGCAGGGTAGGACGCGATCCGGAACCCAGCGTCACGTCAGTAGCCAAACCCCGTCCGTCTTCACCTGCCTTTCCAATGACGTGGCCGTACGATGCCAAAGATGGCTCCTACGTACGTACTCGGCTGACAAGCCTTTAATAAACCCAGCGCGTCTCTGATAGCATATTGCCCTCACCAATCAAATCTCGCTACATCGATCCCACATAAGCCGCGGCCATGTGAAACACACCTTCCATCCACATTAATAGTTCCCTCTCGTCTCGCCTGCTCTTGTGGGCCGTTCTCTTGATTCTAGAAAGAATGGCATTGAGTTGATTTGATGAGGAATTAAGTATATGACCCACATATCCTTTCTTTTCTTCTTTTGATACAAGTGGGCCCTAAAGTTTGGTGATCAAGAACGTTGATCAATAGGCCCAAAGTGTGTAGATAATAAAGCTAATGTCTCCATAACCAAACCACCCCAACACTTCCGTGGATGGGCCTGAAGAGAAGAAATACATCATTGTTCCACATTCAACACAATAAGATTCAACATACAACTTATAAAATTTGACAAATAAACAAGCATCTTTAATTTTTATCACTTGGGGTCCATCTAACTATTGAAGGTCAGGACTTATGAAATACAAATGAGTCTTGCTTAATAAATTATTAGTAGTCCCAACTAAAAGTTTAATGAATTAGAAAGAAAACTTTGGATACATTGAGTAGGTCTAGGTCCAAAATCCCAGCCCATTTATTAAACAGATCAGGTCTAGGGCCTCCAAAAATCAACCCGTACTAGAACCATTTTTAATCAGGTCATTGTAAAATAAACCTGGCTTAGACCAGACCTAGCTCAACGCAGCCAAAACTCCGAAAGTTGTAATTTACTCAAGGAAGAATCGGAATTGTGAGCTGCGTATAATTGCTATATTTTTACTAAAAGAGAATTGACAAACCATAAATAGTCAATTTGTAGGTGGATGCAAAAGTTGATGAAATTAGTTGTGTTTGCATGTGACACCTTGGTGGGAATTAAATAAATGAATCTGAAAGTTCAAGCAACATATGTACGAGATCATTCCTCACTTATTTGGTCAAACAGAAAAAGAAAAATAACTTGTTCTAAGGAATTAGAGCTACACACTGAGCTGAATCGAATCGAGCTTGGCATGGCTGAGCTCAATTCAGCCAGCAACTTACATTGGCTCGAGTTTATCTCGGTTCGATCATTGAGTCGTACTGACTAGCTCGGCTCAATTTGATCAGTAGCTTGGTCTAACTTGAGCCAATTTTGAGTTTAAGCTTTTGAGTTGATCAGGGGAAAAAAATAAAAAAAGAGCCTCTGGCTCTAATAGGGGTTTTAGGGTATTTATAATGTTTTATATATTACATAAATTTAAAGTATTTAAAATTGAGCCAAGTCAAGCCAATGTGAACCGAGTCGAGTTCAACTCGATCTTCAAGCTGAGTCGAGTCAAGCTCGAGCTTAGCTCTAAATATTTTCGAATTCAATAAAATAGCTCAGTTCAGCCCAAATCCAACTTTCGATCTAACCCTAGTTGAGCTTATCCGAGCTAACTAGAGCTAATTAACTGAGCTTGCTTGGTTTGTGTCCAGCTCTATAAGGTATGCTAATGTTATGTTTGGTTTCCCAATTTCCCATGTGATGAAAGTAAATGAGTCATCATAATCATTTCAAAGTATTTGCTTAAATAAAAATTACTGGTTGTAAATTAAAAGTCAAATACATAATTTATTTAATTTTTTTAAAAAAATGAGTAAATAATTATAACTATCACATTATTGCATTATAAAATTATAAATTTTATCGAGATCTCTTAATAAAACAAATAATGGTTGCAAACTCATCACCGCAGTCAATTATAAGTGGTGACACTACACAATATTGTAGAAGTAACCATTACCCATGTCTAGCCAATTGGCATTGTAATTGAAAAAGACACTCCCATGAACTGAACACACGTCACCAAATCATACTTTGAGATCTGAGCCATCAATCACGTAACAAACTACTGTAGGAGTGCTTTGTCTCAACTCAAACCCAACCTAGGAATCTCATAGGTTGGGTCTGGATCCTTGTATGCCCAAACTCAACCCATTAAATAAATGAGTTCTGCTTATTTTGCCCATAATGCAACCTCAATTTTGAAAGGTTGGGTTTGGGTCCAGGCCTGCCTTTGACCAGATTAGACACATTGCACCCTTAGGCATGTTTTGGCCACAGTGAGGCCCATATGATGAATGGTTTATGCCACTGTACAATGGCTGGCCCCACCTGCACAAACCGAAAAGTCTGAGGATACAAATGTGGAGTATTCCAATAGTTGCGTCTATGCAGGGGGCTGTGTGGGCCCACTTTGATTTATGTATTTTATCCACTATGTCCATCCATTTTAACATATCACTTTAGGACATCAGCCCATAAATGATAAGGTAGATCTAAAACTCAAGTGGACCACACCATAAGAAATAGTGGGGATGGTATGCCTACTGTTGAAAACCTCTCGATAACCAGAGGTTTTAGATTAAACTGATATTTATTTTTCCCTTCATCTAGGTCTGTCTGACCTTATGAACAGGTTGGATGGCAAATAAACATCATGATGGACCCTAGGAATGTTTCAACCGTAGGCAGGTGTGTCATAGTCACCATTGCTTTTTGTGGTGTGGTCCACTCAAGCCTTCTACCTGCCTGCTTTTTGGCCTCATGCCCTAAACTGATTTGTTGAAATGGATGGACGGCACGGATAAAACACATACACCACGGTGGGGCCAAAGAGCCCCTGCCGAGACTGTCCGTCTCCAGCTGGGTCTAGGTCCTGGTAGGAATAGTACCTAACGCATGCATTTGCTCTGTTTGAAATGGTAAATACACGAAGTACTTGGAATGTACAGCCACGATTACAAAAGATATTGGAAGTTGAGAACCAAGAGAAAAGCTCTCGTGATTTTCAGTCCGGCTACATGCATGCGCGTAAAATACAGGTGGATTCACGTGCGGGAACAGATCGGAATCTTCACTTGTGTGTTATGATTGGTTTCTTTTTATTATCTTTTTGTCAATTTTCCTTGAAACAGCGTGGAAATCGGAGCAGCCATTTTGGCTGTGGACCCCCACACAAGATCTGATTTGTGTGGTTGTTCGTGAATGGCAGAGTGGTCCAGTCAAGATGGATGACTGTTTGGTAGTTGCGCTTGCACTGAAATAGAGGATGAAATCATTCCTCCTTAAAAAGTCATTGTTCAAGTATCAGAAACATTGCGACAAGGCACGTTCTCCGGAATTTCTTGTCTTGGGAGGTTCCTTAATATTTGAACTTTTTTTATTATTAGAAATCTTACTGGAAATAAATTTTAAAATATAAATTAATTTTGAAATACAAATATATAGTTGTAAAAAGCTTCGCTGACGTGTAATAGGTGTACCAGTTAGCTAATGCACATGCCTACACAAAGGTGCGGTGCAAATTAAAAGATTGAAGGATTATCTGTTTTTGTGGTGAGAAATTTTCTACCATTTGTTTGTCAATTCAATCAAAGTAAAGTCATACGTGTGATTGAAGGCATGTATTCAGTTAACGTGTACAGGTAAAAATTATCGGCGTGCCAAATTTGTTTTTGACTCAGTGTTTAATTGAACGTTGATGATCCTATGTAAAAATGACTAAGTAAGATTGAATTCGAAAGTTGTCATATCAATCATCAGTTGTAATTAATGATCAAGTGATTTGCAAAATGGTAGGAGTGAGTCCTTCCTAAAGGATTCTTTTTGACTTACGTTAAAGATACTTCTTTTACAACTATTTGCGTCTCAAAAGAAGTGAATAAAAAAATAAAAAAAGACTAAAACAATGTCAATTTTATTAATATGTAGATATGATTCATTACAGCCAACGAAGTAAAAATAACTAGAGACAATTAAAAAGAGTCCTTCCTTCCTCTTACTTGGGTGGTAGACTTCTTAGAGTTTCAACACCGGGTCAAGGGTTCAAGTACCCATGGTGGTGAAATCCTACGGTGTGTGTGCGTGTGGCGTGAGTGTGTGGGGGTCTGTGTGGGTGTGTAAAAAAAAATAATAATAATAAATATAAATAAATAAATAAATAAATAAATAAAACTAGAGACAATTAAAAAGATAAATATTAATCTATCCATGTGGACAGACGATTCGAGCAAATGGTCAATAGGAAGTAGTTCATTAGGATCTAGTAAATAAGGGTTACAGATGTTTATGCTAATCTTACATTATTGTAGTGATGGTGTCATACAGTAATGATTTATGTATGTTTAAACTAAGCTATACTAACATAAATGTAAATGAAGATAAACTATGTTTGACGTCGGCCTTAAGCTCTTCACCACATACTTCTTTTACATGAGCTCTTCATCGCATACTTCTTTTATAAGTTGTCAAGGTGGCAAAAACCCTCAATGAATTTTCTTGATAGTTTAGGATCCTCTGCATTTATGGCTTATAGTCTTTTCATAAGGAGTTCGTATAAATCTAAAATTGTTGATTTTCAGATCTCTACTTTTACATAGTGTAACACCCAATATCTCTCATACTTGGGTGTTATCGTGACCATAGAACCAATTTGATAGAGTAGATCTATCCAAACATCAATAGGGACCCCACCATTGAATTGTGCATGTGCACAACTTGTGTGCACATGCAGTGCACTGGATCACCATCCAGTTATATGGACGCTGGCTCGAAATTTTCAAAAAAAGAAAGTTTTCTTCCTCTTTTCTTTTTAAACTCTTGCTAGCCGAGTGTTCAAACGAACGGTCGATCGTTGTGTTGATTGTGTCCCACCATCAAGGACCATGGGAATGATCTGAACCGTCCATCTAACTCAGAAAGTGGGTCTGATCAAACCCTTGGTCTTTTCCACCATTTCTACGCACATGGCATGTATGAATGTGGGAGAAGTTGTGTGTGCATATGGTACATTTCCAAAAAGAAAAAAGATTCCGTTTTAGCTGGCATTCACACGCATCTGCCCCTTGTATCCCAGCCCTCCACCTTAGCAGATCTCCGCCTTACAATCCAAGCCGACTTTAGGGCTTCCATCGCAATCAAAAAGACGCCGCAACTCTGATTTTCAGAACCCACTAAGAAAACTCGTTTGGAACTCCGTGTTCTTGCATCCACCAGCTCCCTAGAGCTCATCCAGACCATTCAGCATCACCAGATTGATAGAAAAAGCCATCGCCCGAGATTTGCCATTGGAGCTCCATCATCTTCCTCGCCAAACCTCCATACCCGATCCGAGCCAATGTTTGGTCGAACTCAGTGCAATGGCTAGGCGTGTTGTAGCAGAGGGAATGAGAAAGAAGGAAGAGTCAGAAGGGAGAGGAGAAATAAAAGAAGACAGAGAGAGAGAGAGAGAGTGGTGGTCAGTCCGCTGTTACCGTGCTGCACCGAGTCTGGACCGAGTTCAGTCTGAGTTGGATGCGGATCTGTCTTGAGTTCAGGCCATGTATAAGGCCAGTGAGAGAGAGAGAAGGGAAATAGGAATGAAAGAAGAAGAAGATGATGGAGAGAAAGAAAAGAAAGAGAAAAAGATGAAGCGAGGCGAGTCATCGAGTCGACACGGCTCAAAACCAATTTAGATCTCTGACTCACTGTCTGATCAGATCCAGATCTTGCTGGAATTCCATAATAGAGGAAGAAAAGAAGAAAAGAAAATAGAAAGAAAGGAAGAAGAAGAGGAGAGAAGAAGAGGGAGATTATCCATTCAGCGAGTTGACTCACTGAGTCAATCCACTGGTTTGTTGTGCTGCAGCGAGTCGGGTCAAGTTTGATCAACTCCGATTCCAATCTGATTTAGATACATTTCATCCTGGCTATGTTAGAAAACCAAACATGGAGATCATGTTTGAAGGGAGTGATTCGGTTCATCGTCGAGTTGAGTTGAATCAAGATTTTATTTCAAGTGAGTTGATTTTATAGTTTTTGGTTTGAATTTATTTATTTTTATGAACATGAATTTATTTACTTGACTTTAAAGTCTATTTACGGGGTTTGATTCACCTTGTTTAGACCTATTATGTGGAGTTAGGGTGTGGGCTAAGTTTGGAGTCGTGCCGAGTCGACTCAAGTGAAGAGGTGAGTTGATCTCGCAAGCCTTCTATTAGGTTTTAATTAAAGTTTGATTTAAATTTAATGGATTTTAAAATTTTGAATTGAATGTAGGGAATTAGTTTTTTCCCAAATCACCACCTTATAATTTGCCTCATTCAAGTTCAAGTTGAGTTAGATTCGAGTCAAACACCTAGATCTATCCTGATCAAGTGCGTTCAAGTCAGATCTACACTAGGGCTATGCGACTCAATTTTTCCCTTCAGAACTCAAATAGGTGAGGATTCACCCTTCAAGCTTACTTTTTATTACAACAGTTGATTTAGTCCTCTTTTGAATTAATTGCCTAATAATATTTTGTTAGCTTACATGTATCATTGAATAATTAGTTGAGTCATGAATTGTTGATATTCACTTTACTATGATTTGTATTTATATGTGCACATTCCTTTGTAATTATGAACAATATAAATATATTTCTGGATTTATAAAAATTAATAATCTAAATCCTATACAATTATGATTTATTTGAAAGTAGAATTATTTCCTCTAGTCTAGTTTCGATGAGCATTTACATTTGTATTTATTTGGTAATGTATATAAAATTGATTGATATTAATTTTGACATTTGTTTGGTGTTAATGGATTGTATTGAAAATCTAATACTATATGTTGATAGATATGTATATTAGGGATTCTTATAACTAGTGGCCAGTTGCGAATAAATTAAATGTTATGTAGTTGTAGATTTATCATCTTATGAATTATTTGCGTTCTTATGGGTTATGGATTGTATTATTTTGGTGGTGTCCTTGAAGAACTTGATGCCAATATGGATGTGGGAGAACTCTTTGTTGAAAGTATATATGGACTTGTGATGGTAAGGTCTACATGTCAAATTATGAGTGACCACTAGTTATAGAGATTCTTATAAATGGAATATCTTAAATTCTTTATTTTACTAATATCATTTATAATCTGAGTGCGTTAAAATCTTACTTGTTTAAGTCTCATGAGCCGGGGATAATGGAATGGGACACTATGCCGAGCTGTCGGCCTATGTTGGGTTACGCGCACCCCGCATAGTGACCTTTGAGCTTTTCTGAGATTTTGTTTGTAAATTGGACTAATAACGGTTAGGTTAATCATGCATACATGACACATGGGTGTTATCGGGTGCCTGGTCGACTGTTTGAAAGACCAGTGTACTGTTCGAACGACCCTTTTTGCATTTTGAATGGGTCGACTATTTGAAAGACCCGATATCTCGTATGAATGGGCCAACTGTTTGAAAGGTCCATTCATTTGTTCAGCTGGATGTGCATCCCCAGGCTAATTGCATTCATATATTCATTCATTAATCAAGATTAAGTTACCGATTAAATATTGACTAAGAAGTGGATTGAATTTCTTTTTGTTATACATTAAATTGTAGTTTTGATGCCAAACCATTTGTATTATATTTACGGGGAATGGATTGTATCTTTTCGTTATATATTTTGCATTCTGAGTGGACATGTAGTTGGTGTTGTAATTGTGAGTGGTGAATTGCAATTTAGATGTTATATTTTCTTAAATTGTATTTGAAAATGTGAGTTATATCTTCTTCTGAATTACATGTGGTATCATCCTTTATGACACTTAAGAAACATAGATTGTATATTTTTGTATTTTACTTATGAACATTACATTGGATATTGGATTCTCCTGAGTTATTTGAATTATATTGTTGACTATTGTAATGCTTGGTAATCTTGGAGTGTATACCTCACTAGGATAGCCATTGACGCCATCAAACCGTATTCAGTTGGTGCAGATTATATAAATGACGTACAGGTTAACATCAATGTGGAGCATGAAGAACTGGATAATCTTGCGATTCTTGATTCTACATTTTCTACTTTTGTTTACATATTTCATTTAATTATTTTAAGTCATTGGTTTGTATAAGCCTTATGGGCAACTATTTGTATATTTTGAAGTATATTTCGTACATTCCCTTTATGTGTAGCTTGTTAGCTTTCGTTGCGATCACTCACTTATTATTATTTAAAAAAAAAATTTATTGAAAACAAGAATTTTTATTCCAGATAGTTAGAAAAAAAAAAAAATTTACTGTGAAATGTGGATTATCCTTGTAGGTTAACTCTCGAAATTTTGAAAAACGAGTACAAAACTCGGATTACGAAATCCGAGGCATTACACATAGATACTTCTTTATTGGTGACCTTTGGGATATAATTGCATTAAGAACCATCTCGATTAGAGCTATCTCCACCCTTTGTCTCTTCTAACTGTGGAACTAATGGAATCAAATTAATCATATTCAGATCTCCCGTTCTCTTAATTTCGATCAAATTTCAATATGGGTCCATTCCATTGATATCTATTTGCTCAAATATTAGTATGTTCCTCCAATGTGTGAAAATTTTGTAATTGTCACAAGAGCTCTAAATATTTCTCTGAGATTATCTCTCATTTTGAAAGGATTGTGAGAGATAGCCTTTCTGAATGTATTATATTTAAATTTGTTATAGAATTCTTGCCTTGATAAGTCTTTTATAAACAAGTTGTGTAGGTTTCCTTGTTCAATTGCCACATGAATAATGACCACATGTTACTTGATGTTTTGATCTACTAAAATCATGTGCGCAGTTCTATGCCACCGTATTAATAACAGAAAACATATATATTATTAAAAAAAGAGCGGTAAAAGATATCTTTAGACGTGAGTACAAATTTACTAACATTGAATCCATAATATCAACACATTACTACTTTTTAATAGTCCACATCGCCGCACCGAAAATAAGTGTAAATAAGGGCAATCCATTGCTTATCACGGACAGAAGAACCGTTTCATCTTTCCTAAGAGGAGAATGAAATCATTGATGACCATGGGATCCAACATAGATTTTCCAGCCCAAGAATCTGGTGGGGTTCACTAGCCGTGGGCACAACTAACTAGACAAACATACAGTTTTGAGGCTAGAGTACATCTTGAGGCAGTGCAGCATTTATATGGCATGGTGCGCATGATGCATGGCTTGAGAATTCTACTTGTTGGGCCACTCTAGCATATTTGTGACATACATGGTTCAGTAATCTAGATTATTGATCTGTTGTGTACCCCTTAGATGGGCCATTATCCCAAATTATCCTCAATCGTACAATCTATGGATAGACGGTAACACGGTCCACAATCAACCGAAAAGGATATGATAGCTGGATTTTTCTAATTTGAGAGATTTGAACTATCTAACCATCGTCCTGGGTACACATTTAGGGCCTGTTTGGTTTTTCATGCCACTGTAAATACATTGTAAATGTGAAAAGACTGGTGTATTTTGGACCATTTGAAGGGAGGGGTTCAGGGAATTTTCAATCCTCGTTGACCCATACAAACGTGAGCGGATTAGCTGTTACAGGGTGACACGTTAGTAAGTGTTGCCCTAACCGTGTGGCTACCTTTATGTATGCGTTGTATATCTACACCGTCAATTTGTTTTTTCAGCTCAGTTAAGTGTATAAACACAAAAATGAAGCAGATCCACATCGCAGGTGGACCACATAACAGGAAACACTTGTCAATAAACGCCTACCATTAAATAATTATTATGGCCCACTTGAATGTTTATTTTCCATCCAACCTAGGTGAAGGAAAACACAAATATCAGCTTGATCCAAAACTTTTGTAGCTCCCAGTAAATTTTTAATGGTGGAATTTCAATACCTACTGTTTGGTTCACTTGAGATTTGGATCTCCTTCATTTTTTGCGCTAATATGAGCTGTAAAAACAGCGGGACAGCATGACATAGAACGCATACATCAGGTGGGCCCCACAGTCAGGAAACACCCACTAATTGTCCAACATAGATCGAAAATTGTATACTTCTTCTAAGAATTGCATTGTTCATATGTACAGTTTAAACGATTGATCTGAACTGTCCATTAAGTATAGAGCACAATATTTCAAGGGCTGCGTGCAATCCAATCCATCCTTAATTTGGCCTTATCTTCTATAGCCATCCTTATTCTAAGCCATGGATAGGATATTTGGGATTGCCCCAAAAAGTGATACATTACAATCATAAGCAATCCATAATAAGTCTATTCAAAAAATTGTTTATTAGACCTATTTTTGTGTAGATTGTCTTGACATTCATTTTTAAATGCTACTAATCGGATGGTTAATATTGTCAATGGTTGCATGGTAGCAACCTAGCAAACGGTCAAGATGAATGGATCAGATTCTTTGATTGTCCTAATAGTCCTCTAAGACCATTAAAGCATTTCTTTAAAAAACTAAATAAACAAACAAAAAAGGCACTGTGCTTTTGTATGTTTTTTTATGAAATTTAGAAAATAAAATAAAATTTAAATTCTGATTAGGTTTCAAAATAACTCGTTTGAATAATTCTTAAATCATTTTATAGGAAAGCATGGAAAGGAGAATCAATTTCTACTCTTTTTTGGTTTCTTATATGGAGTTAAACCATTTCATAAAATGAATTTATATTATTTTCCACAGTTTTTAACCCGATCGATCGCGTAGAAATCCAACAACGGACACATGTGTCTGGTCATACCAACTGACCTCATCGGTCCCCGTCGAACAAAATTCTAGACATTAACTTAATGTGCCAAGAGTTTCCACAATGGACGATGACATTAACTTAATGTCTCAAAAAAGACTACATGCTCTTGAAACTGATCTAAGAGTGGATGGGTTACTAGCTAGGATCTTATATGGGTTGTTAGGCCATGGGCTATCACAACTTGATTGGTTGGATGCGCAGTTAAAGACAAAATGGTGGATCCTCTTATGACAATCATGATGAGATCATTTGAACTGTTCGGAAAGCTAGCTGAAATGAGTTGGAAATGATCAATTTCCATCAATACAATGTTTCTATTGTTTATATCATAAAAATTAAAAAGTAGTGAAAATCGATTATTATTATTATGCTTTTTTCGTAAAAAAATAAGTGAATTGATTTCCTAAAAAAAAAATTACGGGCATTTCTTCTTTTCACTAGAGACACAAGACACCGTTAATGGCCACCCACACTAAAAAGAGCTGCTATCCAAACCATGGCAAAGATTAAAAAAAGAGATTTTTTCCATACGGCAGCCCTCCTTTTTGGCTATAGATGGAAAACCTCTTGCTTTAAATTATTTCTTAAAACTTAGGGCCCGTTTGGCCAGTTGGATTGGAAGGGATTGGATGGCATGGGAAGGGATTGGAAGTTAAATCCAGAGATTGGCAGGGCGTGCCAAACAGAAACAGTGATCTGATCCCAATCCCATGGGTCTTAAGACAATCCACTGACAACACCATCGTTACCTTTAAATTCCATCCAATCCACCTTAATCCATTCAAAATTGCCTAAGACGTATTTCGTTCTAGGGATTGAAAGGGATGAAAAGGTTTAATCCTGGGATTGGCTAGGCGTGCCAAAGAGACTCGATATAGCAGGGATATAGCAATCCCATGTATCACAAGACGATCCACTGGCAACATAATCATTGCCTTAAAAATCTATGCCATCCACCCTAATACCATTCAATCCTTTCAATCCACCTGGCCAATCGGGCCCTTACCAGTGTACCGTTATCAACTATCGAAAGGTCAATTTTACCCCTCGTTAATCGTAGATATTACTGTGTCATGTCCTCTCTTAATTTTACCATTGCAAAATGACAATACTACCTTTTTTGTTCCCTTATGAGCCCACCCATATGTTGCAGACGCGTGGGAAGCTGATCGAGTATTGAGCAACTCTATCGCTGAGCATTATGAGTAAACTCCATGGGGACCACCGTGATTTATGCATTCCATCCACTCCTTACATCCATTTTAATAGATAATTTTAGGGCTTAAGCTCAAAAATAAAGCATATTCAAAGCTCGAGCGGGCCACACCACAGGAAGCAATGTGAATTGAACGTTAATCATTGAAAATTTTATGAGGTCAAGTTTTGGATCAATCTGATATTTACGCTTTCCGTTCATCCATATTTGTGTGATCTTATAAATAGGTTACACCCAAATCCATAGTTCAACTGACAGACTGAGTGGAGATACCGCGTTTCAACACTTGAAGTCTTGGTATCGATCCCTAGTGGGGGTGGCTAACATGGAGTGTGCGTACACACACGGGCGTGTACTAACTAGTTAAACCAAAAAAAAAAAAAAATCTTATGAATAGTTTGGATAACAAGTAAATATTACTGTGGACCTTAAAAAGGTTTCAACAGTGGAAATTATTATTCCCATTGTTTCCTTTAGTATGGTCCACTTGACCGTTGGATATGATTCAATTTTGATTTCAATCATTAAAATGAGTAAGAAAAATGGGTGGACAGCGTGGATAGATCACATACATTTGCAGTGGGCCCAACATAGTTTACCCACAACAATAAAAGCATAATGAGTAACTCTGTATACAATCCGATTTCAGAGGTATGAGGATAGGTGGGGTCCACATGAATGTCCGTCTGTTCATGAAGGTAAGTACGGTACATGAATTGAATATCATTATAATGTTTTTTTCTTTATATCATAAAAATAAGTAGTGGAAATTGATTAAAAAAAAATAAGTGAATTGATTTCCTCAAAAAAAAAAAATTTGTAGGCATTTCTTCTTTCCAACAGAGACACAAGACACCGTTAATGGCCACCCACGCTAAAAAGAGCTGCTATCCAAACCATGACAAAGGTAAAATAAAGAGATTTTTTTCCATACGGCAACCCTCCTTTTTAGCCGTAGACGGAAAGCACTTGCTTTAAATTGCTTCTCATAACTTACCAATCTCCGGTTATTAACTATCGAAAGGTCAATTTTACCCCTAGTTAATCGTAGATATTAGTGTTTCATGCCCTCTCGATTTTACCATTGCAAAATGACAATACTGCCCCTTTTGTTCCCTTTTGAGCCCACCCATAATCCATCTATTGCAGACGCGTGGGAAGCGGATCACGTATTGAGTAACTCCATCCATAAGCATACTGAGTAAACTCCATGGGGCCCACTGTGATTTATGTATTCCATCCACTCCTTACATCCATTTTAACAGATAATTTTAGGGATTAAGCCCAAAAATAAAGCATATCCAAAGCTCAAGTGGGCCACACCACAGGAAGCAGAGTGAATTGAATGTCTACCATTGAAAATTTTATGGGGCCATAGAAGTTTTGGATCAATCTGATATTTATGTTTTCTGTTCATCCATGTTTGTGTGATCTTATGAACAGGTTGGATAACAAATTAACATCACTGTGGACCTTAAAAAGGTTTCAACAGTGGAAATTATTATTCCCATTGTTTCCTTTAGTATGGTCCACTTGACCGTTGGATATGATTCAATTTTGATTTCAATCATTAAAATGAGTAGTAAAAATGAATGGACGGCATGGATAGACCACATACATTCACAGTGGGCCCAACATAGTTTACTCACTACGATAAAAGCATAGTGAGTAACTCTGTATACAAACCGATTTCAGACGCATGAGGATAGGTGAGGTCCACATGAATGTCGGTCTATTCACGAAGGTAAGTGCGGTACACGAACGTTGCTAATTGCATGGACATCTCTTTTAAACTAGCATCCACCAATTATGTGGCAGCGATGAATCTAGATCGTGAAAATCACACCTATCGTACGTATCTAGCTATAAATTTAGCCCGTGAGTATGTGCAATTAGCATTTTTCTACTTTAACTGTTTTCTAAGGCCACCCAACGGACGAACAAGATTGATTTATATGAACTCGCATTACAATGTGCAAGAGAGCACCAACCTCGGTGTTGTATTGAGGTGGCAAAGTTCTGTGGGCCCGAAATTTCTTGGAGCCATTGTGTGGCCATTTTGAGCTCTAGGCTGCCTCATTTTTGGGTGCATGCCCCAAAATGAGTCGAAAAAATAGATGGATGGGTGGATTTCTTACAAACATTAAGGCGGGCCCAAAAAATGTTCAGAGTTAGGGGCAGGACAACCAATGTCCACCGATGGCAAGCGAGATGTTTAATGGTCATTTAAGTCTAGAGAGGAGGGTTGCTCAACTTAGGTGAGGCCCACCATGATGTATGTAACAAATCCAATCCATTCATCTATTTTTCCACCTCATTTTAGTACATGGATCCAAAAACGAGGCAGATTTAAAGCTAAGTGGATCAAGCGAACATGAAAATTTGAGAATTAAACACCCATTGCAAGAATATTCATACACCATGTCCATCTATTTTTCAGCTCATTTTATGACTTGTGCCCAAACACGAGGTCAATAACAAGCTCCAGTGGGCCACACGACAGATTAAGTCCAAAGGTTGTTCAACCATAGTGGGCCCACAGTGATGTTTGTGACCAATCCACACCGTACATGTGTTCTGCCCGCCATATTATGGAATGGGACAAAAAGAGAGATTGACCAAGAGCTCAGGTAGGTCACAGTAAACATGAAACGGTGGGGATTAAAAGTTTGCTGTTAAAACACAATCGTTGATGTTTGTGACAAATCTACCCTAATCATTTGATTTTTCAGTTTATTTTATGCCATGGACCAAAAAATTAGGCCAATACCAAGCCCCAGTGGGCCGAGTCACAGGAAACAGTAGAATTGAACGTCCACCATTGAAGAATATTGGGGTCATTATAAGTCCACTTTGCACTTTGGATCTGGCACATTTTTAGGCTCGTGTACTAAAATAAGCTTGTAAAACAGATGGACAAGATAGATTTTTCATAAATAACAAGGGGGGTTCTATGTACCTTCAAGGGGGTTAAGGTGAGGGCAGGTCCATCAATACGAAGGTACACAAATCCATTCGATACAGTTAACTAACGGTAATCTTTAATGGTGAAACTATAAGTGGATTCTTGGAAATAGTTTAAAAGTGAGAAGATTTCGGTCCATAGCCCAGGAGACAGGCTGTCGTATGAAAAAAGCCTTAAAATAAATCCATCTCCGTGAAAAAGCTAGTTGCATAATAAAATAAATCCATCTTCATGAAAAACCTAGTTGCAGAATAAACAACAGATTATGAATTATTTTCTCAAGATTTCCATGCTTTTAGTTTTCCATATCCACATTTGGATTCTTCCTGTCGAAAGTCTGTGGGGGAGTTTGGATGGAGAAAAACATTGACGAAGAAAAAGCAACTCATAATCCTCAAAGAAAATAGAAAATCATGGATTTTGATTTTCTCTCGGTAGTGTGTTTGGGATTCCATTTTTATATGGGTTCCATGCAGGGTAACGTCACGTGTCTTCTTGGCATTAGAAATCAACTTAACGTGTTTTTATCATAAAAAACATCAGTTCTAAAAACCATATATATTTTCCGTTATTTCTTTTTGGAATATTACAAAATACTACCTCATTAATAATATATTTACATCATGATACCTTTTTAAATTAACCTTTTATCGAGCTAACTCATTAATGGAGATGATTGTCAAAGCAATACCTTCTGCAAATTTTCTCTGATTTCCATCATGTTTTTCCACAAAATGATAAAAATGCCCATCATTAATTATGTAGCTTAATTACTTGAATGCAAATAAAAATTGGGATTGAGTAGTATATGGGATTGAGTAGTATAGAATATAGCACCGATGTTGATAATGTGTCGATATGGTTAAAATCTATGGACTCATCATGACATATGCATTATATATACACACTTAAATTCTATGGACTCATCATGGCATATGCGTTATACACACACACACACACACACACACACACACACACACGCACGCACGCTGCATCCATTTTTCTATATCATTTTAGGGCATGAGTCCAAGAATGATGCAAATGCAAAGCTGAAGTGAACCACACCTCAAAAAGCAGTGTGGATAATTATGCCCGCTGTTGAAACCTTCCTAAGGCCTACCATGATGTTTATTTTCCAGCCAACCTATTCATAAGGTCATAAGGTTAACTAGGTTATGGGAAAACACAAATATCAGCTTGATTTGAAACTTCTATGATCCCCTAAGAAGTTTTCAATGGTAGGCATTCATTTTTCAACTTGAACAACCTTGTGGCCCACCTAATGAAAGATGATCTTTCCTGATTTTTGAGCCATAGCACAAGCCAAGTGGGCCCAACATGACTAACTGCCTGAATCTATCATCCAGATTGGTAAAATCTGATCTTCTAAGAGAAAGAGCTTGGTGGATATATAGAGAGGACCAGAGATGGTGGAGGGCGGAGGGAAAGATGGGACGCCAATTGCCTGGCCAGACTACCAATAATGAGGTGGCTATTGGTTGGTGCTCTATGGCCCCACCATGATGTATGTCTTTTATCCACCCCGTCCATCGATTTTTCTAGATGTGGACCATGCCACAAGAAAGTAGCACTGGTGATTGAACACCCACCATTAAAAACTTCATAGGCCCTCTATAATGTTTATTTGCCATTAGAGAAAATTGACAGAAGATACATCTTTGAGAAGTATCTTGATTAATGAGATAGCTTAATGAAAAGTTAATTTAAAAGGTACTAGGATGTAAATACCGTAATAGATATAGTGTTTTGTAAAATTCCCTTTTTCCCAACAAAAAAAAAAAAAAACGTAGCTGTCCATGGCAACCAATTTCATTTTCAGATTTATTTTTTTCATGTTTCCAAACACCCTATTCGTAGGACAGAAAATAAGGTGTTACAGGGGTGTGGCCCTAGTCATTGCAGGCTCAAGCTTGTACTTATAGCCTACTGAAATTATTGGGTTGGGCAGGTCCATGTAAGCCCAAATGCCTAAAAGGCTAGTCTAGCCCGATCTGATTCAAGAACCTTTGTAGCACATGGTTAGCAGGCTGTATCATGGGTGGGCATGGTCTGTAGGTGTAGCTTCTTGGGTCTATGTTCCAGCTCGAATGGTCCAAAATAAATAAGGGTTCTTATAAAAAGGGTTTGCTAGTCAGCTCGCTAGTTGTAGTTATCTAGGGGTGATTGCTAGTTCATATGGCGCGCCGCCATGTGGTAGAGGCATAGTTCAAAAATCACGGATATCAGAGCGATCCAAAGGTTTCAAAGTTGTGTGATTTTTTATTCAAATGATCATGGAAATAAAGTAAGCTTAAGATTTCAAAGTCGTGCGATCACCATATTTTCAAGATATGGTCTCCCATGTGGTGGCCCACCAAATTAGTGGTTCCAAACAATTGAGATGCCTTTGATCGGCAAGCAGCAAGTAACGCGCTACTGCATCTTGTTACAAGTTTCTCTTGTATGGTATGGTGAATCAAGGGGCGTACCTAAATGCAATATACGTGTGGCCTCGATAGATGTGATTCACAAGAGTAGAGAATGAAGAGGTAAATCGCCGTGCACGTGTGCAAGATTAATATCATTCCTCAAGTGAAAGTCGGTTCGATCGGTTTCTAGGGTGAAATAGGAACTGAACCGTTACTAATAGTTTTAGGATAATTGAAACTCGAATTGGACCATTAAAACCTGTTCGGTTCCACAATTTTCGCAAAAAGAACCTACAAGAGAGAGAACCAGAGAGAGAGAGAGGACCAGCAAGAGAGAGTGAACCGGAGAGAGAGAGAGAGAGAGAGAGAGAATGGAGGGGGGTTGGTGGTAGTTGTAGCAGGTCGGCGTGAATAGGTGAAGGGTATTAGGATTATTTTTTTTATATAGGTTCAGTTCTCGGTTCAGTTCCACGGTTCGGATCCATGGTTGGATTCTACAAATCGGTTCATGGTTCGGTTTGGTTCTACATACCCCCAAATTGAAACTGAACTAAACGGTTCTTTGATTTTTGGAACCAAACCTATGCACTTTAGAAACGAATCAAATTGTACGGTTTGGTTGGTTTTGATCTGCTTCCACAGTTCTACCAGTTCAATGAGCACCCCTAAAAGTAGAGCTAAGCATGGAATGAGTCAACTCAGCAGACTCAACTCGTCTGACTCATTCAGACTTGACTGGATCCGAACTTATTGGGTAAGTCTATTTGAACCAAGTAAACCTTGCCCAACTTGAACTCAAACCGAGTTAAAGTACTAGACACCCAGTAACTCAACTCGACTCAACTTGAAATCCAACTCAGCATGACTCAACTCGATGCCCAACACTAATCAAAAGAGTCCACTCATCATGTGGGCCATAGGGAACTCACTTTCTTAATTATTGAAAAGTTAAGGATTTGCCCCTACACTTTTTAATTTTTTACAGTTATACCTTATTGCACGTGGCAAGCATGCGGAGGATTCTACAAGTCCACATTTATGTATGTGTGTGATTGACGTTGTCCATCCATGTTTCGATCTTATTTTAGGCTATGAGCCCAATAATGAGCCAGATGTGCAGTGCAGGCGGATCCGCGGCAGAGCCATGAAAGGCCGGATGAGGCTGATTTTCTGTCGTCCCTTCGTTCGTGTCCATGTGGCCTTATCGAAAGGTTGGACTGCCTTATAAACATCAGGGTGTGCCCTAGGAAAGTTGCAACGTTGGGCAAAACATATGATGCTGCGCACCCGTTTTGTGTTTTTTTTTTTTTTTTTTTTAACACATGCACACGCACCCTCACCCACTCATGCCGTATTGGGATTTCACTGCTTATGGATACTCGAACACTTGACCAGGTGTTGAAACTCCTGAGAGTCTACCACCGGAGCAAGAGTAAGGAGGAGGATTTCGTGGCTACTGGAGAGCTCTATTTGAGCCACCATGATGTATGTGTTTTATCCACGGTACAGTTCATCTACTTTTCTAATGATTTTATGGCATGTCCCTAAAAATGAGCCAAATTGAAATTTCGTGGCTACTGGAGAGCACCATATGGGGCCACCATGACGTATATGTTTTATCCACGGTCCAGTTCATCTACTTTTCTAATGATTTTATGGTATGGCCCTAAAAATGAGTCAAATCGAAATCTTAAGTGGATTGCATCACAAGAAAACAGTGGTAATTGAAGGACTATCATTAAAAACTTACTAAGGTCTACCGTAATGTTTATTTGAACCGGTTGATAAGGTCACACGTACCTGAATGAAGGTAAAACGCTGCCTGCGGAACTTTTGTGGCCCTCAGGAAGTTGTTAACGGTGTGCGTTCAGTTACCACTGTTTCATATGGTGTGGTCCACATGAAATTTGGATCTGCTCTAAGATGATCTGGAAAGATAAATGCACGGCGTCCATAGAACACAAACATCATGATTGAGCTCACGGAGGACCGTCCAGGAGCTATCGCTACCGACAGCGTCAGTAGTCAATCCGCATCTGTAAAAACAGCAAGCGGATTAGGCGAGACAAAGGATTCTCACAAAACGGTGCCGCCCTTACCGTGAGGCCCATCTTGAGGTATGTATTCTCCATCCATGCTGTTCATCCGTTTTTCCAATTCATTTAATTAATAGGTGGATCATACCTTAGGAAACAGTGACGATTGATTATTAATAGGTCACAAAAGTTTTGAATCAAGCTAATATTTGTTTTTTGCCTTCATCCAAGCTTACGTGACCTTATCAACAGATTGGATGGCAAATAAACACTTCGAAAACATAAGGCATGCCCTAAGAAGTTTTTAATAGTAGGGGGTTGACCTAAGATTTAGATCTTCTTCATTTTTGAGATAATGTCCTACAATGATCTCAAAAAATGGATGGACTAGGTATATAGGAAATACATACATCTAGGTGGGGCCAAGAAGGTAAGGGCCGCACCACTAATATCATGGGATGTTGATTTATAATTGCAGGGGAGGTGGACCATCCCTGACTGTGGAGCCTACCATGGTTTTTATGACTTATATCCGCGCCATCTTAACCATTTTTGAAAACTCAATTTAGGGCATGATCCCAAAAATGAAGATTCAAAACTCAGGTGGACCATAATACAGGAAACAGTGGTGATCAATCATGAAAGACTTCTCGTGTGTCACAAAAGTTTTGGATCTAGCTGATATTCGTGTAGTCTCTTCATCCATCTAGGTCGTTCTGACCTTATCAACAGGTTGGATGGAACATAAACATTCCAGTTGTCCCCTATGAATTTTTTAATGGTGGGGATTGAATAACAACCGCTTTTAATTTGTGGTGTGGTCCGCATAAGATTTGGATCTACTTCATCTTTAGGATCATCCAGTACTAAAGTAAGATTTCAAGATTTCAAAATCGATGGACAGTGCATATCTAAGGTACATACATCAAAGTGGTCCTACACGATGTATACAACAACCTTTCACGTGATATTACTGGGGCTAAAAGTCAGGCGGGTTCAACCTGACCGACCCAACATTGGGTTGGGCTCGAGCAGGATGTATTAGGTTTGGTCTCGAGCTTGGGCTATACAAACACCAACCTAATAAAACTTAGGTCGCTTGGGTTGAGGTCTCAGGTTGCCGGACCCAATCCGAACCCGATTGATATATAATTGAGTGTGGATTATCTATGTTGAAGGCACAAGAAATTCCAGGGCCATCGAGTATCATTAGTCCACGTTATTTCCGATTACTCAAGCTAACAAGATAAGCTGGACTTCTCTCCTAAATAGATAGCGTGTTATACATAACATGACTTTAGAAAAAATGAAATTCTTTTCAATTAATAATTACATATATAATTAATAAAATCATAGATACAAAAAATAAGACGTATATTAAAACATGATAGACTAATGTAATAACAAAAATATTAGCATGTATCCACCTGACCAACCCAAGCCCACTTGGGTTGAGAATTCTCCTAAGGTTAGGTTGGGTTAGGGTTAAGGTATAGGAACTTTGGGTTGGGTTAGGGATAAGCACCGACCCACCCGACTTTCAACCCTAGATATTATGTGCACTCTTCTACGTATCGCCTTAAGTGTCCATTGTCTTAGGGCACGTGATACTATGTGCACTCTTCTATGTATCGCCTTAAGTGACCATTGTCTTAGGGCCCACCATATTCAGGTAGTTATTATTGATCAACCAAAAATAAATAAAAGTCATTGTAAACAATGCATATAATAATTTTAAAATCAACCGTTTAATTATGAAACAATTTACAAAAGTAAGTTTAGACAATCATGTTAATCAATCACTTTGATTCCTGATATAAGGCTGGAATTAAATGGTATTAAATCGTATTCGATGGGATTAACACTGTTATTGTACAATGATTGCGTGTTTGGAAATACCATGGTATTCTAGCCATTTAATCCCATGTTTAGGATAAATTCTTATTGCGTGAAAACACTGGATTAATCAAAATCTTGTTTGGTGGAGCATGGAATTGTAATCAACAAACTAAATTTACAACGAATGTTGTTCCCTTGTACACATATATAATCAAAATATCATGTGTAAAGAGTGTATATAAATGGACAACATGAATAAAAGAATGCATCAATGTAGGGCCCATATGTATAGTGAATTTCAAAATCCATAAAAATCCGGCATGAAACCAAATGTAATTCCATGAGACCAAATACAATTCCATCCCACCTAATCCTAACATTTTCCGTCCTTCCCAAATGTTGGATGAAATTTGTAAAAGACCAAACGCCCCTAAAAAGATCTTGAGAATCATTTGCCCCATAGGAAGCATCATTAACTATGAACTAATAGCGATACATGTAAAAGATTCACATATTAATGAATTAGTACCTAGTCAAACTTCCACTAAAACCATAAGGCCTCTCCAATCTAAGGAGACATGATAAGCATAAGAAGTTCAAGCTAATACAAAGTAATAAAATGCAGTTGGACTTTTCATATCTAACATTAAAACTTTGTACCTGTGCAAGGACAATGTCTCATGGTAGGGACTTATCATATATTCAATAGTCACACCATACACAGTAGCCTTAAGATAAGCTTAGTAGATTTATCCACCTACCATGGCGATATTTTCATTGTTCATAATAATATTGTAAGTTTAAAAAATAAAATAAAAATAAAAATAACAAAGCCTATCCAACTTACTCTTACCTTATTCTGCCATGGTGCAAAAACCTCAAAAAAAAAAGTCTTAAACAAGATAGTCCCAATCATATCATTCCATATATACAAAATAATATTAAAAATTTAAATAAAGCATTAGTGAATAAAAAGATGTAATTTATTGGATTAAAAACATTTTTCTTTTCTTTTTTTTTCTTTTTGTTAGCTTGTTAGTAGAACCCACTGTCAGTTCACACATCACTGTTAGCCACCCCCAACTAGCGAATCGATGCCAAGACCTCAGTGTTAAAATAAGATATTTTTCACTCAATCTACCTCTTGAATTATGGATAAGGGTGTTTAAAAAACATATTTCCAACAAACTGTAGTGCGTGCTTTTATTTGAAGAGGTAACAATGGACTGGCTAAGCCCATGGGTCAATAGACCGACCCGCTTTTGAGACAGGTGCAGACCGAGCTAAATGGGCAACGGTCATGCTCGAGCTAGAAAAGTGGCCCATTTAAATAAATGGGTCAGGCTCCAATTGAACCCTATCCAACAATTCAATCCTATTTAAGGGAAATGGTATTGTGAGGCCACTTCTCATGAAGTCGAGTTGTACGGGCCCTGCCGTGGTGAACATCAACACCGTGCATTTGATGGGTTCCCTTTAGGTCATGGGATATACCAAAAATCAGCCGTATATGAAATTCAAGTGGGCCTTACCATCTAAAACCATGTGAAAGCATACCTAAAACATATAAAATTACTTGGTGAGGAACACCTGAGTTTTGGATGCGGCTGAAACTTGGTCTGACCCCTCATTCAAGTGGGGATGGGTTGGATTTCTGAACCACATCTCAATGGGCCCAATAAATGATTATGAATGTTTTAATGGGAAGGAAACCCCTCTCAACTGCTGTATGTGGTGTGGCCCACCCAAGTAATTGATTGACTTGATTTTTAAGCCCGTGGCCCACCACGGATTGTTTCATCTGGCTGATGGGGTAGATGTTTGACACACATCACGGTGGTGGGGCCCACACAGCTCGACTTCATGTAGTCGAACTCATATTACCACTTCCCTAGGGTGTTTCTACTGTAGGATCTCTTAGGATACATGCAGTTGTAGAGGCACATATGCATAACCTACTACAATGCCTATCCTAACAGGTGCATGGGTCGGATTCACCCTTTTAGAGAAAAGTAGGATTTCCACTATCCAACAAAAGAAATGGTGGGTTGCCATTTGAAAAAGACAATTCAAGGGTTTGTATCCCCGTCTGGTAACAATGTGAAAATGACAGTTCCAGGCTTTGTATTTCCATCGTAGCCATGCAGTAATATCTTTTAGATCCATCCATCCGCGTCATGTTAGGTTAAAAGTAGCAATCCAGAAAAGGGACGGTTGGAAAAGAAAGATAATCAAGGACCACCCATTTAAATGGATGTGAAATTTCAGCCTTATTTGTGGTGTTTTGAGATATCTGGTATCAATTTTCCCTCCCAACATGTTCATAAAGTTGATGGATCGTGATGCATTCAAGCAAGTGGGCCCATGGTTCAGATCCAAACCATTGGTATCTTGGACCCCACCGTGGATGGACCTTTGCCCCACCCCCACGAATGCACCGATTGATGGGTGGGAATATCTTGCTGAATGAAATGGGCCATCCATTTTTCTAGCCTTTTATCTGATATCAGATGGTTGTGATCATCCAATGAAACCCGTTTTTGACAGGGATGGACAATCGGAGGTGGGACCCACAATAAGGACGGTCTGAATCAATGAGCAGATCTTTTTGTTATTATTAATAATAGGGATCACCCATTTCCCTGGCCATTGATCTGACGATTAGGATCATTTAGTCAATGATTTTGAAGAGGGATGGGGAATTGTGTATATTAGGTAATTGGATCAATTCTGGTGTAATAAATACATTCCGTCCATTTCTCTACTATTCATTGATCTGATGGTTAGGATTATTCAATCAAAGTAATCATTGAGAAGAATGGCAATCAGAGGTGGGCCATATGATTGGCGGCTTGGATCAACTAATAGGCCTTTTAAAAGGTTATTTTTCTTAGGACATAGTTTTACACATGTTTAGGAGGAATTCAGATTTATTTATTTTTACAAGGTTTTTCACCAATCCAAACGCCATGAATCAGACAAAGCAGCTATTTCCAGGAAATTCAAAAGAACACGATGATAAAAGAGTTCATCAAGTTGGAAATGACAAATCAAGAACCAAACAGACACTAAAACATAATGAGACGTATTTAATACTCCGGCAGCCAATGACACCTGATACGTTGTCACTCAGGAGTTGTGGCCTCATCTCTGATAATAGCATCTGGTCCAGATCAAATGTCACTATGTTAAGGTCTCACATAATCTGCTCCCAGCGTGGCTGGGAAATTCAGTTCCTGTGCTGGGATGCTAGGTGGGACCCACCATGTTTGTGAGAAATCCACACCGTCCATTCATTTTGAGAGCTCATTTTAGGAGATGAGACCAATACTAAGGTGGATCCAAAACTTAAGTGGGCCTTATGAGAGGAAACAGTGGGGATTCAGTGACCCCCGTTTGAAACATTCGTATGGCCACAAAATTTCATATCAGGCTAAGTTTTTGGTGCCTTCACTTCATCGCGTTGGATGGCATATAAACATCAAAGTAGATCTCAGCAAGGTTTCAACAGTAGCAAACTCTTATCATGTTATCTCTCAACCTTGAGTTTTGGGTTCACCTGATTTTTTGTCTTACGTCTTAAAATATTCTAAAAAAACGGATGGACAGTGTGGATTTCTCACAAACATCACGATGGCCCCACCTAGCATCCCAGCACAGGCACTTATTGCGAAAGACTTAAAAGGAAATCCGCGTCGCTTGTTGTGAAATGCCTGACACACGTGACAGGATGGGTGGTACATCCGAACCGTCCATATAGTGGGTCCTTCAAGCCCAACGTTCAATTATGGCTGGCAATGGGTTGGGTTCAAGTCGAGTTGGATCAGCCCGAACCTGATCACTAACCCACGTGAAGAATTCCTACACAAATGCGTACGTGTATACATCACATTAATGTATCGGTCCTTATCTTACATTTCTTTGGGCTTTTTGTGGTGGATCAGATCAGGTCAACTAATCCCACCCACCAAATAACCTATGTGGTCAGTCAGGAGTGTCTGGCTGGGCTAACCCAAGAGAATGGGCTACATGTTATAGCCAAAGCCCAACTGGCTACTCCCTCACAAGCAGGTCGAGTGAGATCCAAACCAATCCCACACCAGGCTTCTGGCTCAAGATTGGCCGCCTACAGTAACCGATTCATGGATTGCCAACTCATCCGAGTCGACTCAGTATAAGCAAATAGGTGAGTCGGGTAAGAAAAGCAAGGACGGATTGCAGATTGGATGTCTTCTTGTATAGAGCCCAGATTGAACCGAGTTACATGCTCATTAATGCATGGCTGTAGGCCCCGCCTTGCCAGCCTGTTCAATAAACAGGTGTGGCCCACCCCAGTAAATTTTGTACTTATATACTATTTCAATTCCGAAGATGGAAAATTGTACACGTCATCATTGCTAACAAGTGGGTCCTGTATTTTGAAGATTGTCCAGTAGTAGTTGGGCCGACAGTTAGTACGGTACCTTCATCTTTTCAGCTTCGTACTGATGGGGACGGGGCCCATGGTTTATTTTAGTGATCTAAACCAGTGATCGGGTGTGCTTTATGATGTGTGGCCCACGAACCAGAAATCAGCTAAATTGGAAGATCCTGGCTGTAAGGTTGAATGTGAACCGTTGCCCTATTTTCTTTCTCAACCATTTGTTTGCTGGGCCACCTAATGAAGGGTTAGGATTTATCCATCTGGGAGATTTTTCTCCATATGCCAGCCATCCATGGGTTCCAATCATTATATCGGTTTGGATCACCAAACTACGAATCGATCCGAGGCAATACCTACATGATACATTACAGCTCTGCAGTGGGACAGATCAGAACAACGGTTTTGATCATTCTTTCTTTCTTTTTTCCATGAATTGTACGGTAAACACTCGAGTTTCAAGTAATAAAATGTGGTGAATCATCAATTGCCATCTATTTGAACTTGTGGGGACCACAATGTCCGGCTGTTGATCGGCCTAGGTGGATCCACCACAAAGCTTTGTAGAGCAACGAGGGCATTTTCATCCAATGTAAAACTTCTCTTCATACATGCATTTGCAACTTGAATTCCCTTTACATGTTCTGATCAGAGGTTTGGATCGAGCATATTGATCAATGGTATAATTGCACGAATTTGGACGATTAAAGACCTTTTTGGATCGGTCTCAAAGATCAACGGTTAGATTGAAATGATTATGATGGTCAAGAGTCCATTTCAACCGATCTCAAAGATCAACGGAGGAAAATTTCTGAAGACAAATAATCTACATGGATCTATCTCAAAGATGATCAATAGCTAAATTGGACAAATCACAAAAAGAAACAAGTTGATTCAACCAATCTTGAAATCGAACCATCTAGTGAGAGTGATTACAAACAACAATGGTTTGATTTGATCAATTTTGAAGACCAACGGTCACATTGTGTCAAGAAACACTTATGGACACAAAAATATAAATAAATACCAAGAAATACTAAGAAACATCCTAAAACACTAACAAACACCGAATGATTGGAAGGGACACGCTCACCATATAAACTTCCAATTGAAAAGCAGGGTCCACCGTGTAGATTATTTGTCATCTAACCCAGTCAGCAGTTGATGCCCACTAGGATTAATGGAAATATTAAAATAAAAAATTTATAAATTTTACGTGGACCTCACTTCTCGCTCCTGGAAGTAGTAAACGTTAGAAGGAAAAAAAAAAAAAAAAAAAAAAACTTTTGATACTCGGGTAGAGTATGATGAATGATACGCATGCACTTACAAATTACTGAGAAAATCCACATATAAAGATCATATTACGCTTATTTAATCATATAACTATCAGATTGACTCGCATTTATTGAATGGTTAAAAAGAATAATATCCAATGGTCTCATTTCCACAAAAACGTATGCCTCTGGCGATTGACGCCCACCATTAAAAACTTCCTGACCTTATCAGCAGGTCGGCTGACAAATAAACACTACGGTGGGACCTAGAAACGACTGAAACGTACCCATCTTGAAAAGTTTCAATGGTGGGTGTCATTATCTTCCCCACCGTTTCCGGTGGCGGCCCGGACAACTTGAGATTTGGATCTACTTATTTTTTAATTCATGTATTAAAATAAGCATGAAACAAATGGACAACATAGGCAAAAAACACATATCTCACGTTAGCCCCACACCACCCAGCACAGCACTGCTGGGGTGTTGGCAACACCACCTAATCTGCGTTCTACTTTCAAGCACTTAAAGGTGTGTTTTGGATACCACCAAATAAGTTATTTTTTTCTACTTACAGCGGTAGATAAGTAACTTATTTAAGATAAATAAGTTTAATTTATGATTAGTTATAAATAGCTTTTTTATTTAAAGTTACTTAATCACTTTAATTTAACCGAAAAAAAAAAAATCAAAATAAGCTGCTCATGGTATAAGTAGCTAATCTTTAAGTAATTTAATATCCAAACGCACTTTAATTTGGAGGCCACTATTTAGACAGCTAAGATCACCTGTTTTATATGCATCTCCAATCAATTTCTATGCATAATGGGTCCCCCAGATGGACAATCCTGATCGAAGATAACCCAGCCACGTTTAATGTAGCAATATGGTTCTATAATATTCCGGTTCTCCTTACCCTGCCGTGTCGTCTCCCTTTCATTTTGGCTGGGCACACGTTATGAACAGCTTCATGGGCTCCACCATGCTGTTTGTGTTTCATCCACACCGCCGATCAATTTTATTTTTTTCAAATGACATGAACACAAAAATGAGGTAAATCCTAATCTTAAGCAAAACGCCCACCATTGAAAACTTCTTCAGAGCCACAAAAGTTGTTTTGTATCAAGCTTATGTTTGTTTTCCCTTCGTCCAGGCCTGTATGACCTAATCAACAGGTTGGATGTCAAACAAACATTAGAGTGGGATACAGGAGGCTGTTAATGGTAGACATTGAATCACTACTGTTTTCGTGTGGTGTGGTCCACCTGAGATTTAGATCTGCCTCATTTTTTTTATCAAGCCCTATAATGATCTGAAAAAAAACGGATGGACGGCGTGTATAAAACACATGCATCATGGTGGGTCCCACAGAGCACCGACCAGACCAGTAGCCAGCGTCACTAGCAAAACTGTGTCCCCACTACCGAGGTTGGTACTGGTCGGTGCCGAAAAATCTGAGCCCCGCAATGATGTATGTCTGTTATCCATGCCGTCCATCCATTTACCCAGCTCAATTTAGGGTGTGAGCCCAAAAATGAGGCAGATCAAAATCTCAGGGGGGCCACACCACAGGAAAATAGTATTAATTGAATGTCCACCACGACAAACTTCTTATGGACCACAGGTTTTGGATCAAGCTGATACTTGTGTTTCCCCTTCATCCAGGTCTGTGTGACCTAATCAACAGATCAGTACCAACCAGTACTGAGATCCCGATTCTGGAGGGGTCACTACCGAGTCTGAGTCCAGTTGCATGAGAGGCGACTTAGCCCACCCTGACTCATCCAACCCTACCTGACACGAACAAGTCATTTGGGCGATTCGGACCAAATCAACAGCTACATTTGTGCACAAGTGGTGTACAGGATCAGTTGGGACCCAGTTTGTATTGGGTGATACATTCCAGAAATTCGGCCAATACTTCCAAACCTTGCATAGTTCCTATATTTGCAGTAGTCTTACCTTCTGTTCTTTGGCACACAGTCACAGAGCGTAGAAGCGATGAAAATGGTAATGTGAATTAGGTGTGGTATTGGGGCCAGCCCAGTCTATCTTCCCTATAGGTTCAGGACTTGGGCCCGGAGCAGGCATAGATAAACCGATAGCTACCCCCTCCTAGATGAAGATAAACACATTAACCATTTATATCTTCTGCAACCGTGTTGAACCTCAAGATGCAACTTGAACCAATCATATACTTTTTTAAGATCGATAAGCTACCCTCTTTAAGAATCTTATATGAGAATTTCATCTAGTTCACCTCCAGATGAAACACCCGGATGGTGGTTGCAACAGATATGTAATAGGAAGTTTGAAACTTCCCCAAGGAACCAGTCCAGGTATGAAATCAAGGCCCAATGCTTGGACAATGATGAATGGCCCAGACTGGGCTGTTGCCCCCAATCCAATCATCAAATGGACTAGGACTATAATGGTTAAAGGAAAAATTGTTTGACTGTTTCCTATCATCGTATAGGTGTAGTTTTAATATTGGATCCAGCACCATGTTTCAATAGTCTAAATTGGGTTTTATTGTGGATGGAGGGTATCTCCCAAAAAGAAATTCTGAAATTAACCTATTAAAAACCTTTGATAACTCGACCCTTTTACTTATAAGTTCGGCCAGTTAGAGCCAGGACCAAGGCCTTTTCAGCCTGTTAAGACCAGGTCTCAGCTAGGTTCAATGCTTAGAGGATTAAGGTCCAATGCTTAGGGCCGACCCTGACCTGGCCCTAGCTCAGTCCATTGTCACCCCTAGTGTGAATATCTAAATATGAGACCTTTTTAAGAACAGATATACTAGTGCTATCCTTGCATTTGGTTGCACCAAATATCATAAAATGTCATGATATTTTGCACCAAATTAGACTGATTCATCACAAAATCTCATGATCAACCAAACATACCCTTGAACAGAGATGCTGCCCTCTTATGCTTCTATGAAGCAGACACCGCAACATCTCCATACACGCGGCCCTTGTGTCCTATATGGACTGTGGCTTAGAAGGAATTTATATATATATATATATATATATATATATATATAGAGAGAGAGAGAGAGAGAGAGAGAGAGAGAGAGAGAGAGAGAGGAAAACCATAAAAAGGGGGTATGATGATCTGGTGTTAGAGTGGCATGTCAAAGAGTGATATGATGACTTCCATTCCCAAGCTGTCCTCCAATTGTGCTATGCGGGCCACAGCATATCACTGCTCACTGAAGAATACCAGCAGGCCCATATGAGCCACCAAATCCCAACACTATCTGCTTATTATTCAGATTGCTTACAAGCACAACCATGGTTTAGACATTGGATATCGGTTTCAGCCTCCCCAATTACCTATACAATACAGACCAATACAATCTAACCTGTATCAGCTGATTGGAGCCACCCCTATTGCACCTCAGGGTGACAAGAGATCAGCAGCCACATCATACTAGAAATTTAAAACCACAGGCATAACCCAAAAACTACATGGACTCAACAACCCTAACCAGCCAATAATGGACTTTTGGACTACCGAAAAGAATGAACATTGTATAGTCATAGCACTCCATTTATGCCACTAAGCAACATATCCAATCAACATGGGTTTTGGCTGTGGCCCATCCACAATGGCAGCTCACTGGGACACATGCTCTAGATTGCCACAAACATCATTCTAACAGGAGGCAATGAGAAATTGAGGAAAAACTAACTCACATGTCCCAAACAGAGTTCTTTTTTTTATTTCTAAAAAGACGAAAAAAGTTCACATAGAAAACTGTTCAATCCCTACCCAACCTTTTGCTTCGTGGAGCCATGTAATTTGAGTGACAGTACAAGGAAAACAGCACAACAATGCTCTAGCCTCTATCCATTTACTAGAGGGGAAAAAAAATCTAGACAGGTTTTTTTTTCTCTTAATCTTCAAGTCGTCATTTGACAGTTCTAAAACTCTCTGACTCGACTCAAATCTCAGCCCAGTCAACTCAACTCAGCAAGATTTTAAGCCAAGTCTCTGGGAAACTCGGCATTGGGTGCATGGCCTGCTCTCTCAGAGAGTCTTCAAGTCGACTCGGTAGATCGATGAACTTGACACAACTCAGTGTGAGTCAAACCAAGTCACTCAGTTTAAGCGGCAGGATATTTTATTTAAAAATAAAAAATTGGAAGCAAGATGCAAAAACTCAACCTCAACTATGGTGGCAACAATTGCCTCTCTAATATAAATAAAATAAAATAAAAACTGGAGTGGCAACAATCTTAACCAGTGAAGTATCAGTAGCGTTGCTGCTTTGAGTTATGGCTTATATTGCTTATAAGAGATCCAACTATTCTAAATATCTATCATTCAACAATCCAACTATTTTCAATTTATAATAATTAACTGTAGAGTTGAATCGAGTAAACCTAACCCACTTGAACATTGAGGCAACTTGATTTTTTGGGTTTTTTGAACTATGATTTGATAAGCGAACAGTTGTTCATGTAACTGGCATGAAAAAACATCCTCAAGGACAAACAGAAAATTTTCTCTGTGATCTAGTACATATATTTCATGGTCGCACCAGTTTATTTTTCAACCGATTGCCAATGGCAATTAAAAAATAGCCATCATCAAAGCATATCATAACCTTAATAATTTCAACTCATTTGATTAAGAAGTGTAAAAATAACTGAAGCTTATGAACAACAAAAAAAAGAAAATTGGGCAAGATTCTTATAACTTATCTGACATACGGAAGATCAGTGAAGGCCCATTCGAAGACTTGCTCGTACTGGACAGCAGCTTTGTCCCAGGTGTATTCTCTAGTCATCCCTCTCTTCATCAGTCCTTCCCAAGAAGACTTGTGCTCTCTATATGTCTGAATGGCAACCTGCAATGCCTGCCAATCACCAGTAGTTTCAGTTAAAGATGCCATCATTTCAAATATCAGAACTTAGGCACATACAGATTGCTAAACCTGCAGGCCAGATATAAACGTCTTTGGTATCTCACATTGTTCAATAGGAAATTAAGTTTATAATAGCATCTCTTGAAATTTGAACCACGTGAGATGCATGAAAAGGGAACTGCTGGAACTTTTTTTGAATTCCGTTCAGTTTATTTTGAAGGAAATGAAATTTGGGTTGCTTGATAACTGTTTAAAAATGGTGTAGGTGCTGTAATTTGCATGACTAATTGTAAAGAACTGGCCTACAATCTGAAATATCCAAAAGATCCAGTGCTTGTAGCAGTTATGCAGTAATTTTCAAAGATATGAGCAGACTTGTTACAACACTTAGCCAGAAGTACCCAGTAGTGCCTCCTTCATTTCCACTATATGTACTTTTTCCTTTTTCTTTTTCATTTTCCGTTCTGTAGGAAGTAACCTTGATAGTAGGAAGTGGTTTGACCATTTGAAGCTGTTGGATCATCTGTTCGGATTTTAATGTTAAGACATGAGTGGTGATGACTGGCTAAATGCATGCTGATTGGAATCTCTCAGAAATCTGACCAGTGATCATGATGCATACAGTGATAACTGTGGCCCAGTTATAGGTTTCGTCTTTGCAGCCGCCATTTAGCCTCATATGGCCTTTTTATTGGTGCACTCATATTTCTATTTCTACTTGATCTATTGCTTCATGTTGATAGAATAAAAGGGTGGGTTACCATGAACATTTCTAAAGTAAATATTCTCTCAGTTTAACTTACCACCAACATGCTCTCCATTGTTAGTGGAGAAAAGGTCCACCTGCCAAATAATCCACAAGAAACGTGACTTAGATGCAAATATGAAATGCCGATCAGTGCATGCAAGAAACACATAAAATACAAATTACACAATGTGATTTGAGTTTCAGAAGATAGTAGCTACCCTGTTCCCTGACCTCTACCATCATCAGCATATGGACTGAAATTCTCAACCGTATCCTGCAGTGTAAATGAAAGAGATTCATGTAAATAGATATTTGGAAGAACAACCACTGTAGGATCTTAGTATTTAACTCACTCTAAGGCCACCAGTGCAATGCACAACAGGAACAGTTCCGTAACTCATCGCATACAGCTGATTTAGTCCACAAGGTTCAAATCTCGAGGGCATCAACAGTATGTCGCATCTGTGCATTTTCAAAAAGTCAATCCAATAAGTAATTCTCAGTAGTTTATTTTCTTGATCTTTGAAGCTAAATGCAGTTTTACCCTGCGGTTATCCTGTGTGAAATGGGAACATTAAATCCAACCCATCCCCGGAACTTGTCTTTATAGAGATATTCTGCTGATCTCATCCATTCTTCAATCTCTGGGTCCCCAGATCCAAGCATAACCTGGAGCGGTTAAGATCATTAAAATATCAACTCAGACACTCTCTTAGGTTAAGGGTATTTTTGGGTTTCAAAAGTTGAAGCATTCGAGCATGGAATTTAAGGAAGCAAACTGAATTCTGCTTTTTGAGACATACATGCAGACAAGGATGCATTACCTATAAAACAGCATAAGAAAAAGGGATGCAAGATATGCATCATGAAACAGATGACCCACAATGAAAGATCAACCGATGGAGAAGTTTTATTCAAAAGAAAGACATGGAACTTACCAAACCTTTATAGAAGTTTACTTATAAGTTGTTACACATAGATAACAATATGTACATTTATCACCGTATTACTCCAAGCACAAAAATGCATAGTTCCAAAACTTGCTGACTCAACTAATAATTCAGCCAAGTCAACTCTCGACTCAATGAGATTTTGAGCTGAGTCACTGGGAAACTCAGTACTGGGTCTTACTTGGCCTGGACTCTAAGAGACTTGTCAAGTTGACTTGATGGCTCAGTTGACTCAACACAACTCGTATGACTTGAACCGACTCACTCACCTCCTGTTGGGAGATTTAAAAATAAAGGTAGGGGGAGTAGGATTCAAACCTCAAATGTCAACCCAGTGTTTTAAATAGCCGTAGCATGTGGCATAACGTTCAGCCCTCCATAGCATGTAGTGTAAATAGGTCGCGTGCAGTGTAAGCTACACGATACTTATATTTTTTAATTTAAAATTTTAAAAAATTATGATAAATAGTACGGAAAAATATAAAAAGACCTTAATAATTTTCAAATATAAGCATGTTCAAGCAAGTTATTAATTATCATTTATCAAAAGCTAATCCACATATATAAATCAAATCAAATAATTATCATACCAACAACTTTCTAAGCAAACCACTAGGGCCACACCATAAAAAACAATGCACATCCACCCATACATACACCTCAATGGGCCCCATGTGTGCCACACCATAGAAAACAATGCATATCCACACCCACACATAACCTACAGTGGGGCCCACATGGACTACACCATAGAAAACAATGCCTGCCACCACCTCAAAAAAGAAATGAAAATGAAAAAATTGCATACCAACCGTATCCTACAAATATCGCATGATAACGCCATTTTGAAAAAAAAAAAACTGATGAATATTTATTCTAAATGAAAATGAACTCATTAAGGGGCAAGAACATATCTCTTGCACACTGAAGAAGAGATTTAATCAATAAAAAATCTGAAATTTGTAACTTCGTAGCCGTATGGATGCATAGAGGGGGAAATCTAATTTCTCCTTCATTTCAGCTCCAATGTTCATCAAAATACAGCAATAGACTATCTTGTAGGCTCTAATGATCAGCCAAAAAATCCCCTTCAATGGCCTTTTGGATCAATAGATTCAAAGAAGCAAATGAGTAGTTGCATTGGAGGCTAGGGTTTGAAAGAGGGATTTTCAAAAGCCCTCTTTCGAACTCTTTTCTTTTAAGTTTTTAAGTTATCTTTATGTTGTGAGTTCGAAACATGTTTTAATAAAGAAATCACAACTGTTTTAGGTTAAAAACAATAAATCCTTTGGTTTCAATTTTACACTATAAGATTTTCTTATAATATGAGTTTTACACCATTTTACATACATAAAACTTAATAATAATAAATAAATAAAACTGTGCAAGGTACGTGTAGCGTACATGTTACGTAGTTGTATTGTACGTTACGAATGCTACATGCTATGTAGTTGTATTGTATGTTACAACCCTTGTAGCATACGCTACAGGGGATTTGCACTATTTGAATATGCTATGTAGCGCTACGGCAACGCTACGTTACGTAGCGTACACCACGCTAAAAGCACTATTTAATACATTGCGTCAACCAAAAGGAAGCAACATGCTTAACCACAGAGGTATCTATGCAGTTGTTGGTCTGAATTATGTTTGAAATTATTTAAATATATATTCACACTTTTTTCAATACACTCCTAATATTTTCAATTACAATATAATTAAATATCAAGTCGAACTGGGTCAAGTCTTCGAGTCAACCCGACCCAGCTGAACATCAAGTCAAGTTTTTGTGTTTTTGGAATATACTCCAATGCCCCAATACAAATAGGGGCCACTATGATAGTGTAAGGTGTCATGAAATTTCATAAATTTCGACCGAAATATCATGATATTTGGTGCAACCAAAAGCACCCATAATGAATTGAAGCTTTAACGCCAAAAACAGAGACAGGCCAACAACTGCAAGTGGATTGCGAGTGGAGAGACTGCCCCATTTTATGCCTTAAAGGAGGGTGCACCATTCTTGCATCCTAGTATATGAACAAGCCCCTTTAAAGAGGGGTAATTTCATGCACTGCTTCTTCACGGGAAAACATCACATGCATGTGATAAGAGTTTTGGGAACACGTTAATTCAACAGAAGGCTGACTTACCCATCCAAAAATAATAAAAAAGAAGGAGAGGAAAATCCAACTTACAAATTGGACATCTTCTTGCATAAGCTCCGGAAGCGCCAATCTAATCAGATCAATGCCCTTTTGGTAGTCTAGCCTTCCAATGAATCCAATCTATGAGATCCAACCCAAAATCAATTACAAAATAATGATGCAGTTGAGTTATAACCAGAGAAGAACCAAGCACTTAGCTCTCACCATCGGACAATCAGGCCTGACATCCAACCCCAATTCTTTCTGTAAAGCAGTCTTGCATTTAACCTGCAATTTTAGACAATTTAGACCGAGAATGACACCCATGAAAGAAAATCAGTGAAGGCTTTTGAAAGAAAGAGCAAGAAATATGAATTCTCAAGTTTTCCTCACCTTCCCAGATGGGTCACTGACAGAGTAATGGAATGGTATATATTTATCTGAAGCCGGGTCCCATTCGTCAACATCGATGCCATTGGTAATTCCTAGTGGTAACAGAGACTTATTTCAATTCAGAAACCACTTTCAAAGATGAGGCATAACTAGAAGTACATTTGGAAGTGCCTACAGAATGAGGTGGAATAGCCACAAAAAATAAAAACCAATAACCAGCTCATTCGGGTTTCTTTCTTTGCGTGCCCCAAACGCAGCAATCATGCAACCAAATATTGATTTCAAGGTACTTCCGAATGGTGCCTAAACCATAGACCACAAATTTGCAAGACGTGCATACCATTCAGGACACTCTTTCGGCTAGCTAGGAGCTCATGAAGACCATATCCACCTTCACTAGTCGTTATTTCCCATGAATAACCCTGCCAGAAGAAGAGAAGCTCAACTCCAATGGGATGTGGAAAAACACCAGGTGAAAAAGATCCTATATAGGAAAATGACCTGGCTAACAGTCAGTATCCGATCAGCTGTCACAACTGCACCCTTCAGAGCATTGACAGCTTCACCTTTGTCAAGAGCGTGTTTTCTCGCCCATGTGGGAAATACCCATTCCAGTGCCCCATACCACTCAGGCGGCAACCCCAAATTCATATAGGTTGTTCCTGGCTCAACTCCCTGGCATGACAAGAAAAAAAAAATGAAAATAATTCTAGAATAATATTTACAGGTATGAAATTGTCTGAAATTTGATGTCAGAACAAATATGCTTCCACAACTTCTTGTTGAAAGCTTATAAACACAAAGCAATGACATGAAGTGCCAACCTGATGTGCAAGGTTATGTATGATGAGAATGCTACGGGCATCTTGATAAACACCATGTGGACGATATTTAGCTGCCAAAAGCCTGGATGACAAATAGAATGCTGGGGAAGATCAATACTTCATCAAGGTGTATGAACCTGACAGCAAAATGCATGCACTTGAAACAAGAAACACAATTGAAAAAATTCAAGAAATAAACAGAAGTTAGATTCTTGCTCAAAATGGAGTATAAGAAAAACGGTATCGCTGAAAGTTTAGAGCATTGTTAAGGAGGTTTGGATTTCTAGTAATCAACTGATGTGGATGGAGTAGAAACTCATTGGAGCTTCTATAATTTGTTGGGAACTAGGTGTTTGTCGCCAAATATCATGAGAAATATACAACTTAGGAGAAGGATTGGTAAATAACTAATGCACATCATACAACTGGAGAAACAAGCTAGAGAAGCAACGGGCCATAGCAAGGCCGATGATCTTGACAAGATGGGAGCAAGCAGTGTCTCCAAATCAGAGTGTCATCAGTAGGTGATCCGCTCGCAGGGTAGTCACCATCAGTGTTTGTGGTATCTTCGGCTGATATTATCAGTTTCACACCACTGAAATACATCATTTCAGCATACCAATAGCGATATCAACCCTTCTTCCCCTTTTTTTCTCAAAAAATAAAAAAGAAAGAAAGAAAAGAAAAGAAAAAAGAAATCAAATCTACAAATTCATGTTTGTTCTCAATCCTTCCACTTCTAATCCCTTGTGTATCCCTTATGTGAATCCGACCTAGTCCCTTCAATTATTTCGAGGAGAAAGTGGATTTCTATTTTTATTTTTATTTTTTGCAGAAATCAAGATCAGAAAATGGGTGGACCCAATTTTGAAACGGTAATTTATTTTTTTTCAAATCACTTGGAATCAATACAAATAAGATGGAAATCCATGATTTTGCATGCTTTACATGCAAAATCTGCTGGGAAGATGCTACTTGACTGGAATGGGCTTATATTTGGTAAGATCAAATTGATTATCTGGCATATGGCTATTCTTGCCATTTGGTGGGCTGTCTGGGAAGAAAGGAACAATAGATGCTTCAATGATACTTCTTCAACTGCTAAGGCTGTGGGTTCCAGGGCTAAGAAGATGGTAATAGAATGCGCAGGCAATGTTGGGGATCTGAAAGTTGTTGATTTTAGTTTTTTAGGTGGCTAGGTGTTTTCTGCTATCTCAGCAGATTCCCTCCTTTTTTGTTTCTGTTTCCTTTTCTCTTGTAACCCTTTTGTTTTTCCCCTCTTTTAGTTCAATGCAGTTTCTCTTTTGTTGCTTCTAAAAAAAAAAAATCATGGATTTCAACCTCCGATTTGGGGATTTGGGGAAAATGGAGAAAATTGCTTGTGTTTTCATACACGCCTTCTTAGATTTATAAATGATATGAATTTATCTTGAATATAATTGCATTACTTTTGTCAGACAACGATAATTTAGGACCCTGTACAAAGGAAACCCATCTTGTGCATTTGTTTTCTGTGATCTTTTTTTTTTTTTTCAAATCACTTGGAATCAATAGAAATAAGATGAATATTCATGATTTTGCATGTTTTGCATGCTGAATCATGGATTTCAACCTCCAATTTGGGGATTTGGGGAAAATGGAGAAATTTTCTTGTGTTTTCATACACATCTTCTTAGAGTTATAAATAATGTGAATTTATCTTGAATATAATTACGTTACTTCTGTCAAACAACGATAATTTAGGACCCTGTACAAAGGAAACCTATCTTGTGCATTTGTTTTTTTGTGATTTGTTTATTTCTAAGTGTATATTGATATCTTTTTCAACATCCCCTGAAGTTTCATTGAAAAAATTGACCAATTTCTTAATGTTTCCCAAAAACAGCAAAACATTACGTGATACATCCGATATCACGGTATTTAATAACGGTAACAGTGCCCATAGCGGGAATTGTTGTTATTGTCATGAGCAACGGCCATTATTACGCCCCCCGTAACAGTCTTTTTTTTTGTGTGTGCTCAAAAAAATCTGAAAAATATGGAAAATCCCATTTAATTATAGGATTGAAAATATGTATTCTTTTCTGATTTTTAACACGTTTCTGATAGCGTAATGGTCCACTCTTTGGTAAGAATGTTGTCTCTGGCCTGACAGTCTTCGATTGGCTGTAAAATTAATATATTTGATTTCCTAAATATATTTTATCAATGATGCTATATAAGTAAGATAATATTGGTACTAATTAGACAATTGATGATGGATTATATTCAATTCATGGATGTAAAATTTTAATAGAAAAAAATAATTTAAAAATATATACATTATTATAATGCGAAAATACAAATTTTAATAGAAAAAAATAATTTAAAAAATATTATTATTATGCGAAAATACAAAAAAAAAAAAAAAAAAAAAAAAAAAAGGCTTGTAAACATCATATCTATTATTCCATTCTAACATTCCATGCATTCCTAACCTTAATCCTTTAAAATCAGCTTTTAAAAATAAAAAATTTAAAAAAATTCTAATTTTTTCACATTTTTCATAAATCGCCAATAAATGTGCGAAAATACAAAATAAAAAATAAATAAAATTTTGAAAAAAGCTTACAAACATCATATCTATTATTGCATTCTAACATTCCATGCATTCCTAACCTTAACCCTTTAAAATCAGCAAATAATAATAATAATAATTTATTTCTAATCTTTTCGCATTTTTCATAAATCACCAATAAATGTGCGAAAATAAAAAATAAAAAATAAAAAAAAATAAAAACATAATAAAATAAAATTTTGAAAAAAGCATACAAACATCAGATCTATTATTGCATTCTAACATTCCATGCATTTCTAACCATAATCCTTTCAATTCAAAAAAAAAAAAAAAAAAAAAAACCCATATTTTTCATAAATCACCAATAAATGGTGCGAAAATACCAAAAAATCAAAAAAAAAAATGCATAAATTTCAGCAACACCGAATTGATTTAGTGTGTCATCACTTGTTTTCATCAATTTTAGCAAGAAATCAGAAGAAAAAACATCTACTAACCTCTATTTTGAAAATCCCCAAAATGGCCCACCACTCACTTGAGGTTCGATTCATCAAAACGTATTTGATTTGAAGTTTTAATCTTCAAAAGTATGGTAGAAGGACCCGAAATCAATATAGAATCAACTTAAGAACAAAGAAAATCAGAGAGAAGTGGAAAAAATCAACAAATGTTGTCCCTTTTAAATAATAATAAAAAGAGCCGTATTTTTACCATTACGCCATAACGGCTGTTACGGGTCCCATTTTCAGCCCTGCCCATTTTTTAACCCTGTAATACGTAAGCCATTATGGAATGGCCTGTGCCATGACCATTATGGAATGGCCGTACACCCGTAACATAACCATTTTTTAATACCTTGTCCGATATTTCCCATGTGATAACTGATATGTTTCCGTATCCCAAGGGTGCGATACATCCGTCGATACCGATACGGAAGGTTGCCCAGTTTTCGTCAAGTTGTGTCATGTTCTAGATTGGTGGCTGGTTTTGGCCCTTTTGTTCTGCTTTTTTATGGTTTTGCAGTTCAATAATATTCTCCATTCATCATTAAATAATAATAATAATAATAATAACTCTATTTTCCTTTTTTATCCAAGAAAGGAATTTCATATATATTTCATTAATGATCCAGTAGGTTATTGCCAAACCAGCTTACTAAACAAATTAAAAGAAAAAATGTTAAATAGCAAACAACTCTTACTAGCATTCATGAAGTAAACAGTAAGGTACTTTGTAGAGAACAGTGGAAAAAATGCAAAACAGAAAAAGAAAGAAGCTGAAGGATGATGAAAAACAATTAACAACTGAAGGTTAACATCATACACTGGTACAAGACTTGCATGCCAATCGTTAACAAGGAACAAGCACTTCTCGCCATAGGTAAACCCGCCCAATGGAAGAACCAAAGGAGCCTCACATGCTGCATGGCAAAGTAGTGTGAACCGAAACTGTGAACAAAAAACAGAACACCTGGTCATTGACAGAAAAGTACAGGATATGATTCAACCGACTTGACTCCAAAACTATGAATTATCATTGCTACCTGATTGTCACCAAAAGCACCAAAGGAATCACCATACGGATTTCCAGGTCTATGGTAACAAGCATGATCAACAAATACCTGACAAGAAAGATACAAGAGCTCAATAGGTTATCTGAGAGTATCAAAGAGATGACGATGGTGGTGGCTGTTGTGAAATAAATATGAAAAATCCAAAGAAAGAAATCAAGATTACACTTTTGAATATGAAAAAAGATTTAAGTTGCATACCCAATCAACACCTGCTCTATACTCGTGGAAAAATGAAACTTCCTGCTCTCCTCCAAAGCAAAAAGTCTTGATGCAACATCCAACATCCGATGCACCAGCTAGAACATCATCCGAAACTCCATTCAAATATCTCGGAGATATTACCATCACACGATGACCACGAGCTGCAAGGGCAATAGGCAAAGAACCACAAACATCTCCAAGACCTCCTGTTTTTGAATATGGAGCAGCTTCAGCAGTAACAAAGACAATGTTATATGTTATTCTAGTTTCAGATTTCCCCTCCTCTTCACCACCCTTTTCTTCTCCTTCTTCTTCTCTAGCAGTGACTGCATTGGTAGTAAAGTCAACAGCTTCCTTCTTGCCTACATTTCAAGTGATATTACTTTCAATCAGTTCCAGAACTTAAGATGAAAGCATTGCAACCACCAAAACCAAACATTAAGGTCACTAATATCAGTTGAATAATGAACGACTTGAATGTGAATTTTATTTACAAAGAAATCATATTAAACATACTGAGGGGCTGTTTGGTTGCCACTTGCCACAAATGTTGGATTCGGACAGCTTAGCGTGGATTGTGGCACGGTCCATGGTTTGTCAACTTCCACTATCGGGAGAGTGGCACCAATTCTGACAAAAATAAGCAAAGGGTTATCCAGAAAACTAGCCGTTACCTTTGACAAGGGAATCCGGATAGAAAGCTGGTTGTAGCCTATTTTACATAGAATACACAAGTAGCTACTTTTGTGCACATGCATGCCACATGTGCCATATAAGCCGCCCATGTTAATGTGATGCTAGTAAGACCACCCATTTTCAAGCACTCCACACGTACCACATCCAACTTTCAAGTGCCCCATATGTGCCATATTTGCCCCTACACACATGTACACATGCCATGTGCCACAATGCATGTTCAAGTAACCCACAAGTGATGTCATGCATGTTCAAGCGACCCACAGGTGCCACATATGCAAGTATCAATCAACAAATCCACCGCATGTCTACATTCCCAATGTGTCCAATGTGTACGAGAGAGGTATGCTCATCCAGACAAGGAGTTTGGCAAACACCAGTTTGTACAGTAGAATAGTCAATCCATACGAGCATATTCAAACAAGCCTTAGCTGGACAGATGTGTTCAGATTAGCCTATCCAAACAAAACTTGTAACCATGCTCTTAATGATCTTAACTTGTGAAAGTTCAAGGTTCGAATGCAAATGCTAGAAAAACGAGCTACATCAAGCACATACATTCAAAGCATCATAATGCCACCATCTTGAACAGGAACAACAACAACAAAAAAAAAATGGCGCCTATCACCTTCTCAAGCTACCAAAGTTTCCACACGCACTCATACCCACCTACACATGCATACAAAACAGTACTCATCCACAAAAACCAAAAGGGCGCACATGTTGACGCCAATGCAGATATAGTAATTATGACAGCACTGGGAACATTTCATTGCAGTCACTTGATTTCCTGAATTCATAATTCTAGATTAACAGTAAGATGCATAGTGGAGAACTTCAAATTCTATCAATTTCAGAACTTCAAATGATACTAGACAGACAACAAAGTCCAACCCATATTGGATTGAAACAGGGGTGCAACCACTTTCTTTCAAGAGGTGTCCATTGACCTTTTACAACTGTATTGCTATAAGTCTTGCCTAACAAGACCAGACTCAAGGCAACATTGTGATGAGTCAAACTCTTTGAATCGAGCTTGATTATATTTTTAAACCAAGGATTTTATTTTATTTTTTATTTTAAGTTTAAAAGAACAAGGTAACAGATTTTGAATCTCTCATCTTTACCTATCAAACAAGCATAAGAAAATATTTTTTTATTCCAAAGTCAAAACCATAGAATTCAGAAACACCAACAATAACATACATACATGTGTTTCTCACAAGTCACATCTAACAGTAATATACAGCCATTGCCAACCTAAACCTCAATTGAGTTTGAAAAATGGACAAGCTTTTTCCAAGAAATGGGCACGTAAATCCTTGAAATTGGTGAAGTATGTGTTTGGATGCCCAACTGAATCGACTGGCAAAACATTAGGTTCAATCAAGAGGACATGACCAAACTTCAATGATATTTCCTACTATTCGTACAAGGAATTAGCCTTCAAATTGGAGTTACATTGCATTCAACTCCAACTTGGAACTGACATAATTTCAGTTTGGAGCCTATTCCCTCGTACAATTTTGTGGAGTACCCGGAAGGAATGTAATAGAAGAATTCTTTTTATGATCTCTCTTCTCCACTCTCTTGAATCAAGAAGCAAATTAAGTTTCTTCTCATGAGTTAGGGGCCCTTCCCTAAGAGGTTCAAGTGGGTTTCTAAAGGTATTCAATGATGGTAACAGTGGCCACAACAGCCACTGCCATTATAGTTATGATATGGTCCGTAATGGCCATTATGACCTCTCGTTTTTCTTTTGTCTTTTTTCTTTTTCTTTTTTCGAAAAAACCTGTACCAGCCCCCGTTAGCCTTTTTTTTCCTGTAACGGTTGTAACGTATTTTTTAATACCTTGGCTTTTTAGCATTGGTGCTGCATGGAGACGATAGAAGCTAAGTGAAAGCTAGTGTTTTCTGCAAGAGTTGGAAATGAAATGATAAAAGCAGGTGCACAGCTGTTTAGAGAAATTGTGGGGCCTTCGGTGAGGTTAATAGTCAAGGGCAAGAGTACCATTGACTGGACCTCCGGCTTTATCCTTGAGTCTTGTACGCATAATTTTCTTGTCAATGAAACTTGGGGTGCGAGTCACTTCACAGTGTGTCATTTAAGCCAGTTTCCAGAAGCACGAATGCCCCATCTGATTGTTTGGCAAAGGAGTGCTGTGGCAGTCTATGTGTGCAGGAGATGTGTATAATGGATGGTTGTATCCTTTTGGTTACAAGCATCATTATGGATTGGGGGAAAAGAAAAGGAGTGAATTCTACGGAAAACTATTGCAAATTGATCATTCACACTTGATTGAACTAATTATTGCAACCCCAATTTGATAGTGTATCCAAACCATGTGAAATTGAAGTTTTGTATTGGCTCAAGAACAGAACAGAACAGAACCCCAGGCCTATTGCGCATGCTAAAGTAGTCTGAAAATATTCAATTTACTGCAACCTACGTCAGGTGCAATCCAGAGCTACGTAGTTCGCTAACTGGCAATCATATTTCTAAACCATAATTTTTTCGGGCATGATCGTTATCACTTGAAGATCAAAGAATACAATACAATAAAATGAGGAAGAATGCGAAGGTGATTTGCGCAGGAAGAGATTCAAAGGTGATTCACAGCACAGGTGCCAAGGAAATATGTTTATACGAGATCCCTGTTTCCGGATGGGGCCCACTGAGAAAACGTGCTGCCCCATAAATAAGGACAACCCACTCCACGCGGGCCACACATGCAAAATGGGTGATGATCAGGAAACAAATCAACAATTATCTATCTACATTCAATGCGCAAGCATGGCCCGAGCAATGGAGCAGACCAGCGTGATTTTCAGCCCCAAGAATGTTTACAGTGGGCCCCACTTGATGAATCACCATAGCATTTCTCCAATTGCACACATATATTAGCTTCCATTCATTATTCACTGCCCGGTTCTGTCATTTAAATCCCATATCAAATCACAGATGCAAAAATAAGATCAGGAACAATATTAGGTTCATTAAGAAAAAAGAAAATTAAACTTAAAAAAGAAAAAGATACATGATCCAGTGCTCTTAGAGCACCATAAGTTCAAGTGCCCCTACTAGCATCAATGTGCTTGAACACTCTAATCGATCAATCTGAACAGTCCATTAAGTCCAGACCCTTTCTAATGCACTGCCACGCAAATATCACACCCACCGAATGATCGAATCCGTCCTTAATTGTGCCTTTTTTTCTCTTCTTCTTTTTTTTTTTTTTTACATTCACCCATTTATCAAGCTATGGATAAGATCTCTTACAAGTGTTAGAACCACAAGCAATCCATAACGGCCCCCAAACTGTTAATTGGACCTATTTTATGTAAATGATCTCAACCGTTCAAATTAGAGGCATCAGATGTCTAACACGCTACATCGGTGCGATTTTTGCATAGCCCATGAAAAATGCGCTGGACCTGATGGATGGTTCGTATTGGCCAACCGGGCGGTCTAAGAGTCCCGATGAAACTAGGAGCACCACAACTTATAGTGTTCTGGCCTCTGAGTGCCCTGGATCGTTTCAAAACATACCCTAATCATTAAAATTCACAAAAAAAATAAATAAATAAAATTTAAAAAAAAAAAAAAAAAAAAAATCCTCACCAGCAAGATCAACCTGCTGAAATCCAATGACAGAAGAATCCTTCTCTTTCCCAAAAATAACCTCCGAACCCTCCCTCTCTTCAATGGCAGCAGACCAGTCTTGGGAGCTTCGGAAACCGCCACCACCGCCTTCGTCCCTGCCCTTCTTTACACATCTCCTCCTCACACACAAAAAACCACCTTCGTTGCGTTTGATCGAGAGAGGCAGAGTCAAACGTCCGACGCGCGAATTCTTCAGACACGATCTGGAAGGAGGAGAAGAGCGAGCAATACCAGCAGAGGTCTTGCCAGCAGCGATGTGCAGAGCTTCCATCAGACGAGACGAGAATGAGAACAGAGAGGAAGGAAAAGGAAAGAGGATAAGGGCATCAATGGAATAAAGAAAAAAAAATTGGAAGACGAGCAGCTTCTTCTGCTTTCTTCTTTACAGGAAGAGTTTGAAGGAAGGTTGGCTCTGCAGACGCTTGAGAGAGACAAAAGGCCCAGTTACAGTGTACACGTGGCAGTTCCGCGTTGGGGACACGTGGAAAGCGCGCGGGAGCCGGATCGTGTCAAGGTCGGAGAGGTGAGTGACCGGATTCACGCGTCCTCACGAGCGGAGGCATCTACGTGGCAATCTTTGAAAATCCGCTGATCAGGTGGTGTTGGGAACACCAACCCCACCGGTGATGTATCGATGTGTTGGGCCCAACTTGATGTGTGTGTTTTATATCCACGACGTCCATCCGTTTTCCCTCTCATCTTAGTGTATGGACCTACAAATGAAGCAAATCAAAAGCTCAAATGAGCCACGTTACAGGAAATAGTGGTAATTGAACGCCCACCGTTATAATCTTCATGTGCGACGTAAAAGATTCCAATCATATTGATATGTGTCTTTTCCTAGATTCAGGTCTGACCGACCGGGTTGGAAGACAAATAAATATTATAATAGGCCATAAAAAGTTTCCAACGCTAGTGTCATTGTCCAAAACCGTTTCATACAGTACAGTACACTTCAGCCTTGGATATACTTCATTTTTAATTTATGATTTAAAATAAATTCAAAAAAAAAACAATTTCCTACGCGCGTCGCACTTATGGACCGCGGACCTTTAACCTCTTAAAGTCCACTTATTTTTAGCTCTCAGGATTAAGCCCCAGTTGTACGGGCAGCTTTTCGCAGGTCGAAAATGCTACCATCTGAGCCATTCTTATTCCTTCTTTTCACCTATTTTCTTCGTTAAATATCCGGAGTATCTCCGTTATACTATCCCATTATATTTCCATGTTTTAGTCTACTCAAGGCTAGCTATACTTGTTTCATGAGAATATAAGAATGCATTGATAAACATAAAATACTATAGGCTTTTTTTCAAAGAACGGGTTTCACTTCAACACATTTTTATTTTTTTTACTCGAACATAGATATCACGGATACGGCGTTTGTGGGATATAAGGACGTTTAAATTATTAAGAAATTATCTAGAAGTTTGTAGTCAATTTCATGCATTGCTAAATCAATTTTATATGGTTATCTAATAAATTTCAAGAAGTTTGCGGTTAATTTAACAATGTTTCATGGCCAATTTCACATAGTTCTCAATCAATTTACTGAATTGATCGGTCAACTTCTTGCACTACTTGGTCAATTTCACGCATTTTACCGTCAAATTATAGTACATTTTTGTAATACGACTGTGAATTTGTAGTCCATTTTTTGTAATATAACTGTGAATGTTATATATTAAATACATTTGTTGCTTTCTTTGAAATTATAATTTTTTTACCACCACGATTCAAATTTTTAATAAGACATTCATTTCACAGTCAATTTGTCACGCCTCAAACCCGAAAAATAGGATTCACACGAATCTCAATCACCGAATCCGGTGCCGACAGCCTCCGTAGTATCCCATTCTCAGCTCCCAGCGCCCATACGCCAAATTCCGATCCTGCGATCTTACAAGGAGGATTTTCTGATGTACATTTATCTCGTAAGAAGCATAATCACAAGTTTACCCAAATCATAAAGGTAACATCATCATCACATATCCACAAATATAATCATACGATGCTGAAAGGGAAATACATATGTCAAAATTAAAGCTCCAGAAAACAGTTGCACGCTCCAAGCTCAATGCTGCTGCAACCTAACGCCACCTGCACGCATCTATCGTGCATAAGCTTATAGAAAGCTTAGTGGGTGGTGAAAGTGTGTGCATGAGGTAAGTGTTAAGTAAGCAATATCAGAGTAATCAGGGTAAGAGAAAATACTGGTAAACCCATAATCATACAATATCAGAAACACTGACAAGATCATAAATCATACGAAATTAGGGTAATATGAAAACATGCTAATAGGCCCATAAATACCATCAGTCCTATTCAGGCTCTCCGACGTAAAAATATAAAAAAACAATATCATGTACTGATGAAGCAATGTAGATCGACTATGCAATGCAGAGACAACAAACCAACTATCAAATGCTGATGATGCAATGCAATATACAAATCCTAATGAGTCCACAAAATACCGTCAGTTGTATCTAGGCCGTATAAATGCAGGAACATAGTAACCTAAAATGTCATATGCGTGCAGATGTAATGTGATATGCAATGTAAATGAAATGACCAAGATGAAGTGTGAAGTCGGGATGATATTACGTAATGTCGTAGACCACGGGGTCCACCACAAGGGACTTCGATCCAAGCCAGTCTCATACATAAATTTGGATAGTCAGTCTCAATGTGGTAAACCCCTGATCTCAGGTTAGTCGTGCATCCAACTGAAATCCTGGTCATGCGAAGGTACACGTAACAAATAGATGCGCACAATCAGCCCGAGTAGAAAGTGAATGAATGAATGCATGAGTATGCAATTCCTATTCAATAAGTCCACATATCAGTACGGTTACTCTCTGAGAAATCACCGGAATTTATTACACTCCAAATAGAACTGTCGCTCTCCCTAGCCGCACAGTCCAAGTGAGCGTAAGAAACCTCTCTACCTGCCTGACCAATAGTCTGTCAATACTTATCCGGCACGTCGATAGCTGACCCATTCTGCGAGTTGGTCAAACTCAGCCTAGCTTTACCCCCTGTGCTCGGGTGGGTAAGGCCGCACCCCCTTCCAACCGACCACGACACAGTGGAGAGCGTAACCATCTGAAAATTGGCACTCAACGCTCATCTACCCACTCGGTCTAAACGTTGGAGCATCCTCTGGTACCAAGAGGGTGTTTAGAAATTTTCACTCAGGGCCATCTATAGCAACCCGATGCTCGAACAGATTTTCGGTGTCTCATCTGGCCATCCACGATATGCCTGTAGAGGCTACGACCCTAATGTCACTAGGGCGTACAGTAATCACAACACAATGCAAGATGCATGAGTCATACAATCCAATCATACATCAATCCTGCGCATGTCGTGCGCTCATGTGGGAGAACCTCCGCCTATCAGGGAGTCTCATATCATCCTGCCCAATGACATATGTAATGATCAATCACATCTCATAACAAACATGCAGATGATGCGTATGGGCATGTACCATGATGCTGTGCAGTCACATACTCATAATCGATATCACAATCGGCCTCGACAATGTGGACATCTAACCAACATTATCCCAAGAGATGGCACACATAGAGTCAAACACATAATGGGCCCACGGCCTCATACAAAGGCCTAATATACAACACGATGGGCCCTACTCAAGGGTTTAATACACATCACGATGGGCCTTTCACATGGGCCTAATATACATCACAATGGGCCTTGCCCATAGGCCATGAATACATCACAATGGGCCTTACCCATGGGCCATGAATACATCACAATGGGCCTTACCAATGGGCCATGAATACATCACAATGGACCTTGCCCATGGGCCATGAATACATCACAATGGGTCTTGCCCATGGGCCCCAAATACATGACATGTGGGCCTTACACATGGGTCTTGAATAAATCAAATGGGTCATGCATCATGGGCCTAATACGAGTCACAATGAGCCTCAACTACAGGTCACATGTACATCATATAGGTCTCGACAATCGGCCTTGACAATCGAAATCGACAATCGGTCACGTCAATCGAAAATCGACAATCAGTCATGATAATTGAAATCAGCAATCGGTCACTTTAATCAGAATCGATCGGTAATCAGAGTCGACAAATCGGTCACGTCAATCGGTCATAACAATTGGAATCGATCGATAATCAAAATCGGTAAATCGGTCACGTCGATCGGAATCGGCAATCGGTCACGACAATCGGAATCAGTAATCGGTCACGTTAATCAGAATCGATCGATAATCAGAGTCGGTAAATCAGTCACGTCAATCAGAATCAGCAATCGGTCATGACAATTGGAATCGATCGATAATCAGAATCGATAAATCATTCACGTCGATCGAAATCGGCAATCGGTCACGACAATCGGAATCAGCAATCAGTCATGTTAATCGAAATCGATCAATAATCAGAGTCAGCAAATCAGTCACGTCAATCGGAATCAGCAATCGGTCATGACAATCAGAATCGATCGATAATCAGAATCGGTAAATCGGTCACGTTAATCGAAATCGACAATCGGTCACGACAATCGGAATCGACTTCTACGCAATGTAGGATCCATAGATGGACAACCGATGGTAGACTAAACAATATTAATGAGGCCCAGTCGTTTATGATAACTCACTAAAGAATGATAAGAATGGGCCTATCCAGGACTAAGGGAATGTCACAGTGTGGACGTTTAACCACCACTGCACATCAATGTGGACATTCAACCAAGATTGCACCTAAGGAGTGGCCCACATAGGGCCAAACGTATAGTGGGCCCACAGCCTCACATAAGGGCCTAATATACATCATAATGGGCCTCGCTCATGGGCCACATATACATCACAATGGACCTCAAATACATCACGATGGACCACAACCCATGGGCTTCAAATACGCAATGGGTGGGCCCTACATATGGGCCTTTATATACATTGCAACGGGCCTTGTGTACATCAAGTCGGGCCTCAACATATGGGCTGAAAATACATCTCAACGGGCTATGACCTATGGGCCTCAGTACATCAAAAGGGCCACGCGTCAGGGGCCTAATACATATCACAATGGGCTTTATTCATAGGCCACAAATACATCACAATGGGCCTTGCCCATAGGCCTATGAAATGCATACAACATGGTGGGGGTCATTCATGACAGTACCGTACCGTCCAAATAGCCAGCACCGTCCAGCACATCTGGATGGTGTGGATGAAACAAATATATCACGGTGTGGCCCACATGGCACCGTCCACAGATGGATGGTGCAGATACAAAAATACATACATTAAGTAGGAATCCCATGTCCCTGGACAGATGAGTAGAATGGATGTAGAATAAACTCATCAAGGTGGATCATGTTTGGGATGGCACAGATAAACACATATATCATGGTAGGGCCTCACTAGTACTGTCCAGATATGGACAGTGGGGATACATATATACATATGGCAAGGTGGGCCCCATCATAATGTTTATTTCCCATCCAATCTGTCCATACGGTCACGAGGACCTGGTTGGAGAGGAAAAACAAATATCATTTAGATCCAAAACTCCTGTGACCCCGAATGGTCTCAACGGTAGACGCTCAATCCCTCACTGATTGCAGTGTGGTCCACCTGATAGATCTACTTCATCATTTTATATTTTTTTTTTATTTTTTTTTTTAGTCTCAAGCCTTAAAACGAGCATGCCAAATGGATGGATGGCATGGACGTACACAGCATGGTGATTGGGACCACTAAACTTGCTGAGGTTTAATACAGCAGCTTTATAGCTGGTGTAGGCGTACACCAACCAATCCACCCACTACAGGCGAGCCCCAAAGAAATGGACGGTGTGGCTGAAGCACATCCGTAGAGGTGGGTCCCACCGTCTAGTAAGCTGGTTGGTGAGGATAAGACCCAAACCTCACGGTTGGCCTCATAAGATGGATGGCGTTGATGAAGCACACGCATCACGGTGTTGTTGATCTGGACCATTGCAAAGGGACGGCTGGAAGAACACATGCCTCATGGGGTCCACACAAAAGGACAGTGAGGATGAAACGTACAGCACTAGCTGACGTCGACATCAGCTATATAGTTGGCGGGTTCCACCATCCACAGATGGACGGTGGATAAGACACATACCTCATGCTCGCACCCACATGGCTTGCTGACTTCAAATACTGCCGCTGTGGGTGGACGGTTATGATATAGCACATCCCTCGTGATCAGGGCACCAACCGCTGGCCCACCGTCCAAAGGGACGGTTTGGATCATATCTCATGGGATGGTGGGCCACGTTGATGGGATCCATGGATGGATAAAACCCATACAGCAAAGGTGGATCCCACGCGTGGCCTCCATAATACACTAGAATATTAATATATATATATATATATATATATATATATATATATATATATATATATATATATATATATATATATATATATATATATATATATATTACGTGTGTGTATATATATATATATACACATACATGCATCAGCGTCCACGCCCACTGGACAGCCTGGACATGATATACAATCAAGGTGGGGTCCACGTCCCACGTGGATAGACCCAGCACATCATCAAGGTGGGGTCCACGTTCCACACGCTGGACAGTGGACCCAACACATCAGGTGGGTCCCAAGTGAGTGGGCCTCCCCACTATCAAGCTGATATTTGTGTTTTTTACTTCGTCTGGGACTGTCCAGACGTGCAACCAGGTGGACCCACTTGACGGACGACATGAATAAAATACATACACCACAGTGGGTCCACAGTTGGTGTGGATCGAGTGGGCCAGACCCATGATCATCTTCACCATAAGAAGAGAAAGAGAGAAGACGGTGAAAATGGGAAGGACCTCGCCACTATGGGCCCCTCTTAGATACAAAACATACATCAAGATGGGTCCCACCACAAGAGGGCCCTAAAATCATCAAAATCATACAAAAATCACCCACCTATTAGCCTCTTTCGTGGTCCGATGGAACGCCAATATCCTTGGCTTCGATTTCAATGGAAGAAGATGAAGAATAAAGGGTTGAGATGGGAGATGAGAGGGAGTAGGAAATGGGCCACACTTGTGGCTTTCTTGGAGAGGAGGGAAAGCTTGGACGTGAGATGTGAGTTTGCTTGGAATGAAATTGAAAATGAAGGAGAGAGAAGGTTGTAAAGAGAGAAAGAGTAATGGGTGATGGATGGGGTGAGTGATGTGTGTAAGAAAAAGGTGGCTTGTGTAAGAACTTTTTGACTTTGGGGTTGCTTGGGGAAGGGTGTGAGAGGTGATGTGTACTTGACATGTACTTGACATGTGATGGATTGATGGATTGATGGATTGATGTGACATCTCGTAAAGATTCTCTTGGGTTTCACAATGCGCGGCGTTTTCCTCGCACCGGACGTCGGCCTACATCTCCTGACTAGGGTATTGCCTCGGCGCGCGAGTCGCGGCATCGAAACCGCAGCGACGGCGCGGTCACTATGGTAAAGACCTTGGGTTGAGTCAATTCAGGCTGACGGCATATGAGTTAGGGTCACACGTAAATATCGGTTATGGGTCGAAGGTTGCCGGACTTTAACCGGTAAAACCGCGGAAGTGTACAAAATAGTACGGTCTAGGATACGAGGCTTACACAATTTCCTTCACTTTATAGTCAATTCCATACATTTCACAATTAATTCCATGCGATTCTCCCTCACTTCACAGCAATTCAATTCATTTTGTGGTCAATTCCCTTAACTTCACGGTCAATTCCCTTCACTTCACGATCAATTCCATACATTTCATGGTTAATTCAATGTGATTCACCCTCACTTCACTGTCAATTCATTTCACGGTCAATTCCCTTCCCTTCACTGTCAATTTCATGCATTTCATGATCAATTCCCTTCACTTCACGATCAATTTCATGCATTTCACGGTCAATTCCCTTCACTTCACGGTCAATTTCATGCATTTCACAGTTAATTCAATGCAATTTCCCCTTACTTTACGATCAATTCAATTCATTTCACAGTCGATTCCCTTCACTTCATGGCCAATTCCATGCATTTCACGGTTAATTCCGACGATTCCCTTTCACTTCACGGTCAATCCCCTTCATTTCACGGTCAATCCCCTTCATTTCACGGTCAATTCCCTTCACTTCACGGCAATTCAATTCATTTCACGGTCAATCTCCTTCACTTCACAGTCATTTCCATTCATTTCACGGTCAATTTAATTCACTTCTCGATCAATCCCCTTCATTTCATGGTCAATTCCCTTTACTTCTAACGGTTAATTCCGTTGTTTCTCCTTCACTTCACGGTCAATTCAATTCCCTTAAATTCACTCACTTTGTGGTCATTTTCAATCACTTAAAATTCATCACGAAGTGAGTGAACTTGCCCCGAAAGTGAGTGAAATTGACCGCGAAGTGAGTGAAAATCATCGCAAACTGAGTGGCATAGATCCTTGTAATTGAGAACTTTAAAAATTTCACCGATAAGTCGGTCATATTTAAGCTAGTACAATGGTGGATTTCCTACTACTTGGTCAAATTCACTTTATACATGTGAATACTAAATGAGTTATATCATTATGTTTGTTTTCAGGAAATGGTTTCGATAATGATCCTACGGTCATATGGTGGGGAGTTAGTAAGCGAAAACAATCGATACATATATAAGGGTAGAGACTCAAAAACTACTGTTGTAAGCGTTGACACTGCATATGATGAGGTTTTATCAAAAATGTACTAGATTGCGAAGAGTAGACCTAAGGATTATGATATTAGGTTAATGCTCCTTGCACAAATGATTCAATCCCTTCGACTGTAATAAAAGATAACGAATATGTGAGAATGTTCTTGGAAACACAGTTAAAGCATCCAGATCACTACATTCCTTTATTCATCGAGACAATGCAGCACGTTAATGAGGTAATACTCGAAGACCCGGTGGCTTATAGTAGTTTCAAACATGATGCCCCAGCAGCAGGAAGTTTGGGTGAGGAACATATCTTGAAATATGAATATATGGCATCACCTTCACAGGTTCCTCTAAACAACACTCTAGTACCCAAGTCGGCTTAGACATTAAACTTCATAACAAGTCAAGTGAGGGTATCAACTGACGTGAAGCTCAGAAGTGAATATACGACATCACCTTCATTTACAATAGTAGATTTACCCTCAACATCCAACCCCACAAACGTAAGTGGAAGCGACATTCAATTGTCAGAGTAGGCTCGAACATCGGACTTCACTACCGACCTTCCCATTGTGCCTTTCGAGGATACTGGTTTCACCAATGTAGATCTGTCATTGTATTCATATCCATTTGATGACCTGATTGATAAGCCATTGGCCAAACGTTTAATGATAAGAGGCAGTTAAAGTATGTAGTGGGATGAATATTATATTGTGGGAGAGTACAATGATACTGTCAAGCTCAATGAGCTTTCATATACATGTTGTGAGTTTGAAGTAAAGTGTAATGCCCTGAAATTCGGGGGTCGAGTATAACTCAGCTCCCAAGTTTCAAGACATCACTTATGTAACATAATTACTGATGGATGTATGTTGTCTGTATTAGTGCATAAAACATGAAGTAAATTAAGCCAAATCAGCAAACATAAACCAGGGACAGTTCGAATACGCAAGCGGAAATCTGAATTAAATATATAAACCAACATAAGTCTCCAAGTTACGTATGTTTTGCCAGGTCATAATTACAAGATGTGTATCAAAATACATATAACAAAATGTGATACATCACTACAAATATAGCCCAGAATTTCCGCCAATCAGGACATGGCTCACATGAACCCACTTAAGAACTGCATAAACGATAATGCCTCCTTATCCTTGTAAGACCCGTATCTTGATCCGTACACTTCCGCGGTCTTACCGGTCGAATTCCGGCAACTTTCGACCCTTAACCAGTATCGACGCGCGACCCTGATTCATGTGCTGACAACCCGAGTCGACTCAACCCGAGACCAATACCATAGCGACCGCACCATCGCCGAGGTTCCGATACCGCGACTCGCGCGTCAAGGCGATACCCTGGTCAAGAGTTATGGGCCAACGTTCGGTGCGAGAAAACGCCGCGCGTTGCGAAAACTAAGGGAATCTCAACGATGTGTCACATCAATCACATCAATCCCATCAATCAATCACCCATCAATCCATCACATGTCAAGTACACATCACTCTCACCCATTTTCCCAAGCAACCACAAAAGTCTTCTTAACCCATACCTTTCTTACACAAAAGGACTCAAAAGTCTTCATAACCTATACTTTTCTTACACAACCATCACTCACCCATCCATCCATCACACTCTCTCTCTCCCTTTACATCACTCTCTCTCTTTCTCTCTTTCTCATTTCAAAATTTCCAAGCAACAAAGATTTCCAAGAGCCCCATTCGTATGGAATTTTCCAACCCTTCTAAGCTCCAAGTGGCCCACCTTCCTACCCCAAAATCTCTCATCTCAACCCTCCATTCTTCATCTTAGCCATTGAAGTTGAAGACAAGGTGCCAAGGAACCCCTAGGAGTGAGGAGATCGGACGGTGGGTGCCTTTATAGGGTAGTTTTTATTTTTTTTTATGGTGGACCAAGTGAGGCCCACCGATCCATGGTGTGGATCTCACTTGGGACCCTTATTTGTGGCCGATAGACCACTTGGATCATCATGATCATTCCATGATGGGGCCATCCTCCATAGACCCCATGATGATGTTTATTTTCATTTGGAAAGGTCATCTAGACCATCCATATTGGTGGGGAAAGGATCTCCACCGTTGATCTTTAGTTTTGACGGTCACATGTGCAAAATGACCCATTTGATGTATGATTTCATGTATGGGAGGGCCCATAACGACGGGGTCCCTCCATCACAAGCCGTGTCCCACTCTCCATGTCTCTCTCTCTCTCTCTCTCTCTCTCTCTCTCTCTCTTTTATTTTATTTTATTGCAATAGGATGGTGTGGCCCACTTGAATGGATCCCATCTTGATGTATTTATTTTATTCAAGTGGGGGCCCACCTTAGATGTTATTCCCATGCCGCCCATCATGTGGTGGCCCACTTCATCAGGCCCACCATAAGTTTTTTTTTTTATGAAAGCCAGCCGTCCAGCGTCTGAAACGCTGGACGTTTCTAAGGAAATGAGAAAAAGAAGAAAAAGAAAAAAAAAAAAAGGAAGAAAAGAAGGGAATGGGGTGTTTCCCTTGCATAGGCCCCACCCTGATGTTTATATTTGATCCAAGCCGTCCATCCCTTTCACCATCTCATTTTAGGCGTTGAGCCAGAAAATGGGATTGAACGGAGCACCTGGTGGGCCATAGCGCCAAATATTGTATCCTCACCATTCAAACACTAATTTCTTATTTTATTCCACTTCCAAGCGTCAAAAAAATTCAAACTCTGGACTCATTTGGACGGTCTCGGGCCACTGATCGCAATGGCCGGGGCGAATTTCGTTTTAGTGGACCCCATGTACAAAAAACCCCGGAAAAATGGGTTTTTACCTTTTTTGTAACAAGCAATGGCAGAGGCAAGGCCTCTGCCTCTGACTGCAGGAGCAGCGCTGCACGCTGCCACGTGCAGCCGCGCAGGCGACGGGCGGGCGTCCGGCGTGGGACCCACGGCTCTAGCCGTGGGCCCCACAGTAATGTTTATCCGTCATCCAACCTGTTCATAAGGCGGGTCCCAGGATCAGGTGGGCCCCCTCCAAGAATGGGACAGATCCAAAACTCAGGTGGCCCACACCACATGAAACAGTAGGATAGAGTGTTTGCCATTGAAAATTTTCCTGGGGCCCACAGAAGTTTTGAATCAGGCTGAAATTTATGTCGTCCCTTCATCCAGGTCCAAGTGACCTTATGAATGGGTTGGATGGCAAATAGATATTACAGAGTGGGCCCCACATGGGACCCACATCTTTTTTTAAACCAAGTCCTAGACGGTGGCACCCACCGTTATGTATCTGCCCACCCACCGTCCAGCAGACGGTGGGGCCCTTGGAAGTATGTCTGGTCCCTCACTGTCCAGCAACAGTGGGACCCACCATGAGGCACGTGATGCATCCGGATCGTCCATCCCCTTGGTGGGATCATTTTATAACATGATGCCACTGATTGGGTGGGCCATTCACATATGGGTTAGGCCCTTTTTGGGTTGCAATAGGCCTATGGGCTAGGTCCATTTGTATCATAAAAGGCCTATGGGCTAGTCCCAGTTAAATTATGAAATGCTTATGGGCTAGGCCCATTTGATTCATTTAAGGCCCAAGAACTTGGGCCCACTTGATATGTAAAGCCTATGGGCTTAACTTGATATTCAAGGCCTATGGTTTTAGGCCCAATGGATATGATCTAAGGCCGTGTGACTAGGCCATTTGATGTACTTCTAGGCCCATAAAATTGGACCTATTTGTTGCATTCTTAAAGCCCATGGAAGTGAACCCATTTGTTATATTGTAAGACCCATGGGACTACACCCATTTGATTAAGAAAGGGTCCATGGGATTAGGCCCACTTTGATATGCATGCAAGCTCATGGACTAGGCCCATTAGAATTGTTTAAGGCCTAGGGATTTAGGCCCATTCGACTCATATAAGGCCTCTGGGTTGAGGCCCAGTTGATATGCATTTGGGGGCCCAATTGTGTGGCCCATTTGATACATATTAGACTCATGTGACTAGGTCCAATTGATGCAATCCAAGGCCACGGGTTTTGACCCATTGCAATGCACATAAGACCCATTGGTGTGGCCCATCTGATGAATAAAAGGCCCATAAGCTATGGCCCATTTGATATATAAATGTAAGGCCCAATGGGAGGAACCTAAGGTCCATTGCAATGTGTAAACCCAATACCGATTATATAGCGGTGTTTAAGAAGATCGTACCTGGGATGCAATGTTGGTTTGACGTCCACATTGCGAGTGTAATGTTGGTTGGATGTCCACATTACGACTCTCCTTAGGGCCCGTCACCAGGCCGTACTTGCTGTGTATAGACCGTCCAGGTCCATCTGCATTGTAAGGTAGTTCATTTTATTATAACATGTTAGTACAGTTCCATGACTCATGATCATACGCATCATATGTATGCTTGACGTGAGAGTTGTCTGGTCATAGCATTTGCCTTCGGGTAGGTTGTTTATGGGCTCCCGGTTAGGCGGTGTTGCCCTACATGAGCGCACTATATGCGCAGGACTTGTTGCATGTTTGGATAGCGTGAATCATGCATTTCGCATTTGTGTGACATAGTTATTATACGCCCCAGTGACATCAGGGCCGTAGCCTCCACAGACGCATCGTGGTTGCCGGGATTGGATACCGAAAATCTTGTTCTACATGGGGTACTATAGATATCCCTGGGTGAAAGTTCCTAAACCCTTATGGTACCAAGAAGTTGCTCCAACGTCTAAACCGAGTGGGTAGATGAGCGTTGTGTACCGATTACCAGACGGTTACGCTCTCCACTATGTCGTAGTCGGTTGGAAGGGGGTGCGGCCTTACCCGCCCGAGTGTAGGGGGCAATCCTAGGTTGAGTTTGACCAGCTCGAGGAATGGGTCCACTATCAACGAGTCGCGCCCGATATTGGCAGACGGATAGTGTGGTCTCTTCCACTTACCTTATTGTGCGCGATGTGGCGGCAATCTGGTTTAGAGTGTACTAGACCCCGGTGATATTCCATATATTGAGCCGTATTGATGTGTGGACATAGTGAGCACCTGTATGCTTGAGTTGCATTGCACATCGCATGGCCTTGGGATGGCCGATACCATTCATGTCTTGCATCGCATAGCCTTGTTACGGTTCATGATATTATAGATCCATCTGCATATTCCGCTTTACTCTAACATTGCATGTCCATATTACTACCTTGCGCACACACTTTCACCACCCTCTAAGCTTTCTGTAAGCTTATGCACGACTGTTGCGTGCAGGTGACGTTGGATCGCAGCAGCGTTGAGGCAGGAGCACGTTGCAGAGCGTTTGGAGTTTTTGGTTCTTTACCATTATATTTCCCTTTTATGCTCATTATACTTGTAAAGTTTTTGATCATAGTGGAAATGTAATGGAGTACTTGGTTGTTGTTTGTGGGTTATGCCTTTGGTTATGCTTATTACGAATCAAACTGACATTGAAAATCCTCCTCGTAGCATCCCAGGATCGGAACCTGGCGAATGGGAGTTAGGAGCAGAGAATGGGGTTCTACGGAGGCTGTCGGCGCCGGATTCGGCGATCGAAAATTCTGTGAGCCCGGTTTTCGAGTTTGGGGCGTGACAGTCTTCATCGAATTCTGGCTCTGCCTTGCAGGCATCACCATCACCTACAGCTAAGTCAGAGTCTGGTTGGTGTTTAAGCATCATCCCAGAACGTGGGAGTGAGTGATCAATTCAGTGAAACTATACAGCAAAGGTTAACATGTTATCAATTCAATCAAGCAATAATGATAAAGTTATACAATCAAACAAGTCTTAGATACTCTTATTAATGCAAGAATGATATGAAGTAATGATGCATGCCCTCACCACAAACTCCCTCTTGCGACATCATCTAACGATCGCGACATGAATCACTACCACCGTGCTTTACACCAACGCCAATAGCACATGTAGTGCAATGTTATGAGCATGGTTACAAGTTTCTTATTAGTTCTTTTCATACAGCAGGATTAAGAAGCTAAGGTACCACCCTTTATATCATTTACTCAACATTGATCGATGTAGGGTCGTCAATCCTAGTTAATCATATACGATAGGTAAGTTCAGGTCACTACCACCAATGCCCTACCAACTGACAGTCTATTTTCGAAGGTTCATCACCAACCCGACTGGGGACTACAGCTAGGCTGCGCCAGGGTAGGCCTATTCATACTCGAGGTCACTCTACTAACGCCATACCAACTGGCAGTCTATTTTCGAAGGCTCATCACCAACCCGACTGAGGACCACGGCCAGGTTGTGCCAGTGTAGGCCGACAGCTCGAATACAGTGTCTCATACTACCATATTCAGCTCACGAGTCTGGGTTGCTCACTGGTCACTATGGGGAGGCTCATCGCCCTATCGTAGACCGACAGCTCGACCACGATGTCCCATACCAACATGCCTAGCTCATGAGTCTTAGCAGATGGTGGTACTAAGGTTAAACGGACATTTCACTGGTAAGTTTGGTATCTTAGATTCAAACAGTAGCGTCCAAACATGGTGAACATATATTGGTCAATCGGGTTAATTGATAAGCTCAACTAGGACAAGCGCACGTTGAGTTGATCAACATGGAATGCATAAGAACTCTGTGTGGCCTAACCACTGTTGAACATCCCAAGCATGACTATGATTCGTCGAACACATCCTGCGTGGTGAAAACGAACTCAACTACAAGTTCAAGAACAATTATCAATTATCTAGACTGTAATATAGTCTCAATCACGTACAAGCTCAATAATAGACATTTGACTCATATTTTACTTTCAAATGAACATGTTATGAAATATAACTTAAACATGAATACAGTACATGGAGGAAGTCATACACACAGTTAACATGAGTTAAATAGACTAAACAATTCATGAAAGAAATCATACACACAGGTAAGGTAATTGAGATTCATATCTCAACTCCCTTATAAATTACACTTTACTAACTATAAACTCATTCAGACATTTATACAAACACTTAGACTACACTATTCAACATACATCGCATATGTCGACCACATTACATATTAGGGCAAATCCTTTCACTCAGAAATTGTTGCATACATAACAATTGTGTACTAACGACAATAAATCATGGCAATCACAACATCAGATTTCATATGCATACAAACATTTCAACATACACATGAAATATCCTACTTACAATATAGGTTATACATATACGTAAAACAAAATGGATAGCACATTTGGCATGTGTAATAGCGTCCACATCAAGAATAAATCATTATCTAACATTGAAAGCGTTAAAAATCATAACCTAAACGTATATAGTCTGCACCTTAAGCTGGAAAACGCGATACAAATATGATTCAAATGATAAGTCTTCGTCAACGGCAGATAGGCAACCTAAGGCATGAATTAGTGTCACGCCCCAAACTCAGAAACCGGGCTTACAAAATTCCCGATTGCCGAATCTGACGCCGACAGCCTTCGCAGAACCCCATTCTCGGCTCCTAGCTCCCATTCGCCAGGTTCCGATCCTGGGATGCTACGAGGAGGATTTTAAATGTCAATTTGATTCGTAATAAGTATAACCAATGGCATAACCTACAAGCAACAACCAAGTACTCCATTACATTTTCACTATGATCAAAAACTTTACAAGTACAATGAGCATAAAGGAAAATACAATGGCAAAGAATAAAAATTTCAAAACGCTCTGCAACGTGCTCCTGCCTCAGCGCTGCTGCGAACCAACGTCACTTGCACGCAACGGTCGTGCATAAGCTTACAGAAAGCTTAGAGGGTAGTGAAAGTGTGTGCGCAAGGTAGTATTATGAACATGCAATATCAGAATAATGCGGAATATGCAAATGGATCCATAATATCATGAGCCGTACCAAGGCTTATACGATGCAAGACATGAATGGTATCAGCCATTCCAAGGCCATACGATGTGCAATGCAACTCAAGCATACAGATTCTCATCTATGTCCACACATCAATACAGCTCAAAATATGAAATATCACCGGGGTTTAGTACACTCTAAACCAGATTGCCGCCACATCGCACCCAATAAGGTAAGTGAAAGAGACCACACTATCCGTCTGCCAATATCGGGCGTGACTCGTCGATAGCGGACTCATTCCTCGAGCTGGTCAAACTCAGTCTAGCATTGCCCCCTACTCTCGGGCGAGTAAGGCCGCACCCCCTTCCAACCGAGCACGACACAGTGGAGAGCACAACCAACTGGTATTCGGCACTCAGCGCTCATCTACCCACTCGGTCTAGACGTTGGAGCAACCTCTTGGTACCATAAGGGTTTAGGGACTTTCACCCAGGGATATCTATAGTACCCCATGTAGAATAAGATTTTCGGTATCCAATCCTGCCAACCACGATACATCTGTGGAAGTTACGACCCCGATGTCGCTAGGGGTACAATATCCATGTCATACAAATGCGATATGCATGATTCACGCTATCCAGTCATGCATCAAATCTTACGCGTATCGTGCGCTCATGTAGGGCAACACCGCCTAACCGGGAGCCCATAAACAACCTGCCCGAAGGCAAATGCTATGATCAGACAATTCTCACGTCAAGCATACATATGATGCGTATGATCATGAGTCATGAAACCGTACTAAACATGTTATAATAAAATGAACTATTTTATAATGCAGATGGACCTGGACGGCCTAGACACGATAAGTACGGCCCAGTAATGGGCCCTAAGGAGAGTCGTAATGTGGACATCCAACCGACATTACACTCGCAATGTGGACGTCAAACCAACATTGCTCCCAAGGCACAATCTTTGTAAACATCAGTACTTAGTTTGTAATGGATTTACACATTGCAATGGACCGTAGGTTGTCCCCATTGGACCTTACATATATATCAAATGGGCCATATCCTATGGGCCTTTTATTCATCAGATGGGCCACATAAATGGGCCACACTAATGGGTCTTATGTGCATTGCAATGGGTCAAACCCGTGGGCCTTGGATTGCATCAAATGAGCTTAGTCTCATGAGTCTAATACGTGACCAATGGGCCACACCAATTGGATCCCACATATAGATCAAGTGGGCCTCAATCCATAAACCTAACATGAGTCAAATGGGCCTAAACCCCTAGGCCTTAATCAAATAAAATGGGCCTAACTCATGGGTTTCAATTAAATCCAATGGGCCTAATCCCATGGACCCTTTTTATAATCAAATGGGTTTAGTCCCATGGGCCTTACAATATATCAAATGGCCTACTTCCATGGGCTTTAGAATTTTAACAAAAGGGTCCAATTACATGGGCCTTGAAGTACATCAAATGGGCCTAGTCCCATGGACTTGCAACACATCAAATGGGCCTAAGTTCTTAGGCCTTAAATGAATCAAATGGGCCTAGCCCATAAGCATTTTATAAATCAAATGGGCCTAGCCCATGCCCTTTTGAAATTCAAATGGGCCTAGCCCATAGGCCTTAAATATCAAGTGAGCCTAAGCCCATAGGCTTTACATATCAAGTGGGCCCAAATTCTTAGGCCTTAAATGAATCAAATGGACCTAGCCCATAAGCATTTCATAAATCAAATGGGCCTAGCCCATAGGCCTTTTATAATTCAAATGGGCTAAGCCCATAGGCCTGTTACAAATCAAATGGGCCTAACCCATATGTGAGTGGTCCACCCAACTAATAACCCATGCTTTAAAAGGATCTCACCAAGTGGATGGACGGTCTGGATGCACCACATGCATCATGGTGGGTCCCACTGTCCAGTGGACAGTGCGGATGGAGCACATACATTACAAATGGCCCCACCGTCCAGCCATACAATACATAAGGTGGGTGCCACCGTCCGCCTGGACGGTGGCCATTGAAAACACGTACAACATTGTGGGTCCCATGTGGGGCCCACTGAAATGTCTATTTGCCATCCAAGCCATTCATAAGGTCCCTCGGGCCTGGATGAAAGGACAACATAAATTTTAGCTTGATCCAATACTTCTGTGAGCCCCAAAAAGATTTCAATGGTAGACATCTGATTCCACTGTTTCAAGTGGTGTGGGCCACCTGAGTTTTGGATCGGGCCGAAACTTGGAGGGGGCCCACCTGAGGAGGGGACCCTCCTCGTGAACAGGTTGGATGACGAATAAACATTACAGTGGGGCCCACGGCTGGAGCCGTGGGTCCCACGCTGGACTCCCGCTCGCCGTTTCCACGGCTGCACGCAGCAGCGTGCAACGCTGCTTGCAGTCAGAGGCAGAGGCAAGGCCTCTGCCATTGGGTTTTTAAAAAAAGGGGAAAAATCCATTTTTCGGGGTTTTTCGCACATAGGGCCCGCAAAAATGAAATCCGCCCCGGCCATTGCGATCAGTGGCCCGTAATAATCAAAATGAGTCCGAAGTTCAAATTTTTTTGGGTGCATAGAAACACCGGAAAATTGTTCAATGGTAATCGCCAATGTTTCCCTTGCTATGGCCCACAAGATATTCAGATCAGTCCCATTCTTTTATTTGACGGTTAAAACTATGTGGGCAAGAGGATGGACGGCTTGGATCGAATATATACATCAAGGTGGGGCCTAAGCGAGTGGGCCACCAAAAAGTCCCTTTCCTTCTTTCCCTTTTCTCTTTTTCTTTAGAAACGTCCAGCGTCCCAGACACTGGACGGTTTTATTTATATATTTTTTTTAAAGAGTGGTGGGCCCTGATGAAGTGGGCCACCACTGATGGGCATGGGTTCAACGTCAAAGGTGGGCCCCACTTGAATAAAAAAAAAATAATGTCAAGGTGGGATCCATTCAAGTGGGCCACACAGTCCTATTGCATAAAAATAAAATAAAATAAAATAAAATAAAATAAAAGAAATAAAAGAGAGAGAGACATGGAGAGTGGGACATGCCTTGTGATGGAGGGACCCCGACATTATGGGCCCTCCCTTACAACGAATCATACAATAAACGGATCCCTTGTAAATGGGACCATTGAAAATGTAAATCAACAGTGGAGATCCATTCCCCACCGATATGGACGGTCTAGATGACCCTTTCTAAATAAAATAAATATCATGATGGGGTCCATGGAGAATGGCCCCATCATGGAATGATCATGATGATCCAAGTGGTCCATCGGCCACATCTTAGGGTCCCAAGTGAGATCCGCACCATTGATCGGTGGGTCTCACTTGGCCCATCATAAAAACAAGAAAGAACTACCCTATAGAGGCACCCACCGTCTGATCTTCTTGCTCCTAGAGGTTCCTTGGCACCTTAGCTTCAACTTCAATGGAGGAGATGGAGAATGGAAGGTTGAGATGGGATATGATGGGGTAGGAAGGTGGGCCACTTGGAGTTTAGAGAGATTTGAAAAACTCCATACGTATGGGCTCTTTGTTGCTTGGGATTTTTGGAATGAGAAAGAGAGAAAGAGAGAGAGTGATGTAGAGAGAGATGGATGGATGAATGAATGATGGTTGTGTAAGAAAATATTGACTTTTGTGGCCTTTTGTGTAAGAGAGGTATGTGAGATGAAGACTTTTGTAGTTGCTTGGGAAAAGGGAATAAAGTGATGTGTACTTGACATGTGATGGCTTGATGGGTTGATTGATTGATGGGATTGATGTGATTGATGTGACACATCGTAGAGATTCTCTTGGTTTCGCAACTCGCGGCGTTTTCTCGCACCGAACGTTGACCCACATCTCTTGACTAGGGTATCGCCTCAGCGCGCGAGTCGCGGTATCGGAACAGCAACGACGGCGCGGTCGCTATGGTATTGGTCTCGAGTTGAGTCAACTCGGGTCGTCGGCATATGAATCAGGTTCACGAGTCGATATCGGCTAAGGGTCGAAGGTTGCCGGAATCCGACCAGTAAGACCGCGGAAATCTATGGAAGGTACGGACCAAGATACGGGTCTTACAATTAGGTTAGCTACAACAACACTTAGGCTATTCTAAGCTCCAAAATAGGTTAGGGTTTGATCGACTTATCCAAAAATGAAATTATAATCGTCGAAATAACGATTCAGATACGATGGATTTTGTGCGTAAAGAAACTAGGAAGAATCTGAAGATGAATTACCAACTTCTCTCTCACTTTTTCTCTCTTATCTCTCTCTTATCTTAGCTAGGGTTTAAAATTTTGTATGGGATATACGAGAGAGGTTTTAAGGCCTTTATATAAGCCCAACATTGATGGAAATAGCCCTAAGGCCAAGGTATACTTAGGTTATAACCAACGAGCTCATTCCGATCCAACGAAATACTTCTGAAGGTCATCTTATCAAATGCGGTCGGACTTAAGCTCACTAATATGGGATCTTAAACAAGTTAAGTTTTCAGTCCGATTAGATTTCCAGATCGACCGTGGCGAACCAATTTCAGTTCAACAGTCACCGAAACTCGATCAGGGCCACAAATACTTGGCCATGTATGGGCCACCTTCCCTGATCCGAGGGTGGATTTGGGTCAAAAACCAACGGTCAGAATGCTTATAAGTGGCATGTAATTGACACGACTCAGATTACTTAAATCCATATTTAATTTTCTAAAAATCTTCACTTTCTCACACTCTTCACTCCGGACTCAAGAAAATGGTTTCAGGATATCGTTTGGGCTTGATTTTTTAGGTGATAGTCAAGTCCAACTGGGTGGTCATAATTGTCTAAGTTCATCGTTATCGGACTTTCGACGTGTGGTCCAGGTCCGATACGAAGTTTCTAAATGCTCCCAAGAGCAACTGGGTTTAGAGTTGGATCTTAGATTTCAGGATAATGCAACGTTACTAATTCCATAGGTTTTGGGTCTTACAGATCGTATTTAAAGTGGTTAGTACTAATTTTGTAAGTAATCATATTTAGCGCTAGTTAATACACGTTAAATTTCTATAGAATTAGGTTCTAAATGATTTCTGCTAAAGGTGGTACTCGGGTCTTAGTACGAATTTTTTCAGGACGTTACATAAAGGGATTCCCTTGTTTTCATGTTCTTTCAGCATGTATAAACTACAACATTTCTCATTATTTGTACTACTCCCCGTTGTACACGATGAGAAATTACCAGATCACGTATGAAGATTCTCTGTACCCAATATGAGACAAAAGCCAATGAAAATTTTCATTAGGATTCAAGGAGTATTGTACGAGCATGAAGCCACCGCTACAGAAGAGGATAACTGGAAGACCGAAAAAGGCACAGATCATTTCCCGTTAAGAGGAACGAATAATAAATAAATGCGGACGTTGCACACAAACAGGGCATAATCGTCAGAGTTGCAAATTTTCAATACCTCAATTTGTAGTGCATTTTTTTGTAATATGACTATGAATGTTATATATTGAATACATTTATTACTTTCTTTGAAATTACGAATTTCTTACCACTACGATTTAAATTTCCAATAATCACGGTCAATTCTGTGCATTTCACGGTCAATTCCCTTCACTTCACGGTCAATTTCATGCATTTCATAGTTAATCCAATTCATTTCACGGTCAATCCCCTTTACTTCACGGTCAATTCCATGCATTTCACGGTTAATTCCCTTCACTTCACGGTCAATCCCCTTCATTTCACGGTCAATTCAATGCATTTCACGGTCAATTCCCTTCACTTCACGGTCAATTCCATGCATTTCATGGTCAATTTCCTTTACTTCACAGTCAATTTTCTTCATTTCACGGTCAATTCCATGCATTTTACAGTCAATTCAGTCACTTCTCAATAAGGGAGTGAAGGAAATTGTCTTGGATTTTGCCGGAGTTGCATATGGTCCACATTCAACCATAAAAACCCATCAACTATTTGGGTAATGCTTTCCAGCTGGAGAAAGTCCTAGGACCAGTGTTCGAAGTATCGATATCACTACAAGTTTCGCTGGCCAGAGATACGGAAACAATATCGACATCATCAATAATATCGCTGATAACTGGAAATGTGGGTAATACAAGCGATGCATAGAATTTACATAGTTGAAAATATTGGTGATTACATTAGGGATATTAATACGTTGGGAATACTTAACGATGCATTGCTAATACCTGAAATTTCTGATACTACCAATGTTATCGATATCGCTGCCAGTGTTATCGTTATCGCCGACTTACAATACTCATGCATTTTAGGTATCCCATAAAGATTTTTATAAGGCCATTTTCATCACAGTAAGATTGAAAACACTTCGTGGTGAGCAGATTGGGTGATGGGAGTACCCAATCTACACCCAGTCAACTGTGCTCCTCGAGTACCCAATTCACGGTGAGTGTGGATCCTCGACTATGGGGCCTACAGTAGCATATATGCCTTAAATCCACATTAGCTAACGATTTTAAAAGCTCATTTTAGGGCATAATCCAGAAACGAGAAAAATCCAAATCTCATATAAACAGTATGGTAGTAAAAATAATGATTGAATCTCCACCATTAAAAACTTTATGTGGGCCACCAGAATCTATTTTTGCCATCCAACGAGCCTAATATGAAATTCAACGAGCCTAACGTGAAATTCAACGAGTCGAACATGAAATTCACAATATTAATATCTTGTATAATGATTAACTACATGGGTTTAAAGTTTTCATGATTGAGTTGAGAAGAATGTCAAGGTAGCCTAATCAAACTAAAACTTAATATCTATATTAAAAACGAAAATAAAATAGGCTTTTGGCCATCAATCTGATGAAATCTAACAAAACTGTTAGGTTGATTGGTTCAATCATCTTCTCCTACCCAAAATCATATATGATATGTCGAAAAGCTCATTTCGATTTGCAACATACAACTGTTTTAAGATTTGACAGACATAATGCAAGTCGGGGTCGACCCCATCTGTCTAGCAGACAGTCGGGGTCAACCGGGTCCAGTCGGGGTCGACCCTGACTTGTTGCCTGTCTGTTCAACCTTAAAACAATCTTATGTTGCAATCTGGAATGATTTTTTCGACTTATCATATATGATCTTGAGGTAGCAGAAGTTGATTGAACCAACCAACCTAGTAGATTATGAGATGCCATCAGATCGATGGTCAAAAGTCCATTTTATTTTCATTTTTATTATAGATATTAAGTTCTAGTTCGATTAGGATGCCCAGACATTCTTCTTAACTCAAACTTGAAAACTTTAAACTCATGTAGTTAATCACTATAGATGTTAATATCGTGAATTTCATATTTAGCTTGGTCAATTTCATGTTAGGCTCGGTCAATTCTAAGTTTGGCTCGATGAATTTTATATTTGCCTCGTTCAAATTTAAGTTCGGCTCGTCCGATTTCATATTTGGGGTTAATTTTATGTTAGGCTTGGTCAATTTCACTACTGATTAAAAGTAGGCTCAAAATTCTTTTTTGGGGGTTTGCTTGTGATGCATGTCTCATCCATTCTGTCCATCCGTTTTACAAGCTTATTTTGGGTCTTAAGCCGAAAAGTGAAGCATATTTAAAGCTCTAGTGGACCACACCACATGAAACAATGGAGATAATGGAATTTGATGCTTCTTTGTCACAGAGAAATGGATGAAGGGAAAACGTAAATATCCGGTCATTGGACAATTTTTTCACTTATTCGATCATATTGAATTACGTTCGATATAGCGAAGAATCGTATATTGAAGATTCTTCGATATATAGTGAAATTCATTGACGTCAAAATGAATTGACCGCAAAATGCATGAAATAAATGGAAATGACTGTGAAGTGAAGGGAATTGACTGTGAAATGCATGGAATTGACTGTGAAGTAAAGGGGAATTGACAGTGAAATGCATATAATGACCATGAAGTAAAGGGAGTTGACCATGAAATGAAGGGAAATGACCGTGAAAGGCATGGAATTGACCGTGAAGTAAAGGGAAATGACTGTGAAATGCATAGAAATGACTGTGAAATGAAGGGGAATCATCGAAATTGACCGTGAAATGAATGGAAATGACCATGAAGTGAAGGGAATTAACCGTGAAGTGAAGGGAATTGACCGCAAAATGCATGGAATTGACCATGAAGTAAAGGGAATTGACTGTGAAATGCATGAAAATGACCGTAAAGTAAAGAGAATTGTAAGACCCGTATCTTAGTCCATACCATTCCGTAGACCTCTGCGGTCTTACCGGTCGAATTTCGACAACCTTCGACCCTTAACCGATAGTCACACGCGACCCTAATTCATACGCCGTCAACCCGAGTCGACTCAACCCAAGATCTGTACCCTAGCGACCGTGCCGTCGCTGCGGTTTTGATGCCGCGACTTGCGCGCCGAGGCGATACCCTGGTCAAGAGTTGTAGGCTGATGTTCAGTGCGAGAAAAATGCCGCGCGTTGCGAAACTCAAGAGAATCTCTATGAGATGTCACATCAATCCCATTAATCAATTCATCACATGTCAAGTACATGTTAAGTACACATCACTTTCACCCTTTCCCAAGCAACCACAAAAGTCAAGGATTTCTTACAAAGTCCATACCTCCCTTATACAAAAAAAGCCTCAAAAGTCAAGAATCGCTTACACCTCCCATACCTCTCTTACACAAATGGCCACAAAAGTCAAGGTTTTCTTACATACCCATCATTCATCCACCCATCCATCACCCATCTCTCTCTACAACACTCTCTCTCTTTCTCATTTCTCATCTCATTCTCTCCAAGCAAAATTCCATATGTATGAGCTCTCCCTCCCTTTCAAAAAAAAACTCTAAGGTGGCTCACTTTCCTACCCCACCATCTCTCATCTCAACCCTCCATTTCTCATCTCCTCCATTGAAATCCAAGCTAAGGTGCTAAGGAACCCCTTGGAGCAAGAAGATCGGACGGTGGGTTCTTAATACTATTAGATTTTTATGTTTTTGAGATGGGCCAAGTGAGGCCAACCGATCAATGGTTTGGATCTCACTTGGGACCCTAAGATGTGGCCGATGGCCCACTAGGATCATCATGATCATTCCATGATGGGGTCATTCTCCATGGACCCCATCATGATGTTTATTGCATTAGGAAGGTCATCTACACCGTCCATTTTGGTGGAGAAAGGAACTCCACCGTTGATTTGTAGATTTTGGTGGTCCCACATGCTTTAGGGCCACTTGATGTATGATTCATTGCAAGGGAGGGCCCATAATGTCGGGGTCCCTCCATTAAGCGTGTCCCACCCTCTATCTCTCTCTCTCCCTCTCATCTTTTATTTTCTTGTATGATTGATGAGGCCATGTGGCCTACTTGAATGAGCCCCACCATGAAATATGTATTCTATCCAAGCCCTCCATGAGTAGGGCCCACCTTAGATATATCATTCATCTTGAGGTGGCCCACCTAAACACAAAAAAAAAAAGAGAAGAGAAAAGAAAAGAAAAGAAACGTCTAGATGCTGGACGTTCCTGTAAAAAAAAAGAAAAAATAAGCCTTTGGGTGGTCCACTTGCTTAGGCCCCACCGTGATGTATGTAATCAATCCATGCCGTCCATCCCATTCTCCACCAAATTTTAGGCGTTGAGCCAAGAGTTAGGGTTGATTGGGAGATCTGGTGGGCCATAGCGTTGAAGGTTGCATCCCTACCATTCAAAAGATCATTTTTCATTTTATTTTATTCTCTAAACATAGGAAATACTCTATATTAGTCCCGTTGGATTGGTTACGAGCTGAAGAATTCAATGGCCGGGGTGAATTTTTTAAAGCGGGCCCCACGTGCGAAAAACTCCGAAAAAATGGATTTTTCCAAAATTCGTAAGAGGCATTGCCTCTCTGTCTCTGACAAGAGCTGCAGCAGCAGCAGCTGCATGGAGCGTGCGGGTGGACAGCCACCCATAGCTGCTGTCGTGGGGCCCACCATGATGTATGTGGAAATTCATGCCGTTCATGAGGTGGGCCCCCTTCTCAGGCGGGCCCCCTCCAAGTTTCAGCTCGATCTAAAACTCAGGTGGCCCACACCACACGAAACAGTGTGAATTGAAATTTACCATTGAAATCTTTTTGGGGCCCACAGAAGTTTCAGATCAATCTGAAATTTGTGTTTTCACTCCATCCAGGTCTAAGTGACCTTATGAACTGGTTGGATGACATCTAAACATTACAGTGGGCCCCACATGGGACCCACAATGATGTATGTGTTTTAAGTCCACCGTCCAGGCGGACGGTGGTACCCACCTTTGTGTATCTGTTGCCTCCACCGTCCAGCGGACGGTGGGGGCCTTTGTGAGGTATGTGCTCTGTCCTCACTGTCTAGCGACAATTGGACCCACCATGATGCATGTGATGCATCTAGACCGTCCATCCACTTGGTAAGGTCATTTAAGGCATTAGTTAAAGTTTGGGTGGGCCGCCTATGTTTGGGTTAGGCCCATCTGATTTACAAAGGCCTATGGGTTAGGCCCATTTGATTTATAAAAGGGCCCATGGGATTAGGCCCATTTGACTTATAAGAAGGCCTATGGGTTAGGCCCATTTGATTTGAATATGGCATATGGGTTAGGCCCATTTGATTTGAATAAGGCCTATGGGTTTAGGCCCATTTTGATGTGCATAAAGTCCATGGAATTAGACCCATTTAATGTATTTAAGGCCCATGGGATTGGACCGGATCGATGTATTACAAGGCCCATGGGATTAGGTTCATTTGACATTTGGGGGCCCATGGATCAAGGCACATTGAGATATACTAGGGCTTATGGATTGAGGCCCATTGGATGTACATATGGGGCCCAATTGGTGTGGCCCATTTGTTACCTTTAAGACCCATGAGTTTAAGCTCATTTGATGCAATCCAAGGCCCACGGGTTTTGGCCCATTGCAATGCACTTAAGGCCCATTGGTGTGGCCCATTGATGTGACCCATTGATGAATAAAAGGTCCATATGATATGGCCCAGTTGATATATTTAAGGCCCAATGGGATGTACCTAAGGTCTATTGCAATGTGTGACCCCGACATGGATTATGTAACGATGTTTACGACGATCGTGCCTTGAGAGCAATGATGGTTTGACGTCCACATTATGAGTGTAATGCTGGTTGGATGTCCGCATTATGACTCTCCCTAGGACCTTTGATAGGGGGCACTTACTGTGTATAGGCCGTCTAGGCCCATCTACGTTGTAAGAATGGTTCATCACTTATTTACATGTTTAGTATAGTTTCATGACTCATGATCATACGCATCATATGTATGCTTGATATGAGAATTGTCTGATCATAGTATATGCCTTCAGGCAGATTGTTTATGGGCTCCCGGTTAGGCGGTGTTGCCCTACATGAGCGCACGATATGCGAAGGATTTGATGCATGACTGGATAGCGTGAATCATGCATATCGCATTTGTATGACATGGATATTGTACGCCGTAGCGACATCGGGGCCGTAACTTCCACAGACGTATCGTGGTTGATATGATTGGATACCGAAAATCTTATTCTACATGAGGTGCTATAGATATCCCTGGGTGAAAGTTCCTAAACCCTTATGGTACCAAGAAGTTACTCCAAACGTCTAGACCGAGTGGGTAGATGAGCGTTGTGTGCCGAATACTAAATGGTTATGCTCTCCACTGTGTCGTGGTCGGTTGGAAGGGGGTGGGGCCTTACCCGCCTGAGTGTAGGGGGCAATGCTAGGCTGAGTTTGACCAGCTCGAGGAATGGGTCCACTATCGACGAGTCGAGCCCGATATTGGCAGATGGATAATAAGGTCTCTTCCGCTTACCTTATTGTGCGCTATGAGGCGACAATCTGGTTTAGAGTGTACTAAACCCCGGTGATATCCCAGAGTTGAGCTGTATTGACATATGGACTCAGACGAGGATTGCATGCTTGACTTGCATCTTACATCGCATAGCCTTGGTACGGCTCATGATATTTATGGATCCATCTGCATATTCCGCATTACTCTGATATTGCATGATCATATTACTACCTTGCGCACACACTTTCACCACCCTCTAAGCTTTTTATATGCTTATGCACGACCGTTGCATGCAGGTAACGTTGGATCGCAGCAGCGTTGAGGCTTGAGCACGTGGCAGATTACTCTGGAGTTTTTGGTCTATCATCATTGTATTTCCCTTTATGATCATTGTACTTATAAAGTTTTTTGATCATAGTGAAAATGTAATAAAATTCTTGGTTGTTGTTTGTGGGTTATGCCTTTAGTTATGCTTATCACGAATCAAACTGACGTTGAAAATCCTCCTCGTAGCATCCCAGGATTGAAACCTGGCGAATGAGAGCTGGGAGCCAAGAATGGGGTTCTACGGAAGCTGTCGGCGCCGGATTCGGCGATCGAAAATTTTGTGAGCCCAGTCTCCGAATTTGGGGCGCGACAAGAATTGACCATGAAATGAAAGGATTTGACCGTGACAGGCATGGAATTGACAGTGAAGTAAAGGGAATTGACCGTGAAATGCATAAAAATGACCGTGAAGTGAAAGGGAATAGTCAGAATTGACCATGAAATAAATGGAAATGACCATGAAGCGAAGGGAATTGATCGTGAAATGCATGGAACTAACTGTGAAGTGAACTAAATTGACCGTGAAATGAATACAAATGACCGTGAGGTGATGGGGAATCGTTGGAATTGACCGTGAAATGAATGAAATTGATCGTGAAGTGAAGCAAATTGACCGTGAAATGCATTGAATTAACCATGAAGTGAAGGGAATTAACCATGAAATGCATTAAAGACATCATTTACTACAAAATTATGACAAAACATACGAGACATTGTTTATAGCATTTTATCCTAAATGTTTTACAAGACATCATTTATAATAATTTACAGCTCCTCTCGCAAAATTTCTTGATTCCTCTCATGCCTAAGACAACTATATCATATTTTGTGGTCACTCGGGAAATCATAGGTTATTGAGTTCATAAAGCTAGGAGTGAATTGCTGCAAGTCTCTCCCTAACAAAATTTGATCGCTGTACAAAATATCGATATATTTCATGAGAAAAATGTCACAATCATATCTGTTCGTCTGCTTTTGTATAGAAGTCTCTTCTCTAACAGTCGAAGTCTTCCCATCCAACGCAGACATATCTTTGGCGACATGGAATAATATAGACAAACCCTCGTTCATCAGCTCGATATGTTCCCTGTATCGACTGAGTGCCCTTGAATATAAACTATCAAGTATAACGATTTCTCGGTCTCGAGGGTGGATGATCATCAAGTACTAATGACTGTTGGCATAATTGACTGGTACGATACTTGTCCATGTTTGACAAGATAAAATATCATTATAAAAATTTTTAGAAATAGGTGCACCTAGCATTGATAACTTGTAACAACACCATTACCTATTCATACTGTCACATGGGCTTCTACCCTTCAGGAGGTTTAATAATGCCGTGAACAGTGAATTTCTCTACTTATAATAATGAATGCTCTTCGTCGCTACCAATATCCTAATACATTCTCAATATCGACATTTGCAAGTCGATACATGACTATTACAGATAACATACCAAATTAGAACATATATCATATAATAAAATAACATAATAACCATGATTCAATTCATACAATTAGCATAAAAAAAAAGTAGGATAGAACTTGTAGTCCTTTGTATATAAAATAGGAAATGAGCTGTGCCTTCTCTACAAGAAATCATCGTACTTATTAATAGCTTAATTAATAAATATGGTGAATTAAGCTCTAGTCTAATATAAGTGTTGAATTTATTAGTCAATTTTATGAAGTTGTTGGTAAATTTATACAAGGTTGTCGGTAAAAAAAAGGTCAATATTAAGCAGTTATCGGTCATTTTGACAAATTCCATGTTAAAGCGGTAAACTCATAGGTGGCATTCAACAAGTCTGCTGCCAATTTTACTAAGTTATCTGTCAATTTTATGAGTTATATGTTATGTTGCATTTTGTCTTGAGAACGTCGTGAAATTGACCATGAGTAAATTTGATTGAGGACTGAAAATGACCGTTAAGTGAAGAGAATTGGCCGTAAAATGCATGGAATTGACTGTGAAGTTAAGGGAATTGTCCGTGAAATGAGTGAAATTGATCGTGACGTGAAGGAGATTGTCTGTGAAATGCATGGAATTGACCATGAAGTGAAGGGGAATCGCCGGAAATGACACGAAATGCATGGAATTGACCGTGAAGTAAAGGGAAATGACCATCAAATGAATGGAAATGACCATGAAGTGAAGTGAATTGACCATCAAATGCATAGAAATGACTGTGAAGTGAAGAGGATTGACTGTGGAAAGCATAAAATTAACCGTGAAGTGAAGGAGAATCATCAAATTGACCGTGAGATGCATGGAATTAACCGTGAAATGAAGGGAATTGACCGTGAGATGCATGGAATTAACCGTGAAATGAAGGGAATTGACCATGAAATGAATGGAAATGACCGTGAAGCGAAGGGAATTGATCATGAAATGCATGAAATTGACCGTGAAATGAAGGGAATTGATCGTGAAATGAATAGAAATGACCGTGAAGTTAAGGGAAATGATCGGAATTGACCGTGAAGTGAGTTATATGTTTCTTGCAGTTGTGAGTCGAATTTCACTCGGTCCTCAATTAATTTCATTCACTTTGCGGTCATTTTAAGTCATTTTATGTTCATTTTAAGTCAGTTCACGGTCAATTTAACTCAGTTCAGAGTCATTTTAACTTAATTCACAGTCATTTTAACTTAGTTCACGATCATTTAACTCAGTTCACGATCATTTTAATGGAGTTAACAGTCATTTTAACTCAGTTCACGATCATTTTAACTCAGTTCACGGTCCTCATCAATAACTCAGTGGGTCCTTGGTCTATTAACTCAGTCGGTGCTCGGTCTCTTTCACTCGGTCTTCATTTAGTTTCACATCTCATTTCGTTTTTTGTTTCAAAAACCCTCAACGTGGGCCATTTGAGCATTGAATTTGCTCAACATGTCATAACATTTGGTGTTTAAAAAAAAATGAAAATGGATTGTGGACCGTGCGCATATATAGTGGGGTCTATAAAAAGAAAGTAGGGATTTGAATGTACCTGCCGTTCGAAGCTTCTTAGATGGGGGGACCATTTCTATCCTATCTTGGATTCACAAAAGTCGAAAATGACGTGTGTGGGGTGTGTATCTTGACCAGATAAAAGAGAAGAAGAGAGCAATAAAGGGAGGATTTTACTGCTAGGGTGGACAGTCCCAGACGGAAAAAAGTAATTAGAAAATGAGATTCTTTAGCTAGGATGAAGGATCAGAGAGAGGAAAGAAGGAAAAACTAAATTTTAGAAGGAGATGTAAGCAACGTTCGAAGGTGCATCTGGTATAAGAAGGGGCATTTTGGACCCATGAAAAAGATGTCCGTACAGTTGGAGCTTATTCTTAGGAGCTAAAGATAAGTGGGCTTAAAAAGGTTCGCGGCCATAAATGAGCTGTACGGTAAGAAATTTCTCTTGAAAAAATACAAGCAGCATGAATATAAAACACATGAATCCAGATCCTTGCCACAGGTACAAAATTTATCATGTTGCAATTATATTTAATTCATGTTATCATTGACATTTTGAACATTAATATATTAAATGTAATATATGATAATGTGCTTCAATCAAACTACAACGAGTATAATTTTTCTGCTTGGGAAAGCAAAAGATCCAATTCAAAACACATATCACATGGCAAACATCACTCAACACGCCACTGGACCTAGTCCGCATCCACAGGTCTCAGGGGCAAACAGAGTCCGTTTGTGCATGACCTATCTATCATTCACAACATATAATGTTCTCTTTAATGCCCAAAATGCATGCCAATCTAAAACTCAGATGTCTATCTATCGTGCACAACATATCATGTTCTCTTTAATGCCCAAAATTCAGGCCAATCTAAAACTCATATATCTATCTATCATGTTCTCCTTGATGCCAAAATTAAAGCCAATCTAAAACTTAGATGTGGCACACCATGTAAGTTCATGCATCAAATTATAAAACCGCCTGGTGTGGCCCACTTGAGTTTTGGAATGACTTGATGTTTTTAGTTGTCAATTCATCCTCATGGGGCTCATCTTATGAGTGTATGGGATGACATACGCAAAACACTTTGAACCACGTGCAATCTTTAAGGTTTTTAACGGTGGACAACCCCATTATAACTATTCCCTATGGTGTGGCCCACCTGAGTTTAAATGACCTATTTTTTGGGATACCAAGTCCTCTTCATGAGTCACCTTTTATGTATGAATTGGATGGTGCATATAAAACACCGTGGGCTCTACACAATCTTTAAGATTTCAATGGCACGCATCCTCACCACAACCTATGGCGTGGCCACTCAGTTTTAGATAAGCCTAAATCTCTAGGCACCACCAGAACATGAGGACGCATAGCATGATGGATGGATAGGAATGTTATACACATGTCATGGTAGGCCTCCGTACGTTACATTGCGATACGAGTAGAAGCGGATTAACTCGTGTACCACACACCAGCTACATAGGTACGTGTCGTGCAAAGACGAGCGCCGACGCTCCTCGTGCTCCAAGTTGTACGAACGGTTCAAAGGAGATCAAAGTTATATAACCCGTCAGTGATGTGTTTATTATATCCATACTGTTAATCCATTTTTTGATATCATTTTAGAATATTATACAAGTGAATCGAGTATAAAGATCAACTGTTCCACACAATAAATAGCAGTGGAATAATGATTTTCACAGTTGAAAAATTCACAAGTCCCACCATATCATTTATTTTCCAACCAATACGTTCACAAGGTCATAAAGATATGAATGAAGAAGAAAAATAAATTTTATAGTAATCCTAAACTTCCGTAACCCCAAAAGGGTTTCAATGGTACACGTTCAATCCCCACTTACTTGGTGTAGTGGTACACGTTCAATCCCCACTTACTTGGTGTAGTATGGTCGAATTGATATATATATATATATATATATATATATATATATATATATATCTTTTTTTAGGTAGAGGTGGGTATTGAGCTGAGTTGAGTCGAGGTGAGCCAAGCTTGGCTTAGCTTATTCATGATGTACTCGAGTTCGTGTTCAAGTTTGATCTCAACGTTGAAACTTGGCTTGTTCGCCAAAGTTGTTGAGTTGAGTTCGAGTCAAGCTAGTGGTTTGAGTTAAGTCGAGTTTATATTGAGTCGAGCTCGAACTTGTTGGGTGAGAGAGTAATGGATTCTGTTCTTGATCCTCCTCCATTGATGAAAAATTCAAAAATTTTAAGAGAATCAAAGCAAAACCTAATGAAAAATCAAACAAAGCTTCGAATTAGATGAGGAAATTTGTAAGAACTGATCTGTTTTTTTATCTTCTTCCACTAGCAGAAATCCAAATACTAAAAAAGAAACAGATCAGAACACAAATTAGAAATCCAAGTAAAGAGTTTTAGCCAATCAAATTATTAGATTTCCTTGAAGCTCTAACAAATTTGAGAATAACCTATTTCGGATTTCTTAAGTTTTTCACATAAGAAGTAAATCTCAAGAAATTGAAATCATACTATTGTGTAGCTGAAATAAAAACTGGTGGTGGTGGTGGTCCGGGTGGGCGTGCAGTTGGCAGCGAGTAAAGAAAACAAAGAAAGGAAAAGGAAAAGAGGGTGTATGCAGTCAGAAAAAAACTCTAAGTTTTTTTTTTTAAAATTAAAACTTAAAACTTATATTGATATAATATATATATATATATATATATATATATATATATATATATATATATATATATATATATATATAAAATAATATTTAATATATTTATTAATCGAACTGAGTCAAGTTCGAGCTTCGAGTCGAGTCAAGTCGAGTCGAGCTCCAGTTGAAATGCCCCCCATCAAACTTGGCTTGAACTTAACTCGAGCTTTAAATAATTAGCTTGGCTTAGTTCGGATCAACCATTCAAGCCGAGTCAATCCAAGCTGAGAGTCGATTTAAGCAAGTTTTTAAAGTTAGCCCTACTTATGATAAGCTTATTTTTAGAATCAAGCTTTATTGAGCTAGCTTTACTCGTAAGCACCCTATTTTTAGGATCAAGCCTTACTCTGAGCTCTCCAAATAAATGGACGGTTTGAATATAAAACATACCTTATGATGGAACCTGCGTAACTTACTTACGTCAGCTGGTGTGTGGTACACCAGCCAATCCGCTTCCGGCACGAGTGGGTAACAACATGGCTGCGTGGAGGGTTAGCCATTCGTCGTCTAATTCTGTCCATCCATTCTTCTCAAATTCAGATTGCGTGGTGAACCCGACGCCTCGTATATGCAGGGAATTGACTGGTCAACACGTCGCGGGTGGGCGCCGTTGCGTACGGACTCAACGTAAGTAATAACTAATAACTTCCAACTCGAAACGGATTGGCACTATCCCCGTGGCTGATGGCTGGTTCTCTGTGGGTCCCAGCATGAGTATATGTTTCATCCATGCCGTTAATCTATTTTTAAAGATCATTTTATAGCTTTCTTCAAAAAATTATAGCATTATAAACTTTAGGTGAACCACACCACAGGAAAACAATAGTGACTGGATATCGACCATTAAAATCCTCCTATGGCCCAATGTACTGTTTATTTGACATCCAATCTATTGATTATGTCATACAGACCTAGATGAATGGAAAAAACAAAGATCAGATTGATCCAGCCCCCAGAAAGTTTCTAATGGTAGATGTTCATTCAACATTGTTTCCTGTAATGTGGTCCACTTGAAATTATTATATATCTAATTTTTGGTCTCATACCCTAAAATGATCTAAAAAAATAGGTGGACGGAATGGATGAAACACATACATCATGGTGGGGCCCATAGAGAACCAACCATCAGCCATTGGCTGATGGCAGGGGAAGTAACCAATCCGTTACCCTTTCGAATATGTTTTAAGTGGGACCTAGACAGCGGTTTCCAAACAAATCCCACAACGTCCCAGCTCCCAAACCCTGGGCTATCCCACCACCTAAATTAGTGGCGCTGGATAGCCATGCTATCCACATCCATGTTTCTCACCCGAGTGATAGACCCGAAACAAGCGGTTCTCTGAAGACTTAGATGGACATCACGTCCAGTGGCGTTGAGACTAGAACATGGTCGGGCTACTTGTTTTTGAAAGAGGCGGCCGAGCGTGACTAGGCTCTGACCCATAACCAACCATGTGGGTGGCCCTGACCGTAGGGACCACGTCTATGCATGCATTTTATATCCATGCCGTTCAACAGTTTTGAGAGTTTATTTTAAGGGATCTTGCTCTTACTCGGGTGGTAGACTCTCAGGAGTTTCAATACCTAGTTAAGGGTTTAAGTATCCATAGGTGGTGAAATTCCTCTAGCGTGAGTGTGTGGGGTGTGTGTGCGTGTTTTAAAAAAAAAAAAACAGAGAGTTTATTTTAAGGCATGGTTTCAAATTTGAAGTAGATACAAATTTCAGGTGAGCCACACCACAAAAAACAATAGTTATTGACTATTAAAAATCTTTTGGTGGGCTATAAAAGTTTTGAATCAAGTTGATATATTTTTTTTTCCTTTCATTCTTATTTGTTTGGCCTTTTCAATAGGTTAGATGGTCAGAAAAATTAGGGTGGGCCTTAGGAATTTTTTAATGGTAAGTGTTCAATGACCACTGTCCCCTATAGTGTGGTCCACCTGAAATTTACATCAGTTTCATTTTAGACCATGCCTTAAAATTAAATTAGCAAAACAGATGTACGGCATGGATACACAATGCATGCATTGAGATGAGCCCTATGGTCAGGGTCCCACCCGCATGGCTGACTCCGGGTCAGAGACAAGGTGCTCAAGGCGACCTTATTCAGGAATTGCTTGTAGAATATGCGGACACGGGCTGCCTGACAAAGGGTGTGGTAGGAAATTCCTGAAGCTAGGTGAGGTCCACCTTCATATTTGTGAGAACTTAACCCCAACCATCCGATTCTAGGAGCTCATTCAAGAGATGAGATTAAAAAGGTGGAATGGGGTTGAATCCAAACCTGAGGTGGATCTCATGAGAAGAAATAGTGGCAGCAAGAGTTTTATATTAGAAGTATTTAATGTTTTCAATTCATCCTAATAGGAATAACCTTGCAAATGATTTGAATGGCACGTACACATCACGGTGGACTCATAAAAAGTTTCGAAGGTAAACATTTCTTTCAACACTTTTCACTCTCCAGTGGCTCACTTGGGGTTTGGATCCACTTCATTTTTAATATTGAGTCTTACCCTGAGTTGGTATAATGAATATACCACATCATGAATTTCTCACATGCATATTGTCTAAGTCCTAGCATGAGTTGTCAAGCATCTCGTCTCAAAACGAGCTCACCGGATGAATTTCTCACAAATATCATGGTAAGCCCCACTTATCTGGATGAATTTCTCGCAAATACCATGGTAAGCTCCACTTATTGGATGAATTTCTCACAAATATCTTTCAAGCACATAACTTCCAAAGTGACAACCAGTCGCAAGCAATCCGTCTTGAACAAGCAAAGGCCATCTCTTGCCATGCAGATATGGTGTTTTACAAGGTGGTGTGGTGACATGTTAGGAGTTGTGGGCCCCATCATAATGTATGCATTTTTTATATATGTCATCCATCGGTCTTGTGAACTTCTTTTAGGACAAAAAAAATGAAACATTTCTAATGTCCAAGTGGACCACACCATGGCAAACAACCACCATTAAAAGCTCCCTAAGGCCACAATAATTTTGTATTAAACTAATATGTTTCTCATTATTTATGTATTTTATATACTTCATCTATCCATTTTACTGGATAAATTTAGGAATTGAACTAAAAACTCGAGTCTACCCAAAGCTTAAATAGACCACACCACACAAGATAGTGTGAATTGTACATTTACCATTTAAAAATTCTTAAGAGGCCGTGAAAATTTTGAATGAAGTTGGTATTTATGTTTTCCTTTCATTCATGCGTTAGTGATCTTATGAATGGGTTGGATGAGTAATAACCATCACTACTATAGTTGTATCAAGGTTTTAATGGTCAAAATTTTTATACTTATGATTTCTTATCATGAATACGCTTCAATTTTAGGCTCAACCCCCGAAGATGAGTTCGAATAACGGATGTAAATCGTGAATAAATCACATGCATTAACAGTGGCACAACTGAGTTTACTTGTCACGCTTCCGGGCAATCCGATTTCTCTGTAAAGATCTCTTACAATAGCAGCAGCCCAGTCGATATCCCCCCAGGTTTGGGAAACGGATTGTCTACTCTCCCTGCTACCACGAATGGATGGTGATCGGTGCTATGTGGGTCCATCATGATGTATGTGTTTCATCCATGCCGTCCATCTATTTTTATAGAACATTTTATAGTTAGGACCAACAATGAGGGATATCCCAATATCAACTGAACCACATTACAGGAAAAAGTGTTGAACGAACACAAACCATTACAAACTTTTTGGGGGCTATAAAAGTTTTGGATCAAGCTGATACTTGCTTTTTTTCCCTTCATCTGGTTATGTATGACCTAATTAACAGATTGGATGTCAAATAAACAGTACAGTGGGCCTTAAAAATATTTTAATGGTGGATATCTAATCACTATTGTTTTCCTGTGGTGTGTTACATCTGAGACTTATATCCATCTCATTTTTGGGATCAAGCAATAATATGATCTGTAAAAGTGGATGAACGGAATGGATGAAACACATACATCATGGTGGGGCCACATAGCACCGACCATCAGCCACCGGGCTGGTAGCAGCGAGAGTAGCCAACCCAGGTTCCAGCTCTATTGAGCCACGTGGCTCCATTACTTCGAGAAACGTCTTGGATCTTTCGCAGGTTTTGCGAACTTAGAATAAAATCGGATTTACTACTGCGTAACTCAGTACGCCTTTATCGTACTGAGTAAACTGTATTTACGCCAACGTCAATGTATTTGATTTATCCAAGCCATTCCTCCGTTGTTTCAGCTTATTTTAGTAGTTGATCTCAAAATTAAAGCATGTTGAAAGGTTAAGTGGACCACACTAGAAGAAACAGTGGGAATAATGATTTGCACCGTTGAAGCCTTTTTAGGGACCGTATTGATGTTTATTTTTCATCCAAACTTTTCATAAGATCACAAAGGCATGGATGAAGGGAAATAAAAAAAATATAAGCTTCATCTAAAACATCTATAGCCCTCAAGACATTTCAACGGTAAAAATTCAATTCAGGCTGTTTTGTGTGGTGTGGTCCACTTTAGGCTTAGATATGCTTTATTTTTGGCTTCACACCCTAAAATTATCGATTTAAATGGATGGACTGAGTGGATACAAGATATAAATCACAGTGGGTCCCACAGAGCTTACTCGGTACGCTATGTCAGTACGCAATCAGCTTAGACTTCGAACATATTTCGAGAAGCCCTCTTAAATCTGACGCGAGTAACAGCGCCATGGGGTTGGAATCCAACGAGCTTTTTTTTTTTTTTTTTTTTTAACACGCACACACACCCCCACACACTCATGCCACACGCACAATCCAACGTGCTGCCCTTCATGTGTTGCCACGGAATACGTGTTAGGATTACATCCATACCGAACTATTTTCAAAGATCCTTTCCATTCATTATGAAGATTAAACTGTTACCATATTTTTTGGAAAAAATTATGATATTATACTAATTAATTAAGCCACACATTTGTGTTGAATTTCACTGTTAAAAGGCTCATCTAACCGCCCGTTGTTTTCCTAAAATTTTAATCTTTCTGGTAAGTGGACAAACTTTCTTTTTCGTATATATATGAAATTATCAAGATGAATCGTACCCAATGAATAGACTGGATCTCTAACACGTTTTCTGTATACTCGTATCTCTCACGCATGTTCCGTCCCGTAGCATAAAGGGCCACTTACTGAATCACGACTCTATAAAATATCAGCCCGAGAAGGTCACAATCGATACGGTAGAGCCCGAATAACCGAAATATGCTATAGCCATCTCTGTAAAGTACACGTGTCAATGTGATTTATCATCAGGGACCGATCATCTTGTGTCCCTTACCTCTGATGGAAATTTATCAAAAGAAAATTTTATCTTATCATCTTATACATCTGACCAGAGGACTTTAAAACCAAGAGTATAAAACCAAAGCTATTAACGGTCCGTATTATGTGAGGAAAAGTTAATTAAAGTGATTGATACAATTGTTTCGAAAATATGGTCATTGAACATTAGAAATCCAAGATAGGACCAATATATGGACGGACCAGGTTGATCTTTAATCCTTCCATGCGTATTATGGAGTGATGGACCTACCATATTCCGGTTCTACAAGTTATACCGTATACTCTCTCTCTCCAGTCAGCTGCTTTGATTTTAGAGAAAATTACCACTGTGCATGTTAGATTTTATCCAGCGTCTTTTAGGAGAAGTCCAAAATTTATCTTCCCAACTTAGACATTGTACGTACAGACAACCTTTCAGGACGAAAATACCCCTGCTTTTCACTGCATTGCACGTACGGACAGGGGTATTTTCGTTCTCAGAATGCTCTGTCCGTAGGTACATGGTCTAAGTTGGAAAGGTAAGTTTTGCACTGTTTATAAAAGACGCTGGATAAAGGGTACCGATTACAGTGGTAATTTTCTCTTGATTTTATGTGGTAATTTTATACACTGCCAGAGTGAGATGGTTGATACTCAGTCGCTTAGAAATTCTTGAATGGTATATGTTAGTTCGAAATAAACCGTTCAAATTGTGGGAACAAACAATATCATGATCAGTGTATTATATAATGATATTGTTCAAACAACCGTGGCGTCTGATTCGTGGACACATGTATTCTGAACAACAGAGGTATAGTTTTTCATGTTAACCGTTCGTTAAACCTAGAAATCGAACGTTCACATTATTAAATATATCATACATATTTATAATACCATCTAAAATTTCACCCATGATATGAACGGTTTAAATTGATCTATACATAATAAAATGTACAATATTTAGGCCCACATATCAACGATTACACTCAACCGAAGTATCACATTTTCCCGTCCTTACTCTTGCCCGGATGGTGGACTCCCAGGAGTTTCAACTCCTGTCAAGCGTTCGAGTGCCCATAGGTGGTGAAATTCCACCAGCGTGAGTGCGTGGGATGTGTGTGCGCGTATGTTAAAAAAAAAAAAAAAAAAAGTATCACGTTTTCCCCTTCTCTTTAGGTAGAGAAATTGGCCACTGTTTGTCACCTTTTACCCAGCGTCTTTTCCACACGCTCTCAAATTTATTTTTCTAGTCTAGACTTATTACGTACGGACAGATAAATTTTCGTTTGTAAGTAGACAGTCCGTACCTGATAGGCTTAGAATGGAAATGTAAGTTTTAGATGGCTCAGAAAAGATGGTGATTAAAAGGTGGAGTTAAAGTGATCAATTTCTCTATTAGGTATGGGTTGCACACTTGTACTTGTCAATTTATATGATAGCACCGTATATTACGGAAATGCCACTACTTGTCAATCTTTCTTCAAAAAAAGCTACGCGCGATTCGCGCCAGATATTAAAGAAAGGTGCGATTTGTGGCATATCCGCAGATGTGTCACACGTGTGAGGCATCAGAACGGCTCATTAGATGAGGACCACTTCCAACCTGCTCTGGATCAAGAACCAATAAAGCGAAAAATATCAGGTGGGCCATACCTGTACGTTGAGCAAGAACCGCGTGGAATCTCTTTTCAAACCGTCCAATTTTCTTATATGCTGTGGCCCACCTGACGAGTGGACCTTGATATTTCCTAGATAAAGCGCAACCAGAGGTGGAGCCCACCGACTTCATGCAACAAATTCCCGGATGAAGCGGGCCACCAGTTGGACTGCGGTGATCGTGTAACAACCGTATTTCTGTGATACCATGTTAAGGCCCACTAAATCTGAGTACGGAGCCATGGTGGACCCCACAGTGGATGAGACAAGTGATAACACGTCAGTGCCAAGTGAGCATGTGACTTGGATTTATTTGAACGACGGCTAAAAGAGGTAAGTACAATACATATGGTGTAGCATTGAAGATGAGATTTGCGTGGCCCACTTTAATTTAGAGACTGCAAATAGGAAGTGACAATGAACGACGTCTTCAATGGACGCGGATTGAGTGGTGAGCAGCTTATCACCTACTACCTTCATGGTAAGATGACGTGGCAAGATTCGATTCGTGAGCCGTAGGATGTATTCGTCCGAAACACTTTCAAAAGTTCAAGCCCATATCTGCCAGCGTACAACCCCGCTCCACAAATTCTCAATCTCACCCCCTCATTCGTGGATTGGGTGGTGAGGAGCTCATGAAGATGATGCGGCAAAATTTTATTAATGGAGCGGTATGGGTGTGGATTGGGTAATACCCCACAGCGCGAATAAAAACACATACATCAACGTGGCTCGTGCTTGCGGCGTAGTACCCAATCCGCCCCCGATGGGTGGACGGCGATTCACTGAAAAGCCTTTCATTAGTTCTTTTTGTTGACGTGAAGCTAAGTAGGGATCACCACGATATTTGTGGGAAATACATCTTGTCCATCTGTTTTTTTAGATCATGTCAGGTATGGAGTGCGTAAACGAGAATAATCAACAACTAAAGTGGCTGTGCGACACCCTTATCAGCTCTAAGTGTTAGACCGAGGGTAAGATATCTCGTTTCAACACTGAGGTCTTGGCATCGATCCCTGGTGGGGTTGGTAACAGTGTAGTGTGATCCGACGAGCTAACAAAAAAATTTAATAATAATAATGGCTGTGCGATACGAAAAAGCCGGTGATCAAAAATTTCCAGTCCAATGTGTGTTTCAATAGTAGACGTTCAATCCTACTATTTTTATATTGACGTGGCTCACTTGAGTTTTGGATATGCTTTATTTTATAGTGCATGCATTTAACATGACTTAAAGAAATGGATATACGGAAATAATTTATGAGAAACACATGATAAGGCCTTATCTAGCTTTCGTCCCATGTAGTTTCTTGCGAAAGGCAAACTGTGCCGAATACGTACACGTATGAAAAACCTTTATAAAGGCTAAGCCCAAACAGCATGCCGCTGGCCAATCAAATCTCGCCAAGTCGGGTGGTGAGAAATTTCATAACTAAGGTGCTTCTCACCACCTAATCCACGCCCTTAAATTGAATGTTGGCTGTTGGAGGGCGTCTTCTTAGACGGTGAAGGTGGGCCACCTTCTACACTTGTCAGATATCCTGCATGTATATCACGTAATCACGTGTAAAAAGGTGCGTGCGGGGCTGCAGCTCCGTGAAATCAGTTCTAACGGCGATAAGAATGATAAATCATCTGAAAAAAAAAAAAAAAAAAAAAAAAGCTCTCACCGTGAGTCGATTGGGAAAACGGCTATAGAAGCTACGTTGTTAGTTCACCACCAACTTTTAATTTGTGAGGTAAATAGTGGGTTCCATCCCAGGACTGAAACTGAAGCTGATCGAGAGATCTTAACCATCCGATTTTCGTTATTGAATTCGGACCGTTGATCATTTTATTGTTGACCGTCAATTTTATACTCGTTAATAATGATTTGGATCGTTTCTTTAGTGTGGTTTTCAGGCAATGCCACATCCACGACGAGCCTAAGATTCTACAAGCGGAAGGGGAAAGGGATTCTGTGCCGTCCGTTTAGTGAATCCAGCCACAGATGGCCCACACCTTAGTTCTCATGCATGAGGGCCAACACAGTGAAAATTTTCTATTCAAGGGCCAGTAAAGCCCAATGGGGGCCCATATATCTGCAGTGGGCCTATCATGGGCCTAGGATTCAGGCATTCAGACCGCGGCCAGGCTAAATTTCAGGCCCAGAAAGTTAACGGACTGGATCATGGTGACTTTGCCGCCCCCAAGCATAGCCCATTGATAGGCCCACTTTTCAACAACCATCAGGAAGCCACGTGTCAAATGGCTAGGTTTTCACATTGCAATTTCTGCTATTTGGACCATCCATTTTGGGGTCCTCTAAATAGACAGGTCTGATCAATTGCCTACTCAAATTAGGTAACTTAAAAGAAACCTCTTGGCATAGGCAATTCGTCACATATCATGACGTCACATGAACCAGATCAGAACCGTTCATTCAGTAGATCAAATCGTAAGTAAGCCATTGACAAAAAATTCACATTGTTGGACAATCCTGACCCTTCAATCAGTGGCGTACAAATAGACACTAAAATACAGAAGTCAGCAACGGCTCATATTCATCGAGAAGAAGTCCATTTAGATGATGGTTAGGATTGTCCCGTTTAAATCAATTTTCTTTTATTCAGTGGCCAATCAATCACGGTACCCGTGAGAGCATGATCATCATACCTATTTATCACGTGGATGGTACCCCATATAGACTCTAGTCATTGAATCTCTTCCCCTGCAGGTGTACTTAGCTACAAACACCCTACATAATCCAGACCATTGGTCTGTGGTGTCCCACTCTGGATAGACTATGACTCAAAAAACTCCCCTAGGAGAATCTTAACCTTTTGATCTGTGTCCTACAAGCAACTGATCTGCATTACCTAATCGTGGGTCCCAGTTTGTATACTACGTAAAGATGCTGGAGACACGTACCATATAATTCTTCTCCTATATCGTAAGATGTTGATATTAAATCCTCTTCATAAGAGTATAGACGAAAAATTCATGGACCCGTTTGTTTTGGGTACTAGATAGTGCTCTTTGGGCCCCACTAATGATATATTTGTTTTATCCATGCCATCCATCTATTTTTTCAGATTATTTTATGGCATGATTCAAAAAATGAGAGAGATCCAAATCTCAAGTGGACCACACCACAAGAAAACAGTGGGGATTGAATGCCCACCATTAAAAACTTCTTAGGACACACTGCAATGCTCATTTGCCATCCAATCTATCGATTAGGTCACGCAGACCTGGATGAAGAGAAAACACAGATATTAGCTTCATCCAAAACTTTCGTGGCCTCAAAATTTTTTTAATGGTAGGCATTCAATTACTAATGTTTGCCGTGGTGTAGTCCACATAATATTTGGATCTGTCTGATTTCTAAGCTCATGTCCTAAAATGATATGGAAAAATGGATGGACCGCATAAATAAAACACATATATTATAGTGGGGCCCACATAGCACCATCCTAACCCTATGTTCAAATCGTCTCTACCTTAAACAATGCCATGTCCATCTAACCAAATGGTTGGATGGGCCCTCCTAATTGATCAAAGATAATGTGCATCCAATCAAAAGAATCATTCCTAAGATTGGTATAATGATAATAAATATAAAAAAGTAAGACTATCATAAATATAAAAAGGTAAGTCTATCTAGAGACTTATTTGGATTGGTACGAACCAACAAAGTGGGAGGAAAAGAAAATATTATAATTGAGAAAACTATAGAAAAGGAAAATGTTTCCTTTCTTTAGATCTGACAATGAAAAGCACTGTGATCCTTTTTAGAAAAAATCCAAAGAAATCTAAGGAAAATGAATTTCTCCTTCCTCAACGACAAACAAACTATCACATCTGATAAATGGATCCAATTTGAAACAATGGAAGGATTCACTTAGTCACTCAAAATTGATGGACTGCCCATATAAGCAGGACACATGTCCACTGTTTACCAAAAGCATATACAAAAACAAAGGCGCCAAATTAAGAAGGATGATTTTGTTAAAGTCCCTTGATATATATGTTGATAGATGTCTTAAATATGTAATTTAACATTATGTCAATGACAGGTTCAATGCCATCGAGATTTTTCTGAATAAATTAATTTGATGGTTGTAAACTTTGTTGCCCTTTTCGATGCCATCGAATGCCTAGTCGATGTTATCGATAATGTTATGGGAAGATTTGAGCTCCTGATAAATTCAAGAGTAAGTACCGAACTAATTCAACCAAATGCATGAACAACTGAGGCGATACTTGCCTGACCTGATGTGAGCGTCCTTGAAGAAGTCGCGCGCTACGAAGGTGACATCCACACTTCGATCGGAAGTGGAGCTGTCTACTTAACATTTGACAGAAGATGAATGATTCGACCACTGACATCGAGTGCAGAGAGTCCGACACCTTGCCTTGGACCCCTAGAGTTTCTAGTGCACTTGATAAGCTAGGAGCGGGGTCTGTTGGCCCGATTCAAGGCTCGGCTCAGACTAAGAAAGCGTTCCTCTTCAACTAGATAAATGGTCAAGGCCAGACGAGCCGAGCCGAGGCAATATGCTGAATTGGGCGCTCCGAGTGCCAAATTTGAAAATTACCACAAGCGAACGTGACCGATTACTTCACTCTCAGATAGGCATTATCTGTCTGATGCTCTACACGATCTACGGATTGCGTATAATATCCCCACGATCTTAGTATTCCGTGAATTGAGTGAATCAAGTCAACCATAGCGGACCCAGACAGCCCAACAGTCAGGTATAAATACATTGAGACCCTACAGCTACAGGGATGCAATATCGCATGCTCTCCTTGACTCTCCACTTAGACCTAGATTCCCTTGACCTGACATAGGCATCGAAGGGTCCCTCGGCTTAGTCAGGATCACCTTTGCCTGTTCTTGCTATGCAAGATCAAGGCGTTGAAGTATCCATGGTTCAGGAGACTGCAGAGAGAGTCGATCAGATTTTGACATCAACATTTTTTGGCGCCGTCTGTGGAAAACTAAAACGAAAGATCAGGTTCTTATTTTTGAATACAATGGCGAGAGGAAAGAAGAAAGCGGCAGTTGTGGAACCAGAGTCGAACGAGTAAACTCGCTCTTCGTCACTACTTCATGCCGAGTCAGCATCGGGGCAAGCAAGTATTGGGCTATGTAAAATGAAATTCAAGCCCTACGCGATGAAGTAAATAGAATGAAGCAGCGACAGGAGCCACAACCGCACCCAATCCAGGAGGATCCCGTTCCCGAGCCGGTCGGACTGTTCGTGGAGGCCCACTCTATGCCGAGGAGTATGGGGCCTAAGGTACCCCAACACTCTCGGGCGCCACATTCGAGTCAGAATCCTCCTCCAGTACAAATTAGAGTCTCGGCACTAAATACAGCCACTCGGGCTCCCACTAACAACTCGATCACCTTGGCCCTAGCACCTACGGAGCTCCGCCATCAGCTAGATCGGAGAAGGGAAAGGAGGACTCTAGAAATAATATGCCCCAGAGATTGTCGCTAAGAATAAAGATCCCTAAGAAGCGCGGTTCGAGGAACTCAACGACAAGTTCTTAATCCTAGAAAGGAAGCAGCAACTATCAACAGTTCCCACCACGGTTTAGGCAATGATGAAAGAGACCAAACCTTCATTTACTTACTCCATCATGGATGAGGTGATGCCGCAAAGGTTTCGGATACCTCTTGTCATCCAATATTCTGGGTTCGGTGACCCATCCGGGCACTTAGAAGCCTATCGTTTGTAGATGCAGATCTAGGTAGCAACGGATGTAATGATGTGTAGGAGATTTTCCATCACCCTTACGGGATCCACTCAGAGTTGGTACCGCCAACTCAAGCCCAATTCTATTGGGTCCTTTGCGGATCTGATCTGACTATTCCTTACTAAGTTTATAAGTGGTAAGAGAAGTCGAAAGCCCGATACTCACCTGCTCACTATTAAGCAGGGACGAAAAGAGTCGCTGAAGGACTACATTGCTCGCTTTAACGAGAAAGCGTTGCAGGTAGAAGACTACGATGACAAGATGGCGCTTGCTGCAGTGATCAGCGGTCTGAAAAAAGGAAGGTTTACTTTCTTCATTGGAAAGAACCTACTAAAGACGCTGGCGAACTTCGTGGCAAGAGCTCAGAAATATACTAATACCGAGGAGTTCACTAACGCTAGAAAAAGCATGCAAGTAACCGACACAACTGACAAAGGGAAGATGCCTAAGAATGAAGAATCTTAACCGACCGGCAAAAGGGCAGACGACCGTGCCCCTGGCGATCGTCGACCGAGCCAGAAATCGGAAGAAAAATTCTGTTCTTACACCCCCCTCAATACATCTGCCGAGAAAATCCTATTAGACATCCGAGGAGAGAAACTTCTAAACTAACTTGTTTGCATGAACGCCGACCCGGAGCACCGAGATAAGCGAAAGTTCTGTCGTTTTCATCAGGACCATGGTTACAATACAGATGATTGCGTGGATCTTAATGATGAAATAGAATCCCTTATTCGTAAAGTACATCTGTGTCGATACACTAAGAGAGAGATCCGCTCGGAAGGAAGAGTGGAACCAGGAGCGACCGAATAACCCTACGAAAGAACCAGTTGAGATCCGCACTATTTTTGGGGGCTCAGCTGGAGGAGGAGATTCGAATAGAGCTCAGAAAATCTACTCTAGGAAGTCTAATCCGGAACACTACGTCCATCTAACTAAGCGGCCTAGCAAGGAGCTTCGCATCAGTCCATGCAGCCTAACCTTTACAGAAGATGATACGCGCGAAATCCAGCATTCGCACGATGATGCCCCAGTGGTCACGATGACTATAGTAAATCATAAGGTATACCGCATCCTGATCGACACAGGAAGCTCAGCCAACGTGATTTATTTCGAAGCTTTTAAAAGAATGGGAGTTTCACGGTCGTGCCTCCGACCTGTGAAGACTCCCCTACATGGCTTTACAGGAGAGAGAGTGATCTCGGAAGGAGTTATTTCCCTCCTAGTAACTGCCAAAGAAGGGCAACATCAAGTCACCCTTATGGTAGACTTTCTTGTTGTCAACGTGCCGTTGGTACGTAATGTCATCCTGGGTCGACCCTCCCTCAATGTGATGAGGGCAGTTGTCTCCACTTATCATTTAATGATGAAGTTTCGAGCTGAGGGCGAAATAGGCTACCTCCAGGCAATCAACGCGAGGCTCGGATATGTTACGCGATAGCGGTTAAGAAGGCAGCCGTCAAACAAGCACTTACTGTCAATGTCCTGGACCCCTGAGGACCCGTTGGAAACTCGTCTGTGGAAGATCTGGAGAAAGTGCCCCTCGACGAAGCAAACCCGAGCAAGACTATTCAGCTCGGAACATCATTAAATCCCGAGCAACGGATTGAAATGTTGACCTTTTTAAGGCAACACAGGGACGTCTTCGCGTGGTTGCACGCAGGTATGTCAGGGATCTCCCCTGATGTTTTGGTCCATAGGCTGAATGTGGACCCATATTATAAACCAGTGAAATAAAAAAGAAGACCATTCGACACCGAACACTATGAGTCCATTACTGAGGAGGTCTCTGTCCTACTCAATGCCAACTTCATAGCGGAAGTGTATTATCCTGATTGAATTGCAAACGTGATGCTAGTCAGAAAATCCAATGAGAAGTGGCGGGTCTGTGCAGATTACTCAGACCCGAATAAGGCATGCATGCCCTATGGATAGCTTCCCATTGCTTCGGATCAATCAACCGGTAGATAGCACGGCTGAGCATGAGTTGCTCTCTTTCCTGAAAGTCTATTCTGGGTACAAGCAGATTGCGATGCATCCCCTAGACAGGCGGAAGACTACCTTTGTCACGGACAATGTACTCTACTATTACCGGGTCATGCCGTTTGACCTGAAGAATGCTGTTGAGGGTCAAATATTACATATTAGACCCCAGATATTGTCTGAATTTATGAATATTGTACTGTCTAACGGTCCGTTTTAACCGTGTTTGTGCTATAAGGTGTAATTACAAGCTTGGACTGAAATAAGTGCCTAAAGCATGGATTTAACGCTCTGATGACACCAAAGGCAAGGGACGGAATCCAGGGGGCTAAGATCAACGAATTTACATGGCATAGATCCGAGAAAATCACGAAACTGAAGCTCAAGTGGCCCAAAATTGATCTAGAATGCAAGATCACAGGGTTTTCACCATCCGCTCGGCTCGAAACTTCATACATAGCCTGAGGACCATAAATTAACCGTACACGTCGAATTTCAGCCGTTCAATCCCTGTGGAAGTGACCTAATGGATAGATCAGCCCATAAATCAGTGATGTGGGGCCCACCTGCTACCTGGATATGCTTCACTTTTGGTCTCAACGCCTAAAATGATGTGAAAAATCGGATGGACGGAAAGGATTTCTCAAAAACATCACCGTGGGACCCACAAATGCAACGTGTGTGCACAAAGCATGCGTGCGCTGGACGTGCATCCCATACCTGTGAGACGGTCAGCGTAAGCTGACCCATCTCCTTACGCAGGACGGAGACAGCATTAACGTTGTCACCGTCGGTCTCTCTCAGTGGGGCCCACACATCATCAATTATGATGATCTGAACCGTCCTTTGAGTCCAGAGGGAGGGCTTAACCCTCACCTAGGTGATATTTTAAAGCCTTGCAATCTATGGAAAAGTCCTTGCCGTTGAACTTAGAATGAACAGTAGAAGAAAATAGTCAAGGGATCACATCAAAACTTGAGAAAAATTAGCCTGTCCTGAATGGTTTTTCGAGCTGAGTCCAGTGGACGGACTGGATTTCACCACTGATATTGATCATGGGCCCACCGACAGCCAAAGCAAGACGCGAAGGCTCTGTTTCACAGTCCGCAAAAATTGGATTTCTGAATTTTCTTGGCCCGCCATCGACGATCGGATGGTTGATCAGCACCGTCCATCATGCAGAGGGCCGCAAGCTGTTCAAAACCATGTTGACCCTGTGCATTCATGCTCACACACGTGCTGGGTTCAACGGTCACAAATGGACTGCCCTGCTCCGATTTCAGTGGAATTTTGTACCTGGGTTGCGCCAACAGGCAATCAAAACCACTCTTCTCTGGTCGAAATTTTGGGGTCCAGACAATGGATGGAGTGGATTTCCCAAACGCCAACTGAAGTGGGTCCCACCAATACTTCAAAACAAGAAGTACCCACGTTCTGCTGCGAAAATAAGCAAGATGTCCTGCGTAAACAGAGGTTACGGAAGCCCTACTGCGTAAGATGTCCTGCGTAAACAGAGGTTACGAAAACCCAGCAAGCCGACTCCAGCCCTATCTATATAAGAAAAGAAAGAAGAAAGGAGGGAATTCAGCTTAGCTTCGGCCATGGAGCAACGTTGAGCAAAGAGAGAGTAGAGTACTATTATTTTTATTCTTATTTTTATTCTTATTTTTTTTCTTCTTTTTCTACTGTTTATTAGAGGATGTTTAGCTTAATCATGTTTGGCTAAACCTCTTAGCTAGGGCTAAGAGGTGAAGCTTATAGTGAGATGGGAGATTATATACTTTTAATTTAATTTTAATTTTTGAATTGAAGTTGGTTTTAGTTTGATTTTAAGGGAATACTTTTTGGTCTTTAATGGTCTGTTGTGACTGAAATTACAATGGGTCTGCAATGCCCTTGAATATTGCCTTTCCTTCTAATGTGTATGACGTCAGGAAGCCCTGTTGTTCACCATAGTCTCCTGGGCATGGTCGGATGACGGTACCCTTCCTAACCTTCATACATGTAATGGGTTGGTAATTAGTTTAATTCTGTTGATTGCCATAGTCTTTTGGGCATGGTTTGGTGATGGAATCCATTCTAATTCATATACCTTTCATCTCTTAAAAACTAGATCAATGACAGTTCAGTTAAATTCTATAAAACAGGCATAAGACCTCCCTGATCTCTACAAGTGAATCCTCTGAATCCCTAGTTTCCCATCTCTGATTTCTCCTAAGTTTTAGATTAATAGTTTACAATTATTCCTCAATTTATAATTCAATTCAGATTTCATCTCATTCTAGTTTTAGTTCTAGTTAGTTTCAGAATACGTACAAGTTTCAGTCCTTTGAGATTCGACCTCGGTCTTACCGAGTTATTACTACATCACAACCCTGCACTTGGGGAGTGAACAAATGCTGGGGGGACGTATCAGATGTTGGTATACTAAATGTTCGCCAAACAAATCAGACGCACTATGAAAGTATACATTGACGACATGCTAGTGAAAAGTATTAAGGCGTCCGATCACTTAACAGATCTTGAGGAGACGTTTAGTGTCCTCAAAGAATACCAGATGAAGCTGAATCCCGCAAAGTGTGTTTTCGGGGTTGAATCAGGAAAATTCTTTGGGTTCCAAGTCAGTCAGCGAGGCATCGAGGCCAATCCTAATAAGATCAAGGCACTCCTTGACATGAGTTCACCTCGGACCGTCAAGGATATACAATGCCTTACGGGAAGAGTTGCCGCCCTCGGACGTTTATATCTAGAGCAATGGACAAATGCCTCCTCTTCTTTTAACAATTGAAGGGTCGTAAGAAGGCAGAATGGATGTCAGAATACGAGCAAGTCTTCCAGCAACTAAAGTAGTATCTGGGCTCACCCCCCTCCTATCCAAGCCTGAAGAAGGTGAGCCCGTCTTCCTGTACCTCGCGGTCTCGGCCTCAGCTGTCAGCTTGGCCCTAATCAGAGAAGTCGGGAACAAGTAATATTCCATGTATTGCGTGAGTAAAGCAATGGTACCTACAGAAACGAGATATCCGTCCCTAGAGAAATTAGCCCTCAGCCTTATTGTTTCAACCCGGAGGTTGCGTCCGTACTTCCAAGATCATTCCATCATTGTACTAACAGACTCCCCTTTGAGATAAGCTCTCCTGAGGCTTAAAGTTTCAGGACTGATGACCAAGTGGGCCATTGAACTTAGAGAGTTTGACATCCAATTCGCCCAAGGACAGCAATCAAGGGCCAAGCTGTGCTGGACTTCATCGCCGAGTTCATAACTCCAAATGCAGAAGGGATCAGTACCGAAGTTGAGATGACCCCACCTATCCCCCTAGGTGACCAGAAGGCAGTGTCGGACCCGGGATGAGTCCTCTATATTGACGGGTCATCCAATGTCAAAGGGGCCGGAGCCGGAATCGTTTAAGTTGCACTCGATTCCACATCTATCCAGTATGCGATCAGACTCAAGTTCAAGGCCTCGAATAATGAGACAGAATATGAGGCTTTACTAGTCGGACTCAGTTTGGCGGCGAGTCTGGGCGTCCAGACTCTCTAGGTCCGATGCGATTCGCAGCTGGTAGTAAACCACATCTCCACTAAGTATGAAGCCAAAGAGATAAGGATGATTACTTATCTTAACGAGGCGAGGAAGTTGATTGAAAATTTTTAGAGTTGTGCTATCCAGCAAATTCCAAGAATGAAAAACACATGACCCGACACCCTAGCAAGGCCTGCCTCGGCCTCAGAGGGAAAGATCCCACGATTCGTCCCCATTGAATTCATATAACATCCGAGCATCAGTCAGGCGGAGAAAGTCAATCCAGTATACGCTGCATCGAGCTGGATAGACCCGATCTTCAACTACCTTATAACCGGTGAAGTCCCCTCAGACAAATTAGAAGCAAGATGACTGAGACTCAGAGCAGCTAGCTACGTCATCTTGGACGGGGTGTTGTATAAGAAGGAGCACTCCCAGCCTTACCTTAGGCGCCTCCGATCAGATGAAGCCTAATATGTGATTAGGGATATTCATGAAGGAATCTGCGAAAATTATTATGGTAGCAGAGCCCTGACCCAGAAGATACTTCGACAAAGATACTTCTGGCCGACCCTCAAGCAGGATGCGAAAGATTATGTTCAAAGATACGACAAATGCCAATGTTATGCAGCTGTGCCGAGGTAACTAGCAGAGAAAATGACCCCCATGAGCGGTCCTTGGCCATTTGTCCAGTGGGAGATTGACATCATTGACCCTCTACCTATAAGGAAGGGACAAGTCAAGTTCGTCATTGTCGCAGTCGACTACTTCATAAAGTGGGCTGAGGTAGAGCTTGTTACGAAAATTACCAAACAGAAAGTGATTGACTTCGTTTGGAAAAATATCATCTGCCGGTTTGAAATTCCGCATACCATTGTATCTGACAATGGCCGACAGTTCAAAAATGACAAGTTTCATGGTATGTGCTAAGGTCTCGGCATCACAAATGCATATTCATCACCTCGATACCCATAGTCTAATGGACATGTGGAAGCGGTTAACAAAGTCATCAAACACCATCTCAAAATAAAATTGGAGAAAGCAAAAGGTAACTGGGCCGAGGAGCTTACATTCGTCCTTTAGGTATATAGGACCACAGCCCAGTCCTCCACTGGGGAGACCTGTAAGACCCGTATCTTGGTCCGTACCTTTCCGTACACTTCTGCGGTCTTACTGGTCGAATTTCGGCAACTTTCGACCCTTAACCGATATCGACGCGCGACCCGGATTCATGTGCCGACAACCCGAGTCGACTCAACCCGAGACCTATACCATAGCGACCGCGCCGTCGTTGCGGTTCCGATACCGCGACTCGCGCGCCGAGGCGATACCCTGGTCAAGAGTTATGGGCCAACGTTCGGTGCGAGAAAACGCCGCGCGTTGCGAAAACCAAGAGAATCTCTACGATGTGTCACATCAATCACGTCAATCCCATCAATCAATCACCCATCAATCCATCACATGTCAAGTACACATCACTTCCATTCCTTTTCCCAAGCAACCACAAAAGTCTCCCAAACCCATACCTCTCTTACACAAAAAGCCAACAAAGTCTTCTTAACCCATACCTTTCTTACACAAAAGGTCAAAAAATTCAAGTTTTTCTTACACCACCATCACTCACCCATCCATCCATCACTCTCTGTCTCTCCCTTTACATCACTCTCTCTCTTTCTCTCTTTCTCATTCCAAAATTTCCAAGCAACAAAAAATTCCAAGAGCCCCATACGTATGAAAAATTTTCAACTTTCCTAAGCTCTAAGTGGCCCACCTTCCTACCCCAAAATCTCCCATCTCAACCCTTCATTCTTCATCTTAGCCATTGAAGTTGAAGACAAGGTGCCAAGGAACCCCTAGGAGCGAGAAGATCGGACGGTGGGTGCTTCTATAGGGTGGATTTTCTTATTTTTATGGTGGACCAAGTGAGGCCCACCGATCAATGGTGTGGATCTCACTTGGGACCCTTATTTGTGGCCGATGGACCACTTGGATCATCATGATCGTTCCATGATGGGGTCATTCTCCATGGACCCCATCATGATGTTCATTTCATTGCAAAAAGGTCATCTAGACCGTCCATAACGATGGAGAATGGATCTCCACCGTTGATTTATATTTTTGATGGTCCTTTGTTCAAAGGGGTTCGTTGATGTATGATTTTATGTAAGGGAGGGCACATAAGGACGGGGTCCCTCCATCACAAGCCGTGTCCCACTCTCCGTCTCTCTCTCTCTTATATTTATTTTATTTTATTTTATTTTATTTTATTTCATTTCATGCTATATGATTGTGTGGCCCACTTGAATGGATCCCACCTTGATGTAATTATTTTTATTCAAGTGGGGCCCACCTTAGACATTGAACCCATGCCCCCCATCAGTGGTGGCCCACTTCATCAGGGCCCACCAAAAAAAAAAAAAAAAAGATATACACCGTCCAGCGTTTGAGACGCTGGACGTTTCTAAGGTAAAGGAGAAAAAGGGAATGAAGAAAAGGGATATGGGTGGTCCCCTTGCATAGGCCCCACCCTGATGTTTATGTCCTATCCAATCCGTCCATCCTCTTACCCACGGCATTTTAGCCGTTGGGTAGAAGTTTGAAGCTGATTCAATCACCTGGTGGGCCATACCGCCTAAAATTGCATCCTCACCTTTCAAGTACCATCTTCTTATTATTATTTCATTTTCTTCCACCAAAAAAATTCAAACTTTGGGCTCTTTGGACTTGTTTCGAGCCGGAGAAACCAATGGATGGTGTGGATTTAGGCGATGTGGACCCCACCTTCGAAAATCCTCAATTTTTAGATTTTTTTTAAAAAAAATAAAAAGGGAAGGAGAGGCAGCAGCCTTGCTGCTGCTGTGTCAGGGCGCACGCAGGCGCTGCCTGCTTGCTGGCGGACAGGCGGGCGGGCTGCCGTGCAGCCACCCACGGCTGCTGCCGTGGGCCCCACTTGATGTACATGTTTTATCTACCCCGTCCATTGGGTGGGTCCCCATCTCAGATGGGCCCCCTCCGAATTTCAGGTTGGTCCAAAACTCAGGTGGCCCACACCGTAGGAAACAGCGTGAATAAACATCTACCATTGAAAAGTTTTTGGAGCCCACAGAAGTCTTGGATCAAGCTGAAATTTATACTATCCCTTCATCCAGGTCCGAGTGACCTTATGAGTGGGTTGGATGGAAAATAAATAATTCAGAGTGGGCCCCACATGGGACCCACATTGATGCATATGTTGTAGCCCACCGTCCAGGCGGACGGTGGCACCCACCTGACGCACGGGCTGCCTCCACCGTCCACGGACGGTGGGGCCCTGTGTGATCAATGTGTTATATCCGCACTGTCCACTGGACAGTGGGACCCACCTTGATGCATATGATGCATCCGGACCGTCCATCCACTTTAACAGAAAAAGGGCTATGGGTTAGGCCCATTTGATTTATAAAAATGCTAATGGGCTGGGCCCATTTGATCCACTTGAGGCCTAAGAATTTGGGCCCACTTGATACGTAAAGCCTATAGGCTTGGGCTCACTTGTTATTTAAGGGCATGGGCTAGGCCCATTTAATTTATAAAATGCTTATGGGTTAGGCCCATTTGATCCATTTAAGGCCCAAGAACTTAAGCCCATTTGGCGTGTTGCAAGTCCATGGGACTAGGCCCATTCGATGTACTTCAAGTCCCATATACTTGGACCCTTTTATTGAAATTTTAAAGTCTATGGGAGTAGGACATTTGATATGTTGTAAGGCCCATGGGACTAAACCCATTTGATTATAAAAAGGGTCCATGGGATTAGGGCCACTGGATTTATTTGAGGCTCATGGGTTAGGCTCACTTGATTTGTTTAAGGCCTAGGAATTTAGGCCCATTTGACTCATGTTAGGTCTATTGGTTGGGGCCCACTTGACCTACATGTGGGATCCCAATTGGTGTGGCCCATTTGATACATATTAGACTCATGTGACTAGGTCCAATTGATGTAATCCAAGGCCCACGGGTTTTGACCCATTGCAATGCACATAAGACCCATTGGTGTGGCTCATTTATGTGGCCCATCTGACGAATAAAAGGCCCATAAGCTATGGCCCATTTGATATATATGTAAGGCCCAATGGGAGGAACATAAGGTCCATTGCAATGTGTAAACCCAATACCGATTATGTAGCGGTGTTTTAAGAAGATCGTACCTGGGAAACAATGTTGGTTTGACGTCCACATTGCGAGTGTAATGTTGGTTGGATGTCCACATTACGACTCTCCTTAGGGTCCATTACTGGGCTGTACTTATCGTATTTAGGCCGTCCAGGTCCATCTGCATTGTAAATAGTTCATTTTGTTATAACATGTTTAGTCCAGTCCATGACTCATGATCATACGCATCATATGTATGCTTGACGTGAGAATTGTCTGATCATAGCATTTGCCTTCGGGCAGGTTGTTTATGGGCTCCCGGTTAGGCGGTGCTGCCCTACATGAGCGCACGGTATGCGCAGGATTGGTTGCATGACTGGATAGCGTGATTCATGCATTCCGCATTTGTGTGACATGGTTATTGTACGCCCTAGCGACATCAGGGCCGTAGCCTCCACAGACGCATCGTGGTTGGCAGGATTGGATACCAGAAATCTTGTTCTACATGGGGTACTATAGATATCCCTGGATGAGAGTCCCTAAACCCTTATGGTACCAAGAGGTTGCTCCAACGTCTAGACCGAGTGGGTTGATGAGCGTTGAGTGCCGATTATCAGACGGTTACGCTCTCCACTGTGTCGTGGTCGGTTGGAAGGGGGTACGGCCTTACCTGTCCGAGGGTAGGGGGCAATGCTAGGCTGAGTTTGACCAGCTCGAGGAATGGGTCCGCTATCGACGAGTCGTGCCCGATATTGGCAGACGGATAATGAGGTCTTTTCCACTTACCTTATTGCACGCGATGTGGCGGCAATCTGGTTTAGAGTGTACTAGACCCCGGTGATATTCCATATTTGAGCTGTACAGATATGTGGACATAGATGAGGATCTGTATGCTTGAGTTGCATTGCACATCGCATGGCCTTGGGATGGCCGATACCATTCATGTCTTGCACCGCATAAGCCTTGGTATGACTCATGATATCATAGTTCCATCTGCATATTCCGCCTTACTCTGATATTGCATGTTCATATTACTACCTTGCGCACACACTTTCACCACCCTCTAAGCTTTCTGTAAGCTTATGCATGACCGTTGCGTGCAGGTGACGTTGGTTCGCAGCAGCGTTGAGACAGGAGCACGTTGCAGAGCATTTTGGAGTTTCTGTTATTTACCATTGTATTTCCCTTTATGCTCATTGTACTTGTAAAGTTTTTGTTCATAGTGAAAATACAGTGGATTTCTTGGTTGTTGTTTGTGGGTTATACCTTTGGTTAACTGATGTTGAAAATCCTCCTCGTAGCATCCCAGGATCGGAACCTGGCGAATGGGAGCTAGGAGCCGAGAATGGGGTTCTACGGAGGCTGTCGGCGCCGGATTCGGCGATCGGGAATTTTGTGAGCCCGGTTTCCGAGTTTGGGGCGTGACAAGACCCCATTCTCGCTCTCTTACGACTCGAAAGTAATGATGCTAGTGAAAATCGGCCTCCCTATTGCACGGGTAAAGAACTGCCAGGAGGGCCAGAACTCCCAGTAGATCGTAGCTAACTTGAATCTCCTTGAGGAAGTTAGAGATGTTTCAAAGCTCCGAGTTGTCGTCCGGCATTAACAGGTGGCACGCTTCTACAATTTCAAAGTCAAGGTCAGGCAGTTCCGCCAAGGGAACTTAGTCCTCTGCCGAATCTTCTAGAACACTGCTGATCCGGGGGCTAGGGCACTCGGGCTTAACTAGGAAGGACCATATCGAGTGGTCAGATCAATACAGCCGAGCTCCTACCACTTGGAAGACCTCGAGGGCCACTAGCTCCCTCACCCCTGAAACGTTGAGCACCTGAAGATCTACTATCCTTGATGTAGTGACCTTTAAGGCCCCCAATAAAGTGTATGCCTCCAAGCAACTAGCCTTTAAGGCCTTCAATAAAATTCATAATTTAACTTCAACACGAGCGAGTTATCTACTAAGTTACCCCTCTAATATAGAGGCGAACTAGACGAGTTGGTCCCTTAAAGAAGGGGTCAGAACGTAATCCCACAAAAATTTGACATGACATCCCCTCCAAGTCAGGGGAAAACCCAAAGATGACCTGACTCCCCAGTGAGGTAATCAGCATATCAACCGACTAAGGCACGGAGTAGAGGTTTCTCGCCAATCGTGGGATGAGCCGAACCTAAAGGGATTCGAGCTTAACAAAAACCAAGCAAGGGAGGCTTATAAGGTCTACTAAGAGGCGTTGAAAGGAGCTAACCTGTTCAGGAGTCCGCTCGGCTATGCCTTAAAATGAATCATCATGACTACAAATCAGCATTGACAATCAATAATCAACATCAAACACTCAAAAATTAACTAATCAATACAAGAAAAATTGTCATTAAAATGCCCTTTTCAAATGGTCAAAAATAATTATCCACATGCCCTCTTCAGAAGGCCAAAAAGACGGTATAAAAAGAAACAAGGAAAAAGTTTATGTAGTCGGGGGCGCTTGAGGCTCGGGGGCTCAGTCCGGATAGACATCTTCGGCAGGGGTCTCTCCAGCATCGTTGGGCAGCAGGGGCTGAAGGTCAAGGTCTGGGTACAAATTCTAGACCACGTCAATACAGGCGTCGAAGCTGCAGTCATAAAACTTGGTGGCTTCGGCATCCCTCTCCTTTGAAGCCTAAAAGGCGTCAATTGCGGCAGCTACTACTCCAGCCAAGGAAGTCTCATCTTCAGCCCGTTAAGCCTCCATTACTTAAGAGACAACTCGGCTCCATTCTTCTACCGCCTTGGCCTTGGTCCGTTCCAGGATTTCTTCCAACCGCGTAATCTCCTTGGCCAATGAATCTCCATGGGCCCTAGCCCTCCTCAGCTCGGCCTCCGCCGCCACATACCGAGAATCGAGGTCACCGGCAACCTTCTGCAAATGGAGCTCTCTGGCCTTCCCATCTTCAAGCTGCCGTCGCAGCTCGCCCAACTCGAGCTGGTAAAGAGTAGCCTCATCGCTGCGAACCTCCACCTCGTTTTAGAGCGCCCCTACTTTAGCCTGGAGAGCCTTCGCCTCTCTCTTTTCTGATTCTCGCCCTCTCTCCCAGGCTGATAGAAGATTCGGGACAGACTGAACAAAGACGAGAATAAGTACTCAGACGAAGTAGAGGGTAAAAAAATAAAACAAGAAAAGGTTGACAGGTATACTGTGTAAAATACGGAAGCCATGTCATTCAAGAAAGAGTTGTCCGACTTGCCGAGAAGGCGGGCTATGTCCTCCTCTGGGGCATGTTTGGCAGCCCAAGGCACTAGGCATAACAAGTGGTAGCCTGGCTCGAACCTCTCGCCGCTCGTCCCCACCTGAGCCGAGCCCTCTACTTCCCAGGCCTCGATCCAACTGCCTGCTGAGGCTTGAACATCGGCCCCGAGCTCATTTTCAGCTTTGGGAGGAGAAAGTATGTCATCGGCCATCCTAATGGCCTCCTCCCATTTAGAGGAAGAGGGTACGATAAGGTAAGGCTCGGGGGCTGCGGAGGGAACCTCCGTAGTGGGGGGAGCAGAAAGAGTTATGGTTACTAGGGTGGGGGCAATGCTTGTTAGAACCCTCGTATTGATAAACAACGCAAGCGGAGCCACCCGCGTATCGACAAGCATCGCAAGCAGAGCCGCTGCGTATCGACAAGCACCGCAGCCAGAGCTGCGGCAATCAAAACTGCAAAAGACGGGCCTTCTTCGCGAGGGACAGCCTGTTTCCTCCGAACAGTGGTCTTCGACTGAGGCTCGACCTTCGACATTTCCTCTACGGTCGAAGCGGCTTTCTTCTTCCGAGTGTCAGACGCCTCGGTCGTGCCTGTACAAGAGATAACAGATTAGCAACCAAGCAAGTGAGCCTACATTTCCGAACTAAGGGATCAACTTACTGAAGGATGTGGGGAGAGATTGAGACTTGCAAAGCCCGGACTATTGAAGGTTGGCTGCAGTGATCAGGTCTGTCTAGGAACGAAGTTCCCCCGATCGCGCCCTAGCCTTGGCGATGTGGTTCTTCTGAGCCGAGTCAAGGAATGGAGTGCTCCTCAAAGATTCTACATGAAAAAATAAGGCTCTATTCTGACTGATGCAGAAGGAGATTTATAATAATAATAGAACGAAAGAAAAGAGAATCAAAGTCTGACCTGGTTTCGAGAATCGGGTGAGAACCTGAGTCAATAGAGTCCTCAGCTCCGTCGCTGGCGCCTCCCATTCGCCTGCAGCCTAGATCCACTTATTCTTCCAATCCCTTTTGGAAGACGGAAGGTTCATCACCAGTCTCGACCCTTTGCTGCCTCGGGTCGCGAAGTAGTACCATAGTTCTTGGCTGTCGTGCTTAAGAATGTACAAGCTCATCAGTTCCTCTAGGGTCAGCTCCGTATTCCCGACTTGGCCCAAGATGATGAAGGAAGAGATGAGCACCCTCCAAGCATTGGGGGTGAATTGCTCCGGTGCAAGTTCGAGATAAGCTGTAATGGCTCAGACGAAAGGATAAAGAGGGAGCCGAAGCCCACATTACAGCGCACAGAAGAAAATTGTAACTTCCCCCTTAGCAGGGGCACCAGCAGTGTCTAGGGGCCCAGGGGCCCTTATCTGAATGGAGTTCAGAATCTAGAACTCCAAGCGGATCCAACCCATTTGAGACTCCTACAGAACAGAGCCTCCAGGGACTACCTCCGAGGTTCGCCCACTAGCAGGTATTCTAACGGCCTCGAAAGTAATCTGGGGGGCTCGGATGACTCTCTTCTAACTAGCCCGTTGGGTCCGAGCACCTATCCCCATCTTTTTTCAAGGCGGAGGGTATAAAGGCACAGCTTCGAAGGGGCCTTTTGAGGCCCCTCTCCCACCATCAGAGCTCCCTGGCTCGGAGTCATTATCATACTCCCGAACAGTCTCGAGATCGAACGACATTATAAAGAAAAGTTTAAGGAACGATGAGAGAGGGACTCACTGGGAGGTCACCGAAAATCGCCTCTACCGAAAATACTTGATTGGTCAGAATCGTCTACCAGAAACCTCTAGTCGACCGGAATCACCTTTGTCGAAAATCGTCGTCTTCGGTAGGCACTCAAACTCAGAATGCGAGAGAAAAGAGCAGTTCCAGAGAAACTTATATAAGCTATAAAGAATCTCTGCATTAATGGCAAAGAGTAATAGCCATAGTCCAATCGTCGTGAGCCGATTCCCTAAGCACACGTGGTTGTTCGTCGTTGGCTAAGCCCCTGCTAGGAAGTACGGCTCCAACATCGAGTAGCGCGCTCTGATATGCGAAACGACACCCGAGTAGGAGGAACCGGTGCATGAACTCTTCCGCAGACTTACGTGGAGATTCATCACAAGCTGAGCGATTATTCGGAATCGTAAACATCATCACACGTCCGCATGAGAACAGCCCATGGGCGCAAAATCCGAGGGATATGATGCTTCAAATTCAAAAATAATAATTATACCAGCATGGGTGGGCGATCTTCTACGTGATTACTCTCCGAGTATACAGTTAAACTCAAAGAGTAGGGGGCTTTTGTTATGGAAAGATTCGAGGTCCTGATAAATCCAAGAGTAAGTACCAAACTAATTCAACCAAGTGCATGAACAACCGAGGTGATACTTGTCCGACTTGATGTGAGCGTCCTTGAAGAAGTCGCACGCTACGAAGGTGACATCCACACTCTGATCGGAAGTGGAGCTGTCTACTTGATGTCTAACAGAAGATGAACGATTCGACCACTAACATCGAGTGTAGAGAGTTTGACCTGAATAAGTCCGACACCTTGCCTTGGACCCCATAGTTTTCAGAGCACTTGATAAGCTAGGAGCTAGATCTGTTGGCCCGATTCAAGGCTCAGCTCGGACTAAGAAAGCGTTCATCTTCAACTAGATAAATGGTCAAGGCCAGATGAGCCAAGCCGAGGTAATATGCTGAATCGGGCGCTTGACTATAAGCGAACGTGACCGATTACTTCGCTCCCAGATATGCATTATCTGCCTGATGCGCTATACGATCTACGAATTGCGTATAATATCCTCACGATGTTAGTATCCCGCGAATTGAGTGAATCATGCTAACCATAACGGAGCCAGACCGCCCAACAGTCAGGTATAAATACATTGACCTGATTCCCTTGTACAGCTATAGGGACGCAATATCGCATGCTCTCCTTGACTCTCCACTTAAACCCAGATTCCCTTGACCTGATTTAGGCATCGGAGGGTCCCTCAACTTAGCCAGGGTCACCTTTGTCTGTTCTCACTGTACAGGAACAAGACGTTGAAGTGATCCACGGTTCGAGAGACTGAGGGGAGAGCTGACCAGATTTTGACATCAACAGATAATATCTAAATTTTCATGTTTGGTCATTAGAACATTTTGATATTTTTTCAAAGTGGCTTCAATGACATTGAACAATTCCGTGCAGATTTACAAATTTGTGGGATTTTTTTCAATTTTGATTAGGATTCTCTTGGAGGCTATGTATTTGGCTGTAATTGGGATTGAGATGTATCTAAAGCTTTCTAATTAGTTATTAGGGTTTCAAGAGCTTGTAAAGGGAGATTTGAGGTTTGTTTGAATCGAGTATTCCCTCTATCTCTTGTAATTTCTTCTTTCATAGTGTTTTCTGTCGCTTTGTTTCGTGGTTTTTTCCTATAAAGGTTTTTCCACATTAAATTTACAGTATTTATGTTGTAATTGCTTTGTGTTATTGGATTACTTCACTTGATTCATCTCTATGTGCTTCTGCAGTCCCCCCAACAATACATTAAAATACTACATCTAATGGCTTAATCTTTCAGAGGAAGTGGTTATTTGATATAGTATCAGAGTGGAAGGTCTTGTATTTTAGAGAACATATACTCCCTTACGGAGTTCCACCATATGCATTTATTCTATTGTTTCAAGTCTTTCTGAACCTGTATAATAATGCAAAGAATGGGTTACAAAATTCTACCAATGGCAATGAGCTAAAACTTGGTTGGGCAAAAGACATGTTGAATAGGTTGAGCACTCGTTCAAATCATATTCCAAACCTTAGGACCATGCGAGCCTCTACAATTTCCCATGTGAATAGAGCTCAATGGCCCACCATTATCTACATTGTAGCATACTACTCCCAACAGAGAGAATAAAAAAGATGATTTTTGTAGCAAGTTGTGGTGGAAGTCCCTTGGGGGTTTACTTTCTTTTCATTTGGGCTTTGATCTTGGCTTCTTCATCCACATCTATACTACATATAATGCGTGGATTGTTTGAACATATTTGCCCCTATAATTAATTTTCCTAGGATGCCAGAAATTTAAGTACCTTTTATTATGTGTATTTTTAACAAATTTGTGAGTCTTTGAAAAAGTTAATGTATTGGTTTGATTTTTTGTGTTTTTATATTTTTCTTTAGTCTCATATAGGATAGAATGGAAGAAGATAGAAATTTTATAGATTTTTGATCAACATAAACTCTTGTCAAATGTATTAAACTATACCTAAGCCTATATGTGTGCACAGGAGGTGCAACCGGTGAGAAATCTACCAGTGAGTGGATGCTGTGTAAAAATATTGTTAGGGAATTGTATACTTAGAGAGATAGTAGTGTCAATGACATTTTCCACCAATACTTTACACCAAGAGGCACAAAATATCTCAAAGATAGTGACATGACATGTACACACCTTGACCTAGCATTGATCCGATCGTGCTAACTATAAAGATTTGCATAACAACTATAAGGTTCTTGAGTACAAATCCTGGAGAATATTATTTCAAGTTTAGTGTTGCAGTAGTTCTAACACCCTTTTGGATACCACCAAATAAGTTACCCTTTTGGATACTACTAAATAAGTTACTTTCTACTTGCATTAATAGATAAGTAAATTTAGCTTATGATTGATTATAAATAATTTTTTATTTAAAGTTAATTAATCACTTCAATTTAATAAGTAGAAATCAAAATAAGCTACTTATGGCAATAACTTAAGCAACTTACGAACAAAACGCCCCATAAACATTCCAAGGACATTGAAAGACAATTTTTATTAAATGCCAATAACTTCCATCGCATGGCATATTGTTATTGTAAATGTTTCCTATAACTTACTTCAAAAACTCTCCCCACATTTCTCTCTTCTTCCCAAAAACTCTCTCGCTGTTGCTTTCCTGGGAGGTGGATTTTCAGTACACCACAAGAGTTTGCAGAAGCTTTGTGTAGCCGAACAAGATGTCCATGTGACACACACTCCATTCATTAGTTTTGCAGCTCATGTTAGAAGATGAGCCCAAAAATAAAGTAGATCTAAGACTTAAGTGGGCCACACTTAGTAAATGAAGCCATTGGTTGCTTAAAATTGACAATTTCTTGGGAACCACATGTTTTGAACCATGCTGAAATCTGTGCCTTTTCAGCTAATCACATGGTTAATAAACTTATTAACAGGTTAGATTTCACCCCCACAAAATCCTTTAAACCACTTAGCATTTCAGAAATAAGGCCATAGAAAACTCCCACGAACTATTCTCTCTCTAGATTCCAACCTTCAATGTCCCTGCTCTCTCTTCCTTCTTCTATCCACGTGTTTCTCACATGCCATCTCACTTGGTCTCTTTCTCATGAAAGGTCCCAAATGATATAAGATTTTCAAATTGATTATATAAAAAAGTACGCCATCTCACCAACTTGTTTTTATTTGTTAAGAAGTGTTATTATGTCAACCAATTATTCAACAACAAGCTGCCGATCCAATACTTAGTCCTAATGTCTGATTTTGCTTTCAGAATTTGCTTTTCAACCATCCATTTTATGGTCACTAATTGGACAGTTGGGATCGCCTGAACAAGGTAATTTCTGCATATTTTTAGTATAGCCCCACATTCATGCACTTTTTAATTAAAAGTCAAATTGGACATGTGACAGAATGGTCCTGCGATCCAGACCATTCATCAATATGGTCCCCACACGTGTTGGACAAATGTACAAATTGAGCAAATTAGACAATCCAACTCATCCATTGTTATTTTCCAATCTACTATCCATTGGTAGATGATAGACTGGATGGTTAAGATTGTCCCAGTAGGTCACAAGGACAAACCTCGAAAGAGTAGTTAATATAACCAAATAATCCTTTTGAGTGGCCCCACGATCAAATCATTTTATTCTTGCACGTGCAGTCATGTAAAAGGAGGGGGCTTATAGCAGCAAATGGCCCCTGTTCCACCCGATATTACAAGTTACAGATACGTAAACACAATAAATAGAGTCGCGTGTATGGAGTGCACGCCTCTCGAATAAATATATATTTACGGAAAACACACGAAAAAGAAAAGAAAAGAAAAGAAAAGAAAGAGGAATGATCACGTACAACCCTTACCATGCTAAGCTCAACATTCTATACCGATTTCCCCCAATCGATTCACACGTTCAACAAATCTGAGCTGTGAAAAAAGTGGGCCTCATCAAAATAATAATCTGGTACAAAAATCACCCGATATACTCATTGAACGGGCCACATCCCACACATCTGAAACAACGGTCGAAAAACCAGTTGACCCAAAGATGTGGACCTTCCAAGACTGGATCAGCCTGATTTTCATGCCACTAGGATCTTCATGAGGTGGGCCACCTTTTTACGGATAGGATTTTGTATAAGTACGACACTTTGGAGGGAAAGATGGTGTAGCCATAGTAACCTAACCGTGCAATGGCTGTATGTGATCGTTCCTCAAATAAAAAAAAAAAAAAACAAAAACATATGGATGCATGAATACTTGCTTGTACGTCACTCAAATTCATTCCTCCTTCTTTGCCCACCCCATGGTGGGGTCCGATCTTCTCCACCGCTCGAATCAGGGCTGTAGCCAGTGAACCGCCGCGTCGGTGCGCGCACCCCGTTCGTCTTTGGGCTTGGACTCCTCGGAGCCAGGAAGCCTAGAGTCCCACCACCCGAGCTCGACGAATCGTAGCCGACCGATGAACGTCGCGTCAACGAGTTCCATGGGTGCGCAGGTGGGCCCCTCTGCTTAGTTGGCATGTGGCTCCGGACCTTGGCTTTAGCCGACTTAGTAGCAGCCATGTAACTGGGGACCACTGGAGAAACTTTCCCATCGTCGAGTGTATTGTTGTCGGGTGCGTTCGGGTCCAACAGTGCGTAGCCATGCCCGTTCGGATTCGGGATCCGATCGGGCGTGTAACGGCCCGAGTGTCTGGACATGTCCATCTCGACCGTCCTTTCGGAATCGTCGTCAATGTTGGTGAGGGTTATGTAGGAGCTCTCTGGTGGTGCCACGTGTCGCGAGTGCCACGGTTGGGAGGACATCCATCTCTCGAGCCAATTCCAGCCCCACTGCTGCTTATCCGATTCCGATTGCCACAATTGCTGCTGCTGCTGCAGCACATGAAAAATCAAGATGCTAGCATCTCCTCACTGACAGCGGTACGTTTGTAAATGATCTAAACTGCTCATTAAGTGGACCTCACCAGTAAGATGCCTTGTCTAAAATATTAAACTGATCTGATCAGCCGACGAGCCACATATCTATGTGGAACTTGTACCGCCGGTCGATCTTTTTTTTTAGAGAGGCATCTCACAGTGTGGCTATCTTTTGAGCGGCTTGTATCTCAAGCACGTGTGCCAAGGTGTCACACGTGAGAGGGAATTGCCAAAAATTGGTCTCCCTGCCTCAACTTTTCGTTAATCTCGACTGCAACTACTTTGACCTCATTAGGCCAAACGTGTATGGTAGGGCCATCCATCAACAGTACATTTGGCAGGGTGTTGCATCAATCGGAACCGTCCATCTAGTTATAGATATCATGGATGGTATACGTTTCGGAACTCATATACATTAAACAATCGTCTCCGTCGTTTTTCTTCACCCTCCTGCACCGAATGTGGACCCTTAACACTTCTTACGTGTACGGATAATTTGAAGGAGACTGATCAGATGGCTAGGATATTCTGATGGATGTGTTTTGAACCATTTCTCTCCGTCAATTGTGTTATGGGTGGATGGCTCAACTGTATTTGGACGGGAAGACTCCACAACACCTGCTGTACAACATCCAATATTCCTGGGGCCCACAGTGTCCTAGTTGTCTGTGATCCGCTCCGTCCATCAGATGTAGCCCTTGATGTTAGGTCATGAGGCCATAAATTCAGGCACATCAACAACATAGGCGGGCCACAGGATAGAAAACAATGGAAAGGGAACGCCAACCATAGGTTTGTGTGTTAGCCCCCAAGGTGTGTATATTCCATCCATGGACGGAGTAGATGTTACCCCAAGACGGTGGGCACCACAAGGCTTAGCTGTTTTATCCGCTCCGTACGGAAGGTATTGAAGAGGATTAAGGAAAACGTACATCAAAAGCGGTACAACTTCGTGACTTAATGTAGATAGACTTTGGTTTCAACACTGAAATCATGCGATGAAATGCAAGAAAATCACGATCACATATCAAAATCATAAATGGAAGGGAATATTTTCCAAAAAAACAAAACTACTTATATATTAAAAGAATTTACATCGGTACCAATGAGAATATACATGAACCGAGCTAGCTGGACTCGATTCGAAAAAGCTTGATTTGACTTGGTTCGAAGTTGAGTTCGAGCGGAGTCAAGTTGATTTTTTGAGCTCAAAAATGAGTTTGAACCGAGTTCAAGCTAGCTCCAACTCAACTCGAAACGAATTGAATCCAGCTCGAATCAAACTCGAATCGAACTAGTCCGTGAATTGATTACTTTACTATTGATGTTGCTCACCAAGTGTTTGATGAAATGACTTAACGAAGTGTGGCTGGTGGTAAAGAAGGTATGTACATGGAATAAATACCTTTTGTTTTTTCTTGGTTTTTACATTGCTTAGAAGGTATTTGATAAAATACATGTAAAAACCATTGCTTCTGTTTTACATTAAGTGAAATTTTGAAGGTGTAGTCCAGGTGTTTATAGAAATGCTGCAATGGTGAACTCGACTCGATCTTGGCTCGAATTGGTGCCTGAGTTGCTGACCGAACCGAGCCGAGTTGGCCAATCAAGCTCGAGGACCGAGCCGAGCTGACTTCGAGCTAAGGTCAGCTAGTGGCCGAGCCGAGTCGAGCTGAGGCCAGCTCGACTCAGTTCAACTTAATGTACACCCCTACGTACTAGGCTAGCGGTGTCGGCGAAGTGGGGCCCTACGGTCCTGCCATGATACTTTTGTGAAATCCACCTATACATCACCCCTTTTTAGCGCGAGTCCTAAAATCAGCTCCATCTATCATTCAGGTAAGCCACACCATTGGAAATGGTGAACAGGACAACCCTCCTCCAAATTGTTACTCCTTGTGGACCACTTGAATCAGAGGTGGGCTCAATGTTTGGGCCCTAGTATTAAATTTTGACATGTCATCTAATGGTTGAAGTGCATTTCATATCATCATTGTAGGGGGCCGTACAAAAATCAAAGGTGGATGTCTCTCTCATATCTATTTCCTTTCGTATGGCCCACCCAAATTATGAGTCAACTAAATTTTTTTAACTCCAAGGCCCAATGTGGGATTATACATTTAATGGTTAGAGTGGATCTCACATAAATGTCATGGTGGGCCAGTCAAAAATCAAGGGTAGGTGTCCCAAAAATTTCATTTCATTAATCTTTGTTCTTTTAACCCTAGAGAGGGAAGCCTCCCTTTATTGTATTTTATTTTTACAGGGCCACCATGGCCATGATGTATGTATGAGATTCACTCCAACCATATGTGATTCAAGTAGGTCACACCAAGGAATACAGTGGGGAGAGAGATACATGCCCTTGATGTGTACAAGGCTCAAGGTCATCATTATATGAAATAGGCTGACATGTGATTCACCAAGGAAAACAATGGGGAGAGAGATATCCACCTCTGATCTTTACACGGCTCAAGGTAATGATTGGATGCCATACCGACTCCTTTGCTTGGAGGGCAACGTAACTCCAACATCCCTTTAAAAAATTCAATTGATAAATAATTAGTTCAATGGAATAGCTTATTGAAAATCTTTTTAAGAAGGCACTGCAAAGTAGAGATTTAAAAATCCTCAAATTAATTTTATTTAATTATCTAACTATCGAATTGGAGGGTATTATCTAGACTATTAAAAATGAAAACAGTTCAAAGGTGCGGTTTCAAAAACAGGCGTCCAGGAATCAGAGGTTAGGCTTGTTCAGCCAATCTAATTTTTTGAATATAACTTGGTGGGTTCCACAATTCAGTCGCCTTAATTCTAGTTAATATGAGCCACGTGTACCATTTCTAACTGCCTACGTACGTATCAAGAGTCACACGCAGCCAGAGTATCAAATAACATCCCTCAAGGATGTTGGTCCACCATATTCCGGTTCTACCAGCTCTGCTTCGTCAATCCCGTTTTGGTAGATGGTAGATGACCTGTACAAATTGGGGCCATGATTTGGACAACTCATTTGAGTGATACGTATGCCATGTGCATGTATATCAACAATCAACCTCTGCCAGAGCATGAAAAAGCTTCTCTCTCAACAGAAAAAACTGGGAAATGGACAATGAAGATGTATTAATGGCGTTTTACGAAGGAGAGCGGAGCGGCGCATCTCCACCTTATACAGCCCCGCGTGAATAGAATTCATGGCTGTTCGTGAAGCGGACCTGAACGGTCGTCCGGCGACTTCCGTCATTTAATGGGGACTGACAGCTAGGACCACCGAATAAGTGCTGCTTTGGGTAGTGGGCCAAATGTGGTGGGACCCAATGATGAATGGGCCTTTTCGCTTGCATATAGATTCACCGCACCAACGTGGCACTGACATGCGAGACCAGGGTCATTTATTGCGGACCGGAATCCTACGAGGTGCGTGCAACACACGACCTCTGCAGGGTCCACAGTAATGTTTTTATAAAATCCATTCCGCCCATCAGCTCAGCCACCTCATTTTATCTGTACATACTAAAATCTAGATCGATCCAAAATTGGGATGGGCATATAAACAACATGATGGCGTGAGGAAGGTTTCAATGGATGGAACCCGATTCCACTGTTCCCTTTGATGTGGCCCAACTAAGGTTCGAAGCCGACTGATTCTCGGTCTCACAACTAATGGATGGAGTGGATTTCAATCACACATCAAGGTGGGCCCACAGAACTCGTTTTATTTCCCGCCCCATCCTACAACAGGTGTCGCAGAGGACTCGAGTCCATCCATTGGCAGGATTTCCCTCGATAGGAAATCAAGCTGGTCTGCTGATCAGGTGCGCCACGCGACAGTCAAAGGAATTATTTCAACAGCCCATGTCCGAAGTAAGAACGTGGCCCAGCCGATTAACCGACGGTCGCACGATCATGGGGTGGTCTTAACATCTCTCTCCTAAACAAATTACCTGGTACGTAAAAGCGTAAGCGAGAGCTCTCTCCCGTCTGATCGCGGCGTCCTGCTTCCGTTGAGAGTGGGTCCTGATCGTCTCCGACCTATGTTGCGTCCCATCCCATCCCTCCATTTCAGGGTCCTTCCTCCCATGCATTTCTTCTCCTTTGCGGTCTCCTCCCTCTTCATCGACTTTCTTGTTGAGCTGCTTTTCCCGGGTGAGCTGGAGACGCCGTGCTCTTACTCTACCTTGCACGCGTACGAGAGCTTGCATGCACCGCATGGTCATCTGCGCCTGTTTCCGTACGTTGTGGCCCCGAACGAGAGCCTGTAGCCGGACCAGCCCCCTCAAAGCGCGCAGTGCTCGTCGGGCCTACAATATGAACCGTGCACCCCAATGCACGCAAATGAGAGACGCGTTCTCAAAAAACAAACCGATGGTTGGCTAATGTCTCACACGTGGCAGATGCGAAGGTGCATCCGGACCGTTATCTGACACACGGTGAGATACTAGATCCGGACCGTCAGTTTCAGGCGGAAGAGATGCGGTAGATGACGGTCCGGATCTAATATCTCACCGTGTGTCAGATAACCTTTTGTAATTTATAGCCCCGACAAGTCCCTGATTGGGGTCGGTAGTAGTGCGGGTAGTTTAATCTGAACCTTTCATCTGTTGGGCCCACTGAAAATTGGAAGATTCTAACCATCTGTTGGGCCCAATGAGACAGCGTCCGTTCCAGCCTAAAGAGTGTGTTCGATCAGCGCACGCATTTCTTCCACCACCCAACAACTGCAGGCGGGAACCTCAACAAATCATTCCAAAATGACCTTTTTAAAATCTGAATTCAGATATAAACAGGGATTCCCGCCAACCATCGTTAAATGGTGAGAGAATAACGTGCGCACAGATTTCCGTGATCCCGCGCGCATGTGAAGTAGCCTACCAAGTATCCTCTGTAAAATGACTGAATGAAAATGGCAGCTCTTTCTTCCTCGGACTGGCGTCGATAGCCGGCTAGCCGGACGACCTTCGCGGCTGCCTGAGCAGCTGCCACCGCCGCTTCCGCCGCTGCGGCCGTGGCCACCGCGACGGCCATCGCATGATTTCGATCGTCGGTTGTCGGGGACACCGGCGCGCTCTCATCGTTCGTCGCGTCCGGCGAGGTTTCGCTTGGAAAGTGCTCCAACGTTACTATCTCCGGCATCTCTGGTTGCCATTTCTCTACGTTCTCTTTCTGCAGATGGATTGCATGTTAGTCCTCAACGTTCTGAAATTTACGGAAATAACCCTGATCACACGTGCCAACGTGGAAAGTAGGGGCAACCCATTCATAGAGCCAACCTATGCGTTGGATGTGGACAGTTGACATCTTTTAAAACCATTCTTTGATTTCTTAGTGATCACCCACGCGATGGGTGGACTGGATTGGCCTGATCTGTTGAAAGATCTTCTGCATGGTAGGGCCCACCTTGATGCACGAGTCAGTTGTCCCACGCATATGACAGGTTTGCACGTGTGGAGCTGTTGGTCGTTACGTGATTATAAAAAAGCTCAGGTGGCTATCTTAGTGATTACGAAAAATGCACGGAGTGGACTTCTCTCCCACTCACTAAGCAATCGGTCCTTCGTCCCTTTCAGAATTCATCCACCGCACTCCATACGTCGCATGCCATCTGGACCGTCTAAATTCTGCTCGATATTGTGGCCCTTGCGCAACCCGGAAATCGTGCTGATCAAACATTCCTAACCGTCAAAGCTTTGGGCTTGGTAGGAAATTTTTACACGGTCAAGATCCGATGCATTCAGTCTTACTTTTACAGCCATGCTTAACGATGGGACCCACCATATGGTTGATCCAGATTGACAGGCGTGCATGCCATATACGGTGGATGAATCCCCACAATGTGCCGAAGTCACTGTTGGTGGCTCTAGGTGTGTGGTAAATTACAAGAATACCCTTCGCATGAAGATCAGGACAGACCTCCGAAGAAGAAAAGGATAAAGGGAAAGTCAATAAAAAGAAAGGGATACAATCATAAAAAACCGGTGGACACGTTAGACACCGTTTGACGGACGCAGATTCCCTGCGAAAGCCTTTCGCAGGAACTTCAAGGACGGGAAGCCAGGTGGGGCCTACCATGTTTGTGAGAAAACTATCTTTCCCATGTTTTTTCCCAAATCATGCTAACGACGAAAATCCAAAACTCAAGGTGCGACACGATAGTAAGACGTGGGTAGGTAAATGCTTACCGTTGAGACCTCCCTTGGGTCAACCTTGATGTTTATATTCCATCCATACTGTTCATAAGTTCATTCCTACTACTGTGATGAATTTAAAACACAAAAAATCCGTATGATCAAAAATGAACGGTAGACGTTCAATCCTCTGTCGTGCGGCCCACTTGAGTTTTGGATTTGAATTATTTTTGGGCCCAAGTATTAACATAATCCGAAAAAACGGATGGACGGGGTGGATTTCCCACAAACATCATGGTGGGCCCCTCCTAGCACCCAGTTTCAGGAAGTTCCCGGGAGAGGCTTTGGCAGGCAATCCGCCTTCCCTTTCTACTTGGCCTGTCAATGGGCCGGACCTGGGTATGTCGGCGGCGTTATTCATAATTATGCTTTTTAGGCCCGAGCCCGGCCCATTGACACCTCAACTTTCCACAAAGAAAAAAAAAAAAAAAAGACTTTTTATACTCTGGCAGGGTGCGATAGGTAATACGCATGCAGTTACCAATCACTTGAATTTTCGTATGTGAAATGCAAATAATTCAAATTAAACTGGACCAATTGTGGGTCCCAGTTTAGATGGGTGGTGATCCAAACTAGTCTCATTTGATTAGCCGACTATCCGATCTGTCGATATTTATTGGACGGTTAGAAAAAGAAAGAAAATATCCAGAGATCCCATTCGTACAAACAAATGTCCACAAATCAGATGTGGATCATTCAAATAACCTGATTTTGGGACGGTGACTTAGCGGCGGCTTATCCTAAACTTCCGTCAGTTTGATTTGAGCTAATGTATGCGTGATGGGCAATTTTTTAGTGCCTGTGTATCGAGCGTCATCGCAGCCAGAGTATATTCAAGCGTCCCCCGAAAGAAATGCCCTCGAAGTTTTGTTTAGATTCTCTCGTCTTCTACCTTAAAACTAACTTTCCCAATTCCATCAGCAAGGAAAAAGAAAAAAGCGAGGGGCATTTTCGTCTTGCAGGAAAAGCATATTCAGTTCGATAGGCGTTCGCGTACCTTCTTCTCCAATTCCTTGGAAGATGACTTAAAGACGTTCTTCACTGTCGTAAACCAGCTCGCCTTCTTCCCCATTCCCTTACGCTTATCTGCGATATTACCACGAGAACCGTCTCTTCCGTCAATTTCTCGAAATCAAGAAAAATCTCCAAACGCCGACGTTAGAAATCCAAACCTCGTCGAGAAATTCAGCAATCTCGCGATCTTATCAGAGAACTCTTCTCGCTGTTGCAATGTACGACAGGAGCGTCAAAATCTGACGGCCGGGGAGAAAAGGAGGCGTCATGGTTGCCGTCGAGACGGAGACGGTAGGTTTTGGAAGAGGAGAGAGAAGGGCTTAGAAAAGCAGATGCGGGTGTATTAGTGTCTGCGAGAGCGTGGAGTCGCCGTTCGTATTTATCGTTTTCACGGGCTTTTCTACCCTCCGGGGGGATTAAAAGCAGTTGGTAAGAACCAATCAAAATGAGATGCGTGGCAAGTTAATCTGGTAGCAGTTTCCAGCCGCTTCTCCTTGACTCGAATTGCGGTTCGTACGACGGACCGTAATCGTCTGCAGCACCTTTTCTACCCATCGCGTACAATCATGCAGTGTGGGACCTACCGTGTCGTATGTGTAACATACAGTGCGTCCATCAGGTTTTGACTATAACTTTCACCGTTAATAAAAAAGTAGTGAACAGATACAAACAAAGATGAGCCTGAAAACACGCAGTGTAGCTTGCTTGAGTTTTGGATGAGGCTGATGTTTTCTTCTTCCCTTCATCCCTGTGATTGAGGCCTCATGAACGGCCTGGATTAAATATCCACATCGCGTTGGCACCAGTCACAAATCCATAGTTGGAATACCATCCGATTTGCTCGCTCTAGTGTGGCCCATATGATTTGTGGATATGGATGATTAATGCCCAAAGATCTGTATTCAGTAATTCACCTGATGGATGGAGTGGATGTTACCAATGGAAGCAGATTGCTAGTGACCCCGGGCACAGAGATCTACCTGTGCCCAGGGATGTGGGGTCCACAGAGATGTACGGGACAAATCCACTCCGTCCATCTGTTTTGAAAGACCACGATAAAAGAGGATTATAAAATTCAGGCAGAGCCAAAACTCAGGTGGGCCACGTACAACGAAACAGTCCACTACGACCTAAGTAGAGACGGACAATCCTGCTAGGGGATCTTTGGGCCCACTGTGATGTATATGTTTTATGCACACCATCCGTCCTTTTTACTGTTCATTATAGGGCATGAGCTAAAAAAGAGGCCGATTGATGGCTCAAGTCGACTACACCACGTAAGCATAGGGGATTGAATTCCTACTGTTGAAAGAGGATGTTTACTTGATGGTTGGGATCCCATCCTATTGGCTACTATAATGTGGCCTATTTGATTTGTGGATACGAATGATTAATGGCCCTGAGATTTATATTAAGTGATTCATCTTATGGATAGAGCTGGGCATTGAATCGAGTCAAACCAAGTTAAGGTTGACCTGACTCTATCCAATTTTAAAATAGGCCTGACTTGAACTCAACCCGACTCAGTATCAAGTCCAATATACTTGACCCAATCTGAGTCCGGGTTTGGCCTAGACTAATCCGAACTAAGTCCTACCTGATCAAAAGTACCGAGCCAGGTCGAGTTAGGCACCAAATCGGATCGAGAGATGAGGGAGGGAGTGGAGAGGAGAGAAAGGAGGAGGAGGAGGAGGAAGAAGAGGGTGGCTGTCGGGCTTGGAAGAGGGGGGGGGGGGGGGAAGAGAGAGAGAGAGAGAGAGAGAGAGAGGGTGGTTGCTGGGCTTGAAAGATGAGGATGAGAGAGGGAGAGAAGTTTAGGATCGAGGCGGGTAAGGTTAGAGATACTTTAAAATTAGGATTTTTATTATTTATATATGTCACGCCCCAAACTCAGAAACCGGGCTCACAAAATTTTTGATCTCTAATCTGGCGCCGACAACCTCCATAGAACCCCATTTTCAGCTCCTAGCGCCCATTCGCTAGGTTCCGATCCTGGGATGCTACGAGGAGGTTTCCAACGACAGTTTAATTCGTAATAAGCATAACCAAAGGCATAACCCACAAACAACAACCAAAAACTCCATTACATTTTTACTATGATCAAAAACTTTACAAGTATAATGAGCATAAAGGGAAATACAATGATGATAGACCAAAATCTTCAAAATAATCTGTCACGTGCTTAAGCCTCAGTGCTGCTGCGATCCAACGTCACCTGCACGCAACGGTCGTGGATAAGCTTATAGAAAGCTTAGAAGGTGGTGAAAGTATGTGCGTAAGGTAATAATATGATCATGCAATATCAGAATAATGCGGAATATATTGATGGATTCATGAATACCGCTAGCCGTACCAAGGTTATGCGATGCAAGGCATGAATGATATCGGCCATACCAGGGCTATGCAATGCAAGATGCAAGTCAAGCATACAATCCTCATCTAAGTCTACATATCAATACAGCTTAAATCTGGGATATCACCGGGGTCTAGTACACTCTAAAACAGATCGCCGCCCCATCGCACGTAATAAGGTAAGTGGAAGAGACCTCACTATCCGCATACCAATATCGGGCTCGGCTCGTCAATAGCGAACCCATTTCTCGAGCTAGTCAAACTCAACCTAGCTTTTCCCTCTAATCTCAGACGGATAAGGCCCCACCCCCTTCCAACCGACCACAACACAGTGAAAAGTGCTACCGTCTGGTAATCGGCACTCGGCGCACCTGTACCCACTCGATCTAGACGTTAGAGCAACCTCTTGGTACCATAAAGGTTTAGGGACTTTCACCTAGGGATATCTATAGCACCCTATATATGACAAAATTTTTGGTATTCAATCCTGCCAACCACAATACACCTGTGGAGGCTACGACCTTGATGTCGCTAGAGAATACAATAACCATTTCACACAATGCGAAATGCATGAATCACACTATCCAGTCATGCAGCAACTCTACGCGTATCGTGCGCTCATGTAGGGCAACACTGCCTAACCGGGAGCCCATAAACAATCTGCCGAAGGCATATGCTATGATCAGTCACTTCTCATATCAAGTATACATATGATGCGCATGATCGTGAGTTGTGAAACTATACTAAACATGTAATAAAGTAATGAACTATCCTTACAACCCAGATGGGCCTAGACGGCCAATACACAACAAGTACGGGCCTATCAATGGGCCCTAGGGAGAGTCGTAATGCAGACATTTAACCAACATTATACTTGCAATGTGGACTTCAAACCAACATTGCTCCCAAGCCACGATCGTCGTAAACATCATTATATAATTCGTGTTGGGATCACACATTGTAATGGACCTTAGGTACATCTCATTGGGCCTTAAATACATCAAATGGGCCATATCATATGGGCCTTATATTCATCAAGTGGGCCACATCAATGGGCCGCACCAATGAGCCTTATGTGCATTGCAATGGGTCATAATCCGTGGGCCTTAGAATGCATCAAATGAGCCTAATCTCATGGGTCTTATAAGTATCAAATGGGCCACACCAATTGGGCCTTATGTATATTAAAGTGGGCCTCAATGGATAGTCACAATAAATTAAGATGGGCCCCATACACATACCAAGGTGGGGTCCACCTGAGCTATAGATTTATACCTTATTTTTAGTCTCAAGCCATTAAGATAAGCTTACCAAGTGGTTGGACAGTCTTGGACGCAACACATGCATCAAGGGTGAGTCTCATAGATATATGGTGTGGATAGAACAAGTGGGACCCATGAAACTTAATGTTGTACACAACAGCTAGTGGTGGGGTCCACTTGGTGCCGTACACAGCAGCAATTAAAGTAACTGTTGTTGCCTAAAAGTGGCAGAGGTGGGTTCCACATAGGGCCACCCTCACGTCTCATATATATGGTATGTAATATATATTATATAATATATTATAAACTACTGCACAACAGCTTTATGTAATAAAAGGGAGAGGTGCGACCTACGTAGGGCCCACCCTCATATATATTTATTTAATATATAGGAAATATAAATATAATATATAATATTATATTTACACCCACGTGCAATTATTGCTGCTATAAGGAGGCAAAGGTGGGTCCCACGTAGGGCCCACCACAACGTATATTTTAAATATATTATAATATATATATATATAATATAATATATATATTTACAAACATCTCAGACGTCCAGGCCGTCCAGGGCTTGGACGGTCACAGCCATGCACAAGTCAAGGAGGGCCCCACACATGGGAGTGGGTCCCACCGTCCAAAGATGGTGGACGGCTTGGATGAATGCACCTGATGGTGTGGCCCATCAGAATGGGTGGACGGTGTAGGTGGGTCCCATGGACCCACTGTACACTGCACGGTTAGCCACCTTCACAGGGGAGTCGATGCCAAGACCTTTGTGTTGTAACGAGGTATCTTTCACTTCGTCTGCCACGTGAGATGGGGCCCCTCGTTGAAACGAGGCATCTCCACTCAGTCTGCCAGTTGAGCTATGGATGTGGGTGCGGAAAATGGGCCCCACACGAAAGTGGGTTCCACCGGCGCCCAAGGTGGGTGGACGGTTTGGATAGAACACATACACCCTGGTGTGACCCCACACGTGGGGTGGAGGGCATGGATGGGTCCCATGGACCCACCGTCCATACACACACCACTGTTAGTTACTCCTATCGTCAGTGCACACTTCAATGTTAGCACCCCCACATCAGTGCATACCCACTGTCAGTTAACACTTCACTGTTAGCTACCTCCACTGATGGACGGGGTGGCATGCCTCGTCATGGTGGCTCCCACATGGCCCACTTGTTTTGGATCCAGCTAATATTTGTGTTTCCCTTTCATCCAGGTGGCCCACTATTTAAATGGCCCATACCAAAAACAACAACTAAAAAATCAAGGTGGCCCACCATTGGTATGGATGAGATACATACATCAAGTGGGCCACAAGCCATCATACACAAAGGAAAAGGAAGAGAGAGAGATCGGTGAGGATGGAGGGGCCTCGCCACTATGGCCCCTCTTGCATACAAATATACATCAAGGTGGGTCCCACATATATGGACCCTTAATCAAACAAAATGAATAAAAAATAAAGATCTAAGATCACCCGCTGGCTTCTTCTTGCACCGTAGGCTTCCTTAGCTCCTTAGCTTCGATTTCAATGGAGGAGATGAGGTTTAGATGGTTGAGGTGAGAGATGAAGGGGTAGGAAAGGTGGGCCACACTTGGAGCTTAGAAGACTTGGAGAAGCTCATACGTATGAAGGTTTTTCTTGGTTGGAAATGAGCTTGGAAAAGAGAGAGAGAGAGAGAGACTTATAAAGGGAGAGAAGGAGTGATGGGTAATAGAGTGATGGATGTGGTGGTGATAGGTGTAAGAGCCTTTTGACTTTTGTGGCCATTTGTGTAAGAAAGGCATGGGTGTATAAGACCTTTTTTGACTTTAGGGGTTGCTTGGGGAAGGGTGAGAGGTGATGTGTACTTGACATGAGATGTGATTGGATTGATTGATTGATGAGATTAATTTGACAAGTCGTAGAGATTCTCTTGAGTTTTGCAACGCACTACATTTTCCTCGCACCGAACGTGGGCTCACATTCTTGGCTTGCGTATGGCCTCGGCGCGCGAGTCGGGGCATCAAAACCGCGGCGACGACGCGGTCGCTATAGTAAAGGTCTTTGGTTGAGTTGACTCAGGTTAACGACGTGTGACTCAAGGTCGCGTGCAAATATCGGTTAAGGGTCAAAGGTTGCCAGAATTCGACTTGTAAGACTGCGGAAGTCTATGGAATGGTACGGTATAGGATACGGGGCTTACAATATATATACTCGAATCTGAGTAGAGTCGATTTTGGATTGAGTTGAGTTTGATCGGATCGAGTTTCGGGTTGATTCATGTCAAGTTACTAGGTAACTCGAACTCAACTCGGCTCAAGTTCAGATTAGGCGAAGCCTACTCGATTCGGACTGACTCATCTATTCGATTCGAACAGAGTCGGGTCTGAATGAGTCGAACAAGTCGTGTTAGGCGAGTCAAGTCATCCCATGCCTGGTTCTACTTATGGATAAAGCATAAGTACCAAAATGGAGTAAATTTGCAGGATGGATTGGGTACTTCTCCCACTAGGACGTATCTAAAGAATGACGGTTCTATCAGGCAATCTATGAGGCACCACCATGATGCATATGTTTTATCTATGACATCCATTCATTTTAACCTATCGTGTTAGGGCATGAGCACAATTAGGTGGAAAATTTGAAGGGTTAAGTGAACCACACAATAAGAAGCAATGAGGATTGAATTTCTATCGTTGAAAACTACCTACGGTCCACAGTAATATTTATTTGTCATCTAATCTTTTCATAAGGTCACGTAGAAGGGAAAATATAAATATCAGCTTGATCTAAAACTTTTGTGCTCCCAAGAAGTTTTTGATGGTAAGCTTTGAATTCTCACTACTTACTTCCATGTAGTGTATTCTGCTTAAGCCTTCAATCCGCCTTTGATTTGGGTTCATGCCCTAAAATGAAATGAATGAATGGCTCGAATAAAACATATACATTATAGTGGGCCTCACAGAGTCTCTTTTAAGACCATTCATCTCAAGTTAGGTCATGGTGGGGTAATACGCAATCTGCTTTTGAATTCAATAGAGAGGTTTTGAATTCAATAGAGAGGCTTCATGGGCCCACCTTGATGTATATGTTTTATTCATATCATCCATCCACCTAGTCCATCCATTCCGGCATATTATTTTAGGGCATTGTTCATCCCTGTTGATGTCTTTTCCTACGGGAACCAATCAAAGTAAGTTACGTGTGATTTATATAGATTCGCGTGGTGTATTTGAAGATCTGCGGGAATATACGAAGAGGATTGTGTTGATGGTACAGTTGGAATGCACCCAGTGAGGATAAAATGTTGTGAGCGGCTAATGAAGGAACAATCGTGTAGAAGCGGTTATAGGACAAATGGCAAGAGTATAAGCAAATTAGATCACGAAGTGTTGAACAGTTATAGCAATCGTCAGAATATGAGAACGATCTAGATGGCCAGGGTAAAGATATAAATAGAAGATGAATGTAGCAAAAAGAGGAGTCTCACACCAACCAAATCAAATCAAACCTAAACATTATCTTTCAATTATCCTTTCAATTACTAGTCATTTCACATTCCATAGTGTAAATCATTTTTTCCTATCAAATTAATTATATTTCTTAACCTAATCATTTACTTTTTTACTATTGTTTACATCCCGTAGTATAATCCGTAGCAGTAATCAAATAGTTGGTCACACCGTAGTGTAATCCATATCAATAATCAAATAGCTAGTCACCTTAACTATAATTTGAATCTGTGCTCATACGTTGGATTCAGTTCTTCACTTAAAAAGGTATTGTGCAACCATTCTCCGCAACCGACTGTAAGAATCTCTTTCTCATTTTTATTTTATATGTATTGAAAAGTCCTTTTATACGGAAGGCAAATGTGTAACCCATCATCAAAGGACGAACTCTACCATCTAAATATCGTCTGATTCTATTTTACACACTGAGTGAGTGGCTGAATAAGCGGTCAATCTTATTAGATCTCAGTCATATATTGCGCATCTGCCTATTTCGACACTTAGGGTCATAATTGTTCGATTTGAATTGAGCCACAAATTCAAATCTGGCATGCCCGCATTACAATTGTCGAAAACCAATAGCAATAGGCATAAGACAAAAAAAAAAAAAAAAAAGGCTGATTGAAGGCCTAAATGGATCACACCACAGAAGAGCAAAGATTAATAGCTTACCATTAAAAACTTCTTATGGTACATAAATTTTAGACCAAGTTGGCATTTATGTTTTCCCTTAATACAAGTCTATGTAACTGTAGACCCCCCATCTAAAACAAGGATAAATCACTCCTTGAGCGTCAGCTTGACTTCAATAAACTCTCCTATCAATTTTCAATAGTTAAAAATCTAAACGAGTTGAACTTGAAGCATACTCGGCATGTCCCGGAGACAAATAATGGACCCGATTAGCTAACGTTAAATCCAGCAACAATTCAGTCACAACTATGCATTCCAAGAACTCTCTGTACGTAGTAACTAATGTGCGAAAAAAAGATTTATCTCTCAACCCAATGATCACTCTATTTATTATTTAGTCTTTCCGGATAATGTCGTGTTAAGGCATGAAATGTCACATCTTCAAAATTGAGAAAAGTACAATCGTCCTTATACACAAGGTGGTTATAGTATTATTGAAAGTGAATTTTGACCGATTAAGGTGATTTATGATTTATTAGAAATGTGATCAAAAGATATTCCTAATAAATTTAAGTTTTCTTTGATCCAGATTATGATGATGAACCTATTCCGTTTACCAAAACCACACATTACCGAGTGGTCAAATCCGTAAAAACTCTGGCCACACTTTGGACTAATCAAACAGGATCAGATTGAAGTAATTTCAGTTTCATTGAAAAGCTTATCAGGTGATATTTTCAATTAGCCTAAAATCATTGAAAACAGACAATTGGTCAAATTGCAGATAATTGATTTATATATTGAATGGTGGTACTTTTGACAGGTTAAATGACATTCGATTGAAGTAATTCTAGTCTTGCTAAGAAGCTTATTTGATTCTCTTTCCATGAGACAAAAATTACCTAAAATAGACAAACAATGAATAAGATACAAGCATTTAAATAATTTGTATAAAAAGATAAAAACTTATCATTGCGTTTCATATATATAAAACGGGAGGATTGCTCACCTGTGTACCAGTTCTCGCAATAACTTGTGAGAACTTTTTCAAAAGTCATCTCTCATAATGTGATTGTAAAATTGGAATTGTCCACATGATGTAACACCCTATGAAACCCTTAGGGCCCAATTTCACCCGGATCCAAGACTTTAATAGGCAATGGTAAAAGAGAGACAAATCAAATGAGTAAACTATTTCCTTTTTCCATGGCCCATTAAAGTTTTGGATCATTGTGAAATTTAGACCCTAAGAGTTTCATGGGGTATTGCATCACATGGACGATTTAGATCTTGTGCTTACATCATAAGAGTTAAGTTTTAAAAAGTTCTCATGAGTTATCGTAAGAACTTATGCACAGGTGAGCATTCCTTTATAAAATGATGATATATATATAAAGTTATCATTACCTTTCAACTTATATAATATACTAAAATATTTATTATACGTAAAATATATATTACTTTATAATTCAAATGTCGAGTGCTTACAACGATACCCAACAAGTTACGGCTGTTGGCAGTGAGTTGCGGCTGCAAACGCTTATATAAAGGGTTTATTGTCAAACAAAGAGGGACCAACGAAGAAAAGTAAGACAATGGAAGAGAGCAAAAAAGAAAGAAATAGAGAGCGAAACAGAAAAAATAAAGAACAAAAAGAGAGATAGGAAAATACAGAGATGGTCCGAGCGTCAGAATGTAACCTGAGGTACTCTACCCAAGATACCTTAAAGATTTTCAACATGCCAATATGATGTCTAACATAGGAGACAAAAAAACTATTAAAGAAGTAATTGAAACTAAGAGTTTGTCTACCTCTATTTAATTTGCATTCCAATTCATACATTCCAAGTACGTCAACTATATTTACATTTCCTTCTATCTCATTTTACATTATTCTCTCTCTTACATTTTCTCTTACTTTATTTGTCTGTCCATGATCTTAAATTCTGTGAAACAAGGCTAGTTAATAATTCATCTTATTTACTACATTTTTATTTTATTTATGTACCCGGTGTTATTTAGCTCCACGAATTATGCTTAGTTTGCATTTCATTTTACTCATTACATTTTTACTTTATTTATCTACCGAGGCCACTTAGCTCTGCGATTTATAGCTAGATAGTTTTTTTTTTCTTATTTTAGCATGCTTAGCCCTTATGGGTTTTGCGAAGCGCGACCAAATATAAAATTGCTAAAATTTTATTAACTCTTCAAAAATTATAAAATCTTGTGAAGTACAAATTGTATATTATGCGGATGAAAAATGGTGTTTAGTTCATTTCTTTTCCGTCATCGAAACCCTTACTCATAATATATGATCGTAGACCAATCATGAGAGTCATTTGAGTTAGGAAATTGTGAGATTTCCCAACTCCTAAGCGATTATATAGTTTCTTGCCGACTGTAGATTTTTAATTTCATTTTGCTAATGACAACTACAAATCAAATGTATTTTTACACATGAGTTAATAGCATACTTTGGTTACACTAATAAATCAATACTAAAACTAAAAAAGTGAGGGCACTGCCATACTCGGGTGGGGAGAGGCATTCACAACAACCTTATGAGGAGGTTGGATAGTAAATAAACATTATTTTGGGCCTCACGAAGTTTTTAACCGTGAAAATTCAATCCCCTTCTTTCCTATGGCATAGTTCACTTAAGCCTTAAGTATACTTTCCTTTTGAACGCGTGGCTTAAAATGATTTATCAAAATGAGTGTACCATGTGAATAAAACAATCTAGGACATTTGGGTTAGTACCTAATATGCACCCATGTATAACGTGGCATAAGGGCGAGGTGTTGCGTTCATGTTGCCAAATTTTGTGAGCCTATCAGGATGTGTGTGTTATATGCACGTCATTTGTCTATTTTTTCATGTCATTTTTATATATGAACCCATGAATAAAGCAGATCCAAAGCTTATATAGGCCGCGCCATGGAAAGTAGTGGAGACAGTGATGCCCCCATTGAAACTTTTCTAGGCCCACCATATGTTTATCTTCCTTTAACCTGTTCACGATGTTACACAGACATGAGCTAAGGGAAAACACAAATATCAGCTTCATCCAAAACTTTTGTGGTCCTTAAAAAGCTTTCAATGGTAGGCATCTAATACCCACTGTTTCTTATGGTGTGGTCCACCTGACCTTTTAATCCACCACAATTTTGAGCTCATACTATAAAATGACCTGACAAAATGGATCCACAGTAAGGATATAACACATACATCGTAGCGGGCCCACAGACCTTTGCCACGTCAACTCAGTACCAACCTGGGTGCTATGTTCTACAACACGCAATCGGAGTCCTACACATACAACATGGACCCACGGGCTTTATTGCCTACAGCTTCACCCAACAACTGTTGCAGAGGACTGCAGTCCACGAGAAGGACGTCGTCCGGTGACGGATTGACTCCTGTGTTAGTTCTGCAGCATCTCAAAGTTTGTGGAGACACTTCAAACGTACATGCGGCATAGCTGTAATGCAATCCAGTCCGTCCGCCTTAATATCTGACGCAGCTGTAGATGGCGAGCACGTATTTTAATTGAGAAGATAATTCTAACCATTTGATGGACCACTTGCTATTCTACTTTTAACCATCCAGTTTCATAAAGGGCCTGTTTGGCCGGCTGGATTAGATGGGCTCAGGCGGGTTGGAATTGCATCTGGTCTCTGCCACTTTCGCTCCATGTTTGGGAAGAGTGGAAAAGCTTGGAAGTAGTTAGATGGAATCCTATTGGGTTCAATGTTAGCAAGTTGTGTAGGTCCCACCATGATGTGTGGGCTATATCCACACCGTCCACCCATTTTTCGGGATCATTTTAGAGTATGGACCAAAAAATCAGGTAGATCTAAAGCTCAAGTGGACCCCACCATAGAAAGCAACAGGGATTGAATACTTACCTTGGGCCACATAAGTTTTGGATCTGCCTCATTTTTAGGTCCATACAATAAAATGAGGTTAGAAAACAAATAAAGGGTTTAGATATAACACATGTGTTATTCTCAATGGCTTCAAATGATGGTGGGTATATCCTTTCAATGTACCGTCCTATTACAAACAAAGCAGGGAATTAAGCTAATCCCATGTTAACAGGGAACAATCCCTGCCATGGGTATAATTATGTTTTTTGAATCCCATCCCACCTAATCCTTTCCAATGCAACTGGCCAAACGGGCCCTTAATTTGATGCGTTGGATTCCATTTATGATGGACCAGGAATTTGATGGTCTCATGTAGCTGGCTGTGGGTCAGTGAGGAGGATAGGTTATTACCATTAAAAAAATAATAATAAACGGTGCATGACTAACATAGGACGAGGATTAATTGCCTACTGACAGTGTAGTAGCAAGGTGGCAACTGATGGTGCTATGTGGGCCCCACATGATATATATGTGCTTTATCCGAGACGTCCACTTATTTTTCCAGATCATTATAGAGTATGATCCCAAAAATAAGGGAGATCCAAATCTTGAGTGGACCACACCATCGGAAAACAGTGGGGATTAAATGCCTACCATTAAAATTTTCCCGGGCCTTACTGTAATGTTTATTTGTCATCCAACCTTTTTATTAGCACACCCGCACCTATATCAGCTTTATTTAAAAAAAAAAAAAAAAACCCTTTTGTGACCTTTAAAAAGTTTTTAACGGTGATTGTTCAATCATCATTCTTTCCTTTGGTGTGGTTCATATGATATTTGGATCTGCCTCATTTTTTGACTCATAACATAAAATAGTCTGAAAAAATGGATGGATGGCGTTGATAAGGAAAATACATCATGTTGGGCCCACATAACACTTTCAGTAGCCACCTCTGTCAGTAGGCAATCCGCGTCCGACTAACATATGAGTTCAGCCCGTCTAGCTCATACTTTCGAGGGCTTGGTTATATAAATGCTGGTGAACTCGCCTATCACTTGGAAACGAGACACCCATTTGATATCTGAACCGTACAACTGAAGAACCTATCATAGTCCATGCCATTCAGATCATTAGTTGGACCGTAGATGCATTGAATATAAACCGTTAGTTCATTTGTTCTATATTCAAGTGGCCCGATCAATGCTCATATCTGCTTATTTTTAGGACACGAATCTAGACGCATGGAGACTGCTTGATGGTCGGTCAGATTTTACATACGAGTACAGTCTGGCGAATGCGCTTGGCATTTCGTGTGGCGAGGCTAGGCTATGTTGAATTGGTGGCCCTGACTAATAATATTAGTGATGTACGTGTATACGTGTAGCATATATTTATTTATATCCAGACTGTCCAGAAATTACACTCATCTGACAATCTCAGCCATCTGATTGGCGCAGATGAAATTGTCTCTGATTGGCCCATGATTGGAACCGTACATTTTCACTCTGGCACCATAATAATAATGATCCAAAAATGGTCCAGGCCTTTTAATTCCGTAATTGAAAGTGAGTCGTTGAAAATATTCTTTTCACTGTTTCACTTCTATCAGCACATAGTGATGATCGGAACCATCCATTCATCGAAACTTTGTTACTCCATACTGGCCAATTTGGAACAAATGTGTGAGATCATATCCATCCATTAAATGGCCCCAGTGCCCAGATGCCCTAACCGAAGTATTAGGCTACTCGACTTAAGAAGAAAATTGACGGTTAGAAGAAGTTGGAGAAAGGTCCACATCCAACATATGGTCAAACTGGTGGACGGCATGGATCTTTCATGACCAAGGAATCTAAACGTTGCAGCCTAACTTGTGGACGGCATGGATCTTGCATTCTTTTAACACATCTGCACGTGAGGAAATGTGTACAAAAGCTGGCTATACACGCGCGTAGGACTCATAAATAAACGTGAAATCGGATTGCGTAGTGAGTAACTCACTACGATGTCTCATCGTACTGGGTAAACTCAGTTGGGCACATCGTGAGTGTATGTAGTTTATCCACGCCGTCCATTCCTTTTTAAAGATCATTTAAGTGATTCAGCCCAAAATTTAATCAAATCCAAAGCTAAAGTGGAGCATACCACAGGAAACAGTGGGAATAATGATTTTCACCGTTGAAACCTTTCTGCATCCCACTGTGATGTTTACTTATCATCCAACCTGTTTATAAGATCATACAAATATGGACGAAGGGAAGACACAAATATAAACTTGATCCAAAACTTCTGTGGCCCCCAAGAACTTTTCAACAGTTTATATTCAATTCAAACTGTTCCTGTGATGTGGGCCATTTAAGATTTTGATATGCTTCATTTTTTGGATCAAGCACTAAAATTATTTGATAAAATGGATGTAGGAGGGGATAAATTACGTAAATCATGGTGAACCTCAGAGAGTCTACTCAGTACGCTAAGGTAATGAGTTACGCAGTACGCAATCCGCTTCCAATGAACCTGATGAAAACGGATTCGCTACTCCCCTTACCCCAGCCGATGGCCTGGTCTGTTCTCTGTGGGCGCCACCATGATATATGTGTTTCATCCATGCCGTCCATCTATTTTTTAGATCATTTTATGATAGGAGACTAGAAATTAGGTATATACCAATCTCAAAGTGGATCACATTATAGGAAACAGTGTTGAATGAATATCGACCATTAAGAAATTTTTTGGGGGCCATAAAAGTTTTGGATCAGCTGATTTTTGTTTTTTCCCTTCATCTGGATATGTATGACCTAATCAACATATTGGATTTCAAATAAACAGTACAGTGGGCCTCAGGAGGATTTAAATGGTGGATATCCAACCACAATTGTTTTCCCATGGTGTGGTCCACCTGAGATTTGTAATCCCTAATTTTTGACATGTTCCCTAAAATGATCTGTAAAAATGGATGAACGGAATGGATGAAGCGCATACATCATGATGGGGCTCACAGAACACCGACCATCAGCCACAGGGCTGGTGGGAGGGGGGGGGGGGGGTGTAGCCAGTCTTTTCTCCAACAGGATCCGAAGCCAACCCATTTGACAGTCGTAATGGAGGAGTTCGTTTTGCCCGCGAGGAAATGTGTACAAAAAAAGCTGCCTTCATCCACTGGCCCACATGCTAATATGGTCCGATGATTTCAACCGTCCATATTCTATTTACTACCATGTAAAATCCCTCATCTCATAACCACGCTTCGGTGATGATGCTAACCTTTGATTCTAGTGTCTCTCCCTCCACTGGGGCACACATACTAAGATGGTCCAATGATTTGAACCTTCCATATTCTATGCACTACCGTAATGATCCCAACCTTTGATTTCCATAGTAGAATTTTAGCAGCTGAAAATTTCCTTCTTATTGTTATAAACTTAACTACAGAAAGGATAATCAAAATCATCCTTCATCCTTTCAGAGTTTTCTCCTCATGAAAACCACTATAGTACAGATTCCACACAACATGGACGGTTCCGATCATCCCACTACTCAGCAGGTGGGCTACAGTGGTCAGCGACACACGCTGGATCCTGAGTCCCGACGGGCAAAACGAACTCATAAAAGGATGGCAATATTTGTAATTTACTTTTACTTTTGAGTCATTTAAATTGCTGCATACAGAAGTTGTGCAGTGTCAATTACTGGGAGTCCACGTTTGAATGCAACTGCGAACCACCACATAAATATCTTCCCGTGTTTGCCAAGCTGTACTGTACAAAATCCAAGATCCAACGGCCATGGACGGCTGTGATTTAAAGAGGGTGGGGACTGGATTAAATAAGGGTATATACAGGAGCATTTTAATGTTTCTTTTCTTTCTTCCGTTCAAAGCGAAAATGAAAAGCAAATGATGAATTAGGAGGGTTGTCTTTTAGCAGTCATTAGATGGACGGTTGGTGGGATGCACATTTCATCATATGCTGGCTATCTACCTTTGCCATTACTCACGTGGGTAAGAGGATTGATAGGTACTTGTAATCTCTTAAATATGGCAAATTTTGTTTTTTGTTTTTAGATAAAAAATAAATAAATAAAGGATGAGAAGCAGATGTCTTGCAGGAGTTTCCCAAATCGTATCCCTCAAGTCTTTGACTTTAGGTGGGGCTCATCCCTCTCTGATCCAAACCGTTTACCTAATAAGATATACTGATGCATCTCTTATCAAATAAAGGAATGTTCTGGAGGCTATGGATGGAAGATTTTGATGGAATATTCCAAAAGGATTTGTTTTTCATTTTTGCTGCTTTGATGGTCATCCAATTGTTCAGATCCGCCGTTCAAAACCAGAGAAAACAGCCCCATCAGTTTCTTAATGATTTAACCATGGGTCCGTCTAAGAGAAGGGATTTCTTGTTTTTTATCATAGTCAAAAGAAGGGCGGTTCGCCACTCCACATTTCAAGATAGGAAAAAGGACACCACTCTTGTAGATGGGCTGCATAATTACACCCAAGGGATCATCCTGGCCGTTAGTTTGAGCAGTTAAATGCGGGCCACTCAAGCTGTCTTTCTCTGTGAGTTATATGGCTTGTGGCTCACCCGTAGTTGTTCCTAAAGATGGATGGTTCCAACCGTCTGTCCATCTCCATTCTAGGCCCCATCTAAGGTGGCTCGGTGGTGAAATCCCATGGCGTGCGTGTGTAAAAAAAAAAAAAATTAAAAAAATGTGGACAAAACAAAGTCTCTTCAACGCATGGTTTTAACTTTTAAGACTTAAACAATTCGTCTAGGTCCACTCGGTCTCTGTTGGACCCGACATGGGTCCATACTGCAGTCTTTAAAAGTGGAGCGGATTAGGTGCGGCCCGACCCTGCCGTGGGGCCCACCTCGATGTGTGCATTCTGCATCCATGCTGTCTGGCCATTTCGCATTATCATCTTAGGGCATCAGCCCAAAAATGAAGCAGATCCAAATCTCAAGTGGACCATACCACAGGAAACCGTGGCAATTGACTATTAAAAACTTTTTATTGGCCACAGAAGTTTTGGATCAAGCTAATATAAGTTTTTACGGGTAGGGCATTCAATCATCACTGTTTCTAATAGCATGGTCCACCTGAGATCAGTATCTACTTCATTTTTGGGTTCATACCCTAAAATGATATGGAAAAACAGATGGACGGTGTGGATGTAAAACATATTCATCAAGGTGGGCCTCACGGTAAGGGCCCCATACATATAGTCCGCTCCCGTTGAAAACCTGGGTAGACTCTGGCTGACTAGACCTGACTCATGCAATATGGTCCGAGTCAGTCGTAGTTGACGTGAGCAACTAGACCTGACTCACGCAATCAATGGTGTTGGTGTGTTATGGATGGGCAATCAATACTGTTGCCGAATCCTGGTTGAACCTAGCAAATCGTGCGGCTGAGAATTTCGAGTGGCAAGTGGGGTCCATGGATCGCAATCAATTATGTAGGTAGGTTATGGATCTTCATTAGTGGGGTCCACTCTAAATAAATTTCCACGTAGGAATATCCTAGCTGGACTCAAGTCCAACTCAACCCCAAGAGGAATTGACGTGGACCCCAATCCAAGCCTGACCATAAGTATCAAATACTCAAATGGTTTAGGTTTACATCTGTAACCAGAAAACTAGTAAATTAATAAATAAGATCTTGCATCATTTAGAATGCAATGGCATCATCCAAATTGTGGGTCCCATTGTCTATCAAGCTCATATCCAAAATCACATTGGGGAAGCAATTCTAGCCATCCGATTAATGGATTTCAAACAACTAGTTAAAAGAAAATGGTAATTGACACCATTCAATATATATATATATATATATATATATATATATATATATATATATATATATATATATATATATATATATATATAAACAGGTGGTTGTTATTATCTTTTTTGTGTTTATTTTCCATAATGCTGCCTCTTTTCACTTTAGGTTAAGGATTTTGACCGTTTGAATTACCGCACAATGATGCTATTTGTACAAGTCTTAACACTAAGTAATAAGTAATGATATTTGATAAAAGAAAAGAGAAAAGAACTTTGGCTATTCAATTAACTATTTTTAAAATCATCGATGATTTAAAGTCTGCTTTCAAAATATTTTTAAAAACTCATTAATTTTTTTTAAATATAGTTGAAAATTATCTTTGTTGACTTTAACTCAAGTTTGAAAATTATTTGCATTGACTATTATTGACTTAATACAAACTCACGTTTGTATTGAAAATCGTTCTTAATGACTTTCAAAAAATTCCAAAAGCCCTCTTTACTGTGATAATGACACCCATTGGGATTTGAATACAAGACTTCTGATATCATTTTTCACAATCACTTCCTCCAGAGGCTTGCGCGGTTTGAAGATGACATATCAATGTTTTACTTGGGCACCAAGAGAGCCCTACCTGAATGAAATATCATTTAGAAAGGAACTTGCATTGTACTCTTGTTGACATCCAAACTATCCATCAGTTTCAATAGACGATGCTAGACAACAATATATATATATATATATATATATATATATATATATATATATATATATATATATATATAAACCTTAGAAAATTCAAAATTCAGGTGAGTCACCAAGGAAGAGTGGATGTCACAAAAGACATAGTAGCGGGCAGTGGGATCCAAAAAGAAATGAAAAATGGGTATTTCTAACCCCCATTGTTTCGTGTGGGTAGCTGATTTCAAGAAGAAGCCAGATTTTTACAAGTGGCCATACACCAAAAATCAGCACTTTTCAAGCTTAGGTTCTTCTGCACCACTATTTTTTTCTTCTTATTTTTTAAAGTTTGACTAATGGGATTTTGTTCACCTACCTTAATTTCTCGCTCTGAATTGTGGGCTTTTTCTTTTTGTAGCTCATATTAGGGCTTTGGGCCATTTTTAGTCGATTAATAAAATCTACTTCCCTTTAAAAATAAAAACAAAAAAGAGGAAAAAGACTTGTCCATGTCAACTCGGGAGACTGTAGAACAAACCAGTCCAATATCAGGAGTGAACCCCGTCTTGGTTGAGTCAGGCAAATTCAGCCCTGGGTGAGTCCAACTCGACTAAGGACTGGGTGAGTCGAACCGAGCGAGTGACCCCAGTCTTTTAAACATGATAGCTGATTTTAATATAGTTGCGTATGGACTGGTTATATAAATTCGAGAAATATGGTAGTTGTGAAAATTCTCTTCCAAGGCATTTCCATCTATCCAAACGTGGGAATGTGGTGAAAACGATAACATGTGAAGTCTATTTCAAGAGCTACACAATGCCTTGAAAAGTTTTGAAGTAGAACTTGGCCAATAGTTAATGATCCACACCGTCAGTTCATCAAGGCCCACCATAGATAAACCCTGCCTTGAAAATCTCCACAATGCAACATGCTTAACTTATGAATATCTGGGAAATAAGAATAGAAATACAACGATCCACATTGAACTGAAAAAGGTCCATGATTGGTGGCTGGAACCTTTCAATAAGTAAGTTTTTGGATGGATCATGATCCATCCATGCGGGATTGCTTCAGATGGACGGTCTTGATCACTGAATTACTGAACCACTTGTATAAACTAGAGCCCCGGAATAACGTACCAGACTCGACTGCACCTGAGCCCAGAAAGTTTACTTCCCAGGCCCAAAAACAAAGGGTGGCACCAGCCCATGATTGCAAAATCCATGGGCCCACCTCAAGATTACAGAGCGTTTGGACCCTAATATATAGTCAAATCCTGGCCGTCCTTATCAATTATCTTGCCAGGCACAAGTCCAATTTCAAGTCTAAAATGACTCAGACGACTCGGACGTCTCATTTCAGTCTTGGAAGTGACTCAGGCTCGGATGAGTCCTGCACAACTCGTCCGAGTTGACTCGGCTGCAACCAGATTTTCACCATGGTTTGAAGCGATATTGACCTTTGAAATTTTCCACCAAAACAACTTCGTGACCCAACCAGATTTCCATTTTCAATGCTTGGATTCTCCCTATCAAACAGGCATGATGTGGGAGGGTCCCAAAAATGAAGCAGGTACAAATTTTAAGTGGACCACACCATAGGAAAGAGTGGTCATTGAACGCTCACCATTAAAATCTTCCTAGGGTCCACCGTAACATTTATTTTCCATCTAATCTGTTGATAAGGTCACACAGACCTGGATGAAGGGAAAACATAAATATCTGCTTGATCCAAAACTTTTATGGTCCACAGAAAGTTTTTAATGGTCATCGGTCACTGTTTCCTATGGTGTGGTCCAGATAAAATTTTTATATGCTTCCTTTCTGTAACTATAGTCTAAAATAATCTTTCAAAAAGGATGGACGGCGTGGATATACAGTGCATACATCTAGGTGGACCCCACGCCCACATTGCTGGTTCCGGGGTGGTAGCTAAGTCGGGTCCGAAAGGTTGGCCCCCGATCAGAGCTCTCAAAATGATTTGGGCTATCAACCTCAGGTTCTTTGCTTTCCCATAGCCCTCCACACCATTTGAATCAGATCTTGGGTCCTTGTCTCTCTGATCGGGTCCAGATCCAATCCGTAGCTTGTGGGCCGGAATAAGATATCACGGGCCCACTCATCTAAAGATATTTGAGCTTAATTCTGGGTTGTTAGGTCTCAGATAAAGGGCCAAGCCCTGGATCTGTAGCTTGTAGGCCCTTAGCTCTCTGATCAGGGCCAGGAACGGATACACTGATTGTTGGCTGGAATAAAAGCGTTTGGGGACAGCTCAATGTCCTCAGCACTACTTGAGCCTAAACATGGGCTGTTAACTCTCTGATCAGCAGTGAGGTAAAAATAGACCCGGCCCATCTAAGCTCCAGTGGTAAAGAAGAATGTGTGGAAGAGGAATTATGTAACACACGCGGCCCGAAACAAGAGCGTTGACAGGGGTTTCCAATTGTACGAGTGGGACCCACGTTTAGTGATCCAGACAAACGTTGGTTGGGTCTCATCGCAACCGTGGCCCTAAGATCTCCAGGGCTGGAATATGTCAGAGCCATTTGATCCACGGGTACAAATCAAGGTTCAAGGATACCATTCATATCCTCAGCTATCTGGGCCCACCGAGAAGTTTACATGACATCTGTCCTCTCTAGAGGTGGGCATCAAGTCGAGTTAGACCGGATTGGTCCAATTTGATTTGATCTGATTTTTTCAAGAACCCGACTCGAATTTGATCCCATCCGGGATTGAATCTAGCAGGGTAGAGTCAATCCGATCCGAACCCTTGCTGGCCTGACCTGAACCGAGTTGGATCAGGTTAGGTACAGTTTGGATTGAGACCTTCTTGCTTTCTGGAATAATTTCATTTTCAGCAAATAAGTTTTAGATACACATCAATGGGAGATTATCTATTTTTAAAAAAATGGTAAGAAATCTATGCTTAGTAAGTAAAAATCTAAAAAACAATCTTCATACCAAGAAATTGGTTACTAATAAACTACGAACCCTAAAGTGTTCAGTGCATCTTAGTGTGGCCCATAGTCATGTGATCAATATAGCTGACTTTACCAACTGATAATGCCTCAAAAACCTCTGATGGGAAGATCTAAGCCATCCAATCTTCAAACATTTTTGCAAACCATTTTTGTTTATCCAATCTCAAGTGTAGGAGATCTTCGTGGCATCCCCATCCACAGCAACACCCATTAGATCAGGTAGAGAAGAGGGTGTGGCACCCTTGGATTGGATAGAGAAGAGGAGTAGGGACAGGTTAGGGTTTTCATTCAGGTAGAAAGGAGGGAGGTAGTAAAAAAGTAAAAATACTTTTTATAGGACCTGACTGGATCGGATTGGTTTGGATTGGCCACTAACTTGAACTTGACTCGTTGTGTGGTCAGATGTGAGTGGGCCTACTCGACCTGACTTGATCTTGGCCTTTGGTTTGGGTCGGATCAGATCTGACTGGTTCAATCGTATCTAATCCTGCCCAGCTCTAGCCCTCCCCATTAGGTCAGGGCTTGTGTTAGGACTGGATGCCAATTGCATAGTGAGTATACTCTATGGGGCCACTGTGATGTATGTGTCTTGTCCATGCTGCTGCCCATCTGTTTTATCAACTTTTATGGCATATACTCAAAATTGATTTATGTCGAAAACTCAAGTGGACCGCACTACAAGAAACAGTAGAATTTTATCGCACACTGTTGAAAGCTTTTTAAGGCAGCAGAAGTTTTGGATCAAGCAGATATTTGTGCTTTTCTTTCATCCGTGTCGGTTTAATGTTGTAAATAAGTTGAATGAAAAATAAGTAACACTTCAATTTTGAGCACATGTCCTAAATTGGGATGATAAAATGGATGGCGGCATAATATGACACATACATCATGATGGGCCCACAGAGTTTACTGAGTACGCTATAATGTAGTACTCAATCTGCATATCTCAGGACATGGGATAAAAATCATCTCAATTAGAAACTCGGGTGGGCCACACCACAGGAAACAGATGACAGGGGACACCTAACCAATAAAATCTAAGGGCGGCTGGTGGGCCCACCATGATATACTCAGGACATGAGGCCAAAAAAATCATCCCAATCAGAAACTCAGATGGGCCAGACGACGGGAAAAGGTGGAGAGAGGATGCCAAACAACAAAAACTTTAAAGACTGCTTGTGGCCCACCTTGACTTGTGCATGCCATCGTTTCTGTCTATAATGTGAGATCTTTTTATATCAGGGAATGAGAAGAAAAATCACCCCAGTCAGAAAGTGACCTGGCACACACTATATTTAACAATTGAGAGGGAAAGCACAACCGTTAAAACTTTGAAGACTGCTAGTAGGGCCATCGTGTTGTCTAGATGTCATCCATTACATTCTTCAGACACGCACCACCATGATGAAATGACACACGCAAAATAGCTCATTCCAAAACTCAGGTGGGCCACACCAATTGAGTTTAGAGGTTTTAGGCATGATTTTCACCTTTCCCTCACGTGTGTCCAACCTTAATTTCCGGTCGGCCTACTTTCTGGGTTCTGCGGTGAACTTGAGGCGAAGCACGTGATGGCCGGAAAGGATGCCAGGCAAACATCACAGTGGGCCTCAAAATGGCGGACGGTAACACACGTGATCATTCACAAGGTGGGTCCTGCTTTTTGCTAATCATGTATTAAGAATGGACGGTTGTGATCATTTTATTTGTCGGTCACGGTCAACTTAAGGACGCTTTCCAAGTTCACACGTATGTAGAGCTTTGCCCATCTATATACGCATGCAGCGTCCATATGCCACAAGGTGTGAGAAATACAAACTTTCCATCAGGTAGGCCACAGTTTTTATATCTCTATTCAAATCTACCGGCCTAAAATCTCAGACGGTTATTCAGGTGGGCCAGTGCAAAACGAAAATAAAAATAAAAATAAAAATCATTTTGAGCCCTCTTTTTGTTTCATCCATTTTCCCCACCTTAGCAGTGAAACTGCCTGATCATTGTGGCCCACCTGATGAAAGGTTCTCATCAGACGTGGTGACTAGGTAGCATACTATAGTACGAATGTTTGCTTATCTGATAAGATCAATGGTCCACATTCGATGAACTCGGGCGGGTTCAGTCGGGTCTGTGGGTCAAATCAGGCTCGACCGTACCTCAAAAGCACCCAAACCCCAACCTAATCCGACCCAAATAGTGAGGTGGCTAACCAGCATTTGACCTGATTTCAAATCCTAACTCGACCGACCTGAGGATTTGAATACTCGGTCAAACTTGAGTTTTGTAAGTAAGGTTTGGGTTGACCCGGACCCAAGCTGCAGCCCTCATCAAAGCTGACTAAGATGCACCTAATAGCTGCTTTATTTTTTTCTTCTGCTTTGTTCTACTACTCTCGGACTGTAGTGGTGGGTCCCCATATCTCAATATCTCAATGGTGTAAGATTCCATCAGGTGGGCCACGCATGATTATTGGTTTACATTAGACAATTGAATAATTTAGATTAAGCGATTTAATAAGCTCTAGTCAAGTAGGCCTTTAATATAAAAGTGCTGAACTTCTAATATCAATGCATAGATGATCCATCAATTTCGCAATTGAGGCATAACAAATGGTCCAAACCATGTGACTCATGACAAGGAGGTATTCATAAAGAGAAATTCTTAGTTGAAGGAAAAAATTTTTACTTTAACATTTATAGCTAGTAAATAATTTAACCGTCCAAATAATAGTTCTCTGTCTAGATATATGTCAGTAGATGTAGCACATGGAATGCACATGGAGAGAGGATGTCGTTTGCAAGATGTAAGAGAGAGCTGAGAAGTCGTTTTGATTCTTGCGGAAATGTCACAATCCATTGCTATTTTTGTTAGGATTGTATCTGTTGAATTGAGGTCATATCTCTGCCGTGCATGGCATGCGTGATCGACTAAAAAGCAAATGTTGCTTGTGGTCACCGACACAATGATAGGTGGTCCAGAGGCGACATTGGAACCACATGCTTACTAAGTTCAAAGATATCAATAAATGAAATTGAAGAACTAACGAGAATTCCTCTAATAATGATAGATAATTTGAGATTGGCATAACTTAAGAATCCAAACAATCATATTGCTGGAAGAAAGAATCTTCAGCTATGAACTTAACCCAGGTACATTGGAAGGCAATGGGGGAGAGGGTGTGAACCCTTTCATACCTGGACCCCACCATATTACGAGGCAATATACGCGAGTCATTTGTGTGGGAATGTGGTTTCAATTGGACATTAAATCTCTTCTGAGACTAAAATGCTAATAAGATAATTTATATTAATTATTATAATAAAATAGTGAAAATATTTTGAAAAGAGAGTTAAAGAGCACTTGAAATTATACCAAAGGAAGCAAATGAAAGCGATGACGTGCCTCATATGCCGAACAGTGATGTGTGGTCCTCACCACATGTGACAAGCACTTGAAATCATTATCATTAGGAAGGGTTGTGACATGTAAAATAGGTCTGACTAGACAGTACTGGGCTTTGTACAGCCCAGGTCCAAATCTAATCCTGCCCAATGGATAAATACCTATTACGCCTGTATTGATAAAGTTAGACCGTGGATGTGAATTGATGGTCTCGGACCTTATGATGTTGAAAAAGCCCTAGCCCGATTTTTAATGGGCCTCGGAAATAATTTTCAAGATGAGCCCATGGTCCCTTAGCATCTGTCCAAAAATATCCCAAAGTGGGCCAATTACGTTCTGGGCATGGACCATCTCATTACAGTTGTTCCCGATTGCCGTCCCCATGGGTGGATGGGCCCATCTGGCTTTTAGGCCCACATGAGATTGGGCTCAATCAAACCATTAATATTTCAAGGGATAAACTCGAATGTTTGTTTTGCACCGCTAAAAAAATAGTGGTGACTCTTCAACCATATAAAATGGAAAACTTGTACGAAAATCCAGGCCGTCCAAAATGCAGATCCAACTCATTGTAACTGAAAACTTATATCTGGAAGATGACATTAAGCTTCAGATATTCTCTTCAACCACTCACTATTTAATTTTAATAATCCATTTGGATAGCCACTAAATGGAGGAGGGTTGGGATTTATTTGTCAGTACGATTTTAGAGATGTAGTCGATCCACAATAGGATCCATAATTTGGATGGTCTTGATGGCTTTTATCGATGCCCCATATGAGGATGATGAACCACCACTATTTAGAAAATGGTGCTGAACTAACAAAGAAGCAGTAACATTTCCATAGTTTCGCATTAGGAGCGGTATGTCCCGTTGGGATATTCGTGGTGGGGGCCGTCGACCCAAATCATCCATTCATTAGACCCTATTGAAAAATCACTCCATATGGACGATCTAGATCCACCGAACACTCACAACAATAAAGTAATGGCCAAAAATTGCCCTGTCCTGATTGTGAGGGCCAATTGTGAGAGTTTTTTTTTTTATTATTATTATTTTTATTTAACACACACACGCACCCCACACACGCACGCCGTGGGATTTCGCCACCGTGGGTATTCGAACCCTTGACCCGGTGTTGAAACTCCTGGGAGTCTACCACCCGAGTAAGGGTAAGGACCCAATTGTGAGAGTTCGGGTTCACACACGTGCACTCAGCAATTGTACGTTTGGCACACGTGTAACTCAAATAAAATAGCCAAATCGTGGCCCCATTGAGGATAGGTCATAATACAGAATCAGATTGGCCAAGCGACTCTAGCTCTGGTCAATGGACATTTATTTGTTGAATCATAACCATACAGTGGTATTTTCACCAACTGACCAGATAGGTATCGGTTTAATGTAACATTTTTATTTACAATCCATCCATCAAAAGGGACATGATTTGAACGGTTGATTTGAGTTTATGACATTCCACATGTATAATTCTGACTGCATAATCATGAGCCACTATACCCTACTAGAGTATCATAGTTTTCTTTGAAAGGCTAACAACTCCGTAACCACACCAATAGTGACAAGAACGTGGATTAGGTGAGACGCGGACTCACCCAATACGGTGCGGCCCTTGCTGTGGGGCCCACCTTGATGTATGTATTCGGTATCCACGCCGTCCATACGTTTTTCCAGATCATTTAAGGGCATTCTGCAAAAAATGAATCAGATCCAATTATCAGGTGGATTGACCATTAGTGGGCCAAGCTGATATTTGTTTTTATTTTCCTCCCTTCATCCAGGATTAGGTGACCTTATCAAAAGATTTGATGGAAAATCGATACTAAGCGAGCATTAAGGTGCGCCCTGTGAAGTTTTTAATGGTAGGGCGTTCAATCACCACTATTTTCTATGGCATGGCCCACTTGATAATTGGATCTGGTTTATTTTTAAAATAATGCCTTAGAATGATCTAAAAAAACGAATGGACGGCGTGGATACAGCATAGATACATCAAGTTGGGCCCATTGTAAAGGCCGCACCGTCTTGAGTGAGTCCGTTATCTCACCTAAGCCGCTCTTACTGACAAATCTCGTTCTCGGCAATTTCGGCAATTTTTCCGCATGAGATTTCTGATTTTAAGATTTTGACGGTTTCTTGGGATTTTATCGGGAAAATCCGTCGAAAGTAAAATGGTGATTCTAACCATAGAGTTCGAACCGAGGAACTCGCATTCACAGGCAGTGATATTTCGAATGAGAAATTACATTATTGCCCTTTATAAGATGGTGTAATATACCATTCAAAATATCCGGATTCAAGTGCAGCCAGTCTCATCATCCGACCGGCCTATGCTTTGTTGGCGTTATCACTGCAGTGGAGTGAATACTTTGGATGGGATGGATGTCATATGCCACCTAGTCTGCATAAATCTCAACATTAACTAACTTTTAAAAGAAAATTTAAAATAATGGCATTTTTGTAATTTCATCTCTTATAGAGTACCTTTTTTATGGTTTTTAATGGTCCCAGTATTATTTGGTAATATATAAATTTCTTGGAAAGTTTGTGATGTAATTCTGATAAAATATTGACAAATATTTATAAATAGTTTTAAAACATTTAAGGATTTTAACCCTAAAATTCCTTGCAATGTTGATTGAACCCATAAATGAGGTGGGTCTATCCATAAGAATCTATATGAATAGGGTGAACATAAGTTTATATGTGGACACCAGATATTCCATCTAAATCGTTGATTAAATGCTTTATAGTGAGGCTCACATTGCTTCCTAAGTATTTGGGACTTTAAATTGCAATAATAAGATTTCTCAAGGAAATTTTATTTTATTAAATATAAGCTTTGAAAATAAACTAAAATTTTCTCGAGAATATGGTATTGATAAACAAACATGAGAAATAGTCTATCATTTTCCAAGCTTTTCTAAAAATAAAATTTCTCCAAAAATACAATTTGTTTTCCCACCATTTCTGTAAATCCAAACAAACTTTAGATTTCATATTTACTAAAACATGAAAGACCAATTTACCCTTATTTTCATAATAGTATGGACAATCCAAATATCAAAGTGGAACCATTATATTAATTTGCTAGCCCAAGAGTTAGGTACTTAGGTTGGCTCACTAGTCATGTGGCTTACAATTTGCAAAAACAATTTATAAATGATGTTTTCCCAACTCATTTGTTGTGTTTTTAAAATTAAAAATAAAAATTTATTTTAATAAGTTAATAAATATATTGATAATTAAAATTTTTTATAAATAGAGTGTATAGTCAGATGGTAAGAAAATGTGTTTTTTATTTGACAATATGCACGTGCAAAGTGCTAGATGCTCCTAATAAAACACCAAAAAGCACTCAAGCAGTAGTAGCAAAAACCTATTTTCTTACCATCTAACTACACACTTTATTTATGAAAAGTTTTAATTATTAATATATTTATTTTTTATTAAAATAAACTTTTATTTTTGAAATTTATTTTTTTTTTCATTTTAAAAACACAACATATGGCTTTCAATTTACAAAAACAATTTATAAATAATGTTTTCCCAACCCATTTATATGTTTCCAATATCATGGAACAAGATTTTCTTTATAAAAAAATACGTAGTAGATTAGACTAACTTGATGGATGGGTCATATCCCATGTTGTCACGTGTAGCATGCATAAAGCTTTACTACGCATGTGTGCATTGAGAATAGCTCACAATTCCTTTTCATTTCCAGTCTTTACCTTGTTTCTCTCCATTCTTAAAAAGAAAAGAAGGTGAATAAGTCATTTTTCCTTCATGACAATAGCTGGACATCGGATTGAGTCGGATCAGATTGTGTCAAACTCGATTGGATCCGAAATTTCAATGGCCTGACCCGAGCTCGATCCAATCCAGGACTGAGTCCGAGACATCTGACTCGAACAGATCCGATGCACGGTTAGCTTGACCTGAACTGAGTCTAATTTGATCAGAGAAATCGAGTCGAATCGAGCTGGGGACGATTCGAATTGAATTTTTTAACGGTGAAAATCATTATCCTCGCTGTTATTTTCGATGTGTCCATTTGAGCTTTAGATATGATTCAAAACTTTTCTAAATGCTCTAAAATGATCACCAAGATTAGATAAATTGTATGGATATAATAAATACATCATTTTGGGGCCCATGTAATTTTGATCTCATTTTAGGCCGTTTGTACAACTCGGAGCTCGAGGCGCGTGGTTGTGTTGACATACACAACATGAAAGTACACGCTGCAACTGTCTTAACGTGCACTTTGGGCTTTGGCAATGTTATATTGACATTCTGTGGGTCTGATCATGGGGTATGTGTTATATCCAAACTGTCCATCCATTTGGGGAGCTCGTCTTAAGGCTTGAGACAAAAAATAAGACAGATCTAACTATTAAGTGTACCACACGAATTGTTTAACGGTGAAAATCATTATCTCTGCTACTATTTGTGGTGTGGTCTAGATGATCTTTGGATATTATTCATTTTTTGGATAATGCTCTATAATGATCTTCAAAAATATATGAACGATATAGATAAAATAAATACATCATTAGGGCCCATATAACTTTGATCTCCTTTGAATCGTTCGTACAACTCAGAGCTCGAGGAGCGTTAGTACTCATCTTCGCATGCCACGTACCTAGCCTAGGCTACAACAACTATATATAGTATAGCTGGTGTGTGATACTGACGGAAACAGATTGGCTACTCCCCCTACTAGTGTTCGGTGATCTGTGGGCCCCACCATGATGTATGTTTTTATCGATACTGTTCATCCATTTTTACAGATCATTTTAAGGCTCGATACAAAATATTATAGGGATAAAAATATCAGGTGGACTGTTAAAACTCAAATATTGCATAATTTTCTCCATTTACAACTTGGTTTTATGAACACGAATCAGCTTAATATTCTATTTTACTCATGTATGTGTTATAAGACGCATTTAAGAACTTGGATTGAATAAAGGTATTAAAAGTATGAATTTTTTGCTCAAAAATCACCAAGGCAAGGGATGAATCATAAGAGACTAATATTAAAGAATTCACATGCCAAAGATCCAAGAAAAGCAAGTGAGGAATGAAAAGAATCGAAGATTTAAATTGAAGAATCCTTAAATCTTCCTGAAAAAGTGTATTCTAAAGTTCTGAAATCTATTTTTAAAAACTATGTAGCAAAATATCTATTTTAAATAAACTGTGCAGCGAGAAGTCTATTTTAAAAAACTGCATAAATTTAAGGCTGTTTCTAAAGCTTACCAACTTTATACGAAAATTGAAATTCTCCACTTATAAATAGGACTTCCTAGGGCATTCATATGCATCATTCAGGGCATTCCAAATCAAGAATTAGAGTTTTTAAAGAGTTTTTAATTTTATTAAAGTTTTATAAGTTATTTTTTTAGATATTTTTTATTTGTATTTATTTCTTTCTTCTTATTTTTTATTTCTATAATTTAATTATGTTTTTCTAAATTCCCTCTAGCACAAGTTAGAAGGGAAGCACATGGGTTTAATAACTCTTTAAGTTTTGATAAATGATTATTTTTAATGATGAAAAGAATGGTATATGCATGTTATATATTATTTAGATTTTATTTTTTATCCTCTTGTGAGTTCTATATGTTTGTATCATATGAGATCTACATTGATGGATAAGCTTACCCTAGATCAATCAGATTTCCTAGATAAGAGAAGTTCTCAACCTGATATATTTATTTGATTTTCACTATCTCATTGATATTGAATTCTTAAAATCACTGGTGCTTGAGAATATATATCAATGGTGCAAATTCATGATTTTCTAATCTTTTATATCATTTATTAAAATATTTAAATTATTTTATTTTCTGATTAGACTAACCATAGTGCTCAGATTCTGGTTGTGTTATCCAAGTCATTATGATTTTGGAACATTAACATATGTGTAGAACTTTGAAGCATGGATGTTATTTTAATTCAGTTGAATTACATCCATTCAAAAATTCTAAAATCAAATCATCAGTTTTGTTTTTATTACTTAGTTGGTTTTGCATTTGATTTTCTCATTCTCGCAATTCATCTTCCTTTGAGATCGACCTTATATTCACAGGATATTACTTATGAACCTCTGCACTTAGAGGCACATTATCATGGACCACACTACAGGAAAACAATAATGATTGGATATCCTCCATTAAAATCCTCCTAAGGCCCACTATACTATTTATTCAACATCCAATTTGTTGATTAGGTCATACAAACCCAGATGAAGGAAAAACCAAAGATCAGCTTGATCCAAAACTTTTACGACCCCCAAAAAGTTTTTTATGGTCAATGTTCATTCAACACTATTACCTATAATCTGGTCCACTTGAGATTGGGATATACATCATTTTTGGTTTCATACAATAAAGTGATCTAGAATAATAAATGGACGGCATGGATGAAACACATACATCATGGTGGGGCCCATAGAGAACCGACCATCAAACATTCCTCTCCTTCTCTCTCTCTCTAAAACTCTATCTCTGTTTTTCTCTCTCCTCTTTCAAAATCTCTCTCTTTCTCTCATGTTTAGTTTTAAAACCAGGGGAGTAGCCGATCCGATTTCGGTACTGATTATTAAGTAAACTCTGTTAGGGCCTACTATGAATGCATGTGGTTTATCCACTCCAGACCGGATCGGATTCATTCGAATCGGGTTTTGGATCGGATCTGTCCGGATTGACCACGATTCAATCCCGATCTGAAAATCATTCGGATCTGAATTACATAACTCGATCCGCACCGATTCAGGCCGTCGATTAGGATCAAGTTGCATCGGGTCTAATCGGGTCGAATCGACCGGATCAAATCTGTTTTGCCCAGTTCTATTCGTGACATGGTTGGGAGCATGCTTTTGTAAATATGAGAGATCGACATTTTTTTATTTTTTTTTATTTTTGGGAAATCAATATTTTAAGGAATTTTCAAGTTAAAATTAACCAAACTTTGAAACATTTATTTCATTAAAATCATGATTATTTTAAGATAATAGTGCAAAAATGAAAAAGTTTCGAGATTTTGAAAATCTTGTGTTTATGCCATTTGATGAATTTCCTGCAAAAATATCATGATATTTTCAAAAGCTCCATGATATTTGTCACCAAGCTTAAAGCCATGTAGTATGATAGTTAATGGTGGCAATGGTTTGGATTTGGGTTTGGCATGGGCTCAAATTGATAGTTAAGACCCAGGGCTTGAGCCTGACTCAACGTAATTCAAAATTTGATGAAATCCTTATTTACTCTTCAATTTTCTTAACATACTTATTTATTAAATAAGTTATGCGTGCACAAAGAAATAAACATTTTAAAAGAATGAAACCAATTATTCATATTTAAGCACCAAAGATTAGAATGATATATATATATATATATATATATATATATATATATATATATATATATATATATATAAAGTTAGGTCAAGGTAAAACTATTTAACCATAGCTTGGCCAAAAATTGGTTAAGCCAGCCTGGCATAAAGCTAGTCTGACAAGCTACTTATCCTATTACCAACCTTAATAATGTCGAATCTAATTCTCGGCAATTTCTTAGTCCAAAAGTTTTTGAGATCTTCAAATTTTGTAGTTTGCTTAATATATTATAAAACAAACCTTGTCAAAAAAATTTTTTTTTTTTTTTTTTTTGTTATGGCTAAAACGACAAACTAAAAGTAATAGTTAAATTTAATTGCGAACAAAATTTTAAGCTGGCTAAGTGAACCTTTCTATTAGATAGAACAATTTTTAAATCTATTTTGAAAATAATGTGCTCGTTTGATATTGAAATTAAATATAAAAATATCACAATTAAACATTTTAAAATCTAATACTAAAAAATATCTTTTTAATATTTTATATTGATTCATGCTTCATTAAAATTGGGGTCCACCATTTACATATTTTAATTTTGAATTACATGTTTACGAGATGGCAATGAGCCGAGAGGTCTGCCTAACCCGATAAGCCGAGCTTGGCTCGGGCTTATTATCATCGTTAGAGCTGAGCATCGAATCGAGTTGGACCGAGTTAGGGCTGACTTGACTTGATCCAGTTTTGAAATAGGCCCAACTCGAACTCGATCCGACTTGATACTGAGTCCAGCATGCTTAACTCGATCCAAGTCAAGTTTGGCCGGGACTGGTCCGGACCAAGTTCGATCCAATCAGAAGTACCAAGTCGGGTCAAGTTGGCACCGAGTCAGATTAAGAGATGAGGGAGGGAAAGACCGAGAACGTGGAGAGGAGAGAGAGGGAGAGGAGGAGGAGGAGGAGGGGGTGATAGTGGTAGGTGATTGTCGGGCTTGAAAGATGAGGAGGATGAGGGAGGGAGAGAGAGAGAGAAGTCGGGCTTGGAAGATGAGGATGAGGGAGGGAGAGAGAGAGAGAGGTCGGGCTTGGAAGATGAGGATGAGGGAGGGAGAGAGAGATTTTGGAACTGGGTCGGGGTAGGGTGCAACTTGTCAGGATTAGAGAGTCGGGTCTAACTGGATCGAGTTTCGGGTCGAGGTACTAGGTAATTCAAACTTGACTCAATTTGAGTTCGGATTGGACAAAGTCTACTCGGTTCGGACCAACTCACCCATTCGGTTTGGGTCGAGTCAAGTTAGCCCGATCGAGTCGTCCGATGCCTCACCTCTAATCATCACCCATGAGCTTTGATGGATGGTCCACTCAATTAGTGGACCCATCTAAGCTCAATTCATTTTATCACTCTTGGCCGGACATAAATATTCTTCTTATGTCGTACAAATATTAATCCGTGATGAGACAACAAATGTACCTTAAATGTATATCATTAATTTTATTCCTATTTTTATGTGCAAGTACGATGAATGGATTGCCAATATTCAATTGAGATATTTGGATTTTATCATTATTCGGCCTGAGATTAGGCTTTAGCTTAGCATAGGCCTAGGGTCTTCAATTTCGAGTGGGGTCGTTGCATCAAAGAAAGGACAGAGGTGGTTAAGAATAGAGAAATACACGTGCTATACTATATTTTATAGTGCTCTTCGGTGCATTGGGACTGTAGGACCGTACAATCAATTGATCCCCACCGTTCAATAGATCCAACTCACATTTCGTGGCAACCATGTAAGCATCAAAACAGTTTGAGAAATATTAATCATATCAACGGTCTAGATCATTTACACAGGAATAAGCCTTTAAAAAACAATTGATCTGCCCATTTGTTAGACAGAGTCACGGGTTACTTTTAATTCCAAAGAATAGCTTTTTTTTAGGCAATCGGAGCCATCCTGTCCGTAGCTTGGAAAAAGGATGGCTAACGAAAGTAAAGCAAAGCTAGGATGAATTGGACCATAGACTCAGTGAGATTTTTGAATGGTAGCCTTAGAAATATGTTATGGACTTAATAGACAGTTCAGATCAATCGATTGAACTGTTAAACTGAACTGATGCAACTAGAAGCACTTGCAATAATGTAGAGCACTGGAGCGTTTCTCTAAAAAGCAAAACCACTCGGAAAGGGATTAGTTACTCCCCCTGCCACCACCCAATGGCTGGTGTTCGGTGCTCTATGGGCCCCACCATGATGCATGTTTTTCATCCATGCCGTCCATCTATTTGTATAGATAATTTTACAATATTATACAAAAAATAAGATATATCAAATTATCAACTGGTCCACATTAGAGGAAACAGTTTTGACTGAACGTAGATCGTTAAAAACTTTTTGCATGCCGTAAAAGTATTGGATGAAGCTGATATGTATTTTTCCTCTTCATCTGGGTATTTATAAACTAATCAACAGATTGGATTTCTGATGAACACTACAGTGGGCCTTAGGAGGATTGAAATGATGGATATCCAACTACGATTGTTTTCCTGTGGTGTGGTTCACCTGAGATTTATATCCTTCTTATTTTATAATTAAAGCCTTAAAATTATCTTTAAAAATAAATGAACGCACGAATGAAACCACAGAGCACCGACCACAGCCACGGGGCTGGTGTAGGGGGAGTAGCGAATCCGTTTCCCAATCGGCTCCCTTCGGACAGGGCATACCTGAAAAACCCGCTCCCTGATTAATGCTTAGATCTGACACGTACGCTCAATATGACACGCCGTTCCTCCATTGATTCGTTCTTTCATTATGGAGCGTGCGGACATTACGTGGCAGTGCGCCGAGATTTCAAAATATCGGCAGATTTTAAAATATCGTGTTTAGATTGCTATATATATATATATATATATATATATAGATGTTTTATATTTACTCAAAAATAACTCGTATACCACGGACCAGCTATGTAGCTGGTGTATTGACGTTAGCAAGTTCTTTGTGTCCCATCATAAGGTATTTGTTATATCCAAACTGTCCATGCATTCGGCGAACACGTCCTAAGTCTTGAGATGAAAAACAAGATAGATTTAAAGATAAGTGGACCACGCTAAAAAAAGCAGGAGGTGATTGAACGTCTACCATTTAAACCCTTTTGGGTCAAAGAGGTTTTGGATCAACAATTTTTTTTTTTTTCCTCTTCATACATGTATTTTTGACCTTATGAACAGATGAAATCGAAAATAAACGTTATAGTGGGCCGTACGAAATTTTTAACGGTGAAAATCATTATTACCGTTGCTATTTTTGGTGTGGTCCTTTTGGGTTTTGGATATGATTCATTTTTTTGGTTAATTATCTAAAATGTTCTTAAAAAATTGATGAACAGTGTGGATATAATAACTATACCGTTGTGGGGCTTATTTAACTTTGATCTCCTCTGAACCGTTCGTACAACTCGGAGCTCGAGGAGCGTCGGCGCTCGTCTTCGCATTCGCACGCAGCGGATCTGCATCGGCTCTATAGCTGGTGTGTGGTACACCAGCCAATTCGCTTCCAGCCATATCAAGAAGTTTTTTTTTTTTTTTTAACTCTCTTTTCTTTTTAATGCTTTAACCAAAAAAAACAATTGTCTTTTCTCGAGAAATGCTCGATCACTTTGTATTACGGTGCTCTCAATTGCATCCATTCACTTCTTTCTTTCTTTTTTTACTGTTTTTTGTTTTTATTTTTTTTCGTTAGCTTGTTGGTGCACACTCATATCAGTATACACACTCTACGTTAATCACCCCAACTAGGGATCGATACCAAAACCTCAAGTGTTGAAACAAGGCATCTAGACTTAGTCTGCCAGTTGAGGTATGGATCTAGGTGTAATTGCATCCATTCACTTGGACAACCGTATTGATTGATCTAAACTGTCCTTTAGGTTTATAACAGATTAGCCTTATTTTATGGATTCATCTCTTAGATGGCTATCCATTTTAAATGCGGACCATTAGTTTCATTCTTTTAAAATGTTTATTCTTTCATGTACGTGTGTTCCACTTGATAAATAAATATATTAAGAAAAATGATAGCAAAATAAGAATTTTTATCAGTTTTTAAGTGGGTCTTAAGTGCCAGCTTGGGTAAGCCTAATCCAAATCCAAGCCATTGCCAACTTTAACCATTTTGTCATATGATTTTAAGCTTGGTTATGAGTATTATTAAGATGTTGAAAATATCATATGGTGTGCGTATAACGTTCAATTCATCAAATGTATGTACCCATCATAGTAATAATACAAACAAAGCATCAGGCCAGTCAGACCATAGGCTACACTTGAATTAGGATATTTTGAATGGTGTATTGGTCCACTTTTTTATTGGATCTTCCCCACTTTTGGGGCGTGTTTGGGGGGTGGGATTAGAAGGGATTAGGTGAGATAGGATTTATCTGACCTGTGCCAATTACGCTCCATGTTTGGAAAGAATAGAAAAACTTGTAGTTAGGATTTATTGAAATTGCATTGGTTCCCATGCTAATTTCATTGGATGCTAGCAAGTTGTTTAGGTCTAACCATGATGTGTGGGCTATATCGACACCGTCCATCCATTTTTTGAAATTATTTTAGAGCATGTGCCAAAAAATCAGGTAAATCTAAAGCTCAAGTGGTCCCCACCATAGAAAGCAATGGGGATTGAATACTTACCGTTGAAAACTTCTTTGAGGCCACTTTAGTCTTGGATCTACATCATTTTTAGGCCCATGCCGTAAAATGAGGTTACAAAACAAATGAACAGTTTAAATATAACACGTGTTATTATCAATAATGTCAAATAATGACAGGTATATCCATTCAATGTACCACTGTATTGCCAACAAAGCATGGCATTAATCTAATCCCATGGCAGCAGGGGACAACCCCTGCCAAGGGTAATAATTATATTTTTTTGAATCCCATCCCACCTAATCCCTTCTAATCCCATCGCCCAAACACACCCTTGGTTTATCTAGTGATAGTGTTGGTGTGCATCCGTTGGACATATTTTCTGCTTTGTTAGAAAAGGTTAATAATGTAGTTTTTTTTTCTGAAAAGGCGAATGGACTGTCCGAATGGGATATTGTTTATTGGACCTATTTTTGTGTAAATGATTTTGACTGTACATTTTAAGGTCCTCAATCACATAGTTAAAATTTGTCAGATTAGAATCATTTTTAGAGGAAGCCCATGAAATGTGCGTTATACCTGATGAACAATCTAATCATTGGAATGGACTGTTTGGATGAGCCAATTCGGAAGTGGATTGGCTGATGTGCCACACACTAGCTATATAGTTAGTGCATTGATGTCAGCAAATTCTCGGGTCCCATTATGAGGTATGTGTTATATCCAAACCAGCTATCCATTTGGCAAGGTCTTACTAAGGCCTGAACCAAAAACTAAGATAAATCTAAAGATCAAGTGGACCACACTGCAAAGAGCAGTGGGGGAATTGAACGTGTACTATTGAAACACTTTTGAGGGTCATAGAAGTTTCATATCAATATGAACTTTTTTTTCCTCTGAATCCATGTATTTTTTACCTTATTAACAGATTGGATGGAAAGTGAACGTTATGGAGGGTCGTACGAAAATTTTAGAGCTGAAAATCATTATTCTCACTGCTATTTATGGTGTGGTCAATTTGAACTCAAGATATGATTCATTTTTTTGTGCAATATTCTAAAATGATCTCAAAAAATAGATGAACGGTGTGATATAATGAATACATCATTGTGGGGCCCATGTAACTTTGATCTCCTTTGAACCATCCGTGCAACTCGAAGCTCGTTCGTGCTCGTATTCACACCACGCGCTGTGTAGATACCTGTCGTGCGCGGATGTTCCGCAAGCTTTGAGTTGTATGAACAGCTCAAAGGAAATCAAAGTTACATGGGACCCAGAATGATGTATTTATTATATCCATAACGTCCATCCATTTTTCGAGATCATTTTAATGTATTAGATAAAAAATGAATCATATTCAAAGCTCAAATGGACCACACCAAAAATAGCAGTGGAATAATTATTTTCACCGTTAAAAAATTCTCAGGACCCATTATAACATTTATTTTCCATCCAATTTGTTCATAAGGTAAAAATTACTTGGATGAAAAGTAAAAACAAATTTTACATTGATTCAAAACTTGTATGACCCTTCTAAGGGTTTCAATGGTAGACGTTCAATTCCCCATTGTTTTTTATAGTATGGTCCACTTTATTTTTAGATCTATCTTATTTTTCGGCTCCAGCTTTATGGTGAGCTTGCCAAATGGATAGACGGTTTGAATATAACACATACCTCATGACAAGACTCACAAAACTTGCTGACGTCAATACATCAGCTATATAGATAGTGTGTGGTACACCAGCCAATCCGCTTCTGTTAACGATTGGCTGGTGTACCTCCAGCTATATAGCTGTTGTAGTCACGTGTTGTGTAAAGACGAGCAATGATGCTCTTCAAGCTTCGAGTTGTACGATCGGTTAAAAGGAAATCAAAGTTACATGGGCTCCATAGTTATGTATTTATTATATCTACATCGTTCATCTATTTTTAGATATCATTTTAGAACGATATCTTAAAAACTTATCATATCCAAAGATCATTTGGACCGCGCCACAAATACCAGCGGAGATCATGATTTTCACAGTTAAAAAATTCGCAGGGCCCACCATAACATTTATTTTCCATCCAATATGTTCGTAAGGTCAAAAGGACATGGATGAAGAGGAAAAATAAATTTTATATTGATCCAAAACTTTGGTAAGCCTAAAAAAGATTTTAATGGTAGACATTCAATCTCCCACTGCTTTTTGTAGTGTGGTCGACTTGATAGTTAGATTTATCTTATTTTTCTTTTCAAGCCTTAAGACGAGCTTGTCAAATGGATGGATGGTTTAGATATAACACATAACTCATGAACAGACCATGGAACTTGTTGACGTCAATATAACAACTATATAGCAGGTGTGAGGTACATTAGCTGGGCTTTGTACTGGACGCGGATTAGCTACGGATGCCTATTTTTGAGAAAGCCTTTTGCATGAAGTACCTGTGCTGGAAACCTAGATGAGACCTATTGTGATGTTTTTGAAAAATCTAATGAGTACATCTGTTTTGTGAGCTCATTTTAAGACTTGAGACAAAAAAATGAGTAGGATACAACACTCAAGTGGGCCGTACTAAAGGAAAAGGGTGGGTATGAAAATTATTACTGTTGAAAACTTCCTGGGGTCGACGGTGATGTTTAAATGTCATCTATATCATTCATAACGTCATTCCTACTGAGACGAACTGAAAACACAAATATTAGCCTGATTCAAAACTTCTTTGGCCCCACAATTTTTCAACCGTGGACATTAAATCCTCATGCTTTTAGCCCACTCGAGTATTTGATCCGGCTCATTTTTATTCCCATGTCTTAAAATGATATCAAAAAATGGATGGACGGATTGAATTTCTCACAAATATCACGGTGGGCCCAGCTAGGTTTCCAGCGTAGGAACTTCATGCCAAAGGCTTTCGTAGTCATAGCAGGACTCCCTACAGAAGTGACGTCACCATATTTTGTGGTCTCATAAGGTATGTTTTGTAATCACACCATTCATCCATTCAGAGAGACCATTTTAAGGCATGAGACAGAATGATCCAGTTCCAAATATATAGTGTACCCCACCACAGAAAACAGTGGAGAGAGTGACACTCACTGTTGAAACCTTTATAAGGTCCACCGTGATGTTGTTTATTTGAGATCTAAACTGTTCATAATTTAACAAAGACATTAAAGAAGTGAAAACACAAATATGAAAACCTTCGTGGCCATTAGAAGTGTTTAATGGCGGGTGTCACTCTCTCTCCACTGTTTTCGAGCTTTGAATCTGACCCATTTTGTCTCATGCCTCTTCAAATAGATAAACGGTGTGGATACAAAACATATACTATTGGGGAAAAAATACGTTCAGTCCGGAGACTCGGATTATAAGTAGGTCGGCTCTGCTGACGCTGTCCGAAGAGTCCGAGACAACGGTCAGAGCCGAGGGAATAAAGGATAGGCCAAGGGGCATAAGCAAAAGACGATAACAGTTGTTCTGTCAGAGTGATAACCTCGTCTGCATAAGCCTACTGAGGGCCGAGCGTGTCCTAAGCCACCCAACCGATAGAATAAAACTGACTTAACAAGAGATGGCAGGCATGAATCACGGTCGGAACTCAAACCCGACCAAATCCGAGGAAAAAGCTTCTTCGTTTGTGGACGAGGTGATGCAGGCGCGGTTGACGGAAAGGTTCTGTCTACCTTAGATAACTCCCTTTTTCGGAAAAACTGATCCGACAGAACATCTTGAATGCTTCAGAACCTATATGGAGTTGCACGATGCCTCGGACGCTGTTATGTGCCGGGCCTTCTCTCTTACCCTTATTGATGTGGCCCGACTTTGGTTTAAGCAATTAAAACCGAGGTCAATCAAGTCGTTCGCCGAGCTCAGTGACGCCTTCCTCAATAATTTTATCGGCGGAAAGAAGAAGCTAAAGCCGCCCGCACATCTGAACAACATAGTTCAGAATGAAGGAGAGCTGTTGAAGGATTATATCAAGTGCTTCAACTTCGAATCTCTACAGGTTCGAAAGCATTCTGAGGAGACAGCTCTTAACGCTCTCATGTAAGGTGTGAGAGATAAACCCTTTTTGGCGTCATTAGACAAGAATCCGCCCGAGACCCTGGGCGAATTTATGGTTCGGTCGGACAAATTCGGCGACGCTGAAGAGACCCGACTCCTACGAGAGAAGGTCTAGAATGCGAAACCCTTGGCAAAAGAGCCAACCAAGAAAGAAGCTGACTTAGCCGGGGGGAAGAAGCGAAAAGATGACAGGACACGAGACGACGGTAGGTCTGGAAAGTGACCCGACAGGAGATTTTCCACATATACCCCCCTGAACAAATCTCAGGAATAAGTGTTGATGGAAATCAAGAACGAAGGTTTCATCAATTGGCCCGGAAAGCTCCGAGGGAACCCGAATCGACGGAACAAGAACAAATACTGTCACTATCATCGTGATTACGGTCACAATACGAGTGACTGTTACCATTTGAAGGATATGATCGAGCGGCTAATTAAAGAAGGCCGACTCAAAGAACATACAAAAGGATCTGGTGTTCCAGCAGGACCAAGTGAAGATCGTCCCACGGAAGAAATCCAACGATCATTGGAGGGCATCAGGGCGGTGGAGATTCAAATAACGCCAGGAAAAATCACGCCAAAAGCATCGATCGCCCGGAGTCTGAGATTCTTCTGCTGTCCCGACCTTCCAAGGAGTAAAAGAGATAACGATATTGCATCTCATTCACTGAGGATGACGCCCGAGGCATTCATCATCCCCATGATGATGCACTTGTCATTTCTCTCACCATCGCCAACAGAAAGGTGTTCCGAATACTGGTAAACACTGGGTCATTGGCGGATGTATTGTTCACCCAAGTATTCGACAAAATGGGCATCGGACGATCGACCTTATGGCCGGTCCGAACTCCATTGATAGGATTCTCGGGTGGACAGGTACTTCCCGAGGGAATCGCCTCACTACCACTTACTTCTGGGACTGCACCTCATCAGACAACTACAATGGTTGACTTCCTGGTTGTGGACCAACCATCGGTGTATAATGCTATACTCGGTCGACCTTCCCTAAGCCTCCTTCAAGCCGTGGTATCCACTTACCACCTTTTCATGAAATTTCCGACTGAGTCGGGAGTAGTAATTGTGAAAGGAGATCAACAAGATTCTCGAAGATACTATGCCACCGCAGTCAAGGCACCGATGGAAGTATCGATGATCGAATCGCTGGACCCTCGAATCGAATCTAATGAACAAGGGCAACCGATGGAAGAACTCGTCTCGGAACCGTTAACCGAGACAGACACGACGAAAGTAGTGCAAATCGGCTCGTCTCTAAGTCCACCTCTTAGGGAACGAGTGATCACCTTGCTTCGGCGATACGCCGATATATTTGCTTGGAGCCACGAAGACATGTCTGGAATCGATCCCTCGGTCATTACGCACCGACTCAACATTGACCCGACTTACAAGCCCGTCCGACAGAAGCGTCGTCCTCTCGGCTCGGAAAGGTACGTTGTCATTGAAAAGGAAGTCGGTAAGCTCGTTAAAGCTAAATTCGTCGAGGAGATATACTATCCAGAGTGGATAGCCAATGTTGTACTCGTGAAAAAAGCCAATGAGAAGTGGCGAGTCTATATAGATTATACAGATTTGAACAAAGCCTGCCCTAAGGACAGCTTCCCTCTTCCTCGCATTGATCAGCTGGTAGACAGTATTGCGGGCCATGAATTTCTTAGTTTTATGGATGCTTACTCAGGTTACAATCAAATTGTAATGCGCGAAAATGATAAATCAAAAACAATCTTTGTCACTGACAAAGGCCTTTACTGTTACCGAGTGATGCCATTTGGTTTAGAGAACGCCGGGGCAACCAATCAAAGGTTAGTGAATAAAATGTTCGCTTTGCAAATTGGCCGAACGATGGAAGTATATATCGACGATATGCTCGTCAAAAGTGTACAAGCAGCCGACCATGTGGCGGACCTGGAAGAAATGTTCCTGACCTTACGTAAGTATAGAATGAAGTTGAATCCAAGCAAGTGTACTTTTGGTGTAAGATCGGAAAAATTCCTCGGTTTCCTCGTTAGCCAGCGAGGAATTGAAACGAATCCCGAGAAAATTAAAGCTTTACTTGATATGGAGTTTTCGAAAACAATCAAAGACATCCAAAGGTTGACAGGGAGAGTAACCGCGCTTAACCACTTCCTGTCCCGAGCCACAGACAAATGTCTCCCGTTCTTCAAGCAATTAAAGGAACGACAGACGATGGATTGGACGAACGAATGCGAAAAAGCGTTTCAAGAACTAAAGACTTACCTCGGGTCTCCACCACTGTTGTCTAAGCCCGAGTCAGGAGAAGATTTATTATTATATCTGGCTGTATCCGATGCAGCAGTCAGCTCGGCCTTAATACGAGAGAACGAAAAGAGGCAACTGTCAGTGTACTACGTTAGCAAAGCTTTACTACCGGCAGAAACGAGGTATCCTCAGCTCGAGAAAGTAGCCCTAACTCTGGTTGTATCTTCGCGGTGACTCCGGCCGTATTGTCAAGCTCACACCATCATTGTTGTGATCGACTTACCACTGCGTTAGATTCTTCAAAAGCCAGAAGCTTCTGGCTGACTTATAAAGTGGGCTGTCGAATTGAGTGAATTCGACATACAGTACAGGCCAAGAATGACCATAAAAGGACAAGCTGTTGCTGATTTTCTTGTTGAAGTATCCTCCAACCATAACACAGCACATGATTCTGAGAAGGTTACTGAACCAGTGGCTTCTTCCTCTCTTGACCCCTTGCCTGACCCGGCACCCTGGAAGCTATTCGTCGACGGTTCATCCAACTCCAAAGCAAGTGGGGTCGGGGTGGTATTAGAAACTCCCGATCAAACTTGTATGCAGTATGCTTTCCGACTTGAATTTCAAGCGTCAAACAATACAGCAGAGTACGAGGCCTTATTACTCGGTCTTAGACTCGCCGTGAGTTTAGGCGCCACTCATCTTAACGTTTTCAGTGACTCACAGTTGGCCATTAACCAAGTTTTCGGCGTTTATCAAACTCGAAAAGAACAACTTAAGGCGTACATGGAAAAATTCAAAGAATTAATCAGCAAGTTCTAGGAATGCAAAGTTATTCGGATATCAAGGGCCGACAATACCAAAGCTGACTTGTTAGCCAAGCTCGCTTCGGCCGACGAAGACACCATACCTCGGTCGGTTCTGATCGAGTTTGTAGCAAAATCGAGTATAAATAAGCCGGCAGACTCGGCTACAGACTCGGCCATACTTCCTATCATGTCGGAACCCACTTGGTTTGATCCAATGTTGGTTATCTCAATGATGGAGAACTAACAGAGGATCGCGCCGAGGCATAGCGTCTAAAGGTACGAGCGTCGCGTTATACCATCTTAAATGGTGTACTGTACAAGAAAGGGTTTTACGCTCCCCTATTAAGATGTGTGGACTCCCATGAAGCCGACTATGTCTTATGGGAGATACACGAAGGAATATGTGGGAATCACTCAGGCGGACGTTCGCTCGCCAACAAAGTGTTACGGCAAGGGTATTATTGGCCGACGATACAACATGATTCTAAGAGGTTCGTCCAAAAGTGCGACAAGTGTCAGCGATTTGCGGTTGTCCCGAGACAACTCCCCGAGGAACTCACTCCGATGTCCGGACCGTGGCCCTTCGCACAGTGGAGGATCGACATCATTGGACCCTTCCCTCTAGGGAAGGGTCAGACCAAATTTGCTGTGGTTGCAGTAGATTATTTCACGAAGTGGGCCGAGACTGAGCCATTAGGGAAGATTACCGAGCAAAGGATCACTAGCTTTGTTTGGAAAAATATCGTCTGTCGGTTCGTAATACCTCGGACTATCATTACCGACAATGGGAGGTAGTTCAATAATAAGCAATTCTGCGAAATGTGTAGCAATCTTGGAATCCGAAACGTGTACGCCTCGCCTCATCATCCTCAGACGAATGGACAGGTCGATGCCGTTAACAAAATTATAAAGCAACATCTCCAAACGAAGCTCGATGAAGCAAAAGGAGCATGGACCAAGGAACTCCCGAATATATTGTGGGCCTATCGAACTACAGCTCTGACTGCCACGGGAGAAACTCCCTTCTCCCTTTGTTTTGGATCAGAAGCTGTGGCCCCAATTGAGATCGAAATTAGCTCGGCCTGAGTCAATACATTCGGCGAAAAAGAAAATGATGAACTTCTATCAGTCGGGCTCGATCTGTTGGAAGAGAGAAGAGAAAGAGCTTGATTACGAATGATGGCTCGACAGAGGCAAGTGTCTCGGTTTTACAACAGACGAGTCAAGGTCAGACGATTCTAAACTGGTGATATGGTCCTCCGAAAGACATTCTCAAACACGAAGGAAGTAGGGGCGGGCACATTGGGACCCAATTGAGAAGGTCCCTATGTCGTCTCCAGCACTATCCGCCCCGGAATGTATCGCTTGTAAGACCTAAATGGGCAACTGTTGCCTCACCTGTAGAATGCCGAACATCTTAAGATCTATTACCCGTGAGACAGAATAGAAAGCACTAAAGAATAATGGAAGAGAGATGTAATTGAAGTCAATTCAATAAAAATAAAGAAATTCTATTTTTTCCTAAAGTGTTTAGCGTCGGGTTACAGATTAGGTTAAAGATACATGAAAAATGGATGACGTAACTGCCGACAGAGAGAGTTATCTCCCTCGGTCAAGGACCGTTCTTCAAGCAATCCCGAAAGAGTCGGCCCCGTCAGCAGCAGCAGAGGCTCCCCTATCAGTGGTGTCGTCGCCAGTAGCCTCGGCCTCAGAACTGTCGGCATCGAAAGCGGAAAGATCAAGGTCGGGGAAGGCAGCCTTTATCTCCAAAACGCAAGCCCTGTAACCGCCTTGGTAAAATCAGTCCCTTTCTTCTACAAGCTCTGGTGACTGAAGGAAGGCGTTTACGGTGCGATCGTCTGCCTCCTTGGCTCGGCGGGTTTCTTCCTGCGCTTCATGGATGAGGGCCGCGGCCTCAGCCTTAGCCCGAGCAAGAGTGCCCTCGCAGGCGTTGTGAACTCGGAGAAGATGCTGATGCTTTTTCTCAGCCTCCTTCAGAAGCGAGGTCAAGTGGGCATTGTCAGCTTTGACTCATTCGAGAACCATCCTGACATCTTTTGCCGCCTTCCGAGCGATTGACAGATTGCCGGTCATGATGCTGATGCGACCGTCAGCAATCTCTCGGCGACCCTCCACATTGGTCGCAATCCTCCTTACAGTATCTATCTCGGCTGCAAGTTTTTGAGCCGCAGTTAACTCCGAGCAGGCTTTAACAATGCAAGGAGCCAGCTGCGAGCAGGAGATTGTAAGTTATGAACAAGGACGTAGTCAACAATAACGGAAAAGTAGAGAGAAAGAATTTTACCTCAAAGAGCAACCTCGCCATATGCCCGAGAGTCTGCACAGTTGGGGCATTGTAGTAGCTGGCGAAGTCTTTATCGCCCGCATGTACGAGAGCCCAAGGAATCATCCCCGAGATGAATTTGGCGAAGGGAGACTCTTATTGAGTCGTCTCTCCTCTTGAGCACTCCGCGCAAGGTGCCTCTCTCGGCCTCGGGGTCTCTTCTACCACGGGTCCTGGCTCGGGAAACGACTGAGAGATCGAAAGGCTCAGCTCCGCTTCCTCCACCCTCTCATCGGGGTCAGAAAGTACGACCACTAGTGGGGCGACAGAGACGGGAGCAGGTGAGGCAGTTGGCTCCTTGGCTTTTGCAGCAGTCTTCTGCTGCTTTGAAGGCCGAGGCCCTGACAAAAGAGCCGACATCGGAGGGGCCCTCACTTTAGAGATTGGCTTTAGGGACGGACGAGATCCAGCCATGCTATCGGAAGCATGAGCCGACCTGAGAAATGGACGAGCCTCGGGAAGGTCTGCAAAGAAGAATGAAGAGTTGGACAGGAAACCGAAAGGACGAAGCAGAGCGGGACGAGTTACCTGAGACGAATGAGTCTAGACCCGCGAGATGGAGGCGCTTGGGTTGCAGCAGCAACTTCCAAAACTGTTTCTCTGCGCTCAGCTTCCTCAGCTCTCTTATCCGAGTTAGAGCCCCGAACTCGAGTTTCCCCCTCTTCTTCAAAATATCTGCAAGACATTATGAGGTCAGATTAGCTATAAAAATAATTTTTTTTAAAAAAAGAGAGAGATTATCGGGACGGGTCACCGAATCACCTGCTCTCCGGAACGTGCGAGAGACTTGAGGCTCGTACGACCACGTATCGGCTGACTCCCACTGACCGCAAGCCCAAAACTTCCTCTCCTTCCAATACTTGTTAAAAGTGGGTGGGTCGGTTATCAAAGGCCCCCCTTTGCCTCTCCACGCACTTAGAAAGTAGAGGCCAGAGAAGTTTGAATTTGGTCTGACTTGGTAGAGGTAGAGAAACTCGTCGACTGTTAGCGGAGGCTGTTCTAACTCGGCCCACAACATGACACACCCGAACAAACTCCTCAATGCGTTCGGGACAATTTGACCGGTAGCTATTTTGACTCGGGACAAGAAATCACGAGTAATGGGCTGAAGTGGCAAGCGCAATCCACATTGCATCGCGACTTGAAAATTTGCGACCATCCCCGCGGGAGGATGGTCGGACAAATCTCCCGAATGAGGGAAACGGAGTACGACCGAGTTAGGGACATGATATCCAACCCTGATTCGGTTTAGGTCGAATTCGGTTAAAATTGAGCCGACGAGGCCACTCGGCTCGTCTTCACCTTCTTCCCCCTTCGAAGAGGATTCAGAGGCTTCCACAGTTTGGTTCACGGGGTCTGGAACAGCCACCCCTTCGCCTATAATAATGTCGTCTACTTCTTCTTCCTCCTGCTGATCCATCCCGAGGTTAGGTCTCCTTGGACGAGTTACCAGAGACACTCAACCACTGGACGGAACGGCCTGAGCGGGACACTCAGCCAATGAGTCATCGGCCTCCCTTACAAGCCGAAATGCGGCATCAGCGCCGATGGCAAACTCCGTCAGTAGGGAGGGCAGTTCTACAACGTCCCGAAGATGTTGGGACACACCCTCATCGCCGAAAATCTCCTCCCGGGGGCTTTGAGAGCCACGCGCAGCCATTAAAGTTTAAAGAAATGGGAGGAAAGAACTCACCGAAAAAAATGACAGCGAACACAAAGGAAGTTGACGAAGTAAGAAACGACAGCGAAGGGAAGAAGGAAGAAGAGAAAGAAGACTCGGAAGCGGATACGAGCGGGAGGGAGGAACGTGAAAATAAAATTTGCACAGTCCTCCCGCCCGGCCTTTTTATAGCTGTGCCACGTGGCAGGGCTTTTAATGAAAAAGCAAATCGTCGTTCGTCTCGACTCCCCCACTCGACACGTGGGGCACGCTGACTGACAGCGGTAACGTCTTCGCCACGCGTCCAAATCTCATATGCGAACGGAACGACCTGACGGCTGGCCGCACGTGCAGCTTCGGGGAACGCAACGTCATACGTTAGAGACTCTAACATGAACCGACCTAAAAACTCGTTACCCCTTGAAGCCGCGAACGACACAAGGAGTAAGGGAGGCTTACTGTTGGGGAAAAAATACGTTCAGTCCAGAGACTCGGATTATAAGTAAGTCGGCTCTGCTGACGCTGCCCGAAGAGTCCGAGACAACGGTCAGAGCCGAGGGAATAAAGGATAGGCCAAGGGGCATAAGTAAAAGACGATAACAGTTGCTCTGTCGGAGTGATAACCTCGTCTGCATAAGCCTACTGAGGGTCGAGCGTGTTTTAAGCCACCCAACCGATAGAATAAAACTGACTTAACAAGTTGGTTCTGTCGGTCACGGAGTAAGGGAGGATGACGGACAAACACCGAGACTATCCCGTCCATGAGAAGGTCGAACACGTCCTCTTGAGTCAGTCGGCTCTCCTAAAGTTGGTAACGACCGAGCAGAGACAAGAGAAGGCAGAAGGAATACAAATGCTGCTCCGAAAATCCAGGAATATGGATATCCGATCCCGAAAATCTCGGGATCGAAAGCAATCAGTAAAGAGGAGTAAATCTCCGGACAATCAGGAGAAGAATCCTCGTATGATGAGGATTCCCAAGACTTATAAATATCGAAGCTTTCTACACAGAAAGATACGGAATACAAAACTGAGAAAATACTTTGCTATCGATAAAACGACTGACTTAAGCATCGGAGGCTTCCTAGCTCTAGCCAGGGTTCCCTTAATAATGTTGATTGTGCAGGTGGAAGAAGATCCGACCCAGAGGAGCTGTTCCATAAAAATATACCAACATATACCAGGGGTGTAACCCATGTAAATTGGTGATGTCATTTCAGTAGCTTGTACGGCTACTCACCGTATCAGTATCTAATCCTCGTCCCTCTGTACTTGCAGCGCAGGAAAACAATCGTGATTTGATATCCATCGTTTAGATCCTCCTAAGACTCATTGTACGGTTTATCTGCTATCCAATCCGTTGATTAGGTTATAAATATAGGGATGAAGAGAGAGAAAAAATATCAGCTTCATCCAATACTTTTATGGCCCGCAAAAAGTTTTTAATGGTTGACGTTCATTCAACCCTGTTTCTTCTAATGTGGTCCAATTGAGATTTAGATATACCTCATTTTTTGTGTCATATCTTTAAATGATTTATAAAAATAGATGGACAGCATGGATGAAACACATGCATCATGGTGGGGCCCATAGAGCACCGAACACCAGCCATTGGTTGGTGGCAGGGGGAGTAGCCAATCCCTTTCCGCGGATTGGGTGTGGTCCAGGCCTTTACCTTGGGACCCACGTTGATTGTAGTATTTATATCCACACCGTACATCCGTTTTGCCGGATCATTTTACGGCAAGAGTCCAAGAGTGAAACAGTTCCAAATCTCAGGTGGACCTTATCATAGGAAACAGTAGAGATTAACTATTAAAAACCTCCTGTGGGCCACAAAAGTATTGGATCAAGGTGATATTTGTCTTTTATCATTATCCAAGTATTCATTACCTTATCAACAGGTTGGATGGCGAACAAATGTTACGCAGACATTACGGTGGGCCATAGGAAGTTTTTAACGGTGGAGCGTTCAATAATCACTGTTTGTAACAGTATGGTCCACCTGAGATTTGGATCGGCTTCATTTCGAGCTAATCTCCAAAATGATATGAAAAAGCGGATGGCCGGGGTGGATATAGAATACATACATCAAGGTGGGCCCCACGGTAAGGGCCGCACGAAATCCGCTCCCCTGTCCGAAAGGCTGACGATCCCTCCTCAGTTGGGCCACTCATTCAGTGAATATCAACCATTGATCATTTTTTCTAACCGTACATTAATGCTTTCAAGAGTGGTCAATCTGATATTCGATTCCATTCCCTCTTCCTGATGAATGGTCTAGATGGCTGGAGCGCTGGCCCACCTGTCATAAATAGGCATGCTCAAACGTGGTACATTCTGCGTACTTTGAGTCTGCTGTTAACACGTGGTAGTACAGATCGTGACCACGTATACAATATGAGCTGGATGCCATGCATGCAGAGAAGCACGTGGTGGTTGAAGCGGTCGGTTTTGGTAATAACGCCTTCGAGGGGCGAAACAAAATCACAAGTCGAATTTCCTAGCTGGCGCAGACGTACCAACGTACACGAGTGAATCGCGGTTCAACTGATAAGACTCATGTTTGGGCCTATTAAGTACCAACCGTTCTTTGGATGGCTACGGTGGGACACCAGGTCACACGATCGGTATGGTATCCCTGCCGAGCCATCTCCTTTCATGTGGGGCTTGGTTCTTAACCAACCAGCGGTCTTGAGGCGTCCCATCCCAGACCTACTTTTATTAACATGACGCGGGAAAGGGCTGGAATCGTCTATCACACGATTAAGGTGGGCATCGAGTCAGACTGGATTGGGTCCAACTTAGTTCTATCCAATTTTTCAAGAACTCGACGTAAACTCAATTCGATCTGGACCAAGTTCAGTAGAATTGGATTAAGCCAATTCGAATTCTTGTTAGCCTAATTTGAGCTGAGTCTGATACAGTTTGAGAAACCAAATAATGTCATATTGAGTTGATTCTAGGGAGAGAACAAAGAGATATGGAGAAAAGATAGAAAGAGGAAGAGAAATGAGGAGAGAAGAAAAGGAAGGATAACAGAAGAAAAAAGAGGAGAGATAAGTTGGTGCAGTGCCTCTTTCTAATAGAGAAAGGTGGATTAGGGTTTGTTCAAATTTCATATTGGATTAGTATAAATTGAATATGATTCGAACTCAATCTAATATACGATCAGATCTAAGTGGTCCTACTTGATCCACACCGATCTAAGCCTTCGATTCGGTACGGATGAGTTGGATCCACTGGATCGGGTCGAATTCTGCCCGGCTTTACTTCTACGCTGTGCATGAAAAACCATAGCTCCATATGGTCACCATATCATTTATGTAAAATTTCATCCGTTCATCATATCCAAAATATTATTTGGACAGTAAATACAGAATATAAACCCAAATAAAAACTTAAAATGGGCCACATTAATGGTAAAAATATAAACTTCTAACAAAAATGCTCAAGTTCACACTGTGTCCCGCCTGAGCTTTTCATCATGATGATTTTTGTATATATTATTCATCCTGCTGAATAACACCTGATTGACGCGTTTAATGAAAAATATATACCATGGTGGCCCCAACCACGAGCCTACGGTTGGCATCCGATTCCCAATTTTCCAAGTGTTATGGCCCATCTGAGTTGTGGATCCAGCACATCTTTTTATATTACGCCTGTCATCAATGATAGAACGTGACAGACGGAGTGAATTTTATATCTACAATATGGTGGCGCCCACCGACTTGGTTGTTTTATGCAGCAGGTAAAAAGAAAGGTGGTGCAGAGGATCCCGGGACTGCTGGACATGGATGCTGAGGACCACGTTGGTAGGGTCCCTTAGTTGGCAGCCAAGATGGTCGAATGGGTGGGATCTTTTGATCTTTTGCTACATGACTCACCCGCAGCGGGATCCACCAAATCAATGGTCCAGATCAATTATTTCTCGGTTCACAGGATATTGGTTGTGGTGCTTCTCCGGCAATCATAATATTTGATCGTTCAAACTGGTCGAACAATCGTAGTCGTCCAAGCAGCTAGCCATAAATTACGAAATGAGCGGCTAAGAATAGAAAATCATTCCAAATGCAAAAGTAAATATCGAACGGTTAAGATAGTAGGATCATGGAAAATTAGAGGTATGTTTCATCAAGTGTGGGGCCCACAATTTGGTCAGTCTGGATACGGTTGGTGAATTATCATCTGAGCCAATCCAAAAGTGAAAAATGTAATTGAATTTTCATCCATGACGGTAACCCGGCATCGCATTCCTCGAAACCGTAGGGTTCACGGAAAGACACATTCAAAGCTCATGATACATGTGTGTCGCGTTCCTGAAATATCAATGTCTATTTTCATACATTACACATGGGGCCCACCTTAAGTGAGCGTTAGGCCTACTCCTCGTGACCATATTCACTGTACACGTGGCACACGTCTATGTGTCAAGGACACTGCTGTAACTTCTAGACCGTTCGTTTGCTGAACGCTAATTTCACGGCGTCTCACCTGCGAGAACCCAAAATCAGCCTCGTGGAATATCCAGGTTGAAAGAGATTAGATGATTGGAATCCACTGCTGCAACTGATGTAAGGCAGCACGTGTAACACCAGAGCTCCGTTGGAAGCACCGTTTTCTGTTTGTAAAATCCAGTCCGTCGATCAGTTGTGACCATGTTCACTTTAAATAACAAAAATAAGAGGATCCAAAATTCAAGATAGCAATACCATAGTAACAATATAAAATCGAGGGATTTTTCATGTAAGCCGCCTCTGTTTTGGCCCACAGATTAATAAGCTATCACTCTTAAACTATTTATTCAAAACACCCTTTTATATGTACCATTAGATCAAAATCGCTCATCACCAGTCTTCTGTAAACTTTGATCGAAGTATTTGTTTTTTCACGGACAAAATTACCCATCTCATTTTTTAGCCAAAAGCTTTTCTTTACCGAACATTAAAATGACGAGGAAATGAAGTAAGATTGACTTTGTGAAAGTTATCAAAGATCTAAGCCATCCACTATTTTCAATATCTCATTTTAAGATGTGGGTCAGAAATTAAGCACATGGGTCCTACCATGGGAAAAAGTAGGTCAATATTTACTATCGTTGAAACTATCACTGATCCATTTTTAATGCTTTTAGGCTATTTAAATAGTTGAAATGGCATTTTCACATTTTTGTGACATACATAAATTCTTAAAACGCCTAGGTTCAATATACACTATTATCTACCGTGTGACCCAAATGAGCTTTGAAAATGGACCACTTTTTTGGGCGTAGTCCTAAAATCATGATGAAAATGATGGAAAGTCTGCTAAAAAATGATATGACCTATATTCCATGGTCGATTCAATAGAGTGACCATGATCACAGGGCCACTGTTTTTTTTTTAACATCCTTAAGTGAGCCGTGTAACTTTTACGGTTGGCAAAAGTTGTCTAGGTGGTAGAAGGTCCGTTTATAAAAACAATAAGCGGTCTAAGAGAAATAGTTTAGAAGTAATAGCTTTTCAATTCATAGACTAAAATGAAGACGTCTTATTGAAAATTTTTTTTTTTTTTTTTAAACCCTAAATTCAACCCTTAAGCTTAAAAATTTTGAGGTGTGCCCCAGCTGAGATTTGGATCATGCTTGTAATTTGGAATGTGTCTTTGTACTAGTAGGCCTCACCTGATGAACGGCTCGGATGGCATACAAGCAACATGATGAACCCTTGAATGTTTCTAGGGTGCGTGTCCCGTACCCACTTCGCTGTTCTGGGGATATTTTTTTGCCAATACACGAGTTTTTCAACTGATGGACGATGGATGTCAGGCACCCGTCACGGTGGGTCCACCGATCTCGACTGTTACATGCTATTTTTGCAACTGGGATTCCGCTCCGACTGTCGAGGCTGTGACCAACAATTAAAAAGGCTAAAGAGGGAGGACGCGGCTTGCATACTTACAGCGTCAGTAGCGAGGTGGCTATTGACGATGCTCCGAGATATATATATATATATATATATATATACACACACTTTGTTCAGGCAGTACATTTATTTTTTTAGATCATTATAGAGCCTAAGCCCAAAAACGTGATGGAGATCAAAATATCAAGTGAGCCACATCACAATAAAATAGTGGATATTGAATGCCCACTATTTAAAATTTTGTAAGGCTCACGGTAAGATTGAGTTGCAAAGACTTCATCAAGTTCAATGGATCCCATCGTGATGTATGTGATATATACAAACTGTTTATCTATTTGGACCGATCATTTTACGACAAGAGCCACAGAATGAAGGCATACAAAGCTCCATTGGACTCACCACAGAAAAATGTGGGGAGAGTGAAGCTCACCCATGAAACCTTCCTAAGGTCGCCTTGATATTTATTTGAAATCTAGAATGTCCTTAAGTTAATACAAACATAGAGGTAAAAATACCAATACCAGTTTGAACTAAAATTTCAACAGCCCATTGAAGTAGCGGCCCTTGAAAGTTTTGAATGACAAGTGTTTAGTCCCCATAATTTTCAATGTGGATACAAAATATGCTGTAAAACAGATGTCTTAAATGTTGGTTCATCGAAATACTTAACCAGTCGAGGGACCGGCTTAATTAAAGACAGTTTGACTCGAAGATCAACAACAATATATTTAAGGTTTTTGGGATAGGTTCAACCCGTCGAGAGATAGGCTTAACCAATTGAAGTCTAGGTTCGACTAGTTGAGAGTTACATAATTGGTGCACGGATTGCATAAATTTGATACAATTTATATGAAGGTGTGTAAGTGAAGTTTTCTTATATATAAATAAAACTTTCTAGAGTTATTTTAAAGTATTTTAAAGTTTTTGTATTATGATTTTTTTTAAAATAAATTTTACATATAAAATTTTTATGTTCTTTTATGTTTGCCCAGTGTCATTGAATTGCTATCCTAATTCCACCTAATAAATACCAACAAAGCATGGGGGCTCACGGAACTTGAAAGCCAGTCTCGCTGCTCAAACATGTCAGTACCAAATCCCCGTCCTTGCCAGATTGTACTAGCTGATGAGCATTCCAATGTTTCACGTGTGCGATATTTCGTGACGCGTGCCGCTCTTTTATCGGTCGCCTGAAGATGCTACTTGAGAACTGCCGAGAACCTGGATGCCTGAGATGGGAAACATTGCCAGGTGCGGCAACTATAGGTGGGCCCCAGAAAAGTTAGGGTGGTTGGACGATCCTAACCATCTAGACAAAATTAGTTCCGAAAGTTGAAGTCACGTATACATGCTTTTGCCCGTCCACGTGGAAAGCACTGATGAGACGGTTAGAACATCAGCTGGGTGCGACTTTCGGACCACAGCCCATCTTACCTACGACCTAATTAATCAACAGTTCAAATTATTTCCTCGTTTGAAACATGGGCGGTTTTGAATTGAGGTCCATTTTTCCAATTTCAAAAGCGTCAATCTTGAGGTGCGATAGAACAGTAGAGACACGAACTGGAATATGATACAGCGTTCTCTCAACAGCATACGTGTCAGGGCTATATATGAATCGGGACCACCCATATACTGGGCCAAAAGATGGATGGCTTATATTTCAAAATTCAAGCATTTTCAGAGTATCCCATCTGTCTCAACTAATCCGATGAATATCTGGCTATTAATTCTTTTCGCTTTTACCGTTACATTGATGGACGATATTCAGATGGATAGTACTGTACAAATTTGCGGCATTTTTTTAAGAAATAGGCCGTCCGTTGAAGCGGATTGGCTGGTGTACCTCACACCAGCGCTATATAGCTTGCGGTATCGACGTCAGCAAGTTCTGCAGGTCTGATAATGAGGTATGTGTTATATCCGAACTGTCTATCGATTTGGCGAGATAGTCTTAATGCCTGAAACGAAAAATAAGACAGGTATAACTATTCAGTGGACCACACTGCAAAAATCAGTGAGGGATTGAATGTCTATCATTGAAACCTTTTTCGGTGTCATAGAAGTTTTGGATCAATACGAAATTTATTTAATCTCTTCATCCAGGTCCTTGTGACCTTATGAATAGATTGGATGGAAAATAAACGTTATAGTGGACCTAAGATTTTTTTAACGGTGAAAATCATTATCTCTGCTACTATTTGTATTGTGGTCCATCTAATACTTGGGTATAATTCATTTTTTTTGAAAATATTCTAAAATGATCTCTAAAAATATATGAACGGTGTAGATGTAATAAACACATCACTGTGGGGCCATGTAGCTTTGATCTCCTTTGAACCGTTCGTACAACTCGGAGCTCGAGGAGTCGTCAGTGCTCGTCTTCGCACGGCAGCAGCTATATAGCTGGTGTGTGGTACACCAGCCAATCCGCTTCCGCCGTCCATGATACGTTCCATATATGGACGGACCAGATTGGTTTATCACTCAGCCATGTGTACTATGGACAGACGACTCTTTTCATCACTCTCCCTCCATGCATTGCGATTGGAACAACTTCGGCTGGTGATGTGGTGAACCGTAAACCGCCGCACACCACCGACCTCGGTGGTGAGTTGACTTTGCCAAATTCGATGCCCCACCATGATGTGTGTTATATCCACACTGCCCATCTGTTTTTTAAGATTATTTCATTAAAACAGCATAAAAAGTAGATATATCAAAAGCCCTAAGTGGACCACGTCATAGAAAGCAGCCGCTGAGGCGAACGCGCTAACCGTTGAAACCTTCCTAGGGACCAAGGTGATTCTGGTACAAGTCCACGTGAACTCATAAACGGGTTGGATGGCAAATAAACATCATAACTGACTTTATGATGATTTCAACGGTGAGTGTCATTGTCTCCACTGCTTTCTACGGTGTGGTCCACTTGAGTTTCATATCTGCCTATTTTTTGCCCATATACCATCAAATGATATCGTAGAATGGGTGGACGGTGTATATGTAATAAATGCATCATGGTGGGCTCAAAGGATTTGGTTACGGCAGCACACCACAGGCGTCGGTGGTGTGTGGCACACCACACAGTCCGCTTCCCAAACGAACGGCCACTTAAGAAGAAAATAGAAACCGTGTACATTGAACATTGAAAAACTAACGATCGCATTGCTGAATGGATGCATCATAGATATTTTATTCTTATATTATACCATCCATCTCAAGCCCTATCAGATCAACAGTTCGGATCAACGATCAGTGGATCTCAAGTGTACAAATCCAAGGTACGAGAATGGCATAAACAGTCCTTGGCCGGAGGATTACTGGACTCGCTTGGCTTTCGTAGCCACGTCAGAGGGCCTGCCTCACCCTAACTTATCGGTACGTGAGCCAAATACACATCAGATCCAACCCGTTCATCAGGTGACCCTTCGTAATTTCTTTGTGTATTCTAGACTTAATTAAAATAAAAGGCTTAGGAGACACCACATGGGACAGTATAAAATCATTCTTAAAACTTTAAATTCACGTTGTGTGGATCAGTTGAGTCTCGAAATATCCTAATTTTCAGAGAATCCATTCGTTCCTGTGTTTCTCTACAGATTAGTGGAATGGATGGCTTATAAAAATGTGTAATATTTTAATGGTCGGAGTTCTTATCTAAGCTCTTCCATATGGTGTGCCCCACCTGATGTTGAACCATCCTGATCAGCTGGTTCTTATCCGAATAGATGGTGAAGCACCTGATGGACGGAGAGGATCTCATCAATCTCAATTCTTTCCGTCCACGCCAGCGAAAGTAAAGCCATCCCACATCCGTACTAAGGCCACGCGAGCGGTTCCGCATGTTTTAGCATGGGATGATACCGGCGAAGCTTCGTCGCGATGTATCGCTGGCAGCTTTGAAATTTCCACGCAAGAAATCACGTTTTGCAGCGGCATGTGAGTCCACGTCAGCAGCAGGGCTGAGCTGTGACCGGGATGGGGCTTTATCTCCATACACGCCCACCACGTTATACCAAACATAAAAGATAATAAATAAGTGTCACGTTCTTCACCACCTCCTCTTCACGTTTTCCACACGTGCCGCCTTCACAAGCTTTTACTGACCACCTCCGGCTGGAACGAAACAAGGGGGTATCCATGCCTCGACACGTGTCGTTTCTCCTCCAAGCGGTGCCACGTGTAACGCGCATATCACGGGTTACTGCTTCCCGCCCTGAAAGCGTGAGTGGTATAGCTGGCATGGTGGAATGATAAAGAGTATGATCCTCCACCCGAGGATTTGAGATCACTGTCCTTGGGTTTTCAGTCTTACTGGTTAGGCCAATGAGTCGATGATCCAGACCGTTGATTTGATGCTGACCACACTGGACGGACTTTGACTTAAAAATATGTCCATACGATATGTTCAAGATCTCAAAATCTGATCACAACGGCAATCATCTTCCCCCATCAACATGCCACTATGTGGGCCAGATCTCTACGTTCTGCCATACTTTCGGCTGTCCATTGATTCCATTGACGTGGCTCATCTGATGAGGGGGCCAGCCTGATCTTTTGTGCAAGGTATCTTCCAATCCATAAATCTTTTGGGACATGGTCCATCGAGATTGAAGCATATCAGGCGAGCGTTCTGGAACAACGGGACATGGGCCCCACTTGTACGAACAAAAAAAAAAAAAAAACGGTTAGCACGGATTGCGTATTGACGCTGCCAGTAGCGACCTGCAACGGGACGGTGCCCTGTGGACCTTTCCCTGATGTTTATGTCTTATCGATACCGTTCATCCAAATTTTCAGCTCATTTTAAGGCACGAGCCCAAAAACTAGGTAGACCTATATTTCAGGTGGACTACACTAGTCAAAAGAGTTGTAATTGAACGCTCACATTAAGAGCTTTTAAGGCTACAAGTTTGATGGGAAAAAAAAAAATGAAGAAGAAGAAGAAGAAGGCATTTTCATATACGCATCTTTAGAAAAAGGAATTTGATGGAACGATTACATTTGGGTGTCATTGTAGTTTGGATTTAATAGGTCTTTGCATTTAGATACTTACCATCGATTATAATAATGTAGTTCATTAAAGATTTTACTAATGTATTTTATCTATAGCACACTTACATGTTTATATGAAGTCAAGATAAGGGGTATTGAATTAAGATCATGTCCAACGGTGTAGATTGTCTATCTTAATATTAAGTTAGTCCACCTCATATAACATGACTATTATCAGAATACATATGTTTATCATAGAACTTATATGATCATGGCCAATCACTAAAGATCAATAGATTACGACTCTCCTTAAGTCATTGGAGTTGTGTATAATATATTAGGTGTCCCAAGACAATTAAAGGAACCCTTTACAAACCCACATAAACAAATTATACATTCAACCTACGTTAGTAAGACCAATGAATGAATAAATATATGGTGTATATATTCTAAAGGTCAAAGGAAACTTAATACTAGATATTTTTGAGAGACAACCTCAACCGTTCCTCAAACTCACCATAACAAGCAACCCCACAAAATGTCTGGCTGGTTAAGTACTTGGGTGGGTCAGAATCTCAGATTCAACCCAGCTTCACATGATTCTCTCCTAAATAAAAAAAACGTTCAAAAGATAATTTTAGTGGCTCTTAATATGCAACATACTCTTAAAAAATGGATAAGTCTGATAGAAAGGGTGAAAGTGTGAGCTCTCAAGATAACTACTTGTGGTTTAGATTATCTCAAGGACAGGTTAAATGGCTAAATTATCTTGTACAATATTTTTCTTTTTTTTCTTTTATTATTTTTTTATATTTTTTTATAAGGGCCTTATCCGATTTATAAAAAACCATGAAGTTTGGGTTATCTGATCTTATCGCTATCCCCGATATGAAATCATCTGGGAAGAAAAAGATAAAAAAACACAAAACAAAAATAAATGTGACTTACCCACTGGTGTTTGCCACGGCTAAACTTCACTGGCCAATGTTCAACAGAGTCCCGGATCTTCAATACCAACGCATCATGTGACGCCACTTATCTCTTGTCATGAACAGTGGATCTCACATGCCTGCTACCTATGAGCACGTGCATAATCGAAACGGGACTCGGGTTGGGGTGTGTATAACACAGCAGTGACATTCGTACTGTGTATACGTGGCAAAACTACGTAGGTACGTCATGATGTATGTCTTTTATCCATGCCGTCCGTTCATCTTGCAGGATCATTCAGGGAATGCGCCCAAAAAAAGAGGCAGATCCTGAGCCCAAGTGAACAGCAACACAGAGAGCAGCGGGGATTGAACGCCCACCATTGAAACTTTCTTGGGCCCACAGACAAGCTTTGGATTCGTCCATATCTGTGTGACGTTATAAACAGGTTGGATGGAAAATAGACGTGATCGTGGGCCCTATTAAGGTTTCAACAGCAGGCGTCATTAGCCTATCTGCTTCCTGTGGTGTGGTCCATTTGAGCTTTGGGTTTACCTAATTTTTTGCCTCATGCCCTAAAATCATATGGAAAAATGAATAGACGGAGTGGATAAAATAAATGGTATGGCCCACAGAATTTTTCCACGTATACACGTTATTCTCGTGGGTGATGTGTTCTGCCCCATGCAATCCGAGTCAAATCGAAACGACCAGGGGCACTGGCATATCGAGACCGCCCATCTAGTGGCTCTACTGTATATGGGCGACAGTTTCACAACCGCACAATTCAGATGGCCCTACCCTTCGTCTTTTTTTTTTTTTTTTTTCTATTTAACGCAGACCATCAACCATTAAACGCATTCACCGTCAATTTCAAACATAAATTTTTATATCTGGCCCATCCACATTAGTATCTACTATATGGACGGTGCCGATTCATCACCATATCATGAGCGTGAATGATCGAACATTAGTCGCATGGAAGCTCAGTAGTGGAGACGACCACACCGAATCATCTGAAAAAGAAGGAACGATCGTACGTGTGAACATAACGTACAAGTTATTCTCCTGTTACGTGCTGCTTTTGTTTTACATTCGAGCCGTGCAAAGATGTCCACATCATATAAAGATAACCTGCGACGGAAACGAGGTTAGCCCATTAATCAGGCGGTCTCCACCGTTGAGATGAATCTATAGCCGATGGTCTCACTAATGGTATGTGGCCCACCTAACAAGTGGATAGTTCCAATTTTCTACCTAGGTGATCTTCGAAGTGTGGTCCACCCATTTCACGGATAGGATATTCCACTAAAATGTCACATAACGTTCTATATTACGTTGCTATCTGTTCGTTTATGTGGGAAAATGTTAAGTGAGGAATTAATTGATAGTCCAGGTTCCTCCATGAGACTTGATACGCAGGCATACATAATTTGCCACGTGTCATATTGTGACTCGTATTTACACTTTATTGATTTTCCTTGCTACGTCAAAGCCCGAAGACTATTTGGTTTTTCCACGTACGCATGTGTTCAAATACGTGCAATGCCAATTGCACGTAGTCCAAACAAGGTTCATTAAAGATGCCCATGCGCCTGACTCGGATGTGGGCCCCAGTGAAAGTGGACGCCACATTCGATGGATGCACACCACAATTTCTCCCTAGACTAAGTTAGGATATCATAACCTTTGGTTACCAGCTAATTGGCATTCCAGGGCAGCTATTGGATATACACACGAAATGTCTACATAAATACCTGTTTTGGGGAATGAATAAAACACAGCTTGTGGGGTCCACCCATCACAATATACAATTGTGTCTTATAATAGCTTCTAGGAGATGGAAAACTCAGTAAGACCTATATATTAGATAGACCACACTACAAGAAGCAATGTAAATGGGATGCCTGCATGGGTTTGCATGTGGGGCCCCATGGTCCCTATCTTTCATCCTTGTCAATTGGGTTTAATTCAGAAATATAAAAGTCACTGTGATTCAAGTGTTAAGTGAGCCACGCCATGTGAACTTGAAAGTTTTGAGAGTCAATGACATTGTTCCCGTTTGTGTAATTTATTAAATATTTTATTTAGCTAATTTATTGTCGGTGTAATTTAAATAATAATTTTCACTTCAAGGAAAGAATGAATTCACATCATGGGCCTAGCGTGCTTTATGCAACTGAGAAACAAGTATTATATATATATATATATATATATATATATATATATATATATATATATATATATATATATATAGAAGTTTCCCACCTAATGGATTTTTTCGGTTGTTAATTATACAATAGATGGGAAGAGGATTTCGTGGTGATTGGATCAATGCATATATCCTTAGCGACAGGCAGTAAGATTTGAATGGGTCAAATATGTGGCCTACTCAAAGCATATTTAAATTTTGTTTAATTGAGTACATTCTCTATCAAACTTATATCTAATAGTAACAGGCTCTAATTAAATCCTGCCATATCAAGTTAGTAGGGATGTCCTATTGACTTGGTCACCATATGATCTACTTACCAATAAATATCATCAATATGATAATTAAATAATTAAATAAGTATAAAACGTGGGTCGTTGACATAAACATTGAGAGCCATGGGTTAGACGGTTTAGCTTAGACTTGCTTGTGTTTCATTCATTCAAAGTCCAAAGTAATTTTAAAGTGCATGCACATCAATTGTTATGAAAAATGAATTTAATCAATATATTTTTTTAAAAAATAATTTTCACCTTTGGGAATAGTCTCCTATCAAATAGGAGAGAAGAAAAATATCATCTTAAAAAGAAATGTGCTGAGTATTTTAATATCTGCTTGGTGAGATAGAGGAGTACTGAGATTTTTCGCACTGGAACACTCGTTGCATTTGAGGCAATGTGAATATAAATGCGCTAGTGGCACACTTTGCATTTCACACGTGTAAACCCTAAATCAAAACGTCCAACTACTCTTATATAAATTGAGTTTGGCTTGTTCATTTCAACATCACAAACCATTCAACTTATTGTCTCATATGAACTAGTAAAGCTTCGAGTGTTCTTTAATCAAGCTAGCAGGTTCAATACAAACCTATACCAACAAGTCCACAAGAACTATACCAGCATGGTGGTCTAAGCCAAGAAAAATTAGACTAGTATAATGGTTTAATCCAATAAACTTAAGCTTCTACTATCTATCTCTACTTTCATTGAAAAATTTTCTTTTAATTTTTATCCAGTAGAAAATTTGTATTTATAAAGTTTCATACTAACTTCTTTCATACTCGTTGAACGTAAAACCGTATATGGACTCGTTGTATCTGGAAAGCTATTGGCTTATAACTTATCAACAATTTCAATTATTTTGAAAATGGACAAATAACATTTTGAAGACAATATGATTACACGTGTTTTAGTATATCTTTTTTTATGGAAAATCTGATCTCATGATACAACGCTGGTCCGATCACCAAGTAGAGCCGAGGCGTGACCCCTCCGACCTGTTTCGAAACACGACCCGTCCGAGCAGTCGACACGGTTGAGATGCAGCTCGGGACAGTCCTCATATTTCGAACGGATGACCTGCCCTCCGCTCGACATGACCAGCCAGGCCAACTACAATGGGACTGGCCTAATAGGACGGATCAGGCAGTACTAGATACTGGACTTCACTCCGTGGTCAGATGGTCCGAGCCGAATAGTCATTTACTCCGTGGTCGGATGAGTCGAGCAGAGTCGATATTCAGAGGCGCATACCCTGTTCGCTAAATATGGAAACTGTCATGACCAAACGTGGTCGGTAACTTCACTCGCAAATGCGCACGATCCACTAGATACGCTGTGCAATCAGTAAATTGCGGGTAATATCCCCATGATCCTATAATCCCTCTGATCGTACCGAGATTATCGGACCCAGACCGCCTCACAGGCAAGTATAAATAGCACACAGCGTCATATCAATAGGTACGTGAAATTGAGCTCTCCTCTACTCTCGACATAGACCCTGATTCCCTTGTCCTGACTTAGGCATCGGAGGGTCCCCCGGCTTAGCCAGGGTCACATTTGCCTTTTCTCTTGGTGCAGGCTTTAGGGACGATACGCAGAGGGTGACATGGAGGGAGAGCTGACCAGATTTTATCATCAACATTTTTTAGCGCCGTCTGTGGGAACCTGAAACTAGAAGTCAGGTTCTCATTCACCTAAGCAATGGCGAGGAAGAAGAAAACTGTAGTTGTGGAACTGGAACCAAGCAAGCAGGCTTGGTCTTCATCAACACTTCATGCCGAGTCCGCAACAGGACCTTCTCAACGTTCTCGTAATCGGTCGGGTAAATACCGCGCCATGCAGAACGAGATCCAGGCCCTTGCGATGAGATTAACAAGATGAAGCAGCAGAGGGAACCAGAGTCACGTCCGACTCATGAACAACCTGTTCTCGAACCAGTGGGACTGTTCGTGGAGACTCGCTCTGCGTCAAGGAGTGTAAGACCTGAAGCCCCCCAGCATTTAGGGGTGCCGCGTTCAGGACAGAACCCTCCAGCGGTGCATGCCGAGGGATCCGCGTGGAATGCCGCTACCCAGGTTCATACAACTGTTCATTATGCTACATCCTCTCTGCCGCCCACGGACCTCCGTCATCAGTTATAACGGAGGAGAGAAGGGAGAACGACGGAGGGCGAGGATACCCCAGAGGTCGTCGTCGAAAATAGGGACCCATGTGAGGCACGATTTGCAGAGTTGAAGGACAAGTCGTTGACTCGTAAACAAGGGGAAGAGGCCGAGAAACGAAGACTTCCAGCCGAACGGCAAAGGGACCGATGACCGCGCTCCTCGCGATCGTCGACCGAGCCATAGGCTAGAGGAAAAATTCTGTTCCTATACTTCTCTCAACACATCTGCCGAGCAGATTCTGTTAGATATCCGAGGAGACAGATTACTTAATTGGCCAGTCTGCATGAGGGCTGACCCCGAGCAACGGGACAAACGGAAATTCTGCCGCTTCCACCGAGATCATGGTCATAACATAGACGACTGCTTGGACCTGAAAGACGAGATCGAGTCCCTCATCCATAAGGGACATCTGCGTCGTTACACCAAAAGAGAAAGATCCGCTTGGAGAGAGGAGCAGTCGCGGAAAAAGCCAAATAACCCCCAGAGGAACCAGCCGAAATTCGTACCATATTCGGGGGTTCAGCTGGGGGAAGGGATTCAAACAGGGCTCAAAAAGCCCATTCTCAGAGATCCGAGCCGGAACATCACGTTCACCTTACGAAACGTCCCAATAAGGAACTCCGAGTCACTCCATGTAGCCTGACCTTCACGAAAGATAATACACGCGGGATCCAGCATCCACATGATAACGCGTTAGTGGTTACCATGACCATAGCGAATCACAAGGTGTTCCGCATCCTGGTCGACACCAGGAGTTCAGCCGATGTTATATATTCCGAGGCGTTCGAAAAGATAGGAATTCCACGGTCTCGACTTCGTCCCGTGAAGACTCCCTTACACGGCTTTGCTGGAGAGAGAGTAATCTCCGAAGGAGCTATCTTCCTCCCTGTAACAGTGGAAAAAGGATAACATCAAGTCACACTTCTAGTGGACTTTTTAGTTGTCAATGTTCCATCTATTCACAATGTAATCTTGGGCCGACCCTCCCTTAATGCAATGAGAGCGGTCGTCTCAACTTACCATCTGATGATGAAGTTTTCAGTCGAAGGAGGGATCGGCTATCTCCGAGGCGATCAACTCGAGGCCCAAAGATGTTATGCTATAGCAGTTAGGAAAGAAGCCGCCAAACAGGCTCTCGTCGTGGACGCCTTGGACCCCCGAGAACCAGAAGAAAGTTCATCAGTCGAGGATTTGGAAAAAGTCTCCCTCGATGAATCAGACCCGAGCAAGACTGTCCAGCTCGGGTCATCATTGAATTCTGAGTGGAGGAACGAACTATTAGCCTTCTTGAGGCAGCATCGAGATATCTTTACATGGTCACATACGCATATGCCAGGGATCTCTCCTGACGTGTTGGTTCACAAGTTGAACGTGGACCCAAATCATAAGTCGATCAAGCAAAAGAGAAGGTCGTTTGACGCCGAATGATATGAAGCCATTGCCGAGGAGGTTTCCATCTTTCTCGATGCAGGCTTCATAGAAGAAGTGTACTACCCTAACTGGATAACGAATGTGGTTCTCGTCAGGAAATCCAATAGGAAGTGACGGGTCTGTGTAGACTACTCCGATTTAAATAAAGCGTGCCCTAAAGATAGTTTCACGTTGCCTCGGATCGACCAACTGGTAGACAGCATAGCCGGGCATGAGCTGCTCTCGTTCCTGGACGCTTATTCCGGGTATAACCAGATTGCTATGTATCCCCCAGACAAGCAGAAGACGACCTTTGTCACGGACAGAGGACTCTACTATTACCGGGTCATGCCATTCATCCTGAAAAATACTAGGGCAACATACCAGAGGCTGGTGAATCAGATGTTCGCCAAACAGATCGGGCGCACCATGGAGGTGTATGTAGACGACATGCTAGTAAAAAGTATCAAAGCCTCCGACCACCTTCCTGATTTCAAAAAAATATTCAACGTCCTCCGAGAGTATTAGATGAAGCTTAACCCCGCCAAGTGTGCGTTCGGAGTTGAGTCAGGAAAGTTCCTTAGCTTTCAAGTTAGCCAGCGAGGGATTGAGGCCAACTCGGATAAAATCAAGGCTCTCCTCGACATGAATTCGCCTCGGACTTTAAAGGAGATACAGTGTCTCGCGGGAAGAGTTTCCACCCTCGGACGCTTCATATCTAGGGCTACAGACAAATGCCTTCCCTTCTTCCAGCAGCTGAAGGGCCACAAGAGAGCGGAGTGAACGCCAGAGTGCGAGTTAGCCTTTCAGCAGTTAAAACAGTACTTGGGTTCACTGCCTCTATTGTCCAAGCCTGAGGAAGGAGAGCCTCTGTTCCTCTACCTCGCAGTCTCGACTTCAGCTGTCAGTTCGGCTCTGATCAGAGAAGTCAGAAGCAAGTAATACCCCGTGTACTATGTAAGTAAAGTCATGATACCAGCAGAAATGAGATACTAGTCTTTAGAAAAGCTGACACTCTGCCTCGTCGTCTCCGCCAGAAGATTGTGGTCGTACTTTCAGGCTCATTCTATCGTCGTGCTAATGGACTCTCCTCTGAGGAAGGTCCTACAGAGACCTGAAGTGTCAGGTCGGATCACCAAGTGGTTCATGGAGCTCGGAGAATTTGACATTCAGTTCCGGCCTTGAGTGGCAATCAAGGGTCAAGCGGTAGCCGATTTCATCACCGAATTCACTTCTCCGAGTGAGGAACAGATCAGTAAGGAAGTTGAGATGACGCCACCTGTCCTGTCGATCGACAAAGAGGCAGCGACGGGTCCGGGATGGGTCCTTTATCTTGATGGGTCTTCCAACATTAAAGGGGCAGGAGCCTGGATTGTCCTGGTCGCCCCCGATTCAGCGACAATCCAATACGCAGTCAGACTCGAATTCAAAGCTTCAAACAATTAAGCCGAGTATGAAGCGTTATTAGCTGGACTCAGGCTGGCTGCGAGCCTAGGTGTTCAGACCCTGCAAGTCCGGTGCGACTCGCAGCTGGTGGTAAACCACATCTCCTCGGAGTACGAAGCTAAATAGGTCAGAATGATCGCTTACCTCGAAGAAGCAAGGAAATTAATCGAGAAGTTTTGGATCTGTACTATCCGACAGATCCCTAGAGCCGAGAATTCCTAGGCTGATGCCCTAGCAAGACTCGCCTCGGCCTTCGAGGGAAAAATCTCACGTTTTGTTCCCGTCCAGTTTGTTGAGCATCTGAGTATCAGTCAGACTGAGAAGGTCAATCCTGTCCAGTCTATTCCTAGTTGGATGGACCCGATCTTCAATTATTTGTCATTCGGCGAAATTCCCTCGGACAAGTTAGAGGCAAGACAACTCAGAGTCAGGGCAGCTCGGTATGTCATATTGGACGGAGTGCTGTACAAGAAGGGACATTCTCAGCCTTACCTCAGATGCCTCCGACCGGACGAGGCCGACTACATAATCCGAGAGATTCACGAGGGAATTTGTAGAAACCACTTTGGCAGCCGAGCCCTCACCATGAAGATATTTCGCGAAGGATATTTCTGGCCCACTCTTAAGCAAGATTCGAAGGACTTTGTCCAGAAGTACGACAAGTGTCAACGCTTCGCGGCAGTGCCGAGGCAACCGGCAGAAGAAATGACTCGCATGAGCGGGCCCTGGCCGTTCGCCCAATGGGGGATCGACATCATCGGTCCTTTGCTTACAGGGAAGGGACAGGTCAATTTCGCCATAGTTGCGGTCGACTATTTTACTAAGTGGGCTGATACCGAGCCAGTCGTCAAGATCACCGAGCAGAAAGTGATCGACATTGTGTGAAAAAATATCATTTGTCGGTTCAGAATTCCACATACCATCGTCTCTGACAACAGCCGCTAGTTTGATAATGACAAGTTCCGCGGTATGTGCAGTGGACTTAACATCGTGAATGCTTATTCATCGCCTCGGCACCCGTAATCAAACGGGCAGGTTGAAGCAGTCAACAAAATCATCAAGCATCACCTCAAGACAAATCTTGAAAAAGTAAAGGGAAGCTGGGCCGAGGAACTCCCCCTCGTCCTCTGGGCCTACAGGACCACAACACAAACTTCAACGGGTGAGACCCCATTTTCGTTATCATATGTCTCGGAGGCAATGGTGCCAATAGAAATTGGACTCCATACGGCGCGGGTTAGGAGCTTCGAAGAAAATCAGAACTCTGAGCAGATTGCTGCCAATCTGGATTTGCTCGAAGAACTCAGAGAGGTTTTCAAGCTCCGAACGGCGGCTCGGCACCAACAGGTAGCGCGCTTCTACAATTCGAAGGTCAAAGTCAGGAGCTTCCGACCAGGGGACTTAGTCCTCCAACAGGTCTTCCAAAACACGGCTGAGCCGAAGACAGGAGCGTTCGAACACAACTAGGAAGGACCATATCGTGTGGTCAGATCTGTCGAACCGGACTCGTACCACCTAGAAGACCCCGAAGGCCGCCAGCTCCCTCATCCCTAGAATGTTAAACACCTCAAAATCTACTACCTGTGAGGAACTAGCCTTTAAGGCCCATAATAAAGCGTATGCTTCCGAGCGACTAGCCTTTAAGGCTCTTAATAAAAATTTCAATTCGGCCTCGGATGTTTACTCAACTGTCTTGGTCAGTATGAGTATGACCTAATGGTTCGACCCCCAAGGGGCTGGAACCTAATCCTACAAAGATCGATAAGGCGTCCCTTTGAGGGAAAAAGCCTAATCATAATCCGAATCTCCAGTGGAGTATTCAGCTCGACATACGACAATGAAAAGCTCTCGCCCCATAAGTGACGAACTAAGCACTCCAAAAAATCGGACCCAAATAAGACTTGGGCTGAAAACGAGTTAAGCAATGATCAAAGGGTTAGACTCGCAAAAAAGTCAGATCAGTCACAAAACGACATTGCGAGTAAGAAATAGACAAGTTCAAAAGAATGTTTCTGATTAAATCCCCCCGGAGGGGTAAAAAATGCATTGATAGAGATACATTGACAGTTTCTAAAAAAAATCGAAAATGATAAAATGTCTTCATGCTGGAGGAGCTTGGGCGTCGGGGGCTTGGTCCGAGCGGGCGACTTCAGCAGGGGCATCCTCGAAGTCCTCGGGCATAAAAGAGTCAAGATCGAGGTCCGGGTATAAATCCAGAACCGCCTCGAGACAAGCATCGAAGCCGCGGTTGTAAAATGTCGCAGCGTCCACGTCCCCCTCCTTGGAGGTCTTGAAACCTTCAACCGCGGCGGCAACCGCTACGGCTAGATAGGCCTCGTTCTTGGCCCGCTGAGCCTCCACGGCCTGATTGACGGCTCGGATCTGTTCTTCAGCTGCCTCGGCCTTGGCGCGTTTCAGGTCTTTTCCGAGCCGAGTGGTCTCTATGGCTAAAGAGTTCGCGTGAGCCCTGACGCGGGTCAGCTCGGCGCTTGCTGCATCGCCACTCGCCTTCTAATTATCTGCCCTCTCCTGCAGATGCAGCTCCCTTACTTCCAAGTCGATGACGACCCCCTGCAGTCGACTCACCCTAGCCCTCTCGCTCGAAAGCTGCCGACGCAGCTCGCTCTGCTCAGACTTCAAGGCTGTTAGCTCAGTCTGGAGAGCCTCAGACTCTACATCCCTCCTCCTATGCTCCCGCACTCTCTCCCGAATTGAGAGCATCACCAAGACGGCATGAACAAGAAACAAAGGTCAGAATCTGCAAAATAAATAAACGATATGAAAGAAAGAGAGAATCCTCTCGAAAATATACCATGTAGCATACGGAGGCGAAGTCATTCAGAAAGCTGCTCTCCGACCGCTTAAGGGTCCGAGCGATATCCTCCTCCTTAGCATGCCTGGCAGCCACAGGGCCAAGCACGTCATATGATAGCCCAGCTCGAACCTCTCGCAGCTCGAGCCCGCCTCAGCCTCAACCCCCTCGGCCCCTACCCTGCTGCCTGTCGAGTTTTCACCTTTGGCGCGGACATCTTCCCCGACCTCGGGGGGGATAGCATATTGTCATCCATTCTAATGGCCTCCTCCTGTTCGGAGGAAGAGGGGCTAGCAATGGGGGCCTTGGGGACCGTGACAGGTACCTCCGCGGTGGGAGGAGCGACGACAGTGGGAGCGCGCTTAGCAACAGAACTCGGAACGACTGGGGTATCGGCAACAGTCGTTCGAACAAGCCCCGGAGGAGGAGACACCGCCGGGCTCAAGACCTTCGAAGGAGAAGCGACAGCAATGGGGCGTGTTGGGGCCGGTACCGCAGTGGAAGAGCTGACTGGTTTTACAACTGGGGCGGCTGAAGTCGGCGCAGCAGAAGATTCCCCCACTCGAGGAGGAACTGACTTCTTTCGAATGATCTTCACTCGCGGAATTTCCTTCAGCAACTCCGCTGCTATCGGAGCTGCTTTCCTCTTCCGAGCCCCGGTTGCCTCGGCCATGCCTGCGAAATAGAAGATTGTGTCAGTCACTAAATAACCGAAGGAAAGTCCATTGGAGAGATCAGGACAGCTGAGCAAAGGCTGGGATATACAGAGCCCGGACCAGTGGAGGTTGGCTGCGGTGATCAGATCGGCCCAGGAGCGAAGTGTCTCGTATCGCGCTCTAGCCTTCGCTATGCGATTTTTCTAGTCCGAGTCGAGGAGTCGCAACCCATTCTGGAAAGCTGCAAAAAGAAAAAGAAATTTTACTCCGACTGAAACAGGGGAAAACTAAAGCAACAACCCGGATATAAAATGAAGTCCGACCTGATTTTATAAAATGGGTCGGAACCCGATCCATTGAAGTTCTAAGATCAGCCGCTGGTGCCTCCAATTCACCTGTCGCTCAAAACTACTCATTTTTCCAGTCTTTGTTGGAGGACGATAGGTGCATCACCAATCCTGACCCCTTGCTCTCTCGAGTCACAAAATAGTAGCATAGATTGTTACTGTCATGCTTGATCATGTACAGACTCAGCAGTTCCTCTGGGGTCAGCTCGGAGTTTCCAACTTGTCTCCAAATGATGTAGGCAGAAATCATCACTCTCTATGCATTCGGAGTAAACTGTCCGGGAGCCAATCTAAGGTAGGTCGCAACCTTCCTGAAGAATGGGTGTAGTGGGAGGTGGACCTCGCACTGTAGCGCGCAAAGGAAGATGGCTCCCTCTCCCTTAGCAGGAGCGCTAGCAACGTACAAAGGACCGGGAGCCCTTTGAAACTCCGAACAAATCTACTCCATCTGAGATTCTGACATGACAGAACCTCCTGAGACTACCTCTACGGTGCGCAAACTCGCGAGCATTTCAGTAGTGGTAGTGGTCTTAACTCGGCGGACTCGGGTGGCTGTCTTCTTGCTGAGCTGCTTGGTCTTAGAGCCCAACGTTTTTTACCTCCGAGGCGGGGGTATTGGAGAGTGGTTTCGAAATGGCCTTCGGAAGATACACTCCCACTTTCAGTACTCCCCGACTCGGAGTCATCGGCATATTCGCGGACTATCTCGAGGTCGGAAGACATGGTAGAAAGAAGGGTAAAGATCAGCGAAACTCACCAGGTGACGACTGGAAATCGCCTTCTACCGGGAACTTCAAATTCGGCCGAAATCGCCTCGTCGGAAATCGCCTCCTCCAGTGTGATCTTCTAATACAGAATGTAAACTGGCAAATGAAAATTCGGAGCGTCTTATATAGGCAGCGAAGGGATTCGGCATTAATGGCGAGCCTTAATGGTAGTAGGCGAATCGGCACGAGCTGATCTCCGAAGACACATGACAACATTGCATTGGAAGGATACCGAACCGATCCCACGACTCTGACATCGGGCAGCGTACCTCGATATGCGAAGCGACGCCCAGGCACTCGGAGCCGTCAGGTACGCGCCTCCTCAGGCCCACGTGACAACCTCTCATGGGCTGGGAGGAGATTCGGGATTGTAACCGTCACTACGTGTCAGACAAGGCGACCAGCGCGCGCGCAATTCAAGATTCATCATCATTGTGATGAGGGCGGGAGATTTCCTACGTAATTACTCTACGAGCCTGCAAGCAAACTCGAAGAGTAGGGGGCTTCTGTTATGGGAAATCCGAGCTCATGATACAACGCTGGTCCGATCGTTAGGCAGAGCCGAGGTGTGACCCCTCCGACCTGTTTCGAAACACGACCCGTCCGAGCAGCCGACACGGCTGAGATGCAGCTCGGGACAGTCCTCATATTGCGAACGGATGACCTGCCCTCCGCTCGACATGACCAGTCAGGCCAACTACGATGGGACCGGCCTAACAGGACGGATCAGGCAGTACTAGATACTAGACTTCACTCCGTGGTCAGATGGTTCGAGCCGAATAGTCCTTTACTCCGTGGTCGGATGAGCCGAGCTGAGTCGGTATTTAGAGGCGCATACCCCATTTGCTAAACATGAAAACTGGCACGACCAAATGTGGCCGGTAACTTCACTCGCAAATGCGCACGATCCACCAGATACGCTGCGCAATCAGTAGATTGCGGGCAATATCCCCATGATCTTAAGATCCCTTTAATCGTGCCGAGATTATTGGACCCAGACCGCCTCACAGACAAGTATAAATAGCACACAGCGCCATATTTACAGGTACGCGAAATTGAGCTCTCCTCTACTCTCGACATAGATCCTGATTCCCTTGTCCTGACTTAGGCATTGAATGGTCCCCCGACTTAGCTAGGGTCACCTTTGCCTTTTCTTTTGGTGCAGGCTTTAGGGACGATACGCAGAGGGTGACGTGGAGGGAGGGCCAATCAGATTTTGTCATCATCTTTAATATTATATTTTTTGAAATTTTATTTTATTTTATTTCATAGTAATTATAAACCTATAATTTGTGATTATCAAATTCTCAATATTAAACCTCACACTACCGGTCTTGTAGCCTTTATCATTGTTATAAAACCGGATCCATGCTAGAAGGTGTTACGTTGAACCGCTCCAAGCACCTCTACTGCATGGCATGACCAGGCGCCTTGGATTTAGGAATTTCCAAATCAAGATACCCCCGCATATCATCGAATCTCCGAAATTACCACCAACTGCTCTCCCAGTTCAGATAAGGACCGGCGCGGCTCGGCGCACACGCGTACTCTATTTCATTCGCTCATGTTGTTGGGGAATTATTTGATAGCGTGGCTGTGCATGATGCTTGGTACTCGGGCACTTAGAAATTAAATACTTATCACATATGATCTCAAATTAAACCAACTAAATTGTAGAAACTACTGTATCTAAGTTATATTACAAAAATCAGATGGTTTGAAAAAATCTATCCAAAGTAATTTCTAAATGCCTGGCGTACACTCGACCAGAGTATCGAACTATTTCTCGTTATTTTATTCAAAGGCTTGGGACGTTGGGTGCTTTAAAGCACACGTACGCAAATAAATGTGGACGAAAGCAACCGAAATGCTATTTGTATACGCCCATCTCATTGCGCCCAAAATGAGCGGTCACACGTGCCAAAATGGCTACGTGATCCTGATCTTTAATCAAGTGGTCCCTGCTGCGAATGCTGGTCATGCCAAAACCAGGCCAGCGAGTACTCATGTTGGCCACACTTCAACTCAAACCAATTTGTTGAGATTCAATGCACATGAGTGGCCCATCTCATCAGGTTGTCCCAGCTTGATCTTTAATCTAATGAACATTCTCCCTTTTGATTAACGGCTTGGATCTATTACACGTATGGCATTTTTTTTGCAGCGCTTGGTTTCTCTTGGAAAAAAAATCCATCCATGCCGTTTCCAACCAACCCTCAACTAACCATGATTAAATCCTAATCCAAACAGTTCTAGGCCTGGTTAATCCCATGAGAAAGCGCACGTCGAGGCGAATTCGCGCGAGGAGAAACTAACGACGTGAATCCCGTGATACGTCCGCATACGTGTGCAAGATCCGGGCCAACTTTAGTGGGGCCGGCCGTACTCGGGCAGCGCCTGCAACACTTATATCTGTCGGACCCACCGTCCTTGTGGGGACCGTAAACAGTTGGGAGTAAGATTAACTGTGGGGCCCACTCGAGATTTTATATGCCATCCTAGCCATGCATCAGATGTAAGTAACGGTCAAAAATCAGCTTATCCAAAACTCATGTTAGGCTTAGATTTCACATTGTTAACCTTGATGTGGCCCAGATGAGTTTTCGATAGGTATGATTTTTTGGTATGTGCGGTGAAAATGTTTGGGGGGGGGCGGGGCTCATCTGATGAACGGAGTCGATTTCTCACACACAACACGAATGGCTCCATAGAGCTGGAGCGTGGCAGTCGCTTGCTTTGTACAAAGGAGCTGAGGAGTCTGGTGTCACAGGCTCGTAAAAGAAAATGGATGTTTAAGGAAAAGAAAATAAGGATACACGTACAGTCCACTTAATTGGTGGACCCACACGTTACAAACCACACGTTTGACATGCCACCAGATTTTGCCGCGATTCACATATTGAATCTCTTACTCGCGCGAATTTCTCTTGACGGCTTTGTTCGTCTCTCCTCCCTTCCCATGCCTTTTTACTCCTTGGTAGGGTAGCAGGTAGCCCTAAGACCTCTTTCTATCTCTCAACCAACCAGTGGAAAGAAAACAAAGAAAGAGAAAAACCGTTGGTATCACACCGAAAGTTGAGTGTATAGCCCACGAACCGTCGATTTGAATCTCGGAAGCATATATACCGTTGTAAGTGTGTGTTCTTCGCAGTTCGTATTTACGAGGCTTTTTGTTTCTTTCTGTGTCTGAGGTATCAGATCCGAAAATGATTTTCATACTCCTTTTCAAGAAGAGAAATGAAAAATCCGATCTTGAAATCGTACGAAAAGGGTAGCAAATCTAGGGTTAGGGTTTGGTAATTTATTCCAATTCAGGGTGTTTTTTTGTTGGGTTATTTATCGTTGAGGGGGGGATGAAGATGGAGATGGGAATGGGTAGGTTTTGGAGCGAAGAAGACATGGCCATGGCCGTTGCTGTGATGGGCCACCAGGCGTTCGATTATCTGACGGCCGGGAATGTTTCTTCCGATGGGCTTCTGACTGCCGTCAACGGTAGCGATGGCAGTCTCCAGCACAAGCTCTCGGAGCTCGTGGATGGCTCGGATTCTTCCAATTTGGGATGGAGCTACGCCATCTTCTGGCAGATCTCGCGGTCGAAATCGGGCGATTTGGTTCTTGGATGGGGAGATGGGTATTGCAGGGAGCCCAGAGAAGGGGAGGAATCCGAAGCCCGGGCCTTGAATCTCCGCCTCAATGGCGGACGGGCCGACGGCGACCTTGCCCTGCAGAAGATGCGGAAGCGAGTCCTGCAGAAGCTGCACACGTTCTTCGGCGGGCCCGACGAGGAGAGCTATGCATTCGGGCTCGACAGGGTTACCGACACGGAGATGTTCTTTCTCGCGTCCATGTACTTCTCGTTCCCCTGCGGGGATGGGGGCCCCGGGAAGGCATTCGGGTCTGGGACTCATCTGTGGCTGTCGGATGTGCTGAAATCTCCGCCGCCCGATTACTGCGTCCGGTCCTTTCTCGCTCGCTCCGCCGGAATCCAGACCGCGGTGTTCATCCCCACCGATATGGGCGTCATCGAATTGGGGTCTGTTAGATCGATACCGGAGGACGTGGAAGTGTTGCGAATGATAAGATCGACGTTCTCAGCAGCCCCGCCGGCTGCTGTTGCAGTTAAGGTGATGGAGAAGCGGGACGAAACTACCACTGTTTCTGGTGGTTTTGGATTCAGTGGGGCACGTGCGGAGGACTATCCGAAGATCTTTGGGCAGGATCTGAACCCGGGCCGGTCTCAGATCAATGAGAAACTCGTCCTTGCAAAGCTGGAGGAGCGGCCATGGGATGTCTACACAAATGGTAATCGGACGCCCTTTCTGCACAGTAGGAAACCCATGCATGGTTCAAGCTGGAACCCAATCCATAACATGAAGTCGTCAGCCCCAGAGGCTTACCCATCTCAAATTCAGGCCAATAATCCCCAGAAATTCAGTAATGGTGTTGTGATGATGGGTAATGATGTCGATGCGACACATCGGGCATATGGTCACAGTAATGGGGTTAGGGATGAGCAGCGGATTAGCCAATTCCAACCGCAGAAGCAACAGCAGCACAGGCAAATTGATTTTGCTGGGACGACTTCAAGAGCCGCCTCTGTTATTGCCCGTCCAAGCGTTGTGGAATCAGAGCACTCAGACGTTGAGGCTTCCTGTAAGGAAGATCGGTTGGGCCCAGCCGATGAGCGGAGGCCGAGGAAACGGGGCCGGAAGCCCGCAAATGGGAGGGAAGAACCACTCAACCACGTCGAAGCAGAACGCCAGAGGCGCGAGAAGCTTAACCAGCGCTTTTATGCACTGAGGGCGGTGGTGCCCAACATCTCCAAGATGGACAAGGCGTCATTGCTTGGGGATGCCATCACCTACATCACTGAGCTTCAGAAGAAGCTCAAAGAGATGGAGTCCGAGAGGGAGAAGTTCGGGAGTGCGTCTCATGATGCAGCATCTGAGGCCAACTCTGCAGAGAACCGCAAGCAGGTCCCAGCACCAGACATCAACATCCAAGCAGCACAGGACGAGGTTGTTGTCCAGGTGAGCTGCCCTTTGGACACCCATCCTGTTTCAAAGGTCATGCATGCATTGCAAGAGGCGAAGATGTCTGTGGTTGAGTCGAAGATCTCTGCTGGCAGCGACACCGTTTTGCACACATTCGTTGTCAAGTCTCAGGGATCTGAGCAGCTGACCAAAGAGAAGCTGATTGCTGCATTTGCTCATGAATCGAATGCTTTGTAGCCATCACTTCCTGCTGGGTAGTGTAGAATTAGTAGAAAGGATGCATGGGAAGAAGCCTAGGGCTTTGTAGCCATCACTCCCTGTTGGATAGTGTAGAATCAGTAGAAAGGATGCATGGGAAGAGGCCGAGGTTTTCATATCGGCTGACTCTAGTGAAAAGGGTTTGAATGAAGTATCAGAGAAGTAGAAGGATTAGTATGTAGATTGACTGAGATTCGACCGCGGTGGTAAATGTCCGTTGCTCTTTGTATATTCATCCCAACTGCAGAACTAGCCTAGACAGCATAATTTATTAATCTGTAAGTTCATTCGCATTTCTCTTCTTCTTCTTTTTTATTATTATCAGTGATTTCATACTAAAGTTGCGAATTTAGGCCCTGTTTGGATGCATGGGTGAATTGAATTGCACACATCCAGTCTAATCAAATGGTCTTGCCAAAAAAATAATGATCCTTGCGAGCATTCATTTCACAATGAGGAAGTAGCCCTTGAATTGTATGTATGTTCCTTTCAGTTCCAACTTGGAGGTCATGTAATCGCAATTTGGGGCCTGGACCCTGAATACTAATGCTAAGGAAATTAAAATTTGGTTTTATTTCCACTTTATTCAACTCATAATTGCAATTATTTTGATATTGCATCCAAACACACCCTTGACTCGTATTTGATGCACTCCCAAAGCAACTTGGATTGAATACATTGCAAGGGTGTTTTCATTTTGAACCGAGCATTTGGGGCAGCTCAACAACCAAAACTCAAATGGGTGGGCTCACATTGTGCCCTGAAATAATGTTTTATCCGTTCGAAGTAGTTTTTGCAACAAAGGAAATATTGGTGTGGTGGAGATGAGCATCCCGCCCTCCCCATCACCCAAGTTGTTAAATCTAGACGCAACCTAGAAATTTGACTAATATAGTGATCTGATGTTCTGCCTAGTTTTGATTCTTCCTGGTTTTTTTGGCTGCCTTCTTTTCCTTTTTGCATTTCCTTCCATTACCAATCCTGTGACACGATGTCTTTCTCAGGTGATGTAGCTAACTATTGTTCGTTGCTCACAACTATCGCAGTCGAGAAAGTGTGGAGATTGTAGCAAGGCACTACCCTTTTCGCATATTACAATTATGGATTTGTATAAGTTGGGTTCAGGTATTTGGGATGAACTCATCGTTCTCATGTGGCATAGATATGACTGAAGTTCTTTCGATTCAGTGCAACATTCAGATACCTATGAAGGTTGCAGATCTCCTCTGCTAGTAATTGCTCTGATGTACGTACTGTCACGTGTTGGTAGTATTTTTGTAGACTGGTAGTGTACATACATATATGTTCACGAATCTACTAAAGTTCCAATAGACTCTATGAGTTCTTATTATTTTGTCTACATTTCATTGCATTCTTTGATGATTTTCCTAGTGCAATGCATTAAAATTGGCCAGTTGCTTTACATTGATTCTTACTTGGGTTGTTTTGCTCATTCATGTCTAGTTGTTAAGGGCAATAAACTCTGCCTAGTAGTGATGTCTGGTCTGGAGAAAAGATGAAGGCTGATGTCAAGTAGGTAGCTGCTGGTCGTTGAACTTTTGCAAAGCAATAGTAAGAAATAAAAATTGACCCCAAATAGCTGGGAAACGTGATGATGTAGTTAAGGACAATTGATATTTTTATCTGCAGCTGGATTCACTAGCAACATATTGGACTATTAGGGTTTGCTCTTTCCATATTGACGTTGTATCTGATAAATAGCACCCGATAAAGCAGGGAGTGACAGGAAGAGGATTCTCAGCCGTTGAGGACTTTGCTGGTGGGAAGCAGAATTGTGGGGTGTGATTGAGAACACGTTCATTGCTGGGAGAGTGCTCTTCTGCTGCTATATCCACCCTTTGTTTGAGTCCTCTCGAGGAGTGTCATTGTATTGATCTTGAGCTGGATGCATTGCGTTTTATAATGGAGTTGTTCTATGTTGCTGCTGGTCTCTGTTATAAGCATGGTTTTAAGACTCAGATAAGTCTGATGCGACTCGTCTAAGTCACCCTCAACTTAGGCGAGTTGCGACTTGACTCATGACTGAATGAGTTGGGTCAAGTTGGTAAATCTTTAGACCATGGTTAAAAGATTTCTCACCAATTTATTCCCCTCTTCTTCTGATGAGTTGGGGAGTTCATGCTAATGATCTGGCTCCATATTTTATCAGAATTGATTTGGTAAGGCTCCTATTTAGAATAATTGGGACCGGACTTGCCTAAATACTGAATCTTCTGTGGTTGTGTATCATTTATTTTATACACCAGCGGCATGTGTTCGGTTTTTGGCTGCATCAATCCCCCCCACCCAGGTGTGTTTGGTTGCACTTCATGATATATGATAACCAAATGCACATTGCCGCATTTATCTTGCAGTATTTGAAAACAATGTGTATATGTGTACATACGAATGAATGACGGATGCATCTTCTGTTACTCTTATTAAATTTCTCTGCTATGTTGTCAAAACCCCAATGCGAATGGTGTTGGACAAGATTGTACACCATGACCTAGGCTAGGCTGCCGGTCTGATTTTGAATCTCATATCTCTTGATTCTCATATTCTGTGTTATTCCACCTTCTGGGTTTTATGCTGTTTTCATAAACTTCCTTTCATGGTAACAGAAGCAAACCCCAAATCAAGACTTTCAGTCCATGTTCCTATGATCAATTTCTGTTCATGTTGGGGTATGTAATGCAGGTGGGCCTGCATCATGTGTTGCATACAAGACAGCAAGGTTGTGCAACCCATCCATGTTGCCACCCTCGCCATTGGGAGTGCTGCAGTAGTGTGCATTGAGGAGTTGTTGCAGGTGGGCCTGCATCAATGTGCTCTTGTAGATGTATCAGGGGTCGACAGATAGGAAAGAAAAAGGGGAGGATGTTAAAATGATTGATGTATCAGGGGTCTCGTAGATATTTATAGATAATTGAGATCTTCGGGATCGTACGGAGAGCCTGTTAGGATGCCCGCTAAGGAAAAAAAATTCACAATTTTCTCTGAACAGATGCTTAAGCATGGCAGCTGCTGAACTAAATATGAGATTGTGGTTAACTCAAGTGTCCAACGGGTGTGAAATTTCACATGTTTTTTTGGCAGCGAGTCTGTTAAATTGTTCGGATTTTCAAAAACTTCTTGTAATTTATCACGTGTGTGAGGTGATCCAGCAAGTAGGGCTGCTGATGGGTCGGATAAGGGTCTGATATTGCAATATCCGCATGCGGCCCCGCTTAAAATAAAAAGTGGGTCGTTAAGGGTCTGATATTGCAATATCCGCATCCGGCCCCACTTAAAATAGAAGTGGTGTAATCACGTGAAACATTTGAATTTGGTAAAGATTCCATGTCCGAAGTTGAGTAATCGGGTAAAGCTTTTGAATTGGATCCGAGATCCCATACTAGAATTTTGACTTTTTGGTGTCGGATATCTTGGGTATTCTGCCAAACGGATATCCATTGCTAGCCTCAGGTGTAGCATGCCCTACCAATACCATAGGACGGTGATCTCTGTTGATATGATAGACCTTACTGCAGATGTAGCATAGGCTAAACAATTTCTAGGTTAAGCTAACTACATCCATCTTATCACATGTTCATCATCTAAGCCTTATCAATCTGATTTATTATTATTATTATTATTATGATTATTATTATTATTGCTGCTGCGAATGCTATTACTATTGGGGTGAGGAAGAGCGAGAGAAATGAAAGTGCGTGGGATACTTTTGGAGGAAGGAAGAGAGATTTTTTAAAGGGGGAAGAAAAAAGGGGAGAAAAAAAGAAAGGATGCGGCAACAGTACTCGTCAACGGCGCATAACCTATATATATATATATATATATATATATATATATATATATATATATATATATATATATATATATATATATATGGAAAAGGTTCTATGCGGTCGAGCTCATGGGAACTTTCCATGAGGTCAAGCTGTGTGGGCCCCACCATGATGGGTGTCGAACATCTACCTCATCAGTTAGATGCACCATTCCATGATGGGCCTAGGGCTTAAAAATCAAATCAATCCCTAACTTGTGTGGGCCACACCACATACAAAAGTTGAGAGGGGTTAGCCTCCATTAAAACATTCATAATCATTTTTTGGGCCCACCAAGATGTGTTTCACAAATCCAGCCCATCCATTATGTGTGACCCATTTGGATGAGGGATCGGACCAAGTTTCAGATGCATCTAAATTTTAGGTGGGCCCCACCAAGTGTTTATATATGTTTTAGGCATGTCTCCACATGACTTTAGATGGTATGGCCCACCTGAGTTCCTTATACGGTTGATTTTTGGCTTGTCCCATAATTTAAAGGGGACCCATCAAATACACGGTGTTGATGTTCACCACACATCACGGTGGGGCCCACACAGCTCGACCTCATGGAAGACCTTTTCCCATATATATATACACACACACACAAGTTTTAGGTCCACCACTGGTTTGGCCTAACATCCTTACGTAAGACAGTGAATTAGATGTACACAGGGATGTTACATAGTAATTACAGTGGCCCCACATAACGTTTTTTGAATGAGCTTGTCATGCATGCTTCATGTGAGCACGAGAGGAGAGAGGGGGAGACTCGCACGTGAAACAGGAGTAGTAGGAGCGGGTAAAATCCATGCCATTCGTTTATGTAGCTAAAAATTTAACCCATGTGCTCATAAGCATATATAGATAATAAAAAATTTGAAAGTACCACTTATTTATGTTGAGAATCTCACCTGATGTCTCGTAGAACCTAAAAGGCCATGACGATCGTAAAACTAGGCATGGCTCAAATTGACCATGGCTCCTTCGCCATCATCCACAGTAAAGAATCATTTGAAATTTTACTTTAAAATGTTATTAGTTAGGTAAATTGTAAAAATACATCCATAATTGGATAATCAAAGGTTGATGATCCCAACAAAATTACTAACTCAGGTAAAATTGCAACAAAAAAGAAAAAAAAAAAAAATTAAAAATGGATGGCATGAGCATCCACAGGAAGATTCCTGCAACAACCTCTGTGGGGGCCATGGTGGTGTATTAATTATATCTATGCCGTCCATTTATTTCACCATCTTATTTTCAAGGGTGTGAGCTCAAACATGAAACAGATTCAAATCTCAAGTGGACCACAGCACAGTAACGGTGGGGCTTATGACACCCACTATTAAAACCTTCTTAAGGCCTACCTTGATATTTATTTGCCACCCATCCGTTTATAAGGTAAATCTGACCTGAACTGGATTAAGGGAAAACACAAAAATCATCTTAATCCAAAACTCCAGTTGCTCCTAAGAAGTTTCTAATGTTGGGCGTTCAAACCCCACTGTTTCCTGACCAAACAGATGAACAGTGGATATAAGATGGGCCCACAGAGCTTAGGGCTGCATTAATGCAGAAATGCCGTGCAATGTGGCACACGTGGAGTTTTGGTCCAGTCATCAGTTGGGTTGGACTGCCAAAATTCTCTGGCCCAGAAATCGAGTTGGTCTAAACATCCGGATGACCTCACGTGTGCATTGAATATGAACAGCTGCTCTTCTCTCTCTTGCTTCTTTTTTTTTTTTTAACCATCCATTTCCGTATTCACATATGGCCCACCTGATGAGTGGACTGATCTAACCCGTGTTTGGAAACGTTCAGCATCTTCTGAATGGCCTGGATCTCACACACGTGCATCCCAACAGCACGCACGCGGTGAATCGTCTCCTCAACCTCGCACCCAAATTTCTGCAGCACTCTTAACTAGTATTTGATCTCAGTCTACCAAATCTTACAGGCTTCTCAAGTGATTCAGCCAAAATAGACCCGAAATCTGAACCGTTCATCTGATAGTCCCTGCCTGATTCACACGGGTTGGATTAAATCCAGGGTATGGGCCGATCTTCATTTACGAATATAAGAATCCAAATGGACCTCTGTGGGCCACTGTAATGTCCATTAGTTGCCAAAGCTAGCATCAGGTGAGTCTTGTAAGGATGAATAGACAAACCAAATAGCAGCACGATTCAAAGCTCAGGTGGGCTACACGGCGTTGAAGGCATGGGGAAGATGAGGTGGCGAAACTTATGGACGGATTGGATCTAACACACGCATCATGGTGGGCCCCACAAGTTTCTGCATTTGCACTGGCTTCCTACCATAGTAGTCGCTGTAAAGGATAACAGTCCAATCCAAAGAGTCCTTAAACCTGGAAATCGTATTACCAAAAAAATGTACGATATACCGTACTTTTATAACCATCCATTTTCATTCAACAAGAACCCCACCAACAGTATGCTTTGGACCGTCAGGTCATTGTGATTTTTGGAATGGTCCATCTAGCCTACCAGATGGATGGTTCTGATCTCGCACCTGCTTAAACTGAGTTATCAAAGAACAAGCACGGCAGCACAATCTTAGGTCCTGGATCATCTATTGTTACGTGAGAGTTGCTGGGAACCGTCCGATCCTTTACCTGACCCATCATTAGTAAATCCATGTGGTGTCCCATACTGGCTCTGCACATGTTAGATCCATGTGAGCGGAACCCAAGTCAGCGGGTGGAATGCGTGATGCCACGTCCCAACTTCACATGCCACGCGTTAGAGCCGTGTTGACGATGCCAATGTATCTCTTCTTTAGGTGGGCCGTACGTTTGAAGTAGTTAGTGGGGGCATATGAAGATGATCACGTGACTTTGTATTGAAGCTGGTGGTGGTGGGCATCAAAAGGAGGTTGATTTACGGACGTAACCCTACTTTATTCAGCGGCGATTTGTTTGTGAGGGATGTGCACAGCCCATGTGATGTGACCAAAGGCCAGTAAACGAGAAGAATGTGTTCCTCATTTCCTCATCACACATTGTATTGGGACTTGGATTGCGTCTGTGAAAAGAAATTGCCACCTGTACATATCAGACCCACACTGGATTATTACCGTAAAGAATTTTACTTTTTCACCGTAGGTGGACACATATGTACGTACTTTTTCGTTGGCGCTAAAAAGTGGTGTATTCCATAGATGTTCTTTCTCTGCTTTTTGGTAATAACCTTTTTTTTAGAAAAAAAAATAATAATAATAAAAATAAAAGAGTTTCTTTCAACATAGATCTTATCTTTCAAGGATATTGTTAATAACCCCTTGTAATTACATTATTATCAAATACTCCCCTTCCTCTTTACAACCTTAGTAAAAGTTTAATTTTGTTATTTTTAGTTAACTTATTAGGTAAGTTGAAAGAGGAAATGATTATTTTCCCCCAGTGACCTCTCTAACTTCTATCTACATCCCTCTTTAATTCCATACGATCGGCCCCTTCATTTTAGTATTTTAAGAGCTTATTTTTTAAATACCTTATATTCTGAATTAAGATGATTTTGAATCCTCACTTGTATTTGGTATCTTGAAATTTGAATGTAATGGATTGCAAGAATAAAAATGTATAAGAGTTTAAATTTCATTATTAAATTGACTTCTATATCACTAATCAGTGTACATAAATAATGTTTGATTGAATGATTGTAATAAGCTAGCTCATTTAAATATACATTTTAACCAAAAAAAATGATAAAATTTAAAGTCTTAGGTAGGTTACAAGCATAAGATCAAGAATTACAAATGAGTGACTAACCAACATTTTTCTATTGTTGATTTATAAGGCCAATATTTAAAATGCTTAAAGTATTATATTGATGTAATTTTAGTGATGCAATTGATAAGTTGATTGTTTTAGAATATCATCAACATGCTACGTACGTGTAATGGAATAGTAGCCTAATTATATATTTGTTGCATGTGCAACTTTTGTACCTTTAAAAATGAGTTAAAAAAATTAATAATTTTGAATTACAGCAAAAGAAATGGATTACAAAATACAATAAAAATAAGTATTTGAAATACCTTCAATTCCAAATACTTTCCAATTCATGTTCCCAAATAACCTTTGGATTCCGAAAACACTCCAATGTATGTTGTTAAACAACCCCTTCAGGTTTTAGGGCATTGGGTTTAAAAGTTTTTATTTTTTAGATGATAAATATAGGGGTATTTTTGTCCTTTTCTTTTAAAAACTACTATACTAATCCCATAAGAGGAAGTAACCAAAGGCTTAGTTTGCACATGTACGACAAAATGAATGAGCCTTCTTTAAAAATGCACAAGCATAAACAAATTTTATCTTTTTTTGTAGTATCTAAAAGAAGAAGGCAATTATGTGCTAAAAAGTCAAAGTAAGTTTAAGTGTATGGTTTATTGGAATGAAAGAGCTCTATCATCGACACATTTGCAAGCCCACCCAAATGAATGTGTCTAATAAGGACTGATCCTAAAGAGGAAAATGGGCCTAAGAACAGTAGATCCTTCAAGTGCCACACATATTTTGAATTACATTGATCTGGGGATTGGGATTTTACAAATACACATTCAAGAAGGGTTTTTTTCAATATCTCAGAAAGAGAGGGGGTTTTATGCAAAAATTTTAAAAAAGAAAGTATGCATCATTCCCTTGTTAGAATAAAAGAGCTCTGTTCCTGCACCTGACTCCACACGACCAGATGGACATGTCTGTCCGGACTGATCTAACAGAGCCTCGTGGAAATGAGACTATCGAAAAGAAAAACAAGAGGCTGGCAGAGACTAATCCTTCATCGGTCATCCGTATTTTGAATAACATGATCCGAATTTTTTCCTACATGTGGTGTCTTGCCAGGTGTGGGCCCATGTAGCAAGAGCCCTTACAAGAGCTTCACACCTTATGCAAAATACTAAAATTATCCAACTGTCCACTCCTGCTCCTTTACAAGTACTTATGGTAAGCATATCTACAAGCGCTGTAGGTGGGACCCACCAAGGTGTATCTATGGTATCAAACCCGTCCAGGATGGTGGCCCATCATGAAAGTTGGATGCCTCGGAGAACAAGATCTTTTGGACCACCATCAGAATTTAGAAATATATGAAGTGTTGTGCATTTTTATTTCTATTTTGTCAGTCCCTTGGTGTCTTGTCTGCCAGCCAACCAGTGATGGGATGGCCCCAAAAACATGTCTGTTGGTAAGTTGCACCATAGCAAATAATGGAAAACCATCCAAATATGGGTTTGGAATGGTTTGATTTTTTAGACTTTTAACATTTCATATGACAACGGACTCCTATTATACAGGTTGAATGCATTAAACACGCAGGTGGACCGCAATAATATAAGCTTATTCTACTAACGCTATTGGACAACCTATCTCTACCTAAGATTAGTACTGCAAAACGTAATTGTTTGCATTTCTTTGTTTTTTTTTTTTTTTTAACAGAAAGGTCTCAAAATATATTCTACCTTTGTATTTTAAAGTGGTGGCACAATTCATGTTCAGCACACTTATACAGGAGTGATACATACTCGCTTAAAGGGACACTATTTGCACTTATCTAATGTGATACTATTTACGCTTACTTCTCAACGACACGTGACCTTACAAAGGCCGAAAGGAAACCTTAGACAGAGCCATACATCTATACCGAAAAGGGTGATCATCATTTGAAGGTATATCACCAACGTAAGCCACACACACAACTACTAACATGTTAAGGATGTTTCTAAAAATGATCTGTCAATGCTGAATTCTTCGGAGTCCAATATATGTATGGTATGGTTGTCCCAGATGAATCCAACAGGAAAAATCTTCCAAATGCACATTGGAAATCCTATCAAAGGCGGCAATAAACTAGGAGTGCATTTTGAAAAGTTATCAAAAATAGATACGAATCACATGTGATGACATTGCCGAGCAAGAATTTCGAATCTTAATAAGATACAATCACTATGTAATCAGAATTAACGCATAAACATTGAGATTTGTGCACGACTAACACCTGATCGTTGTAACAATTGGTGGCAGCATAGTCAGGCAAATCTTCATAAATCTAGTTATAATCTAGCTAGTTCTGCACTCAAGGTCATAAGTGTTTAACCAACCCTATTTGAATACAACAATGGCGTGTCCAACACTAAATCTATTTGCATAACTTGGGCCGTTCATAGCACCTATAACCAGTGTCTAGATTAAATAGCAACATAAAGTATTTGATAAGTAATATTAATAAAAATAAAAATAAAAATAAATAAATAAAAAGAAGCTTTTTTTCTTCAATTTTGACATTTAAAATGTTATGATACAGGTCAACATTTTCGTATCACATTTGTGTTTGAAATAGGGCTGAAAGTTGGGCTGGTTCAACCCAATCGACTTGTGACTGGCATGACATTAGGTTGGGCTCGAGCAGAATGCATCGGGTTTGATCTCGAGCTTGGGCTATACAAACACCAACCCATAAAACTTGGGTCAGGCTCGAGTTGAGGTCTCAGGTTGCCAACCCAAACTTGAACACAATCGATATATAAGTTACTTATAAATTATAGTTGAGTATAGATCATCTGTGTTGGAGGCATATAAAATTCCAAGGCTACCAGGTTTCATTGGTCCAAGTCATTTCCAATGACTCAAGCTAACAAGATACGCCAAACTTCTCTCTCCCAAATAGATTGAGTGCTACACGACACAACCTTTAAAAGAGTAGTCCTATATTTTAGCTTATTTGTTTAAAAAAATTAAGTTCTTTATAATAAATAATTACATGTATAATTAATAAAATCATAGGTACAAAAAATAAGACGTGTATTGAAGTATAATAGATTAATATAATAACAAAAATATTAGCATATATCTATCGGCTAACCCAACCGAGCCTGCTTGGGTTGGGCTTGGATCGAGAATTCCTAACTTGGGGTTAGGTTGGGTTGAGTTAAGGTTAAGGTACAAGAATCTTAAGTAAGGCTAGGATTAAGCACCAAGCCACCTAACTTTGAGCCCTAGTTTGAAAGAATAAAAAAGTTTTACTCTTCTATCAAAGTATGAAAGAAAAAGAGGCACACAATTTACCAGGTCATTCTCTTATCTTTCAAGTAGGTGTAAATGTCTAGTCTGCATAAACTCAGCATTTCCCCTATTACCCTCAATCCAAGCAGACATTTACAAAATTAGGAGAAGAAAATAATAATAATAATTGTTATGGGGAGATCCGAGCCCACGATGAAACGCTAGTCCGAGCGCCAGTATGAGCTGATTCACTGTCATGACGTCCGAGGCACGACCCGTCCGACCTGATACGAGCATCCTGTGAAGATCCGAGCACATGTAAAGTCCGAGGCGACGAGAGCCTCGGAGAATAGAGTCTCCCGCTTCGGTTCGGACCAGCAAGATTGGCTCGGACCTATAAGATCAGATCGGTTATGAAGTTCGCTCGGATCTGGGAACCGCCCTTATCCAACCGAACAAGCGTAGAGGCAAACGGTCGGACGAGCCGAGCCGAGCATATACTCCGAGGCGTATATTCTATTTGACAAACATGGAAACTGCCATAATTGAACGTGTCACGCCCCAAACTCAAAAATCGGATTCATAGGAATCCCGATCACCGAATCCGGTGCTGACAGCCCCCGTAGTACCCCATTCTCTGGTCCCGGCTTACATATGCCAGATTTTGATCCTGGAATCCTACAAGGAGGATTTTTCAGTGTACATTTATCTCGTAATGAGCATAACCACAAGATTACCCAAATCATAAAGGCAACATCATCATCATATATCCACTAATGTAATCGTTTGAATACAATGTTAAAAGGGAAATACATCTCTCTCTCTCTCTCTCTCTCTCTCTCTCTCTCTCTCTCTCTCTCTATATATATATATATATATATATATATATATATATATATATATATATATATATATATATATATATATATAATCAAAACTTCAGAGGTCCGCTACATGCTCCAAGCTCAACGCTACTGCAACTTAACGCCACCTGCACGCATCTATCATGCATAAGCTTATAGAAAGCTTAGTGGGTGGTGAAAGTGTGTGCACGAGATAAGTGCCAAGTAAGCAATATTAGAGTAATCGGAGTAAGCAGAAATACTTGGCCGAGTCAAATAGGTTGAATCACTTGGCCGAGTCTCACTTGGCCGAGTCAAATAGGTTGAATCACTTGGCCGAGTCAAATAGGCTAAATCACTTGGCCGAGTCTCACTTGGCCGAGTCAAATAGGTTGAATCACTTGGCCGAGTCAAATAGGCTAAATCACTTAGCCGAGTCTCACTTGGCCGAGTCAAATAGGTTAAGTCACTTGGCTGAGTCTCACTTGGCCGAGTTAAATAGGTTGAATCACTTGGCCGAGTCTCACTTAGCCGAGTCAAATAGGTTGAATCACTTGGCCGAGTCAAATGGGCTAAATCACTTGGCCGAGTCTCACTTGGCCGAGTCAAATAGGTTCAATCACTTAGCCGAGTCTTACTTGGCCGAGTCAAATAGGCTGAATCACTTGGCCGAGTCAAATAGGTTGAATCACTTGGCCGAGTCAAATAGTCTAAATCACTTGGCCGAGTCTCACTTGGCCGAGTCAAATAGGTTGAATCGCTTGGCCGAGTCTCACTTGGCCGAGTCAAATAGGTTTAATCACTTGGCCGAGTCAAATATTTTAAATCACTTGGCCGAGTCAAATGGGCTAAATCACTTGGCCGAGTCTCACTTGGCCGAGTCAAATAGGTTAAATCACTTGGCCGAGTCAAATAGGCTAAATCACTTAGCCGAGTCTCACTTGGCCGAGTCAAATAGGTTGAATCACTTGGCCGAGTCAAATAGGCTAAATCACTTGGCCGAGTCAAATAGGCTAAATCACTTGGCCGAGTCTCACTTGGCCAAGTCAAATATGTTGAATCACTTGGTCGAGTCTCACTTGTATTTTGAGATCCGACCCATACATATGTTAGCATAGAGATAGGTGAAGGGAAAACCAAATATCAGCTTGGGTGGGAACCACTGTTGCTCCTAAGAAGTTTTAAACGGTGGGTGCCACTGTACCCCATTACTATTGCAAATGGTGGGGTCCACTTGAACTTTAGATCACACCCATTTACCCCATGTCCAAAAATGATCTCCCAGATGGTTAGAAGGTTTGGATACAACACATGCACCATGGTGGGTCCCATCAAGGTGGGATCTACACGATGACTGCAAGCTAGGGATCTTGTTGATGTTTGGGTTTCTTGCAAACAGGCCCATCCAAGTAGGTGGACGGTCCTGCTGCTGTTGCCATGGTGCAACCCACCCATCATCAGATCTGGGTCGTGCAGATGGACGGCAAGGTTGTCCCACTTGTGGACAGCGTGGATAAACTCATATATCAGGTGGGTCACAAATAGAGGAGAGAGAGAGAGAGGAGCACCCACCTTGGATCTCTTCATCCTTCATCCATCAACGCGTTCTATAGCTCCAAAGATCGTGATCTAACGATTGAGATGAGGCTTTGATGTTAGAGATGGGAGGTATGAAGGTGGGCCACACATGGCTTTTCTCATGGAGCTTGGACGTGGGTTGCTTGGAGAATGAGGGAGAGAGGGATGAGAGAGAGTGGTTGTAAGAGAGAGAGGGATGGGTGAATGATGGGGTGATGGGTAAAGTGAGTGATGGGTGTACTTTGTGTAAGAGAGTGTTGACTTTAAGAGTTGCTTGGGGAAGAGTGTGAGGTGATGTGTACTTGACATGTTGAGATTAATGGAATGATGGATTGATAGATTGATGTGACATGTCGTAGAGATTCTCTTGGGTTTCGCAACGCACCGCGTTTTTCTCGCACCGAACGCTGGCCTGCATCTCCTGACTAGGGTATCGCCTCGGCGCGCGAGTTGCGACATCGGAATCGCAGTAACGGCGCGGTCACTATGTTAATGGTCTTGGGTTGAGTCGATACGGGTTGACGGCATATGAATCAGAGTCACGCATAAGTATCGGTTAAGGGTCGAAGGTTGCCGAAATTCGACCGGTAAGACCGCGAAAGTCTAAGGAACGGTACGGACTAAGATACGGGTCTTACAGAACGTGACTGATAACTTCGCTCGCAGATACATATTACTCGCCTGATACGCTGCGTAATCAGCAGATTGTGGGCAGTATCTCCATGATCTGAAAATCCCCTTAATCGTGTCGAGATTATCAGATCCAAACCATTGTACAGGAAAGTATAAATAGCACACGACACCGTGTCTACAGGTACGCAATAGCGAATGCTCTCTACTCTACTCACTACTTAGACCCCGATTCCCTTGGCCTGACTTAGGCATCGGAGGGTCCCCCGGCCTAGCTAGGGTTACCTTTGCCTGTTCTCTTGGTGCAAGTTCCAGAGGAGATACGTTGAAGTGAGGGAGACGTGGAGGAGAGCCCGACCAAATTTTGACATGAATATTTTTTTACGCCGTTTGTGGGAATCTGAGACTAAAAGTCAAGTTCTCGTTTCTCATCTCCTAAGCAATGATGAGGAAAAAGAAGGTTGCGGTTATGGAACTGGAACCAAACGAATGAACTCGGTCATCATCACCACTTCACGTCGAATCCGCGTCAGGACCTTCCCAATGTTCTCGCAATCGATCGAGTAAATATCGCGCCATGCAGAATGAAATTCAGGCCCTACGCGACGAGATAAATATAATGAAACAGCAGAGGGAGACAGAGTCACGTCCGATTGAGGAAAACCCCGTTCTCGAGCCGGTGGGTTTATTCGTGGAGACTCGCTCTATTTCGAGGAGTGTGAGACCTGAAGCTCCCCAACATTCGTAGGCGCCGCGTTCGGATCAAAATCCTCCTGTGGCGCGTGCTGAAGGATCCGCAGGAATGCCACTACTCGAACCCCTACAACCATCTATTCAGCCACCTCCACTCTGCCACCCACGGATCTTCGTCATCAATTAGAACGGAGGAGAGAAAGAAGAACTCCGAAGATTGAGGACGCCCCAGAGGTCATCGCTGAAAATAAAGATCCTTGGGAGGCACGATTTGCGAAACTAAAGGATCAGTTCTTGACATTGGAGAAAAAGCAACAGCAATCGACAGTTTCGGCTACGATCCAGGGGATGATGGAAGTGACCGAGCCTCCCTTCACCCCTGTCATCATGGCTGAGGTGATGCCGCAGAGGTTTCAGATTCCTCATGTCATCCAGTATTCAGGATCTAGGGACCCATCCGAACATCTGGAAGCCTACCGATCATGGATGCAAATCCAGACCGCAACGGATGTGATGATGTGTAGAGGGTTTTTTATTACTCTTATGGGGTCCGTTTGGATTTGGTATCGTTAACTTAAACCAAACTCCGTGGGCGCTTTCACAGTATTAAGTCGACTATTCCTTACGCAGTTCGTAAGCGGTAAGAGAAGTCGAAAACTCAACACTCATCTGCTTACCATCAAAAAAGCTTTGAAAGAATCGTTGAAAGACTACATCGCCCGTTTCAATGAAGAAGCATTGTAGGTCGAGGACTATGATGACAAGATGACACTTGCTGTCATTATAAGTGGACTAAAGGAAGGAAAGTTCGCTTCCTCCATCGGAAAGAATCCGCCGAAAATGCTAGCAAACTTCATGGTGAAGGCTCAGAAGTATACCAATGCCGAGGAGTTCACTAATGCTTATAAAGGTACGCAAGTAACTGACTAGACAAACAAAGGAAAGAGGCTTAGGAACGAAGACTCTCATCCAAATGGTAAAGGGGCAGACGACCGCGCTTCCTGCAATCGTCGACCGAGACGCAGGCCATAAGGAAAATTTCATTCTTATACTCCTCTTAATACGTCTACCGAGCAAATTCTATTAGATATCCGAGGAGACAAGCTACTTAATTGGCCAGTCTGCATGAGGGCTGACCTAGAGCATCGGGACAAGCGAAAATTCTGTCACTTTCACCGGGATCATGGTCACAACATGGACGATTGCTTGGACCTAAAAGACGAGATTGAATCCCTCATTCGCAAGAGACATTTACGTCGATACACTAAAAAAGATAAGTTCGTTCGAAGAGAGGAACGACTGCGAGAACAGCCGAACAACCCCCTATAAGAACCCGTTAAAATTCGTACTATCTTCGGGAGCTCAGCTGGGGGAGGGGATTCAAACAGGGCTCGAAAAGTCCATTCCCAGAGATCCGAGCCGGAACACCACGTTCACCTGGCGAAACGTTCCAGCAAGGAACTCTGAGTCACTCCGTGCAGCCTGACTTTCACGGAAGATGACGCACGCGGGATCCAGCATCCGTACGATGACGCACTAGTGGTCACGATGACCATAACAAATCACAAGGTATATCACATTCTGGTCGACACTGAAAGTTCGGCCAATGTAATATACTCTGAAGCGTTCAAAAAGATGGAAATTCCACGGTCACGACTCCGACCCGTGAAGACTCCCCTACACGGCTTCGCTGAAGAGAAAGTAATCTCCGAAAGAGCCATCTCCCTCCTAGTAACAGCAGAAGAATGGTAGCATTAAGTCACACTTCTTATGGAATTTTTGATTGTCAATGTTCCTTCTGTCCATAATGTAATCCTGGGCCGACCCTCCCTCAACGCGATAAGGGCGGTTGTCTCAACTTACCATTTGATGATGAAGTTTTCAGCTTAAGGTGGGATCGGTTATCTCCGAGGTGACAAATGCGAGGCCCGCAGGTGTTATGCGATAGCAGTTAGAAAAAGAACCGTCAAATAGGCGCTCGTCATGGATGCCTTAAACCCCCGAGGACCGACAGGAAGCTTATCAGTCGATGATCTAAAAAAAGTTCCCCTCGATGAATCAGACCCGAGCAAAACTGTTTAGCTCAAGTCATCATTGAATTCTAAGCAGAGTAACGCATTGTTAGCCTTCTTGAAACAGCACTGAGATGTCTTCGCATGGTCACACGCAGATATTTCAGGGATCTCTCCGAACGTGTTGGTTCATAGATTGAATGTGGACCCATATCATAAGCCAGTGAAGAAAAAAAGAAGGTCGTTCGATGCCAAACGATATGAAGCCATAGCCGAGGAGGTCTCCGTCCTTCTCGATGCGGGTTTCATAAAGGAGGAATATTACCCTGACTGGATCGCGAACGTCGTGCTCGTCAGGAAATCTAATGGAAAGTGACGGGTTTGTGTAGATTATTCAGATCTGAATAAGGCGTGCCCTAAGGACAGTTTTTCGTTGCATCGGATCGATCAACTGGTGGACAGCACAGCTGGACATGAGTTGCTTTCATTTTTAGACGCTTATTCCGAGTACAACCAGATCGCTATGTATCTCCCAGACAGGCAGAAGACTACCTTTGTCACGGACAAAGGGCTCTACTGTTATCAGGTCATGTCATTCGGCCTGAAGAACGCTGGGGCAACATATCAGAGGCTGGTGAATCAGATGTTCGCCAGACAGATTGGGCACGGAAGTGTACGTCGACGACATACTAGTGAAAAGTACCAGAGCCTCCGACCACCTTACCAATCTCGGAGAAACGTTCAACGTCCTCCAAGAGTACCAGATGAAGTTGAATCCCGCTAAGTGTATTCGGAGTTGAATCGAGAAAGTTTCTTAGTTTTTAAGTTAGGCAGCGAGGTATCGAGGCCAAGCCGGATAAGATCAAGGCTCTCCTCGATATAAACTCACCTCGAACCATTAAAGAAATACAGTGTCTCACGGGAAGAGTTGCAGTGTTGGGACACTTCATATCCAGGGCTACAGACAAATGTCTTTCCTTCTTCCAGCAACTAAAGGGTCACAAGAGGGCGGAGTAGACACCGGAATGCGAACAAGCCTTCCAATAGTTCAAACAGTATTTGAGTTTGCCTCCTCTCTTGTCTAAGCCTGAAGAAGGGGAGCCCTTGTTCCTCTACCTCGCAGTTTCGGCTTCAGCTGTCAGTTTGGCCCTGATAAGAAAAGTCAGAAGCAAGCAATACCCCATATACTATGTGAGCAAAGTCATGGTACCACCGGAGACAAGATATCAATCCTTGAAAAAGCCGGTGCTCTTCCTTGTTGTCTCAGCTAGAAGATTACGGCCGTACTTTCAGGCCCATAGTGGTGCTGACCGACTCTCCTCTGAGGCAAGTCCTCCAGAGACCATAGGTCTTGGGTCGGATGACCAAATGGGCGAATGAGCTCGGAGAGTTCGACATTCAATTTCGCCCTAGGGCAGCAATCAAGGGTCAAGCTGTAGCCGATTTAATCACTAAATTCATAACTCCGAGTGAAGAGCAAATCAGTAAGGAAGTCGAGATGACACCGCCCGTTCGGTTGAGCAACCAAGAAGCAGTGTCGGATCCGGGATGGGTCCTTTATGTTGATGAGTCATCCAATGTCAAAGGGGCAGGGGCCGGTGTCGTCCTGGTTGCACCCGATTCAATAATAATCCAGTACGCAATCAGACTTGGATTCAAAGCTTCTAACAATGAGGCCAAATATAAAGCGTTGTTAGCTGGACTCAGGCTGGTAGCAAGTCTGGGTGTTCAAACTCTGCAAGTCCGTTGTGATTCGCAGCTGGTAGTGAATCACATCTCTTCGGAGTATGAAGCCAGAGAAGTCAGAATGATCACCTACCTCGAAGAGGCGAGGAAACTGATCGAGAAATTCTGGAGTTGCATCATTCAATAGATCCCTAGAGCTGAGAACTCATGGGCCGATGCCTTAGTAAGACTCGCCTCAGCATATGAGAGAAAGATCCCGCGTTTTGTTCCCTTCAAATTCATCGAGCATCCGAGCATTGGCCAGTCGGAGAAGGTCAATCATGTTCAGTCTATTCCAAGTTAGATGGACCCGATTTTTAATTATCTATTGTCCAGCGAAATCTCCTCAGACAAGATAGAGGCGAGGTGACTTAGGGTCAGAGCGGCCCGGTACGTCATATTGAAAGGAGTGTTGTACAAGAAAGGGCATTCTCAGCCTTACCTTAGATGCCTCCGACCGGATGAAGCCGACTATGTGATTCGAAAAATTTATGAGGGAATCTACGGAAACCACTCTGGCAGTCGAGCCCTATCAAACAGGACTCGAAGGATTTTGTTCGAAAGTGCGACAAATGTCAACGTTTTGCACCCGTAGCGAGGCAACCAGCAGAAGAGATGACTCCCATGAGCGGGCCATGGCCGTTCTCCCAATGGGGGATCGACATCATCGATCATTTGCCTACAGGGAAGGGACAAGCTAAGTTTACCATAGTTGCAGTTGACTACTTCACCAAGTGGGCCGAGGTCGAGCCTGTCGCGAAGATCACCGAGCAAAGAGTAATCGATTTTGTGTGGAAAAATATCATCTGTCGGTTCAGAATCCCATGAACCATTGTATCTAATAACGGTCAACAATTCGATAATGACAAGTTTCGTGATGTGTCAAAGACTTGGCATCATAAATGCTTATTCATCTCCTCGGCACCCGCAGTCAAATGGACAGGTGGAAGCGATCAACAAGATTATCAAGCACCATCTCAAAATAAAGCTAAAAAAGGTAAAGGGTAACTGGGTTGAGGAGCTCCCCTTCGTCCTTTGGGCTTACAGGACCACAGTCCAGACCTCAACCGGTGAAATCCCGTTTTCATTATCCTACGGCTCGGAAGCAATGATGCGAGTAGAAATTGGACTCCCTACGGCACGAGTGAGGAACTTCGAAGAGAACCGAAATTCTGAGTAGATCGCCGCTAATTTGGATTTACTTGAGGAAGTCAGAGATATTTCCAAGCTCCGAGCAGCAGTTCGACATTAACCAGTCGCGCGTTTCTACAACTCGAAGGTTAAGATCAGGCATTTTCGCCCTGGGGACTTGGTCCTTCGTCAGGTCTTCTAGAACACAGCCGAATCGAGAGTAGGTGCACTCGGATCTAATTGGGAAGGACCATATCGCGTGGTCAGATCTACCAAATCGGGTTCGTATAACTTGAAAACCTCAAATGCCGTCAGCTCCCTCATCCTTGAAATGCTGAGCACCCGAAGATTTACTACCCAAGATGAGCTAGCCTTTAAGGCTCCTAATAAAGTGTACGCCTCCGAGGGACTAGCCTTTAAGGCTTTTAATAAAAGTTTCAATTCTACTTCACGAATGTCTACTCAATTGCCTTATCGATACGAGCCCGAACTTAATAGTCTGATCCTTTTGAGAAGGGGTTGGAACCTAATCCTACAAAGGTTCAGCAAGCCATTCCCTTGAGGGAGAAAGTTCAATAATGACCCGACTCTCCAATGGAGAACTCGGTTCATCATATGAGAGAATGAAAGGTCCTCGCCAGACAAGCGACGTGTCACGCCCCAAACCCGAAAATCGGATTCACATGAATCCCGATTGTCGAATCCGGTGTCGACAGCCTCCGTAGTGCCCCATTCTCGGCTTCTGATAATCTAATGCTAGATTCCGATCCTGGGATCCTACAAGGAGGATTTTCAGAATGAATTTTTTTTTGTAAAGGAGCATAACCACAGACATAACCAAGACACAAAACAACATCACCACATATCCACTATAACAACAATTTTTAAGTACAATACGGAAAGGGAAATACAAGGTGATCAAAAAGCTCCAAAAGGTCCTGATGTGCACACCTGTCTCAGCGCTGCTGTCGTCCAACGCTACCTGCACGCAACTATCGTGCATAAGCTTACAAAAGCTTAGAGGGTGGTGTAAGTGTGTGCGTAAGGCAAACGCCAAGTGTACAGTATCAGAACAATGTGGAAGTATGCGGTAAGTCCATGAATATACCAAGGCTGTGTAATACAAGGCATGATGCGAGATATGAATGCCATCGGCCACACCGATGCAATGCAAGGCCTACATAGCCAAATGTCATATGCGAAATGCAATCCAAGCAAGTCGGTTCTCCTCAAATGCGTATATCAGTACAGTTCCTCTCTGGATGTCACCGGGGTCCAATACACATGCAGAGACTGCCACCTCCCTAGCTGCACAGTCAAGCAAGCGGATAAGACCTCACTATCCGCCTAACCAGTAGTATGCCAATACCTACCCGGCTCGTCGATAGCGGACTCATTTACGAGCTAGTCAAACTCAGCCTAGCTTATAGCCCTCTCACTCAGGCGGATAAGGCCACACCCCCTTCCAACCGACCACGACACAGTGGGAGACGCGGCCTACTGGTATTCGGCACTCGGGCGCTCGTGTATCCACTCGGTCTAAACGTTGGAGCATCTCCTGGTACCAAAAAGGTTCTGGGACTCTCACCCAAGGACATCCTAAGTGCCCACAGTGCTAGAATATGCATTTCCGGTATCCAATACGGCCATCCACGATGTACCTGTGGAGCCATGGCCCTGATGTCGCTAGGGCGTGCAGTGATCAAGTCATACGTATGCGAGATGCATGAATAACGCTGTCAAAACATGCAGCAATCCAGCGCGTACTGCGCGATCATGTGGGGCGCTCAGTCACACAACGAGCCCCATAGATGGTCTGCCCAATGGCGTATGCTATGATTAGTCATTACTCATATCAAGCATACATATGATGCGTATGGGCATGAGTCATGAGGTTATACTAAGCATGCTATAAGGCAATGAATAGCAACGGGTATGGACCTATCAATGGGCCCTAAAGAGAGTTACAATGCGGACATTTAACCAACATTGTATATACAATGTGGACGTCAAACCAACATTGTTTCCCAGGCACGGCTTGCCATAAATATCCTTTCACGAACCATGAGAAACGTACATTACAATGGACCCTAAGGACACCCGTTAGGCCTCGATCCGTGGGCCTTAGATACATCAAATGGGCCGAATCACATGGGCCTTGCATTTATCAAATGGGCTGTGTTAATGGGCCTCACCAAGGAGCCTTATGTACATTGCAATGGTCCATGACTCATGGGTCATGAAATACATCAAAGTGGGACTACACACATGAGCTTTAAATAGGTCCAATGGGCCATTCTATTTGCGCCCCATGCACATCAAATGGGCTTGATCCCATGGGCTTTATATGTACCAAATGGGCTTATTTCCATGGGCTTTATATGTGCACCAAGGTAGGCCTAAATGAATGACCATAATGGATCGACATGGGCCCTATATACATATCAAAGCGGGTCCATTTGAACCATAGATCTGGCCCATTTTCCTTTGGGCTCACGTCATGAAATGAGCTCTCAAAATAGGAGGACAGTTTGGTTGCTGCTCATCCATCATAGTGGAGGCCCACATGAAGGCCCACCAATGCACATCTATACATATATAATATATATAACATTCTATATAACATATATATATATATATATACACACACACACACACCCATACACAAGTGGACAGAGTGGATAGAACATATAAATCATAGCGGGTCCCACTGTCCAAATAGTGGACAGTGTGGATAGTCACATACCTCACAGTGAAGTCCACCGTCCATACGGACGGTGGCAATATGACACATATATCACTGTGGCTTCATGTGGGACCCACCATAACCTATATTTTCCATCCAATCTGTTGCTAAGATCACAAAGACCTGGATGAACGGGAGACACAAATTTCAGATTGATCCCGAACTGCAGTGGGCCCAAAAAAAAGGGTTTCAATGGTAAGGTTCAATCACCACTTTTTCTTGTGGTGTGGGCCGCCTGAGCGTTGGATGTGCCCCGTTTTTGGAGAGGGCCCACCTCAGTAGGTGGACCACCTGCTAAACAGCATAGATACAAAATATACATCATGTGGGGCCAGCCAACCCGTTCCACTATTCCTGCTGACATGAGTACAGCAGCTATGGAGCTGCTGTACGACGCAGCATCAGCTGCTTCAAACGGAAAAAGTGGGTCCCACGTGGGGCCCACCATAACATTTATTTGTCATCCAACGGTTGATAAGGTCACTCAGACCTGAATGAATAAAATAAAAAAATAAATAAATTTCAGCGTGATTCAAAACTTGTGTGGACCCCAAAAGGGTTTCAATGGTGGAATTCAATTCGCACTATTTCAGACGGTGTGGGCCACCTGAGCGTTGGATTTCTCTGAAATTTGGAGGGGAGCCACGTCAGTGGGTGGGCCACCTGATGAACGGTGTGAATACAAAATATGCGTCCTGGTGGGGCCCGCCCGTGGAGCCGTGGACGGCCTGGCGTCCGTCGACCGCCCGCCGCTGGGGCGTCTGACATGGGCAGAGGCAGCAGCGCCTCTGCTGCTCGTTTTAAAGAAAAAGAGATTTGGGAAGAAAAGCGGTTTTTCTGCGGTTTTTCGTCTGTGGGGCCCACTAAAATGAAATCTGCTCCGGCCATTACGATCAGTGGCCCGAGGCCGTCCAAATGAGTCCAGAGTTTGAATTTTTTTGATGCATGGAAGTGAAATAAACTAAGAAAGTGATGTTTGAATGGTAAAGGTGCGACCTTTGACGCTATGGCCCACCAGGTGATTGGATCAGCTCCAAACTTCTACCCAACGGCTGCAATGCCGTGGGTAAGAGGATGGACGGCTCGGATCGGATATAATCATCAGGGTGGGGCCTATGCAAGGAGGCCACCCAATTTTTCTTTTTTTTTTCTTTCATTCTTCCCTTTTTTTCTTTTTTTTTTCTTTCTTTTTCTTCACAACGTCAAGCGTCTGGGACGCTGGACGGTTATATAATTTTTATTTATTATATTATTTTATTTTATTATTTTTTTTTTCCTCAGATGGTAGGCCCTGATGAAGTGGGCCACCACATGATGGGCGGCATGGAAATGGCGTGAAAGGTGGGCCCCACTTGGATAACATAAATACATCAAGATGGGATCTATTCAAGTGGGTCACCCCATCCTTTTGTAATAAATAAAATAAAATAAATTAAAATAAAAATAAGATAGAGAGAGAGACATGGAGAGTGGGACACGGCTTATGATGGAGGGTCCCCGTCATTATGGGCCCTCCCTTACATGAAATCATACAACAACGGACCCCTTTGAACGAAGGACCATCAAGAATGTAAATCAACGGTGGAGATCCATTCTCCACCGTTATGGACGGTCTAGATGACCTTTTTGAAATGAAATAAACATCATGATGGGGTCCATGGGGAATGGCCCCATCATGGAATGATCATGATGATCCAAGTGGTCCATCGGCCACAAATAAAGGTCCCAAGTGAGATCCACACCATTGATCGGTGGGCCTCACTTGGTCCACCATAAAAACACATAAATCTACCCTATAGAAGCACCCACCTCTTGATCTTCTTGGCCCGTTGGATAGCTGGTCACCTAGAGCTTCACTTTGATGGTGGAGATGGGAAATGGATGGCTAGGATGATGGGATTTGGAGATGGGAAGTGGGCCACTAAAATCACTTCTTTCTCATGGAAGAGAGCTTGGACGTGAGCTCTCTCTTGCTTGGAGTTGGAGTGTTGAGAAAAGAGAGAGAGAGAGGTGTGATTAATGAGAGATGAAGTGATGTGAGGTGAGTGATGGGTGAGGTGAGTGATGGGTGAAGTGATGTGTTAGTTGACTTGGGTGGTTGCTTGACTTGTGGAGAAAGGAAGTATGGGTGCTTGTACTTGACATGAGAGGTGATTGATGGGATTGATTGATGTGATTGATGGGACACTTTGTAGAGATTTCTTGGAATTTGCAACGCGCGGTGTTTTTGTTTGAACTGAACGTGGGTCCGTATCTCATCGTCTGGGTATCGGATCGGTGCGTGAGTTGCGGCGTTGGAACCGCGGCGACGGTGCGGTCGCAACGATACAAGTCTTGGATTAAGCCGGCTCAAATGAATAGGATACGACTTACGGTCGTGCGCAACGTCAGCCATAACTCACGGATTGCCGAAATCTGACGAGAAGGGTCGCGGGAATCAACGGAATAGTGCGGATTAGGATACGGGTCTTACAGCTCTCCCCACCTAATAAAAATTTTGTCCTCGAAATTTACACTACCATGGCAACTGACCATAACTCAAAGAGGAAATAGGGAATATAACATCATATATAATCAAGCACCATGATACATCATATAATCAATCGTCAAAGAGATGGGGATAACGCTCGCGGATCTCTGCCTCGCGCTCCCAAGATGCCTCATCCACACTATGGTGGCCCCACTGTACTTTCACCAAGGGAATGACCTTGGTTCTGAGGACCTGCTCCTTTCGATCGAGGATACGAACTGGCTGCTCAATATAAGAAGCGTCCTCACGAACCTCCAACGGCTGTCAATCGATAACAGGAACGACGTCTGACCCACACTTCCTCAACATAGAGACATGGAAGACGTTGTGGACGCCAGACAACTGCGATGGCAAGGCAAGCCGATAAGCCACAGCGCCAATGCGACCTGTGATCTCGAAAGGTCCTATGAATCTCGGGGCAAGCTTGCCCTTCGTCCCAAAACGAACTACACCCTTCATGGGTGAGACCTTGAGATACACATAGTCCCCAACGGCAAACTCTAAGGGACGACGCCGACGATCAGCAAAACTCTTCTGCCGGCTCTGAGCTGTGCGCATCCTCTGTCTGATGATGTCGATAGCCTCTGACGTCTGCAGCACAAGCTCGGGACCTAGGAGACGTCGCTCTCCAACCTCAGTCCAACAACTCGGAGATCTGCACGGTCTGCCATATAATGCCTCAAAAGGATCCATGCCAATGGTCGCCTGATAGCTGTTGTTGTACGCGAACTCAGCCAATCGCAGGTGCTCGTCCCAACTACCCGCGAAATCAATCGCGCAGGCCCTAAGCATATCCTCAAGGATCTAGTTGACCCTCTCGGTCTGGCCATCGGTCTGCGGATGATACGCGGTGCTGAGCTGCAAATCAGTGCCCATCGCTCTCTGAAAGCTCCTCCAAAACTGAGACGTGAACCTCGGATCTCGGTCTGAAACAATCGAGACGGGAACACCATACAATCTCACGATCTCATCAATGAACATCCTAGCGAGCCGATCTGTATGCCAAGTCTCACGAATCGCAAGAAAATATGACGACTTTGTCAGACGGTCCACAACAACCCAGATGGCGTCATGACCGCGCTGAGTCCTCGGCAAACCCAAGATAAAATCGGTAGATATATGCTCCCACTTCCACATCGGAACGCACAGCGGCTGCAATAGGCCAGGGGGTCTCTGGTGATCGGCCTTGACACGCTGGCAGGTGTCACACTCGGCCACAAAACTGGCTATCTGGCGCTTCATCCCTGACCAAAAATACTGGCGTCTCATATCGCAATACATCTTCGTCGAGCCAGGGTGAATAGAGAAGCGCGATCGATGTGCCTCGGTCATAAGATCTCGGCGTAAATCAGGAATATCCGGGACACACAATCGGCCTCTGAAGCGAAGTCCACCGTCAGAACCGATCTGCCAATCTGTCTGACTCTCAGATGCTGCCTCTGCTCGGTAATCCTGTAACGACCCGTCTGTCTGTTGAGCCTCGATCACCCTTACGACAAGAGAGGGTTGAATCGACAAGCTCGATAGCTGAACGATAAATGACTGCAGACCAAACTCAAAGTCGTACTCTGCTATATCCTCGAGCATCCTCCACTCCTGAATCATCATATGCGCCACCAGGCCTCGTGGCTGACAACTGAGGGCATCCGCCACCACGTTCGCCTTATCCGGGTGGTACTGAAGATCAAAATCGTAGTCCTTCAGGAGTTCCATCCAACGTCTCTGCCTCATGTTCAGCTCGGACTGAGAGAACAAATACTTCAAACTCTTGTGATCGGAAAAGAGCTCGAATCTCACCCCGTAAAGATAGTGTCTCCACACTTTCAGTGCAAAGACGACCGCTGCCAGCTCCAGATCGTGCGTAGGGTAGTTCAGCTCATGGACCTTGAGCTATAGGGACGCATAAGCCACCGGCTTCCCGTGCTGCATCAGGACAGCACCTAAGCCAACTCGTGACGCATCAGTAAATACAACAAATCCATCACTCCCAGAGGGAAGAGTGAGGACAGGAGCGGACGTGAGGCGGTCTTTTAACTCCATAAACGCCTGCTCACAAGCGTCGCTCCAAATGAACTCGGCACCCTTCCGGGTCAATCTGGTCAACGGGGCTGCAATACGAGAGAATCCCTCAATAAAACGTCGGTAGTAGCCCGCCAAACTAAGAAAACTGCGGATCTCGGATGCATTCGTGGGCTGATCCCACTGACGCACGGCATCTATCTTCGAGGGGTCTACAGCGACACCCTGCCTCGTCACTACATGGCCGAGGAACTTCACCTCCTCCTGCCAGAATTCACACTTTTCCAGCTTCGCGTAAAGCTGGTGTGCACGGATGGTCTGCAATGTAATCTCAAGATGTCGCTCATGCTCCTCACGGGTCCTCGAATATATCAGGATGTCGTCAATAAACACCACGACAAACTGATCAAGATACGGACGGAAGACCTCGTTCATTAACTGCATGAATACTACGGGCGCATTGGTCAGTCCGAAGGACATGACCTGGAACTCAAAATGACCGTAACGCGTCCTAAAGGCTGTCTTCGGGATATCCTCATCTCGAACCCGAACCTGATGATAACCGGACCGCAAGTCTATCTTTGAAAAGAACTGCGCCTCCTGCAGCTGATCAAATAAGTCATCGATCCTCGGAAGCGGGTACTTGTTCTTGATCGTGACCTTGTTGAGCTCGCGGTAGTCTACGCAAAGCCTCAACGAGCCATCCTTCTTCTTTACGAAGAGTACCGGCGCTCCCCACGGCGAACTGCTCGGACGAATAAAGCCTAGCTCGCGCAACTCGTCCAACTGCTTCTGCAGTTTCCGTAACTCCAATGGTGTCATACGATACGGGGCCTTCGAAATAGGCGCAGTACCAGGCACAAGATCAATCTGAAACTCGGTATGCCGACGAGGTGGTAATCCCGGAATCTCCTGAAACACATCAGGAAAACCACAGACAACCGGCAGCTGGTCGATACTCAAAGCAACTGGCTCCTCAACGGCACACGATAATAAGCAAGAAAGCTGCCCTCCTCTGGGCTCGGCAACAAACTGAAACTCTGGCACGCCGGGTATGCAGAACGTGACTGTCCTCGCAGAGCAGTCTAATATGGCGTAGTACTCGGCAAGCCAGTCCATGCCCAGGATAACATCAAAATCGGACATCGGCAAAACAAATAGGTCGGCAGGCAAGAAGATATCCCCAATTAAAATAGGGCAAGACGCGCAAAATCGGCCCAACACTGCGGTCTTCCCTAATGGCGTCGATACTACCAAATCCTCACGGGCAGACTCCAACGGCAAACCGGTCGATCGGCAGAAATCATCGGCGACAAATGAATGCGATGCACCAGAATCAAATAGTACACGTACAATGCATGCAGAGACAGGGAGAGTACCCTCGATGACCCCTCCTGATGACTGAGGGTCCTGCTGGGCGGCATAGAATCTGCCCTGAGCCTGCTGGGGAGGTGCAGGTCCCCTCTGAGGTCTCTGCTGCTGCTGTGGTCGCTGTGGGGGCCTAGCCTGCTGCCTCTGCTGCTGTGGGGGATGTGCAAGAGGCTGGTGCTGCGGTCGTTGCTGCTGTGGTGGCTGTCGTGGAGGTGGATGTGGTGCCCTCGGCTGCTGCTGCTGCTGCGGATGGGGACACTCGTGCCTACGATGCCCTGTACGACCGCACCTAAAGCAAGTACCTGAAAACGATCCCGAAGATGGTGCTGGGGTACTGCTGGTGCTCGGAATGCTGGGCGGGTCGTGCGCCTCTGCTGTGAACGATGCTGCTGATGGGAGCTACTAGAGGGTGCCTTCCTCTTCTGATCTCCCCTCTGATCACGGGCTCTCTGCACACTGGCCCAATCTGTCTCATATATCAGGGCTCTCTCTACTATCTCCTCAAATGTCGGAAGCATGTGTCCGATCACACGGCTCCGGAGGGCAGGACGTAAGCCGTTCTCAAAACGGCGGGCCTTCCGCCCCTCATCATCAACAAGATACGTCGCGAATCTGGATAGTGCGATGAACCGAGCCTCATACTGGGACACAGACATGTCCCCCTGGACCAACGTCTCAAACTCAAGTGCGCGCTGCTGTCGCACATGCTCGGGGAAGAACTTCCGGTCAAACCGGTCTATAAAGTCCTCCCAGGTCCACTCAAAATCGGTGGCTACTGATCGGGCCACAGATGCCCACCAATACTGAGCCTCGTCCTGCAGAAGGAATACAGCCAATGGAACTCGCTGCTGAGTAGTACATCTCATGGTGTCGAATATCTTCTCCACCTCGGAGCACCATAACTCTGCAGCAGTAGGGTCCGGCTCACCCCGAAAACGTGGGGGATCGTGCCGTCGGAAATCCTTGAGAAGAGCGCTCGCACGCTCCTGCTCAGCCTGGGCCGGTGACACTGCGGGACGCCTGCTCTGCCCCTAAAGAATGGCGGTCATCGCCTGCAACATCTGCTGCAGCTGAGTAGCACTCACAGGTACGGTAGGATCCGTACCTGTCTCAGGAAAATGAATGGCATCCTCAGGCTCAAAGGCAGGACTATCTGGTGGTGGAGTAGGAGTAGCGGCTGGTAAAGCAGGAGCTGCGGGTGGTGGAGCGGGATTCGCTCGGGTTGTTCTTCTAGCCATAATGTCTCCTACAGGAAGGAACAATGGCCTATCAGTCTTGAGAATCCTCGAAGGCACATACATTAAGCGTTACGTCGAAAAATCGTTAAATCATTCAGACTCGGAACCTATTTATAGTAGATATGTGATGTATTACTCAGGTATTCCCAAGTTATGCTCTGATACCAACTTCTGTCACGCCCCAAACCCGAAAATCGGATTCACATGAATCCCGATTGCCGAATCCGGTGTCGACAGCCTCCGTAGTGCCCCATTCTCGGCTTCTGATAATCTAATGCTAGATTCCGATCCTGGGATCCTACAAGGAGGATTTTCAGAATGAATTTTTTTTTTGTAAAGGAGCATAACCACAGACATAACCAAGACACAAAACAACATCACCACATATCCACTATAACAACAATTTTTAAGTACAATGCGGAAAGGGAAATACAAGGTGATCAAAAAGCTCCAAAAGGTCCTGATGTGCACTCCTGTCTCAGCGCTACTGTCGTCCAACGCTACCTGCACGCAACTATCGTGCATAAGCTTACAAAAGCTTAGAGGGTGGTGTAAGTGTGTGCGTAAGGTAAACGCCAAGTGTACAGTATCAGAACAATGTGGAAGTATGCGGTAAGTCCATGAATATACCAAGGCTGTGTAATACAAGGCATGATGCGAGATATGAATGCCATCGGCCACACCGATGCAATGCAAGGCCTACATAGCCAAATGTCATATGCGAAATGCAATCCAAGCAAGTCGGTACTCCTCAAATGCGTATATCAGTACAGTTCCTCTCTGGATGTCACCGGGGTCCAATACACATGCAGAGACTGCCACCTCCCTAGCTGCACAGTCAAGCAAGCGGATAAGACCTCACTATCCGCCTAACCAGTAGTATGCCAATACCTACCCGGCTCGTCGATAGCGGACTCATTTACGAGCTAGTCAAACTCAGCCTAGCTTATAGCCCTCTCACTCAGGCGGATAAGGCCACACCCCCTTCCAACCGACCACGACACAGTGGGAGACGCGGCCTACTGGTATTCGGCACTCGGGCGCTCGTGTATCCACTCGGTCTAAACGTTGGAGCATCTCCTGGTACCAAAAAGGTTCTGGGACTCTCACCCAAGGACATCCTAAGTGCCCACAGTGCTAGAATATGCATTTCCGGTATCCAATACGGCCATCCACGATGTACCTGTGGAGCCATGGCCCTGATGTCGCTAGGGCGTGCAGTGATCAAGTCATACGTATGCGAGATGCATGAATCACGCTGTCAAAACATGCAGCAATCCAGCGCGTACTGCGCGATCATGTGGGGCGCTCAGTCACACAACGAGCCCCATAGATGGTCTGCCCAATGGCGTGTGCTATGATCAATCATTACTCATATCAAGCATACATATGATGCGTATGGGCATGAGTCATGAGGTTATACTAAGCATGTTATAAGGCAATGAATAGCAACGGGTATGGACCTATCAATGGGCCCTAAAGAGAGTTACAATGCGGACATTTAACCAACATTGTATATACAATGTGGACGTCAAACCAACATTGTTTCCCAGGCACGGCTTGCCATAAATATCCTTTCACGAACCATGAGAAACGTACATTACAATGGACCCTAAGGACATCCGTTAGGCCTCGATCCGTGGGCCTTAGATACATCAAATGGGCCGAATCACATGGGCCTTGCATTTATCAAATGGCTGTGTTAATGGGCCTCACCAAGGAGCCTTATGTACATTGCAATGGTCCATGACTCATGGGTCATGAAATACATCAAAGTGGGACTACACACATGAGCTTTAAATAGGTCCAATGGGCCATTCTATTTGCGCCCCATGCACATCAAATGGGCTTGATCCCATGGGCTTTATATGTACCAAATGGGCTTATTTCCATGGGCTTTATATGTGCACCAAGGTAGGCCTAAATGAATGACCATAATGGATCGACATGGGCCCTATATACATATCAAAGCGGGTTCATTTGAACCATAGATCTGGCCCATTTTCCTTTGGGCTCACGTCATGAAATGAGCTCTCAAAATAGGAGGACAGTTTGGATGCTGCTCATCCATCATAGTGGAGGCCCACATGAAGGCCCACCAATGCACATCTATACATATATAATATATATAACATTCTATATAACATATATATATATATACACACACACACACCCATACACAAGTGGACAGAGTGGATAGAACATATAAATCATAGCGGGTCCCACTGTCCAAATAGTGGACAGTGTGGATAGTCACATACCTCACAGTGAAGTCCACCGTCCATACGGACGGTGGCAATATGACACATATATCACTGTGGCTTCATGTGGGACCCACCATAACCTATATTTTCCATCCAATCTGTTGCTAAGATCACAAAGACCTGGATGAACGGGAGACACAAATTTCAGATTGATCCCGAACTGCAGTGGGCCCAAAAAAAAGGGTTTCAATGGTAAGGTTCAATCACCACTGTTTCTTGTGGTGTGGGCCGCCTGAGCGTTGGATGTGCCCCGTTTTTGGAGAGGGCCCACCTCAGTAGGTGGACCACCTGCTAAACGGCATAGATACAAAATATACATCATGTGGGGCCAGCCAACCCGTTTCACTATTCCTGCTGACGTGAGTACAGCAGCTATGGAGCTGCTGTACGACGCAGCATCAGCTGCTTCAAACGGAAAAAGTGGGTCCCACGTGGGGCCCACCATAACATTTATTTGTCATCCAACGGTTGATAAGGTCACTCAGACCTGAATGAATAAAATAAAAAAATAAATAAATTTCAGCGTGATTCAAAACTTGTGTGGACCCCAAAAGGGTTTCAATGGTGGAATTCAATTCGCACTATTTCAGACGGTGTGGACCACCTGAGCGTTGGATTTCTCTGAAATTTGGAGGGAAGCCACGTCAGTGGGTGGGCCACCTGATGAACGGTGTGAATACAAAATATGCATCCTGGTGGGGCCCGCCCGTGGAGCCGTGGACGGCCTGGCGTCCGCCGACCGCCCGCCGCTGGGGCGTCTGACATGGGCAGAGGCAGCAGCGCCTCTGCTGCTCGTTTTAAAGAAAAAGAGATTTGGGAAGAAAAGCGGTTTTTCCGCGATTTTTCGTCTGTGGGGCCCACTAAAATGAAATCTGCTCCGGCCATTACGATCAGTGGCCCGAGGCCGTCCAAATGAGTCCAGAGTTTGAATTTTTTTGATGCATGGAAGTGAAATAAACTAAGAAAGTGATGTTTGAATGGTAAAGGTGCGACCTTTGACGCTATGGCCCACCAGGTGATTGGATCAGCTCCAAACTTCTACCCAACGGCTGCAATGCCGTGGGTAAGAGGATGGACGGCTCGGATCGGATATAATCATCAGGGTGGGGCCTATGCAAGGAGGCCACCCAATTTTTCTTTTTTCTTTCTTTCATTCTTCCCTTTTTTTTTTTTTTTTTTCCTTTCTTTTTCTTCACAACGTCCAGCGTCTGGGACGCTGGACGGTTATATAATTTTTATTTATTATATTATTTTATTTTATTTTTTTTTTTCCTCAGATGGTAGGCCCTGATGAAGTGGGCCACCACATGATGGGCGGCATGGAAATGGCGTGAAAGGTGGGCCCCACTTGGATAACATAAATACATCAAGATGGGATCTATTCAAGTGGGCCACCCCATCCTTTTGTAATAAATAAAATAAAATAAATTAAAATAAAAATAAGATAGAGAGAGAGACATGGAGAGTGGGACACGACTTATGATGGAGGGTCCCCGTCATTATGGGCCCTCCCTTACATGAAATCATACAACAACGGACCCCTTTGAACGAAGGACCATCAAGAATGTAAATCAACGGTGGAGATCCATTCTCCACTGTTATGGACGGTCTAGATGACCTTTTTGAAATGAAATAAACATCATGATGGGGTCCATGGGGAATGGCCCCATCATGGAATGATCATGATGATCCAAGTGGTCCATCGGCCACAAATAAAGGTCCCAAGTGAGATCCACACCATTGATCGGTGGGCCTCACTTGGTCTACCATAAAAACACATAAATCTACCCTATAGAAGCACCCACCTCTTGATCTTCTTGGCCCGTTGGATAGCCGGTCACCTAGAGCTTCACTTTGATGGTGGAGATGGGAAATGGATGGCTAGGATGATGGGATTTGGAGATGGGAAGTGGGCCACTAAAATCACTTCTTTCTCATGGAAGAGAGCTTGGACGTGAGCTCTCTCTTGCTTGGAGTTGGAGTGTTGAGAAAAGAGAGAGAGAGGTGTGATTAATGAGAGATGAAGTGATGTGAGGTGAGTGATGGGTGAGGTGAGTGATGGGTGAAGTGATGTGTTAGTTGACTTGGGTGGTTGCTTGACTTGTGGAGAAAGGAAGTATGGGTGCTTGTACTTGACATGAGAGGTGATTGATGGGATTGATTGATGTGATTGATGGGACACTTTGTAGAGATTCCTTGGGATTTGCAACGCGCGGTGTTTTTGTTTGAACTGAACGTGGGTCCGTATCTCATCGTCTGGGTATCGGATCGGTGCGTGAGTTGCGGCATTGGAACCGCGGCGACAGTGCGGTCGCAACGATACAAGTCTTGGATTAAGCCGGCTCAAATGAATAGGATACGACTTACGGTCGTGCGCAACGTCAGCCATAAGTCACGGATTGCCGGAATCTGACGAAAAGGGTCGCGGGAATCAACGGAACAGTGCGGATTAGGATACGGGTCTTACACGACGAGCCGAGTATCCTAAAAGATCGGACTCAACTAAGACTTGGGCCGAGGGGGCTCGGAGAGCCAACTAAACGATAATGGAAGGGCCAAACCCGTAAAGAGGTCAGCTCGGTAACATTTCAGAACAAGTCAATACAATGATAAACCCTTGAATACCAAAGAAACGTTTCTCATTTAGTAAATTCCCCTCGGAGGGGTAAAAAATACATCAACAGTTTAAAAATAAAAAAAATAATAAAACATAAGGTCTTCACACGGGAGGAGGCACTTGGGCTTCGGGGGCTTGATCCGAGCAGGCAACTTCGGCAGGGGCGTCTTCAGGGTCCTCAAGCAGAAGAGGATTAAGATCGAGGTCTGGGTATAAACTCAGGACTGCCTCGATACAAGCATCGAAACCGCGATTGTAAAACGTCGTTGCTTCGGCGTCCCTCTCCTTGGAGGTCTTGAAGTCTTCAATCGCGGCTGCAACTTTAAAGCTTGGGTGTTATTTTAATTCATTAAATTACATCCATTCAAAAATACAAAAATCAAATCATTGGTTTAGTTTTTATTACTTAGTTTGTTTTGCATTTGATTTTTTTTCTTCTCACAATTCATCTCCCTGTGAGATCGACCCCGTATTCGTGGGATACTACTTATGAACCTCTGCACTTGGAGGCAAGTAATCATGTTTTTGGCCCCGTTGTCGGGAAAAGACTGAGATAGATCAGATCTGTGAAAGATAACTAAGGTAAGTTTTTTCTAAAGTAAGTTCTCTTTTAAACCCTCCAAATTTTCGGTAGATTTTTTTTTTCTTTTTTTTTTTTTGAAAATAAATTCAGTTGGGCCTTTCAAGCACTAACTGTGACATAAGGTTATCCTGCTTGGGATTTTATCACCCAAGTGATACGGTTGTCCTACAATTGTTGTTTGATCACAAAGATCATCCGCTGAATCTATTTTTCAGATTAGCATAGTTTAATTTCTGCATTAGTTTTACTTTTGTTGAATTATTTATTTTTTTATTTTATTTTTTTGCTTTGTGGATTGAACCCTCATGGTCGGCCTTGCCGCCTGGGTTGTTGATTTATTTTGCTTTGTAGACTGAACCCTCATGGCCGGCCCTACCGCCTGGGTTGTTGATTTATTTTGCTTTGTGTACTGAACCCTCATGGTCGGCCCTGCTGCCTGGGTTGTTGATTATTTTGCTTTGTGGACTGAACCCTCATGGTCGGCCCTGCCGCCTGGGTTGTTGGTTAAGTTTAAGTTTTTATTTTAAGTATCATACTTGCTATTTAATTTAGTGGTATTTATTGTGTGGTGTGGATAGTTTATGTCCCGTTGGAGTAGGGATCAAAACAATCAACTCTCCTCCAAAGGCGGATTAGCTCCAGGCCTTGATCATTCACTTAGAAGAGGCACTCAACATCACTTGAATTCCATGGCAGACCTAGTTGATAATCCAAATCCAAATCTGCCAGATCCAACTATAAATCAAAATAGAGAAAATCAACATAATCCTCCTCTTGAGGATGAAAATGAAGTTCATAGGAATGTGTTAAACCAACTACGGACTTTACGTGAACATTTACACCCTGAGAGATCAACTTTATCATCTTGCATAGTATTCCCTGGTCACACAAGGAACATTAATTTTAAACCAGGTGTGATTCAATTAATTTCTAAATTTCATGTCTTAGATTCTGAAAGCCCCTACTTGCTCCTCAAGGATTTTGAGGAAGTAATTGCAACGTTACAAGTAAATAATGACAATAGGGATGTACTTAAGCTTAGGTTATTCTCGTTTTCTCTAAAGGATCGGGTCAAAGTATGGCTTAACTCTCTAAGGCCATCACTTTATGGCAAGCCTTAAGTAGAGAGTTTTTGAAAAAGTTCTTTCCCAAGTACAAAACAAATGCATTAAAATAAGAAATCATGTCATTCTCCCAAAAGGAGAATGAACTATTTTTTTAAGCTTGGGAGCGCTTCAAAGACCTTTTAATTACTTGTCCACATCATGGTTATGGACCATGACACGTGATTGATGCTTTCCAAAAGAGGCTCACCATGGATACCCGTTAGTTCATAGAGATGATGTGTGGTAGAACCTTTCTTGACAAAGATCATAATGAGGCTTGGGATTTTCTAGATATGTTAGCAGAGAATACACAGACATGGGATGTCTCTTCTAAATCAGACCAAACTAGACCCAGTCCTAGAGAGAAAGCGGGGATATATGTCCTAAGAGAGGAAGACGACCGTAATATAAAATTCGCTGCATTGGCTAGAAAGGTTGAAGTCTTGGAATTAGGAAGGTTGATATGGTTAAAGCAAACACTTTCTTAGATAATTTTTGTAGCATTTGTGGTGGTACAGACCATGACATAAAGGATTGTTCAATAATCTCAGTGGTATAAAATATCACGCATGATCATGATCAAGCAAATGCTATAAATAACTACCAAAGGTCAGTTATGCAACCAATCGAAAACACGTATAATCCAAATTGGCGTAACCATCCTAATCTTAGTTGGAGGAATGAACCGCAAATTAATGCGCCCAATGCACCTCATATGCCTCCACAAAACAACTTCTTTGGGGCAGCTAACAATGCACCATATGTGCCCCCAGCAAAGCGATCATCTGTGGAGGATGCATTGACCGCATTCATGAACTCTCAATCTTAAATGAATCAGTTTCTAATCCAATCAAATCAGGAATTAAAGACAGCTATAGCAGGATTGAGGCTCAACTAAATGCTAGGAAAAAAGGCATCCTTCCTTCTCAACCTGTGTCAAACCCTAGAAACACACATTTCATTGGAGACTCAAATCCAAATGAGCTAAATCATGAACAAGCTAAGGTCATCATTACCTTGAGAAGTGGAAAAGAGGTTGATAACAAGATAATACAACCGGTAGAAATACCGAAAGATGAGCCACTATCTCAAAAAACGGATGATCCGGCTATGATTCAAGAGCCGCAACAGCAAAAGGATAAAGAGAATAAGTCATATGAGCCTTCAGTTCCATTCTCATCTATACTTCGAAATCCGACTATCACCATGAAATATCAAGAGGTGTTGGATGTGCTTCAAAAGGTTACTGTCAATATTCCTCTACTTGATGCCATTAGACAAATTCCATCATATGCTAAATATCTCAAGGACTTGTGCACTGTAAAGAAGAAATTAAATGTGCACAAAAAGGCTTTCCTTATCGAGAAAGTGAGCGCTATCATTCAACAAAGGGTTGTACCTAAATACAAAGACCTGAAAAATCTCACTATTCCTTGTATTATTGGAAATTTTCAAATTGAGCATGCTTTGCTAGATTTGGGTGCAAGTGTCAACTTAGTACCTTATTCAGTTTACAAACAAATGGGGTTAGGTCAGCTTAAACCAACCACGATTACACTCCAACTCGCCGACCGCTCCATTAAAGTACCAAGGAGAATTTTAGAGGACGTACTAGTCCAAGTGGAGAAATTCTACTTCCCCGTAGATTTTATTGTACTAGACACTGATCCATGTGTAAATGCTAGCGCTCAAGTTCTCATCATTTTATGCCACTCATTCTTAGTAACTTTAAATGCAATCATAAATTGTAGGAATGGAATGATGAACTTGTCTTTTGGTAACATGACTCTAGAGCTAAATATTTTCAATCTATGTAAGCAGCCCATTGATAATAATGAAATTCATGAGCTGAATTTTATGGACTGCTTGATAGAAGAAGAGGAATTGGAACCTAATCTGACCGAGGAATTGATTCAAGTCATTGGGGACTTCAAAAATTCTGATTTAGAAAAAGTGCTTACTGAAATTTCTAAAGATAATGAGAGCACTACCAACCAGGACATTGGTATGTACCAATGGAAACTGCGGCCTCAAATCCTATCTAACGAGGACTCGCGACCTCTGCCATCACGAATAAATTTTCTAAAGCTTGATTTAAAACCACTATCAAATGAGCTTAAGTATGTATACTTAGGTGAAAATAAAACTTATCCTGTGGCGATCTCTTCATTTTTAGACAAAGATCAAGAGATTAAATTGTTGAATGTTCTAAGGGACCACAAAGGAGCCTTGGGCTGGGCCATTTCTGACATCAAGGGTATAAGTCCTTCCATATGCACTCATCGGATCCACCTCGATGAGGACGCCAAACCAATTATACAACCTCAAAGGCATCTCAATCCAAACATGATGGAAGTTGTAAAAAATGAAGTGATCAAATTGTTGGATGTGGGAATCATTTACCTAATATCCGATAGTGTTTGGATGAATCCAACTCAAGTAGTCCCAAAGAAATTCTGAATAACTATTGTGCAGAATTCTAATAATGAACTCATACCAACACGTGTCACCACAGGTTGGCGTATTTGCATTGACTATAGAAAATTGAACCTGGTCACAAAGAAGGACCATTTCCCTCTACCATTCATTGATCAAGTTTTAGAGAGGGTAGCAGGTCACTCCTATAATTTTCTTGATGGATATTCTGGATATAACCAAATAAAGATAGCCTTGAAAGACCAAGAGAAAACCACGTTCACTTGTCCATTTGGCATGTTTTCTTTCAAACGGATGCCATTTGGATTGTGTAACGCTCTAGCAACTTTTCAACGACGTATGTTAAGTATTTTTTCAAATATGGTTGGGAAGTTTCTTGAGGTTTTCATGGATGACTTCTCTGTATCTGGGATTTATTTTGAGGAATGCCTTAACAATTTATCTCTTGTCTTGTCTAGGTGTGATGAGAAACACCTTATATTAAATTGAGAGAAATTTCATTTCATGGTTAAAAAGGGAATTGTTTTGGGACATGTTATCTCCAAAAATGGAATCGAGGTAGATCACTCAAAACTCGACGTTATAGCTAATCTACCTATCCCCTGAACTGTTAGAGATATTAGATCACTTCCAGGGCATGCTGGCTTTTATAAAAGATTCATAAAGGACTTTAGTGCCATTACTAGACCCTTGACTAATCTTCTTCAAAAGGATGTTTCATTTAAGTGGACAGATGAGTGTGCAAGTGCTTTTAATAAAATTAAATCATCCCTTACCACTGCACCTATCATGCATCCACTAGATTGGACACTTCCTTTTGAACTAATGTACGATGCAAGTGATTATGCCATAGGGGTTGTTTTGAGCCAAAGGAAAGATAAACGGCCCAACGTTATTCACTATGCGAGTAGAACTCTAAACTCGGCCCAAGTGAACTACTCAACAACTGAAAAAGAGCTACTTACAATAGTTTTTACTTTGGATAAGTTTAGGTCCTACTTGTTGGGATCCAAAGTGGTCATTTTCATAGACCACTCGACTTTGAAATGTTTGTTATTTAAGAAGGATACAAAGCCGAGACTTTTGAGATGGATTCTCCTACTCCAAGAATTTAACTTAGAGATAAAAGATAAGAAGAGAGTAGAAAACGTAGTGACCGATTACCTTTCAAGATTGGTGTTAGATGATTCCACTGAGGAGATGCATATCCAGGACACTTTTTCTGATAAACAATTATTTGCGATCTCCAAATTGCTTTGGTATACGGATATAGTGAACTATCTTGCAGCGAGAAAAATGTCATGTCATTGGAAGTCGCAAGATAGGAAGCGTTTTGAAACTGAGGTTAGGAACTTCTTCTGGGATGACCCGTATTTATATAAATATGGGACTGATTAAATTTTTAGACGTTATGTCCTAAAGGATGAAGTTCAAAGTGTTATTTTCTTTTGTCACATGGAAGCATGTGGTGGCCATTTTTCTGCTAAGAAGACCACCGTAAAAATCCTACAGTGTGGTTTTTACTAGCCCACCATGTTTAAAGACACCCATGCTTTTTGTGTTGCTTGTGATAGATGTCAAAGGTTGGGAAGAGTGTCCCGCCAAAACATGATGCCTTTATCCCTAATTTTACCATTATAGATTTTTGATTGTTGGGATATTGATTTTATAGGACCATTTTCATCTTCTTTTGGATTTCTTTATATATTGGTTGGTGTGGACTATGTTTTAAAGTAGATTGAGGCAGTTCCAAGTAGGACCAATGACAACAAAGTGGTTATACGATTCCTCAAGAAAAATATTTTTTCTAGATTTGGAACTCCAAAGGCCATCATTAGTGATGGCGGGCCTCACTTTTGCAATAGGACATTTGAGGCTTTGATGAAGAAATATGACATCAAGCATAAAGTGAGCACTCCATACCACCCATAAACGAGTGGGCAAGCTGAGATTTCTAATCGGAAAATCAAACACATTTTAAAGAAAACTATAAGCCAGATAAGAAGGATTGGTCTTTCAGACTATCTGACGCTTTATGGGCTTATAAGACTGCTTATAAGACCCCGATTGGAATGTCTCCATACAGATTGGTGTATGGGAAGGCTTGTCATTTACCCGTGAAATTGGAAAATAGAGCCTACTGGGCAATAAAGAAAGTAAATTTTGATATGAATCAAGTAAGTGAACAAAGGAAATTAGAGTTGAATGAATTAGAGGAGTTGAGGAGAGACTCCTATGAAAATTCTAAAATCTACAAAGAGAGGACCAAAGCTTTTCATGACAAAAACATCCTGAGGAAGAATTTTGAACCTCAATTAAGATCAAGATGGACAGGCCCCTTCATTGTGAAGAATATTTATACTCTTGGGGCTGTTGAAATTGAGAATCCATGTAATGGTAATGTGTACAAGGTTAATGGTCAGAGATTGAAGCCTTATGGGAAAAACTTTCATTTGAGAGAGGAGTCTGTCCCTCTTCATGTGCCAGAATATTCAGAATAATACTCCTAGTCTGACGGAGCATTTCTGAATTTGTATCATATTCAATTCTTTTTAGTGTCACATAACAGGTGAGTTTTTCATGGTAGATACTATCCACCCTTTCTTTTATTATTATTATTTTCTTCATTACATTGGGGACAATGTAGATTTTAGGTTGGGGGGTATGGATAGTCATCCATGTGAATTATTTTTTTTGGGTTTTAATTTATCTTATTATTATTTTTATTATTTTTAGGTTTCAATTTTTATTTTCTTTAGGTTTATGAAAAAAAAAATTCAACATTTTCAAAATAATACTTTTATATACAAGAATGTGAACATAATATTTTACGAATTTCAAAGGCAAAGTTAATACTTAGTCTATGTTGATAGTAGTCAGAATTCTGACAACGAAAAATTATAGACTTGAGTTCAATTATCTAATCACTAGTTTAAAATGAGTTATGATTTGATGTACTGAATTCACAATACACCCTTGCTAACTAAGTGAGGAATATGATATATGAACTAAAATAATAACTTTTGATTCAAACAAGGTTGAATGAACTAGTATCATTAATATATTCTTAAAAGAAAGAATATTGAAGGAAAAAAATAATTGAATTTTTATTATTATTATTATAGAGCATGAATGCAATGACCATAACAATCGTGTCAGTAATCTGGAGTAAGGATACCTAAGTATCTATTATTGTTACCATTACAAGTACGATACCTTAGGTTATGAAGTAAACCCGGTAGGAATCTTCATCTAAGGGTGGTTTATAAAAATGAGGATATGATGATAAAAGAAGAAATGACATGAAAAAAAATGAGATGACTAGAGATTTCATACTCTTGGAATGATTGAAAGAAGTTAGGATAGAGAACATACATATTTTTCAAAGTTAGACTAGTATCACGGAGCACCTAAGGAAATTGGATCATAACTATTCTAAATTTTGATTAGGTCTCTGAACTCAATAATGTAATGGATTAGAAAATTGAGATTCTAACTAACTTCAGACTTAGGGTAGGTATTGGTTTGTTTTGGAATTCATATAATGAATGGAAGCATAATTGTATAAATTTTTGAGTGTTGAACTATTTTTCATGTTGTCAATGTTTGTGGGTAACATTTCTGAAAACCCTCACAAGACTATAACTTGTCCACTAGGGGAAACCTAGGGGTTTAAAGGTTTGTCGCATATGCTAAATGCAATCGAGATTACCTACGAAAGTGGTGTAGTTAAAATTTTATTTTTATTTTAATTTTATTTTTAGAATTAATTTTTATTTTTCTTCGCTTATTTTGCTCGGGACTAGCAAAATGTTGGTTGGGGGGTATGTTGAGACTCAAATATTGTATAATTTTCTCCATTTATCTCTTGATTTTATAAATATAAATCATCTTAATATTCTATTTTACTCATGCATGTGTTGCATGGTAAAATTAAGTGCTTGGATTAAAAGGGTGCTAAAAAGCATGGATTTAATGCTCAAGATTTACCAAGGAAAGGGATGAATTTTAGGATACCAAGATTGAAGCATTCACATGTCAAATATCTAAAAAAATCAAGTGACGAATGGAGAGAATCGACGATTTGAAGTGAAGAATCCTGAAATTGTCCTGAAAAAATGTATTTTGAAGCTGTGAAGTTTATTTTGGAAAACTACGCAGCAGGAAGTCTGTTTTAAACGAACTAAGTAGCGAGAAGTCTATTTAAAAAAAATACATATATTTGATGCGGTTTCTAGGATTTTCAACTTTGTATGAAAATTGAAGTTCCCTACTTATAAATAGGGCCTCTTAGGGCATTCCTAAATATCATTCATGGTATCTCAAAGCAAAGTTTAAGCTTTTTAAAAGAATTTTTAGTTTTATTAAAGCTTTTAAGTTGTTCTTTTTATTTTAGATCTTTTTTTATTTGCATTTTTTCTTTCTTGTTGCTTTTTATTTTTACAATTTAATTATATTTTTCTAAGTTCCTTCTAGCCCAAGCTTGAAGGGAAGCACATGGTTTTAATATTTCTTTAAGATTATAATGATTGATTGTTTTAATGATGAGAAGAATGGTATATGCATGTTATCTATTATTTATGTTTTATTTTTTTATCCTCATGTGAGATCCATATGTTTCCATCATATGAGATTCACATTGATGAATAGGCTTAGCCTAGATCAATCAGATTTCCTAGATAGGAGAGGTTCTCAACCTGTTATATTTCTTTGATATTCATTATCCTATAAATATTGAATACTTAGAATCACTGGCGCATGAGAATATATGTCAATGATGCAGATCCATTATTTTTTAATATTTTATATCATTTATTAAGATATTTAGACTGTTTTATTTTTCGATTAGGCTGACCATAGTACTCAGATCATAGCTGTGTTATCCAAGTCATAATGATTTTGGAACATTAACCTATGTGTGAAACTTTGAAGCTTGGGTGTTATTTTAATTCATTGAATTACATCCATTCAAAAATCTCAAAATCAAATCATTGGTTTAGTTTTTATTACTTAGTTTGTTTTGTATTTGATTTTTTTCCTTCTCACAATTCATCTCCCTGTGGGATCGACCTCGTATTCACGGGATATTACTTATGAACTTCTGCACTTTGAGGCAAGCAATCAAGAACTAAACGCCTCAACCATGACTGCGAGATAAATGATTGTGTCAGTGACTAAGTAGGCAAAACTGGGTTCATCAGAAATGTTAGGACAACTTACTAAAGGACATGGGCAAGGGATGTGACTTGCAAAGCCCGGACCAATGAAGATTGTCCCCTGTGATTAGGTCAGTCCAGGAGCGAAGCCCCTCCAATCGCGCCCTAGCCTTCGCGATGCGGTTCTTTTGAGTCGAGTCAAGGAGTAGCAGTCCCTTTTGGAAAGCTACAAAAGGAAATAGAGAGTTTTACTTCAATTGAAACAAAGGCAACGGTACAGATACTGGTTAAAGTCCGACCTGGTTTTGTGAAGTGGGTCGGAACCCGTGTTGTTAAGGTTCCGAGCTCCCCTGTTGGTGCCTCACATTCGCCTGCCTCGCAGAACCATTTATTTTTTCAATCCTTATTGGAGGACGACAGGTTCATCACCAGTCCCGACCCCTTACTGCCTCGAGTCGCGAAGTAGTACCATGGGTCGTTACTGTCGTGCTTGACCAGGTACAGACTCATCAGCTCTTCCGGGGTCAGCTCAGGGTTCCCAACTTGTCGCCAGATAATGAAGGCTGAGATCAGCACCCTCCAAGCGTTGGGAGTGAATTGCCCCAGAGCCAGCCTTAAGTAGGCCGCAACCTTCCAAACGAATGGGTGAAGTGGGAGCCGAAGCCCACACTGTAATGCACAGAGGAAGATTGTGACTTCCCCCTTGGTAGGAGCACTAGTCGTGTTCATAGGCCCGAACGGATCCAGTCTATCTGAGATTCCGACAAAACGAAACCTCCCGGGACTACTTCCGCGGTGCGTTCACTCGGGGGCATTTCAGTGGCCTCAGCAGTGCTGACTTGGCGGGCTCGGGTGGCCTTCTTTTTGCTGGGTTGCTTGGTCTTAGCACCCGTCTCCTTGTCTCTGAGGCGGAGGGTATAGTGGTACGGTTTTGAAGAGGCCTTTGAAAGCCCCACTTCCGTCTTCAGAACTTCCTGGCTCGGAGTCTTCAGCATACTTGGGCACCATTTCGAGGTTGGAAGACATTATGAAAAGAATGATAAAGATCAACGGAAGGGACTCACCGGACGATTACCGAAAATCGTCTTCTACCGGAAAAGAGTGATAAGTCAGAATCGCCCACCGAAAACTTCAAATTCGAACGGAATCGCTCCGTCGAAAATCGTCTCCTCCGGTACGCTCTCAAGTTCACAATACGCGTAGCGAGAAAGACTCCGAAGGCGGTTTATATAAGTCACGGAGGATCTCTCCATTAATGACAAGCCATAATGGCCACAGTCGAATCGTCGCAAGCCGATCCTCAAGCACACGTGGCTATACTTCGTTGGACGAATTCTCAACAGACGGTACGACTCTGACATCGAACAGCGTGCTTCGATATGCGAAGCGACGCCCGAGCAGTGGGAGCCGTCAAGTACACGTCTCCTCAGACCTGCGTGGCAACCCCTCATAGGCTGGAAGGATATTCGGAATCGTAACCGTCGTCACGCGTCCACCAAAGCAATCTGCATGCGCATGATCCCGGGATGGGACGCTTCGAATTCAAAAATCATCATTAACGCAGTATGGGCGGGAGATCTCCTGCATGAGTACTATCTGAGTCTGCGAGCAGACTCGAAGAGTAAGGGGCTTTTATTACGGGGAGATCCGAGCCCACGATGAAACGCCAGTCCGAGCGCCAGTCTGAGCCGATTCATTGTCATGACGTCTAAGGCATGACTCTTCCGACTTGATACGAGCATCCTGTGAAGATCCGAGCACATGTAAAGTCTGACGTGACGAGAGCCTCGGAGAATAGAACCTTCCGCTTCGGTTCAGACCGCCAAGATTGGCTCGAACCTATAAGGTCAGATCGGTTATGAAGTTCGCTCGGATCTGGGAACCGCCCTTGTCCAACTGAACAAGCGCAGAGGCAAACGGTTGGACGAGCCGAGCCGAGCATATACTCCAAGGCGTATATTTTATTTGACGAACATGGAAACTACCATAACTGAACGTGGCCAATAACTTCGCTCACAGATACGCACTACTCGCCTGATACGCTGCGTGATCAGCAGATTGCAGGCAGTATCTCCATGATCCGAGAATTCCCTTGATCATACTGAGATTATCGGATCCAGACCATTCTACAGGCAAGTATAAATAGCACACGACACCATGTCTACAGGTACGCAATAGCGAATGCTCTCTCCTCTACTCACTACTTAGACCTCGATTCTTTTGGCCTGACTTAGGCATCGGAGGGTCCCCCGGCCTAGCCAATGTCACATTTGCCCGTTCTCTTGGTGCAGGTTCCAGAGGAGATACGCTGAAGTAAGGGAGACGTGGAGGAAGAGCCGACCAGATTTTGACATCAACAACAACAAAAATAATAATAATAATAAAGCCAGAGTATTTTACGTCATTAATCTCTTGAGTCGTGCTAAATCCGAAAACTATTATCATTAAGCTAGTCCTTAAGTCATATTGTCTAAACAATCCTAACACCTGATTCTTGGACATTTGTTTGTTGAAATATATCTATATATTGGATGCTTTTATTTTAACCGTCCACTAAATATCCACCAATCCATTTTTCATTTAGTCCGTGATAATCTAAAATGCGACCCCATAGTTTAAACAATTTGCATCTTATGTATACAATTTCTATATAATTTGTAAGTGCATGTACCGTCCATCACAGGCTACCAGAGTATCAAAGTTTTTATATTGTTGAAATTTTGGACCATAGCACCCAAGGAAGCTAAGAAATGTATGGGTGCAAGCCTGAAATTGCTGTGACAAACTATCACAAAATGACCAGTTGGTTGCCATCAAATGGATATCCACGAGATGATTACCCCAACCCTCCGATGAGTGGACCCTATAATCTGAACGCTCCAGATTGAGAGATACAAGTTTGCAGTGCACGTGCATGATCCACCATAGTAAGATTTGCCTGGCAAGATAGATCATTCCATCAGGCCACAGCATCCAAAAAAATGAACAGCTAGAAAACACCGTAGTAACCATCGGTTTTTGAACACAGTGGCCCACCTGAAGAGTGAAATGAAACTGCCTGGTTTTTTTAGGCTGAAGATCTCAGCATTTTTTGGACCAGATGAAAAGATCGGATCCCGCACATGAGTTCTCAATTGGCACGTGTATCTTGGATTAGAAGGGCACGGCGTAAACGTGTGGAATGGTATATCCATGTGACGCGAAATGTAACCCCAACTCTGTAGGGTCCACGTGATGTTTGCGTTATATCCGCTCCGTCCATCCGATCCATCAGCTCATTTAGGACATAGAAAAGTTCATTGAGGACATAGAAAAAACACAAGAGACATCCAAAACTCAGGTGGGCCACACCAGTGGCGAATGAACGCCACCATTGAAATCTTGGGGCCACAAAAGTTTTGGACGAGAATGATATTTTGGTTTCGCTTCATCTAGATGGAATCATCTCATACCTCATGAACGGGTTGGATGGCTTGTAAACAATATGGTGGGTCCAAGGAGTTTCAAGGATAAGCCGTTTTTATACCGACTGCTTCCTATGCTGTGGCTTAGGGTTTTCGATTTCCCTCATCTTTGAGTTCGTGTCCCAGGATGAGCTCACGAAAGGGATGAACGGAGTAGATATAATGCAAACATCACGGTAGGCCCCACAGAGTTTGAGATTACAGGCAAGTCGGTCCACACAGATTGTAGATGAATCTACTTTTTGCAATTTTTTTTTCAAACAAAAACGCGCGGCGCGGCTCGTACAGTGATGTTTTGATGAAAGCTTTTTCGCATAGTACCATGACGCAAACGACTCGGATTTGGTACTGACCCCTCCAGCACGGTCATTGGTGCTGGTCAGTACTAAAAAAGCTCTGTCGACCCAACACAATGTATTTGTTTTATCGACGCTGTTCATTCTTTTTTTTTTTTTTCAGTTCATTTTCGAGCACGACCGCAAAAATGAGACACATCCAAATCTCTTGTCAACCACACTAGAGGAAAGAGTAAGATTTTAGATCAAAATGATATTTATGCTTTCCCCTCATCATCCAAGTACGTTAGACCTAAACGACAGTTTGGATGAAAAATGACCTAAACGACAGTTTGGATGGAAAATAAACAGTATAGTGGGGTCTAAAAGAATCTAGCGGTGAACTTTTAACAACCACTGTTTCCTGTGGTGTGGTCTTCCTGATAGTTGATTCTACCTCATTTTTGATATTACATCCTAAAATTATCTGGAAAAACAGATGGGCGGTGTGGATAAAACATATAGATCACTGTGGGTCTCACAGATATTTTACAGTACGGACATCGGTACTGGAGGGGTTACTACCGAATTCGAGTCTGATGCAGGTAGAAAATCGACAAAAACCTATTTGCTGACGCGCATGATTCCACGCGTCAATGCTCGTCTTCGCACGACACGAACTTACAGCTGCTCTATAGCTAGTGTGTGGTAGACCAGCCAATCCGCTTCCCCACGCTGCGTTCTCTTGCTTGGGAAAGAATCCAACCTAAGACCGACAGATAGTCACGTGCGAAGATTTTAAGCACGTGATGGAGCTGTCCAATTGCTGCGCTCTACGTACGTCTGTACCAAATTTCTACCCATTTCCTCGTGGAGAGGGAAATGGATTGGCTACGCCCCCTTCCACCAGCCAATGGCTGGTGCTCGGTGCTCTGTGGCCCCACTATGATGCATGTGTTTCATCAATGCCGTCCATCTATTTTTCTAGATTATTTTATGGTATTACACCAAAAATGAGCTATATATCAATCTCAATGGACCACATTATAGGAAACAGTATTGAATGAACATCAACCATTAAAAACTTTTTGAGGCCAATAAAATTATTGGATCAAGATGATCTTTGTTTTTTCCCTTCATCTGGATCTTTATGACCTAATCAACATATTGGATGTCAAATAAACAGTACATTGGGCCTTAGTAGGATTTAAATGATGGATATCCAATCACTATTATTTTCCTGTGGTGTGGTCCAGTGAGATTTATTTACCTCTTATTTTTGGGATAAGGCATTAAAATCATATTTTAAAATGGATGAACGGAATGGATGAAATAAATACATCATGGTGGGGCGCACAGATCACCGAGCATTAGCCACGGGGCTGGTTTCAGTGGGAGTAGCCAGTCCGTTCCCCGTGGGGAGTGGAGGGACTGAACGCGAGCTTCCTGCCGCACCTAGCCTTGTGGGCCCACCGCGTTGTCAGTGTGAAATCCACTCCGTCGGTCAGTGTCGCCAGGTCATTTTACAATGATAACTCGAAAGGAACCAGATCCAATGCTCAAGGGCCACACCACAAAAAGAAAACGGTGGAAAATGAACGCCTACCGTTCAAGCCTTATTGGGCCCCACAGAAATGGGGTATCTTCGGTGAATCCCTGACTGTGGGTTCCACCTTCATGTATGTTTCTTACGTCCACGCCGTTCATATGTTTCGAAAGCTCTTTTGAGTGCGTAAACCGAAAAACGAAGCAGATCCATATCTCAGTGGACCACACCACAATAAAAAGTGATGATGGACCATTAAAAACTTCCTGTTGGCTGCAAAAGTTTTGGATCAAGTTGATATTTGCGTGACCCCTTCATCCAGATCTTTGTGATCTTATCAACAGGTTGGATGGCAAATACATATTTCGGTGGCCCCCAAGATTGTTTATAATGGTGAGTATTCCATCATCATCTTTTAATGTGGTGTGGTCCACCTGATATTTGGATTTGCTTCAATTTTTTGATTACTCCTCAAATGAGCTTTCAAAATTAATGGACCGTGTGGATGTAAGGAACATTCATCAAAGTGGGCCCCACAGTCAGAGATCCACCCGCGCGTTTCAATGGTGGGAGTTTCCATCCCCACTGTTCCTGTGTTGTGGGCCACTTGGTCGTGTATCTGCCTCAGTTTTGGATCTCTCCTGCCATAAGCTGAAGAAACTAATGGACGGATTGGATTTCACACAGAGATCACGGTGGGCCTCACAGGACCAGTTGTTGCAGGAACTCTTGCAACTCGTGGCGTCCGACTGGATCCTCTGCAACGCCAGTTTTACGCAGCGCCTACAACACCCAAGGTTGTGTGACCCACCGTATTTTATACGTAAAATCCACTCGTCTATCAGGTTCTATCCTCGATTCTAATGAACGGGGCAATATCCACAGCTCAGGAACAGGAAAAATTGGGATGGGATCCCAACCGTAGGTTTCTGCATAAGCGCACCATGGAAACGGAAACGGATTGGCTACTCCCCATGCCATCAGCTCCGTGGCTGATGGTCGGTGCTCTGTGGGACCCAGAATGATGTATTTGTTTCATCCATTCCGTTCATCTATTTTTAAAAATCATTGTATACCTTAATCCCAAAAATGAGAGGCATATAAATCTCAAGTGGACCACACCACATGAAAACAATAGTGATCGGATGTTCACTATCAAAATCCTCCTAAGGCCCACTATACTGTTTCTTTGACATCCAATCTGTTGATTAAGTCATACAGGCCCAGATGAAGAGAAAAAACATAGATCATCTTGATCCAACACTTTTATGGCTCCCAAAATGTTTTTAATGGTCAGCCCTCATTCAACACTGTTTCCTGTAATGTGGTCCTATTGAGATTTGGATATAACTCATTTTTAGATCTATACCATAAAATGATCTGCAAAAATAGATGGATGGCATGGATGAAATACATACATCATGTTGGGGCCCACATAGCACCGACCAACAGCCATTGGCTCGTGTCAGGGGGAGTAGCCAATCCGTTTCCCATGCAAACAATGTTTTCCAAACGCGCAACTCGAGATTCTACATGGGCCGTTAAAGCCCATAGCTTTCTTCCTTAACGAAATCGATACAGTTTTGGAGAACTCATCAGGTGGGCTACGGCCTGTGAACCCTGGCCCAAAAATGGGGCCCAATCAAACATGGCATGGCACGCTGGCTGTAGAGAAGAGTCTGACTGGCGGTGGGCCTTTCTCTACTATGAATTGGCTAATTGACATTTGGGCCAACCGATCATAAGGTTTTGAGTGCTCTTGGCTGGCCCGGACCTGGCCTGATCCTGTCTACCTTGGGCTGGGCTTGGGCTTCTAATGGCTTGTCTTGGTTTGAATTTTAGGCCTGATGATTAATTGGGGTAGATCTGAGCTTTCATTTAATGGCCCACAAGTGGGTCCATCCCTTCGCTTTATATAACCTTGGCCGAGTATTTAGATTGTGGGGCCTTGTCACTCCCGAGCACAATTCTTAGATCGTGGGCTGGAATCATCCCATCCATTTGTGATTCGAGCTATCTGCAGTCTATACTAAGGTCAATTAAGGGGAATGATCACATCCATTTGAGCTGTGTGGGACCCACAGTGATATGTCTGTGCCATCCAAGTTGTCCATCAGATCCTATGCCCCATATTAACCCCAAAGCCTAAAATTTAGCCTAATTTAATGCTCAGGTAAGCTAAAATACAAGGAGCCAAGGAGAGGAATTGGGAGGGGATATTATCAGTAGAAACTTCCAGATGTGTGGGAGCCCCATCATGCTGTCCATATGCCACCTAATCCATTTATTGGACACTAATAACCCAGATGAAGGGAAAAACCAGAATTTATAGCATTACATAACTCATTTGGGCCATACCACTTGAATTTAGAGGTTTCAGTCGTGATTTTACATTGTTTGTGGTGTGGTCCACCTGAGATTTTTCCAGCATGATTTTTGTAAGATATATTGACCATGAAGGGACAGGCATGATTCACGGTTTTGATGGCGCAGAAACATTACGGTGGACTTTACAGAAGCTCGAACAAATGGGAAGTCATGCACCATTCGAAAGGTCAGCATACACGTGTTTCAAACTCTGACAAATAGGAATACTGTTCAGCAATGCAGACCATTAGTCTGTTGGGCCCTGCAATGGATGGGTTGTTCATCAAAATTCTCCTCGAAAAGACAACACTACCGTGCAGGAGAAAGAAAACAGACGGTGCCCACTGGTTTGGAAAAGACCAATGGTCTGGATTACCAGAAAAAGGATCCCACTTCGCTCAATCCAACCTGACCAACATGTCGCCACCTCATGGATGGGCAAGTACAGGTGCAGATCCTGAGCCGTCCTCATCCGAGACGTGGTCAACCAATTGGACGGTCTAGATACGTGGCCGAAGTGTACCATTGGAGGGTTTGTAAGGCGGATACCACTTCACCGATGACAGGACGCGACTTGCATGTGCCCCTCCCAGGGGAAACAGATTGGCTACTCCCCCTAACACCAGCCCCGTGGCTGGTGGTCGGTGCTCTATGGGCCCCACCATGATGTTATGTACTTCATCCATTACGTTCATCCATTTTTAAAGATCATTTTAAATGTTTATTCCAAAAATTAGAGGTATATAAATCTCAGGTGGACCACACCACATGAAAACAATAGTGATTGGATATCCATCATTAAAATCCTCCTAAGGCCCACTTTACTATTTATTTGACATCCAATCTGTTTGTTAGGTCATACACGCCCAGATGAAGGGTAAAAACAAAAATCGTCTCGATCCAAAACTTTTATGGCCCCCAAAATGTTTTTAATAGTTGACGCTCATTCAACCTTGTTTCCTGTAACGTGGTCCATTTAAGATCGGGATATATCTAACTTTTTGTTTCATGCCTTAAAATGATCTTTAAAAATATATGGACGGCATGGATGAAACAAATACATCATGGTGGGGCCCACATAGCACCGACCACCAGCCATTGGCTGGTGTCAGGGGGAGTAGCCAATCCGTTCCCCCTCCCAGGAAGGGAAGCGGATTGGCTGGTGAACCTCACACCATGTATATAAGGGTCTGTTGATCTCGCATAATGTATTGTTTTAAGTTAATTAAATACGATATACCGCGTTTGAATTGGATTTGAAATCTGATTGAGTATGTGCCATGCAAATACATCGCCGAACCAGGTAAGGGTGGACACGTGGTTTAATAGTACATCAGTTAAACATCGGGCAGTGCAGCGATGTAATTGCACTGCACCGCCTCTCACAGCAAAGAAGTCTCTCAAATCTCACCGTGCTTCGCGCGTCCATATCATCTTCCTGCGCCATCCTTCTCCCTCTCCATCGTTTTTAACCCATTCGCCAAAGGAATGGATGGGTTTACGGCCACATCTTAGACGTAGACACTGATTCTTGTTTCGTCTTTTTCGCCTACATGGAAGGTGAGGTGTCCTCATCTTATGGCCATCATTCCATAAACATGTTTTCTGTTACAGATGAAAATTTCATACCCTGAAGGGCAGAAGTGAAAGAATGTAATTTTTTCTCTTCCCAACATAGATTCTGGGACAAGAGTTGATCCTTCTTCTAAATGGATCATATCCCTCCTTTCATTCAAGAATACCGTTTCTCTCATGTACCCTCCTTTACAAGATGAGATGAGTACTTTTGTATACACCTCTCTCCTATACCCTACGCAGAGGGTCTATCCTGCGAAAGATTTCAATCTCATTGTCTGTCATGTCTAGATGTACATAAAGAGAAATCTTATCTGAACAGAATCCTGTTCATGGATTCACCTCATGACTGTTGGGACATGACCACTGCATGTCATACATTGGTCGAATATTCATGATATCCATCTGCCGATGCTTACTCATTTTCAAGTTCCTACCTATAACAGATACTTCCATCACCCAATTCCTTCCACCCAAAAAACCACTGCTATGTAAACCCAGTCATCGGTTTCTTTCCTGTAGTGCTGCGTTAAATGTAGAAGGTAATCCTCCAACCTTGATATGTTACAATGTCTCAATACAACAAATCGAAACCTGCTGTTTATAGATATTGTTGTCCATAATGTTATGAACAATTCATTGTTCATGATACATCTGTCTGAAAGACTATAAGATCAGATTTCAACCATTTTATTAGCAACTTGTTACATCTTATATGGAATATTGTTGCGAATCTACTATCATATTGCTTGTTGAATTCAGATTAGTTTACGGATTTTTTTTACAACCACTGTTTGCATACATACAGATCATCATACTAATCAGTTCATTAACAACGAATAGAGGTGCGTATCTATACTCTGTCTGATCATGCCTAAATTCAATACATGTGTATGAGGCCATCATCTACTTCTTGATATATGTAATTTCCTGTCGGCCGACTGTTAAGATTTCTCTAATCACTGACTCATTTCTTTCTACTATATTATGTGAGATTACAAAAACTGCTTCCATTTATTTATCCCCAAATTTATATATATCTCATATGTTCCTTTACTGTTAAGAAGTCGTATGTTGAGTTCTCTTTTTTCTTTTAAGTACATGTGTTCATTGTTGTACATATACTCAAGTTATGTCGTATATGTACTAAAATTTACAAAATAACTGAGCATAATAATAGGCGAAGCCCTCATTTGACAAAATGTGGTCTCATTTTGGAGAAAATAGCGGATATCAGTCTTTCAGTAGCGAATGGAATGAAGAGGAAGTAGCTGTTGCATTAACCGTTATCGCAGCGTCTACTTGTGTCATTGGTGCTGCTAAATATTATCGACGATATTGTCTGAAGGCAAGGCCTAGAAATGGTGATATTGAGAAAAATAGATTCATAAATGAAATCATTAAAAAGAGTAATGCTGACTATTTAGCACAGTTAAAGATGGGTAGGGATAAGTTCTTCGAACTATGTTCGCTACTAAGAGATCAAAATTTACTTTTGGATTCAAGGAGGTGTAGTCTGGAGGAATAAGTAGTATTGTCCCTCCATACAATAGGTCACAATGTAGGAAAGCGGGTCATTAGTCACCGCTTTTTCAGGTCTGGTGATACCGTTAGTCGTCATTTTCGAAGGGTTCTTGATGCTGTGATTGGTCTTTATCATGAATATATCAAGTTTTCGGGTTTATATACACCGAAAGAGTTATCTGATAATCCTATGTGGTCATCATATTTTCAAGTAAAATTAGCAGTGATCTACATATTTGAAATGAATCAACTATATGCTAATTTGTAAAGAAGAACCTAAAAGTCATAACTACATTTTTGTAGGATTGTATTAAGGCACTCGATGGGACTCATATACCTACACATTTGCCTAAGGAATCAAGTGTCACATTTCAAAATCGTAAAGGTTATCTGTCTCAAAATGTACTGGCAACTTCTACATTTGATATGAAATTTGTTTGTGTGCTTGCTTGTTAGGGAAGTACAGATTTGTAATACTCATACATTATTTTGTATAGGGAAGTACTATGTCATTGATGCGGGTTATGCGCATTCTCCTAGCTTTACGGCACCTTATCGAGGTGTCAGATATCATTTGAATGAGTTTCATACCAGACGAAAGCCTACAAATAAGAAAGAATTATTCAATTATCGTCATGCACAGCTGCGAAATGTCATTGAACGTTGTTTTGGACTGTTGAAACGTTGTTTCCCTATACTCCGTGTAGCACCACAATTCAGTTTTAAAACTCAAGTAAAGATTGTTATAGCATGTTGTGTAATAACAACTTCATCCGTATACATGGTGAATAAAGCTAGAGAAGATTGGACAAAAAAAATGGATGACATCACATCTAAGATGTGGGCTGATAATCTGCCTCGGACCCAACAGCGTCATTGACTTCGCCTTCCTTATGTTTAATGTATTATATTGTCTGTGTAACAACAAATTGTCTTCTTTTAAATATTGTGTTTGTTTGGTGGGATTTTGAACTGGTTTTTTTTTCTTTTATTTTGGATCTGATAAATACTTTATCATACATAGATGTAACACCCCGGATTTTTGCTAACCTGGAATTATACGTCCTTAGGCAATGGGTCAACCATTTCACTCTCAATGATCAATCCCAAGGTCTAAAAATCAAATTTTTCCTATTTCCTTCAAAATCTCACCCTTCACCACCTCATTCTTTGAATTTCTCTAAGTACTTCCATCTTAGCCACAAATTCTCAAGTCTAAATAGTAAAGACCACTAATCCTAAGGTCTTCATGATGAAGAACAATACCAAAGCTAAAAATTACCATGAATAGTAAATAAATGAGTAAATTGGACTTTTCTCCTTAACCTTTTGGAATCTAACAAAATAGATAGGTTAGTTTGATAGATTAGCGTCTCATACCCCAAAATCATATGCTATGCGCCACAAAAATTCATTTCGGTTTGCAAACTGGCCCCGAAATTCTTCGAATGGAGTCGTAGGCCCACCCACGCTAATCCACAATGATCCAAGGTGGGCCCCATACTTTTTTGGGACCCTGAGGGCAGGGGGAACCCAGCCCATATGGCGGCCATCGCCAGTTGTGAGTTTGGTCGGCGATGGCATCGCTGGTTCCGCGATGCATCGCTGGTCAAAATCATCGGTTGGGTCTGGGCTTTGGGCTAGAGGTGTTTGGGGGCTAGGGTAGCCCCCTGGTATGTGGGTCGTTCGTTAAAAACACCCCAATCAATTACTTCCTTCACAAAACCCTCCAAGCTCTCCTTTCGCTTCAAACGTCTGATTTTTGGTAAAAACCATCCCTCCAAACTCTTCCTTCTTTCGTTTCCAAATACACTCAATCCACCCTTCGAATTTCATCTCAAACAGAGATCATTATAGGCTACTTCCTTTAGAAATCTAAAGAGAATCACCTAGTACTGCACTAGACGACCTGGGAAATTCGCACCAATCACTTTCAATACGATCTGCTAGAGTTAAAACGTATAGGATAGGTGACGCTACAATACCGTAAAGCCTGAGATCAAACTCTATTCCCGATTGCTCTCTGGAGCACCTTGAAAATTTTGTATCGGATCTGGACGGCACATCGAAAGTCCGATTATCCCGAACTTAGACAATCCTGACCGCCCAGTTGGACTTGACGTTCATCTCGAAAATCAAGTCCAACTGATGTCCTGACGTTATTTTACTGGATCCAAAGTGAAGAGTGTGAGAAATAAATATAATTTATGAAATCTGGCACGTTCACTTGTGCGCTTTTTTTAAGCGTTCTGACCGTCAGAATTCAATCAAATTTCACCCTCGGATCAGGAAAAATTTCTCTTACATGTCATAATACTTGTAACTCCGATCGAGTTCTCATAATCGTTGAACTGAAACTGGTTCGCCACGGGCGATCTGGAAATCCGATCGGACTAAAAACTCTGCCCGACCTAGATCCAATGTTAGGGAGCTTAAGTCCGACCGCATTCAGTCACAGGACCTCCAGAAATACTCCGTTGGATCAGAACAAGCCCTCTTTGGTTATAAAATAAGTCTACATTGGCCCCAAGTCTATTTTGGTCATGTTTGAGCTTATAAAAAGGGCTTAAACCCTTTCTCTTTCATTCTATACGAATTTGGGGAGAGAAGAGAGAAAGTGAGGGAGAAGTTGAAGCTTTCTCCTGGGAGTCTTCCCTGCTGCTCCTCGTGCCACATCCACCTGCCTGTATCACCCTCCCGGTGATTCCAACGCACTTCTAGGTAAGGAAAACCCTAACCACTTGCTGATTTAAGGTTCCGTAAATTCCAATAGCGAAGTAACTTATACATCTTGTGTATTAGGTCGCCGGTTCGTCGTAGACGAAGCGTATACGCTCCGTTCGGAACGATACACATCTAGGGTAAAAAGGTACGGATCTTAGACACTTTGATTGACTGATTTCAAAGCTTTCACTGTCGTTTAATACTGTATTATCGACGGCAATGCCGTTTGACATGTACAATGTGCTGTCCATTTTTCGTTTCATAAACGTACGGTAAATATCAGATTTAGGGTATTTTAGGCATTTATAGAAAATACTGTATACATCTGTATTTTGCTGAAATGCTTGACATGTAAATTCATCGTATTATGATATTATGTATGCGTGTATAATCTTTGGGTCGACATACGCTATGTAGACTAAAGTGTGTAGACTAAGTGTTTGTATAAATATTTGTATTAGTATGTATTGAGTAAATTGTGTTGTAAATTAGTTTTGAGAATGAATTCTCAATCTACATGATGTTGTACACGATTTCCTACATGTTTGCTATATGAAATGATTTCCTTATATGTATGGAACACATGTGTTGGTTGATTTGCTTACTTTATATGTCATAACATGTGTTAACATGTTTGTATTGTTGAACTTCAATTCTATTACTCTCATATGATCACTGGTATGGATTGCACATGTCTGAGGCTATGCTTTAGTCCAGGCAGTCGGTAATGGATTGAATTAGCGGTGGGCTTCTATTCACCACAGAGGACGCGTCGATGAACGCGAGTTGTATTTTGAGTTGGCGGCAGTGGTTAGGCCACACGAAGTGTTTCATGCACTTCATGTCGTCCAGCTTGAGATGCGCTCGTACTAGTCGAGCCCGTCAAGTAACCCGACTGGCCATTGTATGTTCACCCTATATGAGTCATAACTGCTTGAACCTAGGGTACTGAACTTACCATTGGAAACCCTGTCAACCATGGTACCTTGATCCATAAAGACTCATGAGCTAGGCATGGTGGTATGGGACACCGTGGTCGTGCTGTCGGCTTACGTTGGGACCACAAACCTCCCCATAGTGACCAGTGAGCACCCTACTCTGAGCAGATTATGGTGGTATGGGACACTATATTCTTGCTGTCAGCCTACACTGATCAGGTGACGAGCCCTTTGTAGTGACCTTGAGTTTATCCTGACACCGCATGGGGGCGACGAGTCCTGATGCAGTCTTAAGGATAATTAGGCCTATATTGATAAGGTGATGGGGGAGAGGTGCAACGAGTGCGAGCAACAGCCCTGACAGCCCTTCCAGCGACCTACAAATATAACATCGTATGAGATTACTAGGAGTGACGACCCTAGACAGGATCCTGTGTTGGGATTGATATAAGCAAGGTACCCTAGTTTTCCAATCCGGCTGTATGAAAAGGACTAATAACAACTCGGTAATCATTATCCATATCGCATTGCATATGCTTGAAAGATGTGGAGCACTGCGGGAAGAAAGCATGTCGCGGACGCAGATGGTGCCGCATGAGGGAGTATATCGGTGAGGGCATCCATCATGTCATTTCATGCTTGCATTAACAACAGTATCTAGGAATGTTTGATTGTTTGTTTTACTATTAACGCGTGATCGATTTGATAACATGCTAATCTTTGCTCTATGATTCCACTGAGTTAATTACTTACTCCCACGTTACGGGACGGTGTTCCGGACACCACCAGATCCTTTTGTAATTGCAAATGATGGCGCGGCCAGCGAGGCGAAGTCGGACTTGATGATGAGGAGGAGGATCCCTCCTTTATGCGTGATCTGATCGACGTGATTACAGGGGGTTGAGTAGATGCCTTGACACTTGTCATTTCATATTTTTGGAGCACTCATGTATATTCTTTTCTTTCCATTTTTGGAGTATACATGTATTTAATTAACCTGGTAACATGTTCACACTATAGAGACTTACAATTAATTATATATTTTATGTATTTATCACAGTCTTTCGCTTGCTAATTTAACTGTCTCTGGAGTATGATATGTTGTTTTGGCTTTGTCTCAATCTTGTTTAATGTCATTCTACAGACAACATGCATTTATCATTATCTATGTTGCATAAGTGACGTTCTGAAACTCAGGAGTTGGGTTTCTATCCGACCCCCGATTTTTGGGGTGTTACAGTTGGTATCCGAGCATGATTTGAATTAAACCGGACCTAGGTTATGGTAACACAACGCACACTCACGCACTCTGACTTAGGAAGGGGGCGATGGAATCTAGAAACCATATGAGAATCCCTAGGTTCACCGACGGGTGAGATTAATTGCCCCTAGATTTGGTGTATCCCATGATTTCTAATAACATGTTTAGAAGGTATGTAATTCGAAGTAATCTCAGGATTTTCTTTTTAAATTACACTTAGAAATTCTTCATCTTGGGATTTGGAAATCCCATCTCCTACTTCCCAACTCAAGACTCATTTTTCAAAGTCTATGAAATTGATTTTTAATCCCCTCCCACCCTCCTACCAAATATGTCATTCCTAATCCCGAGGTGGGATTAGCAACGCTATCCATTTAATACAACTTCATGCCACTAGCCCAAACAGGCCCTTAGAATTTTGGACCAAGAGTTGGTATTCCTAGATTTTGGTATTCCTAGATTTAGAAGGATCTGACAGTATAGGAAATCTAATAAATTAATAGTGTAAACCCTAGAACCTCCTTAGTTGGTATGAGCATATGTATAATGCTCGAGCGCAGCTACGTTTAGGTTTGGACAACTCAAATTTAACTAGACAACTTCTGACCCTAAGCTATAAAACAAATCATGTAGCGTATGAACATAGACTTTAGAATATAACTAGTGAATTACCGCTACTCCTAAGTTAAGACTAGGCAATTAGTTATACTAAGGAATGTAAAAGGCTAATTATGCTAAGGTAATAGAATGATTGACTTAGACGTAGTTAGTCGACTTGATTTGGCTGGAGTAGAACCTCATTCCTTCGATAAATCCCCTTAATACTTATAGACTTCTTTTATGACCCTTAGGAAAGTTGTTTTAACTTAGAACCATTCACTCTCAGGAAAAACCTATCAAATCCCTTACGTTGAACTTAGAATAAACCAGCACACCCCTTAGAATTCCCCTTAGAATTGCCTTCTCAAGGATTTATTGCAATCGGAAACGCGGAGTAAAGGAATTGTATATAAGTGAGGTATTCGCTGTTTGAATTGACTTCTCAATCCTGGTAGTTGCCAATAAATCCAATGCTCAGATCAAGCAGAAGATCGGCATCGTGTAGGACTAAGAACTGATACAGTAAATTTTCTGTTCTAGGCAGAAAGTCTATGTATCCGGCTCAAACCCACTACACAACCTTTCTTCCGTGTTGGGTCGACCACATACAACCAAAAGTTATTGCTTTGCCTTTGAAAAATGTTGAGGACATCTAGCCAATAAAGAGTAGGCTTATTTCTACAACCATAGGTACCAATGCCATAGAACGCATCACTGACAAAAGAAGACCAATGTAGTGAGAGGTTGTTTCCCATTTTATGTCAAGTAGAGGCCCTAAGTTGCACCTAGTTCCGATATATGGGTCGAGGCATAGATCCTTGAACCTTAAGTAGAACCGAGTTTTAAGGGGGGTAGAACGTACCGAGCCTAATCTAGTTAGCATTAGCTGACGTAACCATTGGATCAGAGAGCGCAGCGGAAGCGTGGTTGGCCTCTTCCCCACTGGCCCAAGATCAAAACAGTTGATTCAGGTTATACATAAGGTTAGGTCGGTAAATAGGACTTGAACCTTCCTTATAACGTCAATACAAAAGTCTCTCTAGAGACTCATTACCCTTAGCCAATTTCGGGGACGAAATTTTATTTTAAGGGGGGTAGATTGTAGCACCCTGAATTTTTGCCAACCTGGAATTAGACGTCCTTAGGCAATGGGTCAACCATTTCACTCTCAATGATCAATTCCAAGGTCTAAAAATCAAATTTTCCTTATTTCCTTCAAAATCTCACCCTTCACCACCTCATTTTTCAAATTTCTCTAAGTACTTCCATCTTAGCCACAAATTCTCAAGTCTAAATAGTAAAGACCACTAATCCTAAGGTCTTCATGATGAAAAACAATACCGAAGCTAAAAATTACCATGAATAGTAAATAAATGAGTAAAATGGACTTTTCTCCTTAACCTTTTGGAATCTAACAAAATAGATAGGTTAGTTTGATAGATTAGCGTCTCCTACCCCAAAATCATATGCTATATACCGAAGAAATTCATTTCAGTTTACAAACTGGCCCCGAAATGCCTCGAATGGAGTCGTGGGCCCACTCACACTAATCCACAATGATCCAAGGTAGGCCACATACTTTTTTGGGACCCCAGGGGCAGGGGGAACCCAGCCCATATGGCGACCATCGCCAGTTATGGGTTTTCGCGATGCATCGCCGGTCAAAATCATCGGTTGGGTCCAGGCTTTGGGCTGGAGGTGTTTGGGGGCTAGGGTAGCCCCCTGGTATGCGAGTCGTTCGTTAAAAACGTCCCAATCAAGTACTTCCTTCACAAAGTGACCCTCCAAGCTCTCTTTTCGCTTTAAACGTCCAATTTTTGATAAAAATCACCCCTCCAAACTCTTCCTTCTTTCGTTTCCAAATACCCTCAATCCACCCTTCGAATTTCATCTCAAACAGAGATCATTATAGGCTACTTCCTTTAGAAATCTAAAGAGAATCACCTAGCGCTGCACTAGACGACCTGGGAAATTCGCACCAATCACTTTCAATACGATCTGCTAGAGTCAAAACGTATAGGATAGGTGACGCTACAATACCGTAAAGCTTCGGATCAAACTCTATTCCCGATTGTTCTCTGGAGCACCTTGGAAACTTTGTATCGGCTCTAGACCGCACATCGGAAGTCCGATTACCTCGAACTTAGACAATCCTGACCGCCTAGTTGGACTTGACGTTTAGGTCGAAAATCAAGTCCAATTGATGTCCTGACGTTATTTTATTGGGTCTAGAGTGAAGAGTGTGAGAAATAAATATAATTTATGAAATCTGGCACGTTCGCTTGTGCGCTTTTTCTAAGCGTTCTGACCGTCAGAATTCAATCAAATTTCACCCTCGGATCAGGAAAAATTTTCCTTACATGTCATAGTACTTGTAGCTCTGATCGAGTTCCCATAACCGTTGAACTGAAACTGGTCCGCCACGGGCGATATGGAAATCTGATCGGACTAAAAACTCTGCCTGACCTAGATCCAATGTCAGGGAGCTTATGTCCGACCGCATTCAGTCACAAGACCTCCAGAAATGCTCCGTTGGATCAGAACAAGCCCTCTTTGGTTATAAAATAAGTCTACCTTGGCCCCAAGTCTATTTTGGTCATGTTTGGGCTTATAAAAAGGGCTTAAACCCTTGCTCTTTCATTCCATACGAATTTGGGGAGAGAAGAGAGAAAGTGAGGGAGAAGTTGGAGCTTTCTCCTGGGAGTCTTCCCTGCTGCTCCTCGTGCCACATCCACCTGCCTGCATCACCCTCCCGGTGATTCCAACGCACTTCTAGGTAAGGAAAACCCTAACCGCTTGCTGATTTAAGGTTCCGTCAATTCCAATAGTGAAGTAGCTTATACATCTTGTGTATTAGGTCGCCGGTTCGCCGTAGACGAACCGTATACGCTCCGTTCGGAACGATAAACATCTAGGGTAAAAAGGTTTGGATCTTAGACGCTTTGATTGACTGATTTCAAAGCTTTCACTGTTGTTTAATAGTAGATTATCGACGGCAACGCCGTTTGACATGTACAATGTGCTGTCCGTTTTTTGTTCCGTAAATGTACGATAAATATGAGATTTAGGGTATTTTAGGCATTTATAGAAATACTGTATACGTCCGTATTTTGCTGAAATGCTTGACATGTAAATTCATCGTATTATGATATTATGTATGCGTGTATAATCTGTTTGGTGAAGAGATTCACCCTAATACGCACTTTAGGTCGACATACGCTATGTAAACTAAAGTATGTAGACTAAGTGTTTGTATAAATGTTTGTATTAGTATGTATTGAGTAAATGGTGTTGTAAATTAGTTTTGAGAATGAATTCTCAATCCACATGATGTTGTACATGATTTCCTACATGTTTGCTATATTAAATGATTTCCTTATATGTTTGGAACACATGTGTCGGTTGATTTGCTTACTTTGTATGTCATAACATGTGTTAACATGTTTGTATTGTTGAACTTCAATTCTACTACTCTCATATGATCACTGGTATGAATTGCACATGTCTGGGGCTATGCTTTAGTCCAGGCAGTCGGTAATGGATTGAATTAGTGGTGGGCTTCTATTCACCACAGAGGACGCGTTGATGAACGCGAGTCGTGTTTTAAGTTGGCGGCAGTGGTTAGGCCACACGAAGTGTTTCATGCACTTCATGACGTCCAGCTTGAGATGCGCTCGTACTAGTCTAGCCCTTCAAGTAACCCGACTGGCCATTGTATGTTTACCCTGTATGAGTCATAACTGCTTGAACCTAGGGTACTGAACTTACCATTGGAAACCCTGTCAACCATGGTACCTTAATCCATAAAGACTCATGAGCTGGGCATGGTAGTATGGGACACCGTGGTCGTGCTGTCGGCCTACACTGGGGCCACGAACCTCCCCGTAGTGACCAGTGAGCACCCTACTCTGAGCAGATTATGGTGGTATGTGACACTATATTCTTGCTATTGGCCTACACTGATCAGGTGAAGAGCCCTTTGTAGTGACCTTGAGTTTATCCTGACACCGCATGAGGGCGACGAGTCCTGATGCAGTCTTAAGGATAATTAGGCCTATATTGATAAGATGATGGGGGAGAGGTGCAACGAGTGCGAGCAACAGCCCTGGCAGCCCTTGCAGCGACCTACAAATATAACATCGTATGAGATTACTAGGAGTGACGACCCTAGACAGGATCTGTGTTGAGATTGATATAAGCAAGGTACCCTAGTTTCTCAATCCTGCTGTATGAAAAGGACTAATAATAACTCGGTAATCATTATCCATATCGCATTGCATGTGCCTGAAAAATGTGGAGCACTGCGGGAAGAAAGCATGCCGCGGACGCAGATGGTGCCGCATGAGGGAGTATGTCGGTGAGGGTATCCATATTGTCATTTCATGCTTGCATTAACAACAGTATCTAGGAATGTTTGATTGTTTGCTTTACTATTAACGCGTGATTGATTTGATAACATGCTAATCTTTGCTCTATGATTCCACTGAGTTAATTACTTACTCCCACGTTACGGGACGGTGTTCCGGATACCAACAGACTCTTTTGTAATTGCAGATGATGGCGCGGCCTGCGAGGCGGAGCCGGACTTGATGATGATGAGGAGGATCCCTCCTTTATGCATGATCTGATCGACGGGATTATAGGGAGGTTGAGTAGATGCCTTGACACTTGTCATTTTATATTTTTGGAGCACTCATGTATATTCTTTTCTTTCCATTTTTAGAGTATACATGTATTTAATTAACCTGGTAACATGTTCACACTCTGGAGACTTACTATTAATTATATATTTTATGTATTTATCATAGTCTTCCGCTTGCTAATTTAACTGTCTCTGGAGTATGATATGCTGTTTTGGCTTTGTCTCAATCTTTTTTAATGTCATTCTACAGACAACATGCATTTATCATTATCTATGTTGCATAAGTGACGTTCTGAAACTCGGGAGTTGGGTTTCTACTCGACCCTCGATTTTCGGGGTGTTATAATAGATATTTTATATGACACTAAATTTAATATTGATGGCATACTGGGTTAACAATAGTTGTCCTAATATATTTCAAGATGCCTTAATTTGCACTTTACATGGTTTCTTTTAATCTGCAAGTAAATTATTATATTAACTATTTATATGTTCATTAACTGTTACTAATATGTAGGTAATATGAATTTCTTAAGAAGTACGTACAAGGAAAAATGGTGTTTACGTGAAACGGGTTCCCTGGGACGTGAAACATGCTCTCAAAAAAAAACACGACATCACCAAGTAGGCTTATTGGTAGCCCTAGTAAGAAAAATCTAACAACTAACAGCAAAAGTAAACGTTCAGTTGGTAGGAAAAGTGGGCGAAGTCCATTTTCAATGGACAATGCATTAGTTGATGCACTAGTGGAACAAGTAAACTTCGAGAGAAAAAGTGATATGGGATTCAAACCAGAGGCTTATAAGGCCACCATATTAGAAATTTCTGATAAATGTGGTGTTGAACTTAAGAATAAACATATTTCTAATTGATTGCGGACGTTAAAAAGATTATTTTGGGGCATACAAGATATGTTGAATGCCTCCGGCTTTGGATGAGATAGTGAAAACAAAATGGTGACAGCGATAGATGAAGTCTGGGATGGATACATAGCTGTAAGTAATTGTCAAATAATGTTGTCTTCTCTTGTATTCAATTTTATTCGTTACAATGTGTTTGTAACATTGTATTTCACTTCTTGCAGTTTCACCCATTCGCCGAAAAAGTGTGTGGCAAACATATTGACAGATACCACGATTTGTCATTCATGTTTGGGAATGACATTGCTCATGGCTCTTTTGTAAGCACAGCTTACTCATCACTACTTTCGGGTCGCCGACGAAGTAGAAATGAGTTGAATTTTGACTCTGATACAGATGAATATGGGACTGACACAGTTCGCCTCTCTTCAGACTCTGGCAAGGCTCACGATTGTAGTTCAGCCCTTCATGTCAGTGATGCATCTAATCGGTTTAATAGAGTAAATGCAGAAAACTTGGATAGCTCTAGAGGGTCCAAGAACACCCATTCTACCGCTACTGGCTTGTCCCGTCCAAAAAGGGAGAAACTGAGTGATGTAATCGGTGATCGAATGGGTGTAGTGGTTGATGCCATGAAATCCCTCACTATTACAATATCCCAGGGCAAGAAAATGACCTGAGTTCAGAAAATTCTGAGCATACTTGAAGAGGTAGAGGGACTCAGCCCTGAGGATCAACTGCGTGCTGCACGGATAATGCAGGGGGACATTGTCACCGCCGAATTTTTTATGAAGATGGGCCACGAGAGGCGTAAGGAGTGGGTGCAAAAACTGCTTGAACGTAGTGTTCCGGTTTAAGAAAAACATTCCCTTTGTAACTTTGGTTATCAGTTCTTGATGAAATAGTTTCACTCTTTTTACACGTCTTTAAATTTGTTTTAAGTTAAATTTCATGTATAACTGTTATGGTTGAATGGGTTTGGATGCTGTGGGATTTAGTCTAGCCTGCTTTGTTATTCTGACAGATAATTTTAGACTTTATATGTGTTGATAGTCGGACCATCCCAACAGTTCTTTTCATTTAAATATGCTTATTGTGATCATCCATTTATTTTACATGATTATAAATAGATTGCAGGAATATGATGTGATGTCTGCCTCAGAAATGAGGAGCAGATTTCTTCACCTCTCATTCATTGATATGACCTACAGTGTATGTTATAAATACAATGCAGGAACGTGCTGTGATGACTGTGACAAACTTGCAGACTAGATTTGTTCAATTCTGTTCGATTGATATATTTTCCACTATATGGTTTAGACCTTAAATCAGGAACCTGGTGTGATGTCTCCCTCAGATTCATTTTCACTCCATTCGGATTGAATTTATAACTAATTATGTTTGTATTCTCTTATTCAGATAACTCATTCATCTCTGAAATTATAGCTTCTATCCATTATATACTAACAGCTCAATCCTACGTGTGCCATCTACCTACTCAACTATTGATAAATATTATGAACGGAGATGATTACTCTTTCATATACTCATATTTGTGGTGTCACAGTCTTACTTCATATAATCATACTTGGTTAATAAGAAGATACTGCTAATTCTGAAGATGATGTAAATATAAATGCACATCAAGGTGGAATTTGTTTTTCTTTTCATTTGAATGTAGAAGGAAAATTTGAAAGGAGTTTGTAATTAACATGAATTACTTTTTCAGGTGAGATAAATGAGGATACTGCATGACCAACACGATATTCAGAGTTTTATATAAGAACCTCAATAAATCCATGGGCACACAATGCACTTCCATTCTGACAACGTGTTTTGTTTGTAGGTTGAAATGAGTAAATACTATGTCGTATTTGTGGGTAGAGTGCCAGGAGTATATGACAACTATGATGATGCTCGGGAATAGGTTGAAAGATTTAGCGAGTCAAGACACCAATTGTTCAGAATGCACAGGGAAGCCGTTAGAGAGTGGACCACATTCAAGGTATGAACGTAAATTGCTTACGAAAAATTTTAAAGACAAGTTTAAGGATTATTGTTCATTTTCAGTGTCATCCATTGTATCTGAGGTGTGATAGTAAGTTAATTACATATCAATTACATGTCATTAGGCCACTCTGCAGTAGCATGGGTCGGGTAACAAAGGTGGTGTATGTAATAGGGCGTCTCCAAACGTGACAGTAAGACTGTCGAGAAGAGTTGAAGATGTTTCTGCCTCCGTTTGGCCCCCAGTAGGCATTGACGAAGATCAAAATAAAGTGTAGGGCTCAGGTGTCTCGAATTTAGGCATGTTTCGACATACTGATAGCGAAGGGATTATGAATGACATCATGAAAATTATGATTGGAGTCGTACTTATATATGTAGTAGTTGCATGCTTTATTTCATGTTTCTGATATATGGAGAAAGCTAAGGACCTGCTTCGTCGTTATCTTTTTGAGATTGTCTTTCTTTTCCTTTTGTGACACCCTCTGCTTTTAGAGCATACAGCTATTTCGTAACGTAATCTGTATTTGTCGTATTGTATGTGTTGCGTTACCTGTATAACTGTGATTTCTTTGCTTCATTTGGTAATCGAATTTGCTTATTTTGCTATCGTTCCCAATCGACCATTGATGCGTGCGAAGCTACTGTCCACTTTGCAGCTTTAGATTTCTGATTTGTTTTAATGGCATCTGAGACATTAAAAACGTTGGCCCTATTTTGGAGATGATGTTGTTACGAAATCTGGACGGTAGATTGACTCATACTATATATTAATCTATATACATTGATTGACGGTTTGGATGAAATCCATATACCCTGATGGGGCCCACATAGACATGACCTGGTGCTGAATGGTGTAATGAATGTATGTGGTGAAGACAAGGTCCACATAGAAGATGTCCAATCCAAACATTGACTATGCATACATCCCCTAAATACATATGCAAAGCCAGTCCTTTCCAAACAATCAGATCAAACTTGGAAAGGGCACTCGATACAGTGTACATCCCCTGTTATACATCTGCCGTATTGTATTTAGAATACAATACAATCTTATACGCGAATCCAAACAGACCCTAAATGTATATAAGTGTTGTATCGACGTCAACAAGTTCCATGGGTCTTATCACGAGATATGTTTTATATCCAAGCCATCAATCCATTTGGTGAGCCTGTCTTAAGTCTTGAGACAAAAAATAAGACAGTTATAACTATCAAGTGGACCACACTGCAAAAAGTAGTGGGGGATTGAATACCTATCGAGCCGAAAAAGGTTTCAATGGTAGGCGTTCAATCCCCCACTACTTTTTGCAGTGTGGTCCACTTGATAGTTAGATCTGTCTTAATTTTCGTCCTAAGCCTTAATATGAGCTCCCCAAATGGATGGATTGTTTGGATATAACACATACCTCATGATCAAAGTCATAGAGCTTGCTGACGTTAATATAGTGGCTATCTAGTTGGTGTGAGGTACATCAACCTAGAGGTGTACACGAACAGGGCTAACCTAGTTAACTCGCTCGACTCAGCCTGAAAAAACTCTACTCGGCCCAACCTAAAACTGAGTTCAGTCTGAGATGAGCCATTTTCTTCAGTTCGAAATTGAGTTCGGGCCGAGTTTGAACAGGTCCCAGTTCAGCCTGACCCGGCTATATATATATATATATATATATATATATATATATATATATATAGTCCCGGTCTCTTGCGCACAAGGCCGCACGGAGCTTTCATGTGAGCTGTTAGATTACACCCACAATTGGGATTCAACGACATTGAGAATAAGAGAGTCTCGAAAATTAGGACTCACGCTCAGACTCTCGCGCTCACATGAATGACATGATGTACGAAATTAGGTAACTATTGGATAGTTCTTTATGGGCCGATCATGATGTATGTGTTTTATCCATGCCATTCATCTAATTTTTCAGATCATTTTTGAACATTAGTATATATATAACAAAAAGGTAGATCCAATTCTCAAATGGACCACACCACAGGAAAATGGTGCTAATTAAACATCCATCGTTAAAGACTACCTAGGGTCCACTGTAGGGTTTATTTGCCATCCAATCTATTCGTTAGGTCACAAAGACTTGGATGATGAGGAAAAAAATCAATTTCATCCAAAACTTGTGGCCCTTATGAAATTTTTAACAGTGAGCGTTGAATCACCATTGTTTCTTGTGGTGTGGTCCATTTGAGATTTGGATATACCTTGTTTTTAGGTCACGCATTCAAATAAGCATTCAAAATGAATGGATGACATGGATTAAACAAGTACATCATGGTGAGGCCAGAGTACCCTGTAGTAGTCATCTGGTGACACTGCTTCATAAGGCAATCCGTGTCCCCTGGATGCATGGGTACCACCCTCATCAGGATGAAAGCTCATTACGTAGTGAGTAACCAAGTACGCTTACCGTACTGAGTAAACTCTGTCGGCCCCACTATAATTTACCTCTTTTATCCACTTCGTTCATCCAATTTACTAGATAAGATTACATAGACATGGATGAACTTAAATATCGGCTTGAGCCAAAACTTCTCTGGCCAGAAGAATTTTTCAAAGGCAAACATTCAATTTACATTTTTTCCTTGTGGTGTGCTCCACTTGAGCTTTGGATATGCTTCAATTTTGGGTTCAACCCATGAAATGAATTGGAAAAATAGATGGACGACGTGGATAAACCACACACATTCATGGTGGACCCAATATAGTTTTGCTCAACACGATAAAAGCCTACTCTGTAACTCAGTACACAATTTGATTTCACCGGACCCAGCTAGAGATGGACAGTTCTATTGGTGCCTGTTTGCGGCCCACTGTGATATATATGTTTTATCCACCCCGTCCATATTTTTGGACAGATTATTTTAGTGCATGAGCCCAAAAATGAGGCACATCGGATGCTCAGTGGACCACACCACATGAAGTATGAACGTACACAACCTTTATTCGCATTCGAATAAAAGTCATTGGATCACACCAATCGCTCCACCATTATTGTCGTTGCCTGCAGTGGGGCCCACTATGATCATGTACTCTACCCACTTCGTACATCTATTTTAACAGATAATTTTAGGGCTTGAGACCAAAAATAAAGTATATCCAAACCTCAAGTGGACCACATCACAGAAACCATGCGAATTAAATGAATACCATTGAAACATACTTGGGGGCCATAAAAGTTATGTATCAAGTTAATATTTGTATTTTTCTCTTCATCTATATCTGTGTGATCTTATGAACAGGTTGGATGACAAGTAAATATTATTGTGGGCCCTAAAAAAGTTTCAACAATGGAAATCATTATTTCCTTTATTTCTTGTAGCATGGTCCACTTGAGCTTTAAATATGCATCAATTTTGGGCTCAACCCTTGAAATGAGATGAAAAAAAAAATGGACGGCATGGATAAACCACATACATTTACGATGGTCCCAACATAATCTACTTAGAATGATAAAGCATACTGAGTAATTCAGTACGTAATCCAATTTCATCGTGTGTGCGAAGGAAGTGGATTGGTTGGTGGGTTGACATCACTAAGTTATGTGGGTCCATCATGAGGTATAAGTTATATCCAAACCGTCAGTCCACTTGGTGATCTACTCTTAATACTTGAGCCTAAGAAAAGAGACAGATCCAAAAACTAAGTGGACCACACTATAAAAAGCAGTGGGGGATTGAACGTCTGCCATTGAAACCCTTTTCGAGTTTACAAAAATCATGGATTAATATGATATTTTTTTTCTCTCCATCTAGGTCTATGTGACTTGATGAACAGATTGGATGGAAAGTAAACATTACGGTGGGCCCTACAAATGTTTTAATAATGAGAATCATTGGCCCACTGTTAAAAACTTTTTGAGGGCCCAAGTTTAATTTGGATGAATTGGATATTTTTATTTTCTCATCATCCATGTTTTTGTGACCTAACGAACAAGTTGGATTGCAAATAAACATTATAGTGAGCCCTAGGAAGTTTTTGACGATCGGTGTTCAATCACAATTGTTTTCGTATGGTGAGGTCCATTTGAGATTTTGGATCTACTTTGTTTTTGGGCTCATGGTTGAAAATGATCTGAAAAATTAGATGAACGGCATGGATAAAACATATACATCATGATGGAACTAAAGAGCACCGTCCAATAGTTTTCGAGCCGGATAACATGCAATCCCACGAGAGTATGAAAGTATCACCGCGAGTCATTATTTTGGAGGCTCTCTCGTTCTCACATATGTTAAATCCCAGCCGTGAGTATAATCTAACAGCTCATATGAAAAGCTCGCATAAAATCTCCATATAGCCTTGTGCGCAGGAGACCATTTGTGTGTGTGTATTCTTAAATTCTTAGCCTAACCATTTAAACTTGTCAAAACCCTTCTCATGAACTTGTTGCCCAAACTATTATAATCCTGCGAAACTTATGGACGGAGTGGATTTGTCACCGTCATTTCTATGGCCCCATATAGCTTCCGACAACAAAAATTTCATGTAGCCAAGGAACAGGCAAGTCGGCAATCCGCACCACGTGCGTACTGTCTTTCCCGGCAGTGTGCCACCTTTGTAGAACATCCGTGAAATGAAAACAATAGTACATAACACAAAGATCACCTATCACAAAAATCGGCACTGTGTGATTATTGGACGGTCCAAACTGTCGGAATTGATTGACAATCAACGGTCCGACTCAACATAAAATATGGCCCACGTGGTGATTACATCAATCTGATTTCATTGAAAGGTGATTTTGATGGTGGAATCTACGGCTTCAATGGTCCCAATTTTCTATATGAATGACATGCTCGTGGTAAAGTTCGTACGGCAACACCATTTGTGGTCCGTTGCCTGTATCGGTGTATTTTCTTTTCTAATCCGCACTCGCCGCTCAGAATCTAATTCGTGAGCGGATTGCCTGTGACCCTGGTCACATAGATATCTCTGTGAGAGGTGGGCATCGAGTCGGGTTGGATCGAGTTAGGTCCAACTCAGCTCAATCTAATTTTGAAAAAGGCCTGACTCAAACTTGTTCCAATTCGGTACCAAGCCCAACATGCCTGACTCGATCCAATTGGATGTGTTGGGCTGATCCTAACCGAATTTGACCTTATTAAAAATACTGAGTTGGATCGAGTTGACACCTATTCGGCTCGAGTCATCAGGCTGACTGGCCAGCTGTTGATAAAATGGTCGTATTGAGGAGATAAACTACGTAAATGATGATTGATCCCACGAGTCACGGAGCTCGGCACTGGCCTATTTGTTTTTCACAAAATCCTGCCAAAATCGTGTCGCAGCTCGCAAATGCGTTCTTACCGGAAGCTGATTCGCTAGTGTACCTCACGCCAGCTACAGGGCTTGTGTATTAATGTCAGCAACTTTCGTGAGCCCCATCATGAGGTATGTATTATATCCAAAACGTTCATCCACTTGGCACGCTTGTAGTAAGGCCTGCGACAGAAAATAAGAAAGATCTAAAGATCAAGTAGGCCGCTGAAAAAAAAATAGTGACAGATTGTATGTCTACCATTGAAACCCTTTTGAGGGTTACGTAAGTTTTGAATCAATATGATATTTTTTTCCAATTCATTCGAGTATTTTTGACCTTACAAATAGATTGGATGAAAAATAAACATTATTGTGGGTCGTACTAATGTTTAACGGTGAAAATGATCTTGAAAATTAGATCAACATTGTGGATATAATAAATACATCATTTGAGGGACCACGTAACTTTAATCTCCTCTGAACCATTCGTACAACTCAGAGCTTGAGGGGATTTTCGCAAATCTTACGTTGCCTCATAGAAGAAATAAAAGATGAGCTTTCATTTCTATGGTTTTATTGTTTTATATGGTGTGGTTCAGTTGAGTGCGGAATCTGACTCATTTTTTGGGTTCACCTCTAAAATGAGAGGAAAAAACAAATCGACGGCAAGATTAAGTACATACATAATTGCGGGCCCTGAAGTAATTTTAGTGGTAAAAAATCTACCTTTCCTCTGTTTAAATGCACAATCAACGTCAAATCACCATCAAAGCTGCTTCCAAGCGTAAATACAGAAGTAGATTGCATCTTACCATGCCCGGACGCTAATCCATCATGAAAGGGCTAGGTGGCCCCATCATGATATAAAGATGTGGCCCCATCATGATATAAAGATTTTATCCACGTGGTCCATATATATTTACAGATAAATCTAGGATATTAACCCAAAAGCAAAGGGAGACCAAGGCTTAAGTGCACAATCAAGTGAATTGATCATCCACCGTCAAAAACTTCTTAAGAGTTGAAGAAGTTTCAAATCAAGCTGATATTTGTATTTTCACTTCATCCAAGTTTGCATTACCTTAGAAATAGGTTGGATGGTGAAAAACATCGTAGTGGCTCTTAAAAAGGTTTCAATAGTGGATGCCATTCTCACTGCAACTTTGTTTGGTATGGACTAGTGTGATTTACTGGAGTTGTGGATTTATCTTATTTATAGGATAGTTATGTAAAATGATCTAATAAAAATGATGGACGATGCGGATAAAACACTTACATCACGGTGGGCCCCACATAGCCTGCTGGACGGATTACCGCCTAGGCGAAGGTATGACGCAATCTACTTCCGTAAACGAGTTAAAAACAAACGGATGCACGGAGTACGCAACTCGCTTACATCTCCGCCATTCTTGTGTGGTCTCTTAACATAAAAATTAAAATTAAAATTATTAAAAAAACTAAAACTAAAAAAATATTAATAAAAAGATGCACCTAATGTGCAGCTAGTTGCCCCTGCTGGATGGGAGAGGAGACGAGAGGCGAGAGAGACGAGGAAGAAGATGAAGGTCGGAGGGTTCTTGACACCTGTCGACCGATAGGTGCCGGATAAGGTGTTAAGCTTTTTCAGATTGGCGCGTGGGACAGGTAGGGTGTGTGTGTACACACCCAGACTCGGATTGGATCGGAACGGTTCGGCTTGATCACGATTCGAACTTGATTCAATGAATGATTAGATCTGATTGGCTTTACTCGAACCACACCGGTCCATGCTTTCGGATCAAATCGGATCTCCCAGATCGGGTCAAAAATGATCAGCTCTTTCTATGATCGGAGTTGTGTGGAGCCCATAGATACGTATGTGACAAATCCACACCCTTCATCTGGTTTTTAAGACCACAACCTGTCAGGATTCTAAAAATAAAGAAGGACCAAGACTCGTGTTAGCCATACCACACGAAACACGCTTGGTGGTGAGTGAAGTTATGTATCATTATGATATTTATTTTTACTATTTATCTGAGCGTTAATAATTCTACGAAGGGTTTCGATGGAATATAAACACCATGGTCAGCTCCAGATAGGTTTCAACTAGCTGTTCCCACTGTTTTGTTAGTGTGGCCTAGAGGATCTGACATTTTTTCCTATAAAATGACATTACGGTCTTTAAAAATAGATGGACGGAGTGGATTTGTCACGGACATCTGTTTGGACCCCACACAGCTATCTCTATGCCCGGGTTCACAGGCCATGCGCTCCATATGATACAGTCTTTCCTGCAATTTCTCACAGAGAAATATTTGATATTCTGGCGGAGTATGATGGGTGACACGCACGCAGTTAGAAAATACCGAGAAGCTGCATAAGGGACACGCAGATAATTCAAAATAAACCGTCCAAATTTGGGTGAAAGATCAAATGCATCTTAAACAAAAATTAAATTTTTTGTTAATTTAACTATTAGATGGATAGATATTTATGGGATGGTTAAAAATGAAAATAATCCACCGGTCTTATTTAAGAAAAAATGTCCCTGAATCAGATGTTTGGACTGTTAAACCGATATTATTTATATAATTCAACTTATCTACGGTGAATTTCATAATTTTAACGGTTTATTCTGTGATAAATTATGCCAGGTATACCATGTCTAGGTGCATGCGTATCAAGTGTCATACGCAACCGGAGTATTACATAAGCGGCCCCAACAAAAGTCGTCGTCAGCTGTCGCTGTCTCGCTTCTGACTTGTCCCGTCACGCAGCAATTGTCTAGAGTAGGGCTCTGGTGATGGTTTAACACCATTTTATATGTTGGTAACGCATCACCCCATGCGGTGTAGACATATGGATGTAGATCCGAACCATCAAAATGATGGAAACCACTATATCTGGAGTTTAATCGAAAGTCAAACTCATAAAAGCATCCTAACCATCCATTTTATGGCAATCAAATGTCCTGTTTAAAAAATTGGCTAGCGGTCTAAATTCAACCCGCGAAAACAGCTGATCAGTATCGTAAATTCGTACTATTTTGATCTATGCTCCAATTGGGTCCCAGAATTGAATAGACCATGTTTTCTTGTACGTATGCAACGCGTACCGTGCAGTTCACCACCCTTTCCTCTCTCGTGTTTTATGGAAAGAGAAAATGACTACTGTAGACAAAACCTTTTACCCAGCGGTTTTTATCGCGGAATACAAACTTAAATTACCAACTTAGACTAGCACGTGCGGACAGCGACTTTGAGGACGAAACTACCCCTCCTTTTTACTTCCTCTCCCTCACTTCTCTCGCTCCATTTTTTTAAAAAACAAGGACGAAAACTCCACCGCTACATCTGTTGCTTGGATCGCACCACGCTCTAGCTGGATCCCACCCTCTCTATTCATCAACATTAGGGGTGTACACGAACGGAGCTAGGTCGGTTAGCTCGCTCGACTCGAGTTGAAAAAGCTTGATTCAACTCGGTTCAAAGCTAAGTTCAAGCTGAGTTGAGCTGATTTTTTGAGCTCGAAAATGAGTTCGAGCAAGCCTCAGCTCGACTCAATTTGGACAGAATCCAGCTCGAATCGGACCAGTTTAATGAAACGGTTACTCTGCCATTGATGTTGCTTACCAACTGTCTGATAAAATGACTCAACGAAATGTGGCCGGTGGCAAGGAAAGTATGTACATGAAACAAATACCTTTTATCTCTTTATTTTTCTTAATTTTTATGTTGCTTAGAAGGTATTTGATAAAATACCTATAAAACAATTGCATTTGTTTGTAAAATAGTGGGATTTTGAAGTTGCAACTCAGGTGTTTGTGAAAATGCCTCAATGGCGAACTTGGCTCGAGCTGCTAACTAAACCAAGTTGAGATGGCCAGTCAGGCTCAAGGACCGAGCCTAGCCGAGTTCGAGCTGAGGTCAGCCAGTGGCCGAGCCAAGTCGACATGAGGCCAGCTTTACTCGGTTTGACTCGATGTACACCCCTAATCAACATTATCTCGTTTTTCCTAAAAATGTTCCCTCCACGAAAGACAATACGCATGACAAGTATGATATACATTTACCTAAACGGCATAAACTTTTTGTGGGCCATTGAAATGCCGAATGAAGCTCCCATCTTGGTTTTCGGTTCATCCATGCGAAAATCATCCTATGAACATGATGGATTACAAGTAAAACATCATTGTAGGGGCATAACAAGGTTTCCACGGTGGAAACAATGTTTCCTGTGGTGTGATCCACTTGATATTTCAATATGCCACCATTTTGGGCTGAAACCCATGCTTTAGATGGAAAAATGGATGAACGTCATGGATAGTCCACATACATTCAAGGTGGGCCCAACTCAATATTTTTAATTTTTTAATTTTTTAAATATTTTACTATTATTTTTTTAAAAAAAGTTTTTTTAGGTTAGCTTGTTAGTACACACCCATGTCAATACACACACTCCATGTTAGCCACCCCCGCTAGGAATCGATACCAGGACCTCAAGTGTTGACATGAGGTATCTCTACTCAGTTTGCCAATTGAGCTATGGATCTGGGTGTGCCAAACTTAGTTAACTCAGCACTATAAGTGCATACTGAAAAATTTATGAACCGCTCGGTCAATTTCATTAATTGCTCGATCAAATTCACCGAAGAGAATTTCATGTAAATCTCGGTCAATTTCATTAACTGATCGGTCAAATTCAACAAAGCAAATTGTTAGGCTAGGTCAATTACATTTAAAGTTCATTCCAATTCATGTTAGCCTCACCTAATTACAAGCTTGCCTCGCTTAAATTGATGTTTTCCTTGCTCAATTTCTCGGTTGCTTCGTTGAATTTTTTTCATTGCCTTGCTCAACTCATAGGTTGGCTCGCTCAATTTCTAGGTTCCCTTGCTCAATCCTCGCTCCAATTTCTACGTTGCCTCGCTCGCCTCGCTCAATTTCTAGCTTCCCTTGCTCAATTCCTAAGTTGCCTCGCTCCAATTTCGATGTTCCCTCGCTCAAATCCTAGGTTGTCTTGCTCAATTTCTAGTTTCTTCGCTCAATTCGTAGGTTGTCTCTCTCAATTTCTAGGTTCCCTCGCACGATTTGTAGCTTCCCTCGCCTCGCTCAAATCCTAGGTTGCCTTTTACAGTGTGGTCCACTTGATAGTTAGATCTATCTTATTTTTCGTCTCAAGCCTTAATATGAGCTCGTAAAATATATGGACAGTTTGGATATAACACATACATCATGATGGGACCCATAAAAGTAGTATAGCAAAAAAAAAAAATTCAGTTTGCCCCGTTCAATTTCTAGTTTGCCCCGCTCAATTTCCAGTTTGCCCCACTCAATTTCCAGTTTACCCGTTCAATTTCAATTTTCAGTTTACCCCGCTCAATTTCCAGTTTGCCCCGCTCAATTTCTAGTTTGCCCCGCTTAATTGAGCGTTTACCCCACTCAATTTCCAGTTTACCCCGCTCAATTTCCAGTTTGCCCCGCTCAATTTTCAGTTTACCCCGCTCAATTGAGCGTTTACCCCACTCAATTTCTAGTTTGCCTCGCTGAATTTTCAGTTTGCCCCGCTCAATTTCCAGTTTACCCCTCTCAATTTCCAGTTTGCCCCGCTCAATTTGCCCCACTCAGTTTGCCCCGCTGAATTTTCAATTTGCCCCGCTCAATTTTCAGTTTGCCACGCTCAATTTTCAGTTTGCCTCGTTCAATTTTTAGTTTGCCCCGCTTAATTTTCAGTTTGCCACGCTCAAATTCCAGTTTGCCCCGCTCAAATTCCAGTTTGCCCCACTCAAATTCCAGTTTATTCCGCTCAATTTTTAGTTTGTCCCGCTCAATTTCCAATTTATCCTGCTCAATTTTCAGTTTGTCCCGCTCAATTTTTAGTTTATCCTGCTCAAATTGAATTTTTTTTTTCTTTTGTGGGTCCCATCATGATGTATGTGTTATATCCAAACCGTTCATATATGAGTGGGGCAAACTGAAAATTGAGCGGGGCACACTGAAAATTGAGCGGGGCAAACTGAAAATTTAGTTATATGTTTTAGTTTAGGTTTAAGTTAAGGTTTAGGTTTAGGTTTAGGTTATAGGTTCTAGGTTATAGGTTAAAGCTTTAGGGAATTGAGAATAGGTTAAGGTTTAGGTTTAGGGAATTGAGTTCAGGTTTGAGATCGGGTTTAGTTTGGGCTTTCAAGTTTAGGTTTAGGTTAAGGAGTTGATATTAGGATTAGGTGTAGGTTTAGGTTTAAGGATTTGAGAATACATTTAGATTTTAGGTTTAGGTTTAGGTTTTAAGTTTAGGTTAAGGTTATAGGTTTAGGTTAGGTTTAGGTGTAGGTTATAGGTAATAGTTTTAGGGAATTGAGAATAGGTTAAAGTTTAGGTTTCGGAAATCAGGTTCGGGTTTGGGATAATCCCTAAAAATAATAAAAATAATAATAATAATAATAAAGTGCATTGCATTGACCCGATCGACCCCAACTCACTGGCTTCTTTTTCATTTTTTTTTTCCTTTTCCCTGTTGTAATCCCCGTTGAGATTTGAGTTTAGGTTATAGGTTTAGATTTAGGTTATAGGTTATAGGTTTAGGATAAGGTTTAGGTTTAGGTTTAGGTTATAGGTTTTGGGATTTGAGAATGGGTTCGGGTTAGGTTTAGGTTTTGGTTTTGGTTTAGGTTATAGGTTATAGGTTTAGGATAAGGTTTAGGTTTAGGTTTAGGTTATAGGTTTTGGGATTTGAGAATGGGTTCAGGTTTATGTTATAGGTTTAGGTTTCGGTTTAGGTTATAGGTTTTGGGATTGGAGAATGGGTTTGGGTTTAGGTTATAGGTTTTGGTTTTGGTCTAGGTTATAGGTTTTGGTCTAGGTTATAGATTATAGGTTTAGGATAAGGTTTAGGTTATAGGTTTTGGGATTTGAGAATGGGTTCGGGTTAGGTTATAAGTTTTGGTTTTGGTTTAGGTTATAGGTTTTGGAATTTGGGAATAGTTTTAAGTTATAAGTATAGGTTTAGGTTAGGTTATAGGTTTTGGGATTTGAGAATGGGTTCGGGTTTAGGTTATAGGTTTTGGTTTAGGTTATAAGTTCTGGGATTTGAGAATGGATTTGGGTTTAGGTTATAGGTTTTGGTTTAGGTTTAGGTTATAGGTTTAGGTTTAGGTTTGGGTTTAAGTTTTGAGATTTGAGAATGTGTTCAGGTTGAGGTTACAGGTTTTGGAATTTAAGAATGGGTTTGGGTTTATGTTATAGGTTTTAGTTTTGATTTAGGTTATAGGTTTTGGGATTTGAGAATGGGTTCGGGTTTATGTTATAGGTTTGGTTTTGGTTTAGGTTATAGGTTTTGGGATTTGAGAATGGGTTCGGGTTTAGGTTATAGGTTTTGGGATTTGAGAATGGATTTGGGTTTAGGTTATAGGTTTTGGTTTTAGTTTTGGTTTTGGTTTAGGTTATAGGTTTAGGTTTAGGTTTGGGTTTGAGTTTTGGGATTTGAGAATGGGTTCGGGTTTAGGTTACAGGTTTTGGAATTTAAGAATGGGTTCGGGTTTAGGTTATATGTTTTAGTTTTGGTTTAGGTCACAGGTTTTGGGATTTGAGAATGGGTTCGAGTTTATGTTATAGGTTTGGTTTTGGTTTAGGTTATAGGTTTTGGGATTTGAGAATGGGTTCGGGTTTATGTTATAGGTTTGGGTTTCGGTTTAGGTTATAAGTTTGGGGATTTGAGAATGGGCTTGGGTTTAGGTTATAGGTTTTGGTTTTGGTTTAGGTTATAGGTTTTGGTTTTGGTTTAGGTTATAGGTTTTGGTCTAGGTTATAGGTTATAGGTTTAGGATAAGGTTTAGGTTTAGGTTTAGGTTATAGGTTATAGGTTTAGGATAAGGTTTAGGTTATAGATTTTGGGATTTGAGAATGGGTTTGGGTTAGGTTATAGGTTTTGGTTTTGGTTTAGGTTATTGGTTTTGGGATTTGAGAATGGGTTCTTGGGCTTCATGCACCCATTTATAGCCTGATTCATCAACTCATTTGTGTAACTGATTGACTTTTCCTTATTACTAGCTTGATTCATCAACTCATTTGTGTAACTGATCCTAGACTTTTGTAACTAATGCACATGCTTGTGAAGTGATGCAGATCGATGGATGGTTGTGAAGTGATTCATTGACTTGTTCTGTGATTGCAGTGATGGATTATAGGTTTTTGTGAAGTGATGCACATTAATGGTTTTTTTTCCAAATCAATGGTTACTTTTCTTTCTTACACTCATTTCTAAACTGATTCATGCACTCATGTGAACTGGATTGTATCATGTGATTGCAGCAGATCCTAATCTAATTTGTCAACTGATTCATAGACTAAACTCCAAACAAACTGTGAACTGGAACTCATTTGTGAACTGAACTTGAACTGGAATGCGGACTGTAGCTTGAACTGAACATTTTGTTGAAGTCCATACCATTGAAATTTTAGGTGGATGTTGCATGTGGGAGGATTGGAGCTGCATATTTCAGATTCAAGCATCTGGTACGTCTCTTGTCAAGAATGCACATGTATAGTTATCATTGTGGTTATAGTTTTTCATTATGTGACAGATTTTCAGGTGAGATGAACGAGTTTCAAAAGAAAACAGTCTGCGGTTTTGAGAAGCGATTCCCAATGCCATTTTATGTTTAAATACATATTTCAGATTTAAGCATCTGGTACGTCTCTTGACTAAAGAATGCACATGATTGAAGTGGTCTGGCCATTTGGACAGACCGTGTTTATTATTTACTCGAAATTGATGGAGCAGACCCGGATGTACGTCGGAGCTATCCGGAAGAGCGAGGGTCCCTGGAAGGTGGAAACCGCTGTTATGACCATGATAAAGCTGTCCATTTCCTATGGACAACATTGGAAGGGCCTGGCCATTTGGAAAGGCCGTGTTTATGTATTTGCTCGAAATTAATGGAGCAGACCCGAATATGCGTCGGAGCTATCCGGAAGAGCGGGAGTCTCTCGAAGGTGGGAACCGCTGTTATAACCATGATGAAGCTATCCATTTACTATGGACGGCATTGCAAGGGTCTGGCCATTTGGACAGGCCATGTTTATATTTGTATTTACAGGTACCATACCTTTAACCTAAACCCGAACCGATTCTCAAACCCAAAAACCTATAACCAAAACCAAAACCTATAACCTAAACCCAAACCCATTCTCAAATCCCAAAACCTATAAACCTAAACCAAAACCAAAACCTATGACTTAAACCCAAACCCATTCTCAAATCCCAAAACCTATCACCTAAATTAAAACCATAACCAAAACCTATAACCTAAACCCGAACCCATTCTCAAATCCTAAAACCTAAAACCTAAACCTAAACCTTATCCTAAACCTATAACCTATAACCTAAACCAAAACCATAACCAAAACCTATAACCTAAACCCGAACCCATTCTCAAATCCTAAAACCTATAACCTAAACCAAAACCATAACTTAAACCTATAACCTAAACCCGAACCCATTCTCAAATCCAAAAACCTATAACACAAACCTAAACCTTATCCTTAACCTATAACCTATAACCTAAACCAAAACCTATAACCTAAACCAAAACCAAAACCAAAACCAAAACCAAAACCTAAGACCTAAACCCGACCCATTCTCCAATCCCAAAACCTATAACCTAAACCGAAACCAAAACCTATGACCTAAACCCAAACCCATTCTCAAATCTCAAAACCTTTGACCTAAACCCGAACCCATTCTCAAATCCCAAAACCTATAACCTAAACCAAAACCAAAACTTATGACCTAAACCCGAACCCATTCTCAAATCCCAAAACCTATAACCAAAACCTAAACCTAAACCTATAACCTAAACCCGAACCCATTCTAAAATCCAAAACCTATAACCAAAACCTAAACATTATCCTAAACCTATAACCTATAACCTAAACCAAAACCATAACCAAAACCTATAACCTAAACTCAAACCCATTCTCAAATCCAAAAACCTATAACCTAAACCTAAACATTATCCTAAACCTATAACCTATAACCTAAACCAAAACCTATAACCTAAACCAAGACCTAAGACCTAAACCCGAATCCATTCTCAAATCCTAAAACCTATAACCTAAACCAAAATCATAAAACCATAACCAAAACCTATAACCTAAACCCGAACCCATTCTCAAATATTCCAAAAACCTATAACCTAAACCTAAAACCTTATCCTAAACTTCTAACCTATAACGTAAACCAAAACCTATAACCTAAACCAAAACCAAAACCAAAACCAAAACCTAAGACCTAAACCCGAACCCATTCTCCAATCTCAAAACCTATAACCTAAATCGAAACCAAAACCTATGACCTAAAGCTGAACCCATTCTCAAATCCCAAAACATATGACCTAAACCCGAACCCATTCTCAAATTCAAAACCTATAACCTAAACCAAAACTAAAACCAAAACCAAAACCTATAACCTAAACCCGAACCGATTCTCAAGTCCTAAAACCTATAACCTAAACCAAAACCATAACCAAAACCAAAACCTAAGACCTAAGCCCGAACCCATTCTCTAATCCCAAAACCTATAACCTAAACCGAAACCAAAACCTATGACCTAAATCAAAACCCATTCTCAAATCCAAAACCTATAACCTAAACCAAAACTAAAACCAAAACCAAAACCTATAACCTAAACCCGAACCGATTCTCAAGTCCTAAAACCTATAACCTAAACCAAAACCATAACCAAAACCAAAACCTAAGACCTAAACCCGAACCCATTCTCCAATCCCAAAACCTATAACCTAAACCAAAACCAAAACCTATGACCTAAACCCGAACCCATTCTCAAATCCAAAACCTATAACCTAAACCAAAACTAAAACCAAAATCAAAACCTATAACCTAAACCCGAACCGATTCTCAAGTCTTAAAACCTATAACCTAAACCAAAACCAAAACCAAAACCAAAACTTAAGACCTAAACCCGAACCCATTCTCCAATCCCAAAACCTATGACCTAAACCCGAACCCATTCTCAAATCCCAAAACCTATCACCTAAACCCGAACCCATTCTCAAATCCAAAACTTATAACCTAAACCAAAACTAAAACCAAAACCAAAACCTATAACCAAAACCCGAACCGATTCTCAAGTCCTAAAACCTATGACCTAAACCAAAACCAAAACCAAAACCAAAACCTAAGACCTAAACCCAAACCCATTTTCCAATCCCAAAACCTATAACCTAAACCAAAACCTTATCCTAAACCTAAAACCTATAACCAAAACCAAAACCAAAACCTATGACCTAAACCCAAACCCATTCTCAAATCCCAAAACCCAAACCCAAACCTAAACCTAAACCTAAAACCTAACCAAAACCAAAACTAAAACCTATAACCTAAACCCGAACCCATTCTCAAATCCTAAAACCTATAACCTAAACCAAAACTAAAACCTATAACCTACACCTGAACCCATTCTCAAATTCTAAAACTTATAACCTAAACCCGGACCCATTCTCAAATCCCAAAACCTAAACCTAAACCTATAACCTAAACCTAAACCTATAACCTAAACTCAAATCCCTAAACCAAAACCTATAACCTAAACCCGAATCCATTCTCAAATCCTAGAACCTATAACCTAAACCAAAACCTATAACCTAAACCCGAACCCATTCTCAAATCCCAAAACCTATAACTGAACCTAAACCTATACTAATAACCTAAAACTATTTTCAAATCCCAAAACCTATAACCTTATCCTAAACCTATAACCTAAACCTAAACCTATAACCTATAACCTTAACCAAAACCTATAACCTAAACCAAAACCAAAACCTACAACCTAAATCCGAACCCATTCTCAAATCCCAAAACCTATAACCTAAACCAAAACCAAAACCTATAACCTAAACCCGAACCCATTCTCAAATCCTAAAACCCAAACCCAAACCTAAACCTAAACCTAAAACCTAAACCAAAACCTATAACCAAAACCAAAACTAAAACCTATAACCTAAACCCGAACCCATTCTCAAATCCCAAAACCTAAAACCTAAACCAAAACTAAAACCTATAACCTAAATCCGAACCCATTCTCAAATTCCAAAACCTGTAACCTAAACCCGAACCCATTCTCAAATCCCAAAATCCAAAAATCAGTGGGGATTACAACAGGGAAAAGAAAAAAAAATGAAAAAGAAGTCAGCGTCGCTACGGATTATAACCGTAGCCATAACTATAATGCTCTGCACTTTTTTTTTAATTTATTTATTTTTTATTTTTTACATGGAGAACTTTATTGTACCTACATTTTTCTTTAATACATGTTTATATAAATATGTGTGTGTGTGTGTGTATATATATAAATATAAATTTTTCTCCTTTTTTTTTTCATTTCTTTCTTTATTCATTTAACAAGAATATCTTCTAAACTAAAATTAGTTACTTGATGTACTACATATGATTTTGGGGTAGGAGAAGCTATTTTAGCCAACCAACCTAGTTATTTTTCAAGATTCCATCAGGTCGATAGTTGAAAATACATTTCATTCACTTCACGGTCAATTTCAATCACTTCATGGTCAAACTAGAAATTGAGTGAGGCAAATATGAAATTGAGTGAATAAATTGAAAATTGACCAGGACAAGGTATCAATTGAGTGAGGGAAACTAGAAATTGAGCGAGGTTTAGGCTACGTTGAAATTGAGCGAGGTTCCTTTGCTCAAATCCTAAGTTGCCTCGCTGAATTTTTACGTTGCATCGCTCAATTGCTAGGTTGCCTCGCTCAATTCCTAGGTTCCTTCGCTTAATTTATATATTGCCTCACTGGATTTGTATCTTCCCTCGCACAAAAGCAACATAACAAAATAAAAATAAAAATTTAGTTTACCCCGCTCAATTTCTAGTTTGAGCAGGGCAAACTGGAAATTGAGCGGGGCAAACTAGAAATTGAGCGGGGTAAACTGAAATATTTTTTTTTTAAACTTTTGTATGTCCCATCATGATGTATATCTTATATCCAAACCGTCCATATATGAGCGGGGCAAACTGAAAATTGAATGGGGTAAACTAAAAATTAAGCAGGGCAAACTGAAAATTGAGCGGGGCAAACATGAAATTGACCCCACTGTCAATATCTAGTTTTTCCACCTTTTATTTCAGGACATTCATGTTTGCCCTGCTCAATTTTCAGTTTGCCCCGCTCAATTTCTAGTTTGCCTCGCTTAATTTTCAGTTTGCCCCGCTCAATTTCCGGTTTGCCCCGCTTAATTTTCAGTTTGCCCCACTCAATTTCTAGTTTTTCCCGCTCATATATGGACGTTTATGATATAACACATACATCATGATGGGACCCACAAAAGTAAAAAAAAAAAATCAGTTTGCCTCACTCAAATTCTAGTTTGCCTCGTTCAATTTCTAGTTCGTCCCGCTCAATTGAGCGGGGCAAACTGGAAATTGAGCGAAGCAAACTGGAAATTGAGCGGGGCAAACTGGAAATTGAGTGGGGCAAACTGAAAATTAAGCGGGGCAAACTCGAAATTTAGCGGGGCAAACTGAAAATTGAGCGGGACAAACATGAAATTGACCTAAACCTATAACCTAAACTAAAACCAAAACCTATTACCTAAACCCGAACCCATTCTCAAACCCCAAAACCTATAACCTAAACCTAAACCTAAACTTTATCCTAAACCTATAACTTATAACCTAAACCAAAACCAGAACCTATAACCTAAACCCGAACCCATTATTAAATTCCAAAACCTATAACCTAAACCTAACCTTAACCTAAATCTAAACCTATAACCTATAACCTTAACCAAAACGTATAACTTAAACCAATACCAAAACCTATAACCTAAACCAATACCAAAACCTATAACCTAAACCTGAACCCATTTTCAAATCCCAAAACCTATAACCTAAACCTAAACCTAAACCTTATCCTAAACCTATAACCTATAACCTAAACCAAAACCAAAATCTATAACCTAAACCCGAACCCATTATCAAATCCCAAAACCTATAACCTAAACCTAACCTTAACCTAAACCTAAACCTATAACCTTAACCAAAACCTATAACCTAAACCAATACCAAAACCTATAACCTAAACCCAAACCCATTCTCAAATCCCAAAACCTATAACCTAAACCAAAACCAAAACCAAAACCTTTAACCTAAACCCGAACCCATTATCAAATCCCAAAACCTATAACCCAAACCTAACCTTAACCTAAACCTAAACCTATAACCTATAACCTTAACCAAAACCTATACCCTAAACCCGAACCCATTCTCAAATCCCAAAACCTATAACCTATAACTTAAACCAAAACCAAAACTTATAACCTAAACTCGAACCCATTATCAAATTTCAAAACTTATAACTTAAACCTAACCTTAACCTAAACTTAAACTTATAACCTATAACCTTAACCAAAACCTATAACCTAAACCAATACCAAAACCTATAACCTAAACCTGAACCCATTCTCAAATCCCAAAACCAATACCAAAACCTATAACCTAAACCAAAACCAAAACCAAAACCTATAACCTTAACCCAAACCCATTCTCAAATCCCAAAACCTTAACCTATAACCTAACCTAAACCTATAGTTATAACCTAAAACTATTTCCAAATCCCAAAACCTATAACCTAAACCTAAACTTAAACATAAACCCGAACCCATTATTAAATCTCAAAACCTATAACCTAAACCAAAACCAAAATCTATAACCTAAACCCAAACCCATTCTCAAATCCAAAAACCTATAACATAAACCTAAACCTTAACATAAACCTAACCTATAACCTATAACCTAAACCAAAACATATAACCTAAACCTAAACCAAAACCCATTGTCAAATCCCAAAACCTATAACCTAAACCAAAACCTATAACCTAAACCCGCACCCATTCTCAAATTCAAAAACCTATAACCTAAACCTAAACCTTAACATAAACTTATAACCTAAACCAAAACCTATAACCTAAACCTAAATCAAAACCTATAGCCTAAACCAAAACCAAAACCTATAACTTAAACTGGAACCTATTATCAAATCCCAAAACCTATAACCTAAACTGAAACCAAAACCTATAACCTAAACCCCAAACCCATTCTCAAATCCCAAAACCTAAACCTATAACCTAAACTCAAATCCCTAAACCTAATCCTATAACCTAAACTCAAATCCGTAAACCTTAACTTATAACCTAACCTAAACTTATACTTATAACCTAAAACTATTCAGAAATCCCAAAACCTATAACCTAAACCTAAACCTAAACTTGAAAACTCAAACCTAAACCCGATCCCGAACCCGAACCTAATTTCCTAAACCTAAACTTTAACCTATTCTTAATTCCCTAAAGCTATTACCTATAACCTACACCTAAACCTAACCTAAACCTATAACCTTAACCTAAACCTAAAACCTAAACCTAAACCTAAACCTAAAACCTAAATGTATTCTCAAATCCTTAAACCTAAACCTACACCTAATCCTAATCTCAACTCCTTAACCTAAACCTAAACTTGAACACCCAAACTAAATCTGATCTCAAACCTGAACCCGATTCCTTAAACCTAAACCTTAACCTATTTTCAATTTCCTAAAGCTTTAACTTATAACCTAGAACCTATAACCTAAACCTAAACCTAAACCTAAACCTTAACCTAAACCTAAACCAAAACATATAACCAATGTCACGCCCCAAACTCGGAAACCGGGCTCACAAAATTTTCGATCACCGAATCCGGCGCCGACAGCTTCCGTAGAGCCCCATTCTCGGCTCCTATCTCCCATTCGCCAGGTTCCGATCCTGGGATGCTACGAGGAGGATTTTAAATATCAGTTTGATTCGTAATAAGCATAACCAAAGGCATAACCCACAAACAACAACCAAGCACTCCATTACATTTCCACTATGATCAAAAACTTTACAAGTACAATGAGCATAAAGGGAAATACAATGGTAAAGAACAAAAACTCCAAAATGCTCTGCAACGTGCTCCTGCCTCAGCGCTGCTGTGAACCAACGTCACCTGCACGCAACGGTCGTGCATAAGCTTACAGAAAGCTTAGAGGGTGGTGAAAGTGTGTGCGCAAGGTAGTAATATGAACATGCAATATCAGAGTAAAGCGGAATATGCAGATGGATCTATGATATCATGAACCGTACCAAGGCTTATGCGATGCAAGACATGAATGGTATCGGCCATCCTAAGGCCATGCGATGTGCAATGCAGCTCAAGCATATAGATCCTCATCTATGTCCATACATCAATACAACTCAAAATATGAAATATCACCGGGGTCTAGTACACTCTAAACCAGATTGCCGCCACATCGCGCGCAATCAGGTAAGTGGAAAAGACCTTACTATCCGTCTGCCAATATCGGGCGCGACTCGTCTCTAGCGGACCCATTTCTCGAGCTGGTCAGACTCAGCCTAGCATTGCCCCCTACTCTCGGGCGGGTAAGGCCGCATCCCCTTCCAACCGACCACGACACAGTGGAGAGCGTAACCGTCTGGTAATCGGCACTCAACACTCATCTACCCACTCGGTGTAGACGTTGAAGCAACCTCCTGGTACCATAAGGGTTTAGGAACTTTCACCCAGGGATATCTATAGTACCCCATGTAGAACAAGATTTTCGATATCCAATCCTGCCAACCACGATGCGTCTGTGGAGGCTATGGCCCTGATGTCGCTAGGACGTACAATAACCATGTCACACAAATGCGGAATGCATGAATCACGCTATCCAGTCATGCAACCAATCCTGCGCATACCGTGTGCTCATGTAGGGCAACACCGCCTAACCGGGAGCCCATAAACAACCTGTCCGAAGGCAAATGCTATGATCAGACAATTCTCACGTTAAGCATACATATGATGCGTATGATCATGAGTCATGAAACTGTACTAAACATGATATAATAAAATGAACTATCTTACAATGCAGATGGACCTGGACGGCCTATACACAATAAGTACGGCCCAGTAATGAGCCCTAAGGAGAGTCGTAATGTGGACATCCAACCAGCATTACACTCGCAATGTGGACGTCAAACCAACATTGCTCCCAAGGCACGATTTTCTTAAACATCGCTACGAAATTGGTATGGGATTACACATTGCAATGGACCTTAGATTCACCCCATTGGGCTTTTCATATATATATCAAATAGCCATATCCTATGGGCCTTTTATTCATCAGATGGGCCACATAAATGGGCCACACCAATGGGTCTTATGTGCATTGCAATGGGTCAACCCGTGGGCCTAGGATTGCATCATATGAGCTTAGTCTCATGAGTCTAATTTGTGACCAATGGGCCACACCAATTGGGCCCCAAATGTATATCAAATGGGCCTTAACCCAGAGGCCTTATATGAGTCGAATGAGCCTAAATCCCTAGGCCTTAAACAATTCAAATGGGCCTAATCCATGAGCTTGCATGCAAATCAAAGTGGGCCTAATCCCATGAACCCTTTTATAATCAAATGGGTTTAGTCCCATGGGCCTTACAATATGTCAAATGGCCTACTTCCATGGGCTTTAAATTTCAACAAAAGGGTCCAATTACATGGGCCTTGAAATACATCAAATGGGCCTAGTCCCATGGACTTACAACACATCAAATGGGCCTAAGCTCTAGGCCTAAAATGAATCCAATGGGCCTAGCCCATAAGCATGTTATAAATCAATAGGCCTAACCCATAGCCCTTTTGAAATTAAATGGGTCCTGACTCATGGGCCTTAAAAAATATTTATTTTCATCCAAACTATTCATAGGGACACATGGTCTAGGACCCACTAAAATTTTCATATTAAAATATACATTATAAACTATATAACATACATAAATATTCATATTATAAAATATACATAATTATATATAATGGTGGGTCCCACAGAAATCAATATAGGCAGCTGGCAGTGGGGCCCATCATCAAAGACAGATGGACGGCGTGTGTAAAATACATGCAACAGTAAATCATGGTGAGTCTCACCGTCCATGGGCTGTGGACGGTGCAAATGAAATATATTCATTAACGTGGGTCCCACAAATGTGGCCCACCGTAATATTTACTTGAAATCCAACCCGTTCATAAGGTCACCCAGACCTATATGAAGAGACAGAAAAAATTTCAGCTTGATCCAACCCTTCTATGGGCCAAAAAAATGGTTTTCAAGGGTAGGGGTACAGTCCCACTGTTTCATGTGGTGTGGGCCACTGGAGCTTTGGATCTGACCGAAATTTGAAGGGGGCCCATCTGAGGATGGGACCCACCTCATGAACGGTTAGGATGGCATATAAAATTCAAGGTGGGGCCCACGGCTGGTGGTCGTGGGTCCACAGCGTCCGCCCGCCCGCTCGCCTGGCAGCCGCGCAGGCGCTGCCAGCGCCTGACGCAGCAGCAACCTGCTGCCTCACTCCATCTCTCTCTCCTTGAATTTCAATTTTTGACAAAAATCACGTGTGGGGCCCGCTTTCTGGAAATCCACTCCAGCCATAGCGTTCAGTGGCCCGCAACAGACAAAAAGAGTCCAAAGTTCAAATTTTTTTGATGCAAGGAAGTGAAATAAAATAAGAAATTAGTATTTGAATGGTGAAAATGCAATACTTGGCGCTATGGCCCACTAGGTGATTGGATCAGCTCCAATCTTCTACCCAACGGCTAAAATACCGTGGGTAAGAGGATGGACGGCTTGGATCGAACATAAACATCAGGGTGGGGCCTATGCAAGGGGACCACCCAAAAGCTTCACATTTCTTCTTTCCTTTCTATTCTTTCCTTTGAAAACGTCCAGCGTCCCAGACGCTGGACAGTTATATTAGTATTTTTTTTTTAAAAGGTGGGCCCTGATGAAGTGGGCCACCACTGATGAGTGGCATGAGAATAACGTCTAAGGTGGGCCCCACTTGAATAAAATAAATACATCAAGATGGGATCCATTCAAGTGGGCCACACAACCTTATCACATACCATAAAAATAATGCAAAATAAAAAGAAATAAAAGAGAGAGAGAGAGACATGGAGAGTGGGACACACCTTGTGATGGAGGGACCTCGACATTATGGGCCCTCCCTTACATGAAATCATACATCAAGTGGGTCATTTTGCACATGTGACCATCAAAACTAAAGATCAACGGTGGGGATCCTTTTCTCACCAATACGGATGGTCTAGATGACCTTTCTAAAGAAAATAAACATCATGATGGGGCCCATGGAGAATGGCCCCATCATGGAATGATCATGATGATCCAAGTGGTCCATCGGCCACAAATAAGGGTCCCAAGTGAGATCCACACCATTGATCGGTGGGCCTCACTTGGTCCACCATAAAAATAAGAAAAACTAGAATGATCTAGCACCCACCGTCCGATCTTCTTGCTCCTAGGGGTTCCTTGGCACCTTAGCTTCAACTTCAATGGATGAGATGAAGAATGGAGGGTTGAGATGAGAGATTTTGGGATGAAGAGGTGGGCCACTTGGAGCTTAGGAGCTCTTGCAAAATTCCATACGTATGGAGCTCCTTTGCTTGGAGTTTTGCAAATGAGAACGAGAGAAAGAGAGAGAGTGATGTAAGGGAGAGAGAGAGAGTGATGGATGGATGGGTGAGTGATGGTTGTGTAAGAAAAGCTTGACTTTTGAGGCTTTTGTGTAAGAGAGGTATGGGAGATGAAGACTTTTGTGGCTTTTTGTGTAAGAGAGGTATGGGTGATGAAGACTTTTGTGGTTGCTTGAAAAAATGGAATAAAGTGATGTGTACTTGACATGTGATGGATTGATGGGTGATTGATTGATGGGATTGATATGATTGATGTGACACATCGTAGAGATTCTCTTGAGTTTCGCAACGCCCGGCGTTTTCTCGCACCGAACGTTGGCCCATATCTCTTGACCAGGGTATCGCCTCGACGCGCGAGTCGCGGTATCGGAACCGCAACGACGGCACGGTCGCTATGGTATTGGTCTCGGGTTGAGTCGACTCAGGTTGTCGGCATATGAATCAGGGTCGCGCGTCGATATCGATTAAGGGTCGAAGGTTACCGGAATTCGACCGGTAAGTCCGCGGAAGTGTACGGAAAGGTACGGACTAAGATACGGGTCTTACAACCAAATTTTTAGTTTGTCCTGCTCAATTTTCAGTTTGCCCCGCTCAATTTCTAGTTTGCCCAGCTTAATTTTCAGTTTGCCCCGCTCAATTTCCAGTTTGCCCCGCTCATATATGGACGGTTTGGATATAACACATACATCATGATGGGACCCACAAAAGAAAAAAAAAATTCAATTTGCCCCGCTCAATTTCTAATTGAGCGGGGCAAACTGGAAATTGAGCGGGGCAAACTGAAATTTTTTATTTTTTTTTTGCTATATTACTTTTATGGGTCCCATCATGATGTATGTGTTATATCCAAACCGTCCATATATTTTACGAACTCGTATTAAGGCTTGAGATGAAAAATAAGATAGATCTAACTATCAAGTGGACCACACTGTAAAAGGCAATGGGAAATTGAACGTCTACCATTGAAACCCTTTTAGGGGTTACAGAAGTTTTGGATCATTATGAAATTTTTTTCCCTCTTCATCCAGGTCTTTTTTACCCTATGAATGAACTTAGACGAGGAGGATTTCTCATAAACATCATAGTAGGCCCCCTAAAGGTTTCTAATGGTTGACACTCATTCAACACTATTTCCTGTAATATGGTACACTTGAGAACTGGATATATCTCATTTTGGGTCTCATACCATAAAATGATCTGGAAAAATATATGAATTGAGCGAGACAGCCTACGAATTGTGCGAGGGAAGCTAGAAATCCAGTGAGACAATATATAAATTGAGCGAAGAAACCTAGGAATTGAGCGAGACAACCTAGCAATTGAGTGATGCAACGTAGAAATTCAGCGAGGCAACTTAGGATATGAGTGAGGTTCCCTCGCTCAATTTCAACGTAGCCTAAACCTCGCTCAATTTCTAGGTTCCCTCGCTCAATTTCTAGCTTTCCTCGCTCAAATCCTAAGTTGTCTCGCTCAATTTCTAGATTCCCTCGCTGAACTCTTATGTTACCTCGCTCAATTTTTAGCTTCCCTTACTCAATTCATACCTTGTCCTGTTCAATTTTTAATTTACTCACTCAATTTCATATTTGCCTCGCTCAATTTTTAGTTTGACCATGAAGTGATTGAAATTGATCGTGAAGTGAATGAAATGTATTTTCGACCATTGACCTGATGGAATCTTGAAAAATAACTAGGTTGGTCGACTAAAATAGCTTCTCCTACCCCAAAATCATATGTGGTATGTTAAGTAACTAATTTTAGTTTAGAAGATATTCTTGTTAAATGAATAAAGAAAGAAATGAAAAAAAAAAAAGAGAAAATTTTATATATATATATATATACACACACACACATATTTATAAAAATATGTATTAAAGAAAAATGTAGGTACAATAAAGTTCTCCATGTAAAAAATAAAAATAAAAAAGAAAAAAGAAAAAAGACAAAAAAGTGCATAGCATTGTAGTTATGGCTACGGATTATGGCTACGGTTATAATCCGTAGCCATAGGCGGGTCGACCGGGCTGTCTTCTTTTTCAAATATATATATATTTTTTCCCTTTCCCCGTTGTAATTCCCACTGATTTTTGTGGGTCCCATTATAAGGTATATGTTATATCCAAACCGTCCATCTATTCGGTGAACTTGTATTAAGGCTTGAGATGAAAAATCAGACAGATCTAGCTATCAAGTGGACCACACAGTAAAAGGTAATGGGGAATTGAATGTCTACCATTGAAACCCTTTTAGGGGTTGCAGAAGTTTTGGATCATAATGGAATTTGTTTTTCCTCTTCATCCAGGCCTTTGTGACCTTATGAATAGATTGGATGGAAAATAAATGTTACGATGGGCCTTACAAAATCTTTTAACGGTAAATTTAATTTCCCCGCTGCTCTTTGTGGTGTGGTCCATTGATTTATGGATATGATTTTTTTTTTTTGGATAATGCTCCGAAATGATTTTGAAATATGGATGAACGTTGTGGATATGATGAATACATAGCTGTGGGGCCATGTAACTTTGATCTCTCCTAAGCCGTTCGTACAACTCTTAGTTGGAGGAGCGTCAGCTCTCGTCTTCGCAGTGAAAAGGAGGGGTAGTTTCGTCCTCAAAGTCGCTGTCCGCACGTGCTAGTCTAAGTTGGTAACTTAAGTTTGTATTCCGCGATAAAAACCGCTGGGTAAAAGCTTTTGTCTACAGTGGTCATTTTCTCTTATGGAAATGAAGATTACAATTATATACGGTACATTGCCAAAATCTTTGTACAGCGTACACGTGTTTCCAATTCTGACAAGTGGAGTTTATGATCCAGTAATCAAGATCGTTGGTCCGTTGATTATCCGTGTGTACACAGAACTCGAAAAGAATATACCAGATTAGAAGATTCCAGCCGCCGATATTGTGACCCATTTTCAGTTGAATGTGGACTGTTGCTGTATTTCTCTTCTGATCCTTGCGTTAAGCTCTCTTGTCAAGGGTATTTTCTATCCATAGTCCATACACGATGAAAGGCAACAGTCCATTGGTCTAGATTATCGAACTGTGGGCCTGACCCATCAGGATTGAAAATCACACACAACGTTGTATTAGCTTAACATGCAATGTTCTATCTTCCACTGACGTGTCACTTTTGTAACAGATCGGAGCCGACCAGAAGACGGGCCGCATAATGAATATCAACTTAGACAAAAATCAGAATGTTCCATTCATCATGCGACCTACACCGTTAAAATCAATGTACAGAAACGGTCTGGTCTCAACATACGTGTGTGCCCCACCTGGTGAGGATTGTTCTTGATCTAAATAACCCTACGGTAAATTCCACTCTTGTCACGGCTCAGATGTTCGAAGTGAGGTAAAAGTGGAAAACAAAAACTTAGAAAGTTCACATACGACGTTTGTGTGGTCATTCAGCTGAAGGAACGGGTATCCTCCACTTTCAAAATGGTGGTGACTCATCCTACTCATATGTGGAGCTCATGTAGAGATATCTAGACCATCCAAATTGTGGGTCACAGTTAGAAGGAAGCAGATAAATAAAATCACGCGGATAAACCAATTTAACCATCCAATATAAGACGACAGAAAGGGAATGGCCAAAATTCAAAGGGAAAATCAGGTGTTGACATTTTAATTTTTGGATTATACCTCATAGACAGCTGGTTTAGAGACTCGAATGGTCTGGATTGCGGTACAACTATGCCATGTGCACGGTTGAAGACTGACCGTATATTTTTTAAATGGTGATAGACTAACATATGAGTCTAACCGTGAATGTACACAGTTCTAGGGGTGTCAATGGGCCGGGCTCCGGACTGAAAATCTGAAGACCGGCCCGAAATAGTAAAATCCGGGCCGAAACATACCGCAGTCCCGGCCCGTCGAGAGTCGTATACAATTCTCAGCCATTCGGGTGTTTTCTCCGGAGAGGAGAGCGACTGAGAACCAAAGAAGGGAGCTTTTTGCCTCTGCATCTCTCTCTCTCTCTCTCCGGAGAGAAGAGAGAGAGCGACTAAGAACCAAAGAAGGGAGCTTTTTGCCTTTGCATCTCTCTCCGTGGAAGCTAAGCAGGTACTCTCTCTCTCTCTCTCTCTCTCTCTCTCTCTCACGCTGTGGAATCTAAGCAGGTATATTTCCTACTTTTACTTGAATTTAGTTTCTTTTCCCAACAAATCTAGCGAGAGGAATCAAATTGCATGTGGAAATCGTTTCTATACTTAGCCTAATCTTTGTTTGTAGAGAGAGAGAGAGAGAGAGAGAGAGAGAGAGAGAGGAATGATCTTATGCAGTGGACTGCAGTGAGGGGCCCACATGAAGTGTGTGTAGCATCCAACCCGTTCTAGAAGGTGCATCCCTTTATGAAAAAGGGATGCCCTGAAAATCAGAACAATCCAATTATCAGGTAGCCCACACCATGGAAATCAAGGTTTTGGACGTTTGGATTGGCTATGAAAACCATGTTATGTCCCACCTGATGATTGGATTTACCTGAATTTTGGGGGGCATCTCAATTTCATGGTGGGGCGCGCCTTTTGGATGGGTTGGGTGTTACACACGTATGACATGGGCCTCGCATTACTGCACTCGACTGTATATGATCACTTCTTTAAAAAAAGAAAACTTTGTCACAATTTAACAGCCAAATCATTATGCACCCATTATAAAATCAACTATCAGACACACAAATAAACATTGGATGGATGGTGGGAAGCAATTTCAACTCATCAGGTGGGCCACACCATGCACATTGAATGTGGACAAAAGGAAAATGTGCTGACAGTTCACATTTACCTTACTGGGGAGGGCATTTTGATGAGCATGGAGGCCTCAGGCCCACATTATGCATGGCTTAGATTTTTATTTTTTCTTCCTCCCTGTGTCCTAAGTTTCCAGAAAAGTGTCCCTCCGCAAGATTACTACAGTAAAAAATCACCATAAAAGAATGACATTTAAGGGGGATTCAGCAACATATTTAAGCTTAGAAGATCATATCACAATTTGAGGCATCTCTTACTATGCATCTTTCATTTATAGGGTTTCAACCTTCTAATTTCAAATCCTTTTCTTTTTCTCAATTGGGCTTCTTTACTAGGAGGCAAATGAGTGTAGTCAATGTGACCCAATAATAAATGAGTCTGGATCTGAATTTGGACCCTCCGCCTATCAAGAAAAAAAAAGGGGGGATCCAACCCAGACCTGATCCTTTAAATTCATTAGGTATTCTAGATTTAGTTACCTCTTAACTCTTTTGTAATCTCAGAGTATGAAGATAGGGGATTTTGTTTTAGTTAGCTTCCTTTAATTAGCAATTAGCGAAAACGTAAAAGTCTACCTAAAGGAAACACATGGTATGGTGCTTAATAGGAAGTCTATATGAACGTGAGATACTCGTTCTTGGGCAAGCCGCTCTAAAGGTAAGAAGGTCAGGCTCACCGCAGGTGCCGTAATATGGAATCAGAGATTAGCAAATCCAATTCACATCCAACCTGCATCTGACATGGTTAAGTGGGTTATATATGCTTCCCCATAGTCCTGACTTTTTCAAGACCTGACTGGACCCATCTTATTTCGACTTGGACCCAACCCAGATTCTGACGTATTGAACATGGGGCTAAATTTTGGACCTGATTATGAAATGGGTCAGGTCTAGAACTTCCCTTATCCCAACTCAATCCATTTGCATCCGAATTCTTATTGACAAAGAAAGCAACGAGCTTTTATACAAATGTACATGGAAAATCATTTTATTTTGTAAATAAGCTGCAAATTGCTGTTGACTATTTTATTTTTTTCCTCATATATTACTACGGGTGGATTTGATTGCATCATAGAATCAAATTGCAATATTAGTTTATCAATTTGGAAATAGCCAGATAGCAATTTCCTTAGCATTCAAATTGAGGATTTGGGCTCAAAATTGCAATTGGGTTAATTTCTAGTTGGCATGAAAGGAATGTAGCTGCACTGTGAGAGCTACTCAGACCAGGAAACCTCGCCTTTTGTCATTTTGTCTTGATTGAACTGGAAGTTTGCAACTCAAGTCACTTGTGCATCCAAACCCAAACACCAGTCATGTTTTTTATTATTATTATTATTATTTAAAATTTAAAGCAGAGAGTTTAGGCCTGCATATTTTATGTGTCATTTCAATAGCAATCTGTTTCATTTGAGGTCAGTTTGGAGACGCTTAAATATATCCTTTTACAGTTTCTATCCAATCTATTAGACAATTGCACTGAAATTTATACAAGGCATGTTTGGATTTAACGGACTAATTTTTCTCAGCACAATACATATGTAATCTTTCAGCAAAATTTTCCAACTCAATTTTACGTCAATCCGAATAACATTAGAGAGACAATTTTTTTCCTGTATTTATGTGACATTTATGGCATAGATTAAGGGCCATTTTTTGTGTACCACCAAATTATTGTTGGCCGAACTTCCCAAGCTTCATATGTTTAGCATTTGGGCCAGCATGGAAAATGGAATCCACATTATGTGGGCTTCTATTTTCCCACTTTCTGCCCTGAGTCACCTGTGGAATAAGAATGGGAAGGTCCTATTCTTATCTCAACTGCAATTTTGCAGTAGCTCATCCTGTCAGCCCTGGGAACTGGGAATAACCAAGCATGCCCAAAGTTTGGATGTTCTCAGCTTATGCTTGAAATAAGTGCATGAATGCTGATTTCTTTTTCTTGTTCAGCCTCCAATATCAAATCTTTCTCTTGCAAAGGTGTTATTTATTCTGCCGTCATCAAATTCCTGAAGCTTGTGCACCGAGGTGACCTTGTGAGGCCAGGAGGCGAGATGCAAGACGAAACAGGACACAAGGTGGAAACAGTTATAGGCCATTCTCAGGTTGGTCCAATCATATTTTTCAGCATCCTTTTTGGTGTTACATTCTGTTTGGATCCCAATCAAGATATGTCTATCTAGTGAATATATCATATTGGTACGTTTAGCTCTAGAACTTCACGTAGCAAAAGAGCCAAAAACCATAGTATGCAAAATCTGTTGTAACTTGTAAGCCCATGGTAAATAGATAGATAATCTTTCTTTAATAATTGCAGAAATGGATCAGGTCCGCCTAACTTCTCTCGTCATTGATTACTTGCAGAAACTTCAGGATGATTTACAAAAGCTGGGATTAAAGATCAAGCATCACGAGGACAACCTGAAATTTCTAAAGACTCAGACAAATAACCTAGAAGAATCCATTCTTGATTTGCAAGGTTAATTACATTTATAGTTTCTTTGTTTTAGTTGCTTTAAGTGTTGTATTCTGCCTATGAGCTGTATTCATCAGGTAAGATAGCAGAGGTGTATAAATGCAGAGACTGAATAGGAGCTCCATGTTTTGTTTCTTAAGTAAATTTAGCTGCCTAGCTGATGAACTACGAAAGTTGCGTTCTACTTTCTTCAGAATGAAGGCATTATGTAACTGCCCAAGGGTCCATTTAGATGTGCCCCAAATTATCATTGGGTCTTATATCCATGGTGATTCAAAGATATGTTTGCCTGCTGATGGGCAGGCACCTTGACTGTATTTTCATCCAGGGCAGGGAGCTTTCCGGCCCAAATTCCAATCTAGATGACTTCTAGATGGACTAAAAGTTACTGGTGGAGGAAAGCTGGAGTGCATAACATCTGCCCCTAAAGGCAGGATTACCTAAACATACCTAGATTCTTTTTCTTTTTCTTTTTTTTCACTTTCGGCTATGTTTAGCAAATTACATTTTACATTTAAGACCCTCATTATTTTCTGTACTAAGATAAATGTTAAATCAGTTAGTCTTGCAAGGTATTACTCATCAAGCACCACTGAGGCTGAGAGTCAGAATCTTAACCATGCACAGACTGAGCAGAGCACCATTGAACAGATACTGCAGCAAGAGAAAACAGCAGCTGCTGTACTATGTCAATTGAAAGCTCGTCATGGGACCCAATCATCAAATTCGCCCTTAACCAAGGATGTGCTGGGTATAGTAGCTACCCTTGGCAAAGTACATGATGATAATCTTAGCAGGTTAGCTTGGTTCAAGATTTTTATTTTCTTTAGTAGTCAATGGCCTCTTTGCATGCTGGTGGCTCCAATTGAATTGGATCATGTGGCCCTATCCGTTTCATTTCAAGAGGGATGCAGAAGGAAATTAATTGGAAAAAAGGGAGCCTTTTTAACAGGTTTCAACATCCGCCAGGGATGTTTCGGATAGACCAAATACGTGATTCTGTTCGACTCAACTCTATCGGATAAAAGATCTTAAAGAACCATGATTGCCCCCCATTCAAACAGGCCATATAAATTGTGTTGCAGTCATAAATATATTGTATGTCGCTGTTATATAATACTTCAACTTAACATGTGGCTCCCTTGCAACTTCTGCTACCAGGCTTTTCTCAGAGTACTTGGGATTGGAAAATATGCTGGCAATTGTATGCAAAACATATGAAGGCGTTAAAGCTCTCGAGATGTATGACAGAGACGGCATGATTGATAAGAGTGCGGGGCTTCATGGGCTTGGGCCTTCTATTGGAAGGCCCGTGGAAGGCAGATTTCGTGTCATTTGTCTTGAAGATTTACGGCAAGAACCTTGCTTAGCCATTTTTCTTTTCTTTATGGAATAACCTTTTGAATGTCTGAAGGGGATGCCTATCATCCAGAGTTGGAAACTTTTGGGGATTGGCATATCTATGAACTGAACGTCACTTTGGAGCCTGTTTGTATCTACCTCAAAAACCTAATATTGGCATATGGGTATCTGCATTCTAGGGAAGTGGGACTTCTTATCCCGTCCTGAAAAATGCAGATGGTGAGTTGCACCAAATTCTCCATGTATGGATGTGATGAAAATGGCTCCTACCTTTTTTATTTTCACATTTATGCTGTGGCCGTGGATGGGATGCATCATCCACATATTGCAGTATGCTCGAAGTCTCAAACTGCAAATTAGTTGCTACTAAATTTATTTTGTCCATATTTTCCGTCATTTGGACAGGTATTGAGTAAATTTTTTTTTATTTTCTTTCTTTTTACAGACCGTATGTCGGCAAGTTTGTAGCTGGGGATCCACAAAAAACGATTGCTTTACTGAAACCTAGATTACCAAACGGGGAGTGTCCACCTGGCTTTATAGGTTTTGCCGTGAATATGATCAATGTGGATACTACGAACTTATATTGTCTAACGACCAGTGGGCATGGCCTCAGGGAGACTTTATTTTATCATCTTTTTTCCCGTTTGCAAGTGTATAGAACCAGAGCCGACATGCGACTTGCTGCTCCTTGCATAAGTGATGGTGCCATCTCTTTAGATGGTGGAATGATGAAGAGTCCCGGTGTATTTTTCCTAGGCAGTAGGTGAGCACCAGGTTCATTCCTTAGCTTCTAATGGTTCCTTATTTTATTAGCTATTTTGATGAGTCATATGTCTTGTTTACTTATCTTCAAATGTGATGGTGATGGTTTTATTGAAATTTCCGAGAATGCTTGCACTTCTTGTTTGCAGTAGTTCTTAGTTTCGAAATTGTGTCAACAAAGCAACCTTACTTCCCACTGCGACAGCCTCTCTCTCCCTCTTGATCACTGATATCGTCCTATCTCTCTATTCCATTGATCCAAACATTTTCCCCCAGTTAGTTCACCCTTCAAGTTACAGGCCTAGCTTTCTCCTTAACCATTTTCCTAGATTAATTATCTCCAGCACCCAGATGATTACCGAACTCTTATCTCCCCACTCCATCACAGCCAGTCCTTCATGCTCAATAATTCTCATCTTATTAATTTTTTTATTTATTAACAATGCTACAAATAAAAAAGGACAAAGCCGAGGTAGAGAGGTGCCCTTTGATGATGATTTGGTTGATCAAAAGGAGAAGCTGAAATTGACTTTCCTACAATCACAAAAAGTCTATTTGGAGAATGATTCCACATACGTTTTCCCTCTATTCTTCTTAGATGCTTCACCCTCTCCATACCCCTCCACGAGCAAACTATCTCCTTTACTGAATTCCTAACCCAACAAGCATGCCCCAACTCCTTGTTGCCCTCAAGCTAACCACTATCCACTGCCTCACTGAATTTCCACGCCCCCTTTTGTATCTGAGCATGGAGTTCAATTTAAGGTTTTGAATAATGGGATCGGATGTTGTATCGGCATGGCCCAAAAGCAATACTGAGGATATTGGATATATTGGATATCAGCCTCTTTTTTTTTCTTTTCTTTTTTTTTTTGGCACAAAAAAATCTTGAAAATTATTGATATATATATATATATATATATATATATATATATATATATATATATATATATATATATGGGAAAATATGATCCGACCACCTTCAAGGTCAGATTGGCCTGGTCACGACCAGGAATGGCTTTACCAAACCACCCTCAAGGTTGGCTCGGCTAGACGAATGATCGTTCTGAAGATATTTTGCTAAAAGGAACTAGCATGAAGCTTACAAACATAGTCCTCAGCAAAATGAGATCTCAAACTACCAAACATGCACACTTGTCGAGAACTAGGTGAGCTGATTTGACCAAAGGACTGTCAAGGAATAGCCAGGGTTAGCAAACAAGTCAAGTCCAAGCCATAACTTGGGCTAAGATAGGCTCGGATGGATCAACTCTAACCATCCTTGGCTATGTGACCAAGTCACCCTTCAAGGTCAGATTGGCCTGGTCACGACCAGGAATGGCTTTACCAAACCACCCTCAAGGTTGGCTCGGCTAGACGAATGATCGTTCTGAAGATATTTTGCTAAAAGGAACTAGCATGAAGCTTACAAACATAGTCCTCAGCAAAACGAGATCTCAAGCTACCAAACATGCACACTTGTCGAGAACTAGGTGAGCTGATTTGACCAAAGGACTGTCAAGGAATAGCCAAGGTTAGCAAACAAGTCAAGTCCAAGCCATAACTTGGGCTAAGATAGGCTCGGATGGATCAACTCTAACCATCCTCGGCTATGTGACCAAGTCACGTTCTAATGGTCCCAACCTAAGCCGTCCTTAGCCGACTCGATAGAGCCGGGGCCCGGCTTAGATATGCTCGGCTCCGATTGTCTTTGCTCGACTAGGAAGTCCTACCAACAAAGTCGAGCCCACTCCAGTAACGCACAGTGGTATTAACTGCTTTGCGCACGATCATAGGATAACCGACAACATCACCGCCCGCGCACTTCTCGCCTAATGGCTAATATCGTGCCTGGATTAACGGACCTCCATGTTATGTTGAACACTATAAATAAGAACCTTACCCATTGAATAGGTATGCAAAATCTCTCACCCGAAACCCCCATCTACACTACTTAGACCTAGATTCCTTGCTTGACTTTGGCATTGGAGGGTCCCCTGTATTAGTCAGGACCTCCTTTATCTCCTTCCTGTGCAGGTGCTTGGCTAGTCTAGCGGCTTGGTTAGGGTGAACCGGATTTTTGCATCAACATATACAACACCAAATTCTACCTTTTTAGTGTTTTTAACATATATTGAATGGTGTATCAGACCATTGTTTGGTAAGAACAATGTCTGTCAGCTTGATTTGCTGAAAGTTAACCATATAGGCCCTAATTGAACATAAATCAAGCACGTTTTAGTGGATTAGGACACATTAACATATCATCATAATCATCATCATCGAAGCCTTACCCCACTTAATTGGGGTCATCTACAAGAATCTTTTTCTACGATTCCACTTGATCAAGGGTTAACCTTCAATTAGACCATAGGACATCAAATCTTTTCTTACTACCTCCATCCATGTCCTTTTGGGCATCCCCCTTGCTCTTTTAGAACTTTCAACTTTTACCAACTCACTCCTAACTAACATGGTTCTTGGTCTTCATTGCACATGATTGAACCATCTAAAGTCTACTTTCCCTTATCTTATTACCTATTGGTGCTACTGCTAAAAGTTTCCCGGAATGCACTCATTTCTAATTCTCTTTCCTTGTCTTACCACTCATCCATTCCAACATCTTCATTTCCGCTATAATCATCGTCATTTCTAATTCTAGGGTCCATTACATATAAATAAAACAACAAGAAGTGATAGTTTACCTGTCTTCAGACTTTCCCAAAATGGTCCATTCCGCTTCTATCTGTTGATTCTACTCAATCTTATGTTTTGATCATCAAAATAGGCCTAGATCTAGTTTAAAACTAGTTTCTAACCTTCCTCCCTGCCTGAAAGGAACAAAGAAGAAGGAAAGAGAGAGAATTGGAAATAACAAATTTCAAAGTATCGGCCACGTGATGGACTGATTTACCCCTATATCGTGTTATGGGGATGGCCGATACGGTTGTGATAATCGGTATTAAAAGCATGATTTACTTTAATCCCACAATTCCCTCCCTATGTTTTTGCATACTTAAAATTTTATATTCTCAATCGATCCACTTCTGTTAGCTTAACCCTTTCCCAGCAAGATGGAAATGCTTCGGCTAATCCCACGACACTATCCTTGCCCCTGTCGTGATTCAATGTATCCACAAATCTGCAATTCTTTTTTTCTTTAGATAATATCATCACCATCTAATCCTTACCTCAACTAATTGGGGTTGACTACATAAATCGTATTCTACATTCCACTCTATCACGGGTCATAACTTCAGTCAGATCATGATCATCAAATGTTTTCTTACTACATCCACCTACATCTTTTGGGGCCTTCCCCGTGCCCTTTTAGAGTCTTCGACTTGTACCAACTCAGTCCTAACCAGCGCAAGATAACTCCTTTAACCAGTGCAAACTAACTAGACAGAAGATGCCAGAGCAATTTATTTTTTTTCAATATCTCCCCAATATCACTATCCTATGCATGCAATATCTCGTGAGATGAGCTTCACTCTTTAAATGGATTATTTTAAAATTCAAAAGATCAACTGATGTACCTTTTACTTCTGGCAACTCCAAATCTCAACACACGTACCTAGATAGCTGTCTTGCCGATTCACCATGATCACCTTGATTATCAATTTCGTTGTTTTCTCCTACTTTCGCTTCATCTGCCCCCATGCAACTCAACTTCCAATGAGCCTTATGTGAACCTGTCTTCCCCTTCCCAGGCTGCCGTGTCAGTCGCTTTTGGATACCACCATGAAAGGCATAACTGTCTTCCCAATGCAGGCCACCTCTCTCCTCTGCATCACTGGACACTTTTAGTGAAACCCTCATCACCAGCATACAATACCTTTCTTCTTTCCCCTCCACTTCTCTAATCCTCCTCCAATGCAAACCCAACAATGTGACTTTAATACTAATAGAATCACCATTTCTGCCTAACACTGTCCAGGTGGATTTTTAACTCTGCCAACTTCAGTTTCATCTCTGCATGTTACCTTTTGGTCTACTTCTAGCACCACCCAGCTGCACGAACAAATTGCTTAAAGGTTTCAACATCCCAAACATGCAGAGGAACCCCCACAATTCAAACATTCTGATTGAGGATCCAAACAGACTTGACCGGTCCGTTGCCCCTCCATTAACAGAGTACTCTGTCCGCCTCCACTTCTGAGGGCATAAACAGAACCAAATACCAAGCCATTTTCTTCGCCCTGCTAGCATGATAATCTTCCACTGCAAATTCACCCGTCGTTCAATCACTTCTACTATCACGAACGACGGATTCAACCTTTTCAACAATATAGGCGCTCAACGGGCCCTCTTTATCAGCAATAACCCTCCGCCCTCCCATCAAGGCCTTCTTTCCATGCCCAAACCTTCTCATTCGGCTTCACCGCCATCATCGCCTCCAAATAAGACCTTCATGGATCTTCATTTTCAACTTGATTCACCCCTTTATGAAGCAAAACCTTCCTCGTGTAGTTACCAGCCATTTCTGTCACTGCTTTCTTCTTCGCCGCACGCCAATGCTCACGTTTCACAAATGAACTTTCTATCTGTTTCCAACTAGCTTTCGGCCATCCAGAACATCAATTGCCTTGAGTGCTCGTCCCTATATTGGAACCTGCACAAAAGCAGATCTCCTCAGTTCCCTTGATGTGTGACTTCTCAGTCTCACTTTTTCCCTCAAACCACCCAAACTTACCAAAATGCAACCTGCCCCATCTGCTTCCAAAAAAAAAAAACAAAAAAAACCAAAAAAAAAAAAAAAAGGTAAGCACAAGCAACATGAACCTTCCTCCAGCATGCCCCAGCCCTCATTCCTGTTGGACCTCCCCCCCCCCCACAAAAAAAAAAAAAAAAAAAAAAGAAAAAGAAAAAAAAGAAAAAAAAAAAGAAACAAATAACAAAAACAAAGGAGAAGGTCATTGTTTCAGGCACAATTCACTGGCATATCAAAGCCTGTAAGTGATTTGCCTAGATGTCTTCCGGAACATCCGAGGTTTGGAGATACTGATCGGACAAAGTTCTTTGAACATGTGAGGGCATCATCTCCTTTTTTTCAACATTGAAATGAATTCAATTTAAACAATGAAATTCTAATTTGAAAATGAAGGATTGTTATTTAAATAAATTATGAAATCTGTGGTTGGAGTACAGGGATTTCATATTGGTTTCTTGAGATTGGTATGCCTCAAACCAAGAAGTTACCTAGTTGTTATGACTGTTTCATGCCATCACAAAGTTCTGTGAACATGTGAGGGCATCATCTTCTTTTCTTCCTCCTCTTTTTCAACATTGAAATGAATTCAATTAAACAATGAAATTCCAATTTCAAAATGAAGGATCCGTATTTAAGTAAATTATGAAATCTGTGGTTGGAGTACAGGGATTTCATATTGGTTTATTGAGATTGGTATGCCTCCAACCAAGAAGTTACCTAGTTGTTATGGCTGTTTCATGCCATCACAAAATCAGAAGACTCAACCCAATCACTAGACAATATAAGATTTAAAAAAAAATTGTCACACCCATTTTCATACTACTGAAATTCAAATTTAAAATTCTTGACCATGTCATGATCCCCTGTTCACTGGTCTGATACAATGACAAAGGTAGTAACAGAGTCCTGTTAAATACAGCATATATTTGGGTTTCTCTTTGTGGTTTCATCTTCCAATTATGAGCTGCTATCTGATTTCAGAAAAGATATCGATGTGAGATTTCCAGTAAACTCGGGACACTCATATCTACATGTGGACATTGTTAAAACTGAGGAGCAGATCAAGCAAATGACATGGGAAAAGGAAAGAATTGACGAAGATATGAAAAGAGAAGAAGACTTATTAAGCAACGCAAAAGGCAGTTTTGACTATAAAAAGCAAGAGTTTATGAAGTTCCTTGGCAGGAGCTCATCGTACGTGACTCAGGTACTGCAACTGACCTATCTTTGTTAATTGCAATCGTACATTTACTTATGCAAGTGCCTTGTTATACGGAAGCTTTTCTCTTCTTTTTTTTGACTTTTTGGAAGTTTTTTTTTAAAAATTTTTTATAAAGCAACTTTAAATTTATGAGCCTCGAGTAAACATAAAATTTTGACAAACAAGTTGCATAAATATGGTGCTCTACCTGAAATATTAGTTTTATACGAGTTTTGTCGTTTTCTTTTTTTATTTGGGATATCATGTAGGCAGCCCTTGGAATGCTGAAAAGGGAATGAGTTCTGGTGTATATTAGGCTTGTTTGGGAGTTTGCATCTTCCAAGGATGCAAGATGCACCTTAGCATCAAATGATATTTGATATAAGAATGGGAACTTTTCATTCTCATCTCATCCAGGATTTTGGGTCTAAAATGTCAGAAAATGCTACCGCCCTTGATGCAGGTTGCTTCTTTGTGCCATGTCAAACTCCAAACACCTTGAGTATTCTTTGGATTGGTAGGGCCAGGGCCCAGAATTTGTCAGCACTCCCTGATGCTATCTTTACCTGCCAAGTCGTCTTTTAGTCAGTTTTTTTTTTTTCTTCTTCTTCTATAAATTTAAAACAGTGGCATGAACCACTTCCTATCACTGATTTTTGGATTTGTTAAATGGGCAGAATTAAGCTCAGGCTACACGAGATGGAAAAGTCCTGAACTGAGTTGTGGGTGAGATAAATTGATTTCTTACAAACCCAGAGTCGATTAGGGTGAGCTTCAAACACCGTCCATTGGTTCTTACCACAATTTCTTCATATGGAAATAGCTATCCACTTCTCATGCTAGAAGGAAAAAAAGAAGCATATCCAAAGCTAAGATATCATCACATGAGCCAGAGAAGGAATTTAAAAATTCATCAGGAAGAGTGAGTGATTAAGCAGAATAAGTCTCTCTTTCCAAATGCTTCATAAATTCAGATTGTGGAATTCTTACAGCTAACTTGAATTAGGGAATGTCTGTAATCTTTATTCTCATTCATGGCACACCACTTTGTGATTGAATTGAAAAATGATAAGAAAGCATGCAATTTCAAGGACAGGCCGGCAATTTCTATTGCATGAGGTTTGCACAAGTGAGTTGCAAATCTGCAGGTGGAGAAATACAATTTCTTCACAGAGCTAAAAGTTGTGAATGGATTGTAATGATGTGGTGAGGATGCATGAATTATTGAATCATAGCCAACCCGCGCAGATAGAGTGCATCAGGATCAACCCATCTTCATTTTCTTATGGCCAGGTACGTGAATCTACAATGCTATCCAAGGGCTTGTTTGGTAGGATAGGATAGTATTTTTTACCTTACAATAATCATGGGACCTGCAAGTGATTGCTCAGCTATAGCACACTGTCTAGCTGGTTCTCTGCCCCATAATCTCAATGAGATCATATTCAACTTGCTTTGTGTAGGGAACCGCTACAATGATCTAAAGCTGGCCATCTGCCTTCAGGCAAGATGCCACTACTTACCATCCCATACTTTCTTTCCCACCAACAAGCTGCTTACACAAGACATCAGTACCAAGGAAATGGTAGGCCCCATCATGAGGATCACTTGGCACAAAACTCAGGCCACTCGCTCATCAGGTGAGCCACACCATTGAGAAAAAATGGGCAACCTAACGACCTGGCTCCATTGAGTGGATCAGCTTGATATTTGAGTAGGGTAATCTTTTTGGTTGGTCCAATTATTTTCACAGTATTGTGTACTGCACAAGTGGGATGTTGGCGGGAAAGATGATATGGTACAACGCCTTGTGGTACCACTGCCCGTCAGCAATCAATTCTCAATAAATTAAACAATGTAATAATGTGTACTGAATTTTTATATTCATCAGAGCTGTCAGGAATTACAGGGTCTTGACCCTGATTAATGGTCTAGTCATGGAATTAGGAAACTATAAGGTACTGAGGCATCAGAACCTAGATATTGACCTAATGTTTGTATGTAGAAGACCCATGGTTAGGAGACACAGGCTGTTGATAGAAAGAATCCGGTTTGAATCTCTGGATTAGTAGCCTAAACATAAATAGTTTAGGGGGAAAACACAGAAGGATCATCTAGTCTGGAAATTTGTTGGCTACTATCCATCCATGGATTAACAGTCTGGATCTGCAAAAGATGGTCCTGCCTCTACAAAATCAATGCATTAGGACACAATCCTAGGACCTTGATGTTCTGGATTGCATGGTAGATGAGTGCCATGGTTCAGTAAATGGAGGAAAATCGTAATGCAGGTTAGCTCTCATATTTTGCTAAATCCCGATAGTAGTCAATCTTAGCTCACTATCTCTGAACTACATTTTCTTGAGATTTCTTCTCATTTCTTAGGGTGCATCTGGCTGCACAAAACATTATATTTCATGATGTTGCGCACCAAGTAGACTGATTAATCATGAAATATCATGGTATTGGTGCAAACCAAACACACCCTGAGGCAATGCAGTTAATAATGTGACTGGTACCAATAGCAAATGGAATTGCCTCTTGCATGCTCATTCTATACAGCAATTGTTGTCTGGGTGATTGAAACTGTTGGCAACTATATGAACAGGCCACAAAAAATATCACAACCATTTTAGCTGTTGTGTCAATAACGTGTCAATTGATGGTTCAAAGGAGTGTAGTAAAAAAGAAAAGGGATTGGTATGCATTCAACAGGTGTAATTTGCGAGTTGCTAATCACTGCAGTTTAAGGGCCATGATCACTCCCAATTGTGGCCCATCTGAATAACAGTTCTATTCACCCAAGACGATTGGGCCTGGTTCTGTTGCTCAAAATGTGGTTCTCAAAAGGCATAATCAAGTTCGTGATTTTTAACTTAAAGAGGGCATTTTCATCCTTTTTAGGATAAATATTGGACTTGCACTATCAGCCGTTTCATTACATTCAGGGTCCACTCATCTTGATCACTATGCCATGAAACTGTTTTGTTAAATGCAACGATGGGAGTAGAGTACTGGCCGTTCTTGCCAATGTGATATCTTTGTTGAATCTGGCCCATTCAGTTTGTGCAAGGAGTAGGTTCAGTGAACCAAAACGTTGATATGATAGGACCCGCCATTGATGGCCTGTGCCAGAAAATCTCCCAGATTGGAAGATCCTAGTTATTGAATACATGGCCCCTTCAGTGGTTTGTTTTCCCCCTTTACACACCACAATGGGTGCTCGAACCCATGACCTTGTGTTGAATGGAAGTTTGGAACCATTGTTGAGTTTCTTATATTGGATGGTCTACTATTTTTACCATTTGGGAGAATTTCGTTGCATGGACCACTTACAGGAAGGCCTCATCTAATTAAAGAATTTTGGATCCCCTTAGCAAGTTACACTCTTTTGCTTCAGAGTCCAAATTAGATATGCAACCCATTGAATATTTGATAATAAGGGCGCATTCGAGTGCCACTTAAAAATGAGTTTTAGTGCATTTCTCCCTTAAGATGCTGACACGTATCAGCTAATGTCACAAGCGAGCCAACTAGTTAAGATTCTAGTAAAGATTGTGGCCCACATAGGAATCCAATGGCCCTGGAATCTTACTGGCAGCCATTTCTCATGGTGGCAAGTCAGTTGCACGCTTCTGATTTTGAACAAGCGACGCACTTTTACATGCATAAGAGGCAGACATCGCTCCCTTTTACCATCATGTTTCTTTTAAAATGTGAAGGTGAAAATGTCTGGCGTGTAAACAGGCCCTAAACCATCCCATTTGGATACTGCTGATTCAGCAGTACTGCTATCTACCCTTTTTTCTAAGCTAGAGGCATCACACGATGCAGATGTTATGCTCCCAATTTGCTGGGCTCATGCACTGAAAATCTGGAAGAATCGTGATCCTTGAATAGGGATTCCAATAAACAGAGGATTGAGAAAGTACCACAACTTTCCCACAACCAAGAAAAAGCAAAGCTTCGTATGAAGCTGGGATCTTCCAATCAAAGAAATTTTGGAAAATGTTAATGCCACTACCTTTTGGCCCAAGCATTCCAAATATTTTTGTTGTGATATCAATTCCCATAGAGGATGAGAGTGAGAAGCCGTCTCCAAAATCTGAGCAAGCAATGCCAGCAAACCTTGATTTGAGAAGTGTATTACCAGATGCTCGTCCAAAAGAACAGCTTTCTTACTATGGTAAGGCAGCAATTGTACAAAGAACCAAGTTTTTTACAGCACACCAAATTTCTCCACCAGCAAGCGATCCTAGCAAGGTATTCTGTAATGGTAACAGTGGCCGTGGTGGCCATAACAGCCACCAACATTACCTTTACAATATGGCTCGGCTGCAACAGCCATTACAATCTTCTTCTTTTTATTGAGAAAAAAGAAACCTGAAAAGCCTATATCTACCCTATAAAACACCGGAAACCCTGAAGTAGACCATTATGGGGCTGTTGCGGCCTTTACAGAGACCGTAACCAGGTGCTAACAGCGGTTATGAGTCTTTTTTATCCATAATGACTGCTACCGCCATTACAACCCCGTAATGTGTAACAGTTGCCACCGTTACCTTTATGTAATGTCGGTCCTTTAACGGCCTTTGAGGCACACCATGAATCCAATGGTCGAAATTCAATAGGGGATCGATCAACCAACTGGGGAGACTTTTCAGTTATCTTGCATCCGCCACGAGGAGCATAGCTTTCTCCTGCCTGCATCCTAACAGAAATCACAATGTCAGGAAAAAGCAGCCCAAGTCACGCACTGATTGATCCCCCCATGCAAGGGGGCACCACAACAAGGCCAGCGGCAGCAATTTTGGGGCCACCACAGAGAGGCCAGTGGGAGTAATTTTGATCAACCTTGCTAAGATGGGCAGATGGAGCACACACTTGAGGTGAACTTCCCCTTCCCAAATGAGCAAAATGCGCATAGCATTCACCATGCATGTATCACAACATTCATTATCAGGCCCCCAAAATTTTCTATATGACCACATTCATATCTATACAAAGCTACTTGAAGACCTTCACTTCAGATTAGTATCCAGAGAGAGAGAGAGAGAGAGAAGCAAGAAATATTTATATATATAATATATAGCGACTGGCCCATCAAAGGACAGGAGCAAAAACCAACAATAAAGTTGGAGAAACTGTAGAGAAAAACTTTGAAGGAAAAACAGAGAGAGAGAGAGAGAGAGAGAGAGAGAGAGAGAGAGAGAGGACAGGCAAACTCCAGTGATGAGGCAGCTTGACACACGGGATGAATAGTAGTTCTTTTATTCTCCTCTTTACCCGAAAATGTTATGGTGCTCTGCTTCCCCATCGATAAGCATCACTGAACTGTGATGGTGAACCATGTACCACTGCCCGTTGTGAAACTCAAAGACATTAGTCACGTGGAACGGCCCGGATTCCACATCGACAAAGGCTTTAAGGGTTACCCACGCCATGTCGGAAAGCACACGAACCCGCACATCTCGAATCTGAAAGGCAATTCCTTGTCCCCAGCTAAATGCAAGTTCCCAACTGTCCATAACCGCATTGTACCTGTAGAAAATAATCACTGTTGAGTCATTGACGGTTCATAGTGCATAACATCCGTGGAACTTGTAATGTTCCAAAAAAAAAAAAAAAAATGTAGAACTTAAAGCAAACTGAATTTTGAGGCAAGTTGCAGTGACCCAGGAGATCTACACAAATGACATGAATAGCTTTTTACATTCCCAATGGGTGATGGCATACCCATTCAATTAGCTTCAGATGATGGTGGGACACCTGTTTATTATTTTATATGTAGTTCCAGATATATGGCTTCAGAGAGGTAAGTTGAAAGATAGACTTTCAGGAAGTATTATTTTGATAAGATTAGAAATTGGAGCACATAGCATTTTATATTCAGAGAATATGCCTCGGTGGGAGGATTGCACTCAGAAATGTTGCCGAGTGAAAAGCTACAAAGCTTGTAAGCAGTTCAGAATTTCAAAGTGTCAACTTGGAATTCACTACTTGATTTCTTTTCCTGTTATCCAACCTACTATTAGAAATTTACTCAATGAACTATGTAACAAGGATATGGCATCTGTTTGAAAGATAGCTCAAAAGCCCAGAAACTCAAGTATATGTCTAGCTAAGTCAGGTCAACTTGAAGATTTGACTCGTGACTCTTCAAAGAGAGAGAGAGAGAGAAGAAAAGGAAAGGGGAGGGGGGGGGGGGGGGGGGGGAGGAGGAGCAGTTCAGCAGGTGTGTGGGGTTGGTTTAAGTCACCATGAATCGTATGGAGCCGAGGGAGTGAAAAAAAAAAAAAACACATGCAAGTCTTCTTGATTAGGACTGAATCACATTCTCATGTGAATTTCCTAGTGAGTTGACTTGAAATCTTGTTGAGTTGACTCAGCTGAATTTCAAGTTCATACACTGAGTTCTAGAACTATGATTTGAAATTGTGCCATGTCAAGTTGTCAACAGGCATCAACGAGCTTGACACTCTTGGATAGGGCAAAAACACAAGTTTTAGATGTAAATGACTTCTACTATAATGATTTTTTAAAAAACATTTTAGAATACATAATTAATTTATTGGTTTACCATTTTTTTTTTCCAGAAAATTGCAAGATGATATGCATGCATAAATATGTTTGCCATGCCTGCACTCGCATAGATTTCTGCCCATCTACACAAAAGCCAGAGTGCCAATGTGGCACATGTGTGCAAGATGTGAGCTTCTCATCAGGTGGACCACGCTGTTTTCTGGCCTAAAATTCGGGCGGCTCCACTCCTTCAATTAGGCAAAATGTATAAAATAAATGGATGGCTAGAAGCAAGCTGTTTTCCATTCATATGCTTCGTACAAAGTGGCCCACCTGATGTAAAGTGCATACCTCACACGTGTGCTTGAGGGTAGATTGGCAGGGCTCTACAACTGTGCAGGGCTCAACAAACCCCCAAAATGTGGTATTTTATAATTCTAAAAACTTGTACACAGCAAATCTGACATAAATGCCATCATGCCTCACATTCCATATCCAGGTATACAACCAGGTTGCATATATTGGAGTTTAAAAGCCATGCCTTGGGAATTCAAATAGGTTTTGGATCCACCCTCTTGCGCAAGTTTGAGGTGTTCCTTTTATCTATATATCATGATGTACATCCAATTCTTTCCAAATCAGCCTGGAAGAAGTTCTTGACTAGGGTGCCGATTTGTCCTCATAGGAAACCGTGGAAGTTATAGCCATAAGGCAAGTCTTGACTTGTACTTGCATTTCATTATTTACCACCTATGCACTTTTAATTCATTGGCATGTACACTTCTGTGCTTCATAGCAGGTTGGCTAGTGTCACAATTTCATCTTCCCTATGAGCCCAGACGCATTCTTCTCTCCCCTACTCTAGAAACAGTTCCTGACTGACAACTAATCAAAACCAAGATGGTGCTTGGTTGAAGTGAACCTACAACAAGAGAAATCTTTGCAAAATTTACCTCTACCATCTCTGCCAACCATTAACTAAAGAATACATTTCCTGAAATCTACCATCTCTGCCAACCATTGACATGTACACTTCTGGGCTTCATAGCAGGTTGGCTAGTGTCACAGTTTCATCTTCCCTAGCCCAGACGCATTCTTCTCTCCCCTACTCTGGAAACAGTTCCTGACTGACAACTAATCAAAACCAAGATGGTGCCTGGTTGAAGCGAACTTACAACACAAGAAATCTTTGCAAAATCTACCTCTACCATCTCTGCCAACCATTAACTAAAGAATACAATTCCTGAAATTCCCCACCCTGGTTTTGATTAGTTGTCAGTCAGGAACTGTTTCTAGAGTAGGGGAGAGAAGAATGCGTCCGGGCTCATAGGGAAGATGAAGTGAACTTACAACACAAGAAATCTTTGCAAAATTTACCTCTACCATCTCTGCCAACCATTAACTAAAGAATACATTTCCTGAAAGCTACCATCTCTGCCAACCATTGACATGTACACTTCTGGGCTTCATAGCAGGTTGGCTAGTGTCACAATTTCATCTTCCCTAGCCCAGACGCATTCTTCTCTCCCCTACTCTGGAAACAGTTCCTGACTGACAACTAATCAAAACCAAGACGGTGCTTGGTTGAAGCGAACTTACAACACAAGAAATCTTCGCAAAATCTACCTCTACCATCTCTGCCAACCATTAACTATAGAATACAATTTGTGAACTGCTTACCACCTAACAAAGACGCATCCCATGCCATGCCATGCGCCCCCCCCCCCCCCCCCCCAACAAAGAAGCATGCCATGCCCACCCGCCAAATTTGTGAACTGCTTACCATAACCCATACACTTCATAGGAATAAACAGCACAAATTATCCAAATGATAGGAGCTCCATCAGACTCTTAATCCCTGCCTACTGTTCTTCGTCCCACCACTCAGCTTATGAAACAGCAAGGAAAAAGTTAGGACAGCCAAGTGCCTGATGCAACAACACAATTTTGACTTTTTAGAGACTCAAATAATGCTATCAATTACTTTCCTCACAACTGCGACAACCTCTTAAGACTGCCAGTCCATCTCTGACGAACTTTTACAACTGTAGTCCATCTGTGCTTGGTCATGAGAGCACCAAGGCCAAGGCTGCTATCATGTATTTGTTTAATGGGTCCAAACAGGAAGATTAGCCCACATCAGTTTTTACCTAACCACATAGATTAACAGGTACATCAGATTTTGGAGTACCACCCAATCCATGCATAAACTCAGAACTTCAACAATATGAGGCTAGCCTGAAAACATTTTCAGAATGCAAGCAAACTTGAAGCAGATTTGAGGGTTAATTGAATAAATAAAACGGAACAACTTAATACCCACAAATGGTTTAATACCCACGAATGGACCTTCACTTATGGCTTTCTGGGCCTTCCTGAGAGGAAGTAGGCTACACAAAATATTTAAACAAATTCCCGACTCTTATAGCTCATAATAAAACCAAATCAGTGAAGTCGTATTTTTACTTTCATATCAGAGGACGGACGATGGAGGAGCGATTCCAACTGCTCAACTCCAGAACCATTCAAGCCATCCCGGGTCATATCCTTTTCTTGGTTGGTCAGAAAGGATAAAATGCTCACAATTAACCATTTGAGGAGAGACGTTTATTGTAACTGTATGAATTCTCTGACTTTGCAGTTACAAAATGGTGGATGATGTGTTCGTGCATTGTGATTTCATAGTAGTATGGCAGAGGTTCTTTTAACTCTTTTGGTATGACCTGGGCGATGCAGCATTCAGCCAGGGACTTCGTTCAGGCTTTATTATGTTGGCGGTGTGGGTAAGAGATGTAAACTATGTGGTGTCCCAAAAAGCTAGCTGGATTGCGGTCAATTTGGAAGGAAAACAACAATAGGAAATTTTGTGACAAGGAAGAACCAGCCTGCAACACCTTTCAAAGTGCTCTATGTCTATGGAGAGTGGTGAGTGGAGTACATAGAATAATCAGCTTGTGGCACCTTTCAAAATGCTTTAGGGAGAGTGGTCAGTTGGTTACAAAAAGAATCAGCTCACAACACCTTTCAAAATGCCCAAGGGAGAGTGGTCATTGGGGTGGGGGCATCCAAAGGATTTGTGGGGTGTAATTGAGCTCAAATCTAAGAATGGCAGCCTAGAGAGGCCTTCTTTATAATGGGAGATATGATTCCTCATCACCATTCCATATGAGCTTTTCTTGTTTCAGACCTTTTTATTATTAATAAAATTATATCCGCATTCCAAGACAACAAAAACAAATGATGCAGTGAAGCCCAACTGAAGGTATTTTCATGTCTTTTTAATTATCCTAATCTGAAGTTTCAACAATTCAATTACAAGAACTCATGGCAACACAAGAATGCAGAATGTAACTTTAGGGCAGTCACTAGTTAATGTTCTGTTTGGTAGGAGGATGAAAACTATACTGTGGTGGGAACATCAGCTATTTCATTTTTTTGAAAGATGACAATATTTATTAAGACAGACAAACGGAAAAATAATACAAATGCAGACCAAAGCCAACCAACGGCAACAGCAAGATCAGGACACCCGCTCCCTAATGAACATTTTAGCCCAATACAAAACTCCCAAAAAAGAACCACTCAATTTATGGAAGCAACGGTTGTTCCTCTCGCCAGAGGGCGGCCAACAAAGCCACCTTCCATCTCAATCTTCTTTTTCTCCTAGAGCGGCCCTCATGCCAAGATCAAAACAGCATCTCTATAGAGTTTGGCATCACCCAGGAAACACTGAAGAAAGACAGAATACCGGACCAAACATCCCTTGCAAAGGAGCAGTGGATAAATAGGTGGGCCATAGATTCTGCATCATTTTTACAAAGGATGCAGATACTCGGCAGCACATGGCCCAGATTATCAATGGTGAGGATTCTGTTTCTCCCAACATGTTATGTGAAGGTTGAAACCCTAGTGGGAGCCCCATAAGACCAGATTGGGCCAGTGAAAGCAGCTGACTGTAGATCTCTCACCTTGAGAGAGCAGAGAATAGAGGGACCGGACAAAGAAAGATCCCGATTTGTCCTTCAACCAGGTCATTGAGTCTGTCAATCTGGGAGAAAGCTGAATCCCCTGCAACTGGGAGAGCAACTGAACCAGGTAATCAAATTCAACACCATTGAGGTTGTGCCTAGAAGGGGGAAGCCACGCACCTCCTTCGATTTGACCTGAGAAGCAGTGGATGACAGAAATCTCCCTATCTGGGTACAACCTGGCCTGATTTGGGAAAGCCGAATGGAGGGAGGAATCTCCTATCCAAGTGTATTCCCAAAATATCCACAAACTGCTGCCAATGGAGAATCCTGCATGCTCGAACACCTGGGGAGCCAAGCGAGCAACGGCCTTCCAAATAGAAGATGCACGATAGAAGGAGGAAACTTTGATCTACCAACCTCTGAGGGATGTACCATATTCACCGGCGATGATGAGTCTCCAAAGGCTGTCTTCCAACCCCAAACCTCCATACCCATTTCCCCAATATGGAGGAATTAATGTCTTCGAGATTTTGGTTTCCCCCAACAAAAAAAAAAAAAAAAAAAAAAAAGGTACAATGAAAGAGAGACATAAAGCAGTTTTTTTCTATCTTTTTAGGTTTGAAAAGTGTAAATTTGCCTCCAAAAAGTTTCCACTATATGCAAAAAAATTAATATTAAGGTTTCCCTGCTAAAAGACAAAATACATAAAGAAAATTGTTCAAGGATTGCAACTAAAGATTAGATGTTCCCACGAAAATATTTTCCATATCCTACTACCAAACAGATCTTAACACCATCACCAATATATTCAGTGTAGAAAGAATTGTTAGAAATATAGCTTTAATGTCAAAACCAAGACATACCCTGTAAAAAGCTCTCCAGAACCATGGACGCACTTCACATAATCTGCATGGAGCCAAAGACGACCCATTGCTGAGAGTGACCTTTCATTGATGATGTTATAGAATATTGCATTAATATTCACAACAGCCTTTGTAGCTGCATAGTAAGACTTCCATCCATTAAGTGGAGTCACACTATCCTGTTCCACCGTGAAGTCCTGAAGAAAACAATTTAAAACACTGACGGTAAATTTCATCAACACCTACAACATTCAAATACTGCAAATGTGGGTTCTTGCCCACTTATAGATTCACACATCATTATTTTGGAATAATATGACTTTTGAATGTAAATCTACAAATGCATATCATGGTAGAACATGTAATTGTCCAAAAAACAAAAGGTACAGTATTTCGTAAAACTAGTCAGTAACTTATCAATAGGACATAAATAAAGGAAATCAGTACTTTGCTACCAAAACAAAATGTAAAGGGGAATTATTTGATACTCCGGCAAATTACGATGACTCATAGGCACGCATTCAAAAATTGTACACGTGGCATGCACATAACTCAGTGTCCGTAATGGGGAAATGGACACAGACAGCTCATAAGCATGCATTAGCATACATGCACTGTTTTAAATATCTTTAGCATCGGCGATATATATCAGTTATCACATTGTGAGGAAACAAAAACCCACTGGATTCCACATTTTACAGAATCGACAATATTATCATTGATATTTATATATCGCAATGTATCAACATGCCTTAGGTTATAGAGTTACAGTTTCGACCCAAGTTTGCAAAAGCAGTATTCGTGTATTTCACAGAAATTAGAGAGAGAGAGAGAGTTTTGCCCAATATTTTAAAGGATTCCCTTTGTAGCTGTGTTTGAGCAACTCCACTTGAATTGTTTTCATGATGATGGCACCAACTCCTCAAACCCTTGACCTAGAGGTTAAGAAACCATTACATGCACCAGACTGGCAAATGAGAGGAATGACACTACACTTGAGTTGTTTCACATCAAAACACGGATTTGGTGCAGAAATTGCAATCAGAGAGGGATTGGCTGGAACCCCAAAGGTGAGAGAAAAAATAAAATAAAATAAAATTTGTTTTCTTTCAATAGATTAGCAACGAAATATTTTGGAATACATGTCGACACCTGATTTTGATGCATTAAAATGGAATTCAAGCACGAAATGTGGATATCCAAGATGAATAACAGAAGGAATTGGGACATCCAAATTTCTTCCGCTGTTACCCTTCAGCATTGTTAAGGGTAGAAAAAAATTTGGTTGATGAGCCTAGGCCGATCTACAGATTGGTTAGCTAGAGTCAATCATTTTATGAAAAATAATTTTTTAATAATTAAAATTTTTTATTTTTTAAATATTATAGTAGAGGTATGCAGTGGATGACACTTTGCTATAGTCTGCTATAGTTTATACTCTATTTAGCAATAGACTAAGAGTTATTAAATATAGTTCTTAACATAGATATTAATTTAAATATAGTTATTTTTTTCCTTTTTTTTGTGTTAATATAGTTTAAATACAGCAATATATACAGAGAGAGAGAGAGAGACTATGGAGTTAGTAAGGTTGGCCGACTCAGCGAGTTGACTTGGGACTCGCCCGAATCATTCTGCAACCACTCTAATCTAAAACTCTAAATATTTAAAATGCTTCTCCTAAAATAGACACTTCCCCATTCCTAGCACTTTTTATCCCTTCAACTTTTAACAATTTGTAGCTCCACAAAGCAAGGATGCACAGCAAACAAATTTCTGTATTAATGGGCCTGGAGGGAAGGGGATGCCATATTCAGGTGCAATCTCAAATAGGCTGAGATAGCAGAGCAGTCAAGCATGCTGACTTTGCTCGAAAGAGTTTATTTCCATCAGGTCGTCAAGGACAGGAGATTTGAAGCCTACACTCAGAAAGCATGTTCACATCCAATACATTTTTAAGGCGTCCTTAGTTGGCTACACTTCAAGGCCAAATGTATAGATGCTGGACGGGGAGGCTCCGCTGAAAGTTGAAGCCTTTTGCTGGATGGCTTGCTTAATAACATTTTAACCTGAAACAATTTGATAAGGAGGAGCTTTGCTTTACCAAACAGATGCTTCGGGTGTTGCAGGGAGGAAGAAGACGCTGACCGCTTGCTGATTCATTGTCCATTTTCAAGCAACAATTGGTATTCCATCTTAAGAGATTTGAAAAATGTCAGGCTTTGCCGAGATCAGTTAATCAGTTGCTGCTGGTTGCAGGATGAGTGCTTGGGGTCAGTCAGAGATGATCCTGTGGCCTGTCTCGAAATCAGTGGTGTGGAGCTTTGACTGGAAAGGAACGCATGAATATATAAGGGACAGAGGTCTTCAGTGTTGACCCTTTCAAAGAGAATAATGGAATATGTGGGAGATGCAGCAAGACTTCCATTAGTTCTCCTCTACATTGCCTATGATCCAACTGGGAGAATTTGCTGTTGGGAGTGTGGAGTTCACTGAACCCTTTCAGTTGCTGGCAGCCCCTTCGATCAGTTACGCGGAACTTAATTTCAACAGCTGCTCACTCAGCAACTTGGGACCACCGGATATTGGCAGTGCAATAAGAGATCATAGAGACGCAATATTGGCTTGGTGGGGATCAAGCGCTCCAACTACGCTGTAGCGGTTTCGCACTTCATTGTTTAAGGTGACTCCTGCATGATGCTGACTTGGGTGAGGAGAGGGTGCTAGTGATGGGAGATTGCAAACCTGCTTGAGGAGCATCGCCCAGCTAATGCCATAGCGGATCGGCGGAGCAGTTGGCTACTAGGAAGAATCCACCTAAACGTAGGCACCTCTAAGCAAAGGACAAGAATCACACACAAAGTAGAAACAATAACCGGAATTTTTATTCATTTCCAAAATGCTTTGAGACTACTAGTGTGCAAGGCCCTTAAATAGACTCCTTGGACGTACAAATAAGGTATGTTCATAATGTCATTGACAGCCAATAACTCATAACAAAAATGAAAAAGCAATAAAAAGATGTTTAAGGGGTAAGACTGAATTTAAGAAGATTTGGTTGATTGATTATTGCGTAGCTAGTTGATTAATTTTGCATAGCTAGTTACCTAAATATGAGCTTGGGCCTCCTTATTGATAGGCCGGTTGTGGGGCTTGGGCATGGGCTTAATAGATTTGGGCCTGGCCCATGAATCTTGGCCCAATTTAGCCTACATCAGTCCTCCCTTATTTGAAAGAACTCGACTCTAACGAATTATTGGCTTAATATTGCTCATAGAGGTCAAGATTCAAGTGTCGAAAGTTTGTGGTTGTAATCCATGTAGGCTTGTAGCATCAGAGAGAAGTCGTCCTTGCCAACGGACGAGAAACTTCCAGTAACCACCTTGCCATGTGGAGATGGTATGGAAGTTGAGAACATTAATTATTGCATCTGTAGGTAGCAAAACAAGTCAAAAGTACTATAGCTTGTTCTTTGATACCATCATCAATATGGTAGTCACGATAGATGAAAAGATCTTCCACGTTAAAAATTATGACTGATAGGTTGCAAGACATAAGCATTGGCACTAATCTTCTTTATAATTTTGAATGATCTCGCATTATGAGGATAGAACTTCTTCGAGGTACCGGGGGATAACCATTTAGGACGAATACAAGCCATAACCATATCACCTTCTAAAATTCAACAAAACGACGTCTTGCATCTGCATGTTGCTTATAACTTTCATTACCTACAGCGATGTTATGTTGAACTTCATCATACACCTGCTACATATGGCAGATGAAGTCATCAGCTTCTGCAGTTGGTCTTGACTCTATGGATAGAGGAACCAATTCGACTAGAAAACATGGAAGTATGCCAATTACTGCTTGAAAATGTGACATCCCTATAAGTATGTTGACTGAACTATTATAAGAAAATTCGGCCATGGGTATTACTATGTCCCATGTATCTATATGGTCATGCACAAGACACCATAGTAACTTTTGCCCAAGCTGCAGCCAACCACTTCCATTTGACCATCACTCTGGTGGTGGTAAGCACTAGAGTACTAAAGTTTTGAAGTTTAGTCTCCGTTGCCATCCAAAGAATGTTCCCAAAAAAACTCACAGACTTGGTATCACAATTTGATACAATTGTCTTCAAAAGTCCATGAAGACGAACAACCTCTCCAAAAAATAATCGAGTAATCTTGTGGGCGGTTGTTGTATTCAAACATGTTATGAAATAAACCATCTTTTGAAAATCAATCAACTAACAAATACTAGATCAACTTTCCGAGCGGTCTTCGGCAAACCCAAGACAAATTCCATGCTGAGATCTTCCCACGGAGCATATGGGATCAATAGGGGTTTGATACAATCCATTGTTTGTTTGTTTTTTCTTAACCCTTAGAAAGCTAGCAAACTGTACATAATTGGCAGATCTCTATGACGTTTTATTTCAAAAGTCCATGAAGATGAACAATCTCTCGAAAAAATAATTGAGTAATCTTGTGGGCAATTGTTGTATTCAAATATGTATGAAATGAGCCATCTTTTAAAAATTGATCAACCAACAAATATTGAATCAACTTTTTGAGCGGTCTTTGGAAAATTCATAACGAAGTCCATGCTAATGATCTTTCCACATAGCATGTGAGATCAATAGAGGTTTGATACAATCCATTATTTTTCTTTTGACCCTTAGAAATCGTGCACAATCGGCAAATCTCTACAACATTTGATTTTAGATGAGGCCAAATGTATCTATCTACAAAGAGACTAGAGTCTTATCACTACACCCACCAGAGTGTAACTCCCTCACAACATACTCGTGGATGGATGTACTGGGTAGGTAAAGTTACGTCCCATGGAACAAGTAGCCATCATGAATGTTGAAATGTGAGTGTCTCGCATGCTCTTCACTAAGAACGCTAGTATAAATCGTCTAAAATCCTTGTCATCAGCATATACTTGCGTCGTATCTCTTCAAATCCCATAACAGTGACAGACATCAATGACAATAAATGTGCACGACGACTCAATGCATCAGCAATTTGATTTTCCTTACCAGCCTTGTAATGGATGACAAAGGAGAATCTTGAAGGTAAGCATTCCACTTGACACGGCGAGTGCTCATTTTCTACTAAGAATTTAAATACTTGAGTGCTTCATAATCAGAGTATAGGATGAATTCCTTACTAACCAAATAGCGACACCAGTGTCATGGAGTCTAAACAATGGCATAAAACTCCAAGTCATAGGCGGAGTACCGTTGCTTCGCATCGAAGAGCTTTTCGCTAAAGAAGGCCATTAGATGGCCCTCCAAACTAAGAACCCCACTACGGCCAATGCTAGAAGCGTCGCAACTCACCTTAAATACCTTCTCACTGTCCGAAGGCGGAAAAATGGAGCATCGATCATCTTTTTAATCCTATCAAATGCTCTTGTCGCCGCCCTAGGCCATCAAAACTTTCTTTGTTTCTTGAAATTGGTAATCGAGACATGATGTTGCCGAAGTTCGCACGAAACGTCTATAAATGTGGCAAGGCCATGGAAACTATGAACTTCAAAGATAGTGGTAGGTGTCGGCCAATCAACAATGGTTGTAACTTAGGCGAGGTCCACCTCTATACCTTTCGATGAGATAATATACCTAAAGAAGACCACGGATGTATTCATGAAGCTGCACTTTTTTAAGTTGGTGTATAAGCGCTCGTGGCGAAGGATTGCAAAGATAAGACGCAAGTGGTTGAGGTGCTCCTTCTTGGACTTATTGTAGAAAAAAATGTCATCAAAGTAGACAACAACAAATTTACCAATAAAATGATATAACAACTGGATCATGACGGGCTTGAAAGTGTTGGGTATGTTGGTGAGATCAAATGGCATAACCATCCACTTGTTGAGTCCACCATTCGTCTTAAATGTCGTCTTTCACTCATCACTAGGTCGGATGCAAATCTATTAGTATTCATGGCGAATATCAATCTTGGAAAAGATACTAGCACATGGCATCAAGTCCAACATATCATCAAGTTGAGGAATGGGGAAGCGGTGCTTCACTGTAATTTTATTAATAGCCCGGTCACATACACACATATGCCAACTCTCATCCTTCTTGGGAGTAAGGATGGTTAGGACAACAGATGGGTTAAGGCTCTCTCGGATGTAGTCTTTTTTTAGCAACTCATCAACTTGACATTTCAACTCGGCGTGCTCAGTTGAACTCATTCGGTATGCTAGTAATTTAAGTAAGGATACTCCAGGAACCAAAATTATGGCACATTGAATATCCCGTAGTACGGTAAATCCTCAAGTAGATCACTAGGGACCAAGATCTTGGAAGTCATGGAGCATGAATTTAACTTCATCAAGAATAGGCCTATATTTATCAGTAACGTGATCCTACACCTATTTTGTGACTCAAGTGAACATTACGTCTTGCTCCTTTCTTCATCAAACTTCCACATAGTGAGAACACGTGAGTTAGGGAGGGCAGCCGATGTTGAGAATGGAGGCGTAGATAAAGAATGTGACATAGGTTGCAACAGACGCAGGTGGATCCACTAACCTTGCCATATGAAAATGTGTTAGCTTCACTGTTGCTTTGTACTTTTTGAATAAAGAGCCCAAATCGATCAAGAAGGACGTGGGTAACGTTCATCAAAATGACGTCACACCAATTGTCATCCTCATATGTTGATTTTGAAGGACACCAAACACCTTCAAGTCACAAGGATGGCAATGTCATTGACCCATGCAGCTTTAGATAGTTTTGGATGCCTTTCAGTTAGCAATTTGAGCTTTATCAATTACATTTTGTTAGATAATATTCATTACACTGCCGTCATCGATGATCATGTAACATAACCTACCTTGGTATTTTACTCGCGTACGAAAAGTAGTGGTCCGGCACCAGTCTTTCTCTTCTTCCTCAATGGTGGGTAAGGAGGCAACGTATGATAAGAGTGAAGTCTTCAACCTCAGCTTCAACTGCAGTTTTAGCAAGGGGTCTTCTGATTGTGATACAAGCTCTATATATAATTGTTTCATCTCAATGTGCTCGTCATAATACTCATAGTCATCCGGGTGGTAGGGGTCATCCTCATTAGCACAATAGTGGAGGTTCTTGGCTTGCGGACACACATTAGAAAAGTATCCTACTTGTCCACAACAATAACGATAAACACCATGTCGTTCTCGCCTGAAGGAAGGAATAGGATTAGGGCGTTGCCCTTTGGTGTCGTGTCCCCACAGCACTAATTGGCTTTGGTATGAATTTTATGACAGAGAACATTGTACAGGTTGTGGTTTCCTTACAAGCAAAGTATGCATTTGTGGGCATGGTTGAAAATGGTAGGGAGGTAACCGATAGCTCTGCAATAGAATCCGGTTAAAATGTGGATACGAACCTTTCCTCACAGAAGGTTCCCCGAACTAGAGAGCCAAAGCGTCAAAGAGTGTGTTGTTCAACTTGTCAAGACTTCCGATGAATATTGTCCATTGACACAAAATTGTACACGACCATCTCGAGTTGGATCTCTTGGTTTAATCTTACCCAATAGCGATTAGCTATTACATGGTCCATCTCTACAAGCTTAAAATGGACAAAAAGTTCATTGAACTTCTCAATGTAGTCATTCACCGATAAAATTCCATGTTTGAATGCAAGGAGTTCCTAGAGGAGGGTATCCCTATTGTCTAACGGTAAATATTTACTTTCCAGCATCTCTCTCATGTCAGCCCACCTGAGGATAGCAATGCGACCCACGATGAGATTGATGTCATCAACGCTTCACCACCGGATTCATGTTGGGCCCTTCAGCTTGACATTGATAAGGGCCACTTGCTAACATCATCCATGTTATATCATGCAAAATAATCTTCAACCATTGTAATCTAATCGACAAAAGCCTTTGCGTCAAAGCGCCCGTGAAATTTGGAACTTCAACTTGTATTTTCTTGGTGATATCGTCTTTCTTGGGCATCTCTATCAAGGCACCATGGGCTCTCTCTGCAAAGAACCGTTATATGAAGTCATAAACATTCCCGAAGACCAGTGCCATGTTAATTCACCGAAAGTTATGGCTGGAACCCTGGTTGCGGATTTGGGTTACCATCAAAATCTATGATCGTAATCTATGATGGAATCAGATGGCTCTCCACGTAGCTGGTCAACATCAGTTTCCAGGCTGGTTGCCCATGTGAATAGTTCAGTGATGTAATTGTCTCATTATTAATAGATAAGCCTCCCTCGATAGATATAACCACTACAAGTAAACATCGTATCAGGGGGTGACGTCAAGAAAGTAATAGACAGAATATAGAGCGATTTCTAGTTTAGAACAAAAGATTGTTATTGGGCTAAGATTCTAGGTTTTAATGGGTTAGAACAAGGGCTGAATTTGGACTATTAATGGTTTGGATTTTGGGCTCTTAACGGGCTGGGATAGGTGCTGAATTTGGATTGGAATAGGGCTAGTTTTCAGGGCCTTTAATGGGCTGGATTAGGGGCTAGATTTTGGGCTCATATAGAGCTGATTTTGAGGGCATTTAATGGGCTGGAATGGGGCTGATTTTTTGTGCTTTAATGAGCTAGAATAGGGTTGCTTTTTGGAGTTTTAATAGACTGAAATGGGGCTTGTTTTTTTAGCTTTTAATGGCTGGAATAGGGCTGATAGGGTTTGAATGGGATGAAATATGGCTAATTAGTTAGGGTTTTAGTGGGCTGGAATAGCAGCTAAATTTTGGATAGTTAGTTATCCAAATAGGACGCTTGGGAATCCTTATTGCATGGCTAATTATTGCATGGCTAGCTAATTGATTTCGCATAGTTAGTTATCCAAATAGGAAGCTTGGGACTCCTTATTGATGGGCTAGCTATGGGGCTTGGGAAAGGTAATGGGCCTGGGCCTGGGCCTGGGCCATGGGCCCGATTCGTTGTGCATCATTCAGTTGGTGAAGGATGGGGCTTCAAGTTCAGAGTTTTCCATTTCTATAAAGGCCCATTTGGCCGGGCAGATTGGAAGGGATTGGAAGTTAAATCCCGGGATTGGCCGGGTGCGCCAAACAGACTGGGTGATCTGATCCCGGGATATAGCAATCCCATGGATCTTAAGACAATCCACTGACAACACCATCATTACCTTTAAATCTCATCCAATCCACCCTAATCCGTTCAAATTTTCTTGGGACGTGTTTGGTTTGAGGGATTGGAAGGGATGGGAAGGTTTAATCTTGGGATTGTCCGGGCGTGCCAAACAGACTCAATATAGCAATCCCAGGATATAGTAATCCCATGGATCTTAAGACAATCCACTAACAACACCATCATTACCTTGAAATCCATGCCATCCACCCTAATATCATTCAATTCCTTCCAATCCACCCGTCCAAACGGGCCCTACGGGGTTGGGGTGGGTGGTGGGCGGTGGGTTTTCCTTACATATGCAGGTTCACAGTTTTAGGCTGTTAAGCTTGTTGTTCCTTTTTTTAAAACAAAATTAAGCATTCATTAAAAAAGGAAAAAAGAAAATTTATGCCTTCATCTCTCGCCTTGTCTTTTAAATCCTCAAGAGTTACTCTTTTCCCCTTTCCCACACATGGCTCCCTCACCTTGTCTTCCAAATCCTCAAAGAGTTATCCTCTTTCCCTTTCCCTCTACTGCTAGGTTACATGATTCTTCAAATCCACCACTGTCAATGACATGTAAACGATCTTTTCCTCTTCCAAGATTTTAAAATCCAACAGCTAATCATGACCTTTAGCAATCAAAGCTTTATCATAAACCAGTAACTTGCCAGCCACCCAGAACAAATTTTGCCACTCCCTTAATAAATCAAGAAATCCAGGAATATCCAATCACATATTTTCAAAACTAAAAGACCATAGAGATTCCTGTCCAGTCTTGAATAAGACACAAATCCAATACTGATTTAGGTAATTCCTCTTTAAAACATTTAACAAAAAAAGGTCCCTAATCAGCATAACTGAGAAAGTTTGTTTGGCGAATGAAGTTTTCGTTCTTCTTCTTTTCAATGAATAGCTTCAATACTTAACAAAAAAGGTCCCTAATAACTATAACTGAGAGAGCTTGTATGGCGAACAAGGTTTTCATTCTTTTTCTTTTCAATGGATAGCTTCAAATTTGAGTAAAAGAAAGAGAGCAACTACAAGGCACAGGAGCCACACCTACGAAAAAAATCAAACCCCTAGAAGCACTAACAACGGAAAGGCCAGCCAACCATGCTCCTGATTTATAATAGAAATCAATAAATGATCTATTCCAAATTTCCAATTCATGCTTTTGCTAAACCATGGGCAACTTCATATGCCTCTCAATGAGCATGAGACAATTAGATTGGAGGCAATGTCCTGTAATTTATCCATAATGCCTGCCACTTGCCAAGCCACGCAACTGTATGAAACCCAGTTGATCAAGCAGAATTCCCCTCTCCTTTACTTTCTTTTACTTTCATGATTTCTGCATGCTGATGAGGAACCAATTGGTTCCAATCATTTGCTTCGAACTTAATGGAATTTTCAGTCCCTTTACCACAAAATTTGCTGATTTCTAACCAACTTGCTCTCTTGCAGAGTCTCTCAAACTCCCATTGGAAAAGTAAACTGAGAAATTTTCAGTATCAGGAACTTCCATGACTATTTTTTATCGACCAGGCAAAGGTCCCACAATATGGCTCATGTGCAATGTCTAGGCCTATGTCTTCATCAGCAAGAAAGAACATCTCTGTAGCATACTTGCACACTCTGTTCATACACCATTCCAACACACACAAACACGTTTTTTTCCCTTTTCATATCGCAGCTCTGAAACACGATATGCAAGTCATCACCATCATCCAGATCCTATCTAATTGGGGTCAGCTGCACAAATGCTGTTCCGCCAAACCATATCCTTGGTTAGGCCATAGGTCCTCAAGTTTTTTCTTACTACCTCCACACACGTCCTTTTGGGCCTCCCAACAATGTGAAAGTAATGGATTAAAACCCATGAAAAACTTTTAACCACCAAGACACTTTCTCTTCACACATGCACCATTACGCATGGCAAATGTGTAAACCTAGTGCAGTGCGGGACATCTGATCTATGCATAAAGTGCGCCTCACCATGCATGTGAATCAGCACAAAACAAAATCACGCTGCTACTCAACATGCAGGGCACCTGTGCATAAAACACAGACGGTTTATGAAAAGCCACAACTGTCTACATTCAACATACATGTGCCGCCTGCCTGATGAGCAAACACACCTCATTTTCATGCCAGATCATCTGCATGTTCGGGTCTGCCTTATGCATACATATGTCCCACACACTGATAGGTTTGCATGCATGCTCCATGTAAACATGGGCAAACAGATCCTATCCATCAAAAACATGATACAGGTGTCCTTCCCATCGAGTTCACGTTAGTGAGTTTGACCGTAAAATCATGGTGAATTTCTGAATTCTGTATACTTTAAAATTGTTTGGTCAGTCACAATAGGGGTTGCAGTTTGTTTCAATCAAGAACTCGAAGAGAAACAGCTTCCAAAAAAAAGACTAAAAACTATATATATATATAACATGAAAAAACAAATAAAAAAAGAATAAGATAGTGGACCTTGTGGTAGAGCGCCTTCCACGCGCTGTCGTCATTGGCGGCCCTCCGCATCGACGTGTTGGTCATCGACAGGCGGCAAAGGCTCGGGTAATCCAAGTAACTGAGCGTGTGAGTTGTGATCTCCGGGACCAGTTGCTCCATCATCGAGCCGCCCCCCATTGGCCGCTCAACGGCCATCGTGGCGGGGCCCTTCTCGTACCTCTCCCCTGCGCTCCCGTTCGCGTAAGGAGTGTGGGAATCCACGCCGCAGGAGCAGCTGCACCCGCAGGACTTCTTCGGGCGGCCACCGTGACCCACTGCCGCCTTCTTTGATCGGACGGCCCACAACGCGCACAGGCAACAGAATGCGGTCGCTGCCGCGGCTACGCAGAAAGGAGCGAAAGAGGAATTGAATGAGAAGATGGAGGAATTTTCCATTTATAATGCATCAAGGCCGTGAGGGACATGAAACCCTAGAATAGGGAAGGAGAGGAAGGGTATGACAGGAATTCATGTGAAAGATAGGATTAGAAAAGGAAGACGGGAATAGAGATTTTTCGGCGTTTTTTTCTTTTCTTTTTTCTCTTTTTGTTTTGGTGGGAGCGTTTGGAAAACACGGGACGCTGTGACTTAGGAGTAGTTGCAGTGTGGAGAGACAAGAAGAAGAGAAGGTTAGCGACTTTTTGGACGGCCAAGGGAGACATAAAACCAAATAGGGATAATTTGGTCATTTAACAATTACTTGTATAGAATTTTATTTTTTTCAAGAGAACGGAATCCTCTGCAACACCCAATTCATGCAGGGTCCACCGGTAGTATAGGTAAAATCCACTCCGTCCATCAGGTTCTATATTCGGTCCTGTAGTTATACTTCTAGAAACAGCCGGATCCACCACTCAATTGGACTACACCATTGGGAACAATGGAGATGGTATGACAGCCATAGGTTTGTGCGTAGGGTCACCGTAGCGTGCATTTTTCATCAAAACCGTTAATCGGGTATAAATCGGAAGGATGAAGTGAAGGTACAAAAATCAGCCGTATTCAAAGCTAGGAGGGACACGCTGCGTGAACTTAGATGTTTAATAAGCAATTGTACTTTGTTCCCATTTTGTGGCCTGTAGAAGTTTTTAATCAGGCTAAAATTTTGTATGTACGGTTTAAGTAAGAGTTCCTACTTGGCGGAGGGAGTGGATTTACTTACGACATGGTGGGGCTCGTGGAGTTTGGTTGTTTTACGCATAGAAAGGGCATATTAAATGATTCAAACCGTGTAACCGGAGCTTGCCATGGGGGCCAGGGCCCGGGGTGGTCTGGCATCCCATCTGTAGAGCCACAGTTGCTACCGCAAGAATTTGGATCCCCTGTCGAATTTGGATGACATTGGATGGCTGTCTACATGTATACCCGTTTGATTCCACCAAATGAGTTATTTTTTCTACTCACATCAGCAGATAGGTGATTTATTTCAAATAAATAAAATCAATTCATGATTAATTATAAATAACTTTTTTTAACTTAAAGGTACATAATCACTTCTGTTATTTATTTTTTTTCCTATTTTTCATGAATTGTTAAGAGGCGAGGGAGGAGATTTTGAGAAGTATGTAAACATTTTGTTTGCCCAACGTACTTATTTTCTTAATAACTAAAAACTAAGATAAGCTATTTGTGGAAGTAGTTTATCTTAAGTAACTAGTGATCCAAATGGGCCCTTAATGATTTCGTATGCTTAGGTTTTTGGGTATCACATTGTCGTTTACGGATTACCACCAAACAATGTATGGCATTATAGTTGTAGAGCCATAGCTGCCACAGCAAGAATTTGGATCCCCCATAGAATTGGATGGCATTGGATGGTTGTTTACTTTTATATATGGTATGACCTACTTAATGATTTTATATATCTAATTTTTTAAGCATCCCATCATCGTTTAAGGATTATCGAATATACTGGATCGATGGCAATAAGCTCGTCATGAATAGCAGCGAACAACCATTCAAAATCCTCTGGATTCACATGGTAGCTTGCCTAATTGCTGGATCAACCTCAACTTTCATGGTGAGACAACCGTGCTTGACAAGTTATATGTCATACACGTGTGGCAATGGCCCCACGCATAGTGCGTAAGAAAATAAGCTGTCTTAAGGGGGCACTCAGCACATGGTATTGGGAAGGATTAGGTGGGATGAGATTCAAAAAATGTAATTATTATATATGATAGAAATGGTCCCTTGTGGATAAGCCTAGTTCCATTCTATTGTTATAATGCAGTAGAATTTACTCTTTAGTTTGTTGTACATTTAATAGATATACCCTCTATAATTTTAAACTATCAAGAATAACATATATGTGTTATATCCAAATCGTTCATCTGTTTTGTAACCTCATTTTATGGCATGGGCTTAAAAATGAGGCAGATCCAAAACTTATGTGGCCCGAAAAAAGTTCAACAGTGGGCGTTCAATCCTCGTTGCTTTTATGTGGTGGGGGCCCATGCTCTAAAATGATCTCAAAAAATGGGTAGACAATGTGGATATAGCCCACACATCATGGTGGGACCTACACAACTTGCTAACGTTAAGTGAAATTGGCACGGGACCAAATGCAATTCCATCCGACGTAATATCATCTAATGCCATGTGCCAAACACCCCCTAAAGGATTCGTAGAGTCCCTGAAAAAAAAAATATCTCACCTAAGAAAACGATTGAGCTTTGAGCCCTTTTCCCCTCATTGTCATGCCCCGAGGTATCAAAAATCATAAAGAGTTGTTCGGCACTGTAGATTTGAGGGGTTTTGAGGGGATTTCAAATCCCTTAGCATGTTTGGCACATAAAGCAACTGGGGGTTTCAAATCCAGGGGGTTTCATCATCGAGGAAAGTCTCCTTCATTACTTACTATGCGAGTGTGAGAGTGCACCAAGTGCACCATTTGTCAGCACCAGCGTGCGCGTTTTTTGGTATAGGTTGGGGATGGCGAAGTTACGAAACAGGAATAGCATACGTTTCATTGCTTCAGTGGCGGGGGTGCACGAAAGGCTCATACACACCACGCGATGGCACAAGAGGGGCATGCAATGAAAGGCCAAGCATGACTATCATGTGGGTGTCCTCATGTAGCAGCCAAGCTCCTACCAACTCAGAAATGGGCAAAATTTCCGCTCAGTCAGGGGTTTGAAATCTAATATGAAAGCTTAGATTACATCTAAAATCCTTCCAATAGTGGCATGTGTAACATGTGTGTCACTAGGTTAGGCACATGGCCCACTTATGACATCTCAAAACAATCAGATTATCAATTACATCATTATAATTACTTTAATAGTCATCCCTTGCCCCTTTCATGTAAGCTTTATCTCCTCTTCCCTGTCTATTCATCGTTAATTGTCTAGATTTTCATCGATTTCTTTAGAATTCTTAAGATTCTAACCTTTAGGTCATTCCATGTTATCTTTTGGGCATTCCGACTGTCTATTAGTGTAGTATAGTCGCTTGTGCGAGCCACATGAGGGCTTGACAGCACCAAATGGTTTGGGGCCCAAACTTGGGGCTGCATCATCGAATTGAGTTAATTCAGGTAATTAAATAGCAAGGTTGTCCTAATAATTTCAATTTGAGTTAATTTTGTTTCTAGCTACAAGTTGTGATGTTAGGATTTGATTTTCTCTAATCAGCGACAATAGAATCCATTGTAATCGTTGGGTGTTGTGTTGGAGCGCTCATAGCTTAGAAACCCTAACCGCAACTAAGTGAAGATCTACCATCAAGCTTTTCCCTCGGCATTTTAGTTCAATAATTACTTCTATGCTTGTTCTGAGTTGTTGATTCAAAAATTATAATTAGTTTTAATTTTGTTTACTTATGTAATTATGAATATTTTCCCTCTGAACATATAATTTTCACATCTTATTTCAACTGTTGTGTTTATAATTGTAAGTCATGGGTGGTTAAAAGCATGCCTTGGACCCATGGCCTCGCCCCTTTAGAAATTATAGAACCCACTGATGGATATTAATTTTATGGGTGGGCCGTTGTGGCTTTTCTTGGGAGGAATGCCATTTTTATTGTCCTTTCTTTTTAGACCTTAAAAAAAAAAAAAAAAAAAAACGATTAGGGAAGGGCAACTAGTCAAGGGAATGACTATCGTTTACTGCAATTGTAAATTGAATTGTCTGTGAGTGGGATTGCTTGTAGGAAGATTATTCGTAAACTGGACTGATAATGGTTGGTTAATAATGCATTTGAGACTTTATTAAGTGGTTAGTCAGTGCAAGTGTACCTCAGTGTACTTTATTGGTTGAGTAGCTTACCATGGGTTATGTCCTTTTCGTTTGAACTTTCCTGGGTAGTAATATTTAGTGCGGGCGTACCTAAGTGTACTTTACTAGTCGAGTATTTTTGTATAGACCTTGCCAAGTGGCTAGTTGACATGGCATGCCACAGTATACTTTACCAACTGACTAGTTAACACTAGGTGTCCTTTCAATTGCATGTGCATTCTTAACCTAATTGCATTTCATGCATTCATGCATCTAAATAAGATACACATAAATATGCATGTAAATAAGACCACTTTCTTATTGTTAGGATTTTGGCATGCGGAATCACACAGATCTAGATCTAGGATAACAATACAATAACACCAAAAGAACACAAGAGAAGATAGATTTAACGTGGAAAACCCTTGCAGGAAAAATCACGACATAAAGTGACAAATCTCCACTATGAAAATAGAAATTACAAAGAGAGAAGACTTACCCAATTCGAACAACCTCGAATCTTACTCTTGCTACACCCTTTGATTTCCCTATAACCCATTTAGAAAGCCTTAAAATTAATTTCTCATACCTTAGAAAAACCCTAGGAATCCCTATTTATAGTTTTAGGAAACTCTTTTCCACATTCATGTTGCGAAATGACTCAAAATCTGTAATCCGCATAAAATTGTGGAATGAATTTGGGTAACCATGACCGGTCGAGCGCCACCCACGACCGGTCGAGCACTTAGGATCCCAAAAAATTGATGCTTGCTGGACTCTGAGTCGAGCGGGATATGACTAGTCGAGCCGCTCCCACGACCGGTCGTGGCTGACCTACGACCGGTCGAGGAAAAAAAAACTTAATTTAAGACTTCTAACAACAATCTCCACTAAGTTTTCAATCTTCAACTGTGTAGCTCCTTGACCTCTTCTCTTATTTCTATATCACATCATAGCTTCTTGTGTACACTCCGTCTTTCTTTTACGTCATTGCCAAGCAAGAGAAGTTACACGGAACTTGAACTTCCTTTTAGGAACGATTTAGGTGAGCATGTCTACTGGATCAAAATTCATGTGCTCAACTACCTTTGCTCCTGCCTTCTCAAAATGAAAGATGTAATTTTCTTACCATCTCACCGCCACCAAATATTGCTTGCTAGGGTACTTGCTCACAATACTGATAGCCTGTGAAATAACCGGTCTAATTCAAATCATGGCATACACTGCCAACCGTATTATAATAAGGCTCATGAGATATCATGCTTTTCCTCATCTGTTTTGGGACATGTCTTGAGGAAAACTTGAGGAGAGACACGTAGAGAACGCTCTCTGGCTTTACCTGACCTGTCACATCATTGATTAATACATACACATAAGGTATTCCTCCTGTGATTACCAAAGCCTACTCCTCATTCAGTCTCAATGCCAAGAACCATCTTTGCAGCCCCTCGATCCTTCATCCATTAAGGAATCAAACCACTACCTAGGCAACAGGTCGAATCACGACCTCCTGCAAAGTCTTTTCTCAACCCCTTTAACTTCGAAGCGCTCTGGTTGCTTCATGTAGATCTGCCCTTCACTTTCCCTTGCAGAAGTGCAGACTTCACATCCATCTTTTCATCTCAAGATCACATTGGCCAACCAGCACCAATCACGGATTTAATAGACACATGCTATACCGTCGGCGTGAATATCTCTGAGAAGTCGATCCCTTCTCTCTGAGCATAACCCTTCGCTACCAACCTCGCCCTGTATCTATGTTGTATCCTCCTGAAGATCCACCTACATCCAACCGCTTTCCGGCCTAATAGAAGCTCCACCCGCTCCCATATGTTGGTCTGGTACAACGAATCCATCATATTCCTCATAGTCACCTTTCACTTATCAATACCAAGCTTACCTAGAGCCATCTGAATAGAAGATGAATTCACTACGATATTGGAGTTGTTTATGTATCTCGTCGATATGCTGCGATCATGTCGTGTGATTCTTCTCACGGGTGACTGCTCCACCTGCTCTATATTTTTGTCCGCATGTCTCAGCCTTCCTACCCTGCTCGCTCATGTGGTCATGCCTAACATGACATACATGTGCAGAAGTGGAATCTGCTACATCCACTGCAGCTTCACCTTTTGAAGTGCTCCCGATCAACCTGTATATGTTACCGAGTCGTTGCACTTTCATGATTACCCGTGCCCCCTTAAATACTTGAAGAGCACCATCAATACCTATGTACTTACATCCTTTTGCTTCAAGCACACCAAGAGAAATCAGATTTTGCTTCAAATTAAGAACGTGCCTCATATCTGTCAAGGTACGCTCCACCCCATCAAACATCCTGATGCGCACCGAACCAACAGCCACAATATTACAGGCAATGTCATTACCCATAAATACATGTCCACCATCGCACTCCTTGTAGTTGGTGAACTAACTCCGATAATGAGTTATGTGAAAAGATGCCTCTGTGTCTAGCATTCACTCGTCCTTACGATCATCGTATAACTGTCTGATCGAAGACACAGATAAAACATCGCCATCACATCCATATGGCATGGTAGCGTTGGCCTCCTTGCATAAAGCTTCAGAATTTTTCCTCTTCGATTTATGATTTTCACAATCCTTCTTCACATGTCCTTCCTTCCCACGGTTTCAGCAATTTACTTTTCCTTTGCCCTTGCCCTTGAATTTGGATCTAGAACTTGTACCTTGTCCATAATTCATACCCACTATAAACAGTGCATCAGAAGATGTCCTCATGTCGTTGTTTAGCTGTCTTATAGCCTTCCCTTAAAGGGCTAAGATAATGGTGTCGACACTCAGGATTTTAATCATGCTACGCATAGTGTTCTTAAATGACTCATACGATACTGAAAGAGAATTCAGCAACATGCATGCTTATTCTTCATCTTTCATTACTTCCTCCATATCCAGTAATTTGCAAACAAATTTATTAAAATTGTTGATGTGAGCCTCCAGATCTCCACCCTCTGCCATCTTGAAGTTATACCACTGCCACATCAAGTGGAGACGATTTTCAAAGGATTTTTTCGTATAGACATCCTCTAACTTTGCCCATAACTTGGCCGCAGTTTTCTCCCTCATGACGCTGTAGAGAACCTCATTCGTGAGACATAAACGGATCGATGATAAAGTCTTCTTATCAAGAGCATTCCACTCGTCATCAGTCATAGTAGACTTCCGCTTCTCAAGAGCACCATCTTCGCCTTGCTTGATTAAGGAACTCATCATCTTGATCTTCTATAACTCAAAATTATTTTTCCCCGAGTACTTCTCAATCGCATACATAGTGCTCGCCATTATCACTAATCCATCAGATTCAGATCTATGCCCCAACGATTGCTCTGATGCTACTTGTCGGGATTTTGGCCTGTGGAATCACATAGATCTAAATCTAGGATAGCAATACAATGATATCGAGCAAAAAAAAAAAAAGATTTAAGATTTCTGACAACACTTATGCCATGTGACTTTTTGTTATTACTATCTCACTGCTCTATTGTCATTTTGGGAGGATCGGTTGGCCCGTAGTGTCCGGATATCCAGCCAAAGCAACGGAAAAGATCAATAAGTGGATTGATACTTGGGAGTTGTTGGATTTATTGTGTTAGTGAGTTTTAGGTATGCACGATTCTCCTTTATTTAACCATCAGAATGTTGATAAAGGGCTAGAGAATCGACACACACCACTGTAAACCCCTTTCATAAGAAGGTGAGTCCAGGCGTACATCATCAAACCCCAAACCAATACCACCGTAAGACGAGAGGTGTATGCTTCATCATGATATGCAGAGTTCCTTGTTTTCGTCCTTTTCTTGGTACGCAGTGTAGCTCGAATTGGGACGATAATGGGGTGGATTGTCTCGTGTTTGCATCGTAGAGAGTTACATGTCAACATCTAGGGCCTGTTTGGATTCGCGTATAAGAGTGCATTGTATTGTATTATAACTGAATATTCCCATTATTCAGTATTTGGATAAGACCGTACAAGCGTTGTATCCTATGCGTGCGATTTCATACCGTTCCCCCAAAATCGAAAGCGCGATGGAGTATTGTCAGTGAGTTCTATTGCTGTCAATACTTCGTATTCATTGCGCTGTATTCGCAACAGATGAAAGTTTGAAATTTGTACAATTACAAGATATCTGGTACATATGCAGTGTAAGATCGGGACCATTCATTTAGTACATTTCAACATGAAAATCATCTAGGCTAAAAATCATAAAGTTCCGTATGTCAAACAGGCCACCCAACCCAATTAAGATTGTACAATACATAAACATAGTACGTCCTATCCAAACATTGATCTGTATAATGTATTGTATACTATGCCAAACAATACCTCCTATCTAAACATTGATTAGTATTTGATTTATTTGGATGTATTCTGAAAACTGTCCAATGTATACATGAATAGTACCCAAATACAATACAATACAATACAATGTAATACACGAATCCAAACAGGCCCCTAACTTCTAATCTAGCGCATGCATGGATGAACACGCAAGACATGCGTGATAACCCCTGATGGTGTGGGTTACGTCATCTTCCTTAAGAGATTATAAAAAAAAAAAGAAGATTAGTTTTAAAGATATATATCTTCCGTTTTCATGGATGTTAACGGGCACTATTTCAATAATTTGCATCCAACTGTCGAATCCTAAACGAAACTGTATGTTGCTCTTTCATTTACAATGGTAAAAAGTGAAGTCGCTATGATTTGCATGGGTTCACGGGCTAATGGTTTTGATTGTGGATTCATATTCTAATGCATATAATATCTAAGCCATTCGAATGTGGTTTGTAAATCTACATACATGTTGGATTTTGTAGCATGGGTAGAAATTAAGCAAGGTACCACCTGCACTCTTTTGAGCACGACGTTGCATCTAGACAAAAGTAATTTGTTTGATTGGTTCCATGATGTTTGTGTCATAACCCAACCCCCCCCCCCCCCCCCCCCCCCCCCCCATCCATCCTATTCCACAAATCTCCAGCATGGCATATGACAGAAAAAATAGAAAAACCGATTCCCTGGTGGACCACTCCACAAGAAAACAATCATGGTTACTGAAAAGTCCACCACCATACTTGTGGGCCACAAAACTGATTATGTGAAATCCAACCTATCAAGTTCATATGCACCATATTACATATGCCCACCAACTAGATCATAATGGTGACTTTTCATAAATTACTCTGCATGGTAGTGTGGTTCATGTGTGATTAGAATATGCATCAAAATGTTTTCTCATCGTTGAAATGAATGGACTACGAACGATGTATATTGTGTTGTCTCTACCATTTGATAGATTATACAATTACTTGTACTAATTATTTAATGGAAACAAACAAATTCAAGAGACATCAAATGGTATTTTTCTGTATGGATGTTAAGGTAGAGATAATGGGTTTGCAAAATTTTCAATGTCCTCACCTTTAGTGGAAAATAATGAATAATTTTTCTATTATGTTAATCGGTTGTTTTCAGTCATAATGTAAGATATTATGATGTTAGGGTAAAATAGTAAACAAGGTCATAATGTATATAATCATTGTTCATTAGGGTCAAATATATATATATATATATATAAAAAAAATTTATTAATTCCACCAAACTAAATGTGCAATATGAACAACAATCACATGAGATAATTAATTCCAAAGACCACGAGGATAAATGGCTGCAGCAGCTTGCAACACTAGCTATGTCTATTGCGGTTTTCACAATGTCTGATCAGTACCGTCGGTATCTCTATAAGGAGCCACCAAGGAAACTAAATTGCGATAGGAAACTATTTATAATCATGATTATCCTAAAGACCAGCAAGACTGTTTATCCCATTCAAGAGTGAATAGGGACACTTTCTTCCCAATATATGCCATGGTGAGAGATAATGATTTGTTGCATGACATGAGGCGTGTGACTTTGGAGGAACAAATGGTCATTTGCTTATACGCGGTTAGAAAATAACGTACTTAACCATGTAATTAGCCATAGGTTTGTACAATTCGACAAGACTATAAGTCAACACTTTAATAAAGTTTATAGATGCCATTATGCCGCTATACCCTATGTAAGACCCGAATCATAGACCGTACCGTTCCGTAGGCTTTCGAGGTCATTCCAGTCGAATTTTTGACAATCTTCGACCCATATCCGACATCTGCGCGCAATCCTAAGCCGAGTCTCGCATACCTGACTCGACTCAACCCGAAACCTGTATCTTAGCGACCGCGCCGTCGCCGCGGTTCCAACGCCGCGACTCGCGTACCGAACCGATACTCAGGTCAGAAGATGTGGGCCCACGTTCATTTCGAGAAAAGCATTGCACGTTGCAAACTTCTAGGGAATCTCTACAACATGTCCCATCAATCAAATCAATCAATCAATCACTTCATGTCAAGTACAAAGCAACCATGCTTTATTTCTCCACAAGTCAAGCAACATCACAAGTCAACTCTTTTTCACCCTCTTTCTTATACACTCATACATGTCAAGTATACTTCACATCCATCACCCATCACTTCTCTCAAGCATCACACCTCTCTCTTTCTCAAATTCAAAGAAATCCTAAGCAACCAACAAGCTTCACATGTCCATAATTTTCCAAGGAGAGAAAATGAGAAAGTGAGCTGTGTGGTGTTGAGGGTCAAATAGTACATATTAGACCCCATTTATTACTTGGATTTACGAGCATAATATTGTTTAATGCACAGTTTTAATCGTGTTTTGTTGCAGGGTGTGATTAGGAGAGTTGATTGAAAAAGGATGTCAATAGCTTGGATTTAACGTTCTGATGATCACGAGGGCAAGGGACGGACTTCAAAGGACCAAGATTGACAGATATACATGGTCAGAAATCCGAGAAAACTAAGAAACTGAAGCTCAAGTGGCTTGAAACGCATCCAGAATGCAAGATCACATAGTTCCCGACATCTGATCGGTTCGAAACTTTATACATGAGATAAGGGCCATAAATTAACCGTACATTTCAAATTTCAGCTCTTGGATCACTATAAAAGTGCTCCAACTGACCGATCAGCTTATAAACCGTCGATTCTGGGCCCACATAATATCTAGAATTGCCTTAAATTTGGTATCAACGCCTTAAATGAGGAGACCAATCAGATGGTTGGATCAGATTTCGCAAAAACATCATAGTGGACCCCACTTTAGCTTGAGTGTGTATAGTGCACATGTACACTAGCCGTACACGTGATTGCCCAAAGTCGGTCAGCGCCGCTGACCGACGTTTCCTTCTCCAATTCAAAAAAAGAAAAAAAGAAAAAGAAGTGTCGCGTAATGCACGACCGCTGGCCGTTTTGCGGAAGCTAGTGGGCCCCACACGTGCCCTGTAAGCTCAATCCGAACCGTCCACCGTGTAGACGGCATTGAATACTTTAAAACTATGTTGTTACTTTTCACCCATGCGTGCACACGTGTGAGATACAGAGGCCACAAAAGGGCTACCCTGCAACGTTCAAAACTGATCCTTTTGTGATTTCTTCTCTGGGCCACGTCAATGGACGTTCAAAACTACCCATTCTTGACTGAAATTTCATCCTGAATCCAATGGACGGGGTGAATTTTCCAGAAAATGCTTCAGTGGGGCCCACCGATCACAACAGCGAAATGGTGCGAAAGGTTTCGCACATCCGCGAAAACTGACTTTTCCAAGCAGTTTTGGCCCACCATCTTTGATCATATGGCAGATCTGAACCGTCTATCATGTAGAGGACCCAAGAAAGTACTAAGGGACGGTGTTTCTTTGGAATTTGAGCGAGGAAAGTGGCGTGTTTCGAGGCACTGAACTTGGCTGCAAAAATGCTTTCAATGGGCATGGTTGGATGACGGTACCCATCCTAACTTTCATACATGTGATTGGGTGGTAATTAGTTTAATTCTGTTGTTTGCCATAGTCTTTTGGGCATGGTTTGGTGATGGAATCCATTCTAATTCATATACCTTTCATCTCTTGAAAACTAGATCAATGACAGTTCAGTTAATTTTCATGAAACATGTATAAGATCTCCCTTATCTCTACAAGTGGATCCTCTTAATCCCTAGTTTCTCTTCCTCTGATTTCTCTTAAGTTTAGATAATTATTCCATCATTATTCCTCAATTTATACTTGATTTAGAATTCATTTTTTTCTAGTTCAAATTCTATTTAATTTTAGATAACGTACAAGTTTCAGTCCCTTGGGATTCGACCTCGGTCTTACCGAGTTATTACTACATCACAACCCTGCACTTGGGGAGTGAACAAGTGGCCCACTTTCCATCCCAAAAACTTATTATCCAAGCCATTCATCTCTCATCTCCCTCCATCAAAGTGAAGCACAGTGAAGTCGGCTTTCCAACGGACCAAGAAGATCGAGCAGTGGGTGCTTCTATAGGTGTAGATTTCTTATTTTGATGATGGGCCTAGTGAGGTCTATCGATCAATGGTATGGATCTCATTTTAGACCCTAAAAGTGGCCAATGACCCACTTTGATTTCAAGATCAATCCATGATGGGTCCATTCTCCATTCTCCATGGACCCCATCATGATGTTTAGTTTCTTTGCATAACATGGTCATTTAGACCATTCATTTCAGTGGGTAAAGGATCTCCACCGTTGATTTTGATCGGTGGGCCCATATGAAGTGGGACCCACTTAATGTATATTGTAGATCATGCAATGGAGGGCCCATAGTAGCGGGGTCCCTCCACCACACGTTTATCTCTCTCTCTCTCTCCCTCTCTCTTTATCTTTGTGTGTGTATGAGATGATATGGACTTGTGGCCCACCCGGATGGACCCCACCATGAATCGTGTATTTTATCCAAGCCATCCGTAGGTGGGACCCACTTTATATATGCGTTGTGCCCATACCACCCACCATGTGATGGCCCATCTTAGCAAGGGCCCACCTCAAATGTATGCATTATGCAAACCGTCCAGGGACGTTGGACTCCCTGGATGTGTTTTGGAAAAAACACAAATATTTGCTTGAATTACAAGCTCGGTGCAGGGGCTACTCCTGTAGGCCCTACCTCAAAGTATGAGTCTAATCCACGCCGTCCATTCTATTATCAAGCTCATTTTAGGCGTTGATATGAAAAATGAGATCAATCTGACTTTCTAGCGGGCCATACCATAGGAAATAGTGCTATTACTATTAAAACCCACCTTGATTCTTTTATTCGCCAAAAGTACGTCGCATATTGGTCTCATTTGATCAATCAGTGGCCGTAAAATCTAATGGATGGGTTGTATTTTTCAGATGCGGGCCCCACAGGGGAAAAACCACGGAATTTCTTATTTTTGAAAAAAAAATACATTAGGCAGCAGCACCAGGGACGCCACGGCGTCCTAAGGGCGGACGGGCAGGGACCACGGGTCCCAGCCATGGGCCCCACCATGATGTGTGTCTATCATCAACACCGTGCATTTTGTCGGGTCCCCTCTGACAGTGGGCCACCCCAAAAATCAGCTTTACTTGTGACTCAGGTGGCCCACATGGTAAGAAACAGTGGGTTGTACGCCTACCATTGAAACCCTTTATGGGTCACGAAAGTTTTGGATCAATACAAAATTTGTTTTTCCTCCTCATTCCAGGTGCGTGTGATCTTATCAACCAGTTGGATGGCAAACAAATCGTTATGGTGGGCCCCTAGTCCACGTGATCATATGAACAGTTTGGATGTCATATAAACAATACAGTGGGCCCTAGGTCTGAGTGACCTCATGAACAGTTTGGATGTCAAATAAACATTACCATGGGCCCCTAGGTCTGAGTGACCTTATCGATGGGCTGGATGGAAAATAAATGTTATGGTGGGCCCCACGTGGGACCCACCGTCCACGGCTCACCTGGCAGCCGTGAGGACATTCCTCGTTTCAACACTTGAGGTCTTGACATCGATCCCTGGTGGAGGTGGTTGACTGCAATGTATGTCCTGGTAGGGTGGGACCCACCACGGTGTGTGTTATTCACTCTGTCACCCATTTGGTGGGGCCCCATGCCATATGTGTTTTATCTATGCCGTCCAACCATGAGCCGGGCTGTTGGACGGCTAGTGGACCCACACTATAATTCATGTGTTGCATCTAAACCGTTCAACCATTCTATAAGCCCATTTTATGGCTTGAGGCCAAGAATGAGTTAGATCTAGAGTTCAAGTGGACCCATACCATGATACATGTGTTGCATCTAATCCGTCAAACCATTTTGGAAGATCACTTCACGGTATGAGAAAAAAAAAGAAGTTATGGTGGGCATTGAAAAATTTTAATGGTGGAAATCATTGCCACCACTATATTGAAAGTGCGGTCCAGTTGATCTTTTGATTTGATTCATATATTCATGAGGCCCACTTTGATATATATGAGGCCCACATGATACGGCCCATTAGACGTATTCGAGGTCCATGGTCGAGGCCCATTGGGACTTACACAAGTCCGTTGAATGTAATCCCATCATGGTTTATGAAACAATGTTTATGGAGGGCTATGCCTTGGGAGCAATGATGGTTTGAAGCCCACATCGTAAGTACAAAGTTTGTTAAATGTCCGCATTGTAACTCTCCTTAGGGCCCATTGATAGGCCCATACTTGTCGATAGTTTATCATCTCATAATATACTTAGTATAGTTTCATGACTCATGCCATACGTATCATGTCTACTTGATATGAGTAGTGACTGATCATAGCATATGTCATTGGGCAGATTATTTAGGAGACTCACTGATAGGAGTTACCCACATGAGCGCGTGGTATACGCAGGATTATTGCATGATTAGACAGTGTGATTCATGCATACCGCATTTGTCTGTCGTGATCCTTGTACGCCCTAGTGACATCAGGGCCGTGACACCACAGACACTTCGTGGATGGCCGTATTGGATACCGAAAATACTGATTCTAGCATTGAGGCACCATATATGTCCCTGGGTGAAAATTCCTGAACTCGATGGTACCAAAGGATGACTCCAACATCGAGACCGAGTGGATGTATGAGCGCACGAGGGCCGATTACCAGGAGGTCGCGACTCGCACTGTGTCGTGGTCGGTTGAAAATGGGTGTGGCCTTACTCGCCCGAGGGTAGGGGGCAATACTAGACTGAGTTTGACCAGCTCGTGAATGGATCCACTATTGACGTGCCGGATAGATATTGACAGACTATTGGCTAGGCGGATAGTGAGGTTTCTTATGCTCACTTGGACTGTGCGGCTTGGAGAGCGGCAGTGCCATTTGGAGTGTGCTAAACCCCGGTGATTATCCTAAATGAGAACTGTACTGATATATGATGAGGATTTGCATGCTTGAGCTGTATCTTGCATCGCATGGTCTTGGCATGAACGATAACATTCATATCTTGCACCACATAGCCTTGGTACGGCTGATTGCATTCATGTATTCATCTGCATGATTCCGCATTACTCTAACCTTACATTTTGAGCACACTTATATTGCGCACACACTTACACCACCCTCTAAGCTTTTTATAAGCTTATGCACGATTGATGTGTGCAGGTAACGCCAGGACGCAGCCTTAGTCTCGCCATCGTTGGAGCGTGCAGCTGAGCTTCTGGAGTTTTTGTTATTGTCACTATCTTGTATTTCCCTTTCCTACACTTTGTACCTAAATTTTTTTATCATAGTGGATTTTGTGATGGTGTTCTTGTGGTTATTGTTCGCGGGTTATGCTTATGTTATACTTATTACGAATCAAATGGATATTAGAAATCCTCCTTGTAGCATCCCAGGATCGGAACTTGATATATGGGTGTCGGGAGCTAATAATGGGGTACTACGGAGGCTGTCGGCACTGGATTCGGTGATCGAGAATTTTATGAGCTCGGTTTCCGAATTTGAGGCGTGACACCCTAACTATGTGAAGTTCTATCGACTTGACACGCCCACACAAATAAGCTCAAACTCCTACTAATGCACTTATTTCCAGGTACACTCTTAACCAAAACATTTGTGTGGTATATCTTTTTTGTCTAATCCACATGCTACAAATAAATATTCTTAAATTACTTTGCCAAATAGGATTGTATTGACACAATAGAAGGCACACGTCCCATCTGTCCAAATATCACGCCATAACATTAAAAAATAAGAAACATGTCATTTTACATAATAGGATGGTGGCTTGCTCTTTTGACGCGAGGTTTGTGTATGTGCTTGTTGGGTATAAATGATCGACCTTTGATGCAAGGGTTTTGAGCAACGCACAAACTCGTCGGTTAGGGATCATCCTACTATACATGGGATCTTCCATGTATCGACGACATGTATTGAGTATATAGGTAATTTTGGGGCTTTGTGGATTTACATGGTGAGTGTAGGTTGTGTGGTTGGTCAACAGCGTTGGATTTTCATGACTCGTTAGATCCCCATTCGTATATTTATCCATATCAATTTTGGCCATCATCCCACAATTTGACTACTTGATTCAAAACTTACTTGACTCGGAAGGCCATTATAACGATGACCGTTCAATCCCCCGAATGTGATCCACACGTGCGTTCAATTTGAATCATTATGTGTTTGTTACCAAAAAATGTCACATGAGAAATGTACGAGTGGTGTATATTTTACATGCACATAACGTTACGACCATAGAGCCACTGCACAAGATGCTTTCAACTTTGGATGGCATGGCGCAATGTGTTCCACGCAGGGCATGGGTGGAATTTTGATTAAAATTGTGCTTGAGCACCGTTCGCAAATCCACACTAAATTAACTTGAGCATCGATTTGTGTCAAACCTAGCTAGGGCTAACCCGACTCAACCCGATTTTGCAATAGACCTGCCCTAAACTTGACCTAACTCGATACCGAGTTTGGCATGCTTAACCTGATCCGAGTTCGGGTGTGGCCTAGACTAACCTGGATTGAGTCTGATCCGGTCACAAGTACCAAGTCGGGTCGAGTCAGCACCGAGTTGGGCCGGGTGCGACGACTATCCATGGGCTGAAATCACAACTCATAGCCTAGTTGCACATGTCTGAATTGCAGCCTCTCCATCAACTACATGACATCTCATACTTGAACCGTTGTATCTTCTTCTTCTTCTTCTTCTTTTTTAAGAAAAAAAAATATATTTTAACGTACGAGTTGGGTTTTGAATTGAGTTGAGTTAGTGTCGAGTCATATTTTGGGTTGAGTCAAGTCGAGTTATTGGGTGACTCAAACTCGACTCGGTCGATTAAACAAAGCCTGCTTGGTTTAGATTGACTCGCCCACTCTGTTCGGGTCGAGTTAGGTTTGAATGAGTCTGCCAAGTCAAGTCGTCCCATTCCCAACTCAAACACTAGCAATGTACATCGTCCACACAATTCAAAACGGTGGCTACACCAATCAATATTGTTTTTGAAGTCGAAACATGGCCCATCCAAAAGGGCATTAATTTAGGCATCCATTTCCCCTGGCCCATCCAGAAGGGCGTTAATTTAGGCATCCATTTCCCCCAAATCCATCTCAACACATGATGTGATGTGATGTGTTGTTCTAACCAACTTAGTACAATGCAAGACAATTCACCAATCCAATCACACCCTATGGTGTGACCCACTTGAAATGTGGATTTTCTCCCCTTTGGGGACCATGCCCTAAAATGAGGTAAAAAACTAATGGATGGTGTAGATACATAACACATGCACAAGGTGGGCCCCATAGTCGGGGAAACACCCACAATAGCACCTAATCCACTCCCAATACAGAGTTATTGTTCTTGATATGCCCCACCCACCAACTGGACGTATCCCAAAGTTGGTTATCATATTGTAACAAGCTCAGGCCATGTATCGTGCAATAGTACATTAAGATGTACATTAAAAGTGCCAAAAAAGTGTTTTTGATATTGATTATATTGGCCAATATAATCCCCCGATATATCTTGTATCCTACATATGTGATACGAAATGCACGAGTGGTTTGATATATCCCACATGTTCAATTCGATGAATATTTTCGACTATTTTATTTTATTTTTTAAATAATGTTAAATCAATGGTTACAAATTCATTATTTTTTTTATGCATCCATAAAATTTCATGTTTTACATGAGAAATCTTAGATAGTGAGCTTTGATTTCAAGATTTATATGACATGGGCCAAGTAGTGGAAAATTGAATAAAATCAAAATTTTACATTTTCTCGCAAATCAATTGAAATATGTGTTCGAGCATAAAATCAAACATGTGTGTAACTTGATATAATAATTATACATTTACTTTTAAATATATTGCTTGTGTTTATAAACATCTTCATACATTTATAAATTACATTAATAGACTTTGAAAATACATCATCACTTTAATTAAACAACATATAAATTAGAACTCTATAAAAAGAAAATGTATTATATGCACTTATTTTATATAGTGTTTTGATTTATAATCATGTGCATTGATGTATTTTTTTAATTATCATTAAAGTTTAATTGAAAAATTCAACCAAAACTTCCATGTCTGTCCCTTTTTTAAATAATAACCAAATGTTATATATCCCATGTGATAACTGACATGTTTTCCTATCCTAATAATGTACATCGAAATGTCAGTGTGATATCCACCTTGTCCAACAGTTTTGCAAGATCATTTTTAAAGAGTCGGGACCCTCTGTTATCCATTCAACAGGAAATTTCAGTTATCCTAATGGTTTAGCGTATGAAGTTTTAGTTTTATTTTAAAATTTTTTTGAGTGGTGACATGGACCAATGAAGAATACAATAACAGGGATCCTCTGTTGACCAGATAACAGAGGATCCGGACTCCCTGGGGCGATAATATAAGAGAAAATGACCACTGTAGACAAAACCTTTTACCCGGCGATTTTTATCGCGGAATACAAACTTAAGTTACCAACTTAGACTAGCACGTGCGGACAACGACTTTGAGGACGAAACTACCCCTCCTTTTCACTGCGAAGACGAGAGCTGACGCTCCTCCAACTGAGAGTTGTACGAACGGCTTAGGAGAGATCAAAGTTACAAGGCCCCACAGCTATGTATTTATCATATCCACAACGTTCATCCATATTTCAAAATCATTTCGGAGCATTATCCAAAAAAAAAATAAAATCATATCCATAAATCAATGGACCACACCACAAAGAGCAGCGGGGAAATTAATTTTCACCGTTAAAAATTTTTGTAAGGCCCATTATAACATTTATTTTCCATCCAATCTATTCATAAGATCACAAAGGCCTGGATGAAGAGGAAAAACAAATTCCATGATGATCCAAAACTTCTGCAACCCCTAAAAGGGTTTCAATGGTAGACATTCAATTCCCCATTACCTTTTACTGTGTGGTCCACTTAATCGCTAGATCTGTCTTATTTTTCCTCTCAAGCCTTAATACGAGTTCACCGAATAGATGGATGGTTTGGATATAACATATATCTCGTAATGGGACCAACAAAAATCAGTGGGAATTACAACTGGGAAAGGGGAAAAAAAAAAAAATGAAAAAGGAAACAGCAAGTTGGGGTCGACGGCTACGGATTATAACCGTAGCCATAACTACAATACTATGCACTTTTTTTTATTTTTTATTTTTATTTTTTACATGGAGAACTTTATTGTACCTACATTTTTCTTTAATACATGTTTATATAAATAAGTGTGTGTGTGTGTATATATATATATATATATATTTTTTTATTATTATTATTTTTTTTCTCTCTTTTTTTTTTCATTTCTTTCTTTATTCATTTAATAAGAATATCTTCTAAACTAAAATTAGTTACTTAACGTACCACATATGATTTTGGGGTAGGAGAAGCTATTTTAGCCAACCAACCTAGCTATTTTCCAAGATTCTATCAGGTCAATGGTCAAAAATATATTTCATTCACTTCACGATCAATTTCAATCACTTCATGGTCAAACTAAAAATTGAGCGAGACAAATATGAAATTGAGTGAGTAAATTGAAAATTGAGCAGGACAAGGTATGAATTGAGTGAGGGAAGCTAGAAATTGAGCGAGGTAACATACGAGTTCAGCGAGGGAATCTAGAAATTGAGCGAGGCAACTTAGGATTTGAGCGAGAAAAGCTAGAAATTGAGCGAGGTTCAGGATACGTTGAAATTGAGCGAGGGAACCTCGCTCAAATCCTAAGTTGCCTCGCTGAATTTTTACGTTGCATCGCTCAATTGCTAGGTTATCTCGCTCAATTCCTAGGTTCCTTCGCTCAATTTATATATTGCCTCACTGGATTTCTAGCTTCCCTCGCACAATTCGTAGGCTGTCACGCTCAATTCATATATTTTTCCAGATCATTTTATGGTATGAGACCAAAAATGAGATATATCCAGTTCTCAAGTGTACCACATTACAGGAAATAGTGTTGAATGAGCGTCAACCATTAGAAACCTTTAGGGGGCCCACTGTGATATTTGTGAGAAATCTTTCTCGTCTAAGTTCATTCATAGGGTCAAAAAGACCTGGATGAAGAGGGAGAAAATTTTCATAATGATCCAACACTTTTGTAACCTCTAAAAGGGTTTCAATGGTAGACGTTCAATTTCCCATTGCCTTTTACAGTGTGGTCCACTTGATAGTTAGATCTATCTTATTTTTCGTCTCAAGCCTTAATATGAGCTCGTAAAATATATGGACGGTTTGGATATAACACATACATCATGATGGGACCCACAAAAGTAACATAGCAAAAAAAAAAAAAAAATTTCATTTTGCCCAGCTCAATTTCCAGTTTGTCCTGCTCAATTAGAAATTGAACGAGGCAAATTGATTTTTTTTCTTTTGTGGGTCCCATCATGATGTATGTGTTATATCCAAACCGTCCATATATGAGCAGGGCAAACTGAAAATTGAGCGGGGTAAACTAAAAATTTGGTTATATGTTTTGGTTTAGGTTTAGGTTTAGGTTATAGGTTATAGGTTATAGGTTAAAGCTTTAGGGAATTGAGAATAGGTTAAGGTTTAGGTTTAGGGAATTGGATTCAGGTTTGAGGTCAGGTTTAGTTTGGGTTTTTAAGTTTAGGTTTAGGTTAAGGAGTTGAGATTAGGATTAAGTGTAGGTTTAGGTTTAGGTTTAAGGATTTGAGAATACATTTAGGTTTTAGGTTTAGGTTTAGGTTTTAGGTTTAGGTTAAGGTTTTAGGTTTAGGTTAGGTTTAGGTGTAGGTTATAGGTAATAGCTTTAGGGAATTGAGAATAGGTTAAAGTTTAGGTTTAGGAAATCAGGTTCGGGTTCGGGTTCGGGATCGGGTTTAGGTTTGGGTTTTCAAGTTTAGGTTTAGGTTTAGACTATAGGTTTTGGGATTTGTGAATAGTTTTAGGTTATAAGTATAAGTTTAGGTTAGGTTATAGGTTAAGGTTTAGGGATTTGAGTTTAGGTTATAGGATTAGGTTTAGGTTTAGGTTTAGGGATTTGAGTTTAGGTTATAGGTTTAGGTTTTGAGATTTGAGAATGGGTTCGGGTTTAGGTTATAGGTTTTGGTTTCAGTTTAGGTTATAGGTTTTGGGATTTGATAATAGGTTCCGGTTTAGGTTATAAGTTTTGGTTTTGGTTTAGGCTATAGGTTTTGATTTAGGTTTAGGTTATAGGTTTTGGTTTAGGTTATAAGTTTATTTTAAGGTTTAGGTTTAGGTTATAGGTTTTTAGATTTGAGAATGGGTTCGAGTTTAGGTTATAGGTTTTGGTTTAGGTTATAGGTTTTGGGATTTGATAATGGGTTGTGGTTTAGGTTATAGGTTTTGGTTTTGGTTTAGGTTATAGGTTTTTATTTAGGTTTAGGTTATAAGTTTTGGTTTAGGTTATAGGTTTTGGCTTAGGTTTAGGTTATAGGTTTTGGTTTTGGTTATAGGTTATAGGTTATAGGTTTATGTTAAGGTTTAGGCTTATGTTATAGGTTTTTGGATTTGAGAATGGGTTCGGGTTTAGGTTATAGGTTTTGGTTTTGGTTTAGGTTATAGGTTTTGAGATTTAATAATGGGTTCGGGTTTAGGTTTAAGTTTAGGTTTAGGTTATAGGTTTTGAGATTTGGGAATAGTTTTAGGCTATAACTATAGGTTTAGGTTAGGTTATAGGTTAAGGTTTTGGGATTTGAGAATGGGTTCGGGTTAAGGTTATAGGTTTTGGTTTTGGTTTAGGTTATAGGTTTTGGTATTGGTTTTGGGATTTGAAAATGGATTCGGGTTTAGGTTATAGGTTTTAGTATTGGTTTAGGTTATAGGTTTTGGCTAAGGTTATATGTTATAGGTTTAAGCTTAGGTTAAGGTTAGGTTTAGGTTATAGGTTTTGGGATTTGATAATAGGTTCGAGTTAAGGTTATAGGTTTTGGTTTTGGTCTAAGTTATAGGTTATAGGTTTTGAGATTTGAGAATGGGTTCGGGTTTAGGGTATAGGTTTTGGTTAAGGTTATAGGTTATAGGTGTAGGTTTAGGTTAAGGTTAGGTTTAGGTTATAGGTTTTGGGATTTGATAATGGGTTCGGGTTTAGGTTATACGTTTTCATTTTGGTTTAGGTTATAAGTTATAGGTTTAGGATAAGGTTTAGGTTTAGGTTTAGGTTATAGGTTTTAGGATTTGAGAATGGGTTCGGGTTTAGGTTATAGGTTTTGGTATTGGTTTAGGTTATAGGTTTTGGTTAAGGTTATAGGTTATAGGTTTAGGTTTAGGTTAAGGTTAGGTTTAGGTTATAAGTTTTAGAATTTAATAATGGGTTCGGATTTAGGTTATAGGTTCTGGTTTTGGTTTAGGCTATAAGTTATAGGTTTAGGATAAGGTTTAGGTTTAGGTTTAGGTTCTAGGTTTTGGAATTTGAGAATGGGTTCGGGTTTAGGTCATAGGTTTTGGTTTTAGTTTATGTTATAGGTTTAGGTCAATTTCATGTTTGTCCCACTCAATTTTCAGTTTGCCCCGCTCAATTTCTAGTTTGCCCCGCTTAATTTTCAGTTTATCCCGCTCAATTTCCAGTTTGCCCTGCTCAATTTCAAGTTTGCCCCGCTCAATTTCCAGTTTACCCCGCTCAATTTTCAGTTTGCCTCGCTTAATTTTCAGTTTGCCCCGCTCAATTTCTAGTTTACCTCGCTCAATTTTCAGTTTACCTCGCTCAATTTCCAGTTTGTCCCGCTCAATTTCCAGTTTGTCCCGCTCAATTTCTAGTTTGCCCCGCTCAATTGAGCGGGGTAAACTGGAAATTGAGCGGGGCAAACTAGAAATTGAGCAGGATAAACTGAAAATTGAGCGAGACAAACTGAAAATTGAGCGAGACAAACTGAAAATTGAGCGGGACAAACATGAAATTGATCTAAACCTATAACCTAAACTAAAACCAAAACCTAAGACCTAAACCCGAACCCATTCTCAAATCTCAAAACCTATAACCTAAACCTAAACCTAAACCTTATCCTAAACCTATAACTTATAACCTAAACCAAAACCAAAACCTATAACCTAAACCTGAACCCATTATTAAATTCCAAAACCTATAACCTATACCTAACCTTAACCTAAACCTAAACCTATAACCTATAACCTAAACCTAACCTTAACCTAAACCTAAACCTATAACCTATAACCTTAACCAAAACCTATAACCTAAACCAATACCAAAACCTATAACCTTAACCCGAACGCATTCTCAAATTCCAAAACCTTAACCTATAACTTAACCTAAACTTATAGTTATAACCTAAAACTATTCTCAAATCCCAAAACCTATAACCTAAACCTAAACTTAAACCTAAACCCGAACCCATTATTAAATCTCAAAACCTATAACCTAAACCAAAACCAAAACCTATAACCTAAACCCGAACCCATTCTCAAATCCAAAAACCTATAACATAAACCTACACCTAATCCTAATATCAACTCCTTAACTTAAACCTAAACTTGAAAACCCAAACCTAAATCCGGTCCCGAACTCAATTTCCTAAGCCTAAACCTTAACTTATTCTCAGTTCCCTAAACCTTAACATATAACCGACACTTATAACCTAAACCTAAAACCTAAATGTATTCTCAAATCCCTAAACCTAAACCTTAACCATCGACCTGATGGAATCTTAGAAAATAACTAGGTTGGTTGGCTAAAATAGCTTCTCCTACCTCAAAATCATATGTGGTACGTCAAGTAACTAATTTTAGTTTAGAAGATATTCTTGTTAAATGAATAAAAAAAGAATTGAAAAAAAAAAAGGAGAAAAATTTATATTTATACACACACACACACACACACACACACACATTTATATAAACATGTATTAAAGAAAAATGTAGGTACAATAAAGTTCTCCATGTAAAAAATAAAAAATAAAAAATAAAAAAAAGTGCAGAGCATTATAGCTATGGCTACGGTTATAATCCGTAGCCATAGGGCGGTCGACCGGCCTGACCCGGTCAACCCCAACTTGCTGGCTTCTTTTTCAAATTTTTTTTTTTCCTTTTTCCTGTTGTAATCCCCACTGATTTTTGGGTTTTGGGATTTGAAAATGGGTTCGGGTTTAGGTTACAGGTTTTGAGATTTGTGAATGGGTTCGGGTTTAGGTTATAGGTTTTAGTTTTAGTTTAGGTTATAGGTTTTGGAATTTGAGAAAGGGTTCGGGTTTAGGTTATAGGTTTTCATTTTGGTTTAGGTTATAAGTTTTAGTTTAGGTTTTAAGTTTAGGTTTAGGTTTGGGTTTGGGTTTTGGGATTTGAGAATGGGTTCGGGTTTAGGTTATAGGTTTTGGTTATGGTTTTGGTTATAGGTTTTGGGATTTGAGAATGGGTTTGGATTTAGGTTATAGGTTTTGGTTTTAGTTTAGGTTATAGGTTTTGGTTAAGGTTATAGGTTATAGGTTTAGGTTTAGGTTTATGTTATAGGTTTAGGATAAGGTTATAGGTTTTGGGATTTGGAAATTGTTTTAGGTTATTAGTATAGGTTTAGGTTAGGTTATAGGTTTTGGGATTTGAGAATGGGTTCGGGTTTAGGTTATAGGTTTTGGTTTAGGTTATAGGTTCTGGGATTTGAGAATGGATTCGGGTTTAGGTTATAGGTTTTGGTTTAGGTTTTGGTTTAGGGATTTGAGTTTAGGTTATGCGTTTAGGTTTAGGTTTAGGTTTTAGGTTTAGGTTTAGGTTTGGGTTTGGGTTTTGGGATTTGTGAATGGGTTCGGGTTTAGGTTACAGGTTTTAGAATTTAAGAATGGGTTCGGGTTTAGGTTATATGTTTTAGGTTTTGGTTTAGGTTATAGGTTTTGGGATTTGAGAATAGGTTCGGGTTAGGTTATAGGTTTTGGTTTTGGTTTAGGTTATAGGTTTTGGGATTTGAGAATGGGTTCAGGTTTAAGTTATAAGTTTTGGTTTGGGTTTAAGTTTAGGTTATAGGTTTAGGATAAGGTTATAGGTTTTGGGATTTGGGAATAGTTTTAGGTTATAAGTATAGGTTTAGGATAAAGTTATAGGTTTTGGGATTTGAGAATGGGTACGGGTTTAAGTTATAGGTTTAGGTTATGGTTTTGGTTTAGGTTATAGGTTTTTGGATTTGAGAATGGGTTCGGGTTTAGGTCTTAGGTTTTGGTTTTGGTTATAGGTTGGAGTTTTAGGATAAGGTTTTAGGTTTATGTTATAGGTTTTAGGTTTAGGATAAGGTTTAAGTTTAGGTTATAGGTTTTTGGATTTGAGAATGGGTTCGGATTTAGGTTATAGGTTTTGGTTTAGGTTATAGGTTTTAGGATTTGAGAATCGGTTCGGGTTTAGGTTATAGGTTTTGGTTTTGGTTTTGGTTTTGATTATAGGTTTTGGGATTTTAGAATGGGTTCGAGTTTAGGTTATAGGTTTAAGTTTAGGTTATAGGTTTTAGGATTTGAGAATGGGTTCGGGTTTAGGTTATAGGTTTAGGTTTAGGTTTAGGTTATAGGTTTTGGGATTTGAGAATGGGTTCGGGTTTAGGTTATAGGTTTTGGTTATAGGTTTTAGGATTTGAGAATGGGTTCGGATTTAGGTTATATCTTTGGTTTTGGTTTAGGTTATAGGTTTTGGTTAAGGTTATAGGTTATAGGTTTAGGTTTAGGTTATAGGTTTAGGATAAGGTTATAGGTTTTGGGATTTGGGAATAGTTTTAAGTTATTAGTATAGGTTTAGATTAGGTTATAGGTTTTGGGATTTGAGAATGGGTTCGAGTTTAGGTTATAGGTTTTGGTTATGGTTTTGGTTTATGTTATAGGTTTTAGGATTTGAGAATCGGTTTGGGTTTAGGTATTAGGTTTTGGTTTTGGTTTAGGTTATAAGTTATAAGTTTAGGATAAGGTTTAAGTTTAGGTTATAGGTTTTTGGATTTGAGAATGGGTTCGGGTTTAGGTTATAGGTTTTGGTTATGGTTTTGGTTTAGGCTATAGGTTTTAGGATTTGAGAATCGGTTCGGGTTTAGGTTATAGGTTTTGGTTTTGGTTTTGGTTTAGGTTATAGGTTTTTGATTTTAGAATGGGTTCGGGTTTAGGTTATAGGTTTAGGTTATAGGTTTTAGGATTTAAAAATGGGTTCAGGTTTAGGTCATAGGTTTTGGTTTTGGTTTTGGTTTAGGTTATAGGTTTTGCTTTAGAATGGGTTTGGGTTTAGGTTATAGGTTTAGGTTTAGGTTATAGGTTTTGGGATTTGAGAATGGGTTCGGGTTTAGGTCATAGGTTTTGGGATTTGAGAATGGGTTCGGGTTTAGGTCATAGGTTTTGGCTTAGGTTATATGTTTTAGGATTTGAGAATCGGCTCGGGTTTAGGTTATAGGTTTTGGTTTTGGTTTTGGTTTAAGTTATAGGTTTTAGGATTTGAGAATGGGTTTGGGTTTAGGTTATAGGTTTTGGTTTAGGTTATAGGTTTTGAGATTTTAGAATGGGTTCGGGTTTAGGTTATGGGTTTAGGTTTAGGTTTAGGTTATAGGTTTTAGAATTTTAGAATGGGTCCGGGTTTAGTTCATAGGTTTTGGTTTTGGTTTAGGTTATAGGTTTTGGGATTTGAGAATCGGTTCGGGTATAGGTCATAGGTTTTGGTTTTGGTTTTGGTTATAGGTTTTGGTTTAAGTTATAAGTTTTTGGGTTTGAGAATCGGTTCGGGTTTAGGTTAAGGGTATGGTACCTGCAAATACAAATATAAACATGGCCTGTTTAAATTGCCAGGCCCTTCCAATGCTGTCCATAGGAAATGGACAGCTTCATCATGGTCATAACAGCGGTTCCCACCTTCCAGGGACCCCCGCTCTTCCGGATAGCTCCGACGCATATCCGTGTCCGCTCCATTAATTTCGAGCAAATACATAAACACGGCCTGTCCAAATGACCAGGCCCCTCCAATGCTGTCCATAGGAAATGGACAGCTTCATCATTGTCATAACAGCGGTTCCCACCTTCCAGGGACCCCCGCTCTTCCGGATAGCTCCGACGCACATCCGAGTCTGCTCCATCAATTTTGAGCAAATACATAAACACAGTCTGTCCAAATGGCCAGACCACTCCAACCATGTGCATTCTTGAGTCAAGAGACGTACCAGATGCTTGAATCTGAAATATGCATTTAAACATAAAATGGTATTAGGAATCGCTTCTCAAAACCGCAGACTGTTTTCTTTTGAAACTCGTTCATCTCACCTGAAAACCTGTCACATAATGAATAACTATAACCGCAATGATAACTACACATGTGCATTCTTGACAAGAGACTTATCAAGTGTTGTGTCGTGTTATAATGGGGAACATGGAACTTGTTCATCTTGGATCTGAACAATTTCAGCCCAGCAGTGAAAACTTTAATAGCGGCGTAGTAGATAATCTTCAAAACCCAAAGCATTACATAATATGAAAAACTTATATGAATATGCACATATATCCAGAATATATCCAGAATATGCCATAAGTGGAAACCACAACTGGCGTTAAATGTTGGCTGCTAGAAAAAATGCAACAGCAATGTTCCATTTTGTTATAGTGACTTGGATATTTGGCCATGGGGCCAACTATAAACAAGATATCAAAGATGAAAATCATGGAATAGTAAACCATATATACATTTATATATGCCAGAGTACTTGCATAATGAATGTTGGTGCATGCCTTATTCATTAGTCACCAAGGAAAAAGTGAAAGATGCCTTCTCTACTTGGGAGGTTTCAACATATGGCAATGAGGTTCTAAAGGTCTATGGTAAATGGAAGAGCCCTTATAGATTTAGTGATGTAAATATAGGCAAAAGTACGACGGAGAGAGCCAGACATTTAAAAAAATTAAAGACACAATCGCTCAACAGTTTTCCTTACCAATTTTGTGCAATCATGTGCTTCAGTAGATAAGCTAGGATTCGGCCCATGATCTTAAGGTTGAGACACATAGTGTCAGTCCAATCAAGTTACAGGTGTCATCATAATCTTAATAAGAAGTGTTTCAAAATACAAAGAAAGAAATAGCTATTATAAGAGGCATCACTATAAAAATTGAAACCTGCTCAATCTTGATAAACTTTTTTCCACACACCCAAGATCAAGGATTAGTCAGATCATAGCCTAATGATAGTAGTGCTAGCTTCTCATTCCTTCTTGAGCCATTTCATCAAACAATTAGCATGCACGAAATACAAGAGGGAGATTGTATTATAAATATCAGCTACATCGACACAAAACACTCATTGTTGAGCTATTTTATCAAATAGTTAGCATGCATGAAATACAGGAGGAAGATTGTATTATAAATATTAGCAACATCCACACAAAACACCCCTCTTGAAGTTGTAAACCTTGCAAAAATGGCATTGAAATCTTCCTTTCCCCTACTCTTAAGATATTGTCCTTCAAATCTATTATACACAGCACAAAGTTAAGTCATTAGAAGACCATTTCCATATGTAATTATAAACTAGAAATTAGGTCTGTTAACCAAGTTACACAGGAATGACTAAATCTCCAACCACATTCGAGCAGTCCCACCTCATGGTGAATTATGAAAGAAGTTATAGCTGAAACTATAGAGTATTGAAACAGGAATAGATCCCGATTGTAACTTTGCAACTGAAAATGATGGTTAACATTAAGTAGATAAACCAGATGCAACTGATAACTATTATAGTTTCATTCATACAGCCTAGATCACACAATGTTCCTAATATCGAAGCTCCATTCCAAATAAAATCTTTGAAACAATCATTGTAATGACAAAAAGAATAAACAAAATTTATAATAAAATCAAAGGAAATAAGCACTACCAAAGGATAGAGCAAAGGTTGGTGCATTATCAAACTGATTCAATTGAAAGAGCAATTGAATGATTGGGATTGCGGATAGTAAATTAGGAAGATTGGATTGGAAGATTTTAAATTGGGAAAATTGAATACCTGTCCAAATGCAAATATGGAATTATTAAACCCAGCTAAACAGATAGTAAAGAACTGAATTTTTAAGAAAATTCAAACTCTCACAATCTTTAAAATCACAAATGAAACATGTGATAATAGTTTCAAATTGAATGCACAACCTCAAGGTAGCAGCAAGGCTCCATTCAATTGAGTTGTAAAATATATGATTCTTACAAAATTTAAAAAAAGAAGAATATTGAAAAAGCAATACTCCATAACAATGAGAAAGTGACAATAAAAATAAGGAAAAGGCAAGCAAAACTCCCATAATGATACTTTCTTTACCTTGAAAATCTGAGAAGGATAATACACAAGTCTATGAGAATCTTCTCCTTCTGATATATACTAGCCTGAACAAAGAAAACAAGCGTTGCACATGAATGAATTTGTCTCATGACTTGAACCCATTTAACCTAGAGAGCATCCAAGAACCAAGGCCCACAAGTCATATTATTTTTGACATACATCAGAATCCATAATTACATATCAAGTTCAATTGTTAGGTTGTCTCGCTCAATTCCTAGATTCCTTCGCTCAATTTATATATTGCCTCACTGGATTTCTAGCTTCCTTAGCACAATTCGTAGGCTGTCTCACTCAATTCATATATTTTTCCAGATCATTTTATGGTATGAGACCAAAAATGAGATATATCCAGTTCTCAAGTGTACCATATTACAGGAAATAGTGTTGAATGAGCGTCAACCATTAGAAACCTTTAGGGGGCCCACTATGATGTTTGTGAGAAATCCTCCTCGTCTAAGTTCATTCATAGGGTCAAAAAGACCTGGATGAAGAGGAAAAAAATTTCATAATGTTCCAACACTTCTGTAACCCCTAAAAGGGTTTCAATGGTAGACGTTCAATTTCCCATTGCCTTTTACAGTGTGGTCCACTTGATAGTTAGATCTATCTTATTTTTTGTCTCAAGCCTTAATATGAGCTCGTAAAATATATGGACGGTTTGGATATAACACATACATCATGATGGGACCCACAAAAGTAACATAGCAAAAAAAAAAATTTCAGTTTGCCCCGCTCAATTTCCAGTTTGCCCCGCTCAATTTTTAGTTTGCCCAGCTCAATTTCCAGTTTACCCCGCTCAATTTTCAGTTTGCCCCGCTCATATATGGACGGTTTGGATATAAGACATACATCATGATGGGACCTACAAAAGAAAAAAATATATATTTTGGTTTACCTCGCTCAATTTCTAGTTTGCCCCGCTCAATTTCCAGTTTGCCATGCTCAATTTATCGGGGCAAACTAGAAATTGAGCGGGGCAAACTGAATTTATTTATTTTTTTGCTATGTTGCTTTTGTGTGAGGGAAGCTATAAATCCATTGAGGCAATATATAAATTGAGCGAAGGAACCTAGGAATTGAGCGAGGCAACCTAGAAATTGAGCAAGGGAACCTAGAAATTGAGCGAGGCAACCTAGGAATTGAGCGAGGTAACGTAGGAATTGAGATAGGAATCTTAGGATTTGAGCAAGGGAAGCTAGAAATTGAGCGAGGAAACCTAAGATTTGAGCAAGGTAACCTAGGATTTGAGCGAGGAAAGCTAGAAATTGAGTGAGAGAACCTAGAAATTGAGCGAGGTAACCTAGGAATTGAGTGAAGCAATGTAGGAATTCAGCAAGGTAACCTAGGAATTGAGCGAGAGAAGCTAGAAATTGAGCGAGACAACCTAACATTTGAGCAAGGCAACCTAGGATTTGAGCGAGGAAAGCTAGAAATTGAGCGAGGGAACCTAGAAATTGAGTGAGGCAACCTAGGAATTGAGCGAGGCAACGTAGGAATTGAGTGAGGAATCCTACGATTTTAGCGAGAGAAGCTAGAAATTGAGCGAGGGAACCTAGAATTTGAGCGATGCGACCTAAAAATTGAGAGAGGCAACGTAGGGATTGAGCGAAAGAAGCTAGGAATTGAGCGAGGTAACGTAAAAATTCAGCACAGAATTCTAATTATTGAGTAAGGGAACTAAGAAATTCACTAAGACAACCTAAGATTTGAGCAAGGCGAGGGAAGCTACAAATTGTGAGAGGGAACCTAGAAATTGAGCGAGGCAAGCAAGGCGACGTAGAAATTGGAGTGAGGATTGAGCAAGGGAACCTAAAAATTGAGTGAGGGAACCTAGGAGTTGAGCAAGGCAACGAAAAAATTTAACGAGGCAACCGATAAATTGAGCAAGAGAAACATCAATTTGAGCGAGGCAAGCTTGAAATTGGGTGAGGCTAACATGAATTGGAATGAACTTTAAATGTACTTGACCTAGCCTAACAATTTGCTTTGTTGAATTTGACCGATCAGTTAATGAAATTGACCGAGATTTACATGAAATTCTGTTCGGTGAATTTGATCGAGCAATTAATGAAATTGACCGAGCGGTTCATAAAATTTTCAGTACGCACTTATAGTGCTGAGTTAACTAAGTTGGGCACACCCAGATCCATAGATCAATTGGCAAACTGAGTAGAGATACCTTATATCAACACTTGAGGTCCTGGTATCGATTCCTAGCAGGGGTGGCTAACATGGAGTGTGTGTATTGACATGGGTGTGTACTAACAAGCTAACCTAAAAAAACTTTTTTTAAAAAATTAATAGTAAAATATTAAAAAAATAAAAAAAATAAAAATATTGAGTTGGGCCCACCTTGAACGTATGTGGACTATCCATGACATTCACCCATTTTTCCATCTAAAGCAAGGGTTTCAGCCCAAAATGGTGGCATATTGAAATATCAAGTGGATCACACCACAAGAAACAATGTTTCCACCGTGAAAACCTTTTTATGCCCCTACAATGATGTTTTACTTGTAATCCATCATGTCCATAGGATGATTTTCGCATGGATGAACCAAAAATCAAGATGGGAGCTTCATTCGGCATTTCAATGGCCCATAAAAATTTTACGCCGTTTAGGTAAATGTATATCATACCTGTCATGCGTACTGTCTTCCGTGGAGGGAACATTTTCAGGAAAAACGAGATAATGTTGATGAATAGAGAGGGTGGGATTAGGGGTGTACATCGAGTCAAACCGAGTCGAGTTGGCCTCAGCTCGACTCGGCTCGAACAGTGGCTAACCTCAGCTTGAACTCGGCTCATCTCGGTCCTCGGGCCTGATTGGCCAGATCAGCTCAGTTCAATTAGCAGCTCGGACTGAGTTCGAGCTAAGATTGAACCGAGTTTGCTATTGAGGCATTTCCACAAACACCTTAATTGCAACTTCAAAATCCCACTGTTTTACCTACAAAGGCAATGATTTTATAGGTATTTTCTCAAACACCTTCTAAATAATAATAATAATAAAGAAAAAAAAAAGCATTTGTTCCATGTACACACCTTCCTTTCTACCTTGCCACTAGTCAAACCTTCATTGCCACCAGCCACATGTCGTTCAGTCATTTTATCAAACAGTTGGTGAGCAACATTAATGACAAAGTAACCAAGTCGCCGAACTAGTTCGATCCAAGTTTGATTCAAGCTAGATTTGATCCGAGTCGAGTTGAGCTGGCCTGCTCGAACTCATTTTTGAGCTCAAAAAACCAATTCAACCTTGCTTGAACTCAACACCGAACCGAATCGAGCTTTTTTCAGATTGAGTAGAGCGAACTAACCGAGCTAACTCGATTCTTGTACACCCCTAGGTGGGATCCAGCTAGAGCGTGGTGCGATCCAAGCAACAGATGTAGCGGTGGAGTTTTCGTCCTTTTTTTTTTTTTTTTTAAATGGAGCGAGAGAAGGGAGGGAGAGTAAAAGCAACGGCAGTAAAAAGGAGGGGTAGTTTCGTCCTCAAAGTCACTGTCCGCACGTGCTAGTCTAAGTTGGTAACTTAAGTTTGTATTCCGCGATAAAAAACGCTGGGTAAAAGGTTTTGTCTACAGTAGTCATTTTCTCCATGTATGAAACTCAAGTGGACCACACCACAAGCAGTGGAAAATGAACGCTCACCATCGAAACTAATTTAAGGCCCAAAGAGATATTTTTTCCACGTTATATTTGACTTTTTCCCTCCATCAATGTGGGAATCCACTTATCAGAGGGTTGATGGCATATAGACATAACGATGGGCCCAGAAAAGTTTCAATGGTGTGCGTTTCCATCCCCACCGTTTCCTGTAACGTGTTCACCTAAAGTGTTGTACCTGCCTCAATTTTAGGATCTCATCGTCAAATGATATTGAGAAACTGATGGACGGATCAGATATCACGAGGCCCAGCGATGTCCCCCGGGCTCCACGGAACATTGTGTTACTGGAACCTTCTTGTAGCAGGATTATTTCCATGTTACCACCCAAAGCAGAAAAACAGCGCCTGCAGAAGAGAACGCCAACGAAAATGAAATCAGATAGTCCAAACAAGATGACCCCCAACTCCTTGACATTTCTCCCCCGCAACTCCACTCCGTAGAAAAGAAGACACCTCCCGAAACCTAAAAAATCAGTAAATAGGGAGACATCGTACCCCCAAAATTTGATATTCTCATCCATGCCTCCACGCCCTTCTTCCTACCAGCGATGCAAAAGAACAGGCGGACAGAACTGGCACTGCTCAGAGAAAGCTATACAAGGAAGAGCCTACTGCGAGAAGCATCACTTACAGCAGCGAATTAGAAACCAGAGAAGGAACGAGAAGATTAGGATAATGAATTCGAGGGAATCCGACAACGATGATGGATACGGATACGTATACGAGGACTTCGGTCCGATTGCGGACGGACGGAAGGCGAATGAGAAGAAGAACAAGAAGATGAAGATTAGGTTCGAGGGAGACGACGATGAGGATTGGTGTGGTGAAGGACGGAGTAAGGTCGGGGTTGGGAGGAAGAGGAAGAGGAAGATGGAGTACGACGAGGATGCTGAGGAGGTAAGTGAGACAGAGTATCTGATGAAGAGGGTGGCGAGAGATCGGTCGAAAGCGGGTTTCTCGAAGAGGATGGACGGTGGGGATTGGGGTTTCGGAGAGGATGGGATGGGGTTTGGGGAAAATGAGAGGGATTATTGGGAGGAGGTGAGGGATTCTGGCAAGGGTTTGAAGAATTCCAACGCTGGGGGGAGATGGAATTCCAGAGGGGTGAAGAAGGAATTGTTGGTGAGTTCTCTTCTCTTCTCTCTTCTCTGTTATTTATTTATTTATTGGAAATTGATATCTATATTCACTTCACCCTGATCAATTTGCATGCACCCATTTTCCTTCTCTCTGTTGCCATCTCTGCAGAGGAGTTGATATTTACTACCACCCTGATGGATAGATCCACCCTTTTCTGCTACCTTCTCTAATAGATACATACAACGTATTGTTGTTGCAGTGTAATTAGAAGAGAAATTTATCACAGGTGCACTTGTTGCAGCGTACATGGCGAGTGACTTCTCTCACATGCAAAATGTAAAGTGAGGCACATGTACATGGTATCTGAGCCACGCATTAGGTTATCTCCATTTTTTGGATGTCAATTCTCAGACATTATGCTGATCTGATCATCATGGGACCTGCGGCTCACATGTACGCCTTTGAATTTGGACTGTTGGTCAGTTTTTCTTAAAGTTAATTTGTCTAGCACACATTTGGCCCACCTGATGACCAAATGTGCCTGATTTATTTATTTATAATTATTTAGAGATATGTCATCAACTGTGGATGACTGCTCCAGTACCACATGGGTGACTTGTTTCCACATGTAAGGCGAGTTCATTTAGCATTTCTAAAGGCTGGGTGTTATCAGTCAGGGCGGATGTAAATAGAGGTTCGTTTTGGCACTTCTTCTGAATTTATTTTGGCGGTCTGTTATTGCTACGAGGAAATATATTGAGCATGTTCATTCATATGCATGCATGCACAACCACCCTACACTTTGATATGCATGTAAATAATTCCAGATCATTGGCTCCACCATAGGTCGGTTCTGGACTCAAAATGGGATTGAGTGGACAATCCTAATCTTTGATGAATGCTCATTTTAGACCCTTGACTCCCACCCCCCTCCCCACATGCTAGGAATAAGACCTACCCACATTACAGATTTCTATCTAATGGAGATGGACATTTTAAAGGTTATATATAAGTATAAATAAGCTTGTGTAATCTAATGAGTTCAGGAAATTTTTGAATAAATGGTATAAGTATTTCAATCATCATTTTTTGAAAGTGGAGTATTTCATTGGTTATCATCATAGTCTTGTCCCAGCTCTTTGGTGTTGGCTTATGCTCATAGTAGCTTGGTAAAAGTTTGATGGTTGGCTGCCCACCTGACATCGGCCCTCTTTTACTGGGTCGGGGACCAGATATGGCAATTGCTACCAGTCAGAATTTAGTGGTAGTGTGGTACAAGTATTTAAATAAGGTTGAGAATTTTGCAGGGCAAATTGTACAATGATATTTGTCCCTTTCCTTTTTAATTATTTTCAGTCTTTATCTTTATCTTTTTTCCTTTCAGTTTTTTCCGATACACATCAATTCTTAATGTGGAGATATTGTTGCTGCTGCTTCTGCTATTTAGATTTAAATGTATAAGTCACCAGCCAGTCTTGTGCTGGAAATGTTGTACGAAATGGGTTATGACTTATGAATGACAACAAAAGATTACATATATGCAATTACTAGGCTTGCAATGTAGTTGTTCAGGTGATTTTGAGCAAAAAGAAATTGTACATGGAGTTGAAAATGTAGTAGTGGTGCTGGGATTATCCATTAATTGTTTTCTTCTTCAGCTTGATCATGAGACATTGCACAACAATCCTTAAGGTTTTGCTTATCCTTTTTTAATGTTCTTTTATTTTTAACCATCATTATTTGGTTGATATTAGCTATTATCTTCTACTTAAGATGTGTTTTTGTTTTTTCCAGATCTAATTGCGAAGCTTTGGTTTGTAGGACGTTACTAGCAAAAACCAGAAACAATTAAGTTCATCTGGGAAGAAAAACTGGAATTTTGATGTGAGGATGCGGAATTCTGGGGAGGGGTGGAGGAATTCCAGTGAGGAGCCCAATAACTCCAGCAAGAGAAGATGGAAGGTTGGAAATGGAGAAGCAGAGATTGGATTATCGGTGAGGACTGTGAGGGTTATTTTCTTCTTTGGCCTGACCATGAACCATAGGACATGAACAATCCTTTAGGGTAGTTTGGATGCAGGATGTTTGAAAACTGGATTTCACTAAGAATTTGGCTTCCTTGTAATCTTTGTCACTTGATTCTAGGTTTTTTGTAAACTACAGTTCTAGAATGTTTGCATGTCTAAATAAATTCAGTTTTTCTTGAACTCATGTTTAAATTGCCTGCTGGAATTGTTTTCAAAAATTGAAGATTTAACATAGTTTATCCAATACATAAAAATTTGGTATACATTCTTAGCTAGTGGTGTTGTACAAGATAAAATGGATGGCAAAATCAAGCTGACCGGTCGCATGCACTGAACTTGATTTGCTGACCACTTTCTTCTTTGGCTGTTGGGTTGATGGTTCGGATTATCTGATTCATTTAACTTTGGGGATATATTCATCCATGATGGGCCCACTATTGGGATGATCCAGAATGACAGACTTGCATACCTCTAAGCTCGAACATTACTGTATAATAAGCATATGAAGTAGGACAATATTACATGATAGGTTACATGGCATTGGGGTTTCTCAACCACCCTGTGGTGTACATGCATGGCAATCAAGCTGGCCAAATTGTAGGCTGCACTATGGATGGCTGATGGGATTTAAGAGCAATCTGATTGAATGATTCTTACCACCAACTTTGCATTTTTATTTTAATTTAATTTAATTTAAATTTTTTTTTTGGAGAGGTAATAGCATTTTATTGAAAAGCATGCCAAAGGCGAGGAAAGAATACAAAACCAAAAAAAGAAAGAAAAGAGACTCCCAGGATGCAACCTAGGTTGCGTTTACATAAACTGCCCAATCCGAAATTAGATTACTGATTGTACAAATCACTTTTCAACAGATGCAAATGCGTTACGGAAACAACACACATTTCTCACTCCTCAAACTACCGACAAAATAGCCATGATATGAAGCCTCCATCTGGCTTTAACGGATTTCCTGCTCACACCACCATGCTTGGCCCATAGAAGTTCGTCCACTACTTCCAGCATCACCCAAGTAATACCAAAAAGACCAAGGAAATGGTCCCAAATCTTCTTCACAAATGAGCAGTGAATAAAGATATGGTCGATTGATTCCCCATTTTGCATACACAAAAGGCAAATATTAGGTAATACAAGGTATCGTCTTTGGAGATTGTCAATAGTGAGGATTTTCTTTTTGCCCACTAACCAAACAAAAACTGATATGCGAGGAGGGGGGCTGTGGTACCACTGACAGAAGGGAAGTGGAGGGTCACAATAAGGAGTAAGGATCAAACCGTATAGTGATCGCACCGAAAACTTCCTAGAACAACAAGCGACTAAACTAAGGAATCCACCTCCTGAAGAGTAGGAGAATAGTCCTTAAGGAAGTCAAGCAGTTGAATGAGTTCACCTATTTCTGTCTCCAATAGGTTCCTCCGGCAAGGCGGGGTCCAAACAAAAGACCCACCGCACATCGAATAGCATTCTGCTACTGAGATAAAGTGGTTGGTGGAGATGCGGGCCAAGCTAGGGAATAGAACTTGAAGAGGTCTATCATTGCACCACACGTCAACCCAAAATCTGAATTGAGTCCTGTTGCCAAGGGAGAAAGCAAACCCCTTGTGAACCAACTGCTCGGTAGCCGCAATTGATTTCCAAATGGAAGAAGCTCTATATAAAGAAGACCTTCGAATAAACCACCTACCAAATTGCGTGCTATATTTGCTTGCAATAATATCTCTCCACATCCTTCCAATCTCGATATCGAATCTCTAAATCCATTTGCCAAGAAGAACTTGGTTCATTTGCTTTAATACTAGCACCACCTGCAGATATTGGCCTACAAACCTCTTCCCATTTCAGTTGGTGAAACTTTTGCTTCTCACTATTGCCTCTCCAGAAGAGGTCTCTTCGCGTCTTTTCCAATCATTACAGAATCGATTGAGGGCATCTAAAAAGTGACAAAAAGAAAATTGGCATATTAGTAAAAACGACTTTAAGAGGGTTAAATGGCCTCCATAAGAGGGGTATTGGGTCTTCCAACTTGACAATTTTCTCTCTATTTTTTCTATGACCTTATCCTAAAGGAACTTCGGAGGTTTGCCTATGCAAAACGAAAGACCCAAATACGTTGTCGGGAAGTCTCCTGCCTTACAACCAAATAAACCAACAAACATAAGAAGATTTGTGCCGTTGATGTGAATCCTTAGCATTTTTGACTTGGCTAGCTGCATTTATCTTCAGTCCCGATATAGCTTCAAAACACACGATAATTTTCTAAAGATTGTCTACCAATGGCTTGTCTACATCACAAAAAGGAGAGTATCATCTGCATATTGGAAATGATTATTAAAGATGAGATGGCTAGATATCCAAATTCAACTATTAAAAGAGGATAGTTAGGAATTTTCACCCTTAATGATAGTTAGGATATAAAAAAATGGTGGGTGTTTTCAAGTAGGATGGGCATTTGGTCCTTTGCATGTTGTTGTCGTCGAAGTCGGACCTTTAGAATATCCTTGAGGAATGGTTGGATAAATCTAGCAGGTCAATCAATGATTTGTTCAAATGGGGGCGGAGTGGGGTTTTGTTGGTCGAATGGTACGGATTAGGATATGGGGCACCCTCCCCCACAATAGGATTTTGAGAGACATTCCTAGGATCTTAGCTATTGGTTCCTGCTTGTTGCTGATGATACAATGGACATGAGTAGATCTAGTCCTCTAGCCGTGGAGGGAAGAGTATTTGTCATCATGGTGAGAATCCTGAGATAGGAAGGGGAGCCCTTGAATCCTAAAGGTAAAGCCATAAAGGGAGGTCAAAAGATGCCGTTTGCAATTGTAGGATGGCCGAAAAACCGTGGAGAGAAAAGGCAATGTACAAGGAAAGGCAACATAGAGGACATCATGATGTTTCCATTGAGAGCTATTGGAGTCAGTCTAGACCACATTTTAAATATTAGTATCAAGGCCGTATAGGGCCCCCAATTATGGATACGATATGATACAATTACAAGCATATTATGTTTGGGGGATGGGGTGGTTATGGATACCTTCCAATCAAGAAAATGTAACATTTTGCACCTTTGGAAAAAAGAAAAAAAGGCAGAGAATGTCATATTTTGAGATCCCAATTTATCACCAAGAGATTCCTTATCTATTCATCTCAGGAGAGACGATGATCTTGAGGTTCCTGTGTGTGTCAAAATGGGGTTTTATAAGCTGATTAACCAGGAAGGCAAGGGGTGGAGGTTTTCTTGGTCTATTTGGCATATTACATATGTTAAGCTCGAGGATCTAACTATTCTTTCGCTCTACTATAGAGATCATGGATAGGGGTCCAAGTGCTTCATCCATCAAAGTTCTCGCAGTATGTTGTTATTCTGGATATCTGGATGAGGGTAGGATGATCGTCTTCATAGATTGGCCTAGCATGGATATGGGTAATTGGAGATTAGAGTGTGATCCTCCTCTGGACAATTTAGTGAAAGTCCAAATACAACCAACATATGCTGCTTCATTCCTGCATGACCAATCTCCTTTGAGCCAACAATATCCTGTTAGGTTTGTCATTGCCTCAGATCCATAATTCTGGACCAGAGCTATCCCCTTATTCAAAAACCCAACAAGCGGGATCTATGTATATTCGGTAATCCTGTTTAAAAGGAGTGCATGTGTGCAACATGGGTAGGGGATGTATCTACCGACATAGGTTGGAAAGACATTAACCTGCATCTACCACTTGGGTAGAGGCATCTGCTATATAGGCAGGCATGGGTAAAACCCGCATTTGGAAGCAATGCTACCAGGATCGACAATATATATAAGATTCACATGAATGTGCCATCAATACAATATTATTAGAATTCATTCTTAGTTACTTGAATTCATACAACAATTATTACTTCCACAACACACAAGTATATATACAGGCATAATTAAAGAAAAAGAAACTTCGAATATAACAAATTTGAAATACAAACTAACAATGCTATTAATGTACAATTGATGTAACTATCATGAACTAAATAGAAGGATTCAAGATGGGATTACTCACCCGATGATTTAGCGACGATAGTTGTAGAGTAATCTGATAGAGAAAATAAGGGAATACCTTTTCTTTGTGAGCATCTTTCTTCTTCTTCTTCTTCTCTCTCTATCCCTTTTCTCTATTCTGTCTCTCTTTTCTTCCATGTTTGATAAATCCCAGGAAAGAACACACGTCCCTCTCTTAAGAAGGGAGAGTGGTTCCTCTTTTGATGAGATGAGGAGAAAATCTCTCATTTGTTGCAACTACTTTGACCAATTTCAAATCATTTGAAATTTGAATTTGATTTTTTTTTTTTTAATAAAAACCCGAGGCGAGGGGAATCGAACCTTTGACCATTCTTTCTTAGAGAGGTAGTCCAAATCCCTTGGTCTATCTGTCCATTTTTGTTACTTAAGGTGGTGGTTAATTCTTGAACCCTGTTAATAGGTGCGTATGCATGGGACGTGTACGTATAAAAATAGAATGTTATTACATTGTACCCCCTTAAAGAAAAAAAAATCGTCCTCGAAATTTACCTGGGTTACATTATCGAAGAGGTGAGGATATTTTTCCTGCTTTCATGATGCTTCATCTGCTCCATGGTGAGTCCACAACACCTTGATTAATGGTGTGTTCTTAGTGCATAGAACATCCTCCTTGCGCTTCACGATTCATACCGGTTCTTCCACATAGGATGTATTTGCACGAAGCTCAAGGTCCTTCCAATCAGTGATATGTGAAGCATCCTTTTCGTACTTTCATAACATTAAGACATGAAAGACGTTGTGGACGCTTGCGAGCTGTGGTGGCAACGTGAGTCGATATGCTACTACTTCAACACACTCCAACACTTCAAATGGTCCGATATAACGGGGTGCAAGCTTTCCTTTCTTACCAACCTTCAATGGAGAGACTTTTAGAAACATTTGATCTCCCATGAACTTCAAATCATGTCTCCTATTATCCGTGTAACTTTTCTTCCTGTTTTGGGTGGCTTGTAAACACTTTCTAATAATTTCTATATTCTCGAAAGCCACCTGAACGATTTCTGGGCCAATCAATCTCTTTTCACCAACTTTTGTCCAACAGTTGGGTGCCCGACATGATTGTCCATATAAAGCCTTGTAGGGTGCCATTATCATACTCGCTTGATAACCGTTGTTGTAGGCGAACTCAGTGAAGGGAAGGTTCTCATCCCAGCTTCCTTTAAAATCCAAAGCGCAAGCTCGCAGCATGTCCTTGAGTATTTGATTTACCCGCTCTGTTTGACCATTGGTCTGAGGATGTTATGCTATGCTGAAGTCCGGAGAGGTGCCCATTGCTTCTTGTAAGCTTGTCTAAAATCGCGAGGTAAAGCAAGGGTCACGATCTGATACGATGGATCCTTGATGTACAGTCTAGCTAGCTCATCCATTGAGAAATTTATTTGTATTAGAATGAAATGAGCCAACTTCGCTGGTTGGTCGACGATCACCCAGATTGAATCATGGTTCTTTTGAGTCTTAGGCAGTCCTACGATGAAGTCCATAGATATAAAATCCGATTTCCACTTAGCTATTTTCAATAGTTGCAATAGACCTGCAGGGCTTAACTGTTTTGCTTTCACTTGCTGACAAGTAAGGCACCTAGTGACATACTCAGCGATTTCCTTTTTCGTATTCTCCCACCAATATTGTCTCTTTATATCGTGGTACATTTTAGTACTCCCAAGGTGGATGGTCAGTTTGGACCTGTGTGCCTCATTTAAGATCTCTTCTTTCAACTCTGGGATGTTGGGTACACAGGCGGTTGCGGTACCGAATTCCTTTATCTGTGCCAATTCTCCACTCCGACATATCATCTTCCCGGTGTTGATCACCGTCTTTTGTAATCATTCATTTTCGCCTTGTGCTTCAATAATTTGTCGCACCAAGGTCAGCTCTACTGATATGTTGCACAGATGAACCTGTAGCTCATTGAGTCAACTTGATTTTGAAATCTTTCACAACGTTTAACATTTCCTATTCCTGAATCATTAGATTGGCCATGGTTTTCTGCTTGTACTGTTCTCGGCTCAATGCATTTGCCTCCAACCTTGCCTGGATGTTAACAAAGCGTAAAGTCATTATGTTTAAGGAATTCAACCCATCTTCACTGTCTCATGTTCAGATCCTTCTGCGAGAATAGATACCTGAGACTTTTGTGGTTTGAGAAGTGGTCAAACTGTTCACCATAGAGATAATGTTGCTAGATTTATAGGGCGAACACTATTGCAGCTAGCTCTAGGTCATGTGTTGGGTAATTACGCTCATGGGTCTTAAGTTGTCTAGATGCAAAAGCAATCACCTTGTCGTTCTGCATAAGTACACAACCAAGGCCATTAATCGATGCGTCGGTGTATAGCACGAATTTTACTCCATCCGGGAGAGTAAGCACTAGGGTTGTCGTTAATCACCGCCTAAATTCATTAAAAGCCTTTTACAATCATTGTTCCAGTTGAAGGGTACTCCTTTCCGAGTCAAGTTTGGCAATGGCCTGACAATCTTTGAAAATCCCCTAATGAATCTTCTGTAATATCCGACTCGTTTGAGAAAGCTTCTGATTTCCAAAACATTAGTGGGCTATTCCTATTTTAATACATCCTCTATCTTAGAAGGGTGTATTTCTAATCTCTCCTTCGAAACCACATGGCTGAGAAATTTAACGTTCTCCTTTTAGAATTCACATTTCGAGAACTTGACGTACAATTGATTGTCCTTCAGGGTCTGTAGCATTGTCCTTAGGTGCATGTCATGGTCTTCATGGGTCTTTGAGTATATCAAAATATCATCGATGAATACAATGACGAATTGATCCAGATATATTTGAAGGATTTCGGTTAATCAAATCCATGAACACTGTGGGGGCATTAGTCAGTCCAAAGGGCATAACTAAAAACTCATGATACCGGTAGCGGATTCTAAATGCTGTCTCGAGAATGTCTTCATCTTTAATCCGCAACCAAGGTATTTAAAATCGGTTAGGTAACGGTCGTAGTCGTTACGCGTTTCGGGGTTGAAATAGCCGTAATGGCCGCTACACAAAAACAGGCCTTAACAGTTCAGTAATAGTTTTTTCAAAAAATAAAAAAACAGTCGTAACAGTCGATATGGGGGCTATAATGGCCGTTACGGCCCGTATCATAACGGTAACGGTGGTGGCTGTTACGACCACCGTTACCATTTTGGAACACCCTGTCCGCAACTGGTGGCATCTTTATCTTAAGTCGATCTTAGAAAAATACCGTGCTCCTTTTAACTGATCAAACAAGTCATCAATGTGAGGCAAATGATACTTATTCTTGATTTTCACCTGAGTTAAGCGACGATAGTCTATACATAACGTCATTAAACCATCCTTCTTCATTACAAATAAAATCGGTCCGCCCTAAGGTGATGTGCTTGGTCGAATGAAATTTTCTGCCCTTAATTCCTCTAACTCATTTGGCTCCACCAGTGTCATTTGATAAGGTGCCACAAAAAATGAGGTAATTCCAGGCATGTGCTCGAAGCTAAAGTCTACCTTCCTACATGGCAGCAAACCCGATATGTCGTAAAAAACTTCTAAAAATTCCTTTGCCATCAGGATTTGATCCACAATTAATTGTTGTGGCTCTCCGTCTTCTAGGGCCATGATGCGTTTGATCTTCTCGTTTTTCTTCTTCCCCTTTAATCTAAACAATGCTCACCTCGGTATCGTAAAAGTGATAATCTTCTCATAACAGTCTAATTTGGCATGATATGGTGTAAGCCAGTCCATCCCGAGGATGACATTGAATCCCAACATGTCCATCACTACCAGGTTGGCGAGCATTTGCATACTGCAATCATAATTGGGAATGATCTACATATCTTGTCTAAGGTAACCGCTTTTCCCACAGGTGACACCATGTTGATTTTTAACTAAGGGTTTCTGGCTTTAACCCTAGTTCTTTGATTATTGATAATGCAATAAAGGATATAGTGGTGCCGTAATCAAATAATACTATAACCGGAACATCGAGCACGCGTTTGTGGTGGTTGCCTTGGCGATTGTCCTCCCTGGTTTTGGGGCAATGCTAATAGAGGTTGCGCAACTGGTTGGGGAAGCCTAACTTGCTAGAACTGCTACGGTTTTGTCGTTTATTGAAGAGGAAAAGAATGTTGTTGCTGCTGAAGGTTGCCTTGGATATTGGTAAGGCGCTTGAGCTTGCTGCTTAGGTGCCATCTGCTATGGGCAAGCCTGGCCAGAATCTTTAAGCCAGGTCCTGCAGACTTGAGCAGAGTAGCCATATTTTTCGCAATACTTGTAGTTTCCGTAGAAGGGCCAATCTTTGATTTCTCAATACATTCTGTTGACTTTCTGTCCTTGTCTCTTTTCTTGTGGTTGTTGCGGGCTAGGGGCTGTCTTGTTTTTGCTTCCGGTTTCTCTGGAAAAAATGTATCTCATGCATACACACCATTAACAGGGTTTAAGAATTAACTGCCACCTTAAGTAAAAAAAAAAAAGGATAGATAGACTAAGGGGTTTAGACTACCTTTATGAGAAAGAGGGGTCGAAGGTTCGATTCCCTTCACCTACTTGCAGTTTTTTTTTTTTTCTAAATAATAAAAAAAATCAGGTGTTCTCAAGCATACTTGTAGTTTTTTTTTTTCTAATTTATATAAATTTAAATTCAAATTTCAAATGATTTGAAATTGGTCGAAGTAGTTGCAACGAAGGAGAGATTTTCTCCTCCTCATCTCATTGAAAGAGGAACCGTTCTCCCTCCTTAAGAGAGGGAAGTGTGTTCTTTCTTGGGATTTATCAAACACAGAAGAAATGAGAGACAAAACACACACACAGAGAGAGAGAGAGAGAGAGAGAGAGAGAGAGAGAGAGAGAGAGAGAGAGAGAGAGAGAGGCTTGTAAAGAAAAGGTATTCCCTGATTTTCTCTATTAGATTACTTCATAGCTATCCTCACTAAATCGTCAGGTGAGTGATCCCAACTTGAATCCTTCTATTTAGTTCATGATAGTTACATCAATTGTACATTAATAACATAGTTTGTATTTCAAGTGTGTTATATTCTAAGTTTCTTTTTCTTTAATTATGCCTGTATATATACTTGTGTACTGTAGAAGTAATAATTGTTGTGTGAATTCAAGTAACTAAGAATGAATTCTAGCCATATTGCATTGATGGCACGTTCATGTGAATCTTATATATATTGTCGATCTTGGTAGCACTGCTTCCAAATGCGGGTTTTACCCATGCCTGCCTATACTGCAGATGTAGTAGAGAAAGATTTGATGATGATAATGTGAAGAAGAGAGGAAAATATTGAGAGAGAAGAAGAAGTAGAGTTTGGGAGATGTTGTGTTAGGCTTGCTTGCCCTAACACATAATATTTTATTATAATAAAGCATATAGTACACCGCAGGACAAAAGGGAAGTGTGCACATGCACTTACACTAACCACCAAACCACATACACAGTACATAGCATTCTATACTCCCCCTCAAGTTGGAGCATAGATGTTGATCATGCCCAACTTGTCACAAACACGATGAAGAGCATCTTAACTCAAGGACTTTGTAAGCACATGAGCAAGTTGATCCCCAGATCGAACAAAAGGAGTGACGATTTCCTTGGAAGCAACTTTCTCCCGAATAAAGTGACAGTCGACCTCAATATGTTTGGTTCGCTCGTGGAAAATTGGGTTTACGAGCAATATAGATGGCCGCTTGGTTGTCACAGTGAAGAGGAACAGGATCTGAAGGAGGATAGTCAAGTTCTTCAAAAAGGTTGCGAAGCCACACGAGTTCACACATCGCATGAGTCATAGCACGATATTCTGCTTCAGCCGAGGATCGGGCAACAACTGGCTGCTTTTTGCTCTTCCAGGTTATAAGATTGCTACCCAGGAAGGTACAAAAGGCGGATGTAGAGCGGCGATCAAAAGTACTACCTACACAATCAGCATCGAAATATCCAGAAAGATGAAGATGATCATGGAACTGAAAGTGGAGGCCAAGACCAGGGGCTGATTTTAAATACCGAAGTATGCGGTAGACAACCGTGAGATGGGAAGTATGGGGAGCTTGCATGAATTGGCTAACCCCCTACCGCAAATGAGAGATCTGGGTGAGTAATAGTCAGGTAAATAAGCTGGCCTACAAGTTGTCGATACATCTCGGGATCAGTAAGGAGAGCACCATCATCTGGTCGAAGCTTCTATGAAGTATCCATGAGAGTAGTAGCAGGCTTGCACCCTAACATGCCGGTCTCTATGAGAAGATCGAGCGCATATTTTCATTGTGACAAGACCAATCTGGATGATGAGCAAACAACTTCAATTCCGAGGAAGTAGCGAAGAGGACCAAGATCCTTGATCTCGAACTTAGTCTTAAAAAAATCTTTAACCTCCCTCATTCTAGCAGAATCACTACCAGACAAAACAATATCATCCACATAGACAATGAGAACCATGATGCCTGTCGATCGTCGACATATAAAGGGTGAATGATCGGCATGAATACGAACAAAGCCAAACTCCAAGAGAGCCTGACTAAAATTTTCGAACAATGCATGTGGGGATTGTTCGAGTCCCATAAAGAGCCTTCTTCAACCGGTAGACAAGTGCAGGGTTGTGAGAAGCAACAAAGCCAGGAGGTTGATGCATGTAAACTTCCTCTGCAAGATCCCCATGAAGAAATGCATTCTTAACGTCGAGCTGAAACAAGGGCCATGATGAATTAACGGCCAAGGAGAGCACAACGCGAATCGAATTAAGCTTAGTTAACGGAGAGAATGTCTCGAAGTAATCCATACTATGAGTCTGTGTGTAACCTTTAGCAACAAGGCGGGCTTTGTAGCGATCAATTGAGCCGTCTGGAAGAAACTTGATCATATAAACCCATTAACAGCCAACGGGTTTATGGCCTAAAGGAAGTGGCACAAGGTCCCAAGTATGATTCTTCTCAAGAGCAGACATTTCTTCTATCATCGCCTTCGTCCAATCAGGACTCTGAAGAGCATGTGAGAGAGATATAGGAATAGTCTGTGATGAAAGAGAAGCTGCAAACGACTGAAAAGACAGTGAAAGATGATCATATGATACGAAATTATTAATGGGGTGTTGAGTACAAAATCGTGACCCTTTGCGCATGGCAATGGGAAGATCTAAAGTCAAGGTAGGAGAGTCACCTGAGCCAACATCCAAAGTGAGCGGAAGGGTGGATGGTTGAGCGTGTGAAGATTTATCTCGACGATGATACACCTGTAGAGGCTTATGCTCACCAATATCACCAACAGGATGCTGAATAGAGGGGAGAAGAGTTTTCCCATGATCACTAGTAGAAAGAGGATAAGAGTCATACTCTCCTTGACTCGTAAGAGGATTACAAAGGGAACGGCCGGGAGCGGAGAAAAAGGAAATATCCTCAAAGAAAGTTACATCGACAGAGACATATTTCTTGCGAGTCAATGAGTCAAAGCATTTATACCCTTTCTGACTCCGAGGATACCCTAAAAAGACACATTTAATTGCTCTGAGGCTAAGTTTATCATTACTCCCATTCAAAATTTGAACAAAACATGTACAACCAAAAACTTTAGGTGGTAGAAGAAATGGATTATCATGAGGATACAATATAGTAAATGAAGATTTGTAAGACAAGATATGTGAGGGTATACGATTAATAAGAAAAGTAGTAGTTAGGAGAGCATCACCCCAAAATGTTTAGGTAGATGCATACCAAGTAGAAGAGTGCGAGTAACGTCAAGAAGATGACGATTCTTTTCTTCTGCAATACCATTTTGTTGAGGCGTGCGAGCACATGACATCTGAGACAAAATACCATGTTCCTGCAAGAAGGATAGAAAGGCAGTAGACATGTATTCCCCCCAATTATCAGAGTGGAGGGATTTGATGGAACAATGAAATTGAGTGCACACTTTATGATAAAACACTTTAAACGCATCAAATACTTCACTTTTAGATTTCAAAAGATAAATCCAAGTCATGAGTGAATAATCATCAATAAAGGTAACAAAATATCTAAATCCAAAAGTCGAGGTAACCGGAGCTGGTCCCAGACATCCAAGTGAACCAGATGAAAAGGTTGAGATTTTCTCTCAGAAGAGCTAGGAGGAAACGTAGTGCGATGATGTTTAGACAATTCACAAATATCACAGCATAATGATTTAGTGACTGATAAGGGGGGAAACAAAAGTCTCAATCTAGCTATAGATGGGTGGCCTAAGCGGCAATGCCACCAAGTCATGGACTCGATTTAGAGAAAGGGAACTAGAAGCGGCAACGGGTGTATCATTGAGAAGATAAACGCCTCCTCGCTCATGCCCCCACTAATCACTCTCTTCGTCTTTAGGTTCTGAAACAAACAATAAGAATGGAAGAAGATAATGAAACAATTGAGTGATTTAGTAAGAGAGCTAACAGACAATAAATTTAATGGAAAACGAGGCACATGCAAGACTGAGGACAAAGACAAGGAAGAAGAGAGAGGGATGAAACCAATTTCAGAGATGGGAGATTGGGTTCCATCTGCGACTGTGACATACTGAGTGGGGGGGGAAGGAGAATAAGAAGAAAAAAATTGAAACTTACTAGTTATATGGGAGGAAGCTCCAGAGTCGATGACCCAGGAGGTAGGGGAGGATGATGCAAGAAGGGCAGTACCTGACTGGGCCGAAGCTGCGTGAGAAGGCTCAGAAATATCACGAAATGTGAAGCCGCATAAGGGCATCATATGCAGCTCGAGAAATGATAAGAGACTCCTCTGAAGTAGACTATTCAGTTGTCGGGGTGGAAGACTGTCTCAGAAGCAACAGTGGATGCAACAGAAGCAGAGACATACGTAGGACGGCCATATATCTGCCAGCAATAATCAACAGTGTGATTAGTTCCACCGCAATGTGAACAAATGCTGGAACCATCACGTCCTCGTCCACGTCCACCACGATCACGGAGATTACGGCCGCCACGACTGCGATCTCCCTCGCGGCCTCTACCACGACCACCAAAATCAGAAATGCACCCTAAACTCAAGGATGGTACCCGAATACTAAGAGAGACTGATCACCGGTAAGATGTGCCGAACGCTCGGGTAGCACAAATGAATGAGAAGGAAGAGTAAAGACAATAGCACGCTGACACATGACATAGACTGTTGTCAATGAGGAAAGAGGATCCTGCATAATAACTTGATCTTGAACATGAAGATAATCAGAACTCAACCTAACTAGGAACTGCATGATACGAGTATTATCCTGCTGCTTATGAGCATGTTCATGGTCCTCTTTGCATTTGGAAGGAAGAGGTTGATACATATCTAACTCATCCCACATGCCCCGAAGCGTCGAATAGTAATCTTTTAAGGATCTTGAGTTTTGTTGGAACCGACTAATTTCTTGAATAAGCTGGAATACCCGTGAAAAATTCTGAGATTCTAAGAACATGTCATGAAGCGTATCCCAAATGCCTTTAGCCGAGGATAAAAACATCTCTGAGTGACTAATCGAGGAATCTATACTATTCAACAACCATGCAGTAACTTGATAATTCTCATTTGTCCAAGACTTGTAAGTAACATCTGCAAAGCTTGGGGGATCATCCAAAATATACGACAACTTGTCACGGGCTCCTAAAAATACTTTTATAGATTGTGCCCATTGAAGATAGTTGTCACCATTCAACTTAGTGGAGGTAATCTGTAAGGGGTTGGATTCAAGAGACCCTATGCCAAGAGATGAGGGCCCTTTGTCAGCCATAGGAGAGTCCAAGAGAGATAAATCTATGCCAAGAGAATCCCTACGCCAAGTAAGATTGATTTAAACAACTCTATCTCACTCAATCCTTCAAGATAATAAGAGATAAACCTCAAACAAATATCAATTATGTAAAAATACCAAGAAACGCAGTAAAAAAAGACCTAACCGAGTGAAAACGGCCCAACCGCACGTCCGTTTGACGTTAAAAACCTCTCAAACAGTGATCTTAAGTAAAAAATCCACCATGGGTAGCTTGAGAGGAAGATTTCGGTCCATCTTGAGCAAATAAACTAAAGAAAAGTTTACCGATTTGAGGTAAATCGAAGAAAAACGGAAGATGGAGCCGATATTCGAATTTTTCTATTTCGCCCAAAATACCATGAAAATAGATCCAATAAATTCTTAAAAAATCATGACAAATCTTTTAAAAACAAGATCTATCAAACCCCTAAACTTTTAGCTTAAACGGAGTCCACGTGTCCGTACAACGCTGACGTCAGCCGTACGGTTGCTGACATCAGCAAGGTGAGGTGTCGCCTCTCAATGTGTTGGATGCGGAATGCCTGGATCTATGCTTTGATACCAAGTAGAGAAAGATTTGATGATGATAATGTGAAGAAGAGAGGAAAATATTGAGAGAGAAGAAGAAGGAGAGTTTGGAAGAGATGTTGTGTTAGGCTTACTTGCCCTAACACATAATATTTTAGCATAATAAAACATATAGTACACCGTAGGACAAAAGGGAAGTGTGCACATGCACTTACACTAACCACCAAACCACATACACAATACATAGCATTCTATAGATGCCTCTCTACCCAAGTGGTAGATGCAGGTTGATGTCTTTCCAACCTATGTGGGTAGATATATCCCCTACCAATGTTGCACACATACAGTCCATTTAAACAGGATTATTGAATATACATATATATACTTTGTTTACTATTTATGATTTAACATGGCAGAACCTTGGCGGGAACTTCTCACTAGGCCTGGCCAACTCACACTTTACTTATGGAAAACCAAATAGATGTAATTGAAGATGAACTGGTTGCGCAAGGTCAAGAGGAGGCGGCCGAGCTGGTGGATAACCTTGGAGATTGATGGACCTACTTGTCAGAGGGAGAACTAGCTGCATTGGAATAGTCCAATTTCCTTTTCATTTTGTCACTTGGGATATGAATTTGTAATAAGACTTCGAATGGGTGGGTCAATAATCGAACTCATTTAACTTTATAGATGTTATCTTGGAACTTAGATAAGTGATTTTGTAATAGACTTTTGCCTGTTGTTATTATGATATTGCTGTTTTAGTACACATTGTGTACAAGTCACACTGTGAAACTCGGGACTGGAGTGTGTACTCGGTTCTTGAATTTCAGGTCGTGACAGGTTGGTATCAGAGCCCATGCTTAAGTTTAACTAGGGCTTAGGGAGTTAGGGTAGACAAAGCAAAGAGTAACTGGTAGATCCCCAGAATTAGAGACTTAAAACCTAGGGTTGCTTGTTGAATGCAAAGACTTTGAACTAAGGGTATTCTTACTTTTATTACATGAACTTGGTTTACATTAACCCTAACTACAACCTAAAACCATCGTTTTATGTGAAGGAAATGCCTCATAGGAAGACCGGAAGTATATGAGATTTAGCACCTCCCACAAGTGCCCCATTTCTCGTGGCACAAGTTGTAGTTCTTGCTGTGCCTGAAGTATTTGAAATCTCTCAAGGAGGACACGATGAGAACGTGCCGAATGAGTTTGTGGAAGAACGAGTTCTCGTACCACCACCTGCTGGCCATCCTGATGGTGCTGGTCCTAACACACAACCTTGGGATGCAATGTTAAGTCAAATGGCTAGCATGATGCAGCGACAACAGGATTAGTTTACTATTCAGTGGAATATGCTCTCCACATTGAGTCAGATGCCGTAAGCCCCCCAAAATGCCCCTTCATTCAGACCCAAGCAACCATGGGATGTGGATATTTTCAAAAAGTTCACTAAGTTACAACCCTTGACCCAGCTGTCGCAGAGAACTGGCTGAGGCAGATAAATAATACACTGGAAGTGATGAACTATTCTAATAATTGAAAGGCCAGGCTTGCATCATTTGTGCTTGAGGGCGATGCAAACATCTGGTGGGAGTCAGCAAAGAGGGAAAATGGTGAAATTTATAAACCTAGAGCAAGGATCCATGGCCGTAGCCCAATAAGAAACCAAGTTTGCCGAGTTGTCTCAATATGCTCCAAAGATGGTAGAGGATGAAGATTTCATGGCAAAGAAGTTTGAGCAAGGTCTTCGCCAGAATATTGAAACCAAGTTTTGCTACTCAGACATTGAGAAGTTCCCACCAAGGTTCTACCACATTAAATCAAGATAGAGAGAGAGAGAGAGAGAGAGAGAGAGAGAGAGAGAGAGAGAGAGAGTTCAGTTATCCTATTTAAATGGAGTGCATGTGTGCAAAATGGGTAGGGGATGTATCTACTCGCATGGGTTGGAAAGAGATCATCCCGCATCTACCACTTAGGTAGGCAAGAGAGAGAGAGAGAGAGAGAGAGAGAGTTCAGTTATCCTATTTAAATGGAGTGCATGTGTGCAAAATGGGTAGGGGATGTATCTACTCGCATGGGTTGGAAAGAGATCATCCCGCATCTACCACTTAGGTAGGCAAGGGTAAAACCTACATTTGCAAGCAATGCTACTGGGATCGACTGTATATATAGGATTCACATGAACGTGCCATGATTGCAATATGACTAGAATTCATTTTTAGTTACTTGAATTGACACAGCAGTTCATACTTGTACAATACACATGTATGTATACAAGCATGATTAAAGAAAAAGAAACTCCGAATATAAGTACAAACTATGTTATCAATGTACAATTAATGTAACTATCATGAACTAAATAGGAGGATTCAAGTTGGGATCCCTCACCTGACGATTTGGTGAGGATAGCTATGGAATAGTTTGATAGAGCTAATCAGGGAATATGTTTTCTTTGCAAGCCACTTTCTTTTTCTTCTCTCTCCTCTCTGTTCAATTTCTCTCTCTCTCTCTCTCTCTCTCTCTCTCTCTCTCTCTCTCTCTCTTTTTTTTTTAACATGTTTGATAAATCCCTCTCTTAAAAAGGGAGAACAATTCCTCTTTCGATGAGATCAGGAGGAGAAAATCTCTCATTTGTTGCAACTACTTTTACCAATTTCAAATCATTTGAAATTTGAATTTTAAAAAATAAAAAATAAAAACCCGAGGTGAAGGGAATCAAACCTTTGACCCTTCGTTCTCAAAGAGGTAGTCCAAACCCCTTGGTCTATCCGTCCATTTTTGTTACTTAAGGCAGTGGTTGATTCTTAAACCCTTTTAACAGGTGTATATGCATGGGACGTGTATGTATGGAAATCAAAGGTTATTACAGGAATTACCTACCTACATCAATGGGGTCATTGACAAGGTTCTAAAGATGGAGGGAAGGAGTGCTTGCCGATTGAAAAATGAAGATTGGATCTTGGAATGTTAGGGTCTCAGCGGCCTTGATCGAAGGCTGGTTGTGGAGGATCTGCTTAGCAGAAGAGTGGATATGGAAGCGCTTCAGGAATTGAAGTTGGAAGATGTCAATGATTGTAGTATATCTATGGGCTTCCTATTAAAATTTCTCGGCTTTAATGACAAAAGGAAAGACTAGGGGATTTTATTATAATGTGAGATGCAGATTCTTTGCTCGTTGAAGATGTTCACTGAGGACCCACTCCCAATTTCACTCCGTTGCATGCTGGTGAAAGATGGATTTAATTGGCGGCTAACAGCTGTATACAGGACAAACAACCTAACAATGCTGGAAGATCTTTGGAATGAACTAACGACAGTCAGTAGGAGGTGGAGCATGCCTTAGACTTCAAAACTATCAGGTTTGAGCATGAGATCATTAGGGGTAGTGGAATCATGTAGAGATTTGTGGATTTCATTGCTTCTGATAATCTGATCAATCTTTTGTTGGGTGGATGCAGGTTCACTGGTCAAATAATTTAAAAAAGCCTCCTTGATGGTTTTTCTTTCATGCAGATCCCTTGGGACGTTGTAAAGTTGCTTGGAAGAGAGGAGGAGGTACGCATGTAGTTGGAACCATGGATAGGGACGAGGCTCCTTAAGGCATCATCTTAAAGATTTGAGAAGCGAGTAGAAAAGATCCTATTTATCCTTGGGAGGTATAATCATGCTCATCAAAGCCGCGCATCCAACCTCCCAGTTTACTCTCTTTTCAAGATGTGTAAGTGACAAGGAGGATTGAGAAATTGCAAAAAGACTTTCTTTGGGAAGGAAACCCGAGGGGAAACCCGAGGGTCATATGTTCCATGTTGTGTAATTGGAGGATGTGACAGAAGTTAAAGACAGCAGGAGGCATCAGTTTTTGAGGAGTGCTAGAGAAAATAACTGGGCGTTACTCAGGCAATGGTGGTGGAGATTTGGCAACGAGATGTATGTGATGTGGAGAGTGTTATTAGCAGAAATTTGATGATTTCGAAGGTGGGTTCCTTGGATTCCGTCAAGGAACATAGGTTTGGAGAGCGTTTGGTGCGATAGGGAGAGGGAATGATGAGTACAGTAGATGCCTCCCTAACAGAGTGCAGAAGTCCGAAATCCAATTCCGTTGTTGGATGTGACAACAGGTTTCAGTATTGGATGATGTTTGGATTGATGACGCTTTGTTGGTCAATGCTTTTCCTTCTCTCTCTTAATAAAGAGGTGAAAGTTTCGAACTGTTTTGACTTATTGAGTACATGAGTGTAATATGGTTTGGAGCATGAGCCTTTGTAGAGATCTGCATGAGCACAAGATTGGTAATTTTGTAATGCTTCTGGAAAAACTGCAAGGTGTGTGCTGTAAGCCTGTAATCCCTTGGCTGAGGACAAAGGAGCTTGGAATTGGACATAAAAAGAGAGCCGTCTCTGCGAAATCCTTTCTTTCGGATTCTGATAGCTCTGTCTTGAGGCTTGAGAAGGTGTGGAACTATCGGGCCCTTGACTTAAATCTTTCGCTTCAATCACTGTAGCCAACCAAACCCCTCGCTGTTGACAACCTCAAGAAGACGAGGAATCAGGAAGCCATCTTTTTATCTATTGCAAGTCCTCAAAGGCAGACCTTTTTGGGCTGGCCTGGTCCCGCAGAAGGTCTCTGATGGACCGCACACTGATCTAGGGCCTGAGAGAAAGGGCTATTCCATCCTTGCGGGAGTCGATCCCACCTGCTGTAATACGAGGGATTTGGAAAGAAATAGACTCAGGATTTTTAAAATCAAGATCCTCAATGGAGTTGTTAAAGTTGAAAATCCAAGCCATGGTTTCGAGCTGCGCCTTGATTCTTCCCAATTTCAGAGGAATCAACGCATCTGATCTACTTTAGGATTGGAAGTCTATTGTCTTGGGAGCAGGCTAGGGCTTGTTTTGGCGAGTCGTTTCATGATAGGGACCCCCACTTCGGTTGAGGGAAGTCTGGTTCCCCTTAAGGAGAATTCAGGTGGAATGATTTCTGGTTATCCCTCTGACTTTTAGATTGGCTTTTTATTCTTCATGAATTATCATTCTCATTAGAACAGGATAATTAGGATTGTTCGATCTGTGTCAATATCAGACCATGATCCATAATCTATCCATAAAAAAAAAAAAAAACATGATCTACCCATGTTGGGAGCCGCAATTTAGATGGTCTGGAATTCCATACGTGTATGCCTTGGATGCAGTTTTTAAGCACCACAAGTCAAGAAATAACAACAACCATAGTCTAGACTGTAAAATGCGTATGTCTTTTAAGTTCCCAAGTTTGTGTCCCTGTGAATCAGTCTTGGTTTGTTGCCACTTTATAAATTTCTTTCTATGGTTGGTGAATCAAGGCTGTTCATCTTACTGGCCTTAGCCTGAAATGTAGAACCACATCTAATAGAGGATCCAAATCTTTGATTAATGGATGTCTGTTCTGTTCCCATTCAAAAGCCACCGATATCTGAGTAAACATCCCTGATGGCTGTGGGATGGTTCATTGCCACTTATGCTCTAAATGTTATTCTATGGTTGGTGAATCAAGGTTGTCCATCTTTCTGGCCTTACCTTAGCCTGCAATGTAGGACTGCATCCAGTAGATGATCCAAAACTTTGGTTAATGGATGTTTGGTTCCATTCAAAAATGAAAAACCGCAGTACACATCCCTGATGGGCGTGATTTGTTATTGCGGCCCATGCACGATTATACCTACCTGATAGTCTATCTGGATCTATTGTGCTGTTAGCCATGCATCCAGTGATGAGTGGCACCGAAAAGAATCTGGTTCATCATGATCAATGGTGGCAGTGGCTCGTATCTCCTCCTGTTGGTTGCCATGAGAAACGGACATGCATAAGCCTGTGACGGATGGGCAAGGAGAGAACCAGACAGCGGTATACCTGATTTCTTTCTGTTTTCGTTTTGCCTTTTTCTTTTTGATCATTCTTTGACTATGATAATTATTTAGCTGATTTTAATAATTCTCTTTTATTTCAATTCTAATTGCTGAGTTGTGTATTTCCTTCTTTTCCTTTAAATGAAGTTTTGCTTATCAGACAAAAAGAAATTCTAATTGCTGAGCTTTGCTTTTTGGATATTGATTGTAAAAATTAGGAAAAGATGAATCTAACCAGGAGTAAAGATTGGGAATCTGGGGAGGGGACAGAATATTCTGAGGATGGGCAGAAGAATTCCTGTGAGGAGCAAAGGAACTCCGGCAGCAGGAGAGGAAGGAATGATGTAAATGGAGGTGCAGAGATACGAATGTTGGTAATTTTTCCTCTTTGACTTGAACATGGCCTAGGACTTGATGAATCCGTTATGTTTATGATGTTTATCATCTGTTTTCTTTCTTTTAAGTTGTTGTTGTTGTTGTTATTTTCTTTTTCCTGTTGTTTTGTGGTTGTTGCATTCATGTTATTGGTTTACTGAACAGCAAAGAATTAGAAAGTTGTTTCATTTAGAGCGTTCATCTGGTTGCAATTTATCTATGGCAGTTCTACTTCTAGTGCAAAATGCATCGTTTTGGAAGAGATGGGGTTTAGTTTGGATTATTCTGAATCCTTATGGCGTCTCTACCGTTGCCCATGCTCCTGTATGCAATGATGATTACTCCTTCGAAGTTATAATGGTTAAAACTTAAAACTGTGGGGAATCATTGTTGTGAATCCTTTTGCCTCTTAAATCTCTATGATGGGTTTATTTTTTTCTCATGTAAAACTAATGGGAATGGCACTGCAAGGACTTAATGGTTGCTTTGGCATGAATTGCTGGCTTATGCTGCAATGCTAAAGCTCATTCGCCAGCATTTGTTTTCTTTGAAACTTTGTTTACTTGCAAAGATAAAAATGATTGTTAAGCATGTTTGTGTCCTTAAGCTGCCGATAGTCAGAAACTGAAGTTGGTTTTATTTAGCAGGGCTGACTGCATGGAACAGTGAACAACAAGCAAGAATGTTTTTGTTTGGGAATAATTGTTTGGCAATGTGTGTATTCCCAGAGGAAAAATCCTACACATTTTGTCTTATTAACACTGAGAAACATGTCTCGTTATATCTGGATAAATGTGTCCCCTATAAGTTTGAAGAAATCCAAGAAATACCATTCATGCTGGAGAAGCTGTTTTACTGACCTTAAAAATTTAACTACTTGGAAAAATCACAGGATTCTTGTCTTTAGTCCTATGGAGCTCTAGGAAGGGATGGCTGTTATTGAAGGGGAAAAATACAATTTGGGAGAGCTCGAGGAGGGGGAGTGGATGCCGGTTAGACGCAGAAGATCGGATCCGCCGAAGTTAGGGGGTTCCAAACATGCGTTATCAGAGTATGCGACACTCTTTGTTGAAGGATTCCTGGAGGGATGGCTGCCGATAAAATTTTCCAGATAGGGTCTTGGTGGCGCCTTGGGGCTTCACCTTTGTTCTCATGAGCGCGGAGGTGGAGCGTAGTCGGGCAGTGGAGATGCTTCATGGAGAAAGCTTCAAAGGGAGAAAGCTTACGATCTGGAGAACTCATTTTGGTCTTGAGCTGAAAAACAAGGAATGAGTTGCCTCTGGTGTGGCGCAAAATTTTTGCCGTACAATTGGAGGAAAGAAATGTGGCTAGTGACAAAGCTATCCTCGGAGCTGTCTTTTCTTCGAAGGGAGATACAACAATCTCCTTTAGAGGTCCGCAGATATGAAAGCGGGGTGAGGGAAGAAGAAGATTAAATGGCACTAGAGATCTAGAGCGTTATGGCTGAAAGAAGGGGATAAGAACACGTTCCTTCTATAGTATTGCTAGTGCCCGAGCTCTCGGTAATAGAAATTCTAATCTAATTGTGAATGGGGAAAGAACTACAAATCACGGCCAAGTTTGTGAAGCTATTGTTTCATATTGCAAGAAGTTGCTATCCAGGGAATAATGGGGTAGGCCGAGACTAGATAATTAATCCCTTCCCCCCCCCCCCCCCCCCCCCCGCGGATGCGACTTTTCTGGAAAGACCTTTATTGAAGTAAGTGAAACCCCGTTCTTTGTCACGTGTGGGGATAAGGCTCCGGCCTAGAGGGTTGCCCTATCCTTTTCTTCCAGAGATGTTATGGACTTTATGGCCGAATTGATGCAGGACATGAAATTCAGATATGACGTGCAAGATTTCAGGCTTAAGATCACGTTAGTTCAGAAACAATTACACAAATTCCGTATCCCACACAAAAGCCCAAACATTCAATTAAGGGGAATCTATGTGAGTCTAGGCCTATACACGTTATGGCTGGATCAATAAAAATTATGAACCAAGCAATACTCAAAGAGAAATAGAAATCATCCACACGCATGACAATCAACCCCTACTCCAAGGAATTCACCAATTTCAATTTTAAGAACCCTAGGGTGAGAAAAGGGACAAATAAATTAAGGATAATGCAATCTAGGGTTAGGGTTTATGAAAAACTGGTATGAGAGGGTAAAATAAGAAGAAAACTGGAACCGGAAGACAATTCTTGCTAGTGGACAACAACAATGGCCTAGACGCATGTGCGTGTGATCATGGCCGCACGTGTGTGGGGCTCACTATTCAAAAAAAGGCCATGTTGGCCTTGGTCGGCCAGGGATGGATTCCAAAACCCCAAATCTCAGCTTGATCCGATGCACGGTTTGTGCGTGGTGCTCTGCTGAAGTTTCAGCCCTCCTTTAGGGCCAGATTCTGAAAATTTGCAGTAGAGAGAAAAATGGCTGCAACTATTGATGGATTTGTAGATGGACTGCTTGTAGGAGGAGAAATATGGATGGAAGGTGGGGCGAATCGGGATAAATGTGGCTTTGTACCACGGTAGTTAGCCCTCCATGGAAAATGCAGGAAAATGCATCAATAAATAGGCACCCCTTGTAAATACATCACCCACGGATCAATTTTTATTAATCTTTATTAATCATCAATTTACAAGGGGTGCCTATTTATAGGGAAAATCCCATACCCTAAAACTTGCGTTATGTGCTTAACCTATTACTTGGTGATGAAGTAAACTAAAATAAAAACTAATCAAAGAAATCTAACGTGTTTATGATATTCTAAATAACATAAATAAGCAAAATCTAAAATATGAACATAATCTGACTAGTGGGCCCTGATCATGAGATCCCATGATGGGCTTTACTTGATTATCGGGCCCTTCTAATGAACTAAAACTCCGTCTTCTAATTAGGAGGCCCTCTCGGGACGTCATCGAGCCAAATCGACGGTGGGGCCCTCCCTCTCCTTGCGTACGTGGGTAGGGGGCGGCGTGCGTGCGCGTGATGTCCCCATCAATTCTCTCCGGCTGCAAAGATTGCGTCATTGACAAAATAAAACTTCTGAACCGCTCCAGGATGTTAGGATCAAGTCTCTGAAGCTCCTCCTCAGTGAGCCACGTGCTGTCTCAAGCTGGGCGTGACTTCCATTTAACCAAGTACGTTTGAAACCTGTTGTTTGACCTTGAAACTATCTGATGGTCCAGGATATCCTTTATTTCCTCTCTGGGTGTGTGAAGGCTAGGTATGAGAGGTAGAGGCTAGGAATAAAGGTCGGGAAGAGTAGGTATTAGAGGTATAGGCTGGGAAAATGGACTGGGACGGGTAGTTATGAGACGTAGAGGCTGGAAAAATGGGTTGGGAAGGGTAGGTATGGGAGGTAGAGGCTGGGAAGATGGGTTGGGAGGGATAAGTATGAGATGTAGAGGCTGGGAAGAAGGGTCGAGAGGGGGCCATGAATCAAGGGAAAGGTCTGGGGAATCAGGATGGTTAGGTGAAAGGCTGGACAATGCATCAATGACCCCTTGAAATGCAACTAGATCCTCCACATTGAATGTGGAACTAATTTCCATGGAGGGTGGAAGATTTGCCACATACGCATTGAGACTGTTTCGTTTTATAATTTTAAAAGGTCCAACGCTACGCACGTGTAACTTATGAATGACCCACGGATGATACCGTTTGGGCTTTATGCAAACCATCACAGAGTCCTTTACATTGAATTCCTTGAAACATTTATGCTGGTTTGCAGAAAATTTGTAATGTTCATTACTAGTAGTGATCTTCTGCCTGATTTCTTGATGCCATGAAAGAATGTGATGTACAAAAGACTATAGGATCTGATGGCCTATGGGATAGTGACATAGGGACAAGATCAATAGGTTTCTCAGGTTTATAACCAGTAACAATTTCATAAGGACTGAGACCTATGGACCTATCAATAGAACTATTAAAAGCAAACTCGACTGTAGGTATTAAGGTGTCCCATGTTCTGGTGTGCTCTGTATCTCTCCTAGGAGGAGACTCATCTGGTAGATCATCAGGACAGACATCACGAAACTTATCCACTATCGGAATGGCCTCAGTGGATAACTCTAAACTAGCCTCTGGTGCACTCTCTCCAGCCACAAGGCCACACATGTTGTACCCCTCAAAATAGTGGTCTTGATGTCTCTCATGGGGTGGGTGCATGGGTGCACGCCCATAACTGATTCCTCGGCCAACTCCATTCATTGGTCTATCCTCCTGGCCACCTGCCTGAGATTGGACATTCACCCCAATGGTGGGGTTCGTCTCGGCGGAGTCCTTTAGTTGGGTAATGCGTACATCAAATTGATCAAAGTGTTGGTCTATATGTTGTTCCCAGCGCTTACCCAAAGACTCGATCTGTTGGGATAGTTTGTTTAATGATTTTAACAGTTGCTCCATGTTTGGTGTAGGGTGCAAGCCAAAACTATGACCCGTTTGTGTGGGCATACACTTGCTAACTCCACCTAAGGACTTTCTATGACGACTATATGCAACTGAATAAGACTAAATGATCCTATGAGACTCTATATAAGGGAAACTACACAGTGCTACTAAAATCCAGCAAAATAGTTGTCAAAATAAGGGAATAATAGAAAGTTAAAACAATGTGAATTGCTAACTTCCTGCTAACAGAAATTTCAGCAACTAATGTCAGAGACTACCGTCTTCTAACAACTATATGTGATGAACTGGATGCATGAAGGACTCAAACAAACTAAACCCTAAATATGTGATGTATTCCCCTACAAGAACCCTAGGCTCTGATACCAAATTTGATGCGGGACATGAAATTCAGATATGATGTGCAAGATTTCAGGCTTAAAATCACTTTAGTTCAGAAACAATTACATAAATTTCATATCCCACACAAAAGCCCAAACATTCAATTAAGGGGAATCTATGTGAGTCCAGGCCTACACACGTTATGGCTGGATCAATAAATATTATGAACCAAGCAAATACTCAGAGGAAAATAGAAATCATCCACACACGCATGACAATAAATCCCTACTCTAAGGAATTCACCAATTTCAATTTTAGGAACCCTAGGGTGAGAAAATGGGCAAATAAATTAATGATAATGTAATCTAGGGTTAGGGTTTATGAAAAATTGGTATGAGGGTAAAATAAGAAGAAAACCTGAATCGGAAGACAGTTCCCGCGCACGGACAGCAACGATGGCCCAGACGCATGTGCATGTGATCATGGCCGAATGTGGGTGGGGCTCACTATTTAGAAAAAGGCCATGTTGGCTTTGGTCGGTCAGGGATGGATTCCAAAACCCCTAAATCTCAGCCCGATCCGATGCACGGTTTGTGCGTGGTGCTCTGCTGAAGTTTCAACCTTCCTGTAGGGCCAGATTCTGAAAATCTGCAGTAGAGAGAAAAACTCTTCAACTATTGATGGATTTGCAGATGGAATGCTTGTAGGAGGAGAAATATGGATGGAAGGTGGGGGCAAATCGGGATAGATGTGCCTTCGCACCACGGTAGTTAGCTCTTCGAAGAAGGGAGGGCTTCGCACCTAATTAGGTTTTCATAACTCGGAAAGGAGCAGGAAAACACATCAATTTTTATTAATCTTCATTGAATCAAAAGAACTACAAGAGGTGCCTATTTATAGGGAAAATCATATACCCCAAAACTCGCGCTATGTGTGTAACCTATTACTTGGCGATGAAGTAAACCAAAACAAAAACTAATCAAAGAAATCTAAAGCGTTCATGATATAATAAATAACATAAATAAGCAAAACCTAAAAATGAACATAATCTGACTAGTGGGTCCTGATCATGAGATCCCATGATGGGCTTTACTTGATTATCGGGCCCTCTTTAATGAACCAAAACTCCGTCTTCTAACTAGGAGGCCCTCCTGGGACGTCGTCATCGAGCCAAATCGATGGTGGGGCCCTCCCTCCCCTTGCGTACGTGCGTAGGGGGCGGCGTGGGTGCGCGTGATGTCCCCATCACGAATTCTTGGAGCGGAGTTGCCTATCTTCCGAATTGGGGGCCTCTTTCATTGCCCTTATTCCTAAAACAAAGGGGGCTTTCAGGTCGATTAGCCTTATTAGGGGTCCTTACAAAATCCTGACTAAGGTCCTGGTCTCAAGATTCAAGGAGATAATCTCTAAAGCTATCTTAGAAAATCAAGGGGCATTTGTGATGGGTAGATGGATTCTAGTTTGTGCTCTTGTAGCTCATGAATGTATTGATTTTAGGTACAGAGAGAGGAAAAGCGGGCTAATTTGCAAGTTGGATATTAAGAAGGCCTATGATCACGTAGGCTAGGATTTCCTAAATTACATGCTCAATAGATTGGGGTGCGGGCTGTGCGGCGTAAAGTGGAGAGGGTGGATTAAATCCTTCATTCAGTCTGCTTCGTTCTCCATCTTCATAAACGGATCATCCAAAGGTTTTTTCAGAATTTCCCGAGGACTTAGGCAGGGAGACCTGCTTTCGTCATACTTGTTTATGGTTATTGTAGAGGCCTTCAGCATGACGCTTTGACAAGGAGAGGAGAATGTGCTATTTAGAGGGTTCGTGATCGCGGGACTTGGGAGATAGTGTGAGTCACTTTCAGTATGCAGATGATACGCTTCTCTTTTGCCAGGCGAATGCGGAATCAGTTTGAAATTTGCGGAAGATTACGGTGTGTTTTGAAGTGGTTTGGGGCTTGAAGATTCATGTTGCGAAATCCTAGATATTGGGTGTTCATGGTGGAGATGATGACCTTGGCTGGTTTGCTAGCATATTTGGATGTCGGGTTGGCTCATTTCCATCGTCATACCTTGGGTTGTCTCTTTGTATCGGGAAGCCGGCTAAGCACCTATGGGATATGGTGATTGAAAGGACTGAGAGGAAACTTGTATCTAGGAAGCATAGATATCTTTCGTTGGGCGGCCACCTAACTTTGATCAAGACAACTTTCTCTAATATGCCGGTGTAGTTCGTGTCTCTATTCAAATGCTCGAAGTCGGTTTTGCATAAACTAGAGATGCTTAGGAGAGATTTTGATGGGGACATGATGCAGGATGCATGCATGTGGTTAAATGGTTGAGCGAGATCAATCAGAAAATTAAATTAAATAATAAAAAATAACAAATCATGCTAAATCATCAACATCTCAAGAAAATAGCATGAAACTATAAATAGATTAGGCCACATTTAACAAACTACGCAATGCATGATCATAAAATATAAGAAAATTAGGATCCAATGGATGTAAGAACACCCAAATAGCATATGAAAGAATCTACTTCAAAAGGGGAGAATTATTACTACCTAGGGTTTGCTCAATTAGGACGTAAGGCTAACCTAGAGTTTAAGGAATTTGGGGAAAAAAGTGAAATTAGGGTTTGTATAGCTTAATTGGCAAGGGGATTTGAGGGTTTAGGTTTTAATAGAAGCGAATTAGGGATTTGGAGGGTTGGAGGTTTGGGGATTTAGGGTAATTAGGCAAATCGGGGATTCTATGGTTTGAGAGATTTGGGGAAAATTGAAAAGTAGGGAATCTAGGGTTAGGGTTATGGTTATGGTTAAAGAAAAGAGGGTTTTTAATATAGGTGTAAGAAGGAATCAAAGGGGTAGAAAAGAGATGTGCACGGCCAGCTACCGGCTTCACATGTGTGGTTGTACAGTCACACGTGTGGGTGGAGCTAGGGTTTGGGCTTTCAATGTTGGGGTTTAGTGGGGACCGTCAAGGGGAAGAGTGGAGAATGGTTTTTGATAGGTTTTGTAGGCTAGGAAAGGAGGGAAGATGAGAATTGAAGAAGTACCTTTGATGGAGAAGAAGAACTACGGATGATAGTTGGAAGCTTCACACTTCCATTGTTGAAGAAAGGCTTCACACCAATCCTCATTTCAAATCACTTGGAAACGATCTTCACATTGCGTGAAGATTGAAAGAGAAAAACTTTGTATTTTTACTAAATCACCCCATAATCTAAGAAAAAACATAACACAATGCTCATAAATGGTCCATAACATAATTAAACTATCAAATAAATCCTAAAACAATCCTATGCCATCAAATGGCCTATGTGCCATCTATTGGGGCCTACAGGTGGTCACAATCACAATCCGACGGTGATGATGGTCCCTGATCACCATCCAACGGTCGAAATAATATGTTGATGAAGATCAACGGCTTGATGCTTCTTGGAACAAAATACTCATGATGATCCAGGACCAGTGGGCCCCATGTACGAGTCATCCAGCCATAAAGACACCGGTGCCCTCCTCGCGTACACTTGAACGGATGGCGCGTGAATGTCCTCATCAGGACATCACATTACTAATGCCATTACGCATATATCAGAGGAGGGTCCGAGCCCCAATGTCTCTGTGGCTAAGCGACTACCCGTTCGAGTCCCGATGAGAGGAGGGTTGCATGGAGGATGTTTTCGGACCGTTGGATCCTGAGGACTTCACGATTGGACCGTTGAATGTGACTTGATCATGGTCCACCGTGATTGTGGACGTCATAAGAGTTCATTGGATAGTCTTAGTTTATTAAAATTATAGTGATTTTGTTTTGAGCACTTGGTTTACTTTTTTGGATTTTATTTGCATGTTTTATTGGTTTTATGCTTTTATAGGGGGGTATTTGTAATTTACAAAGTAGGGGGTTAAAAGCAAACATGTCTTTCGTTAATGGTCTTTTTTTAAAAGATCAACTTTTAGACTATAAAGGCTTGGACGTTCAACCCTAGCCTTTTTTTTCTCTCTCTTGTGTTTATGGATAATGCGGTGTGAAAACCCATTCAGTGTGAATCCGAATGAAGACTACCTTGGTGTGAAGCCCTATTCATACATCTCTTTTCTCTTCTTAAGCTCCAAAGGTATTTTTTCTCATTTCTTCTCTCTTTTCCATTTCAAATCTTCTTCTCCTTTATTTTTTTCCCTTTTCTTCTTAGACTCAAACCATCCCAACCTATACTTGAACAAAAAGTCCAGTTGCACGTGTGAATCCGTATGTTCGTACGACTGTATGGACAATCCGTATGGACTCTTTTGTGGACGTCACTTCAGCCCTTTTCTTACATCCTTATTCTTCTTTTTTCAACCAAACCCTAACCTAAAACCTTGGATTCCAGTTTCAAATAAACCCTATACATTTCCCCAATTTCCAAGCCCTAACCCTAACCTTAATTTCCCTAATCCTAGCATCCTTTAGAATCCGTTTAGGACTAAGGTTTTCCTTTAAAATAGTTCTACCCTCATGTTTTGGATGGAATTTCTTAATTCCATTGGGCCTATTTCGAATTAACATCTTACTTGTTCCTTCTTACGAGCATGTGGTAGCCTAGGATTACGTGTAATTGCTTATTTATTTAATCGTTTGGTTTATGATGAGGTTGCTGAAATTTCATACTTTTGTTACTCACACTTTTAACTGAAAATCTGATTTCGTCTGTCATCTTGGGTTAGAAAACCATCATGCATCAGATTTTCTATGGAAAGATGCTTTTGAAGGAGGAAAATTTCATTTACTTAGATGGGACGAGGTTTGTCAGATTGGGGCGCTGGCATTAAACCCTTGAAGTTGATGAATACAACTCTCTTAGGGAAGTGGATATGGAGATTTAGTGTGGAAGATGGTAGTCTTTGGAGGAAGCTGGTAGCCTCCAAGTATTGCACGGGGGAGGGCAGATGGTTCGTGAAATATATCTCGCTTTACAAAGCATTCGCTACCTAGAAAGTGATTGTGGCTACTCAACACATAGCATGGGCATCTCATTTAGGATTAGAAAAGGCTCGCGGACTCACTTCTGGGTTGATGTGGGGATCGAGCACTTCAGGACATGTTCCTGTTGATTGCTCATTTGGCTCCCAGTTGATTTGTTTGGGTGGAGTGCTCTTTGGAGGGTGAGTAGGTGGTTTGGTCCTCCCCCCCTCTGCCGCAGGAATTTATCGGATGAGGAACTTGATGAGTTTATGGACCTGTTGAATTTTCTAAAGTTCGTTAATCCTGATTTGCATCGAGAAGACCATATTAGTTGGTCTGGGCATCGTTCCTGAAAGTTTTCAGTGAGATCGCTTTAGAGCTTCATCTCTGATACATCTCATAACACGGGCCCCAAACTTCTTTTCCTTCATTGGTTTTATGTAGCTCCTCCATGGGTTGCGGCCTTTGTGTGGTTGGTAGGGTGAAAGAGAATACTCACTGTTGATAACTTACGAAGAAGAGCGCTTTTCCTCCCCAACATATGCCTTGTGTGCATGAACAATGAGGAATCAATTGATCATCTTTTTATCCATTGCCCATTAGCTGTGAGAGTCTGGGATCACTTTCTTTGTTTGTTTCAGCCTGACTGGGTTATGCCGAAGAAAATGGAAGATTTGCTGTGGGCCTAGCATGGAGGTGGAGTTGGTAAGTCTAGGAAAGCAATATGGCAGTTGCTGATTATGGCGGTTGTTGATTATGGCGATGTTTTGGGTTATTTGGGGAACTAGGAATGGTCATAGTTTCTGGAATGAGACGAAGGAGGTGATGGATGTTATTCACAAGGTTAAAACTCTTGTTTCAGATTGGGTAGTCTATGTTAAAGCAGCTTCAGCTGCCCCATTCCCTTGAGTTTCCTTCTTGGTTTGTCTAATTATATTCTTTTCTCGCTTCTAATAAAATTTTGTTATTTCTCCTTAAAAAAAAGCTATTAGTGATTATTGAGTGATTTCACGAGCAGAAAACAGAAAGCACGTAACAAGATTGGGCAATTAACCCTTCAACCTCGTGCTGAAATAAATCACGAAGAAGAAGATGCTCAGTTCCTCTTTCTAGTTTGAAATATTCCAATAATTCTGAGAGTTCTCACAGATTCTATTTTAGGCTATAGACGTCGAGTCTGAGCTATACCTATGTTGTTGTTGTTGTTTTTTTTTTTTTTTTTTAACAATCTCATGTGTCCAATTAAGATGCTGCCTCTCGTCATCAGTGCAATAGTTGAACAATCAGATATATTTTTACTTAATTGTTCATTAGGCCTGCCAACAATGGGGCCTTGGGCTTGTTCAGGCTAGATTTTGAACTGGTTGGGCTGGGCCTATTCAAAACATTGATTTTTCCTGGCCCAGGCCTGGCCGACTGCAAGGCCTAATGTTCTGGATGGTTTAACCTTGATTGTTGGTAGAAACTCTGTTAGCACTAACATCCATGAGTGGTTGGCAACAATGTTTTAAATATCGATGATATCGGCCAATATATCCCACGATATATCTTGTATCCCACTTGTGCGATACAAAAAGCACAAGTAGTGCTGATATATCTCACATGTTCGATTTGGTGAACATTTTCAATTTTTGATCTTTTTTTTTTTGGTTGAAATTATGTTAAATTGGCGTCAAATGGTTATATATCCATTGTTTCTTCATGTTTTGCATGAAAAATGATGGAGTTGGAGCTCTTATTTCAATATCCATTGGTTCTTCATGTTTTCCATGTTTTTTTTTTTTCAAAATTTTCCTTTAACCGGCTATCAATTGAGACTAATTTCGAAGCATTTAAGAGTATTTGATGAAATGATCATCACATACACTACAATTTCGAAATTTAGAGCGTACGTGGTCCGATTTGGGGAAAATTCGAATTTTTCCTAATTTCTCCCAAATTGCTTGCAATGTTGCACTCTAAACATGAAATCAAGCATGTCTGAGGGCTGATTTACTGATTTGTTAAGTCCTTGTCAATCTTTGGAAAATAAAAATAACTTTTAATTAAAAATTAATAAAATATTATTATTTTTAGAAATTTCCTTCAACCAGCTGTAAATTGAGAATAATTTTAAAGTATATAGGAGTATTTGATGAAATGATCATCACATACATTCTAAATGTTATGCATTCAATTTGAATATAGTCGCATTAGTCCAGTCAGACAATGCATAGCTTAGGACCTTATACAAATGAAGCCTATTATCTGCACTTATTTTATTTTATAGGTGTTATGATTTAAAAGTGTGTATTAAGGTCTTTTTTTTTTTAACAATGCCTGAAGTTTCATTGAAAAATTTTCCTAAAATTTCCACACGTTTCCCAAAAAGTGCAATAAATTACCTGACACAAATGATATATCTTGTGCGATAACTGATATGTAGCTATATCCCATGCAGTGTTTAAATTATCGGTGATATTATCGAATTATCGCCGATAATTTTGGTATCGCTAGAGTTTCGACACCGAAACTCCCTTTTTTCGTTTGTCTTCCTATTATTGCCGATTTTTCGGCGATTTTATCGATTTTTTGCCAAAAGTCTCCAATTGTCAGCGAGAAATCGCGGGATAACTGTAGCAAACAACCCATTTTCAACGATAAAAGGACTGATAACATCGGAGCGTTGCGTAAATATGAAAAATATCCCCAAAAAAGGAAAAAAATGGGGAAACTTGCGGATTTCCGTACCTGTAGAAGAGGAGGGCCAATCGTAGAAGAGGATGGGTGAACGGAAATTGCGGTGTGCCGTAAGTGCCATCCAATCTCTACTTTCCACTTTTTTCTTCGAATACTCTAAAATTCCAAACCTAAAGATGATTTCGACGAAGAATCTGCTGAAGATTAGGGATTTGGAGAGACTTTCTTTCGAAATTTTAGGATTTTGAGGGTTCTCTTCCGAAACCCTCTTTTGTTTCGAAAACAACACGATGGGTTTTTACGGGCGCAAATTGGCTACTGACAGGTTTTGTAGCGAGACTGCTACTGAAGTGATGTCACCAAGTTCTGGGGGCCCCACCATGATGTATGTTTTGTATCCACGCCGTCCATCCATCTGGAGAGATCATTTTAGCATAAGATCCAGAGAATGAGTCACGTTCAAAGCTCCAGTGGACCCCACCACAGAAAACAGTGGGGAGAGTGACGCCTCCATTAAAAACTTCTAAAGGCCACAAAAGTTTTCGATCAAGCTGATATTTGTGTTTTCCTTTCTTTAATGTTTTTGTTAACTTTTGAACAGGTTGGATTTCGATAAAACATCATGGTGGGCCTTGGGAAGGTTTCAACGGTGTACATCAATCTTCCTGCTGTTTTCTGTGGTGGGGTCCACTAAAGCTTTGGATCTACCTCGTTCTCTGCGTAATGCCTTAAAATAATATCTCCAAATGAATGGACGTTGTGGATACAACATGTACATCATAGTGGGGTCCACAGAACTTGGTGATGTGTAGCGAGTCTCGCTACTCAACCGGTCAGTATCTAATCCGCGTCCGGGAAATCAGATTGCGTACTAGTCACTCAATACGCTCTTATCCAAGGTGTCCCGTATCCGTTACGATACGGCCGTATCGGCCGATACATAACGATAACGGTCGACACTGTTACGCGATACGGGTTGAAACGGGCACCCCCCTGATTCTATGACCGTAACGGCTGTTACGGGGCAGTAACGGTTGTTACAGGCAAAAAAGAAAAAAAAAAAAGAAAATATGAAAAAAAAAAACATACAGTTTTTTTTTTCTTCTTTCTTTTCTCCTCCTCCTCCTACTGCTCCTCCTCCTCCTTCTTCTCCTTCCTCTTCTTCTTCTCGGACTGCTGCGGCTGCAGCCACAGCTACGGATTCTTCTTCTTCTTCTTCTTCTTCTTCTTCTTCTTCTCTCTCTCTCCCTCCCTCCCTCCCTCCCTCCCTCTTCTTTCCCTGTTTTCTTTTCGGTTTCCCTCTCTCCCTCTCTTCCTTTTCATTTCCGGCATCGGCATTGAAAACCGAATGGACTGAAATAGCCACACACTTATTTTTTTTAAAAATTTTTTGTGTTTTGTGGTGCACGCTGAACAGCGCGCTTACACTGTTTTGTTACACGGTCTGTTTTAATGTTTATTTTTCATGTAACCTGTTAATTGGGTCACACTGACGTGGATGAAGGGAAAACACACACGTCAGCTTGATCTAAAACTTTTGAAGCCCCCAATAAAATTTTAATGGTGGACATTTAATTATTATTGTTTCTTATGGTGCGGTCCACCTAAGCTTTAGATCTGCCTCATTTTTGGGCTCATGCCCTAAAATTATTTGGCAAAATGGATGGACAGTGTGGATATAACACATTCATCACAGTGGGGCCCAAAAAACTTTGACACTCGTGTGTTACACTTCACAATCCGAGTCCCGCCTAATTCGGCCCTTAAAAAATTGTACACGAGACATGTATTAACTTAAAATTTACCAATTAAATTATGAACTGTAGTTACTAACTCACAATGCCAAAATCAAATTGTTTGAATAGTTTTAATTGTTAATTTGTGGACGCTTATTTTTTAAAATAGGGCCTTCTAATTTTTTTCATGATTCACTATCCAATAAATGTCCACCTATTCATAAGTGGGATAATGCCAATAACTTGCATGAATTTGAGGCTGATTTGGGGCATGGATTGGTCCTCCAAGTTAGCCCCAAATTGGCAACGCCATCTACCTGAATTTAATTTCATTTTTTTAAAGAACTATTTGGAGAAATAATATCAAATTGTCAAGTATATAAATTATATATTTAGAAAATTAAATATGTGAATTTTGTAGTCAAATTCATAAATTCATCAGCTAGTCCGATACAACTTCTCACGAAAGAGTAGACCGTTACACCACCATTAACATGTTCCAATTTATAAATGAATGCATATTTAGAATACTTAGAATATTCCATATTTTTTTGGCAAAAAAAAATTGCTCCGTTACGGGCTGTTATGCTCCCGTATCGCCGTTACACCCCCGTATCCGTATCGGTATCGGAGGGCACCGTTATGCCAACCGATACCGATACGGGATACCTTGTACTGAGTAAACTCTGTTAGGCCCATCGTCAATGTATCTGGTCTATCCACGCTGTCCATCCGTTTTTCCATCTTATTTTAGGGCTTGAGACCAAAATTTAAGCATACCCAAAGATCAAGTGGACCATACCATTGGAAACAGTTGGAATAATAACTTCCACTGTTGAAACATTTCTTGGGTCCACAGTGATGTTTATTTCTCATCCAACCTGTTCATAAGATAACACAGACATGGATGAAGAGAAAACACAAATACAAGCTTAATCCAAAACTTCTGTGGCCCCCAAGAAATTTTCAACAGTAGATGTTCAATTCACATTGTTTCCCATTGTGTGTTCCACTTGAGGTTTGGATATACTTCATTTTTAGGCTCAAGCCCAAAAATTATCTATTAAAATGGATGGAGTGGATAAAATACATAAATTACGGTGGACCCCACAGAGTTTACTTAGTATGCTTAGCCTACGAGTTACTCGGTACGCAATCTGCTTCCTTTTAGGGGCTGTTTGATTTTTAAATTCCCCATGTAAATACACGGAATTACCTGATTATTACTTACTACACCTGTTTGGAAGTCGCCGGGATTTACGTTTCGAAAATCGGTCCATACAAACGTTTTTATTACTGATTTAAATATGTGGGCCCCACCATGATATATGTGAGTTATCCACACCATCCATCCTTTTAAAAAATACATTTTAAGGCATGAGCCCAAAAATGAGGAAAATCAAAAGCTCAAGTGGACCACACGTTAGGAAATAAGGATCATTAAAACGTCAATGGTTGAAAGTTGTTTTCTCCCTAGGGCCCACAATGGTGTTTATTTATCATCCAACCCGTTAATAAGGTCACACGGTCATGGATAAAGTGGAAAAAAAAAAATCAGTTTGATCCAAAACTTCCAGGGTCTTCAAGAAGCTTTCAATGGTAGGAGTTCAATTCCCATTTTGGCTCATGCCCTAAAATGAGTTGGCTAAAGGGATGGACGGTGTGGATAATACACAAACATCAAGGTGGGCCCCACAATTTAACTTTTTTCTCCTCGGGTGACGTGAGGAGTGCTATAAATGAAAGGTGGCGGGTCAAATCACCTTGGAAATTCAACCGGAAACACAGAGGTAAATAATTAGCGTGGTGTGCGGGTGCCAACTTCAGTGGAGTCTGGACATCACCAAGTTCTGTGGACCCCACCACGATGTATGTGTTATATCCACATGGTCCATCCAATTAGCGAGATCATTTAGGTAGTGAACCCAAAAATGAGGCAGATCCAAAGTTATGGTGGACGACACCGCCAAGGCAGTGGGGACAATGATTCCTACTGTTGAAACCTTCATAGGCGCTATGGCCCACGATGGTGTTTATTTGTCATCCAAGTTGTTCATAAGATCACATGAAGATGGATGAAGGTAAAATACAAAAATGACATGGATCCAAAACTTTTGTGGCCCCTAATGATTTTTCAATGGTAGGCATGTTCAATTTACATTGTTTCATGTGGTGTGGTCCATTTGAGCATTGGATATGCTTCATCTTTGGGATCAAGCCTTAAAATTATCTTGTAAAATGGATGGATGGGGTGGATAAAATACATAAATCACAATGGGCCCTACACAGTTGACTTAGTACGATGAACATATTGATTTATACGGCGTGCACATGTCACTTATTTGTATCTGTGGATTGATGGGTCCATGTTATGTTGGGCCATCATAATGATAAATATTTTATCAATGTCGTCCATTTATTTTGATAGATAATTTTAAGGCATGAGTCCGAAATGAGAGAGATCTGCATGATTGCATCTAAGGTGGACCACATTAAGGGAAACATAGTGGTGATTAAATGCCCACCATTAAAAACTTCATAGGGCCATTGTAATGGTTTTTTTTTTTTTTTTTTTGTCATCCAACCTCTTGATTAGGTCACACAGATCTTGATAAAGCGAAAACACAGTTTAGATTATGTTAGAATTTGCCACATGTACCATTTTCAAATGCTAGGTATCAAGTGCCATACACAGCCAGAGTATCAAATACCACACTGATTGAATAATCTAATCCATCCTTGATTTGACATCTTTGAGTTCATTTGCTTTTACATGTCTTAATTACTGTATGCCAGCTGCATCTGTATTATATAAACTCATTTTGGTTACTATTTGAGTGATTTCTTACGACAACGCATGCCTTTTGGCCCCCATTAAATGGAAACTTCTAATTTAATGCATTCTTTTTGCAATTTTTTCATTCTTGAATATATAAATATGTGTATTTAGGCATTTCCTTAAGTTTCACTAAAAATTTCCACCATTTTCTCCATGTTTCCCCCCTTTTCCCTGCATTTCTAGTTATCGGCGATATTATCAGCGATAACGATATTATATCTTTATCTCCAGCCAGCGAAACTTGTAACGATATCGACAATTCGAACACCGATCCCATGGATGTGATATGTAATGCGATACCGATATTTTGAACATTGGTTGGCAATGGTGTCTGATTTTAATTATGAATGGTTGTTGCTTCTTCCAGTTGCATGGTATGAATGCACACAATCTAAAAAGGTATTCACAATCAAATTTCTTTTGTTCTTCACTGTTCTATCAAGTCTATCAACTTTTTCTACTTTTGCATGTACAGAGTGCGGGAAAGAAAGTGTTTCTTTAATTAGTGTGTCTTTCTTTGCCTTTTATTTTCATTTTCCAACCAGATCTTCTGATTCCTATGACATTCTTCTATCCAAGAAAATTTCATTTCATTACTAACGAGCCTTCATTTTTAGGATATTACCAGCCAGAACAAGGAAAATAGGAGCTTAATTTGCCACCAATGTCGCAAGAAGAAAAGGGCTGGTGTTGTCTTTTGTTCCAATTGCAAGAGGCGGAGTTACTGCTATCCCTGCCTCGCCAAGTGGTAATTAAAACCCCCAAAACTCCTTGTGGAAATATGGCAGAAAACAACCTCAAAGGATTGGAGAAGTGGTGATTGCCGAAATGTTGGAAACATCATTTTAGTTCTTTGCAATATGATTCTAATCTCATAGATAGAGTTTTAGCACGTTTTTTGGGATTTGAGATGTGGGGCTTTTGTTTCTTTTATCATGATGCAAAGGATGAAAAATTCTTATTCAAAGAGACCATGTGCCACATTTAGGATTAACTATTGGAATATATGGGAGGAGTATTGTTCTTTATTTGTTTCTTCTTTTCTCATGATGCATGCTTCTGATATGCACTGATGTGCTTCTGTTTGAATCAAATGGGCTAGGTATCCTGAACAGACAAAAGAAGAATTTGAGACTGCATGTCCTGTCTGTTGTGGCAATTGCAATTGCAAATCATGCTTGCGTAATGTGGTCATGATGGTAAATTGCTTGCTGCTTTATCCTTCACTGTATTTTCAATGGCTTAGTTTGCTAGTTTACATTCAACTTGCTGTTTTTTCCAGGCTAGAAGGCAGGAAGCCGATGCAAATGTCAGACTGCAGCGGTTGCTCTACTTGCTGCGTAAAGTTCTGCCTCTCCTCAGGCAAATTCACACTGAGCAGAACTTAGAGATAGTCATGGAAGCCAAGATTCAAGGTAGTGCGATCTGTTGTGATCATTTAATTGGAGTTTGTCCTTTTCTTTAAGCCCCATGACTTTTGAAATATCTGCTTTGAGCAATCTTCATATTTTTCTTTTCACTTTCTCTTTAGGAATACAACCAATAGAAGTGAATGTATCAAGGTCTAAACTCGGCAAGGATGAGCGTCGATACTGGTATGGGAGCATGCATATCCTCCTCCTCCTTCATCTGAACTGTGTAAATGTTTTGTCATATTGCTATCATGATGAATCATTCTCATTTTAAATCTTTGTTATGAGAATAATGACAATGGCCTCCTATTACTATTGTGATGAATCCTTCTCATTTTAACTCTTCGTTGTGAGAATAATGACAATGGCCTTGCATTACATCAAGTAGGATTCCAATTTGACTAGTGAAGGGGTGCGAGTGTCTTCTAGTGGATGAAATATGGATCTACTGCATTTTTTTAAAGTATACTTTGGTTGTTGTCATCTCAAGCATAGTATTCCTGATCATTTGCACTCTAGATTTTGTAAACGAGTTGATATTCTGTATAGAATTGCATGTTAAGTATCGCTTGACTCTTAGTTATTGAAGGGCAGGTGGGAAAAACCCGGATTGACGTGGTACTTGGCGTTGAACTTCTCAGAACCTACTAGATTTCAACTCAGTCTTCACACAACCTTGCCATGCACATTAAGTTGGTAAAACTGAAAAAAAAAGGAGATGCACATTTTGTTTTTCTTTTTGAAATATATCAAGAAACTTTCATAGATAGGGGCACTGAGGTGGTGCCACGAAGAAAAAACAAAACACAACCAAAACAAAGGCACATAACTAACAATTACAAAAATTCCGGCCAACCCTTAGCCGAGGCCCGTTCAATAACAGGGAGCCAAAGAAGACTAGCAACCCAATCTGCACTCCTACTTTCGTTTCGGAAGCATCTGCCTTTCCTTTTCCCTCAAATTGACCACACACTAGTGAGCAAGCATAGCCTCCAAATGTTAAGGTATTTACTCCTGAGGACGACCATGTGTCAAGCTTTGAAGAGATCTCCCACCTCAAGAGGCATGGACCAATCCATATTGAACCTACCCAGAACAAAGGCCCAAACACCGCTTGCGAAAGGGCAATGGATGAAGAGATGATTAACCGTTTCAGCAATGGACATTCACATAGGGCACATATTAGGGATAGCCATAGACCACTTTTGGAGATTGTCGATCATTAAGACTCTTTTTTCTCCCAACTAACCAACCAAAGGCCCCGATCTTGAAAGAGGGGTCTACCCCATATGTGGCCCCAAATTTTCTGTACAAAGCAGAAAAGTGCACATTTTGTTAATAAGTACATAGCAAAGCTGGCCCTAAATAGCTGGGTGCATAATGCCAAACATGGCTCGTCTTCCCCATATGTGGCCCTGAATTTTCTGTACAAGCAGAAAAGAGATGCACATTTTGTTAATAAGTACATAGCACACAACATTTGTAAAGCTGCCCCCAAATAGCTGGGAAGGTGAATGATCCAATAGTGTTGACTAGAGTCGTATCGAGCAGAAAAGGGATCCATGTGTTGTGTGTCTGCCATCCAACCTGTCCATCAGGTGCACTGATCATTTCATATGGAGGGCCCAAAAATCAAGCTCATCCAATCATCATGTGGGCCAAAACATGGGAGCAAATTGGACTGCCCACAAATTTGAAAGCTGTCAGTTTCTTGGTGGCGTGTGCATGCCATCCGACCTGTGTGTCTGGTGCATCCCGCCATGTTGATGGGATACTCCAAAAATCAGGTTTTTTCAATCATCAGGTGGGCCACACCATGTGAATTTGTGGGATTCTGTGTTTTTTCCTATTGCTTTCTATGGTGCGGCCCACCTGACGATTGGATTGGCTTGATTTTTGGGCTTTGGGCCAAGCTGGGGGTGCACCTGATGGATGGGTTAGATGGCATATGCACAGCCAATGGGCCCTGTTTTTGCTGGACACTACTGTAAGTTACATGGTGTCAGCACTACTGGATCATTCTCCGTGCATGTACATGTCAACATGCATGTGTGCGTGCTTTTGCTAGGAGGTCTCACTCACAAGTACTTGTGGATGGAGAGAGAATTCTCTTTTGGTAGGACCTTTGGGTGGCTGATATTCCTCTTGCACAACAGCCCGGACAGAGGGTTGCGTCAGTTTCTAGCTGGCTTCAAACTTATGCCAAAAGTTCCAACGTGAATCCAGACAATATGACTTTCCGAACTCATGCTATGGTGTGTTATGGGCACTGATATAGTGGAATGGCAGAAAAGGGTTCATGTAGCCGACCCCAGTGGGTAGTCATTATGGTGTTTGAGCTTTCTGTGTATTCTTGAAACTGTATGGACTGGACAATCAGATATGGGTGCCTTTGTTGATTTGTTTGCTTAGAATCATTCATGAACGCTTCACATCAGGCTCAGCAGCGTCTACCTGGTTTTGCTAGAATCTCATCCCCAGCCTTCTTTTGGACAGAGGTAGCAAGCAGAAATTTGAACTTCAGATAATCTGAAAAAATAAAGAGTTTTTTCATGTTGAGAAGATGAAGAATCTGAGTACATCTTCCTCCACTTCAAAGTAGCTAAGAGATATGTTGTTTCTTCCTCTAGCTTTTTGAGGTTAGTTTGATTTTCCATCCTGGTGGCAAATTTGGGGGCGGGGGTGGTCCATTCGATGCCAGGGTTAAAGCTACATGGAAAATGCTTCCTCATGCCATTTCATGGAGTATATGGAAGGAGAGACAAAACAGCCTTTGGAGTGGTAAATTCGGTGGACTCTTTAAAGGAAAATATGAAGCTCTCTTATCCGTTGGGGAAGAACGGTGAAAGAGTTTAAAGGTGTTTATTTTTCAGGTTTAGGTAGGAAGTGGTCGGGGGCCTGTTTGGTTTTTTCAATTATGCTGTAAATGCCTGCAAACCGACCATCATTATTTCTCACCATTATTTGCTTGAAGGAGGAATTGCTGCCTTGAAAACCATGTGAATCCTCTGTGAATTTCATTTGTTTCTATACTGATAAAAACTGTGGGGCCCACCGTGATAAATACATCTCATATCCATGCTGTCCATCTGTTCCGCCAGCTCATTTTAGGGCGCGAGTCCAAAAATTAGGCAGATCTAAAGCTCAAGTGGACCACACAACATGAAACAGTGGTCCTAACGAACCTCAACCGTTGAAAGCTAAAACCTTCCTAGGTCCCATGCCAATGTTTATTTGTCATCCAACCTGTTCATAAGGTCATATAGAGACATGGATAAAGGTAAAACACTAATATTCGATTGATCCAATACTTCTGTGGCCCCCAAGAAGTTTTTAATGGTAGGCGTTGAATTCCTACTGTTTACTGTGGTGTGATTCACTTGAACTTTGGGTATGCCTCATTTTTTGGGCTCATGCCCTAAAATGAGTTGGCAGAACAGATGGACAGCATGGATATGACATATACATCATGGTGCCCAAAGAGTTTTCCTGCCTCTGTTTTGTGCCCAAACATGGGACTGGTCAACGTCAACTTTGGGGTAAGAGCCGTAATTACTAGTGTAAGTAATTATGTTGTAAATTGAAAATCAAACAAGCCCTAGAGGTAATCAATGATGTACAGTGGCAGTCCTAGAGATCAACAAGGGAGGTTCAAAATTCTGTTTTCATGACCTTGCGATGACAGGGACTCTTAACCGTGAGGAATTGGAAACTCTTAAAGTAGGCCTGAGATTTGACAAAGATCTTCTTGGTTCTCGTGAGCGCCTCATTGTGGAAGTGGACTCTAAAGCTTATCTCATGGGCTTGTGGGTCTGCTCTTGTTTCATGGTAGCACACTTTTTATATCAATGGAATCAAAGGGATGTGTGCTCATTGCATACTCTCACTCGGTCCAAAGAGTGGAAAATGCTATTCCAGCTAACTTGGCCAAGAGTGGCGTGGTCAAGCATTCCCTCTTTGTTGGCGGCTTCCATCCTTGATGGATGGAGCTTTGATACTTTCTTTTTAATAAATTATCCTTGCCTATAAAAAAATAAATTACCAACAACTAGCATGTAATTAGCAACTTGTTATGCATTAATGACATGTAACCCAGTCCAAAAGTTTGATCCCACAACAAAGATTGCCTATTGCAAAAATCAGCCAAAATTTTGCTTCATGTGTTCTTCATGGCAGGGCCACGTGCTATAAGTTGCACAGTAACTTTTTTGTTAAAATGATGATCTCTTTATTGACAAGGGCGGAAGCCAAAAAAATTACAAAGAAAAATAAAACAAAAGAAACCATTTACAACTTTAGCCACAATGGCAGGAAACTGATCGACTACCATATAACTCACTACTCTCACCCAATCCATAACATCCCCCCCCCCCCCCCCCCACACACACACACACAGGCATTTGTATCCAACCTGCAGTAACCTCATGGCAGGGCGGACTTTTTGGACTGGTTGCATGTCACTCAAACATGATAGGATGGAAATTATGTACTGTTTGAATGGTAAATTGGTGGTCTAAGCAGTTAGACTTGAGCATCACACACATATAGATAGATCCAATTAGCTACGATGGGGGATTGTGATGCTCTGGTTTGGCATTCTCACAGGCTGGGCAGATTTTCGGTACGTTCCTTCTACAAGCTGGACATGATGCATAGCTGGAGGGAGGGAGGGAGGGAGGGAGGGAGGGAGTCTGTGTCTGTGGGGTGGGGGGGTTATTAGAGCTTTTTTGATGGATGACTGAAGAACTTGGCTGTACACTTCTGTTTGTTTCCAAAGGGGATAATCAGACTTCATTTAGCATGCTCTGGACCTCTTCTTTCATGTTTCTTCTGATAATAATATTCCAGGCTGAGTTAATCGCCATTTGGTTTTGCAGTGTTTCACAGGAACGTATTTTTATCTGACCAACCAATACAATCTTGTGAATTAGCAAACAGGGTTTTGGGGTCATTTGATAGATGACTGAAGAGGGACTCGGCATGCTGAACCCCATTTCCAAATTCTTCTGTTTTTTTTTTTTTTTCCAAAGGGGATAATGGGACTTCATTTAACATGCTCTGAAGCAGCTGGAAGTCGTCCATCTCTTCTTCTTTCAGGTTTCATCCAAGGATAATATTCCAGGCCAAGTTATTGCCATTTGGTTCTGCAGTGTTTCAAAGAAACATATTTTTCTCTGACCAAGTGATACAATCTTGGGAATTTGACTGCAAGATCACTCATCTTCCCAAAATAGAATGGATTTTCCATACATGACTGAGAATTTGAAACGATCTAAAAGAGTTTTCCTCCACTGCTTAGCTTGATTACCCATATCAACTGTGTCCCTCCACATTTTATAAGAACGCACTCTCCTGTTGATTGTTTGTTCCATCCTCTATCGGCTGACCCATATTTCTTAACCACAACTCTTCACCATAGAGCTTCTTTTTCCACCCCAACTTGCCACACCCATTTGCAAAGGAGACTTCTATTTTTCTCCTTCACTCTCCCTAACCGAAGACCCCTTGCTTCCTTAGCCTTTTGAACCTCTTCCCATCTAACCAGATGGAAATTCTTCTTTTCTGCCGAGCTTCTCTACAGAAACTGCCTCTGAAAACATTCTATTTTTGATGCAACCATGGATGGAGTCTTGAAGAGCTTTAAAAAAGTACACTGGTGAATTGGCCAAGGTTGACTTGATAAAGGTTGTTCCCCACCCAAATACAGAGATTCACTTTTCCAAGAAACAAGCCTTCTTTGTTTTTGCTTTTTATTCTTTCAATCACAGGATCCCATATAGAGGTTGAAGAAACTGTTGAACCCAACGGAATACCGAGGTAGTTTGTAGGGAAATCACTTGGTGCTTACAAGTTGCAACCTCATGGTGCACAATGTGCTTACACAAAGTTTTCCCTTTTTAAAATAGGCATAGAGAAAGTAAAAATAAAGACAAAAGACAAAATTCACTTCTAAGATATGATGCCTACTCGTTAGCTGTTATAAGTAGAATGGCAATTTGTTGTTAAAAGAGTTGCTATGATTGGTGATTTATATGAAAACTACAATCCCCTGCTTATAAAAGAAAACCTATGTCAAAGATAGGGTTGCCAAAATTAGGTGATCCACTTGTTGTAACTTAAGAAACCATCAACAAGGAGGAGAGCTTTTCTTCATCCATCTGATAACAGAAAGGGAGTGACTTGAGGGTGTCAACTTGTGATCCTATTGTTCCTATTTTTTATGAGCAACTTTAAATGACACCATATTAGAGGAATTCCAATACCATTTTATGCTTGTGAGGTTTGCTTACTCTGAATTTGTGTATAGCCTATCCCTTTCACGTGCTTCCACTGCACCAGTGTGGTGCAAGTATGCCAGGTCCAAGCTTTCCATTAGGTAATCACTATTTTTAGGCACCCATGATGGAGAATCAAGCTGGTTGGCTCATCATGTGGTCTTCTCATGCTTACATTGCTATTACTGATGTAAGCATTATCTCGGACCACGAAGATCCCAGTCGTGCTTCTGGTTTCCATTCCCATCATCATATTGAAGTTGGAAACTCCTCGTGCTCTGCCATAAGAACTTGGAGTCTGTCTCATGGTGAAGGTAAGGTAACGCTGTGATTAGAAAACAAATGGAGGGTTAAAAAGTTACCCAGGCACATTCTTTTTTGCCACCTGATCGGTCGACGACTGGGTTCTTGTCCCAGGACTCAATGCGTCAACAAATTAGGGCCCACCAAATGAGCAGCTTGGATCTTGCACACGTGCGATGCATGGGGGCAGGGCTATGGCATACAAGGAACTTTGATGGGTGTATTAATTCACAATCCTTTACTCATTATGTTTGTGTTGGAATCTTTGCTGATTGTGTTGGTTGGTCTCAGACTCATTTTCTATTGGTATGGTGATTAGCGCTTTATCTGTGCTCAATCAAACCTGGCTGTCATTCATTAGAACCTCAGGTCAGGTTTATTGATAGATTTGAATCAATATATAATGGCAGCTACATTTACCATATTCGTGGTACTGCTCAGTCGTCTTGAACTTGGAGATGTGATGGATCTTTGTTGCATTATTGAAAAAGCACAGGCACCTTCTTTATTTCAAAATCTTAAATTCTATTTTAGTGATTTTAATCATGTGAATTATACTTCATGTAACAGCGACAATTGCAATACATCCATTGTCAATTTTCACAGAAGCTGCCCCAATTGTTCTTATGATCTCTGCCTCACATGTTGCCGGGAACTACGGGAAGGTCAGCTACCTGGAGGTAATGAAGTCAAATCTGCTCGCAGGCAGTTTATAGACAGAATTCATGGTCAGATTGTGGATGTGAATGTTGAAACTAAGGCATCAAGGAAAAGATTTGGTTGGGAGAGCCAAGTGAAACTGGCAACAAATGATTGTGTTGCTAATGCATCCTCCTTTCATGATTGGAGAGCAAACGGTGACGGCAGCATTCTATGCCCCCCAAATGAGCGTGGTGGTTGTGGCATTGAGTTACTTAAGTTGCAGCGCAACTTCAAAGCTAATTGGGTAGCCAAGCTGCTTAAGAATGCCGAGGACCTTACCAGCAGTTATGATTTCTCTGATGATGATTTTTCTAGGGGTTGCTCTTTGTGCAGTCCTAATGGTTCTGCTGAAAATGACAGAAATAATTCTGGAGTGCGGCAGGCAGCTTTTAGGGAGAACGGTAATGATAACTTTCTGTACTGCCCAAATGCTTTTGACTTGGGAGACGATGAAATTGAACACTTCCAGAGGCACTGGGTGAGAGGTGAGCCAGTGATAGTTAGGGATGCCCATGAAAAAACTTCTGGGCTTAGTTGGGAACCATTGGTCATGTGGAGGGCTCTTAGAGAAGAATGCAGAAAAAAGTTAAAGGAGGAAAGTCGAACTGTGAAGGCTATTGATTGCTTGGATTGGTGTGAGGTAACCCCTTTCTCTTCTTCTCTTTTCTTTTCTGTTTTTTTGTTCTTCTAAGGCATTGTGTACATTGTTTCATTTCACCTTTCTGACACTCAACATCTTCAATATTTTGATAATGGTCCTCATTAGGTTCTGTTTGCTTCAGTAAATGTTATCAGGGCATTATGTGATACAATAGACAACATTGTTGATATTTTTAACGTGTCTAGAGCTCCAGATTGCAACCCGAGTGCCATTTCCATCTATTGTATGTCTATTTATGACTTTCTCTGCATGTATGAATGTATAGTTTATTTCAGCTACCCTAGCATGTCAAGAGAGCTTCTTTGTCAAGAAGCTTGCAGGCGTTATATTATTTTCAATTCAAGTATTAGGTTTTCTGCTTATTAAAATGGGTTTATTACTAGGCCCACTAAGGCTTGCTAAGCCATTGTTTTGTTGGTTAAACATTATTAGGCATGACGTCAGTGTTGTTTATGTAGCCTTTTATTTGATTTACTCTCTCACTGAATTAAAAGGGTTCATTCAGAATTAAGTTATAATGGGGGACCAAGGAGTCCAAATAATATGCCTATAAGGATTCATTTTTGATATTCATGAGCATGCTGTTGAATGAACTCAGATAAAATTATCTATATGAGGATTTTGAACTGTTCTAGTTGGATAAGTGTCTATTTGCATGTGGCTGTTCCAGTCAAATTGGATTGGAGTAGTCCCATCAGGTCCATTTCGAGCAGAAGATAAAGTGAAAAAATTGCAGCCGCCACTTTTTAATGTATTCCTTTTCTGCTCAGGGCATTTTGGATGCACCAAGCACTGATTTATTTTCATTTGAAATATCTTTTCAAGATTTTGTACAGAGAAGTCAGTATTTAAGAACATTTCAGACAGGATTGTATTTCTCCCCTTTTCGTTGCCCTAAGTCAATCATCGATAGAATTGATAAATTGAGGAGAAACTTCATGTGGCAAGGCTGCTTTGAGGGGAAGAAATTCCCTTTGCTGAACTGGAGAGAGGTTTGTGGTTCTTCGCTATATAGAGCTTCTTTTATTTGGAAAGGAATCGCTAAAACAACTATGATCTTTGAAAGAGTTTCGCACTTCCTGGGGAATGGATTCAGAACTAAATTTTGGCTCCACCTTTGGTGTGGCAATCAGACTTTGGCTGAATCTTTCCCTGGTCTCTTTGCCATCTCTGCTGATAAGGATGTTTTAGTGAAGGACTGTTTCATTTATTCGGGGGAGGGGGGAGGTATCTGGCTCCCCCTGTAGGAATCTCTTAGATTTAGAGATTGAGGATCTTACAATCCTCCTTGCTTGTTTGCTGAATTTCCATCCTGTTGCTGCTGATGAAACTCATTGCATTGGAAAATCTCTGCGTCTGGAGCCTTTCCCATGCATTCGTTCTATAAATCCCTTGCAGTGGGTTCCTGCATATGGGCTTCTCATACAGCGCCTTTGTGGAAATATAGTGCCCCCCCGCTGGCTTTTGGTTAGTTGATGGGAAGAAGCCATGTCCTCACCGTTGACAACCTTCATAAACACGGAATGTGCATCCCTAGTGTTTGCATCCTGTGCCTCCAATCTGAAGAAACGGTCGATCATCTTTTCATCCATTGCCCCTTCTCTTCAGAAATTTGGTGGAGCATCTTGGGGTTTTCAGGGATTGCGTGGGTGATGCCCGAGTCAATGGAAGCTCTTATGTGTTAGTGGCACGTTGATTCTGGAGGCTTGGTGGGCAGAATAAAGTGGAGCGTTGTTTTTCTTGCGTTGTTGTGGGTGATTTGGTTGCTGACAGGAGTCTTTTCTCGGGTCCTTGTTTTGTTTAGGGACTGGGCTCCCTAAGTCTTTTCTTTCTGCTTTGTTGGGGTTCGCTATCGTTGGGACAATTCTTGTATAGTTGGGTTTCTCCTTCTTTTCGGTTTTCTTGTTCTTTTCTTTTCGTTTTTCCCCTTCCTTTTTCTGTGTTGCTTTCTTTCTTTGCTACAGTTTTGTTCCTTGTTTTGCTAATAAATTGCTCATCTTAAATTAAAAAAAACCACTTGAGCTCCCCTTCCCCCTTGACTCTATTAGATAACCAAGCATTGGACCTGCACCTAGTTTTACATCGTCTCTTGTATTCCTTACCTTCATGAATTGTTAGTTGCAATCAGTGTTTTAAATGTCGATGAGATCAGCCGATATATCCCACGATATATCTTATATCCCATTTGTGTGATACGAAACGCACAAGTAGTGGGATATATCCCACATGTTCGATCCGGTGAGCATTTTTTATTTTCGATTTTTTTTTTTCTTTCTTTCTTCTATTAATCATGTTAAATTAGTGTCAAATTGTTGCAAATCCATGATTTTTCGTGTTTTGCATGAAAAATGAAGGATTGGAAGCTTCGCTTTCGAAGTTTAGAAGACATGGGCCGAGTTGCGGAAAATTGAAAAAAAAATCCCAATTTCGTGCAAATCAGTGGCAGTCATTGTGTCCAAACATAAAATTAAACATGTATGTAACCTGATGTAGTGATTCTTCTTTTGCTTTTGAATGTATTGCTTGTGTTTCCACACGTAGTCTTACATTTATAAATTATACGAATAGACTTTGAATATACTTACATCAATTCAGTTAGACAACGCATATATATAAAGGCCCCATATAAAGAAAACCTATTATGTGCACTTGTTTTTTGTAATGTTTTGATTTATAAGTGTGTATTGATGTCTTTTTTAAGAATTGTTGAAGTTTCATTGAAAAAGTAGACCAATTTCCCAATGCTTCCCCATGTTTCCAGCAACAGCGACACATTATGTGATACAACCGACATATTGTTGAAGTGATAAAGTCCCTTGATATACATTGATACACCACACTCTGACAGCTTAATCTTTTAGAGTAAATGGTTGTTTGACATGGTATCAGAGCGAAAGGTCCTATGTTCAAATCTCGAGAGCAACAAATATGCCTCGCTAATATATTATTCTCCCACGGGGGGTTAAGAAAATCAGGTCCGGCCTAGGGATTGGGAAATGAAGCCCGGTCTATTTATGGTGTGAGTGTCCCTCCACCCTTGTCAGTATGTTCCCGTGCAGAGTTCCCACCCTGCATGTGCGGGGGGGTGTTGAAGTGATAAAGTCCCTTGATATACATTGATACACCACACTCCGACAGCTTAAGCTTTTAGAGTAAATGGTTGTTGAAGTGATAAAGTCCCTTGATATACATTGATACACCACACTCCGACAGCTTAAGCTTTTAGAGTAAATGGTTGTTGAAGTGATAAAGTCCCTTGATATACATTGATACACCACACTCCGACAGCTTAAGCTTTTAGAGTAAATGGTTGTTTGACATATATCCCATGTGATAACTGATACGTATCCATATCCCAAGGGTGCGATACGTAACACGATACCGATATTTTGGAACACTGGTTGTAATCTCTTCCATCCTTTTCTGAACTGTAAGTTTTGCAGCATACTCATATGCTATGATACTCAGATACTTCAAAAATACACAACATTTCCACATTTATTGTTTCTTTTACTTCAATTTTATTTATGGAATCTGTACTTATACTATCAATAGAGTAAATTATACTTCTATTCACATTGTTTATGATGTCAACACTACTTAAATAATCTGGATCTTCTTGGGAGTATTCGTTTTGAAGAACTGATCACCTACAAGCAGCTGTAATATGCTAAGAGCCTTTTTTTCTATGCCTACAGAATCTTTGTTTCCTCTTTTGCCTAAAAATATCAAATATTTTCAGGGAAAATGCTTGTAATAGAGGGTTGTAGGTTAAGTCATCTTACAGTGCTTTTAGGTGATCAGTCTTCTTTTTCTTTATGGGAGAACATAATATCGGACCACGCCGTGGGCACTGCTGCACTGATAAAAAAGAATTGATTAGCGAAGTCTTATTATTTGTCTTTTCTGATCTTCTGTTATTATTATCAAGTCAGCTTTGTCACATGCAGAACATCAGAAAATTTTGAACCATAATATTTGGAATTTCACTGAGTTCTTTCTTATCCTTTTCTTTGTTTTAGCCCAATGTCTCAGTTTGTTTAGTTAGATCTATATATATTCTTACAAACAATTCATCATTGTCTACACCTCACTGTTTTGCATCTACTTGTAGCAGTTGCAAGTTGCTCAAAAATCTTTTTAGGAAGCTCTTGACATATCTATATTGCTGTAGGTTGAGATTAGCATCCCACAATTCTTTAAAGGCTACTTGGAGGGTCGCATGCATATGAATGGTTGGCCAGAGATGTTGAAACTTAAGGACTGGCCTTCATCAAGTTTATTTGAAGAGTGTCTGCCAAGGCATGGTGCTGAATTCATTGCAGCGCTCCCATTTTATGATTATACCCATCCAAAATATGGTATTCTCAATCTTGCCACAAAGCTTCCTAAGGGTTGCTTGAAGCCTGACCTAGGACCCAAAACATACATTGCATATGGATCCTGCAAGGAACTTGGGAGAGGTGATTCAGTGACAAAACTGCATTGTGATATGTCTGATGTGGTACGTATATTTTCAATCCCGTAGACATATAACTTCATTTACTGTTGCACAACTCTCTCTCTCTCTCTCTCTCTCTCTCTCTCTCTCTCTCTCTCTCTGTTTTGTTTTGCTAAACTAATGTAGTTTGTGTATATCTTTAGTTTGCCTTTGTAGTCCACAATCACTTTTCATCTAGCACAATTTCACTTGTTCAATGGCTCCCCGTATTCCTTAAACTTGTCTACCTCATTCCTTGTTACTCATCGCTATTGGATTATATGCAGACATCCGTAGTTTTCCACCCATTGTCATGCTAGTGACATTGCTTACTATTTGGCAGCTATTTCACGACTGCTAGTGTTGGCTTTAGAGTAATGGGTGCTTGGATCAAACCATAATTCAAGAATCTAGTTGATTCATAGTCAATAGGTAGCCTGTTAATCACCTTTTGCAAGTGATAAGTGAACAGATGAAATTCCTATGATACATGTTTTTTCTATTAGAAAAATGTGAGTCTTATCATCATGAGGGTCTAGACTCTAAAGAAATGTTGTACAATTTTCCCTGAGATCTGTAAAATGGAGGGAAAAGGTCCAGCAGGTGTTGTTGGTATAATCCATTAGGGCGATGATGATGATGATGTCAGCCAGGAAGGATCTTTGAAGGTTATTTGCTTGCATGAGAGGGTGTTCTTAAGCCTTTGGGGATCTTTTCCTCTGTTGTAATTTTCTGTCAATTTCATTCTTAATAAAAGCCGCTTCATTAATTAAAAATTATTGCATAAGATGCAGATGCAACCCTTGAAAAAATCTGACCAAGTCACACCAAGGAATAAATGGTATCACAGTTAGCTGCTTGTTGCATTTACTGATGTCTGTACTAGCAAAACAGTATTAAAGGATAGGCAGCTCTTATTATTGAAAGTTAATCCTTGCAACACCTGATTTTTGAATTGACCATGTTACTCTGTTCTAACTTTTCTATGCTTCTCTATGTTACTCTCTGTGTAGATGTTGTAGCTAGTAATCAATTTTCAGTCAGGCTGCCAACTCATTTGATGAAAGAAACCTTCCTTCTCACCATATGCCTGGTCTTTCTAATTACTCCCTGTGTAGATGTTTTTTTTTTTTGAGAATTGACGCAGACGATCTTATTAAAAAGAGAGAAGGGAAAAAACAACAAGAGAGAGAGCACAGCTCTGTTGAGATAGCAGAACTGCTAAGCAGCTAGAAAATCGAAATTACAATTTGTTGGCTTAGACGAGAAAGAAGCCCATTCGACCACATAGTGAATCGCCCTAAGCGTGATGAGGACCGCTGATTTGGCTTTGTTGTTAAAGCATCGATCATTCCTTTCTACCCAAACAGCCCACCAAACCGCGAGAAGGGCCATCCGCCAGAGTGGAGTCCTGTGATTCCCACATCTAACCCCATGCCAGAAGAAGAGGAGACTGTCAGTTGAGCTTGGAAAGCAGCAAGGCACATTGAAGCAGTGAAGGAAAACCGACCAAATCTTGTGAGTGAAAGGACAGTGAATGAAAAGATGATTAACCGTCTCTTCATTGGCCATGCAACAGATGCAAATGTTGGTTATATTCATGCCCCGTTTCCGCATATTATCGATAGTGAGGACCCTTTGATTTCCAACCAACCAGCCGAAGACCTCGATTTTTGGAGGGACCGAGTAATACCAGCCACGGTACTGCATAAGACCAGTAGGAGGAGGAAAATCAACAGTCAGGAGGCCGTAAAGAGACTTAACTGAGAATCTGCCCTGATTGTCCGGGCGCCAAGATAATCTGTCGGACACATTGGGATTAAGTGTTAAGCTGTAGATGCGGTTAAGGAGGGCTGCATATTCATCAATCTCCCTTTTCCTAAGGTTCCTTCTACATTCGATGTTCCAAACAGAGTTCCCGTCTTCGGATGATAGGCAGTCAGCAACCGTGCTGAGGGGGTCTTTAGCAATGCGGAAGATGTTTGGGAAAGTTGAGCTGAGCGTATCTATCCGCGCCCATGGATCCAGCCAAAAGCAAGTTCGGGTGCCGTTGCCCGTTACCATGGAAATACCTCTGAGGACTTCCGGCTTGGCGGAGAGGATGTCCCTCCATATAATAGACATTTTGCGCTTGCAACTGCTATTAGTCCACCATCCCGCATCGGATCTACCATATTTGCTCTTTATCAAGTTGTTCCATAGGGCCCCGTCTTCATTCCCGAGACGCCATAACCATTTTCCCAGAAGAGCGTGGTTCATAAGCTTTAGGTCCTTGATGCCTACCCCTCCGTCTTGCTTCAGACAGCAGACAGCCTTCCAATTGATCAGGTTAAATTTTTCCTTATCTGATTTTCCTTGCCAGAGAAAGTCTCTTCTTAACTTATCCAGAACCTTCACGACCGACGCTGGGCACTTGAATAGCAACATCTAGTATATCAAAAGATTAGACAGTGCTGAGTTTATAAGGGTTAGCTGGCCTCCCAGAGATAGGTACCTACACTTCCAAGTGGTGAGGTAGGACCTGACCCTATCGATGATCCTATCCCAAGACTTCTTTGGAGGCTTCTCGATACACAGAGGAAGACCCACAAAAGCGGTAGGGAAGGAATTAGACGCGCAACAGAAAAAGTCAGTATGAGCCTGGAGTTTAGCTTCCTCCATGTTCACCCCCAGCATAGTGGACTTGAACATATTGACTCGGAGACCCGAAACTGCTTCAAAGCAGTGAATGATAGTGCGTAAATTGCTGACTTTGGCTTGATCGGCATCACTGAAGAGGAGAATGTCGTCGGCGAATTGAATGTGAGATATTGGAGTGGGCATCCCTTGCACATTAAAGCCACTGGTAAGGCCTTCTTCCTGGCCTCTAAGAAGCATATGAGACAAGGCCTCACCCACTACCAGGAATAGAAAAGGGGAGAGTGGGTCGCCTTGCCGCAGACCCCTAAAGCTTTGGAAAAACCCTTTGGGAGAACCATTGACGAGAACGGAAAAAGCAGCCGAGCCCATGCATTCTCTAATCCAATTACACCACCTCCTGCCGAAACCCATCCTACAAAGCATATACACGAGAAAATCCCATTCGACATGGTCGTACGCCTTTTGAATGTCAAGTTTGTAGATGAGGCCCTTGCGTTTGGATATGAATCTGGAATGAAGAGCTTCATTGGCAATGAGGGCACAGTCCGTTATCTGACAACCAGGGATAAAGGCACTTTGATGATGGGAGATAACCGCCCCTATGACCCCGATCAAGCGAGAAGCCGGAACCTTAGCTAGGATCTTGTATGGGCCCCCGATCAGACTTATTAGTCTGTACTTAGACAACGAATGCGCTCCCTGGCATTTGGGAATGAGAGCAATGAAAGATGCCCCGATCCCTCTGGACAATTTTCCTCTCGTGTAGAATTCAGAAAAAAATTCAATTACATCGCCTTTGATTAACTCCCAGAAGCGTTGGAAAAACGCAATTGGGAACCCATCGGGACCAAGGGCCCTGTCCCCCTCTAGATCATCGATGGCCTTCTTCACTTCTATGGTAGGGAAGGGTGCTTCTAGAGTGGCTGCTGCTGCTTCAGAAATTTTGTCAAAAGGAAGATTATCGAGGGTAGGTCTGTTCCACCCACCCTTCTTTCCTCCAAAGGTCCTTGTAGAACCGAACGATTTCTTCCGAGATATGGTCCCGGTCGTTTGTGTGAGTGCCCTCTATCATTAGACTACTTATTGCATTCGTTCTACCTCTTTCGCTAGCCATTCGATGAAAAAACTGAGTGTTTTTATTACCCTCGCGGATCCATTTGCACCTGGATTTCTGACACCAAGAAATTTCTTCCTCTTTAAGCCTAGAGGCGAGGGACTGGGTCAGCTGAATTCTCATGAGAAAAGACTGGGGGGGATTCTGACCTGCCTCTGGATCCCGATCAATCTTCTTAAGCTCAGCCATGATGCCCACTAGCTCGGCCTCACGTTTATTCGCCTCTGCCTCCTTCCAGTCATTTAGTTTACCTTTCAGCATACACAACTTACTGCATAACTTGAAACTCGCAAAACTGGAACACGAGAACCCAACCCACCATTCTTCGACCATCTGATTAAATCCTTCTATCTGAAACCATGCTACGTCGAATTTAAAAGGATCGGGGCCCCAATTTCAATCATCGATTGCCAGCAGGATCGGGGTGTGGTCAGACGTAGTTCTGGGGAGAGCTGATTGCGCTACTTGGGGGAAGTGATCAAGCCATTTGGGCGAGATCAGGAACCGGTCGATCTTGGTTAAAATGGGGGTCGCCTTGTCATTAGTCTAGGTGAATTTTGCTCCCAACAGAGGAAGGTCAACCAGAGCTTCGTCTTTTATTCATTGAGAGAAATGGCGCATGCCCATCATGACTCTGTCGCCCCTGGATTTTTCTTCAACCCTCCGGGTGATGTTGAAGTAGCCCCTTATGCACCAAGGGCCATCGAACTTGTCTCTGGCTCAACTCCTTCCAGCACTCCTCCCTTTGAGAATCCTGGTTTGGACCATAAACAGAGGAGATAAGGCATGTAAAATCAGATGAATTATTTTTAAGGATTACCGAAAGAGAGTGAGATCCACTCCAACTGTTGATCAGGTTCGCCACAAGGATCCCGCCTGAGGAGCCGTCTGCATCCCGGGTGACCCACTGCGTCTTAGAGCAATTCCAGATAGATCCCAACAATCTCTCACTGAAATGCTGGACTTTAGTTTCTTGTAAGCATATCATGTTTGGTTTACTCCTGCCCCAGGTGTCCCTTATGAATCTCCGTTTACGTCTGGACTCTACTCTAATATTCCAGGATAGGACTTTCATTTGGGAACCGAGCAGCCCCGAAGTGAGATGGCCCAAGAGGAAGTGGTAGTATGATTGGGGTTAGGGGAGCATATGATCAGACTCTGAAACTCCCTGTTGCTGTTCGATCTGGCTGGAGCTTTCCTCGGGGACCTGCTCTGATCTAGCGGGCTGCCGCTCTCCTCGATGCAGTGGAAGAGAGAGTCTTCTGGATGATCCCCGAAAGGCACTCCGATAGCTCGTTCGACTTGACCCACCGCGTCTCGAATCAATTTCTTTTTTTGGATGGTACGGATCAACTTGGCTCTCTCCTCCTCAGGTCCTTTCAAGAGAAGGATGTCGTGGGGGTTCTCCACCCTGCTACAATCTTCCCTAATTTGAAGGGTTCTGCCTCCAGAACGACCCCATCGCTGTCTTCCCGAAACATCTCAATCAGGGCTTGCCTTGGAAAGAGGTCTAAGGCTGCCTTAGGCAAAGGAGAAGCAACAGAGGATGGGGATGCGTGATCAAAGCTCCAAGCCAATGACTCTGCGTTCGGCCCTGAAAGAGTTTCTCCACTGCGAGGGGTGGGTATCTCCCCAAAAGACGAGGGTCGCTGGAGAATAACATGAGTTGAGGTCTTTGGACTGCTCGGATCATTGCTGGAGAGTAATGGAGATCGTAGCTGCATCCAATTATGGGCACGTGGAGGTTGGGCTTGAGGCGAGTGGGTCGGATCGTCCGAATTAGGACCATGAGGCTTGGCGGGGGCTTCTGTTGCTGAGGCTGGGATGGAAAGCTCACTAACGAGGTCAAAAAGGCGACCGAGGCTGCCATCTGTTGCTTCGGGAGGAGGGTTAGGATACACGTCTCGATCGGAGATCTCATACCGACGAACGGGACACGCGTCCAGCATGGACAGTACCCGCTTGGAGGAAGCAGCAAAGTGGGGGGGACGTGTCGCTAATCAATAATCGCCATGGGGTTGCAGCGCATGCATCTGCACGGATGGTAGACGCGTGTCGTCAAGTTGAAAAGGGATAAGACGCATGTCGTGCACGTCTTACTTTGTCTGACGAAAACTCTACTCTGGCCGTTCATCTCAAGACTCGTAGCAGTGGTCGGATCTGGTGCTCTGTGGGATACCAGATGGGCTACTCATTCGCCTGATATCGGTGCTCCGTGGGGCACCTGTTCGGGAACTCCTTCCATCGAGCCAGAATGAGTTTGGACATGCCCCGAAGCTGCGGGTGGTGGCACAGGCTACTTGAATCTCTAGATATCGCCCCAGCAAGGGATAGGAGTAGACAGATCTTCCCTTTGGATTGGGAGTAGGAAATCTCTACCCGTAACCCTGACTTGAATGTGAGGGGATAGAGGGTCACCCTTCTTCCTCCAGATTCTGGCCCTAATGGCGCCCATTTCATCACCTCTAAGAGTTTTGACATCTATTTCGAACAAGGTGCCAATGCGCGAGGCTGCCATATTAAAAAATTATGTGTGCCAAAGTTCCAGGGGAACAGACTAGATCAAAATCCAGGTCTCTTCCATCCCGAAGCATGAAAATTCTTCTCACTTCATTATCATAGTGATTGGACCATTTTTGTGGATGTTTCCCGCATGATAAGCATATCCAGATTGATTTCAGGGCTGACGTCAATCCACAATTCATTGAAACTGATGGGCTTGATATGGAATAGAGCTAGCGGATAACGACAACACTCATCTATCCAGTTCCTCACAGCTTCGATAGTAGCCCCAGGTTCCGTAATCGCCACGAATGACCTCCGGAGGAAACTACTATAAGTGGCCATAGTTTCTTCATTAATGGATACCCAAGGTTCTACTGGAGTTGGGTTGGTTGCGACTTTGTATCCTTTCTGGGTTTGCTTTTCTAGATCTGGGGATATATCCTCTGAGGTTTTCTTCTACGACTGTTGAGGCGAGGGAGCTGTAGAGGAGTTTATAAGTGCTTCTTTAAAAGATAGACCCTGCTTATGGGGAGCAGGAACAGAGGATATGAAAGGAGAGGCCCGCTTCACGATTGGAGTTCCAGCAGGGCTGGACTGAGATCCTCGGTCAGGTCCGAATCGAGCCCTTTGTACCAGCATCTTCTTTCCATCGAAGCTTACACCATGAAGCATATCTACAGCTCTAGCCAACTCTGCTTCACTGCTCATTCGAACGAGCGCAAATCCTGGATAACGACCAGTCTCTCTGTGTCTGGGCATCACAACGTCCATGACGGCTCCAGTCCCGCCCTGCCCGAAAACTCTCTCGAGATTAAGGGGAAACCATCCGAGAGGGTAACCTCTTACAAATATGGTAGGGTAGGAATCGTATTTCCTTCTACTATTGCCTTCTTGAGATCGTTTACGACTCCTGGAATGAATCTGTATCCACTCCCCTTCTTCTTCACCGATCGCAATGACTCCTGAATCATCTGCTCTTGTCTTTCAATTCTCCCTGTCGTAGTCCTTCCCCCTGCTGCCTTCAACGTCGCTACCACTTGATACTTCCCCTTCTCTAATGTCGTCGTTGCCTTTAGATACGTCGCCTTCTCTCATGTCACCTTCAGATCCGTCTGCTTGCCAAAGTACAGAATTTCCAATAAAAGATCCGAAGTGAATGACTTCTTGACTCGTTGTACCTATCTCAAATGCTTGGTCCTTGTTGTGGTTAGGTGGTTTTTTTTTGGGGAGAAATTTGTCACAGTTTATTTGGTATGTTACAAAGGGAGATTTTGGGATGTTAGGTGTCTTTTAAAGATTCAGATAGCTTAGATGGATGGTTCAGATAGCCTTGGAACTTTGTGGTTTTGATTCTTCCCTATTATGAGTATTAATATTGTGGATGAGGGAGCAGCTATTGGTTTTGGTTGTCTGAGAGAAATTCTGAGGCCTTTGCCTTTGTTTATGGGTGTTCAATCATGGAATCATGAATTCATGATTGTGGAAGCTCACATTTTAATGTTTCTGGATTTGTGGCAACTTGCATCTTGAGTGTGGGTCCTAGTTGTTTGGTGAACTGTTGAAACTTTTCCTGTTTTTTTGCACCTCTCTTGCAATTATGTGCAGCCTGTCCCTGTTGAGTTTCTATTGATGGAAGAATTTGAATCTATGGGTCCTTGTTGATCCGACAGTTGGTCTTTGCGACCAACAGTTGGATTTGCATTAAATCTTGGGGGATCTTTTGACCACGGTTGACCATCAATATCCTACAGCCGGATGTGCACCACCTCTGCTGGAAGGGACTAGCCTGATTCTCATTTTTGTTGATGATCATTCAAGACTTAAAAACTGCCAGATTTTTTCAGTGATCATAGACTTCAAAATGTTCTATCTGCTAGGTTTCTTGGATGATTGTCAAGGACTCCAACATTTTCTTGTTTGCCAGATTTGACTGTTGTTGAAGTCAACTGAAATGCTTTGCATATTTTTTTCCTAACCCTCCTGATATCTAACTGTATATCACTACCATTGAGCACGCACGTGTTTCTTTCGCCTCATATCTTCACAAGTTGCTCCTCATGCTGTTCCTGCTGCTACTTTGACTAGAGGACATCAGCAATGTTACCGTACTTTTGTGTGTTTTTATTGTAGGTAAATGTTCTGACACACACAACCGAGGTGAAACTTGCTTCGTGGCAACGTGATTGCCTAAGAAAATTGCAGAAGAAACACAAAGATGAGGACTTGAGAGAACTTTATGGTGGTACAAACAAGGTTTTGAGTGATGCACTAAAAAAAGAGATAAATGGACCAGATGAACAGCTTAAGATTGCGGTACCTCAACCTATACAATGTAGTTACATATCTGAGGGTGTTTCTCCATTGCCAGAAGAGATAAAAATAAATCGAGAGAAAATGAAATTTGAGGAAACAGAATTTGTCTCTTTCAAACATGGTACCAAATTTGGAAAGAGTTCACAGATTCTAGAGTCACTGGATCTTGAAACAACGAGTCCAGATGAACGTACTAAAAGTACTGTATGTCTAAAATCCAGAGATGTAGTTGAAGAGCCTTTGCTGTCGACAGAATTTAAGGATGCAGTGCGAGAGGAACAAGACAACCAACAATTTGCATCAGAACACCCTGGTTCTCCAAAATGTAAATGTATTGTTGGTGTGGGCACATCATTGCTAGAAGAGCCGAATATGACTGCACAGGTTCTTGATGATCAACAAGAAACAGCCAGTCCAGATGAACATGCTAAAAATTCTGTATGTCTAAAATCTGTAGGCATACTCGAGGAGCCTTTGCCATTATCAGAATGTATGCATGCAGGGAAAGGGGACCAAGATGAACACAAACTCGGATCGGAACATAGTGGTTCTCCAAAATCTAAATGTACTGTTGGTATTGGCACACCGTTGCTTGAAAAGATGACTTTGGCTCCACTGATTCACGAGAATCAACTAGAAACAGCCAGTCCAGATGAACATGCTAAAAGTTCTGTGTGTCTAAAATCTGAAGACATAGTCGAAGAGCCTTTGCTGCCGACAGAATTTATGCATGCAGGGACAGAGGAACAAGACAAACAACAACTTGTGTCAGAACACCCTAGTTCACCAAAATGTGAATGTATTGTTGGTGTGGGCACATCATTGCTGGAAGAGATGAATATGACTGCACAGATTCTTGATGAGCAACAAGAAACAGCCAGTCCAGAAGAACGTGCTAAAAATTCTGTATGTCTTAAATCTGAAGACCTAGTCGAGGAGCCTTTGCCATCGCCAGAATGTATGCATGCAGGGAAAGAGGATCAAGATAAAGACCAACTTGCATTGAAACACCCTGGTTGTTCAAATTGTAAATGTATTGTTGGTATTGGCACACCGTTGCTAGAAGAGATGAATATGACTTCACCGATTTATGATGGTCAACTAGAAACAGCCAGTCCTGATGAACATGCTAAAAGTTCTGTACGTCTAAAATTCGAAGACATAGTTGAAGAGCCTTTGCTGTCAACAGAATTTATGCACGCAGGGATAGAGGAACAAGACAAACAACCACTTGCGTTGGAGCACTCTGGTTCTCCAAAATGTGAATGTATTGTTGGTGTGGGCACATCGTTGCTGGAAGAGACAAATACGACTGCACAGATTCTTGATGAGCAACAAGAAACAGCCAGTCCAAAAGAACATGCTAAAAATTCTGTATGTCTTAAATCTGAAGACCTAGTCGAGGAGCCTTTGCCATCACCAGAATGTATGCATGCAGGGAAAGAGGATCAAGATAAACACCAACTTGCATTTGAACACCCTGGTTGTCCAAAATGTAAATGTATTGTTGGTATTGGCACACCGTTGCTAGAAGAGATGAATATAACTACACCGATTCATGATGGTCAACTAGAAACAGCCAGTCCTGATGAACATGCTAAAACTTCTGTATGTCTAAAATTTGAAGACATAGTTGAAGAGCCTTTGCCGTCAACAAAATTTATGCATGCAGGGACAGAGGAACAAGACAAACAACAACTTGCGTCGGAGCACCCTGGTTCTCCAAAATGTGAATGTATTGTTGGTGTGGGCACATCGTTGCTGGAAGAGACGAATACAACTGCACAGGTTCTTGATGATCAACTAGAAACAGCCAGTCCAGAAGAACATGCTAAACATTCTGTATTTCTAAAATCTGAAGACATAGTGGAGGAGCCTTTGCCATCACCAGAATTTATGCATGCAGGGAAAGAGGACCAAGATAAACACCAACTTGCATCGGAACACCCTGGTTGTCCAAAATGTAAATGTATTGTTGGTATCGGTACACCATTGCTAGAAGAGATGAATATGACTACACTGATTCTTGATGATCAACTAGAAACAGCCAGTTCAGACGAGCATGCTAAAAGTTTTGTATGTCTAAAATCCGAAGACATGGTTGAAGAGCCTTTGCCATCAGCAGAATTTATGCACGCAGGGACAGAGGAACAAGACACACAACAACTTGCATCGGAGCACCCTTGTTCTCCAAAATGTGAATGTATTGTTGGTGTGGGCACATCATTGCTAGAAGAAATGAATACGACTGCACAGGTTCTTGATGATCAACAAGAAACAACCAATCCAGACGAACATGCAAAAAGAGTATTCCTAAAATCTGAAGACATGGTCGAGGAGCCTTTGCCATCACCAGAATTTATGCATGCAGGGACAAAGGACCAAGATAAGCACCAACTTACATCGGAACACCCTGCTTCTCCAAAATGTAAATGTATTGTTGGTATCGGCACACCATTGCTAGAAGAGATGAATATGACTACACTGATTCGCAATGATCAATTGCATGAGAGGAACTCCTCATTGCTGGAAAAAATGGATATTGAGGTGGAGCAACCTGATAAACATCAAATTGAGGTGAATGAAAAATCTTTGATTTGCAAGGAGGTTGTGAGGAATGATTCTTTGCCAGAAAGCCAGGATCTCAAGATCAATATGTTGGATAGGAACTCCCAGTTGCTGGAGAAAATGGATATTGTGGTGGAGCAACTTGATAAACATCAAATTGAGGTGAATGAAAGCTATTTGATTTGTGAGGTTGCCAGGAATGATTATTTGCCAGAAAGCCGGGATCTCGAGATTGGTACGTTAGATAGAGAACATTATGAGGTGAAACGAGTTGATTCTATTGAATGCTGTAACATTGTCAACAGGAAGTTGCCATTGCAAGAAGACCTGGATCTCAAGGTGGAGAAATTACATACACAGAATTGTATGGTTGGTGGTGGAGTTGATGAACGCGTATGCATTGTCGAGAGGAGTTCATCTTTGCCTGAGTTCATGAATTGGGAAACGAAAGCACAAGATGGAGAGAAATTAGAGATTAATGAATCTAACTTTTCTGGAAACCATGATATTGCTCACAGGAACTCATCATCAGATGAGGTGTATTCATGTTCCGATGCTCCTGCCATTTTAAAAAGATATTGTCCCAGCGGACTTGACACTAAGTATGAAGCAACAGCAGATAGCAGATCATGCAATCCAGAAGATGTTTCTGCTGCTACTGAAACACCAGAAAAGAACCCTGCCAGTGCAAAGGGTGCTTTGCAAAATTCTTTTCTAAGGGGGAAAGGATCTACTGTTACTGGTTCACTGGGGTCAGATTCAAAGGTTGTTCATGGAGGTGCTGTTTGGGATATTTTTCGGAGGCAGGATGTGCCAAAATTAGTTGACTACTTGCAAAATCATTGGAAAGAATTTCGTCATAACAGCAGTCTTCCTGTCAACTCTGTGAGTAACCTCGTGTGTCATTTTTTCAGTATTTATTGAGATAGAAGATCTATTTTTAGTCTTATTAAGATTGCTGCAGGTTATTCATCCTATTCATGATCAGACCCTTTTCTTGAATGAAAGACATAAGAAGCAGTTAAAAGAGGAGTACAGTAAGTGATTGTCTTATTTTCACCTAAGGGCCTGTTTGGATAGTGGGAAAAGGGAGAAAAAAAAAAGAAAAAAGGAAAAAACTGTAATGATTTCCCAATGATGATTTTCCAAGATTTCCATGAGACAGATTCCCATGGATTCCATCTCGGGGGGCTTGTTTGGATGGGAAGTGGAAATCTGATAAAGCTCTCACACTGGTTACCTCATATCTTGTGCTTGAGAATTTGACTGTGGGTAATGATCATTTTTTCTTATTTGTTATCGAAGCTTTGTGAAATATCCCATCATGGGAAATGTCATCCATTTTCTCTTCTTTCTGTTTTCCATTATCCAAACGGACCCAAAGTTTGGCTTGTAAATTTGCAGAATTTTATGGTTGATGTTATTTAGTAAATTATTGTTCATGCAGATGTTGAACCTTGGACATTTGAGCAATACCTTGGTGAGGCAGTTTTTATTCCAGCAGGATGTCCTCATCAAGTGAGAAATAGACAGGTTATACTCATAACTTGTAATGAGCCCAGATTCTCAGTAGTTATTGTTGATTCTTGTGGTTAGCAGGATAAAAGTTAATCATTTCATTTTCTTTGCTGAGATTGTTGGCTTTTCTATAACAATAACTAGCCATTTGAGATTTAAAAGGTTACTTCCCTACTAGATCCTTAGTTTTACTAACGGTAAGTGTTTCTCCCTTTGGTCGAATTGTCGGAGTGTGGGGAGGCGCTGGTTCTGATGCTCGACAACCAGAAAGGTGAAGAGATGTAGGATATTATCCCCATTCAAGCAACCCGCAGACCTGCAGAGAAGATGCTGTTGTCCCTCCCCAACGACCCAGGGCCATTGGAGGATCACAAGTCGAGGAGAAGGAAAGGTCTATTATGAGTCCAAAGGTCTGAAATGGGTAAAGGAGGCGCTTGCTGAGGTTGGTAGCCAGTGGTTTGGACAAGGATGTCATTGCCTTTCTCCAATTTGTCAAAAAAGAAAGGCAATCAGAATGATCATGTTGCTTCTCTTAAGTAGGCCTGAAAATATCCCAAGGGGTGGAGAGATTTGCTCAGGTTGGAATCCTCGATCAATTACGACTGAAGGGTAGTTGGACAAAGAAGGGTAGAGGGTTAAGGTAGGTTTCCCAATGAAGGTTGGGTCCAGGCATTCCAAGATAAAGATATGTACATAAAAGCGAAGGTGTAGGTGATAGCGACATAACATTGACTGTGGTGTGGATTCAATTTGGGGAATCAGGAGCAAAGACCGGGTTTCTTTAGATGCTTTGGGTGTTGTGGGGGGCATCATAATGGCTTGGAACTCTAAGAACTGGACTAGAGAAGATGGCGTGAATCGTTCTCGGTCTCGATCATTCTGGAGGTGACGGCCTTTGGGTTTCAGATCACTGCTCTATGTTGTGAATTGCCCTTACCAGGTGGAGCTCAGGCCAACTATGTGGGAAGGAAAACACAAATTCCAAGTTAAAGAGATGTGCGGAAAAGTGAAGGCGCAGGTGATAGCGCTGCAAGTGTTAAAGCTCCAATCTGTGGACCGTTAGGTGCTGGATTCAATTTGGGGAATCAGGAGCAAAGATTGGGTTGCTTTAGATGCTTTAGGTGCTGCGGGGGGCATCATAATGGCTTGGAGTTCTGAGATCTGGACTAGAGAATGGTGTGGATCATTCTTGGTCTCGATCATTCTGAAGGTGGCAGCTTTGAGTTTTAGGTCACTGCTCTCTGTTGTGCATGGCCCTTACCAGGAGGAGCTCAGGCTGACTGTGGGGAGGAGCTGACTTCTATTCGGGGAGCCGTTGGAGTCTGTTGTGGTGTATGGGTGGCAATGTCAACATTAAAGAAATCTCGGAATGGGTTGCTTGCAATGAACTGGTGGACCTGCCAGTGGGGGGAACCTAGTTCACCTGGACTAACAGTCAAGATAATGCCATCCTCTCATATATGGACAAATTCCGTGTCCTTATATTGGATGGAGATCTTCCCGCTAGTTTATCTTTGGGGCTTGTCTAGACCTGTTTCTGACCATCGCCCCATTTTACTGGAGGTGGAGGAAAATTGGGGTCCAAGCACATTAGGTTTGAGGGTGGATGCTTTTCTGAATCTTGTGAATGAATGGTGGCTATCTTTCCAATTACAAGGCTATGCTAGCATCATTTTAAGTCAAAAATTGAAGCTGTTAAAAGGCAAGTTAAATCAATGGAAACAGGAGTTTCTTGGAAAAGCGTGGCCGAAACTGAAGAGGAAATTCAAGGGAATTTTTATTTGAGGTTGAAAAGTCTCCGCGACTCACACTGTCGCTGGATTCCTCTAATCATCTTAAAGAGGAAGAAATCAAATGGGGCTAATGCTAGAGGTTGTGTGGCTAAAGGAAGGGGACCAAAACACCAGATTTTTCCATAACATTGCAAGTGCAAAGGCAAAAAAACAATAACAAAAGGATAATTAGCATAGTTGAAAATGGCTAAATAATTAAAGGGAAGGAGTAGCTTAGCGATGTCGTTGTGAGGTTCTTTAGGAATCTCCTGTCCTCTGAAGAGTGCACAGTGCACTCGCCCACAGCTAGACAACCTGCCCCTTAATTAAATTACTTGTGGAATCGGTGATGCTTGAGAAATTGATCATCGAAGAGAGAATCAAAGTAGCCATGGACTCTGTGTTGTAGGATGATGAAAACTACCCTAGGATGCAAGATGAGAGATCAATTACACATTAATTTCAGCACTCAACATGTAAAATCAAACATATCCGCAATTAGATTTGGAAATTCAGATTTATAATATGAAGGTCCTAGGTTATCACATACGCAGTGCATGTAAATATAAAATAATTCGAGAGTGGCTCGCTTGGAAGTAGAGACTTCCAATTTAGCGTGGGTAGTGCAACAACCACGTGGATAGACAATGATGCAAGCAAAATTCTGACTTGGGGGAAAGTTTCACAAAAAATTCACATTTTCATTAGGGTTTTGGATTTAGGGATGGAGGTTTGGGGAATTGGGTTTTTAGGGATTTAAAAGATCTAGGGATTACGTAGGTTTGGATGAAAATCAAAGAAGGAAAACACCAAATGAGGGCCCACACGTGCCTGCCTGTACGGACGCATGTGCATGTAGGTCCTCTCACGGATAGGTAAGAAGAAAGAGAGAGGGGGGGTGGATTGGGTAATGTTTTGATGGGTTGCGAAGGTTGTAAAGAAAGGGAAAGGAGGAAAACAAGAGAAAAAGAATACCTTGTTGGAAAAGAGAAAGAGGAAGAATGCACCTTAGGAAAGCTACCATAAAAAAAAGCCTCTACCCTTCCACAATTCAATTGGAATGAAGAATTTCTCACAAACCCTAAAAAAACAAGGAGAAAATTTTCCTTCACACGAGAGGTTTTTTTTTTTCCTTCTCAACTTCTCCACTAGGGTTGGACGTTCACCCCCCTTGCTTTTATGATGAAATATCAACATAATTACAATTATGTCACTCACTTAATTGAAATGGCCTAAAGAAACGAAAACACTTATTATCAATCTCAACTATCAAATAAATCTTAAAAATAACAAAAAATATAAAGGAAGCAAGATCAAGGTCGAAGGGGCCCAGTTTGAAAGATATGGCAGCTCGATGGCCTGATCGACAAAATCCAACGGTCGGATTGACACGAAAAAAAAAATATCTATGACTAAGATGTCCTAAGCATCCCACATGCATCATTCCAAAATGGGTTCCTGATGCATGTCCAATGTATGTGGGGTCTTAAAAATGGCCTGGCGTGCCCCATCTGGAACTTGTTTCCCATTCACAAAGAGAGCTGCGCCAATATAGGTGGTTGCCACCGTCTCTGGTACACCCGAGTAGGTCTTCTGTTCCCCATTACTTTGGACCGAGATAAAGCGCCAGGACCGGACAACTTTTCTTTAGCATTTTTTTAGACTTCTTAGAATGTCACGAAAATGGATGTCGTCAATTTTATCACCGAGTTCTTCGAGAGGAGGCGACTATCATTGGAGTTGGGGGCATCATTCATTGCCCACATTTCGAAAAATAGGAAAGAGCAGAAAACTTGAAGGCTTTAGGCCCATAAGCCTAGTTGGAAGCCTCGACAAAATTTTGACTGAGGTTCTAGCCACTAAATTCAGGGCCTCTCTAATGAACGTTATATCTGAAAATCAAGGTGCTTTCGTGGTAAATAGACAAATATTGGACAACACTCTCATGGTCCATGAGTGTATCGGTTTAAGAGACAAGAAAAAAAAGGTGTGGTTTGCAAATTGGATAAAGAAAGGCTTATGATCATGTTGATTAGAGATTCCTAGATTACATGCTATGCAGGACAGGGTTTGCGAGGAAATGGTGACAGTGGATGCAAGAATGTGTTTGGGCAGCATCCTTCTCTATGTTAGTCACCAAATCTCCTAAAGACTTTTTCAAAGCCTCATAGGGTCTTAGGTTGGGTGATCCTCTATCCCTGTTCTTATTTTTTGTGGTAGTTGATGCTCTCAATAAGATGCTAGATAAAGGGCAAGAGTTGGGCCTAATCCATGGTTTCAAGGTGACAAATGTGGGTGCTCAAATTTCTCACTTTCAATTTATAGATGACACATTCTATTTTGTGACATGAAAGTAGAAGCGGTGGATAATTTGCAAAACATTGTATGGTGCTTCGAAGAGGTCTTAGACTTGAAGGTGAATTCTTATAAGTGCGAGCTGCTAGGTATCTACATGACTAGGGAGGAGACGTTGACCTTGGTTGAAGTGGAGGATCCTTTCCATCCACATACCTTGGCCTCCCTTTGTGTATTGGAAAACCAACTAAACATCTAGGGGTTAAGGTGATTAAAAGGGTGGAGAAAAAGCCTTCAAGATGGAAGTGTCACCACTTATCCTTGGGAGGAAGAATCAAACTTGTTAAAGCTGCGGTCTCCAACATGCCCATTTACTCCGTGTCTCTCTTTTGTTGTTTGAAGTCGGTTTCCAATGATTAAAGAGACTACAATGGGACTTTTCATGGAATGGTGCGGAGGCAAAACATAAATTCCACCTTTTGAATTGGGAAAAAGTTTGGAAGCCTTTTCCAAAAGGGGGGTTAGGTATAAAAGGTCTCGATGAAATGAATTTGGCCCTTTAGAAAAATGGGTGTGGATGTTTAGAACATAAGAAGGTAGACTTTGGAGGAAGACGATCGCTAGCAAGTACGAACTGTAAGGGTGGAGCAAGGAATATTCTCTTTATCGTGCATCGGGCTTGTGGAAAGTGGCCTCCATGGTGAGGCTGGAAGTTAAGGAGTTTTATTCTAGCCAGGCGATGAAAATCGCGTTCGGTTCTGGGAGGACGCTTGGCGTGGCGGCAAACAGCTCTTGGAAGTGTTTCTGTGCTTAGCTTGCCTATCTTCGGCTCAGAATATTATAGTAGCTCGATTTTATTATGTATGAGGTGATGTGGCGGTGTGGACCCCTCTTTGTCAAAGGGCTCTTATGGATGAGGAAACAAATGATCTCATTAAGATTTTGGATCCTCTTGAAGAGATTTCCTCTTTTTATGGGGACTAAAGATTCGTTGATTTGGCATGTTGAAAAGTGAGGCTGGTTCTCAGTCCGATCTTTCTTCAAGCTTCTAAGGCAGCTGAATCCGTCCGCTCCAAAAGTTCACTCCCATCACTTCCGGTTCAATGGAGCTCCTCTGAAGGTCGTGGCTTTTGTTTGGTTAGCAGGAAGGAAAAGGGTGCTAACCATTGGCAATCTTAAAAGGAGTTCTATGGTGCTCATCAATGTTTGTGCGATGTGTATGCCAAATGCATAATCGATAGACCATCTTTTCATCCATTGCGAGTTCTATAAGGTGTGGGCTTGCTTTCTTGGCCTCTTCAACATTGCCTAGGCTATGCCGGAATCCACCGTTGACCTCGTCCTTGCTTGGCACAAAGGAGGAATAGGGAAAGAGGGGAAGATGGTGTGGAACTTAACTCTCATGGCAATGATTTAGGTGAGTTGGGAGGAGAGGAACAATCGTTGCTTTTGCAATGGAAGTGTTCCCGTGGATGTAATCATTAGGAAATTAAAGTTAGATATCATTAGTTAGGTTTCTGGTCTAAAGGATGTGATCGTTTGTATCTTGTTACTGTTGCTTGGGTTGTAATTCCTGCCTTAGCGGCTTGCTTGGGTGGTCGTTTCTTTTTAATAAAGTTTTGTTCTCTTAAAAGAAAAAAATAAAATAAAATGGCAAGATGAGATCTGCTAATCACATTTAGTATAGAGTCTCTATGATTGTCATCATGTCACATGGGGAGTGTTAAGTTATTGACCACTATTAGGTGGAAAGTATTTACCTCTTGTTATTCCTTTGTTGTGTTGCTGGTCTTATTGAAGGCATATGATATTCCCATATCTTCATTGTAGAAGGTAATGCAGGGGTATTTTCACACCGGGCTCAAGTGGGATTGCTTGTGGGATGCAGGGGCACACTCGGGGTGGGTGGCCCGTGTGAGGCGGGCTTCACCTGTGTGAGGCAAGTGGCTTGTGTGAGGCGGTACCCATGTGATTTGGGGCCCACGAGGGGGGTTCGGCCGAGGTCCTAACCCATGAGATGTGGAGCTTGGGCTATAAGATAAATGAATTAATTCGCCATGCTCCAACAGTTCGAGCTTTTAGAGCAAGTGGTTAATTGTCCTACATCAGAAGGCCTTTAAGTATTCCTACTAGGCTCGAATGGTGATTTGTATGGTACAATTATAGACAAATGTTATGCATTTTTTAATGTGTATTGAGTGGGATGCCTTTGGATTCTGAAAACATATTGAAAACAGTTCATTCTCTAATGCCTTTGCATATGCTCGACATGAAGTATATTATCCATGCCTTGGAGATGTGTGAAAAATTGTATGTGAGCTGTTGTTATTGTTGTGAACCTTAAAAGGCAATCTTCTGCTTCTGTATACACATCTGTCTTCATTTCCGAATGGATTTGCATGCAAGCTGGTAGTACAATAAAAAAAAGAAGTAAAGTCTGGTATAACTTCGATCTGTTCCAATTTGTTCGGTTTTTGACCTTTACTAGAGTCGGAGCTTTCTTATGGCATAAATGATAAACGCAAATGAGCTTTTGATTCCTTGCATGCTTTTGGATCAAACATGTTATTTTGTCATGGTATACCTGCAGGAATTCCATGTGGACCCATTTCTGCACTATGTAACACATCTAATTGTTTTCTCCATTATGGTAGTGCACACTATTTATTATTTTCACAACTTTCTCATATTTTTCTTAATCTATTTCACTCGTTTAGATGAACTGGTTCTGGTTAATAATTAGGAATTGTGAAATCAGATACATTGAAGAGAAAGAAACATGGCTTTTACCATGACCCTTTTTTTCTTTTTTCTTGTGGGTGCTTGTTCCATGACTGCAATTGGGTAAAGATAAATCTATGAAGCTTGACATTCCTGAATTTTATAATTCTTTTCTATCAGCAACAAAAATTTATTAAAAGGTGCAGAAAAAAGGACCTCTAATCTGTTAAGCTAATGGACTAGAGGATCAAATACACACAGTAGGCCTTGAGACCTCCTGGTCGTCCTTAGTGAGTGATCCACATCTATTTTGTTTCCCCAGGGACATGCTGAAAAGAACTCCAATTTCAACCAAAAATGCTTCAGTCCCATTAACTAATGAGGAATGGTTTCAACCAACCGTAATGCACTGGGGATTTTCTTGAAGCAATGCTTGTGCAAATAGTGTCTTGGAGCCGGTGTTGATGCATTGTAGTATCATGACTGTCTGATTATATACTGCAGTTATGCCATCAGTTGGTCCATTTTTTTATGCTCCTGGTTGCATTGTTGTTGAAGGGGTTCTTGTTTCTCGAGAATTTATAGTTATATTTTGGACCCTAGAATTTTTTTCCATTTAACTGTTACATTGGACATTCTTGCCATCACATTACGAGATGCTTAAGCTAGAACAGAGTAGAATAGGATATTCTGCTCTCCACTGATTCAATATCCTTTCTCTAGCATGTTTTACTTGTTCCGAATCCATTCATTTTTCCTAAAATAAATTTTCCATTTCAGAGATCAACATGAATAATTGCAGAAGATTATTTGGGTTTTATCTGCAGTTATATTTATATACACATTTCATTGAGTTAACTACTGCTAATATTTGCTACTACTACCTTTATTGCTGCTACTTCAGCAGCACCACCAGCAACAGGAACAACTATGACCACCACCACCACCTCCTTGATTACTCGGTGCTTACCTAAGGATCAATATACAACTCATGGTGAAATACCATCCTAAATCTTGGTTGAATCTTTTCAGAACATGTTGATTTATGTCTGTCAGTTTGTTCCCAGGGAACTCATAAGCCTACAGTAGCATCAAGTTAATTGCCAAAGCATCAATGTCACATCCTATCTTGGATGGGATCTCATCCCAGTAACACAACCATGGAATCTCAACAGGGTCACCACCCCATGCAGTGAAGATATCATCCTGAGTGCTATAAAAAGATGTGGTGGTTTACATAATGTAGCAAGGAGGCCAGCCTAGTGGCATTAATTCAGTGTTTTGTTATCATCTATCCATACATACACCATCACAAATGGAATAGGATAGTCATGAGGGTGTGTTTTGTTGAGCAACCAACCGCATCCTAAAGATAATAAAACAGTAGATTTATTTGCATTACTTGTTGGGTGTTCTAAAGCTTCATGGTTAGGAAGCTATGGACATCTTGATGCATCCATGCATAAGTCGATTGAAGCAGCATTGTCTCATGTGCCCAAAACTCCATACCATGTTTTACTTAAACCCAGCCAGACAATTTTCCATCACTGATTGGTGCCCTGTGGTTGAAGGTCATGGCATGGGAACGCGAAAGACTAACACCTTCTCTGACATCATTGAATTGACTGCTAAAACGCAAAGCTCCTATTCTCAAATCACCTATTCCTCGCTGTAGTACAAGTTTTGATGAGATTGAATGAGGATGAAGTTCATGCTCAAATTTTCTTAGGACTGGTTGAGCATGGGCACCAAACCACCAACTCTGTGAATCCATCTCCCAACTTCTGAAAACAGGCAGTGGTTTCTCCGCAATGATCTGGTGTTTAACATATCGGAGCTCTGTAGGTCCTTCCTGAGGATGATATTTATAATCCTTTTCTGTGTGCATCCGCAGGGATTAGTCTCGTCTTAAAAAGGGGCAGGGACACCCTGTTGTAATTTAAAATAATAATAATAATAAATAAATAAATGATAAACAATTACGAGTTTTGGAGGTCCTCACCTCAAAGAAAGAAAGAAAGAAAAGATATTTATAATCCTTTTCATCTACCCACCTCAAAGTTTATTGGTTGGTAGTATTTGATACATTTTTCTTATGCATTCATTCAACATGTTCCCTTATATAAATGATAAACAATTACGAGCTTTGGAGGTCCTCAGGATGGTGTTTCTGATCGTTTTTATTTAATTTCTGGGAAGTAATTATTGGTTGGTGGATTTGAGCCCATCACTCAATGGTAGAGAGTGCGAGTTTCAACGATGAGTTCTCTTGGGTTCTTGCCTGCTCACCTATCCAAAATAAAAGTAGTTTTGCATGGTTATATGCTCATATTTGGCAAACTTTTTTTCCTTGTGCATTTATTCAATATGTAGATTAGATTTGCATATATGGTATATCTAAACATTGATTGAACCCCATTTCTTTCTTTTTTCAGTCATGCATAAAAGTGGCCCTTGACTTTGTGTCTCCTGAGAGTATTCATGAATGCATTCGTCTGACAGAAGAGGTCCACCTGCTTCCAGAAAACCATAGAGCCAAGGAAGAGAAATTGGAGGTACTTCTACCTTTGCATTGCTTTCTTGTATGCTGTTTCGTTTGTGTACCAAAAAGTGGTGTGCTTATTATGTTTGCCACTTTGGAATTGGTAGGTATGTTATGAATGACATTTTGGGAGAAAAGAGAAATAGTTGATGTAACAGTGTTGTAAATGAAGCAAAGTTATGGCAAATATTATCAGATTACTGTCATTTTAAAAAATAAATAAATGGGCTATCAAAGACACATTGCACAAATTAGGTGGTTCAGATTGACAGTGTGTTCTGTGAAGAGATGGCTGTACTATATTCTGGTTTGAGCGGCTCTGCCATATCATCCGTTGTGAGTACCCAGCTTTTCAGGTAAAAAGAAGAAGAAATCAGCAGACACGTGTTTGGACGGGATTGTGAATTGCTCCTTGGGCCCCCATAAATCAATTAAATTCATGAACTTGTCAAATTCAAGGATTTGCATTGGATTTGGATTTGGCAAACCCCAAAGTCCACTATTTGCAAATCAAGCTTCATATCCATGTATTTGGGAGCATTTATGGTAATTTCAGAGCATTTATGACAATGGAACAAACTTTTATTGCTTTTAAGAAAGCCTCTCATGCTGTGGATTTGTGAAGTCGGTTTTTTGGGACTTGGATTTGTACCAAATCCTTTGATTTATGGGGGTGTGGATATGGGAAGTCCAAGGATTTGGCAAATCCCAACAAAAAACAAACAGGGGAGACTTCACAAAATCCCTGCCCCAAATCCCTCACCCCAAACAGCTCCTTAGGGTCGATTCCTTCAAATTGCCATAGCATTACTCAGAAAATATATGTCACTGCAGCTATGCATATCGGTTTATTTATTTCTTTTAATTAATATATTTTGATGATCTATCCAGGCATACCATCAGACTTGGACTGAAGGGAAATATGACGTTTTGCTTGAGTGAAAGTCAGTTCATATCACTTTCTGTGAAATATCTTAAGCTGAATTTGACAGCACATACTTCCAATTATCTTGGGATCAATATGATAAATGTTTTGCGAGCCTGTCAGCTGTTGATCATATTCTGATGTTGTCCACCAAAATTTGTATGATTCATGTGTGATGAAACCATGAAAGTGTTTCATGCCTTTGCTTGTTACTAAAAATTGATAATTCTTGTCATGCTGGGTTTCCTGTAATCAATGGTAAAAAAACTGAAACTGAAACTGATGTTTGTTTGCATTTTGCATGTATAGTGCATGCACCAAGAGAAATGTTGTAGAAGCTACTCAATGATTTTGCTCCTGAATTTTATTCCTGGTTCTCTTGAATCATCTCCTTCTGCATCGCATGCTGTTATTACTTAGTTTCTCTTTGTTTTTTCTTCTCAGCTCAAGAAGATGGCTCTATATGCTGTTAGTGCAGCTTTAAGAGAGGCCAAGAGTCTGGTCCAACAACTCAAGTAAGATTTTCTCTTGTTGCTTTGAAGCCTTGTTGTCTCATCTATTGTTGAATTGTTCATTTGGATGCTCGTAGGTTCTTGATTGTAGTTCTTTTACCAGCTGTGGAAAGTAATTGTCTGAGGAACTTTCCCTCGAGCCATCTAACTAACATTATTGATCTGACAACGAGCTAGTCAGATGCATCCTTTTAATTCTGCACTCGGCAAACAGCCACTGTCACTGATTTCACATATGATCTTTGTGGATATAAATTACCTCTAAAACCTCATAATAACTGCTGATGCATTCTTTCAATTCTAGATGCTCAAAATCTTCTCTTTTCAACACTACAATCACCCTTCATTGGATGACTGCATTATTGTTCATTGTCAACCTGTCCTTTCGCATGAGATGGAAAAGAAACCTTTTTCTGGAGACAAAACTCAAGTTCAGGGCTTTTAGTGGATTTGCTGTGGGCTGGGATTGTCTCCCCTTCAGGCCTGTCTGGTCCGATTTGCACTCATCTGTTTTATCTTTCTCTTGACAGTAAACGCTTGTGATGCTCAACCTTCACTCTATCCACTCCAACCATCGTGATGCCACTGCTCTCCCCAGTCGGCTGATTGATTGCAGGTGTGTGGAGTCTAAGAAGCTCAGGGCTGGCATGGGTGCAAGGCCATGAAGAGGAGCTCTATGGTGAAAAGAGTGAAAGAGAGTCCAGGGTAACTCTGAGGCCCGAGGCTGAGGTGTATCACTTCAAAGGATGTTCGGTGGGGAATAAGGTTGGCAGGTTGGCGACATTGCGGAATAGCATCACACACAGAGAGAGCAGGCTGGAAGTTTGAGCTGTTTAATCATAGGCCCCCGAGTTCAAGCCTGCCTAGTAATTTGGCTGAAAGTCTGAGCTAATGCTGGTCTGGTCCCATTCCAGGTGTACCCGGTGAGGGACCCATCTTAATCAATGGCATCAGCGAGCCCCCTGTGTGTGCATGTAATTTAGACTTTGTATTGTTTGTCTGACATCAATAAAGCTTGGGTTCTTACTCTTGCTCGGGTGGTAGACTCTCAGGAGTTTCAACTCCCCATCCAGGGTTCGAGTACCCATACGTGGTGAAATTCCACTAGCGTGAGTGTGTGGGGTGTGTGTGCGTGTGTGAAAAAAAAAAAACACCAATAAAGCTTCTTTTCTATTCTTTGCACGCTGTTCCCAGTAGCTTTTCAGGTCAGCTATGAAAAGTGGGGCCAATGTTTTAGTAATCCAGACCATTGATCCGTTGCAGAGCTCAAAAACTTAAAACTCGAGCTAGGCTCATGTGTCTAGCTAGGACGACCGGACCCCAAGACTTCATCGAGTAATTCACTTAACTCAATATTTAATAATAAAATTAATAATATCTATAGCAGTAATAAACTAATTGTGTATACTTAAAAAGAGGCCGGTTCCTCTGCAAGGGCTGCCCACTCCACCATGAAAGTTGGATGCTCACATTCCATCTCTTTCAAGATCAAACAATTCCATGAAATCGTTTGATATATTTCTTGGTTTCATATAATATCTATAGCAGTGTGTGGTGATCTATGAAATTGGACACGATGCGGACATGAGTGGAAAAAAAAAAAAAAAACCTCCCAAACCACGGGCCCCACCATAGATGGTTTCAAATATGAAGATGAGGTTGATCGAACGGGCCAGCTGAGTGTTGATTTCTTCTTCTTTTTTTTCACTTGAACCGCTAACTGGGTGTTCACCAATCGGCCAGTTAAGAAAGGGTACGGCTTCCGTAGATCCATCAAGGTTGGTGGGACCCCCGACTGTGGGGCCCACTATGATGTATGTGACTACATGCACACTGTCCATCCCTCATTTTAGCTCATGATTAAAAAAAAATGAAGTGTATCCAAATCTCAGATGTACCATAGTATAGGAAACGGGGGTAATTGACAATTAAAAGCTTATTGTGGGCCACAAATTTGGATCAAGATTATATTTGTGTGGTTTTTTTATCTAGGTCTTTGTGACATATCATCGAGTTAGAATCAAGGCTGAAAGTTGGGTGGGTTCAACCCGAGTGACCCGTGACCGACCCGACATTGGGTTGGGCTTGGGCAAGATATATTGAGTTTGGTCTCAGGCTTAGGCCATACAAATTCCAACCCGATAAAACTTGGGTTGGACTCGGGTTAAGGAGTTGGGTTGCCTGACCCGACCCAACCTAGACCCAATCCATATATAAGTTCCTTATAAATTAATTATAATTGAGTGCGGATCATCGGTGTTGAAGGCACATGAAATTTCAATGCCGTCGGGTTTCATTGGTCCACATCATTTTCAATGACTCAAGTGTTTGAGTTATTAGTATCGCTACAAGTTTCGCTGACTAGAGATAAAGAAATAATATCGTTATCGCCGATAATCGGAAATGCGAAGAAAAATGGCGAATAATGGAAAAATTGATGAAATTTTTCAGTAAAACTTAAGGACATGCCTAAATTCACATATTTGCATATTTAAGAATAAAAAAATTATAAAAAAAATAAATAATGTATTAAATAATAAGTTTTCATTTAATGGAGCCCAAAAGGCATGCGCTATCGTAAAAAATTGCTCCAATTGTAATCAAAATGATTTCATATAATATAAATGCAGCCAATATATAATAATTAGGACATATAAAAGTAAATGAACCAAAAAAGTATACTTTTTTGAGACAGAATCTATATATTGGTAGACTTGGTGATTGATGGCTTAGATATGGCACTTGTTTGACATATCGACACATCCATCCAATTTCCCATATCATTATATGAAATAAGCTCAAAAAATAAATAAATCTAAATCTCAAGTGGACCACATCACAGGATAATGTTGATTGAATGTACACCACATTGCACCAACCACTAGCCATCTTGCCCAGGGGCAAGGTCACTAGCCAAATCACCTGCTGGCTGTGTGAGGACTATGTAGTAACCATATGGCATGTGTTTTATCATTTTTTTTAATTATTATTTGTTAGCTTGTTAGTACACCCATTGTCAGTTCACGCTTCACCGTTAGCCACCCCAGGAATCGATACAAGACCTCAGCGTTGCGTTGAAATGAGGTATCTTTCACGCAGTCTACCACTTGACCAATGGATCTGGTTGTGCATGTGTTTTATCATGTCGTAAATAACACGGTGGCTACTGGACAGTGTTCCATGGGCCCACCATGATATATACGAGAAATCAACCCCATTCATCCATTTCAGCATATCATTTTAGTGCATTGTCCCTAAAATGAGATAGTTCCAAATCCCAAGTGGACCACACCAAAGGAAACTGTAATGATTAAATCCTACTATTAAAAACTTCTTAGGTATCACAAAAAGTTTTCACTCAAGCTGATAATTGTGTCTTCGATTCATCCAAGACTGTGTCGCCTAATCAAGAGGTTGGATGAAAAAAAAAAACATTAGAATGGCCTTAGGAAGTTTTTAATGGTGGGTGTTTAATCACCATTGCTTCCTTTGGTCCACTTGAGATGCGGATCTGCCACATTTTTCGGCTCATGCCCTAAAAGTATCTGAAAAAATAAATGGATGGAATTGATAAAATATATCATATTATAATGGACCCCACATAGCACCGAGCCACCAACCTTGAGACAAACAAGCTGGACGTGGTCGTTCAGTGATCACTATTTCTTTTGGTGTGGTCTATTAACGATTTGAATCTCCTTCATTTTTGGGGTCATTTCGCTAAAATAATCTGTAAAAACAGATGGACGGCGTGGATATGCAATGCATACATTCAGGTGGGCCCTACGAAATCCCACTCACGCAGTAGGTTCCGAACGGTTATGACCCAACGTGATTAGTTGCCGCCGTATAACGGTGCAATACTTATGGTGAGCCTACCTTATAGTATTTATTGTATATCCATGCCATTTATCCATTTTTACGGTTCATTCTAAGATATGAGTCAAACTAAAGCAGATTCAAATCATAGGTAGACATCACGTGAGAAAGAGTGGTGATTGACCGTTAAAACCTTTTTATGGGTCACAAAAGTTTTAGATCAACATGATATTTATACTTTTCCCTTCATCCATGTTTATGTGACTTTATAAATAGGTTGGATAGCATATAAACATAATAAAAACATTATGGTGGGCCCTAGTAAGTTTTTAATGGTGGAGTTTTAATAACCACCCTTGCTTAGAATATGGTCCACTTAAGAGTTAGATCTACTTTAGTTTTGGGCTTGTATCTTAGAATGACCTGAAAAAATATATGGATGGCATGGATTTATTAGAAATATATCAAGGTGGGCCCCACAATGAGGGCCGCACCATCTTCAATTAAGCAAAAGTCGCACGGATTCCATTCCCGGACGCATATTAGATAGTGACAGTGAGTAGCGAGAGTTGCTACTGAAGTGACGTAATCAAGTTCTGTAGACCTCACTATGATGTGTATTTTGTATCCACAACGTTTATCCATTTGGAGATATTATTTTAAGGCATGAATTAGAGACCGAGGTAGATCCAAAGCTTTAGTTAACCACACCACAGAAAATAGCGGGAAGACTGATGCCCACCGTTAAAACCTTCCCAACGGGTAAAGCCCACCAGGATGTGTTTTCGAAATCCAACCTGGTCAAAAGTTAGAAAGACATTAAAAAAAGGTAAAATACAAATATCAGCTTGGTCGGAAACTTTTGTGACCTTTAGAAGTTTTTAATCACTCTACGGACTATTTTTTTGGTGGGGTCCACCAAAGCTTTGGATGTGACTCATTCTTTGGATCTTACACTAAAATTATCTCTCTAGACGTATGAACAGCGTGGATACAAAATATATATCATGGAGAGGTTCACGGAACTTTGTGATGCCACTTCAATAGCAATCTCGCTGCTCAACCTGTCCGTAGCAAATCCGCGCCGGAAGCGGATTGGCTGGTGTACTCCACCCCAGCTATATAGCTGCTGTAGGTCCGTGTGGTGCGAAGACGAGCACTGACGCTCGTACGAACGGTTCAAAGGAGATCAAAGTTACATGGCCCTACAGTGATTTATTTATTATATGTACACCGTTCATCTATTTTTAGAGATCATTTTAAAGCATTATGGAAAAAAATAAATCATATCCAAAGATCATTTGGACCACACCATAAATAACAGCAGAGATAATATCCTCACCGCTAAAAAATTTTTAGGGCTCACCATAATGTTTATTTTACATCCAATCTATTTATAATGTCACAAATACCTGAATGACGTTCAATCACCCACTGCTTTTTGCAGTGTGGTCCACTTGATAGTTAGATCGGCCTTATTTTTCATTTAACCCTTAAGACGAGCTAGCCAAATGGATGGACGGCTTTGATATAACACATACCGTATGATTAAACCCAAGTAACTTGCTAACGTCGATGCAACAATTATATAGCTGGTGTGAGGTGTACCAGCCAATCCGCTTCCATTCACCCCCTTAAACGAGAGAGCATTCTTTTTTACGAAATTATCTCTTCTTCTCTGAAAAATCTTGGATGAGATTTCAATCTTTTTCCATAAAAAATCTCCCATAAATTTATCTTTTCTTTTTCAAATCTGAACTCAAATCCTTGTAAATCTCAATGAAATCAAATTCTCTTTTAAATCTTTCTTCAAAGAAAACAAATGAATTTTTTTAGAGGATGTTTTTATCTTGAAAAATTTGGAGCTATCAACAATGATTACCCACTAAATCTAGCCGAAAGCCACTTCCGTAAATAGAGAATTCTCAACTCGTGGTTAGGTTGGGTTGAATTAGGTTGGATTGAGTTAAGAGTTGAGGTATAGGAACCTTAGGTTGGACGAGGGTTAAAGTTGAGGTATGGTACCAACCCAACCCAGCCTTCCCAGCTTTCGGCCCTAATTTGAATGGCAAATAAACATCTTGGTGGAATCCATAAGTTTTTAATGATGGGGATCCAATCACAACTATTTCTTGTGGTGTGGTCCACCTAAGATATCGTTCAGCTTCATTTTTTGGATTATGCTCTAAAACGAGCTGTCAATGTGAGCCCCACAATCAGGGGTCCACCCACCTCGGTGGATCTGGGGATCCAAGGAATCCGAGCCCGTTAAGAAACATCAGTCTGCCAAAAGTCCGGCCCACAGTTTGGATGGTCTAATTTGATTTACATGATTGTTATTATGCCACGCCTTATAATTCTGAGTAGTAAGTAGTAACCATCCCACTTAGACGGTTTTGCTTTTTTTTTTTTTTGTTTACTGTCTTCGGACCCACTTTTCACACGGACCATAATTTCTGTTGTAACCGTGCAATAAAAAGCTCTGTGCGGCCCAACATGATGTGTATGTGATATCCAGTCCGTCTTTCAGTTGAGTCCAGGCCCTGTGAAGAAGTGGGGATGGGGATGCCTATCAATGAAACTTTCTTGGGGTCCAAGGAAGTTTGGCTCCGGCTTATATTTGTTTTTTTCCCTTCATCTTAGTGGGACTCACCTCTTGAATGAGTTGGATGGTATATAACATCAGATGGAGGAAAGTTTCAATGGTGTGGCTTATTTGGGTTTTGGATTTGCCTGGTCTCACGTCCTAACATGAGCCGCCCAATGGACGGACTCGATGCCACACAGACGCTGCGGTGGGCCCCGCATCCTTCTGTTACGTTGACTATGGTAGGAAAACATCGGCTTTCATCATCCTATTCATCTCATGAACCGGTCAAAATGTCAAAGTTGCCCAAGTTCACAAGCGTGCACCACTTAAAAAGTGCACGTATGACTACCGAACTCTCCATACAACGACGACTTTCACTCCTGAAAAAATTGAAGGGAAAGCAAACAATTTTTGTTATCTTAGGCGCCTCCGAATCATATTTTCTGCAATTTATATTTCCTGGTAACGGTGTCTGTTTGTAGTGCGATTTCGTTTGGAAAAAGAGAGAATGGAAGGAGAGAAGTTGTTAGCCCTAATCGAGAAAGCTACCAATTCTACATCCCAAGAAGTGGACCCTTGCCTTCTCAAAGCCATCAAATCCACCGTCCAATCTTCCGATGACAACGTTCGCATCGCCATCGATTCCCTCATGCAGAAAATAAAGAAAGACAACTCCCAGGTATTGTTTCTTTTATTATTATTAGCTTTATACTCTCAAAATTCATTTTTTTTTTTACCACTCCCAGGTACTGTTTCCCTCATTCAACAAAGCAGCCCTCTCTAGTCTCCCCCTTAATTTCATGTCTTTGTTCACATGCCCTGGGTCGGTGATCAAATCCATTGACAAACTTAGAAGAGACTTCCTTTGGTTTGGCAAAGAAAATCAGAGGAAGTTCCATTTGCTTCAATGGAAGGAAGTTTGCAAACTATTCAATGAGGGTGGTGCAAATGTGAAGAATTTGAGATTCATGAATCAGGCTTTGTTGGGTAAGTGGTCGTGGAGATTTGCCTCGGACAAGGAAGCTTTGTGGACTTCCCTTATTAAGGGCAAATATGGAGCTTCCTACGGCGGCTGGTGGCCGAAACAATCTTCTTATTATAAAGCTTCTCATATTTGGAGGGGGATTATGAAGGTGAAAGATCATGTCTGTTCTAATACTAGATTTGAGTTGGGAATGGAGATTCCATAGATTTTGGAAAGATATTAGGTGTGGGGAAAATACCTTTCAGTTTTTATTCCTTCAGATTTACAGGCTTGCTCCCGAAAGGAATATTAATATTCAAAGTTGTTGTTCTTCTATGTCTGATCAACCTGTTTGGGATATCAGGTGCACTAGGAACCTAAACCAAAGCGAAACAGATGAATATATTGAATTGCTGAATTGTTTATCCCAAGTCAAGCATCCCAACTCCCAGCCTGATACAATCATCTGGCCTCTCGAGAATTCAGCTGTGTTTTCAGTCAAGTCTCTATACTCAGTCATTTATCCCACTGTGCATCCTTCGAGTGAATTTCCCGGGTTCATCTGGAAGTATAACATCCCGCCAAAGTTCATTTGCTTTGGGTGGTTGGCTAGTCGCAATAGAATTCTCACTATCGATAACCTATCCAAGAGGGGCATGCAACTGGTAAACGTTTGTCTTTGCTGTATGCGTAATGCTGAATCGGTCAATCATCTACTGGTCCACTGCCCGTTCATTTCTTCCATCCTTGAAGACTTCTGCAATCAGTTTTCGGTCAGTTGGCGTGTTCCTCAATCCGCAGCGAAGATGTTAGCTGATTGGAATGGTTTCAAACTTGGAAAAATTAACTCCATTATATGGCGTATGGCCCTCTTGGCCATTTGGTGGGTGGTTTGGGAAGAAAGGAATAACAGGTGTTTTAATGATCTGATGTCCTCGGGTAGGACTGTAGGTTCTAAGGCTAAAACGCTTGTTATCGAATGGGCGGTCAATGTAAAGGGTTTAAAGAGGGTTGATTTGTCGATTCTTGGTGTTTAGGAGCTTCCTGCCATCTTAGCAGTTTGCTTCCTTTCTTTTCTTTTTTCTTTTCTTTGTTTGTTTCTTTTCCTCTTTAATGAATTGCAGTTGCTTTTAAAAAAAAAAAAAAATCATTTAAAAAAAAAAAAAAGAATAAAGAGAGGGGAAAATAGTTTGGGAGTTTCGAAAATCTAATGTTGGTAGAATTTTCAAAAATTGCAAAAATGGGGTTTTTTAAGTGGTGTTTAGAAAGTCTCATTTCTTGGTTTTTGAAAATTATACTAACTGTAGAAATTCCGAATATCACCAATTGTTTTTCTCGCAGTCTGTACCAAACACGTCCTAAGCTATTCACTGTTGTTGGTGTGGATGCGATACAAATGGTTCACGCACTTTTGACAACTAGAATAGTGCTGGTGGGTCCCACCATGGGTCTGTGGAGTGCGTGTATTGTACCTGCAGAGAAGATCACCTTGATCGGTTGGAATTGGTTGGTGGGCCACCTTTCTAAGTGTTTGTCTTCATTTTTTCAAGGTAAATTTAAGGTTGCCGTGTAATCTATTAGATCATGAAAATGCTAGTTTACACTTCATCCAGTTCATGCCGCTAGAGCTGGACACGAGTCAAGCTAGCTTGTTTGGCTCTCTCGACTCGGCTCGGATCTAACGTTGGGTTCAAACCGAGTCGAGTCATTGTTTTAAGCTCAAAAGATTTTCGAGCCAAGCTCGAGCTAACCCTGGCTCGATTCGGCTTGGCTCGGTTCGGAGTGTGGATCGGTTCGACTTGGTTTGAGTTCGATTAGGCTCAGGTGCCCGTTTTTCATTCGACCTAACCACAAAATTTCGCCCCTTTTGATTTTCGAATTTTTGCCCCTATTCCTGCTCGTTGAGTCTTGATGACCAGCCCCTCTCAATCAGACGAGTTGCCTCACCCGTCCACCTCTCTCTCTCTCTCTCTCCCACACCTGTTTGCCTTTGGCCCCCTGCCCAACCGTCCGCCTCTGTCTGGTCACCTTTTCTGAGCAAAATGCGGTAACTCTCTGGTCCACCACTGTCCGGCCACCTTAGTGAATTGATTAGTATATTTGAAAATTTGTGAATTGATCTGGCTTGTCTACTTTTGGCCCCCTACCTGCCCATCTGCCAGTGCACAGACTTGACCCCTATTTTCCGGTCACCTTAGTGAATTGATTAGTATATTAGTGAATTAATTAGTATATTAGTGAATTTGTGAATTGATTATTATATTAGTGAATTTGTAAATTTGTGAATTGATTAGTATATTTGTGAATTAGTGAATTGATTGGTATATTAGTGAATTTGTGAGTTGATTAGTATATTTGTGAATATGTGAATTGATTAGTGAATTCATTTTTAAGTCATCTTCTATTTTCAATTATACATATATGATGTTGATCAGCTGATGGATTGGGTTTTATCTTTTATGCATTGGATTTTATAGGATGAGCGACCTCTAGGGAAGTGCCCATGGTGTATAGGTTGTGAGGATGATAAAGCAATATGAAACATTTGGTTTATCTTTTAAAATAATGAAAGATTTGGTCTTTACTAAACACGTATCATGGCTTAAAAATCAGTTTTGGTGTATTGTATTGTTCACCACCGACATGGGGTTGTATTGCCCTGTATCGGGCCGAATGTGACATGGCCATATCATTCGTGGACGATGATGATATGTATTGGGTGATATGTGCCGGCTTCAAATGGGGCTTTAAACCTTGGCAGATCCACCAAACCCTAGCTTACCTACGAATCCTAGGGGATAAAACTCTATTGAGTCATTGACTTATTTGTCACATGGTCCATGGACACAACGATTTTTAGAAGATGGAGCGCCGTCATTATTTAGATTAGAATATGAGGAATGGTCTCCTACACCCTAATGGAGGTAAGTTACCATATGCCCCACTGCACATGCCAATGTGTCATGTTTGTATGGCGTCTGATCCATGAAGTTCCCCTGGTGTAAAGTTCAAGGCGGTTGCTCATTAGGTGTGTCACCTTCTATGAAAACAGTGGATGGTTTGAATCAGACCTGTTTTCTAAAAGAGGCCCAAGAAGAAGAACTTCAGCCGTGTTTTAACTTTTAAATAGCTTTGCCTTCACGCTACCTAGCTCATGAAAATAACTCAAGTCATGTGCAGCATATGCTACACACTACATAGCTTATGCTACACTCCACACTCGCTTATGCCACACTCCACACAACTAACATTACAAGTTATTTTTCACTAAAACATTAAAATGAATTAATGTTTTCAACGATTCGTTACATTTTTCTTTTTTAAAAAGAAAAAAGAAAAGTTAATTTTTTTCAATGATTTTAAAAGAATATAAGTAATAGTATTAAATCAGTTCTGTTGCTATTTCTTTATGTTTATACTTAATATTTGCCCTATCTTTCCTGCTATTTTGCACCAAACATTATGAAATTTCATTATTAATAAGTCCAATTTGGTGCAAAATGTCATGAAATTTCATGATATTTGGTGCAATGCAACCCAGCACAACCTTAATTAAAAATCTGGAAGCAATGTCTAGCTCACACCACACTCTATGTAGCTAATGACTCATGCTTCAGAGAGGTGAATGCTACACTACATGTTATTCTCTATTTAAAACACTGGGCTTCAATGGCTCTAAGGTGGTTGGTTTTCCTGCCAGGGGTTAGGGTTGGTGATCTAATCTCCCCTTATTGCTTGTTGCCTTTAGAGAAGACCACCTGGTAGTGTCTATCCTTCCTGGCCACATCACTAGATAGGCTTACCCAGATTCCATGCTTTGCCATCCAGCTAAAATAAGTCACAAATCCAATTTACTAGTGAGATGTAAGGTTCCATGCAGTCCCCAGTCCACATCAATGTGCCATGCGTGTATGGCATCTGATCCATGAAGTCCACCTGGTGCAAGGTTCGGGATGGTTGCCCATAAGGCAGTTCACCTTGTATGGGAACAATTGATGGTTTAAACCAGACCAGCTGACATTCTGATTCAGCTTGTATGTGTGACCAGCACTGATGAGTGAGCTGTCGTGATTATTTTTTCCTCACGATCTTCATGGCAGGGCCATCTTTTTGCATGGTTTTGATGCTTTACACATGTTGACATGTCTACTTGTGTGGATGGGTGCATGCGATCATTCCTCTTGGGATATAGTCAATTGTTTTGTTAATTGTGGGCGTTTTCTTTTTGAATCTTACTGGTGAAAGAGGAACTTGTAAAGCTGATCTCAAATAGCCAGGACAAGGGTTTGATGATTTTGTTGATTGTGGCACTTTTCTTTTCTTTTTTTTTGAGATTAAATTACTAGTCCGCGGTCTCCTTGGAAGTTTATATTGTTGTATGGAGTAGTAGAGAGATATGTACCCAGACTTATGGAGTCATTATACATTGCAAGAAGCTCGCGCTTTAGATTGCGATGTTATTTAAAAGTTCTCTTATTCAAATTCTTATCAATTGACACATTCTTTATTATTTCTGGTTTGTGTGAGTTTCACTTGTTGATTATTCCAGTGATGGATTTCATTACTTAATATGACTACTCTAAGATTGTCATGATCCCATTATTAGGATCATATGGTCCTTTATTGTCATTGTTTTTGTGTTTTCCTTTGTTATCATTTGTAAAAAAGAGGATCTCAGCATGGAATTTTTGCAGGTACGGTACCTCACTCTTCTCATAATTGATGAACTGTTCATGCGTTCAAAGCTTTTGCGATCCCTCCTTGTTGTTAACTTTGATAACTTTCTGAGCTTAAGTGTTGGTTTCCGAAGAAATTTGCCACTCCCCCCTCCTCGTGCCGTTGCATCCACCTTGCGTTCAAAAAGCATAGAATTGTTGGAGAAGTGGAATGCTTCATTCGGGATTCATTACAGGCAGCTTAGGTTAGGCTTCGAGTACTTGAAGAATACCCTAAAATTTCAGTTCCCTAACCGGATGGAAAGCGCAGCTCGATTACAACAAGAGAGGAGGGAAAGAGAGATTAGGTCGAAGGAGATTTTGCTGAGTAAGTATGGAACCTTGAAGGAAAACTATGCTTCAATCAAGGGCGAAATACAGTCTACACTTGATGAAATAGGAGAATGCTTGGACATTATTTGTGTCAAAGAAGATGAATTTATCCACACCAATTCAGTTGAGGATGGAGAGGCTGAAGAATACAGCTCTGCCTTGCAGCAGATTCGTCTAGAATCACTGAAAGAAGGGGAAAAGGTTAGTGAAAACAGCGACAATAAGGCGGTTTTTGACGTATTGAGGGATTTGTACAAGCTTCTATTGTTGAGGCATTTGCCATTGGTGCAAGAATCAGTGTCTGTTCTTGTGAGGGTCGATCTGGCTGACAACAAGTTTAGGGATTTTATGCTAAAAGAGTTCATTGATATCTGCAAAATTCTTCAATCATTTAAAAAGAGATGCGAGCAAACGGGCTGTGATCTTCATAGTACTGCTGCCCAAGAAGAGGAGGATCTGTGGGAAGAGGGTAAGATTGAAGTGCCTGACAATGAGAATGCTTGCATGCCTACAAGATCAAGCAAAGAAATCGTGAGCACTTCAACTACCAATGCAGACCAGGGCAAAGTCCTGGATCATGGTAAAAAATTGAAAGGCAAGGCATTAGATCTTGAAGGAGATGGTTCGGATTCAACATCTCCGAGGGCGACGCTTTTGGCTGAAGCTCCAGTTATGCCATGGGGCTCCTTCTTGGATAATTGGGGTTCAAACCGTGATTTTCTGGCAAACCAGAGGGGCTTGGAGCTCGAGGGTCATTGGGGCAGAGTAGACTATGATGCTGTTATTCCCGCAGAAAAAATTGCAGAGCTGAATGTTCAAACAACACTATACAAGGAACAACATGTTGAAATTCAACCCTGCCTTGCTCCTATGAGCAAAGGTGGGCTTTGTCAAAGAAGGGACTTGAGAGTATGCCCATTTCATGGGCCTATCGTACCTCGTGATGCTGAAGGAAATCCGATTGATCAAAACCTGTCAACGGATGAGAAAGCTGTGGAATATTCTTCGACTGGTTTTTTGGATGGTGAGGACAATCATGATTTAGGCAATACAATGGCTAAGAAACTAGCAAAACAGGCAGTGAAGAATGTGCGGAACAGAGACAGAGAAGAAGAGAAGAAGAGAGAAAATGATAGGCGGTCATTGAAGCGTGCAAGGCTTGCAAAGGTCCATGAGCACAATGAAGCAGTTTTACGGGAATCTGCACTTGCATCAACTTCCCGGTCAGAAGCTGTTGAAGAGGACTTAGCGATGGGGAACCAAGGTGGGCCTGTTGTCAGAGGAAAGAAGCAGACATTGTCATCTATGCTGCGTGAGAAAGTAACAACAAAGGATAGAATAGCACGGAGGCTTCTGAACACCCGTGTAACGGATGCAGCAATAAGACAGCTGAGACAGGTAGAGGAAGCAAATTACAAGGAAGCTTATCCAAATCAGTGGTAGACAATGGTATTTACAAGACCTGAAAGTTCTATTCTCAAAGAAAGGCTGGATGGTGCAAATTCAAACTGAAACAGTGATAGAAACAGGTGGTCAAATAATGTTTACAAGCACAGGTGGACTCTTTTCTCATGGGCTGTACTGTATATCAAGATCGAGAGAAAGAAGGCCATACTGTATATCAAGATTGAGAGAGAGACAGGGAGGGAGGGATCTTAAATTGTTACTTATGTTGCCATCTGATATGGTTTGAATAATCTTAGAAGTGCATGTATTGTTTTATTCTTTTAATGTAAGAGACTAATCTCAGTTTTTTCCAGTTTATATGTTTATCTCTTTCTTCTGATAACTAACACATTAGTGATAATGCAGTTTCATCTAATATTTTTACTTTACATTGAAGATTAGGAAAGCAGATGAAAAGCATGTCATGGCAATGTTTAAGAACTTGAGTACCAGACCAGATGAGCAGATCATATTTGAAGCTTCAAGCTGGAAACATCAATGAACTACTGTATCAACTTTTGAATTGACTTGGGTTCGCATCATCAAGTCTAAGTTGATTCGAGTTTTTAAACCTTGTACCATAGATTCGGTCTGACAGTTGTGGCCTAACGTTTTAATGTTTTAGTATCATTTTATAACCATCATCTTTGATAGCATATGAATCATGGACAGCAACTTGGGTTGACCTGAACCCGACTGACCCAACTTGAGTTCGGGTTGAATTGGTTTGGGTTGTCAAGGTCCTCGTGTCAGGTTTGACTTAGAAAACCCCAATCTGATTTGAAATTTCAGGTCGGGTTGGTAAGAATCATATGTATTTGGGGTCGGGTTGGGTCGACTATAGAGGAATTCTGGTTGGGTTTGGGTTGGTCACCACGAATTGGGTTGCGGTTGAATCTTCTTGGTGAAAGCTTGATCCACATCTCAGGCAGGTCACACCATAGATAACAATGTTGGACAATGGGAAAAGGGCCAGACAAAAGGTGAATACATAGGTTAAGGCGTGCTCCCTGTGGTGTTTTCCCACCTGAGTTTTGGACCACAGGATTTTTCTCGTGATCTGCGGTGAACATGAGAGGCACCAGATGCACGGTTTGGATTCCACACAAACATCACGAGTGGGCCTTGTACAGATCGGATGCATGGGGCTTACCATACATTCAAAACATATGGAATCATTTTGGGAAATTTGCAACAATGAGACGATCCTAACCATTCGATTTTGTTCATTGTATTGGCGCTTCAAACTGACTTTCGATGGACTGAGGAGATGGGGTTTTCCGGCCATCCTGGATCCACAGTTGAGAGTCACAAATTTGAACGATTAGGATTCAACTAAGGATGCATCCACATTGAGGCCCATTGTTAACACGCACGATTTCGCTTCTATAAATGCACGTTTGGGAAGCTATTTGATACTCCGGCAGCGGATGAAGCTTGATACTTAGGCACACGAATTATCCACGTGGCACATGATTAGTCAAATTAAACCACCTCAGCAGGTCATCCATCCCCAAATCAGATAGGTTGAATGATACTCACCTCTTATTCGCGGTCACTCATTAGATAGAAGGAAAACAATGTTACTCTGGCAGAGTGTGACGGATGATTCGCAGACACTTATAAATTGTTTAGAAATTGCTCAAATGGAATAGAATTTAGTTTTAACTAAACAGTCTAAACTATGTATCTAAGTTTAATATATTATCAACCAAAAATTATGCTTATTACATGATCAGACTGTTTGATTTGAGTTAACCTACAATTTCTGAGTTCCTGCGTATCAAGGGTCATGTGCTGCCGGAGTATCAAGTAACTCCGCCGCAGCGGAACACTCCAACTTTCCACTCTTGTCGCGAAAAGTGGAAAGAGTGGCTGTAATCGTCAGGCAAAAGGGTGCGGATTAGGTGCGGCCGAGTTGCTTGAAATTCCCACCATTAAAAACTTCTTACGGTCAGACTTCCCTGAAAAAAACACGTATTACCGAGTTTTGCAACTGAAGTGATGTCATCATGAAGGATGTGTTGTATCTATGCCGTACATTCATTTGAAGAGACTATTTTAGGACCTGAGCCAAAGAATGAGGGATATCCATGGCTCAAGTGAACTCTGAACGATAAGATAAAAAATAAGTGAGGATTGAACGCCTATCATTAAAAAAAATTTAGAAGCAGCGTAAGCTTTCCATATTTGTGTGATCCCTTTATAAATAAGTTAAGATCTCAAATAAACATTATTTATAGTAGCCCTAGGAAGGTTTCAAAAATAGGTGTCACCGTGCCCCCTGTTTCTACGGTGGGATCTACTTGAGTTTTGTATCTGACTCATTCTTTACCCATGTTTAAAATGATCTCTTCATATCTCGCTGCTAATCCGCGTCCGTATCGGCTTGATCAAAACCTACTGTGGCCTACAATGAGTTTTTAATGGTCAATCACCATGTTTCCTATTGTATGGCCCACCTGAGATTTAAATATGTTTCATTTTTTATTTTTTTTCGTACCTTAGAATGACCTCTAAAAGCATATGAACGGCGCAGATATCGATGCATACATCAAGGTGAGTCCCACAGCAAGGGCCGCACTTAGTCCGCTCCCCCAGATGACAAGGGCAATTCCGTCTTTTGGTGGGAGATTTCGGGTTGCTTTCGATATTGCGTAGGGGAATGCATGGTGACCACGATATAGGTGAAGTTTCCACCGTATACGCAGCATTTATCGCTGATCCGAACTTTCCAACCCACGTAGATGGATCATAGGTAGAAAACTATAATGACTGTGTGATCATGACAAGTCGATTGAAGGACTTCTAATGGGCTGTGAAACAAAAAAGTAGTACATGCGGCAAATTTGATAGGTAGTGGTCCATTAATCAGAAGTCACTATTCTCTAGTCAATTTAATTTTGATTAAAATATCCAATCTGAAGTTTTTCCTACTATTTTATCGGTTCGGATTCGAGATAAATGCCACATGTACGGTGGAAATCTCACTTGTATCATACCCACAATGCATGCGTCATTGCTCCATCAAAACACGTGTGAGGTCTGAGTAGGCTCCACTTCCGTGCCAGGAAGAATGATATTTTCCCAAAGTAGTAATCATCCCATACTCTCCCAGACTACGGATATAATATGCTCGCATACCAGTTCTACACGAGGGAAGCATGCATTTTAATCCAAAACATCAAAACCGTCACTGACTTGGGCGGACAGATAATCCCAACTGTTTGTTTCGTGGCCTCCAACAGATGGCTGAAAATATTTCATTAGTTCAAATTTTACAAATATAAATTTCCGTATCAATTTTTAATTATATATGAATCATAAAAAAAAATAATTTCCATCATTTGGACGGTTTTGATTTATAAAATTGACTGCCATGTGTGCATAGAGTATATCGATGTGTATGATATTCCATGGTCCAGCAGAGTATGTTATATACCGTAATCCTGCTATTAGAGGAGAAATTCATGACTGTGGGCTCACCTTTTACCCCTTGGATATTTTGAAATACTACAAACTTAACTTACGAACTTAGATCTTCTCATACGGACGACAAATTCTAAAACGAAAATACCCCTCCTTTTCACGGAAACGGATTGGCTACTCCTCCGCCAGGATAAAAATACCCTTCCTCTTCACGGAAACGGATTGGCTACTCCCCCGCAACCCACCGACGGAGGATTGTCGGTGGCTGTGGACCCCACCATGATTTATGCTTTTCATCCATGTCATCCATATATGTTTGTAGGTCATTTTATAATATGAAACCAAAAATGAGATGTATCCAAATCTCAAGTGTACCACACTGTAGGAAACAATGTTGAACGAGAGTCAACCATTAGAAATCCTTTCCATCTGAGTTGGAGCCCACTGTGATGATTGGGAGAAATCCTTCCATCTAAGTTCATTCATAGGGTCACAAAGGCCTGTATGAAAAGGAAAAATAAATTTCATAATGATCCAAAACTTCCATAACCCCTAAAAGGGTGCCAATGGTAGAAGTTAAATTCTCCACTGCCATTTATAGTGTGGTCACTTGATAGTTAGATTTGTCTTATTTTTCATCTCAAGCATTGATACGAGTTCGCCAAATAGATGAACCATTTGAATATAATATATACCTCATAATGGGACCCACAAAAATCGGTAGGGATTACAATTGGGAAGGAAAACAAAAAATCCAGCTAGATGGGTCCCGATCGACCGGGTCAGATCGGAGCCTATGGGTACGGATTATAACCATAGCTATAAATTTTTATGTTTTTCATAGAAAACTTTCTCCCCCTTACATTTTTCTCTGCAAAATATATATAAGTATCTAAAAATATTTTTCTATCTTTTAATTTATTTCTTAGTCTACTTATTTAACAAGCATATCTCCTAGACTAGAATGATTTATTTAACTTACCATGTATGATTTTGGGACAGGAGAAGCTAATTTAGCCAACCAACTTAGTTATTTTTCAAGATTCCATCGGGTTGATGGTCGAAAATTCATTTCATTCAATTCGTAGTCAATTTCATTCACTTCGCGGTTAAACTGAAAATTCAGTAGGACAAGCATAAAATTGAGCAGGGCAAATTAGAAATTCAACGAGGCAAACATGAAATTGAACGGGGCAAACTAGAAATTGAGCGGGGCAAACTAGAAATTCAGTGGAGTAAACATGAAATTGAGCAAGGTAAAATAGAAATTGAGCGAGACAAACATGAAATTGAGCGGGGTAAACTAGAAATTTAGCGGGGCAAACTAGAAATTCAGTGAGGTAATTCGAAAATTCAGCGGGGCAAACATGAATTTTAGTGGGGCAAACATGAAATTGAGCGGGGCAAACATAAATGGTCAAGGGTGTAATCCTTCAACCTTCAGCAGGGCATTAATGAATTTGAGCCGGGCAAACATGAAATTCAGCGGAGAAAACTAGCAAGGCAAAAATGAAATTGAGCAGGGCAAACTAGAAATTCAGTGGGGCAAATTAGAAATTCAGCGGGGTAAACATGAAATTGAGCAGGACAAACTAGAAATTCAGTGGGACAACACATGAAATTGAGCAAGGCAAACTAGAAATTCAGCAGGGCAAACATGAAATTAAGTGGGGTAAACTAGAAATTGAGTGGGGCAAACATGAAATTAAGCAGGGCAAATTAGAAATCCGACGGCGCAAACATGAAATTGAGTGGGGCAAACTAGAAGTTCAATGGGACATTAATAAAATTGAGCGAGGCAAACATGAAATTGAGGGGGGCAAACCAAAAATTGAGTGGGGTAAACATGAAATTCAGCAAGGCAAACTAGAATTTTAGTGGGGGAAACTAAAAATTGAGTGGGGCAAACATGAATGGTTAAGGGTGTAATCCTTCAACCTTCAGCAGGGCATTAATGAAATTGAGTGGGGCAAATTAGAAATTCAGTGGGGCAAACCGAAAATTGAGCAGGACAAATATGAAATTCAACGGGGCAAACTAGAAATTCAGCGAAGCAAACTAGAAATTCGGCAGAGCAAACATGAATGGTCCAGGGTGTAATCCTTCAACCTTCAGCGGAGCGTTGATAAATTTGAGCGGGGCAAAGATGAAATTGAGTGGGGCAAACCAAAAATTGAAAGGGGCAAACATGAAATTTAGCGGGGCAAACTGTGGTTCCTCAATATTACTTATAGGAAACATCATTATCTTTCAAATGTTTACAATTCAATTCATCTGTGCATTGATACAATGAGTCCTATACATTTGAAGGTCTGATGATATATGGGAAATCCATTGCAGAAATATTATTTTTTGATGACACATTGTATATTCAAGAACTCTAGACTCTCTAATGGTGAGTGTTGTGTACTTTAGATAGCTCCTCTCATTGAAGAACCAAATTAGTCAAAGCAATTATTGATGCTTAGTGCGGGCACAATGCACAACAAAATGCTGCTAAGATGCATGAGGACGTTGGGAGGCGCGGATAAATATCAACCACATTTTGATACTTTGTCTTTTTTAATACATTATATATTGAGTCATTTCAATTAAAATGTCAGGATTCTCAAAGACAGAGGAATCTATGTTCCGGTATGTCTTATTCTTTAATCGTTGGAGCTTAAGAACTGTTCTTCCTATAAATAGTTTGAGTTAACACATGAGCTGTATTTGGATGTAAAATGGAAATAGATTGAATCGCAAGCATTAATTTAATTAAGAAGAAATAGTGAAACTAATGATGTTTTCCTTGTGTTCATAATGAAGTAATCCTCCAATTTTCAGTTTATCCCACTCAATTTTCAGTTTGCCCAGTTCAATTTATAGTTTGCCCTGCTCAATTTCCGGTTTGCCCCGCTCAATTCTCGGTTTGCCCCGCTCAATTTCTAGTTTGCCCCGCTCAATTTCTAGTTTGCTCCGCTCAATTTTCAGTTTACCCTGCTCAATTTTTAATTTGATCAGAGTAAACATGAAATTGAGCGGGACAAACTAGAAGTTCAACAGGACATTAATGAAATTGAGCGAGGCAAACTAGAAATTAAGCAGGGCAAACTATAAATTCAGCATGACAAACTGAAAATTGAGCAGGGCAAACATGAAGGTTAAAGGTTATCAAATAAATTTAAATTTTTGATAAAAAAATTTAGACAATTTTTGGAGTTTTCGACATATCGAAAACTTTAGTTAACATGTCGACCTAATTGATCAAAGCGTTTCGACTGATTAACACGTGAGAGATTGAGAAGACATAGGTAAGTAAAAGAGTTCTGCAATGGGTGGACTCTCTCTCATAGCCACTCCCCTATATAAAATGCATTCGGTCCCTAACATATACCTCATATTTGCCCTACTAAATTTCTAGTCTGCCCCGCTCAATTTCATGTCTGCCCCACTGAATTTCTAGCTTGCCTCGCTCAATTTCATGTTTGCCCACTGCATTTCTAGTTTGCCGCACTCAATTTTATGTTCGCACTGCTTAAATTTATGTTTGCCCCGCTCAATTTCATGTTTGCCCTGTTCAATTTCTTGTTTCCCCTGCTCAATTTCATGTTTGTCCCGCTGAATTTCTCGTTTGTCCCGCTGGAATTTCTAATTTGTCATGCTCAATTTCATGTTTGCCTTACTCAATTTCTACTTTGCCCTGTTCAATTTCACGTTTGCCCCGCTGAATTTTCAATTTGATCACGAAGTAATTAAATTTGACCACGAACTGAATTAAATGGATTTTCAACCATTGACCCGATGAAATCTTGTAAAATAACTAGGTTGGCTGGCTAAATTAGCTTCTCCTATCCCAAAATTATATGTGGTAAGTTAAGCAAATTATTCTAATTTAGGAGATATGCTTCTTAAATAAATAGACAAAGAAATGAATTAAAAGATAAAAAAATATTTTTATATATTTATATATACATATTTACATATTTATGTATGAGAGAAAAATATAAGGGGGAAAAAGTTCTCCATGTAAAAAATAAAAATAAAAAAGAGAAAAAAATGCATAGCACTATAGTTATGATTATAGTTATAATCCATAGCCATAGCCCAGCTATGACCCCATCGACTCCACCTCGCTAGTTTTTTTTTCTTTTTTTCTTCCTTGTTGTAATCCCCACTAATTTTTGTGATCCCATTATGAGGTATGTGTTATATCCAAACCATCCACCTATTTGACGAACTTGTATTAAGACTTGAGATGAAAAATAAGACAGATCTAACTATCAAGTGGACTACACTATAAATGGTAGTGGAGAATTGAACATCTATCATTGAAACCCTTTAGGGGTTACAAAAGTTTTGGATCATTATGAAATTTGTTTTTCTCCTTCATCCAAGTCTTTGTAACCATATGAATGAACTTAGACGGAGAGGATTTCTCACAAACATCACGGTAGGCCCCAACTTAGATGGGGAGGATTTCTAATGGTTGACGCTCATTCAACACTGTTTCCTATAATGTGGTACACTTGAGATTTGTATATACCTCATTTTTTGTCTCATACTATTAAGTGATGTGAAAAATATATAGACGACATGGATGAAAAGAATACATCATGGTGGGGCCCACCGACCACTGACGATCCGCCATTGGCGGGTGGCAGGGGAGTAGCCAATCGGTTTCCACGAAAAGGAGGGGTATTGTCGTCATGGAATTTTTCGTCCGTACAAAGAGGGCTAAGTTCGGAAGTTAAGTTTGTATTGATTCAAGAATATCCAATGGATAAAAGGTGGGCCTACAGTCGTAAATTTTTCTTATTAGCGGACTTCCGCTTTCTTTCCTTCAATCCAACCCCAAAACCAAAGACGGCTCACGAATTTTCTTCCCAAAATACCCTCTCCCCTTGGTTTTTTTTTCCTCCCAACCCCATCTCTTCTTTTCCAATTCCACCTTCCCTCTGCGCAGAAAAGCAGAGCAATTCCAGACCGCTGATTGCAAAACCACAGAAGACCCACCGTTTTTCTTCCAAAAATACCCCCACCATTTTCGTTTTATCACCTCTATGGCCCCCATTCCATCTCTTTTCTGATAATCTTCTTTGTTTTTTTTTCTTTTTTAAATCTGAAAAAAAGAGAAGAACAGAGCCATGTCTGCTGCTGTGAGATCGAAATCCTTCAAAGACGCAGCGGCGAGAACGCTCTCTCAGTCCAGATACTCTGTTTCAAATCACATGCATGTGGGTAGAATATCCAATATCCACAACAAATACACCAGAAAGTGGGATGATTTTTGGACCAAAATGCCCTTCTGCCTCAGCCCATTCAAGTTGGTTTCTCTTCAGGGGGATTTCATAGATAGGCGGGGGAGGTTATTGGGAATTGGGAGGGGGGGCGATAGGCTATCAGGCCGGGTGAGGTCGTATGGGGACCCTCCAGAGATATGGCAGCAGCAACCCAGCGACGGGATCACGGTGCAGTCGCCACCAGGCCCACCTTACCCGCCAAACCTGAAATTGATTCGTGGGGGCGGAGGGGGCGGGGGAGGGAGTTCGGGTTCTGGAGGTGGGTTCAGCTCAAAAGATGGGTTTTGTTGGGGCGGGTCAAATTTGGGAAGCGAATTCCCAACTCCGAAGGAGATATGCAGAGGGCTTGATAAGTTTGTCATCGGGCAGGAGCGGGCTAAGAAGGTAAATTCGGGGCAGCTTAGGGCGAGAAGCTGCTTAGTTGTTGTATCCGGTGGTTCTGGAAGTAATGGCCCCCGCAGCCAGCATCTCAGCATAGCAGGAGGGGCCCCTTGCATTTCAAGACTGGGCATTTCCATAATTTTCACATAGACATGCCCCCTGTGCTGAAGAGTGCTCCTGCTGGAGACGGCTGAATTGATGAGCTGTTGCTGGTGGGGGGTACTCCTAGAACAGCAGGAAAGGGGAATGAAGCAGCTTCTCCACCCAAATGGCCTATTATAGTTGTAACTGCTTTTATCATCATCATCATTGTAACCTTGTAATTGCTTTCTTGTTCATATCTTAATTGAATTCAAGTTCTTTTCTTTTTTTTTAATCTTGTTTGTAAATTGCATGGTTTTATTTGATATTTTGCTGTGGAAAGTGTCATATTTGGAAATTCAATATGTTTTCTGTAGAAATGGTGATAAGGCTTGATAGTCTGTAGCGTCAGAAACGTGCTACTTCTAGATTTTTAATTAAGGTTGTGCTTGGTTGCACAAATATCATTTTGGTGCAACCAAACACAGCCTAAAATAATAGGAAAGAAAGAGCAACATAACTGATTTAATACTGTTACTTATATTATTTTACTAAAACCGTTAAAAAGATAACAATTTTTTTTTTAAAATTATTTTTTTAAAAATCTAGATTGCGAAGCTCTAATCCTAAGGTGGGTGAAGGCAACGGATTGTATGGCATGCTCATTGGTCGGGCAAGTCTTTGGTGCGATCCTTCTATAATTTGGTCAGGAGTCATAGTTGGAGTGTTTTGAGTTGTAGTTATTACCCTTGGCATTATGGTGCTCCTTCAAAGGTGGCCGCTTTTGTGTGGTTGGTTGGTAGAAAGAAGGTACTCACTGTCGACAATCTCATAAAAAGAGCTGTGATCATTCCCAACATTTTCCTCATGTGTATGTTTGATGCCAAGTTGGTTGATCATCTCTACCGGTTTTCTATGAATTTGTGGGCTAGCTTCTTCTCTCTTTTCCATATGCCTTGGGTGGTGCCAGAGCAATTCTGTGGCTAGGGTCATTAGAAAAACTATGGTCTCGGTAGCTGTTTGGATTTCAGGCCATTAGGTGCTGATGGTTGTTTTGTCTTGCCCTCGTTTGGGTTGTAATTTCCCGTCTTAATTTTGCTATGTCGGTTTCTCTTAATAAAATCTTGTTAATTCTCAAAAAATTGAAAATTGAAAATTGTAACAAATTATTGAAAACATTAGTACTTAGAAAACAGGAGCGATTCTGTGGCCAGGGTCGTTAGAAAAGCTTTGGTCTCAGTAGCTGTTTGTATTTCTGGCCATTAGGTGCTGATGGTTGTTTTGTCTTGCCCTCATTTGGGTTGTAATTTCCCGTCTTAGTTTTGCTAAGTCGGTTTCTCTTAATAAAATTTTGTTAATTCTCAAAAAAAAAAAAAAAAAGAAAAAGAAAATTGAAAAATGTAACAAATTACTGAAAACATTAATTGATTTTAATGTTTTAGTAAAAATTAAGTTGTAATGTAAGCTACGTAGCGTGTAGTGTAGGCTGTGTAGCGTATGCAAATAAACATGTAACATAGGCTACACAACTTAAGCTATTTTCATGAGCTACGTAGCGTTATGTAGCATAAGCTACACACAACTTAAGTTATTTTCATGAGCTACGTAGCGTTGCGTAGCATAAGCTACACACTAGATAGCGAAGCTATTGAAAACACTACTCATTAGATATGATTTGGAGTATGGAATGAGCCGCTGCCTGCTGCCCCTCCACAACGTGCATATCTAACAGAGTCTGGATGATTCTGACCAAGTCGTAATGAGTGTACATATTTTGGTCCCTCGCCCATGCACCTAATGAGAACTTTTGAAACATGGATTCCAATTTTGAGTTATTGTTTATTCTTCAAAAAAAATAATTGAATTATTGTTTGGGTAGCAAGTGGAATTCTCATATTCATCTCATAATAATCACCTAGTTTCTTATTCCAAGAATCCAAATTATGGAAAAGTATAATGATCGCTTGGTGGAATCCATATCCATCCTTCTCTTTGCTTTTCAAACAACGCAAATTGTCACATTAGAAGAAAACCCTTTTCCTTTTCCACTGTTTGGTGTGGAATCCATGGTTTCCAAACATGGCTTAGTGATCTATGAGCATCAGTTGATTTACATGGCTTACGGTTTCAGTTCGTATTTTTTGCAATATAGCTTGCATGTACCAACTTATTTATATGTTCTTCCTTAAGCTACTTCGTTTTCCCATGAAAATAATATAGCATTATTTCCTGCACCCAGGTTCTCTCCGTGGCAGTGTACAATCATTACAAGAGGATCTATCACGATTCTTTGCCAAAATGGTTAGCTTCAAAACTCCAATTCCAATTTTTCCTTTCTTTGTTTTACAAACCACATGCAGATTTATCACCTAGGCCCCTTTGTCTTTGTGTTGGAAGTTTATTTTTTTTTTTTTTTTTTTAAATTTTATTAAAATTTTTTAATTGCCAACTATGTTTACTTCAACACTATGATTTGTCACTGATGTTGATTGGCGCAATCTGGAATGTTAGGTCTGCAGGAGATTCAGGTACTGGTGAAGCAGATACAAATGACATCAATGAAGTGGAGCTTGAAAAAAGCAATGTTCTTTTAATGGGCCCAACAGGCTCAGGTATCCACTGTCGCCGTCTTATTTTGCATTTTATTGGACTTGATTGATAATTGCAGTGTTTATTTTAATACTCTTTATGTACCAACATTACCCATGGCGTCGCACTATAGATGTCAACATGCATCATAAGTGTATGTATTTTCATGTTTATACATGACATGTATGATATGCAACTATCATCATGCCTTGTCCCAATTAATTGCGGTTGGGTACATGAATCCTGTTCCGCCATTCCACTTTATCAAGGGCCATGACTTCAGTTAGACCATAGTTCAAGTTTTTTCCTTACTACTTCCACCCATGTTCTGTTGGGCCTTCCCCTTGCCCTTCTAGAGCCGTCAACTTGTACCAACTCACACCTTAACCGATGCGACCCTTGGGCCTCTATTGCATATTATCAAGCCATCTAAGCCAACTTTCCTCATCTTATTACTTGTACTACTCCTAAGCTCCCTCAAATGCATTCATTTCTAATTCTATCCTTATTTGTCTTGCCACTCATCCATCTCAACATCCTCATTTCGGCTACACTTATCCTATGAACGCATTGTTCCTTAACTGCTCAACATTTTGTCCCATTAAATATGGGCTGGTCTTATAGGTATCCAAAAAAATTTCCCTTTCAATTTGAGTGGTACAGATGATCACGTAAAACTCTAGAGGCACATCTTTGTTCTTCCACCCCGTATGAATTCTATGGGCAACATCCTTCTCAATCTCTCCACTCTAATAAATCATCGACCCAAGATATTGAAAGTGGTCATTTTGGGAAAAGGTACATGCCTCATGGTTAAACTCCACTCGTACTTTTTCTAATAAATTATGAGTGGATTTTTCTTCCTTGGTTTGGCCCACATAGTCGTATTTCACCTTAGAGTTCTTCTTTGGCTTTTGCTTCTAATAAAATTCATCATCTTTCAAAAAATAAAAAACAATAAAAAAAAAAAGCAAATTTAACTTATTCCTCGTTTCCACTCCTATTTTTACTAAAAATTGCACTCCACATTCTCCATTTTAGTCTGAATAATTTTAAATCCTTTAGATTCTAAAGCGCCCCTCCATAACTCTAGCATTGTGTTACACCCTTTCTCATCCTGTCAATAAAAACTATGTTATCTGCAAACAAGATACACCATGGGATCTCTTCTTGCAAATGCCTCATTAACTTGCCCATAATTGATGTGAAAAGGTGCATGCTCAATGTTGATCCCTGCTACAAGCCTACAATAATTGAGAACTCACTTTTCTTTCCATTAGTGGTCGTTGCATTCTTTTACTACTGCTTAATCATGTCAATTATATCCTCTTCAAACTCTTTTCGTTCCCAACACCTACCAGATTAACTCTTTAAGGACCCTGTTATAAGCTTTCTCAAAGTCAATAAATACCACGTGGAGATCCTTCCTCCACTCATTATATGTCTCCATCAATTGTCTATGTAGGAAAATAACTTTAGTGGTAGATGTTGACATGCTTTTGCATTTGCTCAATCACTCTTTTTCCAAAATTTCGTAGTATGGCTCGTAAGTTTAATCCCACAATAGTTAGTGCAGCTCGTAGGTACCATTGAATTTTTCCTCCATTCATCTGACATTTTCTTCAATCTGGTAAATTTTTTGAACAACTTCATCAACCAAAATAACCCAGTATCTCCCATGCGCTTCCAAACTTTTACTCATATATGATGAGCATCTATTTTGGTTCGATGGTCTTTCCTTATTTTTCATCTTTCTCGAAGCTTCTTTCACTTTAAATATCCTAATCTATGGAAGTATCTAATAGACTTCTACATCGTTTGTGTTTATGGTTCTTCCTATGGTTCTATTCCTATGCTCTTAGAGTGGTTACATTAACAAGTTTTGAAAATAGCAAAATAGATTCTCCATCTTTCATGGATCTCATTGTCCTTGACAAGTACCCTCTAGTCATTGCTCTTTGTTGTAGTTGTGCCCTGGTAAATCAATGTGGATATTATCCATTGGTGATATGGATGTGACATTGATGATTGTATCCATAGATCATGATGACCATGGTCCTAGTTGGAAATGTTACAATGCCACAATTAATGTATGGGATTGCCTTAAATCATATATGAACATGGATATAAAGGAGAGGAATTCTTCTGGTTGTCCTTGCGAACTTGAGAATGGACACAATGGTGATTGACCAAGGGAGAGTTGTGGGTCATAGATCTCAATATCCATTGTTCCATGACCGCCTAGGTAGTTGTAGGACATGCCTGTGGTTACTCTTACTATTATATGGACATCCTATGTGAGTGGACTAATGACGAATTAGGATGGAAGGTCTCCACCATCAAGCTCTACAATGAGTAGGTGCCTTTGCCCTCGCCCACAGGAGTGTGAGTGTGCGATGGGAATAGGCTCCAAGTGTTGGATTTGTTGGGCACTTGCATTGATGGATCAAGTTCAAGTCTCTAGATTGTGAGGGCCATTATGCCTATATTATGATTGACTTGAGGATGTACTAGATCTAATTAATTCTTATACTGAGGACGTGAGGATTTCAAGGTCTCAACTACAAGTGTTTTGGCTCACTTTATGAGGTCATCAAGTGGCCAATAAAAGTGGGTATAGCTGGGTGCATGCATCAAGGTTTGATTGAGGTTCACATGGACCCTGGTTTCTTAAGAACTATCTTATAGTTTAGATCTTGGGATCAAACATTCATCAAATGGTTTTTCCACTAGGCTTGGCCCCTCAAAATGTTTTAAAAAGTTTTCTAAATGTTTTCAATCGTTAACTTTTGTTTTGACTATTAGGAAAGTTTTTATTGCACTTAATGATACGTTGATAATTTAAATCTAAGGGTCTACCACTTGGTTTGTATGGGTGTTGGATCAATAGTGGATTTAATGCAGGGGCATTTCACACCGGGCTCGAGTGGGGTTGCCTGTGGGATGTGGTGGGCGGCCCCCATGAGGCGGTACCCATGTGATTTGGGGCCCACGAGGGGGGTTCGGCCGAGGTCCTGACCCATGAGATGTGGGGCATGGGCTATGAGATAAAGGGATCGATTTACCATGCTTTAGTAGTTCGAGCTTTTAGAGCAAGTGGTTAATTATCCTAAATCAAATTAGTATCAGAGCGGGAGGTCTCGTGTTCAAGACTCCTCACCGGAGGTAATTAATGTAGGGGCATTTTCACGCCGGGCTCGAGCAGGGTTTCCTGTGGGATGCAGGGGCACACTCGGGGTGGGCAGCCCGTGTGTGGTGGTACCCATGTGATTTGGGGCCCACGAGAGGGGTTCAGCCAAGGTTCTAATCCCATGAGACGTGGGGCCTGGGCTATGAGATACAGAGGTTGATTCGCCATGCTTTAACAATTCGAGCTTTTAGAGCAAGTGATTAATTGTCTTGCATCAAGATCGCCATGATAATGAAGGGTTGGATCAGATAATGGGTACATGGTTTAAGTGGGATCACAAATTTCCAATGTTGTAGGGCATATGGACCACTATAGGGTGGTAGAGTACCATACTCGTGTCTTTCCATGAAACCTTATCTCCTTATATATAGATCTTATCCTAGACGACTACAATGAGTAAGCCTCGGATGCCCCCACCCCCCGGGACATCACTTGGGAGGAGGAGGAGCCTCTCTCCTTCTTCATTTCCACACATGTGGGGTCCATATCATACAGCTTAGACTCCTATTCATTTCACTCTTAATTTAAACATTCATTACCATTAATCGATAATACGCAGTCCTTGCATATTGATTGTTTTATCTTCCTAAGTAGAAAGAAATCTACTTCTCTTGTATCTGATCCACTTTTAAAAGTTATTAAATGTTCATCTCTCTTTGAAAGTATGTGTTTGCAGCTATATACATGCAAATTCAGTTACATACATCCTTATATGTAACATTTTTAGGAAAAAAGGAATGCTAATTGCAATGAGTTCTCTTCCCCTATGGGGACACATGGCACTTATAGGGAGGGCCATGCCATACATGGACCATCACCCAAAAGTCATGCCAGTTGGACAATCCTAAGCTCTCGATTTCAGGAAAGAAATGACTACCGTTCATTTCCAAGTTCTATTCTGATCAAGTGATTGGGATGTTTCATTCAGCCTGATTTTGGGCCATGGCCTATATATGATATGACCTTCCAGTGAGTGGTCTGGATCTTGTACACATCTTCCACATCTTCCCTTGGGAAATCATGTGCAACTTAGCATTGCTTTTGTGGCCTGTGGGAATCATGATTAAAAAGTCATGTGCTTGGGCAGATATTTTTATCTGATTCTTCTTGTGCATTATATCACCTCCACAAAATGTACTTCCACACAATAACATGCCTCAGTAGTCATTTGCTGATGGTGAAAATTATGCCTTTTGCAATTATTTAATACTTGTGTCATTATGGCCGCTGGTTTCACTTATGCACTTGTAACATTGCTTCAAGGACAGGGAAGACATTACTAGCAAAAACTTTAGCGCGGTTTGTCAATGTACCATTTGTTATTGCAGACGCAACAACACTGACTCAGGCAAGTTCAGTTCTATTTGTATTGGCATTATAATGTATACTGTTTTGGTAAGGCGCACACCCCTTGTCCTCTTGGAGAGATCCAAGCCTCTCCTCTTGTGGGCCACACTGTATTGATGCCTCACCCCAAAAATCAGCTAGTCAATTGAACAGGGCAGACAGCATATGTGCATCTCATTCGGACCATTGTTTTCCTTCATGTTAGAACATCTAATCAGTGGACTTGTGTGGTTTTTGGGCCAGAGCATCATGGTGGGCCTGCCCAGCTTGGATCCGGCACATGTGGCACAAGTTCCCACATGCAAAGCTCCTAATCAGAGGCCGAAATCCTTTCATTGCTTCATCAACATGAGTTTATCTAGACCCATGCAAAGGAATTTTAGTTTTCAAAGGATGCAACCTAGATCACTATACTTTTTAGTTCCAACTTATTGACTGTGGACTACATTTCACCACCAGAAGTTTCTCTCTGTGGAAACATCTCTTCTCAGGGTGAAAAGTTTCATGTTATTATACCAAAAAGGCTACGTTACATGAGTTGCAAAATTATTGTAAAGGTTTCCTGCTGTCCTTTTTTTTTTTTTTGTGAGAGGCAGCAACAATTTTTTTTAAGAGAGCGTGGAGATAGCGCACCAATTACAAGCCAAGCAGAAACCAAAAAGTAGAAAAGCAAAGAACAATCTTTCAGCCCCTGTATACATGTTGCCCATTCAACTAAAAACAACAAAACCCTACTATAAACCATTTCCTTTGTACCAATCTCGTTTCTAAAACATCGTCCATTCCTCTCACCCCAAACAGCCCACAACCCAGCCAAAAGGCCAGTCTCCATAGAGCCCTCGACTGCTTCCGCAAAACAACTCCATGCCATGCCAAAAGAACGTCACCCACTGAAATTGTCTTGGCTACTATATCTTCTTGAATTACCACGGCCTTGTGTTAGGTTTGCTCTGTGAGTTCTGTTCTTAGTAAAAAAATTATACACCCATTTTTCCTTTGTTGTAATTTTAGTATGTAATTATGCAAAACAACCCTTGTAACTTCTGCATGATGTTGCTGTTATTTGCTCATAACATCAACATATTGTTTGGTTGCAATGACTAAAAAATTAAATTTTCTGTGCAGGCAGGATATGTAGGGGAAGATGTGGAATCTATATTATACAAGCTACTTATGGTATTTGTCAAGCATATCCTGTCAAGACATTTTGTGGTTTTCATGAACAACATGTTGTTTATTTACCTTAATTTCTTGATATGCCTTTACCACTAAATTGCTCTCATTACATGCTACCTTGCCGGTGTTTTTTTGAGCTTCTGATTTTTCATTTGTCTAGTCTTGGTTGAGGGCTGCCTTGACTGCCTTCAGATTTGTGTGGAGGAAGCAGTATTTTTCTCAACACAGGAGGATGTAGATATTGATTCCAAAAGTACATCTAACCTGAGAAATCACCTCTTCCGTACTCTGTAACCGCCCTTGAAGCATGGCTATGGGTTCAAGTACTGGAGTACCTCAAGAAAATATATTGTTGCTATATAATTGACTTACTGAATGCACACACACTTATAAATAATGGATATGCATACATTCTTGTGTACACTTGCGCACATGTGTATTTTAATCACAGTTTGTTTATACATATTAGCTCGTATATTATTAGCATGGACACCCCCCCCCCCCCCCCCCCCTCCCAAAAAAAAAATAAAAACAAAATAAAAACAACAACGACAACAATAATAAAATAAAAATAACAATTACTGGCTCTCTCACAGAATGAGTGTTCTTGTATAAATAATTAAAAATAGTGAAGCATCCAAGCATTATTTATGAACTTTACCAATGCGGATTGTGTAGGCAAGCATTCAGAAGTTACCCTGAATTCCTTTTGGTTATAGCTGTCGATTGGATGAGTTTACTTTGAATTAAGAAGCATTTTGAGTGATTCGGCAATGAAATACGATTGGGCATATTATTGTTTTTCCACTTTCTGTACCTCGATTATTCTGGTGGAAAAAATATTGGTAGGAAAAGCAACCACCCCACCATGACCACACTTGAAATTGACAAAAGCACAACTCTTAAGATAGTGTTGACTGTGTAACTTTGCATTCTCAAATTAAGGAATACAAAGTAATCAAATTCTAAAATATTGACAAATTCAATACTAAGACGCACAAGAGTACCTAGAAGTCTTTCACTAGTACCTAGCATAAACATGCGCTGCCAAGATTGGTCAGCAGATCATTTTTATCAGCTTCCTACCAAGTGCATTTTTTGGTCTTACAGCTTGAGTTCTGCAGCATGAGCACCATGTTATGGAATTTCTGTTGGCATGTGACATTCTTTCAGAAATCTTGCACTTATCTTGGTCTTTTGCTCCTCAGGTTGCCGACTTCAATGTGGCTGCTGCCCAGCAGGGAATTGTATACATTGATGAAGTTGATAAAATTACTAAAAAGGTCCTTGTAGTAACATCTTCAATGTTCAAGCACTGTGGTTCTACCTTATGATACTTCTACACCCTTTTCTTTTATGTGCAGGCTGAGAGCCTCAACATCAGTCGAGATGTATCTGGGGAGGGTGTTCAACAGGCATTGCTAAAAATGCTAGAAGGAACAGTGAGTGCATAAATGCAAATTTTATTATATCCCAACTTGTTTCCCTGGCATTGATGCTGTTAATCTTTCAATAGCATGGAAAATGTCGATTCAGAATATATTTCCACTTCACTTTCTTGGCTCGCTTTTTGAAATTCGATCCAACTTTATCCAGGTCGTCAACGTCCCAGAGAAGGGAGCTCGTAAGCATCCTCGAGGTGACAATATTCAGGTATTTCTGCACCAATGTTATGAAATGAGTGTGAATGATCGTGTGCTGCACTGGATATGGTAGCTCTACTGCCAGGTTTATGTTATCTTTGACCTATGTAATTAGCTTCTCGTTGTTAGCAATGCATTTGGTATTTTGCAGATTGACACGAAGGATATTCTCTTCATATGCGGCGGTGCTTTTATTGACTTAGAAAAGACAATCTCAGAAAGGTATACAGTTAAAATGAGAAAACCAACTAATGTGCTTGTGCTAATTGCCTTGTGTTGGTGGTTCTTTTTTGGAAATTTAACCTGTTTTTGTCCATGCCCAGGCGTCAAGATTCTTCCATAGGGTTTGGAGCCCCGGTACGTGCAAACATGAGGGCTGGTGGTCTAACAAATGCTGCTGTGACATCATCTCTACTAGAATCAGTGAGTTCAAAGCAGTCGCTACTGGACTACTTGTTGAGGAGACAGTCTGGTGCACCAGTCCATACTGATGGGTCCCATTGTTTGGTGATTCAGATGGGTTGATTTCGTGGGAATCACTGTGGATGGTAGATGTCTCAAAAAATCCTAAATTTGTTGATCCTAATTCTTAACCCTCAAACCATTGGCCTTCAAAGGGGTGGTTAAGAAAATTTAAATGGCTGACATCCAATCTGGAGGATTTTTAGGTAATTTGCACTCAACTCTGGGGCATGTCAGATTTTCATTCTGGATCATTCATAAATGGGTCCCGCATGTGTGGAATGTGCAGATCAAGACTATATAACCCATTGAAAGGCTCTACTTTCATGATGGAGTTTGAAGTCTATTTTAGATTCTTTTTTATAAGAAATTATTGCATTTTGTAGGTTGAAAGTGGTGATCTTATTGCATATGGTTTGATACCAGAATTTATTGGACGGTTTCCAATACTCGTTAGTTTGTCAGCTTTAAACGAGGACCAACTTGTTCAGGTAGTTGTCTTTGGCATGAGCTCTGCGCTCTGTTTGTTTATGCGGATCTCCGTGCATTTGTAGTCACCTTGTCACTATTATCATCTTTCCTGAGTTTAACTAATGGGTCATACACTTTAGAGAGAGGGAAGAAGAAGAAAAAACTTCTTATGAATCATGGTTTGTGTACTGGTTGCCGGATGTTGACAGTGTCCTGAGCTGCCCGAGTGCGCATATTTGGGACCATGGTTTGGTCATCCTGACTGTTGATCTGATGAGCACTGCCATGGATGGCGTATGCCTCAAAAATCTCCCTGACTGGATGACTCTAACCACGAAGTCTTTGAACTTCTTTTTTTATGAAAGATGGCTAAGATTTGGTTTTAAAAAGAGAGGATGCTATTAACCATCTATCTGTAGACCCCCAACTGAAGGGTTAGTATCTCTAAATGTGGGTGATTTTTAGGGACAGCTCCCATCCATTGTGGGGGCCATCAAATCAGTGGTTTGGTTCACTGAACCGTAGGCGCTTCCTGCTTCAAGACACGGCATGTTCTAGGGCTCAGGAACCAAGAATTCCTTATGTTCATATGATGTTTTCTATAGGTTCTGACAGTACGACAAATTGTGGTCATGATGTTTTGCTTTTGTAGGTTCTCACAGAACCCAAAAATGCTTTAGGAAAACAGTACAAAAAGCTGTTCCAAATGAACAATGTAAGTATCAGTTCTCAAGATACTCTACATCATTTCTTTTGTATCAAATATTCAAAGGACCACAGATCTATGGATTTTTTACTGCTTTGGATGGATCAGCAAAGCCTGAAAAGTGTTTTGATTTGTATCAGTTTTAACTGTGTCCCAGGTCAAACTGCATTTCACAGAAAATGCTTTGAGGCTAATTGCAAGAAAAGCAATGGCCAAAAACACCGGGGCCCGTGGCTTACGATCCTTATTGGAGAATATCTTAATGGAAGCAATGTATGAGGTGCGTAAATCTCTTTTGGTTTGTGGATCCACATGAATCAATGAAATGAGAGACGTCTGTGTGTCCGCTTATAAGAAGTGCTGTGTATCATATTCATAACAAAATTAGAATCGAATTTCATATGCAGTCATATACCATAGTTCTGCAATATTAGTCATATGCTTGCCCTCTCCTCCCATGGAATATATGTGCAGAAATCTAGACCATCCAAATTGTTGATGTAATAGTGTATGTATCTCAGCGTAAAATTATGCTGAGAACATTATATTTACCATCAATTTGATTATTAGGATTGCTCGATCAATGTGATTTTAGAGAGAGGCTCTGTAAATAATGTGCCCACAACTTTGGGTGGTGTGGCATGAGTGGCAGTGAACTATCATGGAAATCTAGCCCTCTTTTGGTGTAGAGGGGGCGTGAATGAGTTGAAGACAAGTTCAGCTCTAACTACCTAAATGCCCTTTTTCCCCTTAAAATCCCTTCTCATGGCCCCTTTCATAATACATAATAGTATAATCATCTACATAAACTAATTGCCAGTAATTTTCGCCCATGGCAACTGTCGTTACATATTGTAGAGATGTAATATATAATGGCATGTGAGCAGTGTTTGGCAAAGATGTATAGGTGGGTTCCCTACTATTCCTTGCAGCCAACTACTTAAAGTGTGCATCCTTACCTTTTTTGTTCCAATGGCGGTGCATATTTGTGCCTTGGTGCTGGCTTATGGTGTCTCTGTTTATTACCTGATATGAGGGAATTCCATGGGTGTGTGCGCCTCATGCTCGGTGGTTGTAGACACCCACCTGAAACAAGAGTGAGTCACTCTTCGAGCTTCAGCTTGACTTCAATAAAACTGTCTCTTATTGATCTAAAAGTCATTAAAAATCCAAATGGGTCAAACAAGGAGCATCTCGGCGCATCCTGGAAACAATCCAATGGACCTGATCTGCCAGCACCAAGTCCAATAAAGATCCGGTCATAACTGTGCATCCAAATGCCAGAACCCTAGGAACTCTTCATACGTAGCAAATGATGTGTGGAAAAGGATAAAATGAACTCTCTTTACCTAAGGACTACTCTCCTTGCTAATTAATCTCCCTCAGAAAGCACGATGTTAAGGTTTGAAAAATCATATTTCCAAGTTATGCCAATATCAAGATTAGCACAGTCGTTCTTATATATAAAGTGGCCGTGATATTACAGAAAGCAAGTTTTGAGGCCAAACGATCTCTGATCAAGCTTAGTTATAGCTCATTAGAAAGGTAGTCAAATGATCTTTCAACTAAATTAAGTTTCCTCTAATCCGAGTTATGTGCATTGTTGAGTGGTCAAAATCGTAATAACTTTTGTTGCACTTATAGCAAGTCAAATAGGGTCCGATTGAAGTGATATCAGTTCTGTTAAAAAGCTTATTAGACAATCTTTTCAATGAGCCTAATATCACTGAAAAGGGACATTCAGTCAAATTGCAAACAACCAATTTCATACACTAAACGGTCATACTTTTGGCAGGTCAAATGGGGTTCGATCAAGGTGATTATAGTCTTGTTAGGAAGCTTAACTGATTATATTTCCAATGAGACTAAGATCACAAAAAATGGATGGGCAACGAATAGGACATGGACTTCTGAATTGTTTGCAGAAAAAGATGAATATATATATATATATATATATATATATATATATATATATATATATATATATATATATATATATTATTATAATATTAAAGTAATGATTACCTTTACCACATCACCGCCCATAGTTATTCAGATAATATTATAACCAACACCAGATCTTGTGCCATCGCTAGTATAATGATATTTTAATATTAAATTCTCTCCAGTAGCGTGAGATGGTATTATTTTAATATTAAAGTTTTCTATATGTACCTATGGCCTTAAGCCAAAGAGAAAAGGGGGGACGAAGGGTGAGAGAGAGCAAAGAACCAAGGAACAAACAGAGAGCAGAGGGTAAAAGGGAGAGTCGGTGCGAGTGAAAATATAGAATAGAATCCGAGCTGATGGAGTTTTCGTAGAGGTTCTGTTTGGGGTGCCCTGAATATTTTTTATATGCAGACATGCTACCTGACATAGGGGACAAAATAGCCCACTAAAGACGTCACTGAAGTCAAGAGTTTTTCTATCTCGATTCTAGTTGCATTCCATTTCACACATTTCAAGTGCATCCACTGCATTCCATTTCCTTTTGTCTTATTCCGCATTATTCTCCCATTCCCATCTTTTACTTTATTTGCATGCCTAGGGTCTTAAACCCTGTGAAGCAAGGTTAGTTTGCTCTTTGTTTTATTTTTTGCCATTTTCTCTTTATTTTCCTACTCGGTGCCACTTGGCTCTGCAAAGTTAATTTGCACTTCATTTTATTTTTTGAACATTTTTACTTTATTTGCCTACTCGGGGCTACTTGGCTCTGCAATGCATGGCTAGATAGTTTTCTTTTTTAATTTTGTCTGCCTAGCCCTTATGGGTTATAAAAAGCACTGCTAAATATAGACATGTTAAAATTCTGTTGGATCCTCCAAAAAACTGCAAAAGATCGTAAAGTAGAGACCGTACATTGCATAGGCGGAAAATGGCTCCTAACGCTTTTCTTTTCCATAACCAAGATCCTTACCCATAATCTATGGTGCAGACCAACACAGGGGTCACTCGAGTCGAGGATTCTTCGAATTTCTCGCTCTAGGTGGTTCTACAAGTCGTAGCCAATTGTAGATTCTAAAGCCTTATTCTGGCTAGTGGTGACTCTTAAGTTGAACTCATTTTTACCTCTTGAGTCAGCCCCACGTTCAATCAAATCAAAGCCAAAACTGACAGACAGAAAAAGCCAAGAAAGTGTAAGCATTCATTCCGCCGTGCTACGCGGGAGGGCGTTCACAGTAGTATGTTTGGCAACTGGGCCCAATGACCCTCTGCTTGCTTGCCCTCTAAGGTGTGTGCACATCAGGATTGGGCTGGCAGTAGGTACTGTATGGAACTGCATTGTCACGTGAGTGTTATCAGGGTGAGCTTATGCCTTGGCTAGTTCCAAAGCCTGTATAAAAGAGGGTTGTTAGAGTCTATTGGTCAGCTGATCATATAACTTTTGCCAATCTACCATTTGTGATGTGACCAAGTCAGAGTCAGGATGGATCCTGGGCGTGGACGCTTTGATCATAACCGTTCATGACAATGGCCATTGTTTTTCTTATCCCATTGATTATTGGGTGACTTTTCATACCTGTCTACTCCAAGTCAGCCCAATATGCTAGACAGGACTGGATTATATGCAGTTTATAAAATGGGTCATGATCTAATGCAAATGAGTTGTGTGGGTTCCACCCTGATGTGCTGAAACCTCCACTCCAACCATCATGCAAGCCATCCATCATTTGGCCATGGACCCAAATTCTTCCTGATCTGTGACTCCCTGAGAGTGCCATTGGGGAAGTTTATGTTCATGTTTATTTGTTCACTAAATAATATCACACACATTATGTCCAAGCTAGTAGACTTATGAATATCTGTTTTTCTGTTTTTTTTTTTTTTTTTTTGCCTTTATTTTTAAAAATAGATTCCAGACACGAGAACAGGAAATGATAGAATCGATGCAGTAGTGGTTGATGAAGAGGCTGTTGGATCCATTGGAGGACAGAGTTGTGGAGCTAAAATTCTTTGTGGCGATGGTGCATTCGAACGCTACCTCTCACAGCATAATTTAAAGGATCCAGTGGTATGTAAACCATCTTAAAATGTGCCTCTAATTTGTGTAGTATCACGGATAACAATAGACCATTTTTTTGCAACTTAAAAAAAATGGGGAGGGGGGTGCCTAGTACCATGTCTATCACATATAAGAGGAGAGCAGTACTCTCATAATGGGCTCTTGTTGGGACTCACCAAGAACCATTGTGGGAGCCCAAAGATCTTGCACTCCACTCATCATGTGGCCTGCAGGTGGCATGTTGAATGTGGGCCCACCTGCTGGCCTGGATGTCACACTCAATTGCATGGTGGCTCATGAGTGCCGTTGTGCATGCATATGTCAGATCCAGGCCGTTCGTCAGGCTTGGTGGTGAGCATTCTCTAGACCAAACATCAGACTGGCCCACTGACAAGGTAGGCCACATGCTTGAAAATGAGGAGAGCAGTCTGTTGTTGGAAGGATAACCTATTGTCCACCTACTGAGTAGAGTAAGGCCCGAGTTCACCACAGGGCCAGCCTGATGAACAGACGAATGTACCAGATCTTGCACATGCATTCCATGTTGGAATGTTTTGCTGCTGGCATTTGGTGTATTTCAATTGCTTTATAATAATTTTTAAAAAATTACTTAAAAAATGGAAAGTAACACGTGCTTTTAAGACCTGTATGTGTGGTGCTACTGTTTGAGATCCATATATAAGATGAGCTTTTGTGCAGCAGATGACCCCAGAAGGGTCTGAGGGAGAAGCCGAGGTGGAGTCGGAGCTTGCTTCTAGAGTCGCCATCATGTAACATTACCGGCGGAACCATTGGAGATCTCTGCCCTGTAAATCCATATAAATTATCTGTATCTTCACTATATAGTCATTGCAAGTGCCTGCTAGTTGATCCAATTGTAAACTTCCACCCCCGTATCTAAATGAATTGATAATTTAGGAAATGAATTTTACTATTAATATATATGCCATAGGTTCAATTGTTAGATTGCATGCTTTTGAGGTGCCTTTGTTGCATTGCAGATGCAAGGCTTGATATTTTGATGGGGCAGAAAAGCTAATTTTGATGGCACAAGCAAATTAAATGGCTGTGGACCCATTTGCATGTTGATTGTGGACCATTAATTGCTTTTCCTCCTGACCATTCGTTAGTTGGCTACCAATCACAAGGGCCAATTATGCCTTTTAGCTCATTTAAAAAAAAAAAAAAGCCTTTTACCCCCTCCTGAGCTTTTGTTCTAGTAGCCGTTCTGTAATGGCTTACTTTTTAATCGTAGGCTGCTTTTCTATTCAAGGCATTTTGAGATTTGTTTTTAGTCTTGAGAAAAAATTCAGCTGATCCCCTAATGGTGTTTGTTCACTCGCGTTAAAATATCAAACTCTATGGCCATGGTGCTTCTGTTTTATCATCATGAGCCTCATCCAAATTAATTGGCAGTGGCTCCATGAATCCTGTTCTACCATAAGGGCCCAGACCAATTAGACCATAGGTCAGCCTTGATTGGACTGTGCTGAAGGAAGTTATGGCATAAGTTTGACTTGGGACCAGAAATGAGAGCAAAGAACTGCTGCACATTGGTTGATTATAATCAACCGCTGATTAATCACTTTGCTTAATAGCAAGTCTCTGTTCGGGTAGGGGATCCTACATAATTGTGGTCCTAACAGTTATTCTTTTAGTGTTGCTTAATTATTAGCCAATGTTACGGTGTGCTTTTTCTATCCGGTGGCTCAGAGCATGGCTAATCCACGGTGGGGGCACAAGTATAACCATCTGCCTCACCAGTGGGCTGTAACCCCGAGGGGGGGGAGGACTTTGCGAGGAGACTTTGCATCATAATTTGTGGGTCGAAGAAGCAATTTCTCACATTTGTAGACCTGCCTTTGACTGCTGAAATTGAGTGCCCAGGAATAATGTATCATCCCATCGATTTTTTTTCCAAGTGGATCCAAGCAATTTCTCTCACATAAGCAGTTCAATCATGACAATGATTACATCAGTTGACCGTTCTTTTAGAATGGGGTTTTGATCTCTATGCATTACCTAAATTCACAAATGAAACATAATTCATTGCTCAGTAAATAGAAAAGCAAAACAAAATTATTAAGGGCCTGTTTGGATACGCATTTTGGGATGTATTGTATCGTATTAGAAGTTATGATTTGACGTTTACTGTGTTTGGATTGGAGTGAATAGAAGTTGAATCCCATGTGTGCAAATACAAACTCCAGCCAAATTTTCGAACCGACGGTAGAATATTCTCAGCGGGTTCTGTTGCCGTCAATACTTCATACTCATTGTACTGTATTCGGCAGCATATGAAAGTTTGAAATTTGTACGATTACAAGATATCTCGTACCTATACAGTGTAAGATCGGGACCGTTCATTTGGTACATTTCAATGTGAAAATCATCTGAGCTAAAAATCAGAAAGTTCCATACGTCGAACAGGCCACCCGACCCAATTAAGGTTGTACAATACGCAGACATAATACATCCTATCCAAACATTGATCTGTATAACGTATTGTATACTATGTCAAACAATACCTCCTATCCAAACATTGATCAGTATCTGATTGATTTGGATGTATTCTGAAAACCGTCCAATGTATACACGAACTGTTCCCAAATACAATACAATACAATACCATATGTGAATCCAAACATGCCCTAAACCTTGCTCAAATTCCAATTCCAGTCAGACAATTTTAAAAAAATAAAGCAAAGCCTCAACGGCTAATTGTATCTCCAACACCAAATTAGCATAAAACTTGTTACTTAGATAATTGCAATCTCAGAAATACACACACACACACACACACACCAATCAGGAATTAACAGCACTCAGCAGCTTCTGATACATTCAACTTTCTAGAAAGAACACTTAAAAATCCACATTACTCCAATTTCGTCCATTTCTTTTCAATACAACAAGGATCAAAACCACCCTCTCTTTGAATCCATAAGCACGATAAAGTACCTTGACAATTTCTTCCTTTTCTTTTCAATACAGCTTGGATCAAAAGCACCCTCCCTATTGAATCCATCAGCACTATAAAAGCAAGCTGCTGCCATAAAGTACTCATGAGTAATGCCAGCCCATGAAACTCCCAAGAAAATTACTGCCATCTACTGCATTTTGCATCGAAGATAAGGATCTGCTCACAGTTACTGCCAGTTGTTTCATTGTGTAATTTCTTCTTTTGAAGCATTGAGGGAGAATGCCAAATTGTGCCTTTGTTCCACTGCTTCAAGGAATGACAGGCTGCCAGGATTTTCTTCCTGCAGAACAAGATTCACAGGAGTTTCGGCAGGGTAACTGTCAAGAATAAACTCAATTTGATCACCACTGATCTCCTTCCTATCTAAAAGAACCTGCAGTGGAGGTGAGACCCATATAAGGACCTGTCAGTAGAATTACTCATACCACGTGTCCATCAATGTTGTCAAAATCGTTATCATATCGCAAATAAGAGGTTGAATCGTATCCAATTGCAAATCAGATCGAAAATTGTAAGATTTTTTTTTAATGATTTTCTTAAAAATATAAATAAATCAGAAAAAAATAAATTAATTAAAATCATCCTTTGCTATCAATATCCACCAAGTAATACCGTGTCACAATAGTGTTATAGGATTCTTAAATTTCCTTGTTTTCCTTGAAAAACATACAAGGATGCTTTAATAATTTATGTTCTTGTTAACTTTATTGAATGTAGAATCATGTTGGAAAAGTGTCATTTGATTCTGTAGAGCGTCAAAAAAGATATTTTGATTTCTAACCATCATTCCACAATACATATAAGTTAACATGATAGTAATCATTCATAAAAATATTTCTGATAAGTCATACATCAAATTTGGTGTTTTGACCAGTTAAGAAAGAAATCATAAATTTAAATTATTATTATTTTTTTTTAAAGAAAAAAGCTCTACGATTTAAAGTTGAAAAGAATATATATCATTTAATCTCTTATAAATATGAAAATAAATTAATTTACCTTTTCTAAACTATTTTTTAAAAGGTTTTTTTTTCTAAATGATTCTAAAAGCCTCCGCCAATTTAAAAACAGAAAATGAAACCCAAGTGAAGCTAAAAATAAGGATTTGAATCGTAAATCGTAGGATTCAAATCATTAAATCATACGATTCATATAAAAAGTGGGATTCCAAATGTTTTGCTTAAGATTCAACTTAAATCATATGATTTTGAAGACATTGCCAATATCATTTCAGACACGAATTGATTGGCATACCACCTCCATATCAAGTTGTGCATCTCTATTAGAATATTCCATTCTTTTATTTTTAATCCATATCAAAATGACTGGTGAAACAGGATTTGTAGATCTGACACGAAATAGCTGGGGATGAATGATGATTTTTATTTTTATTTTTTAATAATGATTTCAAGACTATTCTCTAGTAAATATACAAAAAAAAAAAAAAAAAAAAAAAAAAAAGAAAAGAAAAGAGAGGAGGAAAAAGACCATTTGTGAATGTTAAAGTATGGTAACGGTGTAATGAGTCCTGTTTTCCACAGTTTGTATTCCTGATTGGCACCAATACATGATGATCACCTTCACATTCTTTATTCTTGGTTTCATTCTCTGTTTCCTCTTCATTTTCTCACATGTCACTGTGGTGGGATGGCTGATTTTTTTCCTCTTCATTTGGCTAAAAATATCCATTGGAACTTGGAACCTCCTCCGAGGTTCGAATGTGCAGTTAAAGACAGGATGGAAAGACCGATTTAGGTGCAACAAAAGAACTAATGTTTCATCATGGGGAAAATAAAAATGCATTGTCAAGAGGATGCTTACATACCCTCGCAGTTTTTACCAGAGCAGCATGATGCCGTCTCAGCAAAGAAACTGTTCTTCCATACATGTCACTTATCAGCTCCTCAGTTCTTTGAGCAACCAGATCATCCAAATTGAAGTTAATAGGGGGCTCGATAAGGTCATAGTCATCATAAAGTGACCCTTCAAAGTCCAGCCGAGGACCCACAAAGCTTATATTTTTTCTCCAAGGGGGCGGCTCTCCATGTATGGTCATTGGATTCTCCAAGTTCCATCTGGAAGGCAAGAAAGAAACTGCTAACTATCTAAAACCTCTAATGTAGGAAACTTGGTCAAGGACAGTGAAAGAAAGCCTACATGGTTAAAATTTTACGAGCAAGCCAAGATGCATCAGCCAGGTAATTCACTGATGCTCTTGATGTGTCTCTTCCATAAATAACCTCTTCAGCTGCCCGCCCTCCTAACAACACCTTAACAAATCAACCAGCTTAGGTGAACATACGATACATATGATGATTTAGAAAATGAAGACAAGAATCTCATATGAAGCCAGATCAACAGAAGAAAGAAAGAAAGAAAAAGGAAAAACCAGTACTCTCTCACAGTCGTACCTGAAGCCGATGCAACAATTGGGGCCGCCGCTCAAACATGTATGACTCGTCATCAAGACGGTGAAACACAATTTGAGAGAATGTCTGCAAGCATCAATTAACCAAATAAAAAATAAAAAATCAGCACCATGTAAATTGTCCAAAAAGTGATAATATTGGTTATATAAATCAACAAGCATTTGATGTGAGTGACGATATAAGAGAGGATGAACTCAGGGAAACAAAATTGGACCTGGCCACGGGGATTGATTGAAATGCGTTCACAGAATTCAACTTCCGCGTTCTCATAGCGCCTTAGCAGATGGGATGTCATTGCTGTTCCTACTTCAGTAGCAGCTCTTCGGCATTGCCCTTGATGACCTAATTCGATTCCCACACGTTTTGGGCCAACAGTGAGCCGATCAACAGCATCATCCACGTCAGACTGAAGAATTGAATCGTGCCCATTCCTAACTGCCACCAGGGCAGCTTCTTGCAGCAGCTGTGCTAACTTTGCTCCCGTCCATCCTGATAACAAGTTAATTTCAGATCTCATGCTCAGCAAAAGCAGGAGCAATTTTATTGATGTGTAGAAGACTGGGAACCAGGTTGATAAAACACGGTATGAAGTACGATTATAATATCAAGTCAATGTGTCAAATCTATTGTCAAGGGTTATGTCTACTATCGAGATCACTTCTTGTTCTATGAATCAGTTATAATTGTCAGCAAATCATCATTTTGTATATTGCTCTTCACCACCAGTTATATTTTAAGTCAAATTCTTTGGAAGAAGATGCAAGTGCAGCATGCAAGGTGAGATTGTACCATTGACAGTGCTCAAATGTTTTTTTTTTTTTTTTCCTTTATTTCTTCGATAGGCTTACAGTTGAACTGAACAGTAGCCATCAATAGATTGGGAACATTTTAAGAGAATCAAATACCAGGTAAGTTTTGCGCATAGGTGGACAGATCAACTGTGGGTGACATTTTCACTTTGCGGGCATGAACTTTCAAAATGTCCAGTCGTCCTTTTGGTCCGGGAGGACGGATTCTTATCTGCAAAAGGGAGAATGAATGTAATGAAATTCCATGTTATTAGCATCCCATATGTCTGTGATTGTTTCCTACAATCACCATATCGAAGAAGGCAATTCACGAGTGGATGCAATGACAACGAATGTCGGATTGAGATAAATAACTGAACATTTATTCAAAGGCATATTTGATATAAACTTTGAATTTCCCAACGATGCATGTTAGGTGAGTGAAGACGATGGACCTTGCGGTCAAAACGACCCGGTCGAAGAAGTGCAGGATCTAACAAGTCCATACGATTGGTAGCACCTAAGAATATAACACCTTTGCCAGTATCGAAGCCATCGAGCTCTATCAGGAGCTGGTTCAATGTAGTCTCCCTCTCCTGTGTAGCTGCATTATAAAGGTAGTTGGTAGATTCACTGAAAATCCCTTGGCGCCTGATCATGCCAAAGAAAATAGAGAATTATTTGAAACAATATTTACAACTATGCAATCTCGAGTCAAACAATATAACATTGCATTTTACATAACCAGATCTCCTTTGGCCATTAGAATTGTGACTAAATATGATTCAAATGAATCAAAAAATCAGTGGCCAAATGCCAAGAAATGGCACAAGGGAGGCATCTGCATGGTAAGCAGTAAAAGAGTTTTGTTGAATAGTGGGGAATTGTAAAGTTAGAAAGTGGTCACCCATCAAAAGCGGGACCAATTTCAACAGACGATACCAAACAGAACAAGACTGCAAAACCAGCTCACTGGCACCAGATGTGCATGACACTACCCTCCAAGATTCAATCCAAATAAGACTAACTTTACATACAGCTCATTGACACCAAAAGCATGATACAAACCTCCAAGTTGTTATCCAGATAAGAATAACACTACAATTAGTCAGTAAAACAAAGTTTATGAAGTGCAACTTTAGTAACAATAAGAGGGAAAACAAGGAGTTAAGATTTCTGACAAAGAACTTTCCTAAAATGACCACTTTCGATATCTTGAGTCAATAATTCATGAGTAGAGAGATTGAGAAGGATGTTGCCCATAGAAATAAAATTCAAGCTGGGTGGAAGAAATAGAGATGTGCCTCGGGAGTATTATGTGATCACCATGTACCACTTAAACTGAAAGGGAAATATTATAGGATAGCCATAAGACCAGCCATGCTTTTTGGGACAAAGTGTTGGGCGTTAAAGGAACAATATATTCATAGGATGTGTAGCTGAAATGAGGATGCTGAGATGGATGAGTGGAAAGATGAGGAAGAATTGAAAAGGACATAGATAGAGGTAGTAAGAAAAGAATTGATGACCTACAGTCTAACCGAAGGTATGGCCCTTGATATTGTGGAATGGCGGAATAGGATTCATGTAGCCAACCCCAATTACTAGGGATAAGGCTTTAGATGATGATGATGATGAATAACACCACAAACATACATAGATATGTACATGCATGAGTACATACATTAGCGATATCCCCAAAGCTTTAAATTGACATGTGGATTTAAATTGTCCCATTACCACTAGTAGCAGGCTATTAAGTAAAAAATCACACCAATCTAATAATCATAACCCTCTGAATGTGGACCATTTTGTTACAACCATCCATTGTTTACAAGCCATGGATCAGATGGTTATATTAACTAACCAAAGTGCTTCTTTGGAATCATGAGCAATCTATGGTGCCTATGGAATAGATATTTCATGATGATGATTGGATCTATTTTGTTTCTTCAATCAATCTTGACTATCCATTTCTCAAGCTATTGATATGATGGTTAGAATAATCTGATTAGAAATGACAAATGCTCATGTCCTACTACTTGGACGATAACTTACTGACCAACCAGCAGATAACCTCTCTCCAGAAACATTTATAAAAGAGAACTATTATTCCTATAATCAGTGTTCGAAGTATCGGTATCACTCCAAGTTTCACTAGCCGGGGATACAGAAACAATATCGATATCGCCGACAATATCGCCGATTTCCAGAAATGCTAGGAAACGTGGGGAAAATGATAGAATTTTTCAGTGAAACTTCAGGAGATGCGAAAATACACATTTGCATATTTAGGAATTTAAAAATTGCAAAAAGAATGCATAAGTTTCCATTTAATAGGGCCTAAAAGTAAGTGTTGTCATAAGAAATCAGTCCAATAGTAACACAACAATCACTTAAATCTCATTAAACCAATTAACAAGCAAACAAACATGCATAATGCATTCATACGTTGCACATCCATGCATAAATAAGCATATAAGCACAATACACATGCGATGATCCAACCATCCACCCATTAATCCATCCATCCCATTCAACCATTTAACCATCCATCCATCCCATCTATCCATCCAACCATCCCATCTCATCCCATCCAAACATTTTTACAGATTTTTGGCAATATCAATACATTGGTGATACATTGGCAATATTATCAAAATATCACCGATACACTGGTGATACAAGCGACACGGAAACACCTAGAATTTACACAGTCGAAAATACTAGCAATACATTGGCGATATGGATAATATCAAGGATATTATTGTAATATTGGGGATACTCTGAACAAAGCCCATAATGCACGGAAAAAGTGAAAAAGTTTATGGTAGTATCATTTGAATTGTTAACAATAATTCCATACCTAGTTGCTAGTGCATCAATTTCATCAATAAAAATAACAGATGGCTTGTTTACCTGCATGAAGAAAACATGAACTTCTTACACTTCCCACCAAAAAAAAAAAAAGAGTATGGAGAAGAAAAAGAAGAATAAAGAAAGAAAGACAATGAAATTCTTGAAGAACCATCTCAACATAGGAACTAGAAGAGGTGCCACCTTTTGTAACAATCACACAATGTCCAATAAGAATATGAAAGATATACAACTACATGAAGCCAGCTAAAATTTACAAAGTTGCAAAGGAAAATGCATTTCCTTGTTGAGCATAAATATACAAATGTTTTCCAGTGAATATGCAGTCCTATTGTAAGCACTTCAATCCATTCTACTATACACGGCGCAATAGTAGTGAGACTTGTTTCATATGCAAGCCCAAAGGCACTTTACTTTCTGGCTATTGTCAACTAGTAGAGTTGGCCACAGGCAGGCCTGGATGTGATTGGGACCCAGGTTTTGAACTTCTCAAGTGCTGGGCCCATCGAGTACCTATCCAAAATTTTATTTGTTTAACCAGGGCCCAGCCTGTTGCCAGACTATCTACTTGGTAGGAGGGAAGTTTGTTGATGATGAATCAACACAGAAGTATCTGGCAATTTGACCATGACTTCCATATTTCTTTTTATTAATGAGATTTGCATGATGACAATGAGCAAATGGCATGTACACACAAAGACTTGTTGGGGTTGTATATAATTGTCTGAAATATGATCATGCATCAAAGCAAATCAAACTTATATTGATTGGATACTAGTTCAGATCTAGGCTTTGGAACAATTCATTATGAGTTAAAAATCCATGTGAGTAAAAGGGTTTAAGACAAAAATGAATAGGTCGTTGCTTCTTCTTTTTTCAATTACTAGAATTTTATTCAAAAGCAAATGATAAAAAATCTACAACTGGTATAACAAAATAACCATACTACACTTAGAACAGAATCCCATCCAATCCGCGCAAATATCTTCCTGACTCCTGTTGATACCGGATTCAAAGGATTAGTGCATGGTTCCTGCAAACTTCTTTAAAAACTCCAGCCATTAGATCACTTCATCGATGACCTGGTTAGCACTGGAGAATTCTGGAATGTTCTATTGTTCCTTCCCTCCCATGGCGACCAGATAATCAATAAAATGAGAAAGAAACCATAAAATCCTCCTTTTGCCTCTTTCTACTCCACAGTCCCAAGCTTCCATCACGATTTTGACTGATTTTGGCATCATCCAGACCATTCCAAACTGCTTAATACACCAGCAGACCACCGCCGCAAACTGACGGATCAGAAGCCGGTCCACTGATTCAGCATTCAAGAGACTGATTAGAAACCATCCAAAAGAATGTGCTAGCTAGTAGCTACTCAAATGATCCATCATCAAAAACTTGTCTGACCTTTCACCCACCCGAATGTCACCACCTGCAGAGCGTGGTTGAACAACAAAATTCAAGCGGAGATCTGCTCTCCTCCCTGCTATCATATGAGCATAGCACGATCAGACTGACAGACCCAAAAGGCACCATCTACCCTCCCAAAATCTAATGCATATCCCATCACTAATCATTGTTCGGAGTATCCCCGATATTATCTGTATCACTAGCTCAGCGATACCGATAACGCTAGTAGCATCTGAAATTCCAGCTATCGATGATGTATCACTAAGTATCACCAATACTTTCAACTGTGTAAATTCCAGATGTTGCTTGTATCGCCAATGTATCGATATCGCCAATATTTCTGACTGTGTAAATTCCAGGTGTCGCTTCTATCGCCAATGTATCAGCGATATTTCAATAATATCATCAATGTATCAATACCGCCAAAAAAATTGCTTATTAAAAAATTTTCCATTTCAAATTTCTTTATGGGCACATCGTTGTATGCAGTGTTCAAATTGTCAATAATAATATCGATATTGATATTATCGTTGTCACAACATGGGCAATATCGAGACCACAATGTTTCATTTCCTTTCTAGTTGTCGACGATTTCTCGGCAAAATATCATGTGTTGTCGATATTCTGAAATACCAATGGATGTTTGGTTGGAAGGTTGGATGGCATGATGGATAGATGGAATTGATGGGATGGTTGGACTAATTTCTACGACAGCACATGCTTTTAGGGCCCCATTAAATGGAAACTATTATTTATGCATTCTTTTTGCAATTTTTTTATTCCTAAATATACAAATATGTGTATTTTATCATCTCCTAAAGTTTCACTGAAAAATTCCACCATTTTCCCCGTGTTTCCCTGCATTTCCGGTTATTGATGATATCAATATTGTTTCTGTATCCTTGGCTATTGAAACTTGCAGCGATATCGATACTTCAGACATTGTCACTAATGTTGGGTTTGATTCTTCAATAGATTTTTGCTCCACATTGAGGATTGTTTTCCACACCCCCAATCCTCAATAACATGCGAGTGGACCACCCATATTCCGGCCATCCATATTTTCATTCAAACCCTCCTTCCCAAACCCCTTTCCTCATTTCCAAATCTCCATAACCATTTTGTGAGATTGATTCATAACTTCGCATGACTTCATACACATACCCCCTTGAAAAATCGACTTGCAAACTTCACCCATTCCACTAAAGGGTGTTTTTTATTCTCCTTCACACCCAAAATAGAAGTTATCACTGTAGTTTTTTCCAACTTGTGCAACACACTTTATGGGCAACAGAAAAGCAACATGAAATATCAGCATAATAGACACCATGGCTTTAATTGGCATGATAACCTCCAAATGAAGGGTACTTGCCTTTCCACACTGATAATCTCCTTTGGACCCTGTCGATAATGGGCCCCACCACCTTTGTGAAGGCTTATTGATCAACAATAGGATAGCTAGACTCCTCTCTCTTTCAATCTAACCTACTGATTTCTTTTTTAGTTTTTCACAAGCTCACTTTTTGCCCGAAACCACCTTAAAGCATATCAAGTTCATTTTCAAGATGGCAAGCTCCTCTCTTTTAGCATCATAAAATAAAATCAATATTCCGAAAACTACAAATGGGATACATTAAGACCCAACTTGAAGACTTCAATCAGCATCTCCAAATATGCCTTTTTGATCATCACACTTAAAGCCTCCACCATCACCATAAATAAGAAAGGAGTTAAAGAATACCCCTACCCAGGACCCTTGGAGCCTCCGAATAAGCCTTTTAGAGGAGCCATTCACAAGCCTAGAAAATTAACAGTGTTGGTAAACCGTTGCATCAAAAACCTCATCTCATGCCAAATCTCATCCTCCCTAATAAATATATTAACATAATCATAAGCTTTTTTGAAATCCAACCAACAAATAACCCCATCGACCCTCTTTATATGATTATATCTAGAGGCAATAAAATCATGAGAACCCAACACTCCATCCAAGATCCGAAGTCCATTGACAAAGACACATTGCGAAAAGGATATGACTAAACCAAGGACTTAGCAAAAGCTAGATGTTAATGTTTCGACAAAGAAATAAATGCATTTGATTTGGGAAATTGTCTAATTCAAACATAACAGAGAAAGAGTATTGGGAACAATCATCATTTTTCATTGATACTGAGTTCATTTACATCATCTTTACATCCCTTGATTCTAAGATAGATCTTTTAGAAATAAATGACTTATGCTTTAAGTATCAAAAATTCATTTCGGCGGCCTTTCGGCGCCTGTTTTGATAATCTCCTAGGACTTAAGAGGAATGTCGATCTGATCGACGAATCTTCAATGAAATAGAGATTTCAGCAGCATAACGACGCCTGTTTCAGTCATCCCCTAATACTTAGGGAAAATGTCGACCCGATCGACTAATCTCTCTCCTCTGAACTTGTCAATAGAAGAAAGCCTGAAGAAGGGAAGCCTTGCACAGAGATTTCGGCAGCATAACAGTCCCTTATCTTCATATACTGCAGGGTAGTCTGGTTGCGCGGACCCGCGCAACTGACAGGAAACTCCTCTCCTACCTTCGATCTTCTGCTTCACTATGCTCTTCTTGAAAACCTTCCATCACCCCCAATGAAGGAGGGGAGAGGAGTATTTATAGACCCCCGCACGTATGAAAATCCTGATCTTAGCGATGTGGGACAAATCTTTTAGTGCTTGAGATCATTCTGCAAAGGACAACTTCTGCAGCGTGTTTCGGGGTCCCGCGCAACTGACATTTACGTTGCACGGACCCGCGCAAGGAATACTTATTGCGCAGTATCGCGCAACTGACATTGGTTCCGCAATCCCGCGCAAACCCTTTAAAGTTGTCTCTTTCTTCTTCTTTTCGAGTGTTCTTTCTATCTCCTTATCTCTTCTTGCTTCAATTCTTCGCCATTTTTTATGCCTCAATAGATGCCTCCTCAATCCTTCTTTGATTAGTTTACGAAATCAAATGGAGGATCGATCTTCTTCCACCTGAAGAATCTTAAATGAATTGGAACTGAAGGATGACCGAATGATGATGCTCGCATGGAAGACTGAATGATCATACTTGACCAGAAGATCGAATGATCGCGTTCAAATGGAAGACTGGAATGATGGCGCTCGAACAAAAGACTTGAATGCCCCCAGCCAACAGTGTCGAGCAGATGTTTCACTAGAGAGGATAAATTCTCTTTTCATTGAAGCACGCTTCTGCAACAGCTGTGACGACTTCGTCTCTGAGCGATTTGATCAGAGAACTTGCTTCCAACACCGTTGTTGCTGTAACGGTCTTTTTGATCAACTCCAACGATTCTTTCCTTTAACTTTGTGTCTGGAATTGTTCTTTAATGTTGCTCCTATCGCAACACCTTTTTCGATTGTTTCCTTGATTCATGATTTGCATAACCGAAGCTTTCAAATGATGATCTTTCCTGCCAAATTAATCAGAATTAGTATCTCAATTCATTATAATAAATTTTTATTTTTATTTTTTTCAATTTAGCTTTATGCGGTATTTATAATTTTGAAATATGTATTGAAAACTTCTCTCTTTTCTTCTTTTTTTTTAAAGGCTAATTGTGATATTTGCTCTGTCATCATGCTTCGCATTGTATTCTTTGCTTGTTAAATCACACTCCTGGATATGTCATCTCTAGTTTGTGCTCCTTAGCATTTCTTCATAGACTTTTCCTTTAATCTTCGCTGATTTTTGAAGACATAGATCCTGTCCCCTTTCCCGGTCTGCATCTTGTCTACTTAATATTTAAAATATTCATCAGGCAATTGCATATTTGAGCACATTTCTAGAGTGAAATATGTATTTGCTGCATTTGAATATTGTACAGTTTATGCTTTTGCATATTTGAGCATATATATAAAGTGAAATATGAATTTGCTGCATTTTGAATGTTGCACATAGTTTAACATGATATTCAATAAAAACTAATTATAAAACACTAACATTTTATGCTTGTTAGTACGGGATTTCCTATATGATGATTTTATTTATATTTTATTGGCGGCGCTAAGTTTCAATTCAGTCAATTTCACACACAGTTTAAGCACATGAGTAGTGGAATCGGGTCTCACGTGATGGCCTCTATAACTCTTAGGAGTTCCCTGGACTTTTCACTGCCTAGGGAGTTCACAAACCACGATCCATCAGAGGGGCCCATTGAAGCTACCGGGGCGGTGAACTCGGTTGGAATTACGCACAGGGTTGGCTGCAGTAACTCTCTAGAGTTCACAGGGCTCACAAGGCGACCTTTGGGGTACCAAATCCATGGTTGTCAGTCCATCAATGAGTAGGTTTAAGTCATTCCTCATGAGTTAATACCGGAATCGAACCATAAATCTAGGGGGTCTTACACACGGCTGGCCTATCTAAAGCTCACACTGTGGCCCTTATTTTCTTCGTCTGCAAGGTCGGGCCCATTCACAGGAGGGCATTGTCCTCCATTCCCCGTGACGCTTCCGAAAAGCTATACAGACGGCATAGGGGTTACGCTGACTGGCCATTTGAGGACTTTTGGCCCCTAGGCTTTTGGTCGACTTTTGGCCCTTAGGTTTTTAGTCATTGGCTCCGTCAGCTGCTCGCATGGGTATGCGTACGATGGCCTTCACGGGCTTTTTAAGGCCACTGGCTTCTCACCGCTGCCCGAATGACGGGTCTCATGCACAGTTGGCCATTGGCTTGACTGGGCTACCTTTTTATGATCATAGGTCTCATGCGTAGTTGGCCATATAGGCTTGGCTAGGCTGCCTTTTTATGACCAGCAACCATCGCTGTCATCAACTTTATACGTGGTTGACTATATAGTTTATTCCACTGCCAAAAAAATGGTAGATCAATAATTGATATTTCGCTGTTGCTGATAATGTTATGAGAACTTTCGTATTATGTTTAAAATAGTGTATTAGCCTGGCGATGATAGCAATTTTGATAAGTGATTGCTTGGCGACAGCGATAGTTGCTATTTATTTATTTTATTTGTTTATTTACGATAATCATTGATACCTGGTGATCTTGATGGAAATCTTTGGCATCGGCGATAATCGTCAATGCTTGATAGCAATCATTATCGCTTGACAGCGATCATCAACACTTTTCATTTGGCAATGACTTAATATGCTTGAAAGCCTGCATTTCATCCATGTACATTTGCCCCATTTTGATGCAGGAATTATTATCCTGATAATTTGCTGGATCAAAATCGAAATTGTTTCACGGACGGTATCTCTTAAGGAAGCGAGCATTAACTGGTATGCTTATTCCTTGCCCATCTTGGTCTACAACTCTATATGCTCCATTGGAGTATACTTCCTTTATTATGTACGGGCCACCCCATTTAGGATCAAACTTGCCCCCTGTTCGACGGGTGACTACAATAGGTCTCTTCAACATCAGCACCATATCTCCTTCTTTAAAAGAAGGATACTTGACTTGCTTGTCAAAGGCGGCTGATATTCTCGCTTGATACGCTTGTAGACGCTGTCGTGCAGCCAGACGTTTCTCGTCAAGCAAATCCAGTTCTTTCAATCTTATTTTTGCATTATCATCATCAGTTATAGACTGGTGCACTGCCACTCTTAGTGATGCTACTTGTATTTCAATTGAAATTACTGCTTCCACACTATAGACTAACGAATACGGTGATGCCCTTGTTGCTGTTCGATGAGTAGTTCTGTATGCCCATAATGCTTCCTGTAACCTTTCATCCCAATCACGTTTGTTCCCTATTACTGTCTTCTTCAATATTTTGACTATTGTTTTATTGAATGCCTCTGCTAATCCGTTAGCCAGTGGATAGTAAGGCGTTGAGAATGAGTGATGGATATTGAATTTCTGACACAGCTTTTCCATGCCTCTGTTTTTGAAAGGGGTGTCATTGTCTGTAATAATTTTCTTTAGAATACCGTGGCGGCATATTATCGCATGTCGAATGAAATTTATTACATCTTTTTCTTTAACATTGCGCAATGCAACTGCTTCGGTCCATTTGGAGAAATAATCTGTTGCTGCCAATATATATTGCTTCCCTTTGGACGAGGGTAGATTGATAGGACCAATAACGTCGATCCCCTACGCTGAGAAAGGCCAAGAGGCAATTGACTGATGTAAGTCTTCTAGAGGAACATATATAACATCCCCATGAATCTGACATTCATGACATCGCTTCGCATAATCTATTGCATCTTTGAACATGGTGGGCCAATAATATCCCATTCTATGTACTCGATGAAATAAATTTTAACCAGCTTGATGTGCCCCACATTCTCCAGAGTGTGCTTCTCGCAACACCTGGCCTGCTTCTTGCTCATCTAAGCAACGTAGCAACACTCCGTTGTAAGATTTTTTATATAATACTTCACTGCATATGATGAATCTACTTGACCGTTTTCTGATTTGCTGCCTCTGCGCAGATTCTTCTGGTAGGATGTTAAATTTGAGATAATCTATGAAAGGCTGAAACCAATCATCTGTTGTAATCTCTAAGCATGATACAGGAAGAGCTTCAGTAACTTCTTCAATAGCCTCTGCAAATGGTAAAAATCTTCTTTCCTCTATAGTTACTTAAAGAGGGCTTCGATTAGGGCAAGACAGAGCTGCTGCCAAACTAGCCAAGGCATCCGCTTTTGCATTTTCTGACCGGGGGATATGCTTGATTTCAACATAGGAAAACTATTCCAACAACTATCGTGCCTTCCGACAGTACGGCAAAAGTTCTTGCTTTCTTATTTCGAATTCAGTTGTCAATTGATTTATAATCAATTTAGAATCTCTGAAAATATGCAGCGTTCTTACCTCCATTTCTTTAGCCATCTCCATTCCAACGATCAGGGCTCTATACTCAGCCTCATTGTTCGTACATGCAGTACCTAATGTAAAGGAGTAAGATAGTAAATCACCTTGGAAAGTAATGAATATCACTCCTGCCCCCGCTCCGGATGTTCGAGAAGCGCCATCAAAATACATCTGCCACGAGTTCTGCGATTCAGTCAGCATGACTTGCTCATCCGGAAAGTCATCACTGATGGCTTCGGATTCTTCTACGGGGTGCGCTGCTAGGAAATCTGCCACTGCCTACCTCTTTATTGCTTTTGCCGGTTCGTATGTAATAGCATACTCTGAAAGTAACAACATTCATTTAGCTAACCTTCCAGACAACATCGATCTTGTCATTAAAAACTTTATTGGGTCAGCCCTTAATACCAATGTTATATCGTGCGACAGACAATAATGCCTCAACTTCTGTACTGCGAATATTAACGCCAAGCATTCCTTCTCAATCGGAGAATAATTGCACTCTGCACCCATTAAGGTCGGACTTAAGTATAGAGCTACTTTTTTTCCAAATTCATTCTTTTGTGCCAATAGAGCTCCTAAAGAATATTCAGCTGCAGATGTATACAAAATAAGCGGTTTCCCTTTCACTGGAGCTGCCAGTACTGGTGGCTTTTTCAGCAATTCCTTTATCGAGTCAAATGCGTTCTGACAAGCTTGACTCCATACAAATTCTGTATCCTTTTTCATCAAATGAGAAAATGGGTGACATCTCCCTGCCAAATTCGAAATGAACCGACGAATGTATGCTAATTTTCCTTGCAAACTCTTTAATTCCTATAATATTTTTGGCGGCGACATATCCTGAATAGCCCTGACTTTCCCGGAGTCAATCTCAATGCCCCTATGCCGGACAACAAAACCTAAAAACTTTCCGGAGGACACTCCAAATGCGCATTTAGCGGGATTCATCTTCAATTGTTTCTTTCTGAGTCGCTAAAAAACCGACGCTAAGTGTTCACAATGTTCCTGATGGCCTCCTGACCTGACCACCAAGTCGTTAACATAACATTCAACGTGCTTGTACTTCATGTCTTGAAAAATGCTTTGCGTTGCTCTCTGATATGTTGTCCCAGCATTTTTAAGTCCGAACGGCATAACCTTATAATAGAAGATTACCAGTGAAGTTCTAAATGCCGTTGCCTCTTCGTCTTCAGGGGCCATTCAAATTTGATTATATCCCGCATAACCATCCATAAAGGACATAACGGCATATTGAGTTGTACTATCAATCAGTAATTCAATTATTGGAAGCGGAAAATCATCTTTTGGACAGGATTCATTCAGGTCTCTAAAATCGACGCATACCCTGACCTGTCCATTTTTCTTCCTTACCGGGACAATATTCGATATCTACTTAGGATATTTGACATATCTAATAAACCCGACCTTTATCAACTTATTAACTTCTTTTTCAATGAGGGGAACCAAGTCCGGATGAAATCGTCTTTGCGCTTGTTTAACCGGCCTTTTCTCCTTAGAAATATTTAGTCGGTGCAACGCTACGGAAGGCTCCAATCCGGGCATCTCTGCATACGTCCAAGCGAACACGTCTTTATTTTCTCTAAGTCGAACGTATTCTGAAGACTCTTGTTCAGAAAAGTTGGCGCTAATAAACGTATTCCGTGGTTCCTCTTTCGTACCCAAGTTTATTTTTAACAAACTGTCCGTTGTCGATTGCCCCCCGTCCTCCATTTGCTTCGGAGCCGCCTCAGGATGCTCAACTATCTCGGTATTTTCTTTCGCTGGCTCCTTTGTCATAACCATATTTACTGACGACCTTGCCTCCATGTCTTTAAATTTTCTTCGCCTTTCCTGGCCGATCCCAATCGGAATTCCTTTCTCGTAATTTAAGCCGATGTAGTCTTCGCAGTCGAAACTCGTACTTTTCATGACCTCCTTGCTTGTTCTATTTTCGATAATTATCTCATTCCTGTCTATCATTCGCTGTATAATACACTTCAATGTATGAAAATTCTCTGTTGGATGTCCCAATAAGCGGTGATAGCGACAAAAATTTTGCTCTCCGAGTCTTGTCGCCTCCTCAGGGCATTTAGGTTCTGGCAATTCTATCGCGCCAACTTTCAACAACTGGTCCATCATTGGAATGACATCTTCCTTATCGAATGCAAACCCTTCATGCGAATTGAGCGTCCTGACCTTTTTATACCTTCTTAATTGAATCGACTCTTCTTTTCGCCTTGTATTTTCTTCCTTTAAACCTCTTACACTATTACACTGCTGATAGCGATCAATAGTATTTACTATTATTCTGCTAAGAGCCCCCTGAGCTATATCATAGTGAAATGTCGGCACTATCCGATTCACCAATTCCAAAGTATGAGCCTTAGCGGCCAAATCACGAAAAGTTTTGATGTCGGCACTGGCCAGTCCAATTACGAATTCCCTTTTCATAGAGTTCAAACACATCTTGACTTGTTCACTTTCTTTTAGCAGCCGTTTGCACGAAGTTCCCAATGTCTTCCATCTGTCTATAAACCTCCTTACTAATTCGCCTTCGCCTTGTCGCACAGAAGCCAACTTAACAATACTAACATCTTGACTTGGAGAGAAAAAATGAGATGCAAAAACATATCGCATCTGCTCCCAAGTGCGGATTGACCCTGGAACCAAACTGGAATACCATCGGAATGCCTTACCCGTCAGCAATGCCCCGAACAACCGTAAGCAATACTGTGGTACCGTAGAGAAATCTCTCATACTGGTAATGAAGTGCATTAAATGTTCCTCTGGAGATCCCTTCCCATTAAACTTTTGAAAGTCCGGACACTTGAAACTGGCTGGGAAGGGAATATCATCCACCTCTCTTGGATATGGCGTTTGATACTTGTAAGGACCAGTAGTTCCACGTTCCCTTTCTATTTGGACAACTTTTTCAACAGCTGTTATCCGGGCTACATTATGTATGAAGGCCGCCAAGGCCTCTTTGAGGTTTCTGCATTATTTCATTAATGCATTTTGGGCTTCTGTCATTTCATTGATGCAATCCTTTGTAGTCGCTTCGCGTTCTTGATTCGTCCCTGCCATATGCACTATAGCATTTCCTCTCTTTGATGAAATAGTAACTGGAGTCGAGCAAGAATAGGCCGACATGATGGAACTTATGAAGACAGGAGAAGATGGGATTTCGTTGGCTTTTCCTGTAAACCCCACATCATCAATCAATCGTGGTGATACTGACCCTGATATACTAGCCTGAAGTGGCGCGGACATTAGTGAACCGATCACCAATACCTTTCCTTTCTGCTCTCTCGTCCAAGTACCCAATGGCGGAAAATCGTACTCCGTGAAATGCAGTACTATTAATCCAGGGTATATTGCTGGCGGAGCAAGCTCAGGGTTCTTTTTAACCGCGTTGCGCGTTATTGGTCCTCTAATTCTTGGCAAGGGCTGATTAACTCTAAGACTTCCTGCATTTTGCATCTCTGTCCTACGAGATGTTACAACGGTCCATACCCCATCGCCTTCCAGCGGTTCAGGCGAAGCAGATACTACTGTTGTTGCTAGGATGTTGCTTTTACCAGTTTCAACAATCTGAGTTAGGTGATTCGGGACCTGATCTAGCATATATTCTATCTCGAATCCCGTTGGAGTGAGTCGGAAATTCATCTTTCTTGTTGGAGTTGCCATGAGTAACAGGTTGTAGTTGGATTTAGAAACCTTCACATCTGAAACATGGTTATAGTCAGCATTTTAAAGAATTAAATAATCTATCTTAGAGATGAAGGGGAGGATTTTCCCACTGAGAGTTTCCATTTTGGCGTCCTTAGGACGCCAAACTATGATGAGAGTTCAAAACGATTTCACTGTTAATATTTAAATAAGACAATAAAGTCCCCAGCAGAGTCGCCATTTTGTTTCGACAAAGAAACAAATGCATTTGATTTGGAAAATTGTCTTATTCAAACATAACAGAGAGAGTATTGGGAACAGTCATCATATTTCATTGATACTGAGTTCATTTACATCCTCTTTACATCCCTTAATTTTAAGATAGATCCTTTAGAAATAAATGACTTATGCTTTAAATATCAAAAATTCATTTCGGCAGCCTTTCGACGCCTGTTTTGATCATCTCCTAGGACTTAGGAGGAATGTCGATCTGATCGACGAATCTTCAATGCAATAGAGATTTCAGCAGCATAACAGCGCCTGTTTCAGTCATCCCCTAATACTTAGGGGAAATGTCGACCCGATCGACTAATCTCTCTCCTCTGAACTTGTCAATAGAAGAAAGCCTGAAGAAAAGAAGCCTTGCACAAACATTTTGGCGGCATAACAGCCCCTTATCTTCATAGACTGCAGGGCAGTCTGGTTGGGCGAACCCGCGCAACTGATATTGGTTGCGCAGTCCCGAGCAACTGACAGGAGACTCCTCTACTACCTTCGTTCTTCTGCTCCTCTTGAAAACCTTCCATCACCCCCAATGAAGGAGGGGAGGGGTATTTATAGACCCTCGCACGTATGAAAATCCTGATCTTAGCGATGTGGGACAAATCTTTCAGTGCTTTAGATCATTCTGCAAAGGACAACTTCAGCAGCGTGTTTCGGAGTCCCGCGCAAATGACATTTATGTTACATGGACCCGCGCAAGGAATACTGATTGCGCAGTACCGCGCAACTAACATTGGTTGCGCAGTCCCGCGCAAACCCTTTAAAGCTGTCTCTTTCTTCTTCTTTTCGAGTGTTCTTTCTATCTCCTTATCCCTTCTTGCTTCAATCCTTCGCCATTTTTTATGCCTCAACAGCTAATATATTAGTAAGAGAATTTTATACCTGAAGCCCATATGTTGTGGGGTGTATTGGACTCATGTAAAACAATAAAAACCCAAATAAACCTTTTTCTTTTTACCCAATAAAATTGAAATTTTACCAAAACGTAGAAAGAATTTAAAATAGAAAAAGAAAAACATATAATATTTTTGTATTTAACATGTATCTAATGGCGATCAAACCATCATTTGACATGGATGTTGTCTATCGGCTTGACATAGTGAAAGTCAACCAAATAAGCCCTAATACAACATATATCAAGCACAATTTGGACTAGGGTCAATTATATTAAAATAAAACATAGATGATGAAAAAATGAAACAAAAAGTTGATGGCCTACCCTTCTTCCATATTTTCTTTAAGTGGTATGTTCTACTTCAATCCATTGGATCCCTCTCAAATTTTGTGTTTGGATCACCAAAATAGGGCCATATCTAGTTTAGTATGAGTTTTTAAGCTTCTTCCATGGTTAAAATGAAGGAAGAAGTGGAGAACGAGAGAAAAAAGGGGAAAATTTTGAAAGGGGGCCCTTGTGGTCGTATCCGCTGTATTGGCCCCATATCAATGGCAACACAGCTCTTTATTTTAATTGGATTGATCACGTTATATCGTGTAATGGAGATGGCCAATATAGTTATGATATAATATAGGCAATACAGTTGTATCATACATGTTTCAAAATCATGGCCTTATCTTTCTTTAGCAAATTGATGACTTCCAAAACCCTTTCCTCCACAATAGAATATTCCAACATGTCAAAATCCTCAATTAATGCAATTGAACTCCAAATTATCAACAGTCAGTCTGTCCCAGCACTTGTCACTGTACAACTTGTAGAAATCCCCTATTGCAATACAAACCTCTCCCATCAAGCCACCAACCTCTAGGCTATGAATTTGATTACATTGTCTTCTTACAATAGCAATCTTGTGGAAGTTTCTGGTGTTTTTTGTCATGTTAACCATGTGACTGGCGATCTTTACTTCCATATAATCACTTCCTCCACTGCCTTCTTTTTTAATTCCCTTTTCAAAGATTTTCTCAAGCTTTTGTCTCCTTTGTCAGGCTACCTTCCTCCTTTTATCAATGCTAAGTTTACCATCCTCTCATCAAACTTTCCAAAATCTAACTTATTCCATTCTTTGATTTCGATTTTCAAACACTTTAATTTGCAACCAATTTGTAACTCGTTGGTCCCTCCACATGAAATAAATTCCACCACTCCTTTACCATTTCCACAAATCCATCCACCTTGAGCCACATCAATTCAATCATAAAATGTTTTTTTAGAGATAACTAGAAATTTATTAGAAAAGCCCGCCAACGGCGGGGAAAGAATACAACCCAACTACAACAAAAAACAAGAAGAAATATCAAAATACTTCACAGCTTTTGCATATGTGGACCAGTGTTCGAAATATCGGTATCGCACGATGTATCGCACCCTTGGGATACAGATATGTATCAGTTATCGCACGGGATATATCGTTTGTATCGCATAGTTTATCGCACTTTTTGGGAAACATGAGGTAAATTTAGGAAAATGGTTGAATTTTTTAATGAAACTTTGGGGATTGTTAAAAAGGCCCTTAACACACTTTTAAATCATAAAGTTTCAAAAAAGAAGTGTACATAATAGATTTCCTTTGTATAGGGTCCTAAGCTATGCACTGGCCAATTGAACTAAGACAACTATATTCAGTATCAACCATGTCCATCCGTTTTTCCATATCATTTCAGGACATTATCCAAAAAATAAAACAGATCCAATAATTAGGTAGACCATACCATAGGAAACAATGGTGATTGACCATTAGTGGGCCACAAAAGTTTTGGATCAAGCTAATAATAGTTTTTTCTCTTCATTCAAACCATAAATTTATCTGGTAAAATGGATTGATGGAGTGAATTGAAAATACAAATATTAGTCTGATTCAAAACTTATGTGGCCCCACGAATATTTCAAGTGTGGATGTTCAATCCTCACATTTTTGGCACACTTAAGTATTAGATCCTACTCATTTTTTATTCCATATCCTAAAATGATCTCACAAAACGGATGGACGGAGTGGATTCCTCACAAACATCATGGTAGGGCCCACCATAAGGAGTCATATCCAAAGCTCAAGTGGACCACACCAAAAATAGCACCGGGGGACTGATTCTCACCATTAATACATTCGTAGGGCCCACCATAATGTTTATTTTCCATCCAATCTGTTAATTAGGTCACACAGACCTGGATGAAGAGGAAAAATAAATTTCATATTGATCCAAAACTTTCGTGACCCCCAAAAGGGTTTCAATGGTAGACGTTCAATCTACCACTGCTGTTTGCAGTGTGGTCTAGTTGATCTTTGGATCTGTCTTATTTTTCGGCTCAAGCCTTACGAGGAGCTCGCCAAATGGACGAACAGTCTGGATATGACACATACCTTATGATGGGACCCACATAACTTGGTGACGTCAACACACAACTCGATGGTGCGCAGCACCCAATTTCGATTAAAAAGGGGCACAGATTGGAGATGGATTGGCTACTCCCCCTGACACTAGCCCCGTGGCTGGTGGTCGGTGCTCTGTGGGCCCCACCATGATGTACGTGTTTCATCCACTCCGTTCATCCATTTTCACAGATCATTTTATGGCTTGATACAAAAAATTATAGGGATATAAATCTTAGGTAGGCCACACCAAAGGAGAAAAATAATGAATGGATATTCACCATTAAAATCCTCCCAAGGCCCACTGTACTGTTTATTTGACATCCAATCTATTGATTTGGTCTTAAAGACCCATATGAAGGGAAACAATAAATATCAGCTTAATCCAAAACTTTTATGGCCCCCAAAACGTTTTTAATGGTCAAAATTCATTCAACACTGTTTCCTGTAATGTAGTCCACTTGAGATTGAGATATACTTAATTTTTTTTCTCATGTCATAAAATGATATATAAAAATATATGGACAGAATGGATGACACACATACATCATGGTGGGCCCCACAGAGCACCGACCACCAGCCAATGGCTGGTGTCAGGGGGAGTAGCCAATCCGTTCCCATGCCGATTAGGTTGAGGAGCAAGACTCGCTACTGAATTAACGTCACCAAGTTCCGTGGGCCCCACCATGATGTATGGTTTGAATCCACACCGTCCATCCATTTGGAGAGAACATTTTATGCCATGAGCCTAAGAATGACTAAGATTCAAAGCTCCAATGGACCCCACCACAAAAAGCAGTAGAGAGAGTGACGCCCACCGTTAAAAACTTCTGAGGGCCACAAATTTTCGATTAAGCTGATATATTTTTTTTTCCCTTTTATAATGTCCTTTTTAACTTATTAACGGCTTGGATCTCAAATAAACATCACGGTGGACCTTAGGAAGGTTTCAATGGTGGAAGTCACTTTCTCCACTGTTTTCTGTAGTGGGGTCCATTATAGATTTTTATCGGCCTCGTTATTTGACTCATGTCCTAAAATGAAATCTCCAAATGGATGGACCGTGTGGATATAACACATTCATCATGGTGGGACCCACGTAACTTGGTGACGTCACTTCAGTAGCGATCTCGCTGCTCAACCTGTCAGTAGCTAATCCGCGTCCAAAAAAAACTCGAACAACCCTCATCACAAAGCGATCTCACTACTCAACCCGTCAATCTTTAAGCGGAGAGGGTTCCGGCTTCAATTTCTCTCAAATCTCATCGCATCGACGAGGATGTCTCTAGATTTCTCTCCAAAATCAGAGATTTTATTTCCGGTAACCTAGGAATGACGCTTCAATTCAAATGGCCAACCAAATGGAAGCTTCCAATCATGGCGATCTCTTCTACAGGTACCGAAATTCACCCTCTATTTTTTTCCCAATTTTTTCGGATGATGACGTCAATGTCCAACAATAATGGAGAGGAAATCGCGTGATATCGTCAAAATATCGTGCGATATCGACGATATATCGGCCGATATCTGGATTTTGAATTTTTTGGTAATCTTCCGGGGGTTATCGCGAGTATATCATCTCGCGGGGGGGCGATAACGATAATATCGGCCGATAGTATCGATATTTCGAACACTGATGTGGACCACTCTGAAACATAATTTTTCACCAAGAAAATAACCTCTTCAACTGAAGATTTCTTGTTTTGAAAACAATGGGCATTCCGGGTTTTCCAAATAAACCATAGAATTCCCATCACAAGTAGCCTCCAAATAATTTTCCGAGCTCCACCCCTCCATGCCAAGCCCATTCAATCCTAAAATGTAACAGACCCCAAAAATCAACCTTCAAATCCAGAATAGTGAGTGAATGGAAGTAGGCCTCAGAATAGCATGTTGTGGAACCCTCCCTGTAAAGATCCTCCCGGTTGTGAAGATAAGAAAACAATCCCTTCTGGCCACCACCAGGTCATCCTAATTGTTGGACCAAGTGAACTTTGGATCCCCTAAAGAAAAATCAATAGCTTTTCACTGCATCCATTTTATGAATCCACACATGTTGGCTGTCAGTCCATAATCACCTCTTTTTCAAATGGGAAACATATGATATTTGAATCTCCTCCATTTCACAATGGAGAATTCCTCCACATTTTCTCCCTTGCATGCTGATCATGAGAGCCATAGATATAGCCAAAGATCCCCTAGCCTCTAGTTTTCATATCTCTAAACACCATGGAGATGGAAAATATGCCTACATAACCATCTTGCTTGTTCAAAGCCCTGCTATCCCTCAATATTACAATGCTTCTGCAATATCATCATTGAATGCTTGAATTTGTTTCCTAGGAAGCCGCCTAAACCTCTTGCTTCCTTCACATGCATCCTTTTCCAGAGGCCTCACAACCCTTGAACATTCCACAAAATGAATTTCATTAGGGTTTTCACCATCATAATCCAACTTTCTCTGCCTCAAAGTCCCTCTATCACCTCATACCACAGAACTTGAGGTTCTGAACATAAGCTTCTTCTCTTTCCCCACCCTCTTTTCTCAAGTTGTTTCCTCCTACCTCTCATATCTTCACTCAAACAAATTCCTAATCCTGACAATGTACCAACATGCCCTATTGTCAGAAATTTTGCAGAAGGCAAACTGTCACTACTAGCCAGTTGATTTTCCTTATGAAACACTTAAGGTTATGTGCAGATATTTCCCTCGAATTAGAAATACCCAAACTACCCTCATCTATATGGTTTGCCCATTTCCTCAAAGCGTACTGTACTACTATGTCAAGACATTTGTATCGAATTAGAAATACCCAAACTACCCTCATCGGTCATGATTGTTTGCCCATTTCCTCAAAGTGTACTAACTACTATGTCAAGACATTTGTATGTTGTCAGCTATCAACATACGACTGCTAGCAAAAATCAAAGCATTGATTTTATTTTATTTTAAGGTGAAATTTTTATTGCTAAGAGAAAGATCACATAGAACGAAAGGGAACAAAAAGAAAGAAGAAAACGAAGAGAAACCTAGGAGAAGGGAAAGGATACAAAAACCAGCCCCACGTCTAGAGCCACCCCCAAAAAAACACTACGGAGCCCAATCCCTAAGAAAGATCATCACCCTAGAGAAAACCCTTGCCGAAGAAATCCTTGGGTTCTAGAAGCAATGATTGTTTCTTTCAGCCCATCCAGCAGGATGGTCCTCAAAGCATTGATGACAACCCCGTTTTAAGTTTAAAATTCTGCCCCCCCCCCCCCCCCCCCCTTCACAACAGCCTTCTCTACTATGTGGCATTCTCTATGTCCACATCTTCTTGGGCACATGTAATCCTACTAACATCGTGCATCCCTGATCTACATAGCCTTCATCTATCCTCTTGAATTTCCTTGCTCTGGTTTTCCCCTCCACTCATCTTCCCCTGGAACCACAAATAGCATGTAGCAAACATTCACTACCAAAATTCAGTAAAGTCACTAAAATGCAACGCGACATGGGCACATGCTTTCAGCCAAGCAAACTTCATCACCCTTCTACCTATAGAAGCCTCATCAATCTCCACCACCAACCATGCAATTTTTAGCAACAAAAGTACTGTGGATTCCCAAGTGGGATGCCATAAAGACAACATCATAAAGCTTCCCCCATTTAATGTTCCTATTCTTCAATTTCTAGGACAACCATTGCAAAACCCTTCCCTGTTTACAACATCTTTTTTTAGATAAGATTTGTTAGGCTAAAGCCAAAAGGGAAACAAACAAGAGCAGAAACAAGGAAAACAGACAGCAAACAGAGAGAGAGAGAGAGAGAGAGAGAGAGAGAGAGAGAGAACCTAGGAAAAAAACTAACAGACTAAGATTAAGATACAACAACCAGCCCCGTGGTTGGGAAGATCCCATTGACAACCTCAATAAAATTGCTCACAGTGCACAGTAGCAAAACAGAAGAAGAGCTCTGTTGAAGACCCTTGACGCCACAATACTCCAATTTCAACACCTTTTGGATCTCCTTCAACACAAATAATCCATACCATTGTTGTTGTTGTTTTTTAAAAAAAAATAAAATTAAAGGTAACGATTTTATCAAATAGAGAATGCTAAAATTACCAAATGAATTACAAAAAAATCAATTACAAAGCAACCCAAGAAGAAGAAGAAGAAAGAACAATCTACTAGAACTAGAAGTGTTTGAAGCCCAAAGCATAACATCTAGCTTAGTCCATCTAAAGACCCAGCTAATAACGTCCATCTCCAAACTTCCCTTCCTCTTTTCCCCACCCCAATGAATAAGAACCCCTAAATCGACTCCGGCATAACCCACAAGACACCGAAAGAACCCAAGACTCACTCGTGAAGGGAAAGATGATGAAAAGATGGCCAATTAACTCCTTGTTTTGCAAACATAGGAGGCAAACATTGGTGATTATTATTTTATTTTATTTTTTAAGTAACTGATGCATTAAAAAGGAAAGAGCAAAACAGAGGGGACTGCTGAGCTAGCAGTCAAAGGGAGAAACTAGGAACCTAAAAAAGAAAGATCATAATCTTTGATACATAAAACATTCGACACCCATTCTACAGTAAGTCTTTTAGCTAAAGACCCCACTGATCTGGCCGTGGACGTAGAGTCATTGAAGCATCGTTCGTTCCTCTCCTTCCAGACCGCCCACCAAATAGCAATAATTGACATTCTCCAAATTTTTGTTTTCACTCTACCCAGTTTTGGTCCCTGCCAGGCAGATAGTAAAGAAGCTGCAGAGTTTGGGACACAGCCAGACAGATTGAAACGAGACCAGAAGTCCCACAAGATTAAAGAAATGAAAGGACAATGGACCAATAGATGATCAACCGTCTCGTCATTGAGCATACAACAGCGACAAACATTAACAATCTGCATTCCACGCTTCCTGCAATTATCGATCGTAAGAATCAGGTTCATAGCTGCAAGCCAACCAAAACAGATAAACTTTGGAGGGGCAGCATACTTCCAGATGAAGGGGACCTTCTGCTGAGAGGATGTAGGCGTAGAGGCAAGGGTAGAATATAAAGATTTCACCGAGAAGTTGCCAGATTTGTGACCATTCCAGCGCAAATCATCAACAGAAGAAGGGTCCGGCCTAACCGAAGATAGCACTAACATGAGATCAACATAATCATCCACTTCCCAATCTTGCAGATTTCTAACACAACTGATGTCCCAAATCCCACTGGCTCCAGTGTAGAAAAAATTGCTAGCAATAACACTATTTTTGTTGGCAGCGATACGATAAATATCCGGAAATCTATTGCTGAGAGTAGATTCCCCCAACCAAAGGTCTTCCCAGAACCTGATTTTCATTCCATTACCCAAAACAAATCCGATTTTAGAAAACACAACAGATTTTTGACGGATGATGCCTTTCCAGATGGAGGAGGCCCTATAGGAAGAAGTGTCGCTGGTCCACCAACCTCCAGGAGACGGCCCATATTTCCTTTTGACAACAATATTCCACAGAGCTTCATTTTCCCTTCCCAGGCGCCAAATCCATTTACCCAAAAGAGACGAATTCATGAGCTTAAGATTTTTAATATTAGCCCCACCGTTCCTGTAATGAGTACACACTTTTGACCAGTCCATCAGCTGTTGGTGATTATCAACTTTCTCTTTCGCAAATTATCCACCGTAGGCACCTTCTTCCTACCCACCAGCTGTGGGGCCCCATGAGATGTGTGTTTTTTCATTGCTAGTAGAAGACTGGCAGAGCAACCCACAAACGGATCAAACTGATATTCTAATCCAATACCTTCGTATAGTCCAATATTCTATTATTCAGATTGAGACTCTGCAAACCTCACCTCATTTCAGACCATCATCCTACCTCCACCAAGATGTCCCTAACTACTGTTGTACCCACCAAACTTGTCAACAAGCTCTTTCTCATCAATCTCCGATGCCCCTACCTCTACCTTGAAAATTTTGCTTGAAGGATAACTTGACAATTTGCACCCTTCTGATTCTTCCATCAATGCCCTTCTTGTTTATTTGTGCCTGTATCTACACCACCTCTGTATAGGTCCTCCCATAAGAGAGAGAGAGAGAGAGAGAAGCAAAGAAAGGGTCCTCCCATTACTTTTCCTTGCTTCCAAACTGCATCTGGCCTTCTTCTTTACTACAATCTGTCAGTTGCTTTTATTTTAAAAAATTATTATTAGCTTTCAGTTGCCAAGGAAAAAGGAACTAAATCACTACTATCAATGATTCGATTATCATGACTGGAAAGGATGGCAGAAAGAAAAAAAAAAAAAAGCAAAGTAAATCAGCAATGATCCCTGCAAATCTCTTACCAGCTCTGTAACGTGGTACATCAACAGAAACAATCATTGTGTCAGAAGTTTCTGTCAATTGAAAGTTGGGTTTTTGGCCTCTCAAAATTGGGAAAAGAATTTAAAACACGCACGCATGAGTCATTTCCAAGCTCACATAGAAATAGAATATAACAACCTTAGCTCTCTTGAAGAGATCGCGGATACGGGCAGAACCAACACCGACTAGGACTTCAACAAATTCCGACCCAGCCATTTGGTAAAATGGAACACCAGCTTCACCGGCTATCGCCTTTGCCACCAAAGTCTGGAAAGTAATGGAGAAAATTAAATGAACTGAGCAAGTAAAGACAATGTTTTAAAACAACAATTTGCATGTTTGTTTTCAAGAATATAACTAACCTTTCCACATCCTGGAGGCCCCTCCAGAAGGACCCCATGAGGAGGTTTTATCCCCATTTTATCAAATAACTCCGGATTCTTCAAGTACCTCACCAACTAATCAATAAATAATGGAGTTAGATAGCTGTAACTGGAGGAAGTCTTGAAGAAAGCTAGGTACTATGGCCCATGAATGGAACTCCCAAAAACGGAAAGCAAAAGAACATCCAGATCCATGCATCAAAAACACTGAGGAGATGAAATAATAAATTACTAAAGGCAGAAAAAGATGAAACGCATGCAAAAAAGAATGAGGTTAGCAGCAAAGCACATGAACATAAACTTGCACAAAACCAATGAGACTAACGATGAGGAATTTTCACACCGGGCTCGAGTGGGGTGGCATGTGGGATGCAGGGGCACACTCGGGGTTGGCAGCCCATGTGAGGCTGGTGGCTCGTGTAAGGTGGAACCCATGTGACGTGGGGCCCACGAGGGATGTTTGGCCGAGGTCCTAACCCATGGGATGTGGGGCCTGGGCTATGAAATAAAGGGATTGATTCGCCACACTTTGTCAGTTTGAGCTTTTATAGCAAGTGGTTAGTTGTCCTGCATCAAAGAGTATGAGACCCTTCAAAGTATAGGTTTAAAAGTTTGAATCATGCATCCTCTTCATCAACCTTCAATTTATGTACATGAAATGACAAGCTAAATCTACTCCATTCTACAACATGTGAACTACACAACATGTTAATGTGGGTCTCCAACTTTGACATAAACAAGTTAAGGAAATAAGCATTTACATATCGTGATAACAGACTTTACAAGCTTGGAAGCTAAAATAAGGTCTTTTTTGCTTCCGGAAAGAAACAATAGAGAGGATCTTGAAAGCATTTTGTCTCTGTTCAAGATCCAGAAACAACTAACGAATGGCTTTGAGGTTCTCATGTTTCCTGACTTGGAGAGAGGCAACATACAAACATGTTGTACGTTAGGTTGCACGCCACATAACAACAGGTACATGACGGGGTCCAGCATAAAAATGGCCTGAGAATTGAATGCGCTCTAAAGCATGGGTACTAAAGTAACAGAAATGCCATCTCATGCCAAACAACCAGCCATAAGAACCAACATATAGCATAGAAAATTATCTTACCTCCTGCAGTTCTTCTACTGCTTCCTCAATCCCAGCAACATCACTAAAACTGACTCCTGTTGAACCCTAACAGAATCCAATATAAAAAAGGCAATTTGAGTATTTTAAGTCATCATTTTATGACCAACGTTAAATCCTGCCTGTGGCAGAGAGAAAAATGAAATGAAGAATTGCATAGACTAACATCAACTCGAGCCTGCGGTTTTGACTGTCCAAATTCAATGCCTTGCCAAATATCCTGCATAATAAAATGTGCATTTCATCAACTGAAATACATGGAGTACATCAACCTTTTGAAACATAACTGAATTGATTAAACCACTGCATATCAGAAAAGTATTAAGTCCAAAACAGGAGGCAGAAATCACCCATTTCCTGAAGTTCTTTGGCCTTCTCGAGAGAGTAAAGCGAACAAGGAGGACCATGGTCAACCCAACCAGCATAATTGGTTTCATCATCTCAAGACTGGCAGACCCACCGCCAAAAGTGTAAAACTCGTACAGTTTTGAGATTGCCCCTCCATCACCAAAGAAATCAACAACATTATCCCAAATCCTCTCTGCAATGCTGAACACAATGGCAAGCGCGAGCTTGAGAAGTGGTTTCACTAGGGGCCAGACAACATATACAGCACCAGCAAAAAGAAAGCTGGTGACAGCAAATACTGCAGATGCCAAGAACCCCCCAATCACTACGGCAGCAGCAGCTATCACAGCTGTTACCATCCCAAGCTCAACCATCACTCTGCTAGATATGGAAGAAGCAACAGGGTGAGGGTATTCGGGCAATTTTCCCACATAAGACTGCATTTAATATACCAATTGCTTGTTAGTGAAAATAGAAATATAACTTTTCCGAATTGAAATGGCTTGCTCTGAAACGTAAACAAAATATGGTTGTTCTCTCTTAATCAATCCACTTAAAAGATGATGATGCTGATGTGATACAAATAAAATAAAATACAGATTTTGCAAATGTCGAATATATTAATAAAAGGAAAATAGTCCAATGTATAAATCCATAGCAGAATTCACCATGGATGAATATTATCACCATTTTATCCAAATACATTACTCTATGACAAGGTGGTGCAACTTCAAGTAAATTTAACCAGTTGAATTGGAAGGAAGTGCGTAAGCCCTATTGTGATGGGAGTGTTGGGATTAAGTGGTTCGATGAGCTTAATGCGGCATTGCTAAGAAAAGGGTTTGGACGTTTGGACGGGAGGAGGGTAGTTTGTGGAGGACCATCATAGTAGGAAAACATGGGTTGGTAGATGAAGGCTTTGTCCATGTATCATTATTCTCATCTTTGGAATGCCATCACTAGGATTGTTTCCAAAGTGTTTGGTGGTTTGAGTTTCTCCATCAGGAATGTCGTTCAGGTCAGGTTTTATAATGATGTCTAGAGTGAGGAATCCTCTCTTAGATCGGTCTTCCCTAGGCCAGCTGGGCTTTGTCCTGTCTCTAATGTTTCTGTCGCCTATTTTTTTCGGTCTCTAGGAATAGGGTGTTTGGGTCTCCCCTTGTCGGAGAAATCTATCTGACGCAGAGATCATCCCCCTTCTTTCCCGTCTGCATAGGCTCAAACCTACTACAGGCATGAAGGATTCACTAGTTTGGCAATTTGACAAGTTTGGCAACTTTTTGATGAAATCTTTCTACACTCTGATCTCCCAATTTGTGAACTATATGCTTTACAGTCATACAAGTGTTGTTTCATCCAATGGTGCTCCTAAATTCGCAGCTTTTGCTTGGCTTGTTGGAAGGAAAAAGATCCTGACAATTGACAACCTTCGGAGAAAGGCCATGGTGCTTCCTAATATTTGTCTCCTCTGCCTCAAGGAGACGAAATCAGTGGATCATTCATTCATCCATCGTCTTTTTGTGAGAGATGTTTGAAGCAGTGTTTTGTTGATGTTTAGTGTCTCATAGGTGATGCCTAGTTCTATTAATGGTTTGTTTCACTCCTAGCATGCGGGTGGGTCGAGAAGAGAGAGCATCTAGATGAAGAGTTGCTTTACTTGCGGTCCTCTGGACTCTTTGGGGCAAGAGGAATGATCGGTGATTTCGGAATAGGAATGGTTCTTCTATTGGGGTTATCAGTAGGGTTAATCAATATATTAGGGATTGGGTGCATTTTTTTCTTGTTTCCTTTTCTTTTCTTTTCTTTGTTGCTTTCCGTTTCTTTTTAGCATGTTTGGCTTGAATAAATTCAATATCTTTCAAAAAACAAAACGATAATAGTCCAATGTACAAGTCCATTGCAAAATTCACCATGGATGAGCCTTAACACCATTTGATTAGGATCAAACAGTGACAGGAAGTGGGCATTCTTAATCCTACCATTGCTTGAAAAGTCAAGATAAGTGAAGCCCACTTCTCTTGATCAAGCAGTGATGAGAATCAACCGTAGTGATCTGTCACAATTATACGAACTGGATCACCATGTTAGCATAGTTATGTATGTCATACTCGTCCTTGAGTGAACAGAATGATATTTAAAGATAGTCCTCGGCTCCTCGCTTAGTTTTTCACCATTGGAATCTAAAAGATTCATGATTCTCTTAAGGAATCTTATAGACGTTGAAATTCATACTCATACCATATAATTAGTTGCATACAATATATGTGCTTATAAATGAGAAAAGCTAGTAATCAATGAGGGAGACTGAAATTGAAAGCATCTTGGGAAAGCAGGAGACAAAATTTAAAGCAGGGGACCAAATCTTGGTAATGCAGGAGACTGAATTGAAAGCATCCTCCACGAAATCTAGGCTCTCAACATTAAGGGCCTGTTTGATTTTTTAAAGCAAGTGTAAATACCCTGTAAATGGGTAATTATTATCCTTTCACCCATTTGAAAATCCTTTGGAATTTCAGTCTTGGAAACCGGTTTAAAAGGGCTGGTTTAAATTTCTAGACTCTACTGTGATGTATATGATATATCCGTTCTATCCATTCGCTTTACCACAACATTTTGAGGCATGAGCCAAAAAGTAAGGCAAATCCAACATTCAAGTGGCCCACACAAGTAAACAGTGGCCTCAAGAAGTTTTTAACGGTGAGTGTTCAATTCCCTTTTTCCTATGGTGTGGTCCACTTAAACTTTGAATCTGCCTCATTTTTTGACTCATGCCTAAAATTCAATTGGCATAACGGATGAATGGTGTGAATAATTCACATATATCACAATGGGCCCCACATATATTTGTCAGCAACCTCGATTTTAGTGTTGAAAAAAGTAACAGTCAAATCGACCCACGGGAACGATGAGGTAATTACCATAGGAAGTAATTATTACATATTTGCAATGCATTTACAATTACTTTGGAAAATCAAACATGCCCTAAGGGGCCAGTTGGATGGGAGTAAATGGAGGTAAGTGGGGGAAATGGGAGTAATGAAGGTAATTGACATTTGAAGTGTGTTTGGATGGGAGTAAATGCATGGAAGTGAAATGAAATGGGAGTAAATGGGCTTGTAAATGAAATCCTCTCCACAAGTGAGGATTTGGAAGTAAATGGGGGTGAAATACCTTTTTGAGCTCCTTGGAGAGTCGCACGAGTAAACCAAAGTGCCGCTACATACATGTCCATCATACACATGGCACACTAATGATACTCCAAAACAATTTAATTATGAACTACATCACTAAAATCACACCAATAAAATGATTCAAACCATCCGAAGGTTGACCATCTAAATAGACAGTTAAAAAACATTGGCAAGTTGCTTTTTGTGATCCTTATGGTTATGGCCCACCTGAGGCTCAAAATTTCCTCTTTTTGGCTAAAGTATATATTTCAATGGGCTTCTTATAACCATTCTATTAAATATCACATGCGCATACTGATTTGACATATTAAAGCTAACTCACAAGAGTTTCAACACCAAGTCATGGGTTTGAGTACCCATTGTGGTGAAATTCCATTGTGTGGTGTGAGTTCGTGGGCGTGTGTGGAGTGTGAGTGCGTGCGTTTTAAAAAAAAAAAAAAAAACCTGATTTGGGATTATCATATGCATTCCTATGAATATATTGAAATTTTTCAATGCATTCCAATTCCTCTCATTTACTCCCATCCAACTAGAACATTTGGATTTCAAATGTGTTTTATTTACTCCCATCCAAACACAACTGAGTAAGCCATTTACTCCCAATTCATTTACCTCCAATTCCGTGGAGGCCGCGATTAAGAACCACGTAACTTAAGGAGGCTGATGGAAACAAGAGATTTTTTCACAGTATTGCGAGCACGCGAGCTAAGACGCAACAAGATTAGTAGCATTGTTGTAGAAAGCAAACGGTTTAAGGAGAAGGATCAGGTGTGCGTAGGGGTGTACACAAATAGAGCTAGCTCAGTTGGCTCGCTCGGCTCGACTCAAAAAAGCTCAACTTGACTCGGTTCGAAGCTGTGTTTGAACTGAGTCGAGTTCATTTTTGGAGCTCGAAAACGAGTTCGAGCTTGCCCCAACTCGACTCGACTCAGATCGAATCCAGCTCGACTCAGTGCAGGACTCCTTTTTCCTCACTCGGCCGCACAAACCCTAGCCCCTTTGGCCCTTTCCCTTACTCGGCGCCCCTAAACCCTAACCCGAGCTCGAGCTCTCCTCTTCTAGTCTTCCTCCCCCCCCTCTCTCTAGTCTCTCCCTCCTCTCTCAGGCGCTCACCTCGGTCTTCCTCCATTTAATATTGATGTTGCTCACCAAGTGTTTGATGAAATGACTCAACGAAGTGTGGCTGGTGGCACGGAAGGTATGTATATGAAACCAATACCCTTTTTTCTTGATTTTTATGTTTCTTAGAAGGTGTTTGATAAAATACCTGTAAAACCATTGCTGCTTTCTTAAATACAGTGAGATTTTGAAGGTGAAGTCAAGGTGTTTGTGAAAAGGCTGCAATGGCAAACTCGGCAACTGGCCCGAGCTGTTGACTGAACCGAGTCGAGCTAGCCAATCAGGCTCGAGGACCAAGCCAAGTCGAGTTCGAGCTGAGGTCAACTAGTGGCCGAGCCGAGTCAAGCTGAAGCCAGCTTGACTCGGTTCGACTCAATGTACACCCCTAGGTGTGCGGGTCAGTGATCTAGTTTTATGAAGAGCTATTGTTAGGGGAAGGGTGGAGGAGACCACGCTTGGACAACTTGAATTTCAATAGTCTTTCAAGGGAGGAAGCTAACTCGCTTGAGAGACCTTTCACTAAAGAGGAAGAAGGTTGTTGTGGATTCTCTGGAAAGCAATAAAGCCTTGGGACTTGATGGATTCCCTTTGCCATTCTTCCAGGTATTTTGGAATGTCATCAAGGGTAACATTATGAGCTTCATGTCAGAATCCTTAGACAGGGAGCGTCTATCAGCAGAGCTTGGGGCATCCTTTATTACCATTATCCCGAAGGTGACAAGCGTGTAAAGCTTAAAGGACTTCAGACCAATCAACTAGATAAGAAGGCCCTACAAGATTCTTGCCAAAGTCTTGACTTCTAGATTCCACACAGTCTTAGAAAGTGTCAAGGTGCATTCACTGAAGGACGGAAAATTTTGGATAGTGAACTGAAAGCTTACGAGTGCCTTGATTTGAAATATAAGCCTAAAAGAAATAGTTTGTAAACTAGACATTGAAAAGGCTTACGCCATGTTGACATGAGCTTTCTAGACTATATACTAAGTAAAATTGGGCGTGGGAGGAAATGGAGATGATGATTTAGGCAATGCATCAACTCAATTAGGTTCTCATTTCCGATCAATGGCTCCCCCAAAGGTTTCATTACAAGTTCGAGAGGCATAAGACAAGGTGATCCGCTTCCTCCCTTTATCTTTGTAAAAATGGCAAAAGCTTTGGAAAGAATGTTGGACAGAGGACAAGAGGTGGGTTTCTTTGGCGGGTTCGAGGAAGGAGGGTCGACCTCCCCAAATTCCCATCTTCAATTTGCCGATGACATGGTCCTCTTCTGCAAAGCCGATGCAATTATGGTGGATAAGTTGAGAATGCTTATCAGGTATTTTGAAGTGGGGTCAGGCTTGAGAGTCAACATCACCAAGAGTGAGATACTAGGAGCTCATATGCCTATGGGTGAGGTTGAGCAATTGGCAAGGATCTTTGGTGGTGCGACGGGTTTTTACCCTCCGCATACCTTGAGTTACCCCTTTGCATTGAGAAACTGACCAAACAATTGTGAGACAAAGTAGTGGAAATGTTCGAAAGGAAGCTATGAAGGTAGAAGAGTTGATATTTGTCATTTGGAGACCAGCTACTCTAATCAAAGCAACATAGCCCCTATACTTCATGTCTTTATTAGATGCTCAGAGTTTGTGTTGGTAAGGTTGGAAAGATTAAGGCATGATTTCTTATGGCAGGGGTCAAAAAAGAAGAAGAAATTCCACACGTTGCTTGTTGGGATGGGGTGAGGTGTGCAAGTCTCGTGAAGAAGAAGGAGCAAGCATCAAGGAACTAGAGGCTATGAACCTCAAGTTGCTGGGAAAGTGGCTATGGAAATTTGGAGTGGAAGAGGATGCCTTGTGGAGAGATAATAGCTAGCAAGTACATGTGCCAAGATAAGGGTTGGTGAACTAGGGATTCTCCTTTCTGTAGGGAATTTGCAATCTGGAAAGGAGCAATCTTTGTAAAGCCGAAGTTCATTAAGGGCATCAAATTCTCTCTGGGTCAGATTTTTTGGAAGATGTTTGGGTCCAGGAAACCACCTTGCAAAATGTATTTCCAAGAATAACCTGCCTTAATGTTTCGATTTCTAAATGCTTCTCTTGGTGTGGAGAGTAGTTTGGTCACCCCCTTGCCAAAGGTACATCCTTAACGATGAGATGGAGTATGTCTCGCTCTTGGATCACCTCCAATTATGTTGCTCACTGAGTGGTGACTTAGATATGATGATCTGGCTAAAAGGTGAGTTGGGGCATTTCTCAGTTCGCTCGTATTATATTATTTGAGTTTCACAATGGTTTGGTGTATGGTGCCCTCCCAGGTCGCAGCCTTTAGGTGGCTAGTGGGAGGGGGAAGGATCTTGACCGTTGATAATCTTAACAAAGGGTCAATGATTATCCCTAGCATGTGTCTTTTGTACAAGATGAGTGCCAATCAATCGATCATTTTTTCATTCATTGCCCATTCACAGGGCAAATGTGGTATGGCCTTCTAAGGAGCTTCAATGTGCCTTGGTCAATGTCGGACTCAATCGGGGGTCTTATTCTGGCATGGCATAGACTGAGGTTGAAGAAGCAAGCAAAGGATTGTTTGGAAGTTGAGTTTCTTGGTTGTCCTATGGTCGATTTGGGAGAAAGGGAATGGAAGGAGAAAGGGAATGGAAGATGCTTTCAAAATGAAAGTGATGCAATGGAGTGGGTTTCTAGTAGGGTGAAGTTATATATTGTGGTATAGGCCTTTCGTATAGATGTTTTAAAGGATGTTAATTTTTCTATCTTTGGGTTGACTTTTTGGCACCATCTCGGCGCTCTTTTTCAATAAAATTATCATTGCCTTCCAAAAATTAAAAAAAATGAATGAAGGGTTCAAGCCAATGTCTCAGTAGTAGAGAAAGAGCATTTCAACATAGAGGTCATGGATTCGAGCCCATATTACCTATAAAAAACAATATAATGAATGAACACCAACCAAAAAGAGCAATCCACCGAATGAACGAGTTCTGTCCAAAATAGTTTAATTAGACAGCATGATTAACTAAAAATAACTAGAGAAACAAGAACACGTGCACTTATTTCATAACAGAGAAGCAGAAATACATTACCGTGGTATGCTTCTCAATTTCATACTGTGGGCCCCTATATTCCTCCAAGAGGGTTTGTGATTGATTCTCGGTTAAGTTCATAGCCCTGACACAAGATGTAATTTGCAGGACCTAAATACACATCCTTGATTTTTCAAGAAGAAAAGAGCTCAACAAGAGAGGCACTAAACTGACATTTCTGCTCGACCTGGAGTGGGCCAGACAGTCGGACCAGACACCCAGCAAAGAAGTTAGATCACTTAAAACCAGTTTGGTATAGCATTGAACCATCTGGTCAACCGGCCCAACAACAGCCCAGGCAGTTCGTCTTGTCAGATCAACAATTTTTAACTGTCTGATTGGCTGCTGAAAGTGGACAATTTGCAAGAAGTGCGCACACACCCAATTGTACAGCTAGAATTTTCCAATGGGCTACATTTTTGGGGAAGGAACAGTTCACGAAAGAGCCCACCATACGAAAAGCATGGATCAGCAGAAGCAAACCCGAGATTTAAGTCTATGTGCCAAGCACAACAAGATCATTTGGCTCAACCAATCCAAACATTGTATACGTTTCCTCCAATGGAAAAAATAAAGGCAATGATTAAGGAAATTGAGATTCACCACTTGGTTCTCTGCAACTGTTTGTCGCCTGGAATTTCTTTCAAATCCACAACAAAATTGCGGTAACCATAATCGGAATCAACCCCAGCCACCGATTTTGAAGTCAACAGCTTGATCTTATCACTCTTCCAGGCTTTCTGGAAATCCTCGAAACTCATCTTCGGCAATACCTCCAAATTACGATCAAATTCTTCCTCTTCTGATAAACGCACCCTGAAAACCTCCTCCGGAACATAAAGCTTCCCCTTAAACTCTCTAAGGATATCCTTCAAATACACCGGATCAGACGGTTCCCCTGTCTGACCCCCGACCACATCTCCCTTCCTCTTAATTCCCCATATATCAGACAATTTCTTTGCAAGCTGAAAGATTCCACTGTCAGCAGCCTTGTTGAGATTCTCCTTCTCTCTGAGAGTGTAGAACCGGCTCCCGACGAGATAGCGTGGCTCGACCTGGCTAGGGTTTTCCCTCAGAACCCTAGATACGAAATCGTCACGGGAGTCAGATTTCGGGACTGGATCGGAAGCGGAGTTACGTGGAAAGGTGCCAAGAGATCGAGAACGGTGAGATCCTTTTCGGAGGTTTGGATTGAAATTGAAGCGTTTTGAGGGTTTGTGAAGGGGAATTGAGGAGAGATTGGGGATTGGAGGGCGGTGATGGGGAGTGTTGTATGAGAGAAGGATGTCAGTGGAGTTCATCCCGAGGAATTTAGAATGCTATTTTTGGAATTAGGGTTTTGAGAGCATTTATAGGGTTTTATGGAGGGGAAGAGATTGGGAGAGGAGAGGAGAAGACGTGCAGAGTTTGGAGCATAGATGTTTTATCCGGAATTGGGGTTTAGGCGGGGTTCTGTTTGCAGATGAAGGGGGGTGGGGAAAGCCAGTCCGTGCGGGTAGGATAAGAACCCTACTTGCAGGCACAAGTGCCAGCGTGGCACCGGGGAGCGAGATGTGAGACGTTCATTGGGTGGATAGATCTGGCCCAAGTATGAAATAACGGCCAGTTCAGTAGGCGTGCGATCAATGTGGACCGTTGCTCGACTTTTGAACCTTTGCTGCCTCCATATCCGTTTGAAGCCAACGTAACGAGCGTGCACCGGCTTATTTGGGAGGCCGCGAATTCGGTGGATTCCTGAATGTGGGGCCCACCTTGATGTATATACCTTACATCCACTCTGTCCATCCGCTTTGAAAGATTATTTCATGACATAAACACAAAAATAAAGCAGATAAAAATTTCAGTGGACCACACCACAGGAAATAATGGTGATCAACAATTAAAAACTTATTGTGAGCCACAATAGTTTGGATCAAGCTGACATTTGTGTGATCCCTTCATCCACGTCTTTTTTACCTTATCAACAGGTTGGATGGTAAATAAAAATTCCGGTGGCCCCAATTAAGTTTTTAATAGTGAGTATTTAATCACTACTTTCTGTGGTGTGGCCTACCTGAGAATTGCATCTCTTCATTTTTTTGGTATCACACCCAAAAATAAGGTGTTAAAATAGATGGACGGCATGGATGTAAGTAATAGATCAAGATGGGCTCCACAGTCAGGGATCCACCGACTTCGGTGGATCAAGGGATCCAATGAAGCCGCTCCCAATGGGGATTGGGAAGATGGAAGGTGGATCCCGCCCATGTGATGATGATTGATGAACCCGAGTGATCTAAGACGTCAACGAGAATGTAGCACTGGTTGCCCAGACCGTTATTATAATCTGACTCGCAGCAATTTCCCTTAAGACATAGCAAGCTCAGTAGAGGAAATATATAACGTTCAATAGCAAGTTGTTGGCCCACCGGTTAGGGATCCACGCTGTTCATATGGTGGGGCTATAATGGTAGGGAGATGCAAAAAGGCCTTTCCCGTTAGATGATTATAACATTCCAATTCACTATTAAATGTCGACCAACGTACATGATCTTCCATTCGTGCCCCCCAATATGCTGGATACGTTCATCTTGTGAGGGAGAGATGTTGCGGACAGATCCATCTCGTTACGGGCCCACTAGTCAGATTGATTAGATTTACCGCCTGTGGTCACAACAGATCTGATCCTGACTTTGCATTGGACCTGGATCAGGTGGTGCTGCCCACACCACCCCAGAAGACTGGTGATGGATTGGACACTGTAGGCCACCTTGAAGTATGTGTTTTGTATTATCCATCCGTTTTTGTCACCACTTTTCAAGGTATGAACACAAAAATAGAGTAGGACCTACAAAAGTTTTAGACCAAGTTAATATTTATATTTTTCCTCCATCTAAACCCCGGTGTCATTATCCACAGGATATGTCACATAAATATTATGGATATAAATACCGTGGGGTATTAAGAAAATTTGAATGACGGTATTGTTGTATCCACCGTTTCTTATGGTTTGTCTACTTAAGCTTATCATGTGCTTGAATTTTTAGCCCATGCTGAAAAATGAATTAGAAAAATGAAAGAACAACCTGGATATAAGACACGTATATATCATGGTAAGCCAGTCACTGCTGCAGTTGGTGTGGGCAACCCCACCTAATCTGCATAAAGGATGCATTGGGTTAAGCTCGAGTGCTATTGTAAGTTCTGAGGGTGCATTTGGTTGCGCCAAATACAGTATGGGATATTCTTCCCTACTTTAGGTGGTGTTTGGTTACACCAATCAGCAACCACAGGCAAGCTTAGCCATTTGGTTTTCATGGTTAGGATAGTCTTGTGAAAGTGTTTCTTTAAAACCACGAATGATCCATCAATCCCAACGATTGAACGATCATCACGATAGGAATGTTATTGGTTGGTTCTAAAGATCATGCAATTGAGACGATCGTATCCATCTGTTCAATGGCATTTATTATTATTATTATTTTTTTTTATTTTTTAAAAGGTGATAATCAAGATCAAGTGGACTAAAAAAAGTTCGGTCATCGTCTTGAAACCGGACGTGGAGTGCGTCCTACCTCTGCCCATACGGTAATCCATCCAGTAGGGCTTTTTGGGGCTCACAGTGCTGTAAGTGTTTTATCCATGCCGTTAATCGTTTTTCTCATATCATTTTATAATACGATGCAAAATATTAGGTAAGTACAAGTCTTAGGTGGACCACAAAGTTGGGATTGAACGTCCACCACTAAAAAGTTTTTGAGAGCCAGAGAAGTTTTGAATCAAGCTTATATCTGTGTTTTTACTTCATCCACGTCTACATGACCTTATTAATAGGTTGGATGGTAAAAAAAAATCACAGCGACCCTTATAAAGATTGCAACAGTAAATTTCATCGTCACTACAGCTTCCTTTTGTGTGATTAATCAGCTTCCTTTTGTGTAGTCCATTAGGACCGTGGACCTATCTCTTTCTTTAGTTCATAACTTAAAATGGTCTAAAAAAAACAATTAACAGCTAGCATAAAATACTTGCATCACTTTGGGCTCCACATAACCTTGGACGGATTACGGGCCGGGTAGGACAAAATCCACGTCCCTTAAAACCACTACTCAGTGGACTCCACCCAGCCAATCCATGACCCGTCAAAAACATGCATATGCACGACTTGGTTGGGACCCGGAGTAACCGATGCCCTGACTGTGGGGGACCCACCTGGATGTATGTGTTTTATATCTAACCCGTCCATCCATTCTATCAACTCATTTCATGGCATAAGCCTAAGAATCAGGCCGGTACAAATCACAGGTGCACCACACCACACCAGGGGCCTTAGGATTTCCAAATTTTAAATTCCACCGTAATTTTTAAGCCAAGCAGCACGTAATAAATAATTATGAAAAGTGGGCCCATGGTTCAATAATCGCAGGCCTTCAATTGTTGAATCTATGCTGGGAAACAATAGACAGGTGGCCTGAAATAAGCCAAAACACGAATTGGAAAAGAAAAAAATAAATAAATCTCATGCATGCGGTATAAAAATATTAGCCATTTGTTGTATAATCTTTGAAAAAAAAAAGGGATGAGAAATGGTTAGAGTGAAGTTTGCACACGAACCAATGTTTTGAAACCGATACTTTATAAGCCGGCCGGCCACTTGAACAAGTTGCCCATCTAGACCAGTTACGCGATAAGAACTGGTCCTGTAATTGGACCAGTTACGCGATAAGAACTGGTCCTGTAATTGGACCGCCTAATTCAAATGGGTTTTAGAGGTTGTTGGAACAATTTTGTCTTGTTTCTATTGGTGTGGCACATCTAAGTATTCTATCAAGCTGATATTTTATATGTACATGTAACACAGGAGTCCTTACCTGATGGATAGAGTGGATTTTACATATTGAGTGGTGGGCTCCACAGAGCTTGGGTCTACACCCACCTTCTATAACAAATGTCGTGGACAACTCCAGTCCAAAAATAGGTGGGCCACTCCTTGTTTTGAAACAAGCATGCACTTTGGTGTACATCACTTTATTTCCGACCAGAGCATCGCCTGTACAGAACATCCGTGCAAAAGTGGGCCACACGATAAAAATCCCCTGAGGTGAAAATCTCACTAATCGACTCGTTAGGTGAGCCACGCACGTCCACCGGCTTAGGCAAACGTCTGTCCACTGCTCTAGATGAAGTAGCTCAACTGACATCGTAGCGCGGTTCATATTTTATATTTTGCATGGTTGGGGTCTTCTGCACGAGTGACATATGGAGTTGGGCGGGAGATAAAGATTCGTACCTGAGCTGTCATGTACACAAGAGTCGAGTTCGGAACAGTTCAGATTAACCTGTAACAATTTTCGAGTGGTCCACTGCAACTAAGACATCTGTGACTAAAATGATGTGTTGATTGATAGAGAGAGATAACCAACAACCCGTAGCCATGTAGGCAGATGACCATATTTCTTCCAGGAACTACAAGATCGAGCGTCTGTTCAGCCCTCAACATACTTTCCATGTGGGGCCCACCCAGTGATCAGTGCCAGAAGATACAATGGCCCCACAATGGATGGGAGATACCCAAAATCATCATATGGTTCTGTGCAGGAGACGTTAGGACCCATTTCGAGGCGAGGCTCACTAGATCAATGTCTAGCCGTGGAAAGGTGAGCCCCACCGGTACCATTTATGGTTTGAAAAAGGATAACTACCAAGACCGTTTTTAGATTCTCTTTGATGTCCACCTATCAGAAGGATGGGATCATCTGATCCATGAGTATTGTGAACCACTTGCTGATGGATGGCCCGAAATGATAAATTTCCCTTCCACGTGTACTGCACAGGGACTTCTTTCTTTTTCTTTGCCGTCGCTCTCTATGACCATGACTGAAATATCTTTCCTTGTTACAGGACAGGAATCTTCTACGGCACCTGTTTTTCGAAGCATGTGAAACACCCAAGATCTTTATGGCCCACCCTGTTGTAAATGTCGCATCCACTTCGTCCATCGTGCATTCCTTCTAATTTTCACTGTACATTCTAAATATTATCCATATTCAAAACTAAGGCGGGCCATATCACAGGAAACAATGCAAAGTCACGCTCAAAACTTATGAGTACACGCGTAGTGGCCCTCTGAATCTTATATCAGCCTGAGTTTTCCATTTTCTGTTCATCCTGGTGAGGGAATCTGATGAATGGTCTGGGTGGAAAATAAATACAATGGTGGGGCCCACACACAATTGTTGGTGTCTCCTTGCCATTATTCCCTATGGTGTAGCTAAGTGAATTGTATAAGGGGGCGTTTTGTTTACTCCATGACTCGACGTCATGGGGCGCACCTGATGGACGGAGTGGGTGTGAAACAAGCAACAAGGTAGGTGGGCCCACGGAGCTCTGGTGTTCTCCTATCGCGTAAAATAGGTGTTGCAGAGGATTCCATCAGTTCTTATACATCTCTAATTGCACTTTACGTTAAAGAAACGTTTTACCCAAGTCATCTTTATGCTAGGATCAGTCCATCCTACTTTCCTCCCAGAGTGATGGTGATGTTTCCTACTTCCGTAAGCCGATTCCGGCCGTGATGTATGTGTTTTACATCCAAGTCGTCCATCTATTTTGTCCCCTCATTTTAGAGCAAAAGCCCAAAATTGAAGCAGATCGAAAGGTTAAGTGGACCACATTAAAATAATATAGACACTCGTTGTTGAAACCTTCCTAGCAGGGCTGTCACGCGCCATGCTCGGACCTGGCAAATTTTGAATTTTGATAGGGTCATCCCGAAACAGTTCAAAATCTTGGCCGAAGCCAACGCCAGGCCTGACCTGTTGACTAAGGCCACCGTGATGTTTATTTGCCATTCAACAATCGTTTGTCAATAAGAATTTAGTGTAATCAGTGGTAAGAATAAGAAGTAATATATTTAGAACGTTGTATACTACCATCTTCCATACCACCGATTCGCATATCTTGTAATGTCGTGGCCGAGCCGTGATTTCAAGCCTGGATACAACTCTCTAAGTTGCTATGAAAATCAATTTCAATTGAATTTAAGAATTAGTAGGCTATAAGTGATATATACTTGGATCATTAAGTGTGTCACTCTATTTTATACACAGGGCCTAAAAATCAGTCCAATCCTTGATTCAAATAGGCCATTTGAAGGGAAACAACTTGAGAGACCAACACCCACCCTTGATTTTTCATGGCCTACCATGATGAATATATGAAATCCACTCCAACCATTACATGTTAGACTAATATTTAGGCCTTGGAATAAAAAATTAGGCCCGTGTATGATTCAATGGGCTAGCTACATGAAAGTAAATAGTTTAGAAGGTGATCATTATTATTTCCCTTTATATGGTCATTTAAATCATAGATCAAGTTGATTTTTGAATCATGCATTAGAATGAAGTAATGGTCACATGACGTGATGCACCTAGTGATCGGGGTGGATTTTACATAAACATTAGGATAGGTCATGTATGAGAATTTAAAAATGTGCATTTGGTTTACATAATGAGTATGTGCATTACAATAGCCTAATTTTGACTTTAAAATGTTGAGAAAATTACATAAATGATATTTTCTGTAAAATATAAAAATTGAAAAATTCAAATTAATCTGAAATAATGACAAGCTGAAGCACGTATGGAACATTGTCCTTAAAGTGTTATTTGTCCTTACTCAAGCGAATTGAGTATGCTGAAAGGTTACGGGTAAACTGCTTATAGGATGCAACGAGCCTGATGTGGGTTTGCGTTCAGTAAACATGAAAGCTCACTGATAGAACTCTGTTACACAGTTTGACAGAAATACATTTTTTTTTAAAAAAAAAAAAAGAAGAAAAAATCTCAAAAGAAAAGGAGACAAGAAGATATATGTAAATAAGACCACTGCACTGGTTTGTTCTTCCTGTTCTTAAGCTACTGGTTCGGTTAAACCGTTATAGATCACACCGCTGGTCTAATTTTCAGGCAATTGTTTCAGTTTGGATTTAGGATGTAGTAGATCTTTAGCGTTGTCAGAAGAAATTTGAGTTGGTCTTGCGACATCGTAAAATTGGTTGCATCGAACCCGTCAAGACGAATCAAGTCCTAATTGATGAATTTGATTAACGATACACTATCGACTTCCATCAGTTAAATAACGCTTTAAGATTGTTAAGAAAATTACATAAATGATAGTTTTTGTAAATTTTGAAAATCGAAAAATTCTAGTTAATATGAAATAAGGACAGGCCGAAGCACGTATGGAACGCTGTCCTTAAAGTGTTATTTGCCCATACTCAAGCGAATTAAGTATGCTGAAATGTTACAGGCAAACCGCTTCTAGGATACGACGAGCTTGATGTGGGTTTGCGTTCAACAAACACGAAGGCCCACTAATAGAACTTCGTTACACAATCTGATAGAAATACAATTTTTTTTTTTAAAAAAAGGAAAAATCTTAGAAGAAAAAAGAGGGAAGAAGATTTACGTGAATAAGACCACTGCACTGGTCTATTCTTCATATTCTTCAGCTACTAGTTCAGTTGAACTGTTATAGACCACACCGCTGGTCTAATTTTCAGGCAATGGTTCAGACAAACCTTGTTATATTACTAGAGTCACTGGTCTAATGGAGTAGAGAGGCTATGGTTCGTATGATTATGCTGGAGTGAGTTGTAGTGGATTGAAAACCCATTCAAACTCTCTTTATATAGGCTATGGTGGCTGGAGGGTCATAGTCCACGGACATAAATCTCATTAATCCATTTATTGATGTTAGAAAACTAGCCGTTATTTGGTCGTTTCTGATTGTTGTGCATGGCTTATAACAGCAGCTACATGCTGATTGTTGTGAGAGCTAGCTAGCCGTTTTCTAGTTGTTGAGCTAGTCATGCAGCAGTTTCCGTGTAACACCCCATACCTCTGGTACTCGGGTACCTTTTAAAACCCACAATTATTAAAACTCGAGACCCGTCGACCTAATGATTTAACTTGACATGCCTAGGGCAGGATCTCCCAAGCAACATTGAGACAATCCGCCACGACTCTAAAGGCTCAGCTTGCACTTCACACCAATCAAAAAGGTAAACATGATTGAATGACTTGAGCCTGATCAATTTTTAAGACAACTGGTGTTGACATTATTTCAAAGCTCAATCCACGAAAGTCAGTGGTATCTTTGCATTGTAGACCCATACTTAACCGTTGAAAATAAGTATCAAACTCTCCTGATCGTCAGATCACGCCATTCGATCCCAATTTCAGCCCTGAAGGGTACGATACGGCCCACTTGGACCTTGGCCCCACCTCAAGCTAGGCCGGGCCCCTTGTAGCGAGTCCCCAAGACAGTTGAACGGTGAAAATCAAGCACCCGAGTCACGGTGGGCCCCAAAGCTAGGCGCACGTACACCTCAAATACTAATTCACGACGTGCATTGGACGATTACTTAAGGTCAAACTACGGTTGATCGAACCATATTACAAACAATTCTTAGGAATGTTCCCGCCAACGTCCTGTTTAAAAGAATCAACCTTTGAGCTTCTAGATGGCCCACCTTGGCCATTTTCCGGACGATCCACATCGTCCATTTCACTCACATGGATCCCCTAATCAAAACCGTATAAGGATTTAGACCCGCTCATAGGAACAAGTGAAATGAGGATGGACCGTCCATCCCTCATCATGAGGCTAGGCAGAAGGTCTGAAACTTCTCTTCTTTTTTTGGGATGGGGAGGGCGGCGACGCAACCGCTGTCTCCCAAGGCTGCAATAACACCTACCGTCAGCCTTCTCTGTCTTTGCCTATATAAGGTGAGGTTCAGCCCTCCCAGACTCCACACAGAGAGAGGTTAGAAAGGAAGGAAGCAGGGAGAGAAAAGAGAGAAAACAGAGTGATAGGGTGAGCTCAACGTGCACTGTTTCCACTCAGTCCGTGGAAGATGGACCGAGCCGAGTCAGTGTGAGTTTGCAGCCACACTACTTGAGTGACAGAGAGAAAGAAAAGAGAGAGAAAAGAGAGGAAGGAGTAGGAAGCGGTGGGTGCTTGCACGCCAACCCAAAGTTCGAATCAGACCCAACAGTGAAAGGTAGAACCTTTCCCTCCCTTACTGTTAAAGAAACTCTAAAATAAACTAAAACTAAGCCCCATCACACCTCACCTTGGCTGAAAGACACCCTTCAACAAGGACCATTCATGGAGCCAAAAACAGACTTTGTTTGAAGGCCGAATGTGACCTTTGTAAAAGCTCTGTTTTAAGGCCAAACCAGCCTAAGTGCGGACATGATGATGGCCCCAACTGAGGGCTGACACTCAGCCCTAGAGCAACCCTCAAACAGGACCTGCTTGAGCTCTAAATCGAATAAAAAAAATGGCCCAGAGGTAGGCCACACCAGGAGCAGAATCAGACGCCCAACAGATGTGTAAACAGTGGGTTTCTCAGCTGAGAAACAGCTGAGAATGCAGCCTGTAATCAGCCACATATACAACCTACGAAACAGGAGAAAATGTGTTGAAAATGGTGGGGAGAGCGTCTTGAAAATGAGCTCTATTTGAGCTGCAACATGCACCAAAAGATAGACTGAAAACAGTCCGGTAATCAGGGAGAATGTGCATCTGCTTAGGACCGTCCCTTAGCTAATAGTGGTGGTTGCCACCGTGTCCCGTTGTGCGCTGAGATGGGTTGAAAAACGGCCTAGTTGGATACTGTGCTTGAGCCAAGATCGGGGCTGGAAACGACCTCCGAAAATGGTTTGCAACGGTGGTTGTTTCCACATTGTCAGGGGGTAGGGTGTTGTGCACGTTGAAGACCAAGGAGGGCTGCATATGGGCTTCACCAAATGCAAGTGGGTCTCAGCCAAAAACCGGTGGAATGCCTTGGTTTTGGGCCTTGCACACGTGCAGGTGAGCCGCACCCTGCGTCAGTAGGTGGGCCTCACCTAACAACAGTTGGTGGGCCACCCCACCTTGATGAGGTAGTTCATTCAGGACCGTCCACCCATTTCCTCAGGCCCTGACATCCTGCTTTAAAGGGTAAAAAAAAAGATTATATATATTAAAACATATAAGCATGCATATGTACGTGCATGGAAATTATAAAATTACATACCTCAGATGCATGAGGAATGGTGCATGTGGATTGCACCCAAGATCATCCATCCATGGGAGTCTAGTGATGGACGTTTGGAAAATATGCATACACACACACATGTAATATAATATATAAAGATATATGTATGCATATATGTACACCTGCACATGCATGCAAACTTTAATTTATATTATAAAGTACCACTGGTATGTGAGAATCATCAAAGCAATGTGAGGTACATGGATTATATCCTGACCGTCCATCATGGACTCCGAGCGTTGGGCCTCTTATTACACCTGTATCATAACGTGTACACGTGGTGAGCCCATGTGGGGCCCACGCTGATATCATGCTCAAAAAAATATTAGATGCATGTAATATATATAATATTTAAATATCAGAAGTATGTGATGTACATATATAATATTTAAATATCATATGCATGATATAAATATATCTTAGGAACATGAGACGTTAAATATTTATACATTAGATATGTGTGGTTGGCCCCATTTAGGACCCACCTGACACTTATGATGAATCCAGACCATCCAAGGTCCCGACGTAGCCCACCTTTAAAACATTTATTCTATCCAGACTGTCCACCGATGGACGCTCGGCTCTGGACATGATCACTCAAAACCATAGCTCAATTGACAAGCTGAGTGGAGATACCTCGTTTCAACGCTAGAGGTCTTGGTATCAATCCCTAGTAAGGGTGGCTAACAGAGAACATGTTGGCTACTCCTTGGCGCACTGTGGGCTCCATCCTAACGTATGTGCTTCATCCAAAACATCCATCCATTTGGTGAACTTATCCTAAGCGTGGAGGAGAAAGATAAAGGCCGACCCTTGTCAAGAAGACCACACTGCCATGATCAATGGTGGGTTAAACATCCACTATTAAAATCCTTTGGGACCACCTTGACTGAATAAATACATGGTGGGCCTAACAGACCTTATTGTTGCGCTCTTTTGAACTTTTGTACAAAGCCATAGAATTACCTGACCAATACAAGCTATACATTTTAGGAAATTCCTCAAGCAACCTTGGACCACAAGAAGACTCTAGCCAAGTTCGAGAACACTACCATACAGGTGATGACTATCCCCTTGGGTTTTCCATTTCTAAATATAAGACCCGTATCTTAATCCGTACTGTTCCATCAACTCCTGCGATCCTTCCCGTCGAATTTCGACAACCTGCGACTGATAATCGACGTTTGCGCGCGACTCTAAGTCGTACCTTATAGATTTGAATAGGCTTAATCCGAGACTTGTACCATTGCGACCGCACCGTCGTCGCGGTTCCGACGTCGCGACTCGCATACCGATCCGATACCCTGACTAAGAGATGTGGGTCAGCGTTTATTTCGAAAAAAATGTCGCGCGTTTGCAATCCTAAGAGAATCTCTATAATATGTCCCATCAATCACCTCTCATGTCAAGTACAAAGCACCCATGCTTCCTTTTTGCACAAGTTAAGCAACCACCAAGTCAACCCATCTCTCACCTCACCCATCACTCACATTCATCGCTCTCTCTCCTTACATCTCATCTCTCTCTCTCTTTCTCTACACCATTTTCCAAGCAACAAAGGAGAGAAAGAGAGGTGGACGTCCAAGCATTCTATGTGAGGGAGAAAAGTGATTTTTGGTGGTCCATTTTCCAATCCCTTTAACCTTCATCCTAGTCATTCAAACTTCATCTCCCTCCATCAAAGTGAAGCACAAGGAGATAAGCTTTCCAACGAACAGAGATGATCGATAGGTGGGTGCTTCTATAGGCTAGATTTTCATATTTTTAAGATGGGCCAAATGAGGCTTACCGATCAATGGTATGGATCTCACTTTAGATCCTAAGATGTGATCAACGACCCATCTTGATCATCAATATCATTCCATGATGGGGCCATTCTCCATAGACCACATCATGATGTTTACCTTTCTAGCTTGGGTTTGGGTCATCTAGACCGTCTATTTTCGTGGAGAAGGGATCTCCATCGTTAGATTTCAATTTTTTGGGCCCACATGTTATGGGACCCACTTGATTTATGTTGTAGATCATGGAAGGGAGAGCCCATAGTGTCGGGGTCCCTCCATCACACGCGTGTCCCACTCTCTCTCTCTCACTCTCTTTTAATTTTATTTTCCCTTTACTTTGATATGATAAGGCCATGTGGGCCACCCGGATGAACCCCACCATGAGGCATATATTTTATCCAAACCATCTACAAGTGGGGCCCACCTTAAATGTATTGTACCCACACCACCTATCATGTGTTGGCCCACCTAAGCAAGGCCCACCTTAATATTTTTTTTAAAGCCCAAAAGAGTCCAGCGTCTGGACGTCACTGGGAAGAAAACACAAATATTAACTTGGTTCACAAGCCTTTGGGAATGGCCACTCATGTAGGCCCCACCTTAACATATGTTGTTAATCCAAGCCGTCCATTCCATTCCTTAGATCATTTTAGGCGTTGAGCCGAAAAATGAAGCTGATCTGACTAGCTGGTGGGCCATACCTTAACAAAAATGATTTTTATCATTCAAATTCATCTTAAATTTCTGTACATGCCGAGAGATGCCCAATATTGGTCTTGATGGATGGGGCATGGACTGAAAAATTCATTGGGCGGGGTAGATTCGCTTGAATCGGGCCCCACATGTGAAAAACCGCCGAAAAACTGTTTTTTTAAAATACAAATATATTTATAAGGAGGGTGCAGCAGGACGCTGCCAGCGTTCGGGGAGATGGGCAGACGTGTCTGGGGTCCTGTGCGTGGGCCCCACCATGATCTGTGTAATATCCAAACCGTCTATACGGTGGGCCACCTCCTGAAGTGGGGCCCCGTAAAAAATCAGCTCCATCTATGACTCATATGACCCACATCACAGAAATAGGGTGATTGAACGACTACCATTGGAGCCCTCTTGGGCATCATAGAAGTTTTGAATCAATTTGAAATTTGTTTTTCCTTTTCACCTAGGCCCGTGTGACCTTATGGACGGGTTGGATGGCATATAAACATTATGGTGGGCCCTCACATGGGACCCACAATGATGTGTTTTATTTCCACCGTCCAGGCGGACGGTGGATCCCACGGTATTGTATGTGTCTCATTCATACCGTCCACTGCCGTGGACAGTGGAACCCACCTAGATGTATGTTTTTAATCTATGTTGTCCAGCCATTTTAGCTGGCTACTGGACAACTGGGGACCCCCCCATGAGGCATGTGATTAATCCATGTTGTCCACCCCTATGGGACGCCCCATGATGCATGTGTTGCATCCAAACTATCCATCCATTCTAAAAGCTCATTTTTATGGCATGAGCTGAAGAATGGGGCAGATCTAAAGTTCAAATGGATCTCCACCATGATGCATGTGATGCATCCAATCTGTCCAGCCACTTTGAAAGCTTATTTTATGGCATGGGCTAGAGAATGGGCCAGCTTCATAGTTCAAGTGGACCCCACCTTGGTATATGTATGAGGCCCATCTTGATTTATTTGTGGCCTGTTGTTGAGGCCCACATCGATATTTATAAGGCCCATTTGAGGAGGCCCACCTTGATGTATTTGTGGCCGTTGTTGAGACCCACCTCGATGTGAATGTAAGGCCCATATTATGAGGCCCATTTTGATGTATTCTAAGGCCCATGGGTTATGGCCCATTGCAATGTACATAAGGCCCGTTGGTGAGGCCCATTAATGCGGCCCATTTGATGAATGTAAGGCCCATGTGATACGGCCCATTTAATATATTTAAGGCCCGACAGAATGTACCTAAGGTCCATTACAATGTGTAATCCCAATATGGTTTATGTAATGATGGTTACGATGGGCTATGCCTTGGGAAAAATGATGGTTTGACGTCCACATTGTAAGTACAATGTTGGTTAAATGTCCGCATTGTATCTCTCCTTAGAGCCCATTGGTAAGCCCATACTAGTTGTGTATAGGCCGTCTAGGCTCATCTGCATCGTAAGAGTAGTCTATTGCTTTATAACATGCTTAGTATAATCCCATGACTCATGCCCATACGCATCATATGTATGCTTGATATGAGTAGTGACTGATCATAGCATATGCCATTGGGCAGACCATTTACGGGACTCGTTATGAGACAGTGCCCCACATGAGCGCGAGTATGCGCTGGATTGCTACATGATTTGACGGTATGATTCATGCATCTCGCATTTGTGTGACTTGATCACTACACGCCCTAGCGACATCAGGGTCGTGACCTCCACAGGCATATCGTGGATGACCGTATTTAATACCGAAAATACTTTGTTCTAACACTGTGGGCACTCAGGATATCCTTGGGTGAAAGTCTCAGAACCTTTTTGGTACCAGGAGTTGCTCCAACGTCTAGACCGAGTGGATACATGAGCGCCCAAGTGCCAAATACCAGTAGACCGCGTCTCTCACTGTGTCGTGGTTGGTTGGAAGGGGGTGTGACCTTATCCGTCTGAGTGAGGGGGCTATAAGCTGGGCTGAGTTTGACCAGCTCGCAAATGAGTCTGTTATCGATGAGCCGGGTAGGTATTGGTAGACTAATGGTCAGGAGAATAATGAGGTCTATTCCGTTTGCTTGACTGTGCAGCTAGGGAGGTGGCAGTCATCGCGAAGTGTATTAAACCCCGGTGATATCTAGAGGGGAACTGTACTGATATGTATACTTGATGAGGACTGACATGTTTGCTTTACATCTCGCATATGATATTTGGCTACATAGGCCTCGCATCGCATGACCTTGGTATGACTGATAGCATTCATGGACTTACCGCATATTTTTGCATCACTCTAATATTGTACACTTGGCGCTTGCCTTGCGCACACACTTACACCACTCTCTAAGCTTTTGTAAGCTTATGCATGACCGTTGCGTGCAGGTAACATCGGACAGCAGCAACGCTGAGGCAGGAGCGCGCATCTGATCATTTTGGAGTTTTGGATTCACCCTGTATTTCCCTTTCTGCATTGTACTTAAAATTTTTGCTATAATGGATATGTAGTGATGTTATTTTGTGACTTGGTTATGCTTGTGATTATGCTCCATTATTAAAAAAAAATCATACTGAAAATCCTCCTTATAGGATCCTAGGATCGGAATCTGACATGTGAGTGTCGGGATACGAGAATGGGGCACTACGAAGGCTGTTGGCGCTGGATTCGGCGATCGAAAATTTTGTGAGCCCGTTTTCTGAGTTTGGGGCGTGACACTAAATTAGTTAAACATAGTTTACACCAGATTACCACTATTGTGATACTTGCTTACATGCTAGCTAACCCATGAAAAAGGATTACTATTTCCTGTCTTGTTATACATTGTCAAAAATCATTATTTAAATTCCAATGCATCATTTCATGTTTGTATTCAAAGTTATATGATATCACATGTTATTTTAATTGTCACTGTACACAATCTCATAATGCTACACGTGGAAGATTCCATGATTGTATGCAAGTCACACTTGGGATGTAATTAGACAAAATATGTGGAAAATTGGGACCTTGTGCTGATGTCATTTTGATCAAGGTATCCTATTAAAACATCCTAAGGTGGAGGACTTCATGAGCCGGAGATTGTGGTAATGGGACACTATGCTCGAGCTGTCGGCCTACGCTGGGTGACGAACCCCTCGTAGTGACCATTGAGTTACTTTAATTGGCTGATTGTAACTGGATTAATAATGGTTAATCATGCATTCATAGCATATTAGCGATGACAGATGACTAATCTGGATGCTGTAGCACGTGCCCCAAAGTCGTTGGAGTATCATTTCCCTAGCTCTCTGACCATTGACTATCGACTTTTGTTTGATTGGATGATCATTCCCAGGTCAATGATTGCATGGGTGACGAGCCCAAGTCCGATTGGATGTGCATCCTCAGGCCAATGTGCATTCATGCATCCATGCATCTAATAAGATTGCATATTGCTTGTTTTCCTTTTAACTATGTTTATTAAGGCGGAGATATGTTATCTTGAAGGAAATTCACACTGAACTGGCCACTCATCCATCAACTATCCAACCGTACAGAACATATAGGGACAGATTTAGAGGGCGTCAGTGTCGGCTTTGATGATGCCACCATGGAGCAAAAGGAGGACTATTATAAGGACGAGCCGCATCAGGACATAGCGGCATATTTTGGTGTTAATCAGTTGCTCTATATTTTATTTTCAGTGGATTAGTATTTTGAAAACTTTTATAATTTTGTAACTAAGACCCCCCAGCTGAGTGGGTCAAATTTTTGGGCTCTCATGAATATACATGTTTCTTTTAGCTATCGCACTCTGAGTTTATATTCCGTTGTTTCTCTGATTTATAAACTTCCGGATTTCTGAAAACGAGTCTCGTACTCGGGTTTTAGAAATCGCGGCATTACATTTAGCATGGCTCTGCAATAAATTGTATAGCTGTTATACATCTGCTGCAACAGTCATATTTCAGTCTCTATATATACTGAGGGACTTCTCTCTTAGTCCTCTAGTTTCTCTTCCAACTAGCCACATGCCTTAGCTACTTAGTCGCACAATGCAGACATGCGAAGTGCAAAGTGCGCCACTAGCGCCTCTACAGCCACATTGTTTCACACCGTGCCCGAGCGCGAGCACAAGCACATGCACGCAGGTGTTCCAGTACGCATTGGAATGCGCAAGTTCCATTCTCCTTTGGATCATGTGGGTAAGTAGTATAATACTCCACCACTTTCATTGCAACCCAAAAAATTTCTCCTCTTTTTCCAATGTGAGACTATTCCTAAAACCCATAAAAATTGTGTTTTCAAACACTTTTATTAGTAAAATATATATTAAAAAATCAATATTTTACAAAAAAAAATAAAAATTAGTGGGTCATGCCATATTATTCAAGTAAAAACTATCCCATTCACCAAGTGCGTCATCCTATTTTAGCCATACAGTGAAAAAGCAGCTCGGTCCATGATTTAGGTGGCCCATGCAAATGGAAATAATTGTGAGAGGAATGCCCCGTATACAGTTTTTCAATCATATAGTCCATCTAAATCATGGTCTAGGTTGATTTGTAAAGCCTATGGCTGAAATGGAATGATGCACTTGATCAGTAGGGTGAATTTCACAGGAACATCACAGTTGACTACTTATAATAATAAATCATAGAATCCATCTCAACTACATGGGGACAAGTTTTTTATTCACATAGATTCTAGCTGTGTGGCGCCATATGCAATTGTTGATTCCAATTCATATAGATTACATGATGACTATGATTTATATCCCAATTTGTACTAGATCCATGCTACAAAATGACCCATAATGTTACACACATAATTAGATGGAGGTAAAACACGAATATATTTTAGCTTGATCTCAAACTTTTATAGTCCTTAATAAAATTTTAATAGTGGCCATTCACTTAGGATGGTTTCCTATAGTGCAGTCCACTTGAGCTATGGAATTACCCCATTTTAAAACTAATGTCTCCAAATGAGCTACCAAAACAAATAGACGATGTGCGATGTGTGTAAAAACACATCACAGCAGACTCCATTATGTCTGGCAGTAGGGATATCTCATGTAGAGGGTCACATGGCAATCTATTTTCATGGCTTTCACGTTCCTACACACGTGTCAAATGTAACATGTGTGAGATCTAAGTTGTCCAAAATCGAAGCGGACTGTGTAGTAAATACATTATAGCATGGTGAGTACACTCTTGGGGCTCACCATGATGTATGTGTCATTGTTAATGTCGGCCATCCATCTTTCCAACTCATTTTAGGGCATGAACACAAAATTGAAGCACATTTAAAGCTTACGTAGGCCACATTAGTGGGAATAATGTATCCACCATTGAAATTTTCCTAGTCCGCATAATGTTGTTTAGTTGTTGTCAACCTGGACAAGGGGAAAACATAAATATTATCTTCATCCAAAACTTCTCCAGCTAAAGAAGTTTTCAGCAACAAGCATTGGTTCTCATTGTTTCCAATGGTGCAATGCACTTAAGCTTTGGATACACTTTAATTTTGTGCTCATACCTGAGATGAGTTGGGAAAACATATGGACGGAGTGGATAAAACCCATACACCATGGTGGGCCTCACGGAGTTTAGTCACCACACTGGAGCATAGTTAGTGACTCGCTACACAATTCACATCCATCATTATCACGCCCCAAAAATTCGAGTGTAGGGTGTGCACCCTCAGTAACACTCTATTAAAATCGACATTTCTTTCAGGAAAGGCCCCTATGATCAACGATGCAATATACATATGCGATATATGATGTAGGATTTCATCATTTCATAAACACTCATATTATTTCATAATGTAAGCATTTGATTCTATCATTTTTACATATATTAAATGTGATGACATGAATTAGAATGTGACATAGTTTCATAAACTAACATTGGTTATATTAAAGCATTAATCGATTAATTATATAAACAATTCCATTTTAATTTTTTTGAACGTGAGACATACTGGGTTATTCACCTGTGTCCAGCAGTAGAGATTACATAAGATGCTACAATTGATTTGTATCAAGAAATCCTAGTAATTTATATCCACAATATCATTATTGATTCTATTATTTCATAGTAGAGTCTACTTTAGATTAAACATCTTAGGTGATCTCACCATTCAGATGTTTGGTATGAAAGGTTATGATTAATTTAGATTTGGATTTAGAAATTAAATAACAAATGATTTATCAAATTATTATGCTTCATCAATTTCGATATATAGATTATATAATTGAAAATTTTATTTAATTAAGGGTCTAAGGTCCATCTAACTACAATGGACGAATATATGCTCGTTACCGACCCCTCATTTGTTAATAATCAGATAAGGCTCATGGATTGTTAATTTGAACAAATTATTTATTTATTTATATCCAAATTTTGAAATTGAATGACAAATTATTGATCATATTAATGTGGTTTATCAATTTTGATTAATTATATTAGACAATTGAGAAATTTGATATAGTTTGATTCAAATAATTGTTTGAACCAATCTACATCGTTCAGTTTCACAAATTCAAGAGTTTCAACATGATTCATAAATTAGTAATAAATATATCATACTATAACTGTGGTGGTCCGCCGGATGATTGGATCATCCAAAATCTTAAGATCCTGACATATTTTATCTCTAAACATTAGATGGATAATGTGGCTCTAACCTCACATACACTGGTGGCCCGTGTTAACCTTCAACGCCAAGTGATATCAACACTTGCGCAAAAAATATAAGTTTTCCTTATTAAACACTTCAAGACTTGACAACACAATAATCATATAACTGATCTGACACGTCCATTGCATTGACCAACTAATTAAATTGCAATTTTACAAAAATTGATAATAACTCATATATCTTACAAATATAAATATATTATCATTTACATATAGCAATTCTCTGTGCTGAAGCTAAACTATTTATGTAGAGAATTGATTATCTCCATTAAAGTGTATATGATGGCCAAAAGACTAATCCGAACCATTTGTCATATCTGTCTTACCATATATTACATTAAGATTATTAAAATTATAAAGGTATCAAATCAAAATTGCTTTTCCACGAATCTTCTTTTGATTAATATTTAAGTTAGAGTACAACACATTCCTTAACTTATTGTGAGGTTAAGAGATATGAAAAAAGTGTTAGAGAGAAAAATATAATGAATTAGGAATACAAATAAGACAGGAGATTAGAATTAGATAAGATATTAATGATTAAGTTTGGATAAGAAAGAGATGAGATATCTCTCTCAAATTCAAATTATTTTATTCACACACGTTACAATCACTCCCTTCCCACGGATGATTTATGTTTTATGTCATCTATCCGCCGTATTTATTTTCTTTCTCACCGTGCTCATTTGGTCGTTAGACAATTTCCACCGTTGCATCGCGGGTCGGTGATTAGACGACTGAAAGTAAATTGTATTTGTTTATTTTGAATCACCTAGTGTTCACATAAAGGCAGTGGATCCAGTCAGGCCAGGGTAACGCAGCCAGGACCGTTATGTAATGTCATTTCATTGCTCAGATGAGTAAAGCCAAGATAGTTTTTTAAAAGTTAGTGGACCTCACCCCACCAAAGATATCATGCCTTAATGAAGTGCTGCTATATCATAGCCGTGGAACTTATTGTTACTTTGTTTAGATTGAATCCACTACCCCACAAAGGGGAAAATCAAGATGAATAGCACCAGGGAAGAAATCGCTCTGCCACATGTGCCGCGGGGAAAGTCTCTATCAGGTTACAGACGTGGATTGCGTCATAAACGGATTGGCTACTCCCCCTGCCACTAGCCAATGGCTAGTGCTCGGTGGTCCGTGGGCCCCACCATGATGTGTGTGTTTCATCCATGCCGTCCATTTATTTTTATGGATCATTTTATGATATTACACAAAAAATTAGGTATATCCCAATCTCAAGCGGACCACATGATAGGAAACAGTGTTGAATGAACGTCGATCATTAAAAACTTTTTGGGGGCTATAAAAGTATTAGATTAAAATGATATTTGTTTTTTCTTTCATCTGGGCCTTTATGACCTAATCAACAGATTGGATGTCAGATAAACAGTACGGTGGGCCTTAGGAGGATTTAAATGATGGATATCCAATCACTATTATTTTCCTGTGGTGTGGTCCACCTAAGATTTATATCCCTCTTTTTTTTTATATTTTTTATGTTGAAGGCTTAAAATGATCTTTAAAAATGGATGAATGGATTGGATGAAATACATACATCACGGTGGGGCCCACAGACCACCGAACATAAGCTACAGGGCTGGTATTATGGAGAGTAGCCAATCCATTCCCGACTGCATCCCACCCCCGCCCGTCCACTGTGATGTATGTGTTTAATTCATGTCGTTCATAGTTTGTTTCAGATAAATTTAAGGTATGAGCTAAAAAATGAGGTAGGTTTAGAGCTTAAGTGGACTACAAAGTAGGGATTGAACTTTTCACCATTAAAAACTTCTTGGGTGCTGGAGAAGTTTCAGATCAAGTTGATATTTGTGTTTTCACTTCATTGAAGTCTACATGACCTTATGAATAGGTTGTATGGTAAAAACGCATAAAGGTGGCCCTTAGAAAGGTTTCATCGGTGGGTGTTATTGTCAATGCAGCTTCCTTTGGTGTGGTCCGCTGGACCCGTGGACCTACTTCATTTTTAGGTTCATATCTTAAAATGGTATTATAAAAGCGATAAACGTCTTGGATAAAACACTCACATCATGGTGGGCGGGTAGGACTCAATCCGTGTCAGTTACCTCCCTTTCTAATCAAACGACAAACAATTCTAATGCTCTCAAAATGAGAAATGATGGTACACAATGTTGTCTGCTAACTAGCAATAGCGTCTTTGGGCAATAGGATTAGCTGGGATGGGATTCAAAAAACATAATTATTACCTATGCCAGGGATCATCCAGTTGCCATGGGATAAGATTAATTTCATACTTTATTGGTAATACAATGGTACAATGAATGGATATACCCACCATCATTTGAAATTACAGAGAATAACACACATGTTATATCTAAACTGTTCATTTGTTTTGTAACATCATTTTATGGCATGACCTAAAAATGAGGCAGATAAAAAACTTATGTGACCCCAAAGAAGTTTTCAATGGTAAGTATTCAATCCCCATTGCTTTCTATGGTGGAGTCCACTTGAGCTTTAGATTTACTTAATTTTTTGGCTCATGCTCTAAAATAATCTCAAAAAATGAGTAGACGATGTGAATATAGCCTACACATCATAGTGAGACCTATACAATTTGCTAAAATTGAGTGAAATTGGCACGAACCCAATGTGATTCCATGTAATCTAATTCCAAGCTTTTCCATTCTTCCCAAACATGGAGTGGAATTAGCACACGACCAGATGAATCCCATCCCACCTAATCCCCTCTAATCCTACTGACCAAACACGCCCTAAGAGATCCATTCGCTCATCGGGTGGGGCCTACATTGGACATGCCACGGCAAGGATCACGTGTATAAGAAAAATGGACGGTTAAAAAATGATCATTGGTCTACGTCAATGTAAAGGGCTGGCCGCTTGATGACCGGAGCTGATATGAGCTTTTGGCCTAAGGTATCTTCACGGCGGTCCCAATGAATGGATTTGGCACGAAAAAGGAAAGCTCACTCATCAAAGCAGACCAAACGTGTAAACGAAGACCGCTGGTTATTTTCTCTAACCGCTCAATCAGAGCCGTCCATGTGGTATCTATCATGTACGGCCCATGTTAAAAAATCAAAGCAGATCACACGTAGATGGATGGTCCCGATTGATACCTAACTACGTGTTTGCCTGTCCTAGCTTGGTAAGGCAGGGTTCCAAGGGCCCCACCTTGATGTATATGTTTTATCCATACCGTCCATCCATTTTAGATCTAAGTTAATGTTTGATCCAGGTCTATATGACCTTATGAACAGGTTGGATGGAAAATAAACATCATGAGAAGGTTTCAACGGTGGCCCTCATTGTCACCGCTGCTTCCAGTGATGTGGTCCATTTAAGCTTGAATCTGGCTCATTTTTAAGTAGAAAATCTAAAATGATATGGAAAATTGGATGGACGGTGTGGATAAAACGTATATATCACGGTCGGTTCGTCAGAGCCCTGCATGTGCTGAGATCGTGACGGGCGTGGGTATCACCCAATCCGTGTCCGTAGAGAGATGGCTGTGCCGTGTTCTGGCTGTACCAGGCTCTACAGTATTTGATTTGGAAGCGGATTGGCTGGTGTACCACGCACCAGCTATATAGCTGTTGTAGGTACATGCCGTGCGAAAGAACAGCACTGATGCTGCTCAAGCTCTGAGTTGTACGAACGGTTCAAAGGAGATCAAAGTTACATATCCCTTACAGTAATGTAATTATTATATCTACAATGTTCAACTATTTTTAGAGATTATTTGAAAATATTATCCAAAAAATGAAACATATCCAAAGATTATATGGACCACATCACAAATGAGAGTGGAGATAATGATTTTCACTGTTAACCTCATATTTATCCAAAACTTCTGTAACTCAAAAAAGGTTTCAACGGTGAATGTGCAATTCCCCACTGCTTTTTATAGTATTGTCCACTTTATAATTATATCTATCTTATTTTTCATCTCAAACATCGAGACGAGCCCGGAAAATGGATGGGCAGTTTGGCTATAACACACACCAGTTTGGCTATAACACACACCTCATGATCCGGCCTACATGCTTACGTCAATACAGCAGCTATATAGCCGGTGTCAGGTACACCAGCCAGTCCGCTTCCGTTTGATTTCTCACGTCTGAAATGATCCGGATCTGTCTTCACGTCAGTATCATAAACTCAACGTGCCACACTCATATTTACTGACAATGTATGACATATTAGAAAATCCTATCCGTGAAAAATGTGGGCCCAAGCATGAAGATCACTTTCAAGGCTGACAAAATATACGATCAGGATAAAATCGTGTGTGGGATCAGATCATAGGCCATTTATTTATTTTGATGTTGTGGCATACCAAATATTTAGATAGTCATCAGTTTGTATCTAAGAAGATTTAGTAAACAGCCAAGCCGTTTTCACGGTTCAGATTTCCAAAGACTTTACACATTGGCAGGGAATAGAGGTCCAGAACGTTAAGAATATAGTACTGGAGGCGGTATGTGATCATTTCTCATGTCTAAATTCCATCCTTCTATGTTTTGTAGATATACAAAGTTGCCATCTCTTCCCATCAGATTCCTCAATCGAGTTCGTTTTACCTACGTCGCTACTCAGGTTCCACACGCCAGCATACGTCGCTCCAATGGAACAAACATGCTGGGATAAGCCGATGATTTTAACCGTCCATATTATCCTTACTATCTTAAATAAGCTATTATATCAGAATAACGCTTACTTTCTAATTTAAACTTTTATTTACTGAGTTCAATTTGATCCATTGAAAAATTACTTTTTGATGTTTAAAATCATCTACATAAAGTCATAATAAAAATCATTATTTCAATGTAAATTTCTTCCAAATTTCATTAAATAATAGAATAAATAATGTGGACAGTTCCGATCGTCTAAATACGCCATCGTGTGGGCCCCAATTAGGCGACACATTATCAGTTATTATGTAGCGACGGAGGAAAAACAAACTCTTCCATCTCCATCTAAAATCTGTTGGATATCGCTCCATTTTATTATTGAATTAAATAAGGGAATTACTTGTATACTCAGCCAGAGTATGACGCTTCATACGCAGGCACTTAGAAATGGTACAACTGGTATATACTAACCCATATTAAACCAAAAACACTATGGAATCCACTATTGTTCAGTAACAATCTAAAAAACAGATTGGTTGAAAAATACAACCTATGATTGCTGGACACTTGTTTTTTAAAATAAGATATATATATATATATATATATATATATATATATATATATATATATATATATATATATATATAAACTGTCCATTAGTCACATACGTAAACAAGAGTGAAGTTTGGTCAATGATGCATGTAAACTGATTCTATTAAGTTAGATGGTTTATTTTGAATTACTTACAGTCTACGTATGCAGTATCTTTGAAATTTGTAGCTGCCTGCGTATCATCCGTCACACTTTGCCGGAGTATCTACGTATTTCTCAAAAATAAAAGAACCGCGTCAGGTTCCTCCCGAGGTTACTTTCTCAAATCGAGAGGCACGTGGGTGGAACTTTCATGAGATCCACCACGTCCTTCAGATACACTGCCTCGTTTTAACCGTTGAAAACAAAAGTAATGATAATACAACATTCAGACAAGCCATACCGTATGAAAGTTTTGGGATTGAACGCCCACCATCAGGTTTCTGTAGGGCCTACCGTAGTGTTCATATGCCATCCAATACATTCATCTGATGCAACTCAACAGAATGAAATAAATACTCAAAAATCAAAAGTATTCGAACACATAGGCGGGGCATACATACCACATGAATTTCGAGGTTTTATGTTTTTTTTTTCTTTCTGGGTGGCCCATATAAATTTTGAAACATGATGAATTTTGGAATCAAGAACCAAAAATGGATGATGTACTCGATAGACGGCTTGGATTTTATTGAAGTTAAATTTTGTCTCCCATGTCAGTGAAAGTAGCCCTGGTAGTTATCTGGCGCGAGGTATGTAGGTGTGCACGCTCGGTGTGCACGGAAGTTGGTGCGCACAATAATGTATTTTGAAATCGACGGTAGCCCTTCCATCATCCCCTCAAAACTCGGAAATTTTCAGGGGCAGAAAAAGGAGAAAAATCTCTTCCTCTGTCTTCTTCTTCTTCTTCCTCTTCCTCTTTGCTTTTGATCTTCGTTTCTCTCTGTCTATCTTCTCTCTCTCTTTGATTTCAAGAAGAGAGAGAGAGGTCGGATTTCAAAGAAAGGATAGAGAGAGAGAGGGAGATTTGGGGAGGTTTTATATGAATGGAATTGGATAGCATTGAATGCGTATCCTCGTCGGATGGGATCGACGAGGAAGAGTTGCATTACCATCAGATCTCAAAGGTCCACAGCAACGGCAGCAGCAACACCAACAGTAGCGTCTCGTCGGCGATTTCTCCAGCTACCAGCGTACATGAGCTCCTCGAATGCCCCGTTTGCACCAATTCCATGTACCCGCCAATCCACCAGGTCGGGTTCTCTCTCCTCTCCTTATGGATTTTTTATTTTTTATTTTGGATTGGGGGGGATTGGGGAATGGGATTTGATGGAGAAATGTGTGATGGGTTTTGAAGGATTTGAGGTTTTGATTGTTTTTCGTTTTAATGATCCAGTGTTTGTAAATGAAATCAATTTGATTTGTCATAATGCAAGAATGGAGCTGTAGTGGATTTATTTGTCGAAATGGGTCATTATTTTCAGTGATTGGGCAATTTCTAGATGAAATCAATTTTCTCTAGAGTCATACAAATGGGATTGGGATGGAATGCAATGTGGGTTGGGTGGTTTTGTTGATCTGATTTTATTTTTTCTTTTAATGTTTGGGAATGCTTGCAGACAAATTCAGTCTGTCGGATGGGAGTGGAATTGGGATGAAATGTGACATGTTTCGGAGAATTTGTTCATCTGAATTGGGTCTTTTGATGACTTGGTTTTCCTAGTGGAATTCAATCTGGTGTAAAATCACAAGTGAATGGAGTTGGGCCAAAAGCGGCTAGGGTTCTGAAGAATTTGATTACCTGCTTTGATGTTTTTATGAATGGGGGTTTCTTAGTCAAGTTCCATTCCATCTAGAATTGAAAGGGCAATGGTATGAGATAAAATGTGGTGTGGTGAGGGTTTTGAAGATTTTGTTGATTTTTTTTTATTTTTTTTTTTTGGAAATTGATGTTTTTAGTCAAATCAATTAAATTTAGATTATGGGGATTGGAATTGGAACACAATGACAGGTGATATGAAGATTTAGTTGATTTAGTCCCCCTTTTTTTTGGATTCTTCATCTGTTTCTTATTTCTTAAAAGGTGGATCATGTGTTTAGGGGGATTTCTTGAAAGGGTATTTAGATCAGCAGGATTTTTTTTAGTGAGAATCTGTGCAGTGTTTTTATTTAATTATTCCATTTTATTTATTTATTTTCGCCTTTTCGTGTAACTTATTATCAGGTTGTCTTGTCTGATTTTGCATGTCTCTAACAAATATAGCAAACTTGTTTGTTGTTAGAGATTCTTGTGGTCAGTTTGTAAGTTGTTTTAGGATTCTCTTGAAGCATTTGACTTTCTGACTGGAACCATGCCCAGGTCATAAATTCTTTGTGATAGTGGGGTTCTGGTGCCGCAGATTATGTTAGATCAATGTAATTAATTTATTCTTTTATTGACGGAAGGTTTCATGGAAGTCAGGGCTGGTGGAATATAAGTATGAATTGGATGATTGCTGGTCAGCTCTGTTGATTGTTGTCGACACTGCTTTTATACCAAATGTTGGGTACATAGGAGTAGGCCTCCAAAACCCAATGATTTCTGAACCTTTCAGTTCAAAATTTCTTTGTAGCTTCAATATTATAGAAGCAGTAACAATTTCTTCTTCTTGCATAAATAGCTCATTCAGACTTTGTACTGTTTCATGGTTAGAAAAAAGTCCCTTTTTTTTTTTTTTTTTTTTTTTCTGGTCCTCCAACTTGTTTTATCATCTGAGTTAGGTCTCCCCAATATGAACTTACTCTCAAGGAATCTCAAAATGCAAAAATCATCATGGTCATCGCAATCATGTAAGCCTTGTCCCAACTGATTGGGGTCAGCTACATGAATCCTGTTCCGCCATTCCACTCTATCAAGGGCCATAACTTCAGTCAGACCATAGGTTGTCAAGTCTTTTCTTGCTACCTCAAAATGCCAAAATAAGATGTTATTTATTGTTTTGTCCTTAGCAGTGAGCCAGTGACTTGACATGCTCACCACACTTTTTAAAACAAGAAAATTAGGAGTACCATAAGTGATCATGTGCACTTATTGAAGGCAAAAAGAGAATCAGGAAGTAGGGAAAGAATTTCCAATACAAAGGGTGGACCTAACTCCTAAGAACACCTCTATATGGGTCTGCAAAAAATGATTTCTCCTGTTAGAAGGCAACAACTTAGACCTGTCTAATTCCCCATGAATGGAGTACTGTTTAGGGGGAATAAATGATTTGTCCCACAAATGACATGTAAACCTCCAGTATGCTTGACCGTGGCTGTATACAAATGCAAACAGCTTTCAGCTTTGACATGAAATGCGCTGCAATCTTTATTTTTATGTATTATTTTCACATTGGGTAGAAATTCAAAAGGCCACATGCTTTTCTTTCTCAACGCATCCTACGCCATGATGCAATGTTCAATCTCAATGATTGCTTATTCTATTGATGAGAATGACAGTTGGAAATCAAGTCCATGTTGGTTTGTTTATCATACTAGCAGCACAAAGTGTTGTTGTTCAATTGACAGTCTGTTTAGTGCCTGGCATGGACTTGGAGGTGGAGTATTTGGGTCTTGTAAATGGAATCTTGTGCTGCTTGCTTTGATGTGGTCTGTTTGTCTTGAAAGGAATAATCAGGCCATTAGAAATCTTCAGAGTTCAGCGACGGTTGTCCATAATAGGGTTGTAATGTTTCTTTCTGATTGGATGCCCAGAGTTTGGTTCGGGCTGGGTCTGTGGGTGGGGTCGTATCTTTTCCTTTTTCCTTTTTCTTTTTGTTTGTTGTTCTCTTTTGCTGTTTTTTTTTTTTTTTGCTTTATGGCCTTAATAAATTTCATCTTTCAAAAAAAGAAAAGAAAGAAAGAAAGAGAGAAAGAAGTGTTTCCATTCAAAACAATAAATAAATAAATAAATGTTTCATCATCTCTCCTTACTTGGACTCATGAGTTTAACCACGTAGCAGCCTTGGTTGTGTATTAGATTTGGTCTTTTGATCTTCCAATCGCTCTTTGTTTCTTGATGACTCATGAGTTTAACAATATAGCAGCCAGATTCTCCTAGCCGAAGGTTTGTTAACTTGGGGCTGCTAACTGGGCAAGAATAGATAAATGACTTTTACTTGTTAGTTGTTTGTTACTGAATAAATGGCAGTCGTGAACAAATTGATCAAACTGTCTGTTAAGGAAAAAATGAATAAACAAAAACAAAGGTGCACCTTTATGCTGAAAAAATTAGCTTGCACTGATGTTCTCAACAGCCAAAACCCCTTCAAACATTGGACAAGTGATGGAGTTGTCTGCAATTGGCTATTATTTATCATTGATTGTGCGCTTAGGAACAAATATGGGATCTGATTAAAAGATGGAACATGACAATAGGCTAATAATCCCATTAAGCAAAGCTCCATGGGAGGAAAAAAACAAGCGCCTTTTTAGAAACCGAAGTGGTCGGGTTTCTGATTGCTTCAGTAGGGAGAAGCTGTATGTTCAGGGGTGGGCTGTTACTGTAGATTTTGCAGACCATAGTTTCTCCTTTCTGGATTTCTGGTCGGCTTTTGTAATTTTTTCTCTTTATGTTTTATGAAACAAATAGATCTTCTCACCTTTCATACAAAGAAGAGGGTAGCTGCAACTTGGCTTCCCATTCAGCTGTATGATGTATTTTTGTATCATTCATGTACTTCTCTTTTTAATTAAACATAGCAATTTAACAAGAAATAAAAAAAAGCCATCAACTTCTTACGAACAAAGTGACAACCAATCCTTGATGTGATTTCCTTTTATAGGATCAGGATTAGAAGTGATTCTATATTCGCATATATATTATCTCCGTAGAGGGTCTCGGAGATGATATTTGGAGTACTGAATCAATGACTCAGGATTGGGATGATTCTGACAACAAGGTTAACATGCTAGGTTCTACCTTGATTGGCCCTTGACAGTCCTCTTGTTTGTTAGAAGGCCTTGAACATAGCAATCCCATGAAGATGTAATACATGACAATGCAGTTCAATTGACTGGGCAACAGAAACATGCGCAAGGTAGGTATTATGAGAAAGCAAGACAGATTCTGTTTAGCAACTGTGAGGGAAATCTACCATGTATGAATTTGGGTCGCCTGAAACTTTCTTCCAATTATAATTGATTTCTTCTGTAGGCATCGTACTTGCTATGTTACCTTTTTTTTGGAAAGATAATGATAATTTATTAAAAGATGAGGCTAACTACTATTTTAGAATATTCTCATGCATATTGTAGAGAATCAAAATCTCAAGTTGCTATGAAGCGAACGGCATTATGATGAGAAAGTAATAGAGTTTTAAGAAGACAGCTGGATCATTCTAACCAATATGATAGTGCAACGCCATCTTTTCAGAATCATCTTGACATCATGGCTCACATTAAGGAGATCTGAACTCATCATCATCAGAACTATTCAGTGTTGGCTTAATTGTGATTGCTCGGCAGAAGTTCAATTACCAGCTGCATACCTGACATGAAGCCTCCCCTTGTGACTGCTTGAATAATGGTACCTGGTGGTGTTGTGGGAAGAGAGAACTACAAAGCAGAAAAATTTTGGTCACACATGCATGTGATAGATTAAGCGCTGATTATTTAAATTAATTAAACAGAAATAATCTAGATGTGTCCTAGACTCATTCATGTTCAGCTCCCCATGGGTTGTTTGACACGATGTTACATTTCTAGGGTGCATCTCTAACATGCCCGTTTGGGCCATAGATGACTGCATTCGCTTTAAAATTTGAATGGAAAATTGTCCTAGTGATGTCATAAAAAAGTGCTGCATGTTGGACACTTTAAGTGAGGTCTCCAAACAAATTTCCGCACAAAGACTGTGTTTCACGTTGATTTTTTTTTTTTGTGTAAATTTCTTTTGTCAAGCCAAAGACCCCCCCCCCCCCCCCCCCTCCTCTCTCTCTCTCTCTCTCTCTCTCTCTCTCTCTCTCTCTCTCTCTATTCCAGTTCATTTTCCATTATAGGTACCATGAGCAATATATAAAAAATTGCACACTTTGTTGTTCTTTTTGTTTTTTTTTCTTTTGTCCATAGTATTTTCACAGAACAAGTGATGTTCATAAGAACTATTTCTTGAGATGATTATCCATTGATTTCTGATGTTTTGTTAATCAATTATTTGTTAGTTTGAACTTCTAGTAATTTGTTTCTGTTCAAACTATGTGAACATTCTTTCTAATTTTGTTCATCTTTAATGTTTTCATTGTTTTATTTAATTTTTATTTACTTGAATTATTATTTATTTATGTATGGAAGTGTGCCCGTGCCTAGTTTGTTGAAGTTTGCTGTGCCAGCCACTTTAGGACACTTTAGCACTTGGCACACGTGCCACGTGTCCAGGTAACACTGTTCACTTATTGAATGTATGTATTTTCTTCACTTCAATATATTTTGTTGTTGTTGTTGAGAGAGGAAGGGAGGGATCTTTATGATTTTTTCCTGACATGGATTATTATAACACTGACAAATTTGTGTTTATGCAGTGCCACAATGGGCACACTCTGTGTTCTACCTGTAAATCAAGGGTACATAACAGGTGCCCCACTTGCAGACAGGAGCTTGGAGACATAAGGTGTTTAGCATTGGAAAAGGTGGCTGAGTCGCTTGAACTGCCATGCAAGTACTGCTCATTAGGCTGCCCAGAGATCTTCCCGTACTACAGCAAGCTCAAACACGAACTTCAGTGTAACTTCAGACCATACAACTGCCCGTATGCAGGATCCGAATGCTCTGTCGTTGGAGATATTCCTTTTCTTGTTGCACATCTAAGGGATGACCACAAAGTAGACATGCACACGGGATGCACATTCAATCATCGTTACGTCAAGTCTAATCCCCGTGAGGTTGAAAATGCCACCTGGATGCTAACGGTATGTTCACATGCATAATCATGTGAGTAGGCGTTGCTTATGTGCCCAACCAGAGACTATTAATAGAAGGAAAATAAAAGAAGCAAGTAAATTTTTATTTTTATTTTTATTAGGGGGGGGGGGGGGGGGGTTATCAGAAAAAAAGAATGTGACTGCTACCAACATAGAAGAAATGCTGAACTAAGTTTATCTGCAATGATGCCTTCGTTTTCCATGTGATGGGATGAGTTATTTTCCAATTTGGTTAAGATTAAGTCTGCAGCAGTCCACATTCTATACATACACGTGAGGCCCATTTTGATTGGAGTCTACCAGCCCACGCAATGCATGACTTGGACGTGACATGTGTACCATGTGGACATATTGCCACACGTAGACGGGCAGGTAGAGACAATTTTTAAAATCAGCAGACCTCATTAGATGTATGATTGCATTTCCTTGTGCTGATTCAGGGCTACCAAATGAAACATGGAGTAGGCCTTTATGGCAGAAACGGATAATGCCTTTGCAGCATTCTTCATCAAACGAACTACCTATAGAATTTTATAGTTTTGCCTGAGAATCTTGGAGTATTTGTTTTTGGGGGTTGATGCAAATCTTTTCAACAATCTGCATTCTTGAACTGATACTCATTGTGGTTTGTTGCATTTTTCTCCTTTCTTTTCAGGTCTTCAACTGTTTTGGGCAGTACTTCTGCTTGCACTTTGAGGCCTTCCAGCTTGGGATGGCTCCTGTCTACATGGCATTCCTCCGCTTCATGGGCGATGAAGCTGAGGCTAGGAACTTCAGCTACAGCCTTGAGGTTGGGGCCAACAGCAGGAAGCTTATATGGGAAGGCACCCCTCGGAGCATCCGCGACAGCCACAGGAAAGTCCGCGACAGCCACGACGGTCTCATCATCCAGAGGAACATGGCCCTCTTCTTCTCAGGCGGCGACAGGAAGGAGCTGAAGCTGCGGGTGACGGGTCGGATATGGAAGGAGCAACAGAACCCAGATGCTGGAGTATGCATACCCAACCTGTGCAACTGAAGAGCAGGGGCATGGGGCCATGCATGCGTGTTGGTTCGTGTGTGTGTATGTGTTGTATGTGTGTGTAGCTTTTCGGTATCAGCCATGACACGCTTGTGATGTTAATTATGGATTAGAGATGCTGGGACTTGGGGAGTGTTGGAAACATATGGATACTGAGGTCTATCTTCTTCTATTAATTGGGTAATAAGCTTCCCTTTTTTCTTCTATTTTCTACTTCCTTTTCTTCTCCTCTGATAACAAAACAATATTAGCTGGGTTAATATCTAATACGTACGCTGTGTTTTTAAGTGCATTCAGCTTACTAATGAAGAATTGATCTTGCTCATTGTTTTCTTTTCCTTTTACAATTTCCAAGGGAATTGATTTCTAGAACTAACTTGATTGATTTGTGGACAGCCCACCTTTCTTTTTTTTCAGAAATTGAAATGGTAATATGGAAAATGGGTGCGAGTATATCAATCAGGGTGAATCTAAGGCTCCAATGGCGGTTGGATATGTGAAGACATTAAAGCAAGATATGGTACTTCACTATGCGTACCATTCGCTTCCCAAATCATACTCTGTACATACAGTATTGTACTGTTCATTCCAAAATACCAATTATTTCCAAACGTTACCGTGCATGAAATTGGAATTAGTGCCATGCGGAGCCCTAGTTTGTAGATGGGGCTTGTGATTATGTGATCCAGGCTGTTGGTTTGATAGCCCGTATTGTGGATGGAGGATGTCCCAAAAATTTACCCAGATTGTGGGTTGCTGTACATTTTTTTGTTTTTTTTTTTAAAAATTGTATTTATTTATTTTTTAGAGAGAGAGAGAGAGAGAGAGAGAGAGAGAGAGAGAGAGGCCCAAGCCACAACCCCAAGCCACAACCTCCTACCTTAACCCTTCTGAAGACCTTCCACCGCTCTGCTCCGATTCTGAAAATACCTTTCATCCTGTTGCCCCCCACATTGTACCTGGCAACGGGCAGGTCAAGGGATGGTTCAGGCTCAGATTTTGAACAGATTGGGCAGGGCCTATTTAAAATATGGACTTTTGCCTGGTACAAGCATAGCCTTCATTCAATGCCCCTGGGCCCAGCCCTTGTTCCTTTCCACCCTCCTCGGCTCTGGTGTATGGATCACCCCATAGAAAAAGGCAGACCGAGAATCTACTATCCGGCTTTACCATTTCCATGCACAGGTATACCTTTCAGCACTTAGGGGCCTATGATTCCTTCTTTAAATCTCTTCAAAAGTAAATGCACGATCCGTTGCCCAGCTAAAAGCCAATTCCTTCTTTAAATCTGCTTGCCATCCTTGTAATCTCCTTCCAAACTACTGAGGCTCTGTAACCTGTAGAGTCCTTAGTAAATCATGCCATCCCCAATTCTGCTCTTGCCACATATATCCTCTTTCCAAGAGCTCCCTTCTTCCACTGAATCTCCATAGCCATTTACCCAAAACAGCCATGTTCATGGATTTTAGATCTTTAACGCCTATACCTTCTTTGCTAAATGGCTTACACACCTTGTTCCATTTCGAAAGATGGAACTTCTGTTTAACTTCCGCTCATTGTCGTACAGTAAAGGTTGAAATGTTCTAGGTGAATTGTAAATCAAAAGCCATGATCTAGTACGTACTTCTTGTATCTTATTATGGTGTGAATTTATATTTGGGGTCCATGTCGACCCACCACTGTTCATGGCCACAAGGATTGCACATGGACCAAATACAAGCCTAATTGGATTATCATAATCATTCAAATAAGGGCCTGCAAACTGGATGGTTAGACCATTTCTTACTGGCCATTTTTCATGCACTTCGTGGTAGCTGTGAATTTTCAATCATGGTTATCTTTGGGTGCCATGCATTCTACCATGGATCTCACCTATCCTATGCCCTTCTTTTATGGATGGCCCATTCCACTCCGTTCAGTCGGAAAATGTTCCCACTGATTTCAAATTAACTTAACCACATTACCTGGTTGACAGTGATCAGAACCACCCGATTGAATTCCTGAATGGATGGCAGCATGGCCAAATCTGCGCCACTTATTTGGTGCATTGAAAATGGAGGAATAAAATGGAAGCTTCCACATTCAATGGAAAGTGCGTTAATCTGATCATGTGAATTTTACACTTTCGCAAATATTGCCACACGAATGAAAACCGACAGGGTGGCTGGTCTAGATCACTGTTGAGTACTACTAGATGACATGCATCCGTAGCTTTTGGGTTGGCCACAAACATCTGATATGATCTCCTGCCTAAATGGAAATGGTCATGCATCCGTAGCTATTGGGTTGGGCACAAACATCAGATATGATCTCCTTCCAAAATGGAAAGGGTCATGCATCCGTGGCTATTGGGTTGGCCACAAAATATCTGATATGATCTCCTTCCAAAATGGAAATGGTCATCCAGAAAATATGTATCCAAGGGCAAGAGTGACATAAAGGGCATCCCAACCATCGTATGGAGTGATTGTTGTTGGTCTGAATAATGCGTTTTTTTTTTGGCATCCATCTACATTGGTGGCCCGCAGAGTAAATAGTTATGATTGATCCACTCAATCCCATGCATAGAGACTGTCAAATTCTGGGCAGCTGGGATCAGCTATATTGTTTTCTTTTTATTTATTTTTTTCTTTTTCTTTTTTTTGGGTTAAAAAACAGTATTTTCTTCATTTTTTGGAGATTTTATATCATGAGATGAGGCTTTGATGCTTCCAATCACAAAGAATCCTATCATACCATAGCATTTCAAAGCTGTAAAAGAATGTTGAAATTATAAATAAATTTAAACTATAAAAAAAAGGAAAGATGATAGCATAAAGATGATAAATAACATCATTTTCCTTTCAATTCTCTCCTTAATGCCCATGCTAGATAGTAATGTCATTTTCTTTTCACTTTTCCCAACTACCTCTCCGAGTATCTGTGCCCAATTCGACAGTCAACCAACTGAAATGAGTGCAAAATCAACAAGCTTAGTTCAGGAAACAATTCAATGACCCAAGCACCAGCTCTGGATTTCTCAGAAGAGTAATGCGGTCTGATTTCTTAATACTCAAATAGATTTTTCAAGTTTGACCTGAGTCATCATCAAACTTCAGCACGTTTGTCCAAGCATTTGATTTTGTACAGATCGAAATCTTCAACTGCCTGTTTGTTAGAGAAAGAAGAGAGGGGGGAGGGGTGGTTGGGGTGGGAAGCACTAACCTGTAAATGATGCTGAAGTTGCACTGTACATGATTTATACACAAGATCTGTCCAAGCAATTGTTCGTCAAGGTCTAATGCAAATACCTCTGTAGTTCAGACTCTTCAGTGGCTGAGATATTGAAATCTTGGATTAGCCTTTACAATAATTAAAAAATTCAAATTTGTTACTCTTACATATCCTTCTGTAAGCCCAAAACCTGTAATTTCCTGCAAAAGAACTGAGGACAAAAAACTAGGAACGGAAGAAGTAGAGAAAATGACGCTTAACTACTGTTTGAAATCCAAAGCCCTTTAATCAAGCGGCAGCACTGTTACTTCTGATGGGCAGCCTCAACATATTGCTCCGCAAGCTTTTTCACCTTGTCCCCTTCCTTGATGAGGAAATTTGCATTTTTGGCTTTGGAATGGTATTTCATAACCTTTTCCGTTGTTTTTCTAACTGCCCATCGGTACTGTTCGGCAGTAATCACTCCACTTTTACAGAGAGGCCTGATATGCTCTTTGACATAGGCTTCCACCTGAAGCAGTGAACTTGGATTATGTACAGAAAACAGAATGCAAAAGACTCCCAAGTGCAAAAGGCCTTTGATTTCAAAGATGTTCTTATCTATTTTGGAGAATTCAAGGCATTTTTTATACTAGTATAACAGACCAGACAGGTGATAAAGACCCATGGGGGTATTTCCAAGCTATACCATCATTGCACTCAGACCTAAAAAAATGGAAAGGGAAGAAAGAAAAACTATATGTAAGCATGTATATATACTGCTCAGGTACTCTTGGTTTAGTACTTAACTGGATGGTCCATCATCATCATCTATTGGTGGTGGATTATTAAGGCTGCAGTTTTAGATGAACTATTGATGAAATTTTGAATAGATAGGAAATGGTCATGTTGCACTTACAATCCTTTGTATTCATATTCAGGGACTGGGCTCTAAATTGCAACTATGGCACTTTCGAGTTGATTTGAAGGGTACATAACTGCAGTTGGCCACTTCCTTGTTATGAATACTAGGGACAGTAATCACAATTTCGTTGCCTCTAGTAAAGATTGCAATTCCATCTAGTGCACCCATGCAGAGTCTCAAGGATAATGGTACCAAATTAGAGATGAAAATCATAAATTAAGTCATGAAGGGATTTCGGAATATCTTCATTTGGCAGCATAGGTTCCGAGGGATTTGTGGGGATTGCAGTTTTTTTTGGATGTTTGGTAGCAAGGATTTTGATTCCTCCAAAATCCCTTAAACAAGCCCTTTTTGCATTCCCACCTCAAAGATGGTTTGCAAAATCCTTCCGACTCCACAGTTCTCAAAATCCACTGGATTCCAAGGGATTTTAAATCCATGCTGCCAAACGACCCCTAAAGTTATCAGGCATTACTGCCGTTGACAAAATGGACAAAACTGTAATCCTGAATTACAGTCTTGTTTCCCCTGAAGAAATGATGGGTAAGCCAACTCTCAGCCTTGAAGAATTTCTATATATTCTTTCTTTTTCTTTTTCTTTTTTTAAATTGAAAGATAATTTCCATCTATTATATCAGCAGCTATTAAGAAATGTAATATTCAAGGCTTCTGGGGAAGCTTTCTTCAAAAAAAGGAAAAAAAGGGCATCAGGGGAAGCCCATAGCTGAGTCGGAAGGGTGCTCAGCATCACAGCCATGAGGTTGCAGGTGCATCTGAGGAAGCCCATAGCTGAGTCGGAAGGGTGCTCAGCATCACAGCCATGAGGTTGCAGGTTTTCAGCTTAACCAAAAGAAAAGTTTACAGAAGAAATATATCTATGGTTCCTGAAATCTGTTCTGGAGCATTTTCTCAGAAGTGTTAAATGTGTTTCAAATAAAAATGCCACTGGGTTTTTTTTTTTTTGCTATCTTTCTGAGAGGAAAACAGATTGATGATGCGTGCATTCAGTGCCTGGGTTTTGTAAAGGATGGTGAGTCCACATATTTCATATTTTTTTCAGGATGCTTCTCAAAGTATAAAGGATTATCAAAAATAATGATGCGGGTTAAGCTAACATTAATTTCTAGAAATGTATTTTCTAATTAAAAAATATACAAGGAAAGATAAAAGGAGCCATAAGAATGCATAACTGAGTCAGGAAACGGAAATTGGAAAATCTCCCTAAATCCTTTTGGTATAGAAAGTGTTAATATCACAAGAATTTCTCTACTTTGGTGATTGTGATTACAGCAGCAAATATGCAGTTGTTCACGTACCTTTTTTGTTACAGAATGACAGAGATCCGACTGATTGATGCCGTTGGACTTCGCCTCTTTTCTCGGGGCATTCTCACTATGATTTGGAGAATTTTCCCCTCTGGAAGAATCATGATTGAAAGGGATACCACCTCTGGCAATGCTATTTTCCATGCAACTCTCACTCACAAACTCAGTGTCTGCAGCAGCTTCTTTATTCAACCTGTAATTCTCCTTTCCAACAGGAACAGTGTTTTCAGCTATTGCTTCCTTTTCCATGCATTTATTTGGCTCACTCATTGCTTCGTCACAAATCTCATCCACTAAAGGTTCTTTATCCGGACCATACAATTCTTCACATTCCGCCAAAGAAGGCTCTTCAGATCTTTCACCGTCATGGGTTTTGGGAGAAGGGCATGGAGCATCCATCTTAAGCTCCAAGATTGAGTTTCCTGTGCCTCTATCTGTATGGCACTTGAGCACTGACGGAGAATCCATAGGTGCCTCGACAATCCCCAGTTTTTCATGATGGCTTGTTACTACCTCATTTTGTACATGTTTCACTGCATTGTCATTAGAATCAAGAGCAAGGCATGTTTTCTCACAGTTGATTGTAGATAAAACCACCTTCATTTTCAAGTCCCCATCTTCGGACTGTAACTTGGAAACCCTCAAAGCACTAGCCATGCTGGACGGGCCCACGAAGTCCTCATCTCCCAAGTCATACTCAAAATCTCCATATATGTCCAGATCTGGATGGGAATCTATGTCAAATACATTCTCAATGCCTTCCTCTGCAACCTTCTCTGAAGGGGCGTCTTTGTCATTGAGGTCTTCCACTGCTCGATACGGACTGTTTGGCGGGGAATCAGATAGAAAACCAGCCATTTTCAATGCTTCTTCCACATTTTCACAAGTCACTGCTGTTGGATCAGAGAATGGTTCTATGGCTACATGCTTCATACCTTCAGCTGGACCTGCCTCAGGAGAAGAGGCTGTTGTTTCTGCTGTTTTAAGCTTGCTGTTATTAGTATGCTGTGATAGGACCTGGGAACAAAGGTTTACATACACCAGCTTGCTGTTTGACTTATCACATATCTCCTTTTCGACATTAACTGCATCTGCAACGGCCAATTCTGTACCTGCCGTTCTATACATGACAGGCAGATTCGTTTTCCTCAAGTAGTGCTCAGTGAGGCGGTTAAGTTGTGCCTGTATGACAAATGTTTGTAAACACACTACAGCCAAGATAATATACTACAAGTGAAGCAGACAAGAAATGCTTGTGAAATTCATGGCCTGCAGATTAGAAATCACAGCTACATAATAAAAAAGAAAAAGAAAAGGTGAAAGATAAAAGGAAAGGAGCCATAAACACTATCTTGAGTAAAATGTGGCTCCAGCATGTAAGCTAGTTCAGGGAACTGAAAGGCAGCAAATGGAGTAGTTATACTTATCTTCTGCCCCCATGTAAGATTATGAAACGCCAATACCAAGATTCAACGAGCATTTTTTGCAGCTAATGAACATGGAAAAGTGCATTCAATGAAGGAAAAAACCTTCTATTCATTGGTCTCATTCATCTTGAACAGATGGGGCAAAGGAATTTTCGGTTCAAGGATTGAGATTCAAACCCTTCATCAGCATTATGATATTAAGATGCTGTTTAACTTCATATCATTTAGTCATTTTAATCGAAGTAACTAGCAGTCTTGGATTTGTCCGTTCTTGCATAGGTATTAATCAATATTCCAGAGGCATATAGATCCCAACCTCACAAGCAGCCAAATGCGACAACGTGGCACATGTGTGAGATCCAAGATATTCACCATGTGGATGGTATTTCGCCCCAGCCCAGGAATCAGGCTGGTCCACTCATCAGGTGGGCCAGTATATGAAACAATGAATGGCTAAAAGCACTTGGTTGGCCAGGCGTTTTAGCTGCTAATTCGTTTTGTATGCTGTGGCCTACCCAAGGAGTGACCAGCCTCACTTTTTAGCAGGGCATCTACAAAGGGGGTCCCAACTGATTGATGGCTCGAATGTCCTGTGGAAGTGCCAACTTGTCACACGTGGGAGCACATAGAGGGTCTGGGATCTACACACATGAAACCAGCAACAACTTTACTAAGCCTGCATATCCATTGATTTATTTTATATAAGCAACAATTTAATTCAAAAATAGAAAATGTAAAAAGATAGGTAGAGATTGCTTCAGATAGATGAAGGCTCAACCCCGCAAGCTAAAGAATCCATCAGCTTCACGACTATCCTAAGCACATGAGGAAAATGTGTCCATCGATGGAATTAAGTCCATAATTTCATCAATGATGGCAGCTAATTTCCATGCAAGCCCTCTATGCGCTCCTCCTTCCTGCACCTGTACCCCTTCTTGCTTCTAGTGTCTGAGCAACAAAAACCCAGCACATAACTTCCTCAGAGTTCATGCTCTCCAGTTTTTAGCTCTTAAATAACTTTCAAAAGAAGTTTTTTGGCTCTGAAAACATTCCATGTGGTATGCTTTCTCAAGATGCCCTTATAGAAATCTCATCAGGTATGGAGAATAGCGCGTGTGCATTTGCAGAATCTCCAAAGATTAGAATCTGGAGGAAGCTTTAGTTTCCAATGGAAAGAAGCTTGAGTAGTACAGAAAAAAAGGGGCCTAACTAGTGGCATTCAATTCACCATCCTTAAGATGGCTAACAAAATGGGTCAATTTAGAAGCAGGCAATTATTATCAATGCAACCATAGATCACAGCAATATCTAGTTTACTTAGAAGCAAAGCATCATACAAAAAAAATGAAAATAAAATAAAAAAATCGGATTAGTAATGAATGAATCAGTATCCACAACCACAAATGTGAAAGTGAGACAATTAAGAAACCAAACCATAACCAAAAGAAATAAGTGAATTATGCCAAAGCACCTATGCTAGAATAGTGCTTTACGCGAGTTCTAGAGCTAACAGTGATACAAAGAAAAGGAAACATACAACTCCCATGATAAAAATATGGCTTGGTGGTCTTGGCATGGACTAACATAAAACAATATCCTCAGTAGTTACAAAGGGCCTGTTTGGACTGAGGGAAAACAAAAAGAAAAGAACGGAGAAGGAAACATTTATCCTACGATGGGACATTTCACCATGTTTGGATAGCAAAAATAATAGTGGATTCCACATAGCAATCGTAACATTTTTCCATAGCCAATTTCCTAGGCACAAGATATGAGGTAAGCATTATCTCATAAAAATGAGATTCCACTTACTATCCAAAAAAGTTCCCAAAAAAATGGAATCCATGGTTCAATAGTGCCATGAAATCCTCAGGAATACACTTCTGCTTTCCTTTCTTTTGTTTTCCTCCAATCTAGACATGCCCTAAACTCCTGCTCAATAACAGTAACTTGTGCAAAAAATTAAACAATTAAGTCTAATACCTGCCTAACTGATGTAGGGACTTTACTATGACGAATGGGTGCCAAGACTGGCCTCATATCTGCGGGTAGTTGAGCCTGCTCATGTCAATCAATCCAGAAGATTACTAATTGCCAATAAACAAGGCTAATAACAAGCGGGTACATGCTGAAGTCATCATACCAATAGGGGATAAGTTCCTCTAAGAGCACTGTTATCTTCCTCTTTCCCTTGAGCTGCATCTCTATTTACTGAGGCAGTCTTTCTGGCAAGAACCTGCAAGGCCCACCTCCTTTTATCACTCTTCACATCATCAGATTTGCCAGGATTTTCCTTTGTAGTTTGTGCATGACCTTCGGAACCACTTGAAATAGAAATAGAGGCTGGTCCTCCTGTTGTCCCATTTGGATGTGCTTTCCTACAAGAAGCTTCCCCTTTGAAGCTTGGCACAATGCTTCTTTTCCCTGTATTACCACATGAAGGAACTCTATCTTGTGAAATCCTAGACATTGGCGAAGAAGTTTCGACCATGCGATTCTCATGAACTGATTTATTGACCTTCTGTGATTCATTGCTCAAATTATTTTCTTCCCGCTCATGGTTGCCCGTCATAGCAGAGCCTCTAAGAGCAGACAGAGGTTTGATATCCTCCTTCCTTGGGAAAACAGATGCATCTGCTAAATACAATCTCGACAGAATGGAATTTTTAACCTCCCCTTCAGGCCCTTGTTCCATCTCTGAACTCTCTGAGCAAGATTGGGAGCTCCTTTTTAGAAGGTCGAGAACTGATCGCAGAGTCTGAACTTTTTCAGGCTGAGTACTCGTGCACCGGTGCTTCCAAAACTCGACTTCCCAGTCCCTGTCCCATGCATGTCGCCGCCTTCCACTTGCTGTCCCATAGATCTTTTTCGTTAGCTTTTCACGTATCTTTCCTTTTTCGAGCATCACCTTCTTTGCTCTTATGACAGAAGGATTGATTTTTGGGATCAGTTCATTTTGGGGTCTCACAACAGCAGCTCTGAATGCTGTGAGAAGCTCCGTGTCCAAGATATCACTCCTGGCAGAATCTTTTGAAGATTTGTTACGAACAGCTTCTCTTATTTCCTGCCTTAGTTTCTGAAGTAGTGTGGACGACTCATTATCCGCAACTCGCCGCATGATCTTTTTTATTCTCAACCCAGCAATGTTATCACCTTCTTTTGTGGATTTCCCTTCCAAGTTTGGACCTGCCGGTGCCTTGGAAGATCGACGGTCATTCCCTTGAACTATACTCATGATATCTGTAGCAGTTGCTTCCTTCCTGCGAATATGCTTCAACTTATTGTCTTTAGAAAGTGCAGCGGGTCTGGAAATACCACGAGAGCCATTTGAAATGGAAGCATCAACTCGGCACTTCAAAGGAGCTGTCTTAGAATTTTCATCCGATTTGGCTTTCTTTGCTGGAATCTCATTTCCCTTTTGGATTTTGGCACTGGTTTCCTTACCTTGAGTATGATCAGTCATATGAGCATCATCTCTGAATTTTAAAAAAAATATATATAAAAAAAAAAAGGGAAAAGAAGCTATTAGGAACAGAAATTGGATATATCAATGTGTAAAAGGAAAAGAAGATTCAAGACCCCTAAACAGCTAGTATTCATTTTAGCAGAATATGAAAAAAGTAGATCACTGCTATTTTATAATTCCAATAGAATCTACAAACATAACTCACAATAGGACCTATGACTGCCTGAACAAAGAAAACATGTAGATAGACTCTTAATTCGGTCATGCTCACCTAGGAATTGGAGATCACAAGTACATTCCAGGGGATTACAGCTGAAGTCATGCCCCCGCACATGCATAAAACATGCTGCATCATGCCACTAGCAGCATACTGATAAATTCTACTCCTCACAGGGTCTCTGAACAGAATTTATACCTAAATAGGGCTTGTTGGCAAATAAATTAACAATAACCCATGATCGGGACCATTCATAGCATCCCAACCATCTTAGTTTACTTGTAGGTACTCCTGCAGCAGCAGATCAGGCTCGCCCGAGATGGTTTCCATGAAGTTCTCATATTTAATCTACTGTAAATGGAGGATCTGGATTAGACTGTGTATTTCTTCCCCCAAATTCTCAGTTTTGATTAACAGTGAACTGTTTGGTTACTTTAGACCGTCCAGAGGTCTCCGCCAAGTTGATTCCTGTCCCCTTTTCTTTTTGTTATTGTTTCTTAAGCTCTGAGTGGGATGTTTTCTAGAGGGCAAGAGGTGGGCCTCTTTTCTGGGTTCTCTGTGGAAAATTTCCAATATCCGATCAAGCACCTCCAATTTTCTGATGATACTCTGTTGTTCTGTGAGTAGATGACAACATGGTTACATTTCTTGGGATGACCATATGCCGGTTTGAGGTTGTTTCAGGTCTGAGAGTTAAATCTTTGGGATCATCTTGTCTAATGAAGTAATTGTTTCCCTAGCTACTTCTATCAGATGCAAGGTGAGCTCTCTCCCCACTCTTTATCTTGGCTTACCTTTATGTATGGGTAAACCTCCTTTGACTTTGTGGGACAAATTGTTAGTAAGAATGGAGAGAACGCTTTCAATCTGGAGGCTGAACCTGCTATCCTTGGAAGGCAGGCTGAATTTGATTAAAGCCTCCCTGTCCAACTTACCTACTTACCTCCTCTCCTTGTTTCATTGCCCAAAATTGGTTATTCGTAAAATTGATAAAATTCGAAGCCAGTTCCTTTGGAATTCAGGAGATGTTGGTGGTAAGTTCCCCCTCCTTAGATGGAGTGAGGTCTGCAACTAGGGGTGTACACCGAGTCGAACCGAGTCGAGCTGGCCTCAGCTCGACTCGGCTCGGCCACTAGCTGACCCCAGCTTGAACTCGGCTTGGCTCGGTCCTCGAGCCTGACTGGCCAGCTCGGCTTGGTTCGGTCAGCAGCTCAGGCCAATTCGAGCCGAGTTCAAGCCAAAATCGAACCTCTACAGCATTTTCACAAGCACATGCTGTGCACTTTCAATTTCTCACTGCATGTAAAACAGCAGCAACTGTTTACAAGTATTTATCAAACACCTTGTAGGCAACATCAAAATCAAGAAAAAATGGTATTTGTTTCATATACATACCTTCCTTGCCACTAGCCGACACTTCGTTGAGTCATTTCATCAAACACTTGGTGAGCAACATCAATATCAATGTAACCAAGTCACCGAACTAGTTCGATTCAAGTTCAGGTTCAATCCGAGTCGAGTTGAGCTCAGGCATGCTTAAACTCAGTTCAAAATTTTTTCGAGCTAAAAAAATCAGCCTGACTCGGCTCGAACTCAGCTTTGAATCGAGCTTTTTCGAGTCGAGTCGAGCTAACCAAGCTAACTCGGTTCGTGTACACCCTATCTACAACCCTTATTCTGAAGGGGGCGTGAATATTAGGAACCTTGGGACCATGAATGTTGCTCTCTTTGGAAAATAGGTCTGGATGTTTAGCTTGGAGAAAGAAAGCCTATGGAGGTGGATTATTGCAGCCAAATCCGGCTTATCTCCTCTAGGATGGTGGACTAAGCAGTCCTCATTGTACCATGCTTCTTTCCTTTGAAAAGGCATAGCAAGGGTGTGTTTGAAAGGTGTTTTCTGATGCAAACCCGAAAGGGTTCTCCAGGAAATATTTGACTATTAGGTTCTGGTTGGACTGTTGGGACAGGAATTCCACATTAGCTGATTCCTTTCCTGCGCTCTTTGCAGTGATAATAACCCGAATATCTTGATTAAGGAGTGCTCTGTCGAATTCGAGGGGGTCAGGACATGGATTCCCCCTACCAAAAGAACCATGTTTGAAGCTCAACTGCAAGAACTAACCCAGCTTATTTCTCGTTTGCAGTTGGTCGCCCCCTTTCCAACAACAGAAGATGCCATCAGATGGTCTCTCGCTGGATTAGGGTTGTTCTCTGTTAAGTTTTTCTATACATTTCTCTCTTCCCTAGATACTTCACCCTCCTCTTCTCATACGGGTCTGTTGTGGTCGTGTGCCACCTAAGGTGGCAGCCTTCAGGTGGCTAGCTGGAAGGGATAGCACTCTGACGATCGATGATAACATCCTTTGTTTGTGTGTGGAAGAAACGGTCGACCATTTATTCATCCATTGCCCTTTCTCTTGTGACATTTGGTGGAGTATTCTTCACTTAACTCATGTCTCTTGGTATGCCCAACTCCTTGGAAGCTCTCTTCTTCAACTAGCATGGAGAATCTGGTGGAGGTTTTGGGAGAAGGAAGTGGAGGGCCATTCTTCTAGCTGCTCTTTAGGCCATTTGGGCTGAAAGAAACAACCGATGCTTCCACAATATTAGTGTTTCTGTGGCTGGGGTTTTCTTGAGAGTCCTAGTCCTTTTCCGGGATTGGGCTCCTAGGTTCTTCTTCGTCTAGGGATGGTCGCTAGTCGTGGGACTGGTTGTTGCGTTTGTTTAGTTGCTTCTTTCGTTGCTTTAGGTCTCTTTGTTCTTGTAATTGTCTTGTTTGCTTCTATTTTGTTTATTTTTCTTTAATAAAATCTCATCTTTCAAAAAATAAAAAAGTTAAAGGCGCTAAGCGCACCAACATGGGCAAACACCTAGAGATTCTAAGCATGTTTTCTTACCTTTATTTTAGACGATAAGGCTTAGATAATGATAATATATATATATAGATTTAATAGTGTTAGTTCTAAATTAATTTTAACCTAATGAAATAAAAAATGATTGTAGTGCTATTGTGTATTTTAACAAAATGATAGATAGACACCACTTCCAAGAATTTACATCTACTCAAACATTCCAATGAACTTATGGAAATGACAAATTTCAAATTCCCCCACTTTACCAAACCTAGAAACCCCAATTTCATGAAACTTCTGATTACTATTAGCTCAAAACCCCATATCCCTAAATTTCCTAATTCTCCCGATTCTAAACAAGAAGTTTCCAATTTCCCCAAATCCTAACCCTAAATTGCCCAAATTCCCCAACTCTTCCAAATCCCTAACCCAAAATCACAATTTTCTTAAAATCCCAACAGTTTACCAACCCTAAAAATCCAAATTTTCAATATCGTTGAATCCTCTCCCTAATTCATCTTTGATCTCTTGTGTGGTACAAATGGAAACTCAAATTGCTTTTAAGAAGTTAAATGTAGTACTTAGAACACTAATAGAAGAAAGAAATCAAGAAATCTCATTGGTTTATGGAAATGTAAGAAATTTGGGAAAAGAGACATTTTTTATAAATCAAACCCGTGACCTATCTTGCCGCTAAATATGGCTATGAGAAAAATGGATGGTTCACAGGACCCTCCTCTTTATATAGGGCCTCCTCAATCTAGAAAGCTATCTCCTCCCTTCACTCCCGTGTCTCAAATGGGTTTTCCTTTGCTCTTGGTAAAGAGGACCAAATTCATTTCTAGATTGATCAATGGATTGCTTCCTCCCCCTCTTTAGTTGCTCTTCCATAATCTTGTTGATATTGCTTTTGATTTTTCCTGCTCAGTTGCTACCTATTTCTCTAACATTGGATTGGAGCTTTGGTGCCCCCCTTGTAGGAGATTTATGACTGAACCTTAGCTGCAAGATTTCATTCGTCTCCTAAAGCTTCTTGAAGGACTCATGCCAAATCCAAATGAGGAAGACTCCTTGCTTTGGTCGTTGGCTCCCTCGGGAAGTTTCTCCTCATCCCTGTTCAAGCATCTGCATGGCCCAACTCCCTCTTTAACCTAATCCTTCCCTTCCTTCATCTAGTCTTATGTTGTGCCACCAAAGATCGCAGTTCTCTCCTAGCTCCTTGCAAAAGGGAGAATCCTCACTGTAGATAATCTTTAGAAAAGGGGGAATGGTTCTCCCTAACGTGTGCCTCCTCTGCCTCGAAGCGGAGACAATTAGCCATCTATTTATCCAATGCCCTTTTTGCCAAGGAAATTTAGTGTTCTATTTTAGGCAGATTTAGAAGAACTAGATCTCAGTGGATAATGCATCCTGATGTCTTAGATGCTCTTTGGTTGGCATGGTGTTGGTTTTGGGGATCCTATCCAAACCCTTTGGCATCTTGTCATGTTTGCAGTCTTCTGGGTTGTTTGGAAAGAAAAGAATAAGCATTGTTTTAAAGATCAGTCCTCTCCAATGCCAAAGGTGTTTGTTGAAATCCTTTGTGAGGCCTCAGATTGGATTCGTAGCTTTTTTCCATCTGAATAGCAGCGTCATCTCCTCTTTTCTGGGTTAGCTTTGCTTGGGTTTCTCGAGTTGTATAGATGGGCTTTCTTATTCTTGTATAGTTGTTTTTTAATATCTTTCTTGTATGGCCATGTCTTGTTTCCCTTTTTTGTTTTGCTTCTTGTTTCCCTGTTTTTCCTTTTTAGGTTGCCCCTAGCTCCTTTTAATAATATTATCAATCTTCAAATTATAAATAAAAAATTTTAAAAAAAAAAACTTATGATACAAAGAAAGGGAGAAAATGTACTCAAAGGGAGTTTATAACACGTATTTCACCCTCAATGGGTGTCAAAAGTACTCGAAAAACCATTCTTTGAGGTACCCATAAGGGTATCTCATAATATTATCAAGGTGGCTGATGAGGGTCGAATATTGCATATTAGACCCCGATTATTACCTGATTTTACGTGCATGATATAACGTCAAATTTTAATCGTGTTTGTGATGTAGGGTGTAATGAGGAGCTTGGACTGAAAAATGATACTACAAACATGGAATTAGCGCTCTGAAGTAACCAAGGCAAAGGACAGACCCTAGGGGACCAAGATCGACAGATTTACACGCCAGATATCTGAGAAAATCGGGAAACTGAAGCTCAAGGGTCCTGAAAGTCAGCCAGAATGCAAGATCACATGATTCCAACCATCCATTCGGCTTGAAACTTCATACATGGCCTGAGGACCATAAATTAATCGTACACGTAAAATTTCAGCCATTGGATACCTCTGGAAGTGACCCAATGGACAGATCAATCCCTTAATTCCTTAAATGGGGCCCACCTGGTCTCTGGATATGATTCAATTTTGGTCTCAACCCCTTAATTTATATGAGGAAAGGAATGGACGGAGTGGATTCTTCGTATACATCAAGGTGGGACCCACATTACATGGTGCGTGTGCAGTCGCCGTGCACCGGACCGCTCAAGCCGGACAAACTCAATTTGACCAAGTCTTCTTCACCAAAAACGGAAACACCAGTTCCTTCTTCCAGCGTTCGCATGGAAACTTGCGGCTGGGGCTCTGTGGGCCACCATCATGGCCCATATGATGAATCTAAACCGTCCATTCGTCTCGTGGGGCAGCCACAACCCACGCCTAGGTGACGGAATTCTAGAGGACATCAGAGATCGGTTTTTAACCGTTTAAACGCAGGATGAACGGTGTGCTGATTTGATACAATTGGTCACTCCAAAGTCGACAAAAACCACACCTTCCCAGATGATTTATCACCAAGAACTCAATGGACGTGTTGGATTTCATCGAAAACGAAACTGTGGGGGCCCACCGATCATCACAACGTCCCTGTTTACGCAGCGACGTGCGTTCGCACGTCCGGCCCTCCGTGGCCATTCCGTGATCTTAATCGTCGCCGGATCAATGACACCAAGACACGCACCTAAGGACAACACTTCACCTGGGGGCCAAGTGAGGCTCAAGTGGCCCAAAACACATACGCATGCACCCAGAATGCCTTTGACTAAATTAATTCAATCAATGCATCACACCTAAATAGGACTTGTCAGAAGGTAAAATATCACCAACCCATGATCAAGACCACTCATAGTATCTCCCGATCATCTTAGTTTAATTGTAGGTACTCCTGTGGAAACAGATCAGGCTCCTCTACGATGATTCCTTCAAGTTCTCGTATTCAATAAGTGCATTAGAGAGTGGTTATGTCCAATCCAGTGGTTTAATGGTACACTGAGGATACAAGCAAAGGTCAAATCTCCAACAAAGTACCCAAATAACCTTCGCAATGTAAAAACAACTCTCACAGCACCCAAGGAGATCCCTGCATCGAGTGCATTAGCGGAAGGACGAAATTGAGCACAGACCGAACAATTATTCACATGTTGCAACATGTTAGGACCTGCAACACAGAGCATGTCATGCAGGGTGTGTCACAGATGACAGCCATCTGACGACAAAAGATACGCGACAGACAATTATAAGCGTCTCCTACAAAGTGGGAACATGCAAATCTGATCTTTATCCCTTCCAATGGTCTCCCAGGCCTCTAAATAGGGGGAAATGATCGGTAAGGCATCGCCAACAACCAGAAGTTGCTACTCTACTGCAGCATGCTTTCAACTGTCCATGACATCCCCATCATCTGTGACACAAGCCTGAAACAGCCAGCAATAGTGCACAGAAGCCTACCTTTGTGTTTCTCTTGTGTTGTAATTGCATGTCTAGATCAGGAGGATCCAAGATATAATCCTAGTATCCTACCATCAACCAACCAGTCTGTTGGAGTGAGTTTTGTTCGTAAGAACACACAAAATATAAGGGTTTTAGTCCATTGTAATCCCCTCTGTTTCAAGCAATAAAAGTTCAAAGCACTTCAGATTTACTTCATGAAACATGTTATACAAGCTTTCCAAGAATTCCAAACATATTTGGGTATTTGGCCCTGCTAAAAAAAAAGGAAGTTATTAAACATTGATTAATAGGAGAGCCTTATCATGAACACCCAGAATTTTCCATAACTAGTTCATTTTCTTTCTTTTTTTAACAAAAAAACAACTCAAGTCCTTTTCTACAATTCAATGTAGTATATGGTCATGAAATAATTGGGAGATGGACTCTCATAGAAAGGGCATCTAACAGCTCATTTAGAGGGCATGACTTCAAATGCTAGGTCCAGCTTGGATGAAATCCAGAGAATGACAAGGAGTACTGACTGGCTAGGGAACATTATGCAGAGGTGAGGCGTGTGCCTCCTTTAAGATGCAGATGGCTGGATGTGCTAACCACACCATCTGCATTCCCATTTGGAGCAGTGGATGCACGATTTCATCCACATTTTGCAGACATCTCGAAGAGGCATAAAGCTTCAATTTTTAGGCCTTTTTTTTTTTTTTTTTTTTTTTTGTTTCCTTCTGTCTCTATGTTGACTGACCCTGTTTAGCTCAGGTTCATCTTTTAGAGTGCATGCTTGGTTTCACTTGCTGTTTTGTTTCATGTCCACTAAGTTGTACTTATTCCTTAGTGAATCTATAATTTTCACAAAAGCATATGATGAGAATGGTGAAAACAATGAACACATTATATGTGAGCATGAACATCTGCCTTTATGCATGCACATGCATGTGGGTGTCTGCTCCAAACACTTTAGAGGCAGGAGAGTTGCACGCAGAGCTCTGAGGCATACTAGTCCTTGAATCTAATCGATCATATATAGCTAATGACTGATCAGTAGTTATCGAGAATCAATAGAAAGGAAGATGAAGGTCCTGAGGCAACTGCTAACCTGGACCTATCTGTGTGCTTTCTTTTTACACCACTAACGTTAAGATTCTTCTGACGTGTAACTCCAACAACGTTCTCAATAGTATCATCACCAGCCGTCTTGTCAACTGAAACGATTTCAAGAGAGATGCCAGTGCAATGTGGGAAAAACATGTCCTCATGTAACTATCCACAAAATGGTCATATACGGAATCAATCAAATCTCATGAACCACTCATGTGAAGTTACCTGACAAAGAAGATTCAACTGAAGGCTTCTGTTCATGTTCAGCCAGTTGGTTCTCAGTAGCATCACTGGCCCTTTTGTCAACTGAAAAAAACAAACAAAACAAAACAAAAAACAATTAAAAAAAAATGCAATGAGGCAGCAAACATGTGAAACATACGTAGCTTCATCTCTACCTAATCAAAAGCATTATATATAGTTACATATTTACATTACACATATTCTTAGAGAAGGGTAAAATCAACCGGTATATGTAGTTACCTGATAAGGAAGCTCCTACATGTAAGCCCAGGTGAAGATCAATATTGCATTCACTTTCTGATGGCCTACTCGTAGTGCAGAAAGTATCAAGCAACGGTGATGAAACCTTACACCCATTCGGACCACTTGGTTTGCATAATCCTTTATTGACAATGTCAGTCTTCAAGTCACTAAATGACGATGAATCACCTGGTGAAAATAATGATGCATCACATGACAAGGATAGTGACAACAATGTTTCCTGTTCATTGATGTTTGATTGAAGGGTAGTCCTTCGTGGTGATATATTGAAAGACTTTTCAGGATTGTCCTGATTATCTGGAGCAAGGGCACCAACAGTCCTATCTTTACCATAAATTGAACAGCTACCACTGTCATTCAGCTGCATTTCTGTTTTAACAGTATCTGTGTCGGCATCAGAAGAAATTACAGGTTTTTCATCAGAAGATATTACAGGTTTTTCATCGCTGTCAACATCCAGTTTCTTCAATGGAAAATTCTCACTGGCTCTAGTCCACTTCTTCCCTTCAACCATTGAGACCACCACAGCCGTTTCCCCAGCATCGGCCACAGATACCAATACCTTTCCAAAAAACGCATCCTCCATCGGATATGCAGAATCAGTGCTTTCATGACCACGCTGCTCACTGGCTCTTTGTACCAAAACCCCATCTGATTCCAATGGAACTTCATCAATTTTACACCTATGACAAGAAACAAGCAAGAGATCAGAAAAATAGGTATTGCTTACATTTTATATTGACAGAAAAAGTGAGAACATTCTATACTGCATTGGATTTCAAGTAACATGGTAAGAAATATAGTTGGAGCAGATCCACATTCCAAAAGATACCCAATCAGCCCAGGAGCACTGTCAGAAAGTATGTGCACTTACCTTGGGCACCACCATGAATTCTCGGACGTACTCTCTGGATCAAATCCGACACAAAAAGCATGGTACCTGTTTCCATACAAGACAAACCACTGATTACCAGAAAATGGTAGTTAATGGATCAATATATCAACTTTTGAAAAAGAAAGTACTTGGCTGTTAAAATCCAACAACAAGCCGTTCAGGAAGTGTCTAAAATTTACTAAGTATATTACCAGAAAAAATTGTTAGAATACAAGAGATGCGCCATTTTCAATGTCAAAGCACATGAGTGATGAGGACCTATGCAAGAGGGGTAAAAAAAGAATAGTGATAGGTGGCATGCAGGTTTTTGATGTCCTTAACTGTATCTTGCCCAACAAAAGAATATTGATGACTCGGAAAGAAGAGAAGAAACACTGTGGGGTTCCACAATGAGTTCCCTAGTGATTAAACTTTCGAATCCCAAAAGCAGCACAGGACAATTAATCACTTGCTCTAAAAGTTTGAATTGATAGAGCATGACGAATTAATCCCTTTATCTCATAGCCCAGGCCCCACATCTCATGGGTTAGGACCTCGGCCAAACCCCCCTCATGGGCCCCAAATCACATGAGTACCGCCTCACACGTGCCACCCACCTCACACAGGTGGGGCCTGCCTCACACGAGCCACCCGCCTCACCCAGGCCGCACACCCCAAGTGTGCCCTTACATCCCACAGGCGACCCCACTCAAACCCGGTGTGAAAATGCCTCTGCATTAGAGCACATGCATGACGTTGGCAGTTATCATTGGTTAGGTTTCTAGGCAGCTTTGTGAAAGAAATGTACTTACCAAAGATCACATGAATCACAAGCAATTGACGTGTCAAGAGTTAAACCTTCCTCAGTTGTCACCAGTCCACTTCTTAACTTGCAACCATCACCATCCAAACAGATGACTGCCTACAAGTTGATAGTTATATAAAAATCAGTGGTTGACAAAAGGAAACAAGTAGTAACAGATTTAAGTGCATGCAAATAAAGAAGCATTACATTTTCATCGATGTAGTATGATGGAAAGGAGAGTGTGTTGGTCTTCCCTTGAATACACCAATCATCATCTCTGCATAGATAAAAAATGTTGTAGAAAAAAACATTATTATTATTATTATTTAAAAAGATAGTAGAACAAATTAATGAAAACCCAAAAGGCAAAAGTACTTTTTAACGATCATCTGACAATTTCATAGCAAGTAAAAATACTTCTTATGAGTACTAAAAAAAGACAAAAACAAAGATAAACAAGGGAAGAAAAGAAACGGGAAAAAGTAAAATAATAATATCCTAAAAAACAAAAGGTGAGGCAAAAGACACATTAATATGATAATACATAGTTCTGACTAGAGAAATGGCAAACATTGGCAAATTCAAAAGAGGATACATGTAAATGAAATAATGGGGGAAGAAGTGCAATGAGAGAGGGAAAGGTTTAAAAAATGCAATGCACCTTCAACTTCTATATAGACATTCACTATCAATAGGCCATGCATGGTTTTGAAGAAAATAAAAATAATAGGGCAAAATGAGTTGCCCAAAATGAAAAGTTTACTGAAAATGCTATGGTTATCGGGCCTCTATCCTCATCCTTGACATAGGTTGGAAAAGGACTAAACCTCAGATCCATCCATCTCCCCACCCCCCCAAAGTTTGTGCTGCAAGAAAATGTAACAAGCCCGAGTGTGTTTCACCCTAGTCAGGCTCAATTCATATAATCAATGACATGCTGATACAAGGTAAGCCTATGTATGCGATCCTTATGTATGGCGATGCACAATCGACCCATGTGAGTGACAATCAAGTCCTAGTCATTAAAATTACAGATCATTGAGGTAACCTGTCCAGGCCCAGCTCACCCACCAAAAATGGCAACATTGCATCCATGTCAAAGGATATCAAAGTTAGAAACATGTCCTTCTAGGAATAGAGACAAGGATGCATGAGTTCCCACCAACAGAACCAATCGACCAACATTTTCAAAATTAAATAAGTTACCTGGACAGTGAGTCTTCTCCAAGCTTGTTGTTTCCAATTGTATCATATACCTTCAAATTCAAATGGAAGTCATGAATATAGTTGTGGCAATGAACATGCACAAACTTGTAATTCTTTGCTCGAGAACTTCAAGAATGAAAAATAAAATCAATGGATGGTTTTTTGACAAGATTCTAGTGTGAAATTTTCCACACAATTATGTTATGTGCAAGAGAGCATCAGTGCCACAGTGACAACAAGAATCCACACAGATGTTGAACAAAATTTATTAGATGTTTGCCCATGGGTTTTTTTTTTTTTTTTGAAAGATGATGCAACTTTATTAAGGCGAAGATGATGCAACGTTGTTAAGGCCAAAGGCTGAAAGAAAAAGGCCAAACATAAGAAATATGCAGGGAAATAGAGTCCTCGAGGACAACAGAACAACGCTTACCGGAATGCATGTGATCAATTGGAATTCGCACTTGCAAAGTGGGCAGAGGTTTGTGATGGTGGCCCAGTTGTCAATGCATGCGAAACAAAACCTGAGATTCACATACAAAATTGATGTTGCACGCAGTATATGGAAGATGTATTAACGATGGTAAAAGAATTCAACTTCTCAACACTTAAAGGCTTTAGAGGTGGAAGAAAACAACAAGAATGAATAACATAAGATAGGCAGTGTTCTGCCAGAACGCAGGATGAACCTTGACACAAAAGGATCATACTTTTTTTCACTGAACAGAACATGTCGGGATGCAACTGTGAGTGGTAAAAAGAGAAAGCTATATTCAAAGCATACTCAGGTTGATGCTTGCAACAAAAACTAATAAAGTAAAATAATCACAATTTTGTGGACATCCTAGAAATAAGATGATGCAACAAATGTTAGCATGCAAGTCTAATCAAGGGACATTTCAGGATGGCAGGATGTTTCAGAATCAATGATGTACATGCCTGCTACAAGCCCACAAACAAGAAGGTTCCACATGTTGCATGGCAAATGCATGCAAACACAAGAGTAGGAACACGCAAAAAAGCAGACAACACAATGCATGCAATAGAACAAAGAGATGATTATAGTTTCAACTCTAGCATTTCAACCCATGTTCATATTTGCATGCCTTTGTCATATTTTTCAACTCTAAATTCCCCACTTGGTTTGAATGAACTTCATGAATCAACTGTTTATTATGTTACTTGTTCCTTTCAAAATAGATTATGAAATTATTACGCCAATTCTCATTATTTATTCTGCTTTTGTAAATGAGAGAGAGAGATGAGGCTATGTAAACGCAACAAGATTCGTTCAATTGAGTCAACTTGGACTCAAGACCTGGGCAGTCTAGTACAGCTTGGGCTTTTAAATCTTTGTCATGTAGAGACAGAGTGATGAGTTAGTGTATTGTTGGTTTGTTGTCCATACCTAACATATCAGAAAGCAATTGCTGCAATTCAACAACACATGCATAGGCATGTACTTCGACAAGTACCATCTTAAATTAGGAATAGTTGTCTACATGAATTCATTTGAATTTTTTCTTTTCACATTCTAATTCATTTCCCTCTTCCAGAGGTAATTGTAAGGAAAAATGGAAATTGCAAGTTTTAATCATCCCAGAGAAAATAATGATTCTTCCAGAGGTAATCGTAAGTAAAAATGAAAATTGCAATTTTTGCTCATCCTAGAGAAAACAATGAGAAAGTAGACCCATTCTGCAGTTTTATGCTATACTTCCAATCCACCTCTTCTGTAAAAAGAACATGCATGCATGCTAATTCATGCAAGTACACACCCCACTAACCCAACAGTTGAGTATGTGTATCCATTGAGTCATTTCTTAAAGACACCCTCAAACTCCAATTTAGGCTAGTCATATTTCTGAAATCGATGCACACAAAGTAGAAAATCCGAACAAGAAGCAACATAAATGAATATATAACTGATTGAAGTTTCAGGAGAACCAATGCCATGATTTCTAGATTTATCATTGCATTTACAACTATATATATATATATATATATATATATATATATATTATTTATTTGTGGGTGCGGGCGTACGGAGGATCGATCTTTCATCTTCTGCAAAAGCTCGCAACATAGAGAACATGCTTCATAATGTTTCTCAGAACATACCAGTGGTCACAGCAGTCCAGAACCCCTCTGTCAACAATAAAATCCATGCATATTCCACATTTTTCATTCTCAAAAGCCGTATCATCCTGCACACAGACACAACGTGAATTCGTTGAGATGATGCCACGCTCCAAAAAACAAGAACTTCCACTGCATTATCTGTTTTTTCTTTTTTTAAGAAAAAGAGAGAGAGAGAGAGAGAGAGAGAGAGAGAGAGAGAGAGAGGAGTGAATGGTAGAGAGAGAAGCCTTGATTAGATAAGTTAGGCACACTTGGATCCTGTGAGGCCAACTTCCAAGTTGGTGAAAGATACAGTTGAATCCTTTGCCGTCTTCTTGAAAAAATATTTAAATTAACAACATAGATACATGTTTTGAGTTCTTAAGAAGAATGTCTTTCCAAAAGTAGAAGGTATTTCATACGTGCAATTCTAGCTTCCCTAGCATGCGGGATGAAATGCTACGCAATGAGAATTGCGACGGATATATAACATTTAGTCTTCCATCCTTCTAGGGCCGTGTAAATCCAATTCCTGGAACAAGAGTACTCAAGGGATGAGAGTTTTACATTGTTAACTCGGTATCTTTGACAGGAATTTCAACAGAACAGGGTTTGGTATTTCTTTCTGATTATTTCAAATAAGATTTTAAAAGACAATCCGAGTTATCAATTGGGGGATTTTAATGTAAGGCTTGAAGGATTTATTTTTTTCTTTTCGTGCACTGGACGAATTTTCCCTTCGCTGAAGGATTTTCCCATCTGACATTGATATCCTAACCATTCAAATGGTCGTACCCACTAATTAGAGGGCCATTTTCACCTTAACCTCCCATTGGTTTTTCTTTTTTCTAACTGCCCACTTGTAACCGTCTAGAGTCCTCCATTCAGTGGGTAGGATCACCCAAACAGTGTGATTTTCAGGGCATGTCCCATCCATAACAAGGCCTAATGGATGAAGGGTCTGGATCTCATATCCAGATATTAAGTATGAATCTAATCACCCTCTGCACAACTTGGTGACTATACGAATCAAATCATGGAAGCAGAAAAGACAGCAGCTAAGCTATGGAATACAAGCATGGAAGGAACATTATTGCTACTTGCGAGTTCTAGAGCAATGCTACCATTAGAATCTAAATGAAAGAATTGCAAAAGCAATTGCCATTTGAAAATTACAATATAGTCCGCAACATCAAAGACAACATCTTCCGATATTCGATCTTCTTGTGATTCTAGCTCCATTGTATCATCTATAAAATAGCGCAAATTCCACTCACTCTGTAACAAATAAATAAATCAGGGATGAGAAATTATTGATTTAGAGCTTCAGTGGCAGTATAAGTAAACATTTAACTGGATATGTGGGACCCATCGTTGCTTGACTCGAACCGCTCATCTGATGGCCCTCAACATCGATGTGCTTGGATAATCTGTTGCCACACAGAGCTCAGTTCCTTTTCACTTCCAGTTGAATTTAGACCATTGCTAAACCATTGTCCATCAAACAGACGGCTAAGATCATATGGTTGGGGAAATCCCATAGCAAAAGACCATTCGTGATACGGCCCACCGGATAAACGGTCTAGATCGCCCGAAGAGTGGGCCTCACCCGCACATCTTTGATGAGTCCCGTTTAGGAATTTATTCCTGAACCTCATTGCTGTGACGTGATTTAGAAGGTGTTATCTCTTCTCATCATGGATAGCTAGGGTTTTCGTTTCCATGGATGGAGACGATTTTCCGACCAATGAGACGGAATCTAACAGATGGTCTGATAGTGTGATGCGTCTGATAATATGAGAATTTTCTGAAACGCGAGGGTTCTGGAATTTCTGAAATGTGAAATATACAAAGAAGACGAACCTGGAACTGCCGCAGAAAGCCTCGTTCTCTCTCTCTCCATTGATGAGAGAGAATAAAGGAACCATTTGATACTCTGGCAGCGTATGGGCTTCATACGCAGGCACTCAGAATCCATGTACTCGACGTACGTCAGCTCAAATTGAACTGAACCCACTCAGTGTCGGTCACGCTCCCAAAAATCATGTTGGTTGAACAATCCTAACCTCTGATTTGTGGGCACCTGCTTGTTGAAATGGAACCATTGGATTTTTTTCATTTTTAACCATCCAATAAAAGTGTCCACCAATCCTGTAATCAGGTGAGCAAATTATCTTGATTTTTGGGGAAATCATAATTTGGACAGTTTAACTAAAATTATCTGTATGCCACATATGCAGTTTATTGGTGATTTTCCAATGCAAATATGTAAGTGCACAAAATAATAATAAATAAATAGTTTTTTTAAAAAAAAAATTGTAAGTGTAATGGCAGCGCGCGGGCCCTAAAAAGTCCCCTGCAGTTCCCTCCTCAAGCTGCAGCTGGCAAACGTCTGGTGATCCGGACTGTTGATTCGGTTGGCCACCGTGTGGATGGTCCATAATTAAAAATTAGTAGTGATCGGACATTATGACCACGGAGTTGTGCGTATTAGGGCTCGGCTTCCAGCGGTAGTTACTGGAAATTCGAAAAGCTCTATGGACCTTATTATGATATATGTGTTATCCGTGCCGTCCGTTCATCTTTTTCAACTAATTTTAGTGGGTATTAAATTCTTACTCTTGAAAACCGCAGAGGGAGCCAAAGAAGTTTTGGATCAAGCTGTATTTGTATTTTTTGTTCATCCAAGCTTTTGTGATCTTATCAATAAATTGGATGTTAAATGAACATTACAACGGTGCGATGAAGTTTTTAATGGTGGACATTAAATCAACATTGTTTGACTGTGGTGTGATTTACTTGAGATTTAAATCACACCTTAAAATAAGTTGGCAAAATAGATGAATAGTATAGATAAAACACATACATCGTGGTGGGCCCAAAGAGCTTATACACTAGCCAGTTAGTTGTTGCTAGGGTAATTAGAAAAACAATCTAGTGACTTTAGTGTATGGACAAAAATGAGGCAGATCTATTGGCCTATTTAGATTTGCTTATAGTATTGTCTTGTATTGCATTAGGGTATTGTTCATGTATATATGAGATGGTTTTCAGAATATATCTAAATCAATCAAATGTTAATCAATGTTTGGATAGGAGGTATTGTTTGACATAGTATACAATACATTATACAAATCAATGTTTCAATAAGACATATTATATCTGCGTATTGTACAATCTTAATTAGTTTAGGTGGCCTGTTTGACAAATGGAACTTTTTAATTTCTAATCTAGATGATTTTCACGTTGAAATGTATCAAATGAACAGTCTCAATCTTACACAACATAGGTATTAGATATCTTGTAATTGTACAAATTTTAAACCTTTATCCGCTGCTGAATACAGCATAATGAATACGAAGTATTAACAGTAACAGAACCCACTTACAATACTCTATTGTTGGTTCAAAAATTTGACTAGAGTTTGTATTCACGCGCAGGAGATTCAACTCCTATTCACTCCAATCTAAACACAAAAAAAAGTCAAATCATAACTTCTAATATGATAGAATATATCCCAGAATGTGTATCCAAACAGGTCCTAAAGCTTAAGCAAAAGCAAACTACACTCACATGTAATAGTGGGGGATAATGACACTCACTATTGAAACTTTCCCCAGATAAATATAAAGTCACGTCAACTTAGAATGGATGGAAAATATAAAAATCAGGTTGATTCAAAACTTTTGATGACTACATTAAGTTTTCAACTGCAAGCTTCCAATCACTGTTATTTTATGCGGTTTAGTCCACTTGATCGTTGGCTCTGCCTCGGGTTTAAGGTCATGCCCTAAAATGATTTAGAAAATTGATGGACAGGGGATAAAACACATGAACCTTGATGGGCCCACGGAGCTTTTCCAATACCGACGGTTTTGGAGAGGTCTCTACCGAATCCAACACCATTGTTCAGAGAATAGCGTTCCATTTGCAGGTCATTTTGGGATGGCTGTGAGATTTTACTCCCATTGGATTTTCGGACGTCGCCTTTCCAGAGTCGTGGCCCACCAAAACATCAGTTCCCATCATCACATGTTTGGCACGTGAACCTTGGAGAGGGTACTACACAAGTTTTTTGTGAAGCGCGCTGCATGCTGCTCGTCCATTTCGAGCACTCCATTGTCAATGGACCAGATGGTAACCTTCAATCAGATGATTCCCATCACCCGATCAGTGGAATTTTCATGTTGGATTTTGGGCCATTTATCCAGTCGTATATCTGAAATAGATTGGCAGAGTGGTTACGCTCATCCGAGCCGTTGAATCTCAAGTCCATTGCGCATATTGCACTATTTTCTAACGGTGACTGTTCATCCACCATACACACGGCACAAACGTGTGTCGATTCATGCTGTAAAAACTGTGGCCCCATCTATAAGCGGAGCAGATCGCAATGGTTAGTGTCAACGAATGGGCAGTTAAAAGGAAATACTTGGTTATCCGAATTCAGGGGCTGAATTCAAATAGCTAAGACCGTCCAATCGGTGCCATTTTTGGGCTACATGCTATCCATAATGGGGCCCGCAGATTGGACGGTCTGGATTGACGGGATATTCATTCCAGCTGTACAGTAGGTGACTTACCAGTCACCTCGGTTTAAAAAATATTCAAAAAGACAGTATCCTTCTCCCGCCGTGGTGGTAGATTCTCGGGAGTTTCAAAATTCTCTGTCTACTTATGTATCTCCCAAATCAAATCAAAGGGTGCGTTTTCCTTCTCCTTCTAAATTCTTATGATTTTCTTCCCCTATAAACCACCTATGAGTAATTCTGCTCTTTTTCCCTAAACACCATGCCTATGAATTCTTTTAAGTGTTAAGTGAAGTAATTTATTTAAATGCAAGTTATAAGTCATTTACAAGTAAGTTCTTAAGCCCTATTTGGATGAGTGAATTACGATAGATTACATGGGATGAAATTACATCCATCCCATGCATTTATGATGCACTGGGTACTGTCAGGAGATTGTGGTGTAAATCCGTATCCCATTTGCTGTTGGGCACTGTATATGTTGTGTGATTGCAATTGTCCCATGGGTTGGCAGGTGTGATCTGACAACGAGTGTACTAATAAGCTAACAAAAAAGAGAGAGAGTGAGAGTGGGAGAGGTGTATCTGCAGGATTTCGAAATCCCACCAACTCTCGTTGATGCATTTAGTTTATTTTACAATACAGAGAAATGGTGGCCTTCCAAACACGCTCTGCTCATCACACCAGGGATTGACAAATTCCATCCACCATATTAGGTCAGGCCCTTAAGTTTTCTGTTTGGACAACGGGTAAATTACATATAAGTAAAAATTTATATATTCACATCGAGCAGAATGTAGATTAGGAAATTATTTCAAAATATTATAATCATCGAAAAAGGTATGGGATTAAATTTGTAATTTTTTTAAACCCATTAAGATGAACATTTAAGCTAATTCGCAAAACTAATTATCCAATGGGTCATAAAAGTACATGAAATATATATCATTAAATATAAATGGTCCCTATATAACAAAATTATAATTATCATTATCATTCAATTTTTAGAATCCAAATACATTAAAATAATTAAATAAAAAATAAAAAATAAATGCATTAAAAAATCCAAGGGCGCATTTTAGGATAAGATTTGTGCAACCTACCTTAATATATTAATAAATAAATGCATAAAAAGGAACCATAGGAGGCCCACCTTAATATATTAATAAATAAACATATAAAAAGAATCCATCTTAGGTGAACCATACCATTAGAAATAGGCAAACAACATAAGGGTTCATTAAACTAGTTACAACTGTTTCCGTGGTGAGTTCACATCAGATTTGGATAATCTTAAAATAAGTATACACTCGTTCTCTACTATTTTTAACTTGAAAGAGCATTTGTATTTTTTAAGGTAAATTAGCCGTTTGTTCTCAAACCACACCACCAACGTAATATGTAAGTAGCATATAATGTAGGTGCACTCAACATTTAGTGATCCAGGTCATATTTCTAGTGCACTATGAATGGATCATGAATAAAAGTAATATTGCACCATTCTATATATACTATTGGACATGTCTTACTTTAAATTATCTATAGAATTTATTCTTAAATGGTAAAGGGGTAGATCAAGTACATAAATCAAATTGGATCACTGAGTTTACTCAGCCCTGAGCCCTTCCCATCAAAATGCTTAGCGGCTCAGTTGGCACGAGTTTTTGCAAAAACTTTCCAAAAGCCCATAATAAATTATGTTAGTCCAAAATCTGAATGGCCCATGTGATGAAGCATCTCATGAAACCCATAGGGCTCAACTTTTGCATTGATACAGAACTTTCGTGGCCCATGTCAAAAGAAAGCATTTTTCTCCTTTGATTTTCATATCACTTTTCTATGGCCCACCGGAGTTTTAGATCACAGTGAAAATTAGTCCCTGGGGGTTTAATAGGATTTTTCATCACATAAACCGTTCGGATTAGAGTCAATGACACGTGTACAAAGTATCGCACGCGCGCACGCGCACAGGTGAGCATGCGTACGAGTAACACCTAATCCACTCCCGTTTCCAAATCAGAAAAGGAAACATTGCGGTCAAACCCTACCGTTTTGGGGAGGAGTAGAGAGGGAGGGCGGTCGTTGGAGAGAGAGAGAGAGAGAGAGGGAGGGTAGTCGTTACAGACAGAGAGAGAGAAAGAGGGAGGGTAGTCGTTACAGACAGAGAGAGAGAGATTGCAGAGAGGGAGGGCGGTCGTTGCAGACGGAGAGAGATTGCAGAGACGGAGGGCGGTCGTTGCAGACGGCGAGAGATTGCAGAGAGAGAGAGCGAGAGATCGCAGAGAGGGAGAGTGCGTTTCTCCATCTTCCCCTCTTTTTAAAAATCCAACCGTTGAGCCTGTAAGTGGCTTACAGGGAAGTGACTTCTCACCCCCTCGCCCTGCAGTTTTTTAGTAGATTTGACTGTAAGTGACTTACAGGTTGTAAGTTACTTACAGGTGAATTTTCTCCCCCAAACACCACCTGTAAGTCACTTCCCACTTATCCAACTTACAGGCATCCAAACAGGCCCTAAGTGATTCTGCTTCCTATCTTCGAGCTTGGAACCCATGGCCACACACGCGAGGTGGAGTTATCATGGGCACGTGAGGAAGGATGATGGAACAGTGTTCGCAGATGCAAAAGCCGGAAAGAGCGGAGGAATATACATCCCGCCGTTTAAGCTTGCACAGATCATGAAGGATCTTGAAGATAAGAGCAGTTTGGAGTACCAGCGGCTGACGTGGGATGCTCTCCGTAAGAGCATAAATGGGCTGGTGAACAAGGTGAATGCTACAAATATAAAGAACATCATCCCGGAGCTCTTTGCAGAGAATCTCATCCGGGGTCGGGGCCTCTTCTGCCGGTCATGCATGAAGTCGCAGATGGCGTCCCCGGGATTCACCGATGTATTTGCAGCATTGATTGCCATTGTCAACACCAAGATTCCCGAAGTGGGAAATCTTCTTTTAAGAAGTGATTATCTTGCAACTCAAGAGGGCTTACAAGCAGAAAGACAAGGTACATGTGCATATTTCCGTTAATAATGTAATTCAGAATAGGGTTGCATCTTTGGTCTGGTTGGGTTGAAATTGGGATGGCTTTGGTTTGAGCAAATTCCAGTCGAGTTGGGAATAATCACATGTGCTTTGGTTGGGTTGTGAACCTTGTCTTGGAATTTGGATTGGGTCAGGTTGTGGTTTGGTCGGCTAGGTCGGGCGTGGGCTGACCCTCAACCCGACCCAACATGCTCGAGTTGTGCCACTAATCCAGACGTTTGCTAATGCCACTTGCACGTCTCCTCATTCACCTTAACACCCAGTGCAAATACCAACTTGGCTTGTTTTGTTTGCAGGACATCTCAGGAGTGGATATGTGGCCCAATCATGAAGATGATCTGGTGCAAAAACCAGGCCAGTCCACTCATTGGGTGCACCTCACGCATATGTCGGAGGACCTTCAGCATATTTTTAAAACTGTTTGCTGTTTTTATATATGGGCAGCCCACTTGATGGGTGGACTGGATTGATTTCTGCACCTGTCATGGGCTACCTTATGCACCGATCAGATGCCCCATATACTTGCCAGGTTGGCTCCTGTGCTGCATGTAACAGCCACACGGGGTCTAGAACACCTAGCACAATCTATTTGTTTTTTGTTTTTTTTTTCTCTTTGGAAAATTTCTAAATCATGTCTGTGTTATTTCTGTTAAATCATTTATCAGCCTCAGTTACTTGCCGCGACTAAATTCATTGCACATCTCGTTAATCAACAAGTTGCCCACGAGATTATTGCATTGGAGCTACTCACAATGTTGTTGGAAAATCCGACTGACGATTGTGTCGAGGTGCGTTCTTGATGCTTACATGAATTGTAGTTACTGTTAATTGAATTAGTTCACTTTATCTATATGGACTGTTGGACCCTTTTTGTTGCCACTGTGCAGGTGGCTGTTGGGTTCGTCATAGAGTGCGGATCGTTACTTCAAGACCTTTCACCCCAAGGCCTCCATGGTGAGGGTTTTTTTTTATTTTTATTTTTTTTATTTTTTATAAGATTCTGCCCGATAATTTAGATTTCATTTTGTTTCTGGATTCTTTTTGAATTGGGCTGAAATTCTTATTCTGCCGAGACAATTCATTGGAGTTGATGAAATTATGATGAACCATCAAATTAGTTGAGAAAAGAAAATGGATGTGCGGTTTAGACGTGTAAAAAGAATAATGTACATATATGCCAAATCCCAGTTTGAATTTATGGATGTAATGATGCAGCCCAAATGGGCCACCTGTCTAAAAATCCTCTAGAGACAAAGACAAGCACTGTAGGTAGGAATTCCAGCTGAAAAGGCTAGAAAATGATCATACAAATGATGTCACTTATTATACAAATAGCCACTCCATTGTTCACATGTAATGAAAATTGAAAGGTTGGTCATGGAACATTCTGGAAATTATGATGAGTTCTTTTTTATTGTTATTTGTCTTTTATTTTGTTATTGGTAGCTTTGTAAAAATATCTTTGTTGCACAATATGCTCTAGTCTGTTGAGATGGCGTAAAGAGGGAGGGAGACTTATGTTGATTTTACAAGTAATTCTCCCATTTATAGTATGTCTATGTGGGTGCTTCTTGCTCAGAGCACTGCATGCTCTAGAAGCCAGCTGTTCATTAATTCCCATTTGTGGTGGCGCACAATAATGTGCTAAGGTGTGATATGGGGATGCAACCTTAGTTTCAGGATTCTTCTAACTAGGTACAGCTGCTGCTTCGGACTCTCAAACTCTCACTCCTGCTTTGGATTGTGCTTCCCCACCTATTTATACTTGTTTAGATTTTGAAAAAGATGTTTCCCTCCTGCACTCAAATTTGTTGTCGCTTTGATCCTAATACTTTCATTGCTTTCACTTTGGAGCATGCATGTAATAGTTTGATTGGAGTTACTACTAAAAGGGACCATATTGGCATGTGATCCTTCGCGGTATTCCAAATATTGGTGATACTATTGATAATATTGATGATATTATTGGTATCATTAGGTCAGTGACATGGAAACTATTTGAAGGATAAAAATTTCCAAATATTGCTGATATTTATATGATAATATCAGCAATTCTAGGTGATCTTATCGATATCAGCAGTACTTTGAGAAGAATCGCTTATAAAAGTTCCTTGTTACTAGCAATATCATCTATAATATCCCAAATACCCGTGATAATATCCCAATACCAGGGAAACATATGTAAATAGGTAAAAATTGACAGAAAATTGGGAAAATTTTTAAAAACCCAAAAAACATGTTCCATTTTTTGGGGATATTTTTGAAAATTTGTTCCTTGAGTGATTTTGATCACTCTTGGTTTTTGTTGAATAAAAATTTGGATTTGGGCAGAAATCTCTACTTGAAACAAAGATGGGTACACGATGATTACATAAAAGTCCTGATGCACATTTCCGTTTCTTCCACCTAATTTGAATTCTATGGGCAATGTCCTTCTTAATCAACTCCATTCGCATGAAGTATCAACCCAAAATAACAAAAGTAGTGATTTTGGGAACTTCTTGGTCAAGAATCTTAACTAATTCCTCGTTTCCACTTTTATCATTACTATGCACTCTCTATACTCTGTTTTAGTCTTAACTAATTTTAAATCCTATATATGCTAAATTAGTTGCCTTAAGACATGAACCCTATTTCTACTCCCGAACTATCTCATCTTAAAACAAATATTCTGAAAATCTTTGGGTAGTAGATCTTAAAAACATGTCTAATAGGAAAAAAACCCTATACTAAAACCTGGCTAGTAGAAAAAAATCCTAAACTAAGTACCACAAGTCACCTTTCTGGATTCCTAACTCCAACTAAGACACGTGGGACACATGGATCCCATAGTCTCACACACTGCACATTAAACTCTATCAACATATGAAAAAAAAACTTATCAAGTCTGTGCCTATTGCCTCTAAATATGTGGGACTCATTGGACAGATTAATCAGATCCTTGATTTAATTGCATCTGACTTTGGGCTGCAGCATTACCTCCTGGTTGTGAAGAACTCGCCCTTAACTTTGGACATTCACACACTTCCACCACAATAATCCTTTGTGTTTTGTCGCTTTCAGTTTCCTGCGAGTTGATGAATCTACAGCTGTTGCACTTGCATAGCAGGTGCTATATCTGCTTCAGCATATGCCATATCTGATTCATATCTGCTTCGTTTAAATCAAATTCTCCTCACTATGACATACCGTCTCTGCCCCCCCCCCCCCCCCCCCCCCTTTCCCAGATCCATGGACTTTCAAACTGGACCTCTATTCTCATTACCTTTCATCAATCACCACCACCACTAGGTAGGATGTGATTGACCACAATACTCCTTGCATCCAAGAATCAAGGGGGATACTGGATATTCTTATCCATGTAGTGGTCTACTTCTTTCCCTAAATCCAACCAGTGACAGGGACTTCTAAGTAACCGGCTTTATAAAAGATACGGCCTCAAGGCACACTTTTTCCTGTTTCTTCCTCTGCTGTTTCAATTCACAATTCTTATGGGTTCAACCTTCATACCATAAGTTTAGCGGTTGAATGCCCATAGGAGCTCCAACCATGACAATTCTTTTCATCGTTGAAACATCGCTTCTAGACAGAGAATCCACCAAACTCCTTTTCCACGATCTACGCATTTCTTTAAGCCAACAACTTCATTCTCATCAGCTTCAAACCCCTAGCCTTTTATCTATCCTCACAATTCTGTACCTACCCTTCTGCTGTCCCCTCACTATGTTGATCCTTCTCACCCTCTTCCATGCTCAGTTGTTGTGGACCACCACATTTTTGTAGTTCCCCCCCTTTCCATCTTGATCTGCAACCATTCTCTCATTCCCAGCTCTACCCTCCACCCATTCATCATTGATCTTGAAACTCCTATACCTCTTTTGATTCTTTATTCTAAGCTGTAACTTTTCTTTCCTTTTTTTTTTTTTTTTGGTTCTATGGCTTTTATAATGCTGATCTATCTGCCCCCAAACTTTCTTCCATTACCTACTGGGATTGTATCTTTGGCTTCCTCATTTGTCCCAAACCAGAAATCCCCTTTGTTTTCCCCGTGATCTTGTCCCTTGCAATTTACAAATCCTTGATGATTCTGTCCCACTTAAACAATGAGGAGCTCCAGTAATATGATTGCGTTAAGGAATTATCCTTTATATATATATATGTATATATATCAGCAATCATTGCATGTGCTCCTCTCTTGGGTTGCCCATGCAGATCCTCGTGAATCCCTGATCTTTGCTCCCCTATTGGCATCTCTTTTCATCATGTGTGGGGGCAAATGTTTCCAATCGAAGATCCCTAACCACCCTTAACCAAAAAGATCCAGATTTCCAGTTGAAGATCCATTAAAAATGAATTTGTAACACCTGGTTGGAGTACGATTCCAAAACAATGACATTTGTAGTTGTTGGAATTTCCGCCATTTGTTTCTTTCCAAATGTTTCATAGGATTGCAAAAGTGAGAAGGATCCAAAGCCAGACTTTAAGCACACTTCGCCCTTTTTGATGCTTGTTTTATCATTTTACTTTTATTCTTGAATGTGTGTTTTTTAGTATAAAAAACAAAAAACAAAAATCAGTTAGCGATTGATCTCTCCATTTGCATGGTAATTAATTTAACTTTTCCTGCTATGATTGCCAATATTGTAGGTATTTTCGAGCGCTTCCGTGGAATACTTCATGAAGGAGAAATAGACAAATGTGTTCAGTTCTTGATTGAAGGCCTTTTTGCGATAAGGAAAGCCAAATTTCAGGTATGTTTGGCTTGTTAAGGGTCTGTTTGGCAGGGTATCCTGCTTCCTGCACAACCAGGGTTAGAGTCGCTTAATCCTGATTTTGGTGGGTCCTTGCTCTCCATGTTGGATTCGTTGCATTAAGACCCTGCTTTCCCCCGCATTAGTGCAATTAGTGGTATTTCAATTGTTTTCTAAAACTTTGCTAATTGCATGCGGAGGAAAGCGCCACTTTATGGCAGCAAATCTGACTTGGAGAGTGTGTGGTCTACCAAAATCAGGATTAGGCTTAATCCCGATTTTGTAGGATCCCCTACCTAAATGGACCCTAAGTGTCTGCAAGAAATATTACATGTGTTGATATTTGGTGCATGGTGGACGAAGTGGAAAAAACTCATGCAAGTACACTAAAATATACAGGGGTACCCAGCCGTTCGGGCTGAACTGGACCTTGTGGAGCAAGAAGAACAGCTTACACATGACCTGTCCCTTGAAGACAAGATAGATCAAGAGATTGGCCTAGGTATACTTTGGAACATAATCTTTATTCATCTGTTAGTCATCCTATCATTAGTTATCCTTGCTGCAAGTTTATTTTTTCTTATTATCACCTCTCTTGTCGACATTCCAGATATTTTTAAACCTGACCCACAATTTTCGGAGCATGAGAAGGTGTATGAGAATCTGAAGAAAGATATCCTTGGGAATGAATCTTCTGAGGATGAAGCAGGCTCTATTGCAGAAAGTGACAAAGAGGATGACGAAGAATCTGAAGAAGAGGAAGAGGAAAGTATGAAGATAAAGGATGAGACAGAGACGAATCTCATGAATCTACGGAGGACAATATATCTCACTATCATGTCTAGTGTTGACTTCGAGGAGGCTGGTCACAAACTATTGAAAATAAAACTTGAACCTGGTCAAGAGGTAATTTATTCATCTTTTTCTTGTGCTCATAGTTGCTGCAATAAAAATCTGAAGGTACAATTTTAAATAATGACTAAAATTCTCTATACTTCTCAATACCTATGGAGTTGATCATCATGCCTACAAACCAATCCCAGTCTCCCTACATACTTTATTTTTGCTTTGTATGATTGTTTATTGATTTTATGGTATCAAAAGATATGGTGTTGGTGCCTTGATGTATTAATCTAACTTTGACATTGTTTCCTTCAATAGTTCAAATTGCTTTCATGTTTTTTTTTTTTTTTCGAATTTTGGAAAATTTTCAAATTCTTGACATTTTGTCATTTTCAAGAAACAACACTTTTTGTGCCATAAATTGGTGTTTGATTGGTTTTTTGAGTGGCACTTTTGGTTAACCATAAGAAGCTTTTAAATAAGTTATTGTTAGCTTATATCTTATTGTTCTTTGTGCTAAAAGTTTCTTTCTTTTTATTTCTATTTGAATCAGTATTGGATATTATTAATAAAAATATGAGTGTAATCTTTCAAAAAAATAAAAATAAAAATATGAGTTTAATCTTTCAAAAAAAAGAAAACAAAGGGAGAGTGTATCTAGTGTTTTAAATATCGACGATATCGGCCAATGTATCTTGTATCCCACTTGTGCGATACGAAACTCACAAGTAGTGCGATATATATCACATATTTGATCTGGGGAGCATTTTTTATTTTCGATCCCTTTTTTTTTTTTTTTTTTTCTATAAATCATGTTAAATCAATGTCAAATTGTTGCAAATCCATGGTTTTTCATGTTTTGCATGAAAAATCATGGATTGGGAGCTTCAATTTTGAGATTTGGAGGAGATGGGCTGAGTTGCGGAAAATTTATAAATTTTTTTTTTAAAAAAATCAAAATTTCCCACTTTCTTGCAAATCGGTTGCAATCCTTTTGTCCAAAAGTAAAATCAAACATGTATATTACCCGATCTAGTGATTCTTCTTTTGCTTTTGAATGTATTGTTTGTGTTTCCACAGTTCTTCTTATATTTATAAACTATATGAATAGACTTTGAATATACTTGCATCAATTCAGTCAGACAATGCATGGATTAGGACTCCATGCAAAGAAAACCTATTATGTGCACTTATTTTTTGTAATATTTTGATTTATAAATGTGTGTTGATGTCTCTTTTAACAATCATTGAAGTTTTATTGAAAAATTTGACCAATTTCCCCATGTTTCCAACAACAGTGATACATTACACAATACAACCGATATATCCCATGCAATAACTGATACGTATCCATATCCCAAGGGTACGATACGTAACACGATATCGATATTTCGAACACTGAGTGTATCTATACTATATGTAACATGAGTACATTTTTAGTCCTGCAATTAGTCATGGGGAGGGAAAAAATGCTTCGGTTTTTTTTTTTTCCTTTTCCCCCTTCAACCAGAGGGCATTATTTTCCTTTGAACGCCTTCCTGGGAATAGTTTGCACCCACTTCTTCTCTTTTGAGTGTGGCCTGCTCGGAGAGGTAATGTTAGGGAGGCCATGCGATAAATGCTTTGATAATGAATGTGCAACATCTACACCCACTTGGGGTTTGAGTGAATGGCTGGTGTCGTGGGTTTGCTCCCCATAAACGCGAGTTCGATTCCCCTCCTTGTGCTTTATCCGATGCACGTGGTTTGTGAGTGATTGCATGCATCTGTAGAGATTAGTCTCGCCTTTAAAAGAAGGTGTGGGGATGCCCTGCCATCATTAATTTTTTTCTAATTTTTTTTCCACTGTACATTTGTTTTGTTGCATCATGGTAGGATCATCATCATCAAAGCCTTATCCCAACTAATTGGTGTCTGATGTATGAATCATTTTCTACCATTCCACTCTATCAAGAACCATAACTTTGATTGTAGGTCATCGTTTCTTTCTACCTCGACCTAGGTCCTTTTGGGCCTTCCCCTTGCCCTTTCAGAGCCTTCAACTTGTTCCAACTTCATGGTCAGACGTCAGCCCAAAAATGAGTTGGATACCCTTTCCTTCAGTCTCGCTTTGTTTTTCTCTCCCATACACTCTGCAGGTGTGTTGCACAAGCTATACCCCTAGTAGTAACTAATGGGGCTTATAGATTTCGAGACCATTTTGGTGGGTCTTTTGTTTTTTGCTTGAGAATGGGTAGGACTTTGGATGTTCTGTTTTGAAAAGGATGAATGAAAAGTATGAAGTGAATGACTAAGGAAAAAAATATGATGCCAAATACTAAGAGAAACCATAATAGATGGTCACACGTTATAGGAGATCACCACTATATCTGTACTACCCGTTTTCAATGTATTGGTATTACACTATGCATCACAACCTTGAGATACAGAAATCTGGTGGGAAATGGAGGGAAATAAAAAAAAATAAAATTTATTGCACAATGTATCACAATTTGAGGGAAACAGTTTGGAAACTTCAAGAAATCCATGGAATGTTTCATTGAAACTTCAAGAGATGTTAAAAGCCACATGATTACACACTTAGATCTGACAACATTACAAAAAACTTTGCATAATAGTTTTCCATTGTTTAGGAGACAAAACTATTCACCCTTGGTCATAAGGGACTTAATTTTATTCAAAATGAGTTCTTATCATTAAATGCCATACAATCAAAAATATTAAACACAAACAACTCAACCAAGTTAGCACAAAGAGGAATGCTGTTTTGCTAATTTCAGTAGCATCTTCTTAAGAGTACAAGTGTAATAACAATGGTAGACTTCAAGTTATTAGTAGTATGATCTTATGGGACAAATGTCCCACAAATAAAACGGATAGAATGTGGCATGTCAGATGGTCCATCAGGATAAGCAATAAAAAATCATTTAAGGAAAGATGAAGATTGAAAAGAGACCTGGGTATTAAATGAGTTTTTGGTACTTAAGTAAAAGAACAAAATCTTCCAAGGAGACATGACAAGGGAGTTATTGTATAAGTGATTAAAGTCACTTTCATGATTGAGAGATACAAAGAAGATGGGATGAGAAATAGAGAAGATCAGTAAAGAGAAACCAATTTCATCAAGTTCTCTAAGTGTAAGATAAAAGAGGGAAATATTGTATTAGAAATGAATCCTTTCGATGAAACTTGCTACCACCAATAGGTTATCAGATGAGATAAAGCAGACTAGATGGTTTGGTCATGTGCAATGGAGACCAAGAACTGCACTGGTTAGGATTGAGTTGACACAAGTTGAAGGCTCTAGAAGTGCAAGGGGAAGGCCCAAAAGGACGTGGTCGGAAGCATTGTTATCAAATGCGATCGCATATGTGCATATGCGATCGCATATGCGCATACTATTGATCAAATCGCATATTCCATGATGGCATATGCGATCTTGGCAAGTATGCCATGGCATACTTTTATATGCGATCGCATACTGCATTTGTGATCGCATATTTCCCAATAGCCAAGAGTGGAAGATTTTTATTTTTTCAAATTGGAGAACTTTTGCCTATAATTAGGCACTCATATCCCCTTCATTTTCACTATTCTTTACTCCAAAGCTCTAAATCTCTTACTCTTTCTCTCTTACACCTCTTTCTTTCTTACTCTAGTCTCTCTACAATTATTTCAATTATGTTTATTTTTTGTATTTTATAAGTTGTGCTTACTTTTTGTAAATTAAGTTGTAAGTTATAACTTGTAAGTTATTTCAAGTTATCCATTTATCATTAAAATTTCTTTGTTCGAAGTTTATAATAATTAGTTATCTTTTAATGTAGCTTGTTGATTGTTTTGTTGAAATTTATATAATATAATATAAGTAATTAAATATATCACTTAATGAAACACTCAAACTATAATGAAATAAGTAAAATAACCCAATCCAATCATGTATACTAATTAGACGAGTTTTTCCCCCTCTTTTTTTTTTTTTTTTGTGGAAAAAAAATATATGGCATGGCATATGTGTTTGTTCGCATGCAATCGCATATGTGATTTGTCAACATTACTTGGAGGTAGTAAGAAAAGACTTAAGTTATGGCCCTTCATAGGGTGGACTGGTGGAACAAGATTCATGCAGCCAATCCAATTGGTTAGATAAGGTTTAGATGATGATGATGATTTGGGCTGATTGTCACCATCCATTGGTCACCACCTGCATCATTTTGCAAGAAGATTTTAAATCGATTCATTTCTCGTTGGAGAAGAGTGGCAATAGCAAAATTACATATAGAATAACATCTAGAATGAAATCGATTGAAGGCACCATGTCAACTGTCCTGAATTGATAGACCTGATGAAGGGAAGCAAGCTTACAAGCAAAGAAGATTCCATCATTTACAAGAATGGCCAGCTACTATACGTAAAAGAATGCATGAGAACACCACAAGTTAAGGTTTGAAGTGTTGAGGATGAGATCTAGCAGGTAATTGTCAGGCTTACCAGAAAGGCAGTGTGCAAGATTACAATTGGCTGAAATGATGGGACCCACCCTTTTGTGGTGGGGATCCATGGTATATCAGGGTGAGTCCCATCACTTGCCTACAGTCTCTTGTTGCTGACCAGCTTCCATCAGGGTATATCCAACGAGTGTTTGAACTTGGACTAGTTCCCTAAGGCTGGCACTCATATGTTCTCTAATTCATTTTCAGGGTCACATCAGTCTCAAACAATTGAGAGGAGCCTATTGTTACAATAATGGACAGATAGTATTCCTCAAAATAATTCATGGGAACATCTCAAGTGATGGTTCTTTAGTGTTAAGAATGCTGTCTGGTAGGTAGATGGCAGGCTTACCAGAAAGGTAATGTGCAAGATTCGCATTCCTGAAATGATGGAACCCATCCACCCTTTGTGGTTGGATCCATACAATACGCTGGTGGGTCACATCATTTTTGGGGCAGTCTCATTGCTTTAGCCATTTGGGTGAATGACTAAATTCTTTTGTAGCCGACCCATTACCAACAGGATATATCTAACAAGTGTTTGGACCATAGTTTAAAAACCCCAAAACTTGACCCGACTCCGATGTTCATTTGGGTGTGGTCAATTCAAAGTCTCAACCCGACTCTACTCAAGTCTCAATATTTATTTTAATAGTATATATTATTATATTGGTAATTATAAAAAATATTTAAGATAGTTAATTTCACTATAAGTACTATAAAATGAGAGGCCTACTTGTAGAGAGTGTTTCAACTTATAACTGACGTTGTATCTTTAATTCCTATTCCCTGCTCAATTTCATTTTTAATAATACCTATTTCACAAGCCAGTGACTTGTCTCGAGTCTGCGTGAGTGCGTCGAGTCGACTGAATTTGCGATTCGACTCAACGAATCTTTTCGAGTTCAGGTTGAATCAGTCTCCAGACCAAGTTTCTCATGGACTTGGTTCAGAATCTTGCCGAGTCGAAATGACCCGACTGAGTTTCGAGTCCACTCAATGAGGTTTAGAATTATAGTTTGAACTAGAACTATTTCCCCACTCTAGGCAATTTTCTTTGTTCTGAAAACCATTTTCATGGTATTCATCGCTCCTACATCTCTTATTGCAAAAAAGAAACATGTATACTATTGGGGCTTTGTTTCTCTTCTTGTTTCATGCATTGCATATCTTTAATTCGTTTTCTCACCCATATCCCACTTTGGCAGTGTTTTTTTTTTTTTTTTTTTGAATTTTATAGCTTCACGCTTTGTTGACAACGAGTTTATTAATGATGACTTGGATACTTATCTTCACTTCGTTTATGCAGATGGAATTATGCATAATGCTCCTTGAGTGCTGCAGCCAGGAAAGAACATACCTTCGATATTATGGTCTTTTGGGCCAGAGGTTTTGCACGATAAACAAAGTTTATCATGAAAATTTTGAAAAATGCTTTGTCCAGCAATATTCAATGATTCATCGACTCGAAACAAATAAGTTATGTAATGTTGCCAAGTTTTTTGCTCATTTACTCAGTACAAATGCATTACCTTGGCATGTTCTAGCTTATATACGCTTGACGGAGGAAGACACAACCTCATCTTCCCGTATCTTCATAAAAATTCTTTTTCAGGTATGTGCCTAATTTGTATGCCCCACATTTAGGGTCAGGTTTGGTTGGGATCGTGTGCCTGGGCTGACCGGGTTTGGGTCTTGCTGTGTCTTGGTATTCTTCTTGAAGAACCAACCTCGTTCCAATCGGGCACAGGTACCCATTGGGTCTAGGTTTTGAGTTTAGTTTGGGACAAATAAGAACATTCATATGGCTGGGCCCACATAATGGATGGATTAAATTGCACACGAACCCAATTATATCCAATATTAAGTCCAAAAAGGTGACACTTGAACCTGACCTAACGGCATCTAGACCTGTTAAAATTGGGCTGGGTCTACCCGCCAGCCCAGGTACACATTGACAGCCTCATTTTGTCATTATTTCTTAGAGGGTACATTTTGTCATTATTTCTTAGATTGTGTTGTGACTTTAACTTTGTATGATTTGTAATGGGCAGGAACTATCGGAGCATCTGGGAATACGTTTGTTAAACGAAAGGCTGAATGATCCGACGATGCAGGACTCCTTCGAATCGATATTTCCTAAGGATAATCCGAAGAACACTAGTTTCTCCATCAATTTCTTTACATCCATTGGGATCGGGGGCATAACAGAGAGCTTGCGTGAGTATTTGAATCAAAAGAGGAGGAAGAGAGCCTTTACGGAAATATGTGCAATGTGAATTTCAACATTTCTTCTTTTATATGATGATTTCACTTTTGTTATTTGGTGGAATATATATTTATGTATGATGATTTCACTTTTGTGATTTGGTGGAATATTTTTTTATGTTGCGGAAATGCTTACACACAACTGGTTACATTAAATAATTGAATATTATTTACTAAAATTTATTTAAATATACTAGTTATTTAAGCCACACATGGAAGTTAAATTAATGTAATGCATTTCTAACCAATCTAAATTTCTCTTTAAAAAGTTGTACTATTATTAGAAAAGAGAATTTTGGTTCGTCTTATTCTTACAAGGTGCCCCACTTGATTAACTGATCAGATCTACTCTCACTTCCTCAATTCATAACCAGCCAACCCTTGGATTTTTGTGAGGCACATAGTGATATTAATGGACAATCCAGTCTGTCAATCAATTTAGTCAGATATATTCCTATCTACATCTCAAAAATAAGTTGTCAAGGTAGGCCACAAAAAAATAAAATAACTTTGATAGTATGTACACCATTAAATTTTTACTGGCTTACCATAATGTTTACGTGAAATCCACTCCAACCATTAGCTTACTCATGACAAGTTATACATTTGGACCAAATATTAGGCCAGGCTATGTGTGCTATAGCTAGTAAAAAAAGTTTGGAGTGTTACCATTTCCCTACGTACTATTTTCACCCATACAGCCTACCTGAATCATGAATGTTGTGGCACACCTTATGGTGAGATTGGATTTCACATACACATCAAAGACACCATTTGCTAGAGACCATATCCTTATTTGCTTGGCGGAAGAGGGGACACCGGACATGTGAATAAAGGGGTGGCAACATTGACTTGTATAGTCAATGTAAAATTCATTTTGATCATATGGTGTGTGATGGAGATTTACCAATAAAAATAAATACTTAAGCCACATTCATTATTCATGTGGCCCACATGAGTGGAAACATTGTGTATGGGGATGCCCAACATTCAGACTATATAACTTGGTATGGATCATACAAATCATGTAAATTTTCATGATTAAGATAATGGTTGGAATATATTTCATATAATAACCATGGATAACAATGGACTGATAAAAATCAATGATAGAGGTCCTCGCAATTGTTTCCTTTAAGTGTGGCCCTCACAGTTCTTAAAAAAAAATAAAAATAAAAATAATTCTGCTCTGTATTTGATTTTCCTGATCTGTTATTATCATCTGCTTGTTTTGCTTTGATCCATCTTGTTTCATCTAGAAAAATTAGATTTTTTCCATTGTTTTGATAGATTCATGTGAATTTCACTTCGGTTAATTTTCATTTCACCATACAACTTGTTTTTGTATGTTATGTAACAAGGAACGGAAGGTTTGAGAGAATGTTAGCCTCACATGACGTGCCTGACTCCCACCATCAGATGGCAGGTTTGTCAGAGATATGGCATATACCCATTTATTTTCATATGGAGCCCTTGAATTAGCATGTGCATCTTTATCTCTCTTAAGTACTACTGTATCCAAGTAATATAATCTTTATAAAAAAATTGCCTGAGTCCTGTCAATTTTATCAACTCAACAATCGCTCCTGTGTCAGGTCCAAGTCACTCTATGAAACGAGACTCCAACAGTTTTATCTTATCGGAGCTTCCATTTGGAAATACTACATCCAACAAAAAAATATTAGGGGAAAAAATCATTAGTTGTTTAATGCATTGTTAGGGCTGCGAGATGGAGATCCACCTTATTTTTAAAGGGCCTTCTGATGATTATTTGAAATCCACAGCAACCATTAACTGCCTTATGGACAGTTATGCCTGGGCCACTGTGAGTAGGCTCCTACATGATTTATGTGAGCCGCAGCCATGGAGACAGTTTGGAGGGAAATAAAAGGTGTATTTTGTTTTTGGTGCTTCCTTGAGACACCATACCATTTTTTTATTAAAAAAAATAAAATGAGCTAGGGAAGTCATTAGCTCAATTTTCCCAAATCCTCTTTACTTTCTCCTCCACAACCTAGTATCAAGAGTCTCTTGGCTGATTATATATTTTTTTCAAGAGGCAGGTTTGCAGAATACAGAACGCATACTGATGTGGCACATGTCACTGATATCTGAGCCATTCATCAAGTGATAGCCGCCATAAACATGACCTCAAGTGTTTGATTTGTATTTAGTGTATCAATTTTTGGATGTAATGTGAATATATTCAAAGCAGAAGAAATTGCTTTTGGATGTGCATGTAAGGGTGCTAGGAACTTAATTCTTGTCCTGTTTTATACATGACTAGTTTTAATACATGTATATGCTTCAACTTATTTTACATATTTTTAAACTAGCCAAATCTTTGATCACGAGTTTGATAATTAGCTGTTTCTTTCATAGGAGAGATTCTGATGACACATGTAAATGGGAGATGGATGTGCAGATGGTGGCATGGGAGTCCATTTCCTTTATGTGGTTTCTCTTCTCACTTCCTATTTGGATTTTGTTTTCTATGGTGGATCCTGTGGTTTCCTTGTAGGGATTGTCACATGTCAGTTGTTGGTTCTACAGAAGATTATGCTGGATCTCTGTTTCTTAGAAGATCTGGTTTATGCTTGGTGGTATCATGGTATGTGAGCTTCTCAATTGTTGTGTTTAGTGTCTTAGATGTACTCTCTCTGATGATGTGTTGTCACCACATGTGCAGGCTTTGTGGTGGCCTTTTCTGTTGCTAGTCAAGGAGTAGCTCTTGGTGTTTGTCTGATGTTTGCTACAGGTTCTTGATACGTCTATTTGATGAAATAAAATGCCTTTCTTACATGTTTTCTTCTACTTACGGATGTGGTCACGTCTTCTGAATTCCACCCTACTCAATGTTAAGTATGAAATTCCACAGAATTTAATGGTATCGGTGTTTGTTTACTTTTTAATTGTCATTTCTATAAAATATTGCGCTTTCTAAGCAACTCACTGCAGTTCTGCTCTACTTCTTTCTTCACAGGGCACTTGAACTTATATTAGGAGTAAAGAAACTTCAACGACTGCTAAGGAACCATTATTCAATGGGAAAACTGAATTTGACCAGTTCGACAAGGTAATCTCTAGTCCAAATTTTTTGTTCATCTCTAATCACACCCATCAGTAATTCACACGACACACACTAATGGAAATAGTTTAGGGGGCAAGCGTTGCCCTATACATTATTTTCAATCTTGTGGTCCACCTGAATAACAGATGGGGTTGATTTTTGAGTTCTTGGCCTAACACCAGGTAACACACCTGATGATTAGGGGATTTTACATGAACATCACGCTGAAACCCATATCAGCCACCTACCCATTGCTCTCACCAAGCCTTGTGGAAGTTGGTGGAATGATAATCACATGCAGTAACTTTTTGAGAAGGATATCAGAATATAAATTCCATATTAATAAGGTAATTTTTTTTTTTGTTTTTTTACATCTCTACATGAAAACTTTTAGATTGAAATTTTGTGACTCTTTAATCATTCAATTATTTTCCATTATAAATACGGACATCCAAGTTAACACTGAAAAATGAGTTGAACGTAGTAGTATAGAATTTATTTTAGATATCATTTATATCATATAGATAGTTCGAATCATTGAAAAGGATCCATATTAGGGATGTTAAATGGTGAGGCCTAGGGTTGGTCTCGACCCCAGATTTTGAACTGTTTAAGGCTGGGCTATCAGGCTGGGCCTATTTAAAATTCTGATTTTGGTAGCTCTAGCTAGGCCCATTGACAGCCTAACTCAGATCCAATAGATAAAGCTAACATATTATAGGGCGTTACTTTGGGATGCATTCTAGCAAACCTCACTCTACGACACACAAGTGGAAGAACTTCATGCTAGAGAGAATCGCATTCTTTATAAAAGGTCTGTTGGAATACATTCAGGGGGATGCAAAAGGTTACATAGGGAATTTAGCCATTGTATGAGGCCTCCAATGTGATGCATTTGTTTTATATTGATGCTTCTCATCCGTTTTCACCCCTCATTTAAAGGCGGAATCCAAAAGTGATCAGATCAAAAGCTCAAGCAGACTACACCCCAGTAAACAATGGTAACTGAACACTTGCCATTAAAAACTTCACTGGGGCTACAAAAGTTTTGTATCAGTTTGATATTTGTGTTTTCTCTTCATTCATACGTGCAGGCGACCTTATTAACAGGCATTACAGTGGACCTTAAAGAGGTTTCCATGTTTGGCTATAGCAATCTTCCTTATGGTTTCTCAAAGGCATCAGTCCTGTGGTGATATTCAAGAATGCAGCTCAAGTGACAAGATATTCTGACCAAAACCAGCAGCAATCTTCTAAGATACAGCAAGACATGTAAAAGCCTAAGAAGCAACTGCAACCTAGTTATTTCCTTCTACAAGGCCAGCTTCAGGAAAGATAAATGGGTGATGTCTGAATGCAAATGTAGGGTCTGAGGTCTCAAGTCAACGGATGAAAATGGGGAGTTACTATGTGGAAGGATCTCCATTGTGAGGGTTGATCAGACAGCTTGGCTTGAATTGGGAACACCCGCAGCACATTGCAAGGGAAGTGGAAATTGGTCTGTGCAGATGTTGTATAGTATTTTTAAGTGAAATGCCGATTCGAATGCAACGGGTCTGGTCCCAATCACGTTTCTACCATTGCTTTGTGGTCACGCAGAAGCTACAAAGTGCTCCTTCCTGTTTGACCGACCATTTTGGGGTAATGTCTGAATTTTTTTAAATTAATTTATGGAAAATCGAAATAAAGAAGATAAAAAATCATAGAGAGCACCTTCACAGCCCCCATCCCATCTATCTTGTTGTTCCTTTTTTTTTCTCTCTCCAATGGTCACAGAAGTACCGCATGATGTCAGCGCAGCGAGATCTCTTTAGATACGGATTTTATCCGTAGCCTCTTCCCGTTTTCCGCAAGTGCAGTTCAACCCGCAAAACTGCTAGTAAAAGCTACTGGCCGCCGGTAAAGCCTTTACCGGCAATCGATTTACTGCCAGTAAAACCTTTATTGGCGGTTTTCTGGGCCTTTACCGGCGGTTTTGACCACGAAGACCAAATTTCTTGTAGCTGGAGATATTTATTTATGTGAGGCCCACTCTCAGTGACCCAAGATCGTTCATTTGGTTGGTAATAGGGGGTGATTTGGGTGGATCCTTGACTATGGGGCCCACTGTAATGTATGTACCTTACGTCCACACTGTCCATCCATTTTTACAGCTCATTTTAGGGCATGATCCCAAAAATGAAGTAGATCCAAATCTTAGGTGGATGATACCACAGGAAACAGTTGTGATTGAATCCCCACCATTAAAAACATCATGGGGCCGCTGGAATGTTTATTTCCCATCCAACCTTTTGGATAAGGTCACAAAGATTTGGATGAAGAGACCAGGCAAATATTATCTTGGTCGAAGTTTTTAATGGTCGACTGCCACCGTTTACTGTATTATGGTTCATCTAAGATTGGATCAGCTTCATTTTAAAATCATCCTAAAATGAGTTTTCAAAACGTATGGACAGTGTGGATATAATACACGTACATCAAGGTGGGCCCCAAGGTCAAGGATCCCACCTACCTCAGTTGACTAGGGGGTTATGGCGGGCACTACGTAATATAGCTTAAAAACCCGAAACTTAACCTGACTTGATATCCAGTTGGGTTGGGTCGACTCGAAGAGTCATTCAAACCGATCTTTAAAACCATGTTTTTTTAAGACCTGGAGACTTAGGTCGAACCGTTCCATCTCAAGTCAAGTCACGACTCGCCCGAGCTGGGGGGGTGTATTTAGAGGTGTACACGAACCAAGCTAGCTCAATTAGCTTGCTTGACTCGACTGGAAAAGCTCGATTCGACTCGGTTCAAAGCTAAGTTCAAGCTGAGTTAAGCTGATTTCTTGAGCTCGAAAATGAGTTTGAGCCGAGTTCAAGCTGGACCCAACTCGGCTCGGATCGAACCCATCTTGAATCGAACTAGTTTGATGACTCGGTTACTTTGATATTGATGTTGCTCACCACGTGTTTGATGAAATGACCCAACGAAGTGTGGCTGGTGGCAAGGAAGGTATGTATATGAAACCAATACCCTTTTTTTTTTCTTGATTTTTATGTTGCTTAGAAGGTGTTTGATAAAATACCTATAAAAACCATTGTTGCTGTCTTAAATACACTGAGATTTTGAAGGTGTAGTTCAGGTGTTTGTGAAAATGTTGTACAGGCGAACTTGGCTTGAACTCGGCTCGAATTGGCCCAAGCTGGCTAGTCAGGCTCGAGGACCGAGCCGAATTCGAGCTGAGGTCAGCTAGTCGCCGAGCCGAGTCGAGTTGAGGCTAGCTTGACTCGGTTTGACTCGATGTACACCCCTAGGTGTATTGGCACAACCTACCAATGTGGTGGTGACTTGTGGTATTGAACTCGATTGGATATTTTTGCATTTGAGTCGACTCGTTCGAGTCCGGTGACTTAGACAAGTCTTCAAACCATGCCAACCCAAATCCCAACAGCAGTATCATGTTCTATTCATAGGGTTGAATCAATACACCTCAAGCTGACCGAGTGTACATCAATTCGAGTGACTTAATGAGTCATTCCGAATCTAAACTGAATCAAGCTTGTCGGCTTGTCAATGAGTTTCGTACCGACTTTCATTCATCCCCATTGTCGCCAATTCCTGTGAAAGTCAATCAGAGTGAACTTCGTGTGATCAAGATGAATTTGCATGTTGTGTTTGGAGATGTGTGTAGATATATGATGAGGATTCTACAATAGTATATCTGGAGCTGAGTAGCGATCCATCATCCATTAAGTGGTCGATTGAATAATGATCATGTATGATCGGTTATTGGACAAATGGTGAGATTATAGACAATAAGTTTCAAAATGTGTGAAATGGTTATAACAAACATCAGAACATGAGAAACATTCAGATGACTATATTGAGGCTATAAATAGCAAAAGAATTCAACAAGAAGAATTTGTCTCATACCAACCCAATCAAACTTGATATATATTTCAATTATCATTTTAACTACCCGTCATTTCTTTATGTAATCACTTTAGTTTTCTACCGAATCAATTACATTTCTTAATATAATCTTTTACTTTTCGCATGCCGTTTACATTTTATAGTGTAATCCGTAATGTTAATCAATTAGCTGATAACTTTAGTTGTAATTTGGGCCCACGCTCATATGTTGGATTTGGTTCTCCATACTGGAATGTGTTTCGCAACTACTTTTCACGATCAACTGTAAGGATTCTTTTCTTGATCTTTTATTTATATTGAAAAAGTCATTTCGTATGGAAGTCAAATGTGTAACCTATCGTCAGATGATGAACCTTATCTTCTGAATATTGCTTGGTCCATTTACATACTGAGCCAGTGGCTGAATAGGCGGTTGATCTCATTCGATATCGGACATATACTACATATCTACCTATTTCAGTGATCTGGGCCATAATTGTTCAGTTTGAATTGAGTCACAAATTCAATTATGACACATTCACAGAATTTTAAAAATTACCTCAACAACTCTGGTCAATTTCTTGTCTATTCGAGTTGACTCAACAAAACACAAGCCGACCAAGTTGGTGTTGAGCCGGTTGACTCCACGGGTCATCCTGAGTCTGAATCAATTTGAGCTTGTCACTGAGTTTCATAGTGACTCCGCTCGATTTCTCATCGAGTCGAGTTGACTCAATAGAGTTTCGAGTTGAGTAAGTAATTTTTTAGAACTATGGAAGAGAACCTTCCTTACCAACTAAACGTGATTGATTGACCTTCCTATTTTGACTATTTTGATTAGAACTATAGGCCATCCAAAGTGGGCCCACCTGATGAAGAGTAGGAATAGACTAAGGTGGGCCCTTGAAAGACCCTACTTTCTTTGAACCGCGTCTATAAAACCACTAACTCCCATTCCTCGTTCGAATTCTGGCGTATTTTTCATGAGAGCTAACCAACTCCTAATGCTATTTTGTTATTTGTGGTAAACGTGCCAAAGTAGCACACGTATGCGAAATCTGGTCCGTTCACAAAGCGGGGAATATAGTGGGCATGACCTAGACCAAAAATTAGGCTGCTTAGTTTATCATGTGGGCCACTCATGTACATTGAGTATAGATGCTTTGGTCAGTTTTTTTCAACCATTCATTTTCATATACGCCTGTGGCCCACATCGTGAATTGATCAGCCGTCCAGATTCAATGGACTAATTAAACGGATAACATCTCTTGATCATTATGATTCCAGATTATGCTCACCCAGAGAAATTATACATCACTTTGGACGGTCTGGATTGATACGAATTCATGCCACGTGTACGGTGGAAATGTTGCATCCTACACATGTTGCAATCTTAGGGTTTTTGTTCTTTCATGGATGTATTTATGTGCTTGTCCAGACGCTCATGCCATTGTTCTTAGGGATGCACACGGGTTGGTTTGGTCTGCTTCTAGGGTGAAACCGAAACCAAACCGTTCCTAACAGTTCTCCCGTTTTCAGAACCGAAACTGAACCTTTAGCACCTTAAAACCGAACCAAAACTACACCATGAAAAACAGTTTCGGTTCCGGATCGGTTCCATGGTTCTGGGCTTGGGGAAGGGGCCGAGGCAGCCAGCAGTAGCACCTAGAGAGAGAGAGAGAGGGGGTGGGGGGTAGGGGTAGGGGCGAGAGCCACGTAGACAGCGAGAGAGAGGGCAGGGGCGGGATGGTTTAGTTTTTTTTTAAAAAAGTTTTTTATTTTTATAACCTAAGTTTGGATCAACGGTTTAGATATACTGTTCGGATCCATGGTTTGGATCAACGGTTCAGATCAACGGTTTGGTTCACGGTTCAGTACGGTTCTATATAGCCTTAAATTGGAATCGATCCGTATCCAACGGTTCTTAGAAATTTGAAACGAGAATCGAACCAGTGTAGTTTATAACCAGACCAAACGGAACGTTGGATCGGTTTCGGTCCGGTTCTATGGTTCTACCGGTTCCATGTGCACCCGTAGTTGTGCTTTACATATATCCTACAACCAATGTATCCTACATATACTATACTACACAACATTTTCCACTATTAGGTCAGGTTTGAAGGAAATCTGAACCGTCCAAAAGTTAGGCTCCATCACAAAGATCGCCTACCACCAAAAAAAAAAAAAAAAATCATATCAGTCTACTCTTCAAGTGGGACCAACCAAGTCCGCTGATATTGATGGTGTATCTACATGATGAGCTGATCGGTTTGATTTTTGGGCCAGATGATCTTCATGATGGTTCTCATCTTCTTCACGGCTTGGATTTCCTTCATTGCTACACGTAGGCGGTAAATGCAGTGCTGCATGTTAACCTTTTCATACTATGGATGTCCACTTTGAACCTTTATCTAGCAATTTTAAAATTGCACCATCCTTTTCTTTTATAAAATCTACCTGAATTTTGTTTCATCTAGGTCGTGGGACATAGTCAAATGGACCTAATTTCCGTTAACAAAGAGGCACACGTGTACCTTTACATTCTGCACGCGTGCCAACTTGGAGAGCGTGTGGAGCATTTGAGCCATAAGTTGGCCATCGCCGTGAAGATGGTCATATGCAAAAATCAGGCTGGTCTGATCATCGAGTGGGCCGCACGAGTACGTTGAATGTGGACCAGTTGTAATTTTTCTTTTATTTTTTAAACTATCCATATATTTCATTTGTTTGTGGCCCATTTGATGAGTGGACACGATTATTTTGGCAGTTGGAGTCTTATACAACGGTCGGATGTGCCCCCATACTTGTAAGGTTGGCAGGTATGGTGCACGTACGAGTGAAACTGTCCAAATTCATTGTGCTAATGAACTTAGCGGGGGATGTGAATGAATCTTGATCCAAACCGTCCAATTGATGGGCCACCTACGGGATGTACTGTTTCCTAAAATTCGCCTTGACTGGGTACCTCAAAACCACTTGATCATAGGGCTGATTTTGGACAGTTAGGAAAATGTTACAGGCAGTGGTCCACATAAATGATCACTGATCAGATCGGATGGTTTGGAGCATCTGATCATTTTCATTGAAAGGAGATCATCTATCCGGTGGCCCATACATTGGAACGTTTCGGAGTGGATGTGTGCATTCTTTGGTTAGATGGTAGAGATGGGCGCAGAAATAGGAGGCAGCTAAGGGCAGTATAAGTTATAATGGTCCTGGTTGCATCGGATCACTTGTACAGTTCAATCAATCGATCTGGACTGTCCATTATGTACGGAACATTTTTAAAGGTCACACTGCAAAAATCACACTGACGTGATGATCTAAGACCATCCTTGATTCGGTCTTAGTTTTTTATAGCCATATTTGTTCTAATCCATGGATTGGATGGTTAGGATTTCCTACCAGAGCGAGCCTTTGTATGCATAAGCAATTCACGATGGTCCGCAACTAATAGATGGGTCGAATTGTTGGCTGGACCTACTTCATGTAAATAAATATCGATCATCCATAATAAAGGCTAGTAATCAGGTGGTTATAATTAGCAGTTCAGTGTAATATTTAAATGGTATCTAACGAAATGTATGTAGAAGCTAGTGGACGGTCTAGATCAATGCGATTGAACAGTTAACGTGTTACAATACAACTAGGAGCAATACAACTTCATTACACCAAAATCGTCAAACTGATACGGTCGAGATTTTGAGCTTTGGATACAGTTCACTTTAGGCAACATGTCCTAAAAGGAACTCACAAAACCGATGGACGGCGAGGATTTCTCACAAACATCACGGTGGCCCCACCTAAGCTCCAGTGCAGGAAAATCCACGTCAGAGAAGTTGCTTTTTCGACGTTGAAATGGTCAATCCTCACTCTCCTCGTTTCTACAGTTTTGAATAAGGAGGCTTTGGTCTGCCACGCGTACTCGCGCCTATGGGATTTCTATTCTACTTTCACGACACGTGCCAATCTTAAAAGTGTAAACGAGGTATCGGACAGTTAATGAAGTGGGCCCTACGTTCGGGAAACCAAAGATCCTTCAGACCGTTCATCAAATGCGACAGTTTATTTATGAGCTGTTAACCAGGTTTTTCACCATCTATTTCTTCATACGCTGAGCCAGGCATAGGGACTAGAACAGAACGGGACTTAAAACGTTGGGCTTCACTTGATTAACGACATAGATCTTTACCACGTGTCACTTTGACAAGTGTTTTAAATTGTAGGTCCTAAAATCGTACTGGCGACCGTAATTGTATGTTGCGTGTGATTTTTGCCAGTACAGCGAACGCGGTCCTACGTTGTTCCGGATTGTTGGTGAGACGGAAAGGAACGCGAAAATGCGTCAGTCACGCCACGGGTGCATAGATCTTCAGCTCCGGAATTGTGCAGTGAGAAACTCACCACGCTATCTTTTGGGCCAGGCCACCATGATGTTTCTGTTTTATCCATGCAGTCCTATCTGTTTTGACAACTCATTTTGGGCTATGAGTTCAAGTATACCATGCCAAAGGAATCAATGAGGATTAAACTTGTACCATTTAAAACGTCTATGAGGGCCATAGAAGTTTTGGCTCAAGCTGTAATTTATGTCTTCCCTTCGATCCAAGGTCCTTGAAATCTTATGAATAAGTGGGATTACAAATAAATATCCCTTTGGCTGAAAAAGGTTTCAACAATAGACATCATTAACCCCGTTTTTTTTTTTTTTTTTTGGTTGTGTGCTGTCTACTTTAACTTTGCATATGCTTTAATTTTAAACTTATGAATTAAATTTATCTTAAAAAAAAAGAGGATGAATAGCATATATAATGACACATGCATCATGATGCGCTTCACCAGCACTGTGTTCCTCACTACACCGTCCACTTTGAAGAACGTTAGATTACATGGTGTAAAGACTATATAGGGCCCACCATAATGTATGTGTTTTTATTCTAGCTTTGTATCTAATTTTCCATCTCATTTTAGGTTATGAGATAAGAATTAAAATATACCCAGAGCTCAAGTGAGCCATATCAAAGGAAACAGAGAGTATTAAACACCAAATGTTGAAAACATCTTAAGGGACACATAAGTTTTGAATAAGCTAATATCTATGTTTAGACTTTACACGAACTAAGTTAGCTCGATTAACTCACTTGACTTGACTCGAAAAAGCTCGATTTGACTCTGTTTGAAATTGAGTTTGAGTCAAGTCGAGCTAATTTTTAGAGCTCAAAAAAATTTCAAGTCAGTTCGAGCTTGTCTAAGCTCGAATCGACTTGAATCAAACCTAAACTTGAACCGAACTCGGATCGAATCAGTTTGGTGATTTGGTTATTTTGATATTGACGTTACTCATTGTAACGTCCTGTCCAACCAGCACAGTGTCCTGGAGCGTCCACGTAGGATTTGTCGCAGGACCATTTTTTTAGACTACTCGTGGTGAGGTACCGCTAATAAATTAATCTAGGATTAGCCCAACTTAGTAGACCAGATGGGTCATGATCGGACGTAGTGCGGGCCGCTAAGCCAAATGACCATTTACACTTAGTATCATCCTGTAAGGGCTATACCGCGATGCAGGAAGGTCGAAAAATTATAAAATTTTAGGGAACCATAGATCTCATTAGGCTTGTGGTCCACCGTGGACCACAGACTCGTTGGACACCCAGAAGTTAATTATCCGAGTCGTTTTAGCAGCACATGTCAACTCACCTAAGGCTAGAGTTGAAATCTGGCACTAGTAAATGAAACAAAGACTTCAAACTTTTTAGCGGTCGAATTTCTTTTAAATTTGCGGTGAAGGTCTGAGGTATTGTCCTATGCCCGTCCACCAAATCTATGACTCGATCGTGACACGACAACTGTTGATCGCAAATCAGACCCGTACGACCAAACCCCATATCCGATCGTTCTCAAATTTTGCATGGCCCTTCATCGGGCTATGGACCACCTATTCTATAAATTTCATGGCCAGGGGGCCGCCAGAACTGTCCCAAATGGAATGGTCTCCACAGGGCCATTTGAAGATCGGAACCGTATGATCAAACCCCATCTTCGTTGATCCGTTTGTCCTCAAACTTTGCATGACCCCTCATCGGGTCATGAGACACCTACACACCAAATTTAGAGGCTTAAGAGGTGTTAGGGCCGCCCCTACACTAATAGTGAGTCCTAAAAGGTTATTTTAGGCATTTGAGGAAACTTAAGGCCATTTGACCCATGTCTAGGGAATAAAGCCTTAGCTCTCTCATAACTCTCCCTTTTTTACACCCACCAAAGAGAGAGAAGGGAGATCAAAAGAGTAAAGAGAGAAGAAAGAGAGAGTGAAGAGGGGCAAGGTGGACCCTAGATCAAGGTGGGGCCCAAGGAAATCAACCATTTCAACTCTCTATCCTTTCTCCAAAGAAAACTCTACACCACAACCTCAAGAATCGTTTGTGGGACGTCTAGGTAAGATCTTTCACCTCTTTTTCTTGAAACTCATGTATTGAGAAAGGATTGACATGAATTTCTCACATGCAAGAACTTGTTTTAGGAATTCCGGCCGTCCGACCCGAAGCCCTCATTCCTAGGTCGAGTTCCGAGTCTCCAATGACCCATAGATGTGGACTATTGTTCTTAGGTGGCCTAGCACCAATTTTACTATGAATTTAATAATTTTAATTGCTTGGATGCTATGTTTGAAAAATCAAAAGAAACTCTAGGAATTGTATGTTTGTTGGAATTGTATAGGTTTGCATGTTAGTTCTCAAATCGATGTTGAACTTGCCTTTTACATGATATTATGTATGGATGATTGTATGCTCATGTTTGCTTGAACCTTTTTCCTCATATGTGGTGTTTCATTGTGTGTATGATTTATTACCTTTATGCATGAGTTCTTAAGATGGAGGAAGTATATAACATCCTCACCAACCCACACACGCACACGCACTTTGTTTCTTGATAATGTTTCTAGCTTGTAGGAGTATCCGTTTTGTATGATTGAGATGCATGAGAATATGTTATTGTTATGCTAGTTGAAAACCTGGAGTTGGCATGTTATGGATCACCCTCACACTCTTGGGTTGATCAGGAACTGGAGGAGAGACGGTAGTCTCATCGGTAGGACTATACTATGGCTAGACCCATGGGTTTGGACGGGTGTGTTCGGGTGACTGTAGTATATAACTCGTTTTATAAAAACCCGAGTGTTAACCTTAAAGGATGGTCAAATTCAAGTGTATTTTTTTTTCTTTTATCAGAGTAGGCAGATGAGCGTAGAGTGAACAAATCAATATAAGGAAAGTTTCATTATCTTTCAAATATACAGGCAACCCATAATGACTTATACAAACTAATGTCCTAACATTAACAATTACAAGATTTACATACATAAGAAATAACTGAAAGAATATAAATGTAAGTCGCGTGACCACGCAGCTCCTCTTAGCAATACGGCCGTGCATCCATGGCACCTGCACAACTTCTCATCAAGTCTGATTATATATATCATCTGGGACACCTGTTCTACCTGTACGGTTATATATTTGATGGATGAGTGGCCAGCTTAGTGTGAATTCATTGGACGGTACAGATCGTGAAGCTGGGACCGTATGGTGGGCCACTGAGCAATGAGATGGACATCAGTCCATTCGCTGACGTAACGAGAAGAGAGAGATTCTTTCTTTTTCAAGAAGTCGCGGGTCAGCGCTAGTAAAGCCAGCTCGCACGGCTCCGTGCATCGCGAGTGCATTACCCCTGGTGCACATTTCACTCATGTGTGGGGTCCGTCATGATGTTTGGGTAAAATCCACATCGTTCATTCTACTTTGTAGGTCTCATCACAGCCCTTGACCAATGACAGGGTAGGTTTGCGGTCCAGGTGAGCCATATACCAAGTTTTCACTTGTTTTTGACTCTAATTGTATATTCTAGTTAGTCTATTGGTCAGATCACCTCGAAGTTGAACACCGACGGTTGAAAAAGAGTCCTAGGGGCCTAACTATAAGGAAATTCTAAGTTTCAGGTGGGCAACAATACATTTGATCAGATCACCCTATAAATGCTCATTAGTTTCTGTTCAAACACGTAACATAGATGTGTATTGGCTATGACATCAGGTGGGGTCCACTATTATGATTTCCAAAAAATCCATTCCTTCCATCAGCTTTGTAAGGTGATGTTAGGCTAGGGGAAAAAATATGGGGTGGATCCGAGTTTTGGATGAGCCACACCACTAGCTAATCTATGGTGGTAATTCCGTCACTTTCGATTTTACATCTGCTGTTACAACATGCAGACAAGCTTGTTCAAAATAGACGGGGTTCCACCTGTGATGACCTTCCGGAAGATCCATGTTCACTCCCCAAGTGCAGGGTTGTGATGTAGTAATAACTCGGTAAGACCGAAGTCGAATCCCAAGGGACTGAAACTTGTACGTTATCTAAAACTAACTAGAATTAGAACTAGGCTAAGATGAATTCTAAATCAATTAGCAATGGTGGAATACTTGTAGAATAATTAATCTAAAACTTAGGAAACAAATCAGAGATAGGAAACTAGGGATTCAGAGGATCCACTTGTAGAGATCAGGGAGAACTTATGCTTGCGTTAAAAATTATGGAAATTACTGAACTGCCGTTAATCTAGTTTTTAAAGAGATGAAAGGTGTATGAATTAGAATGGATTCCATCACCAAACCATGCCCAAAGACTATGGCAAACAACAGAATCAAACTAATTACCACCCAATCACATGTATGCAAGTTAGGAAGGGTAACGACATCCAACCATGCCCAGGAGACTATGGTGAACAACAGGGCTTCCTGACATCATAAACATTAAAGAGAACGGAAATATTCAAAGCCATTGCAGACCCATTGTAATTTCAGTCACAACAGACCATTAAAAACCTAAAGCATTCTCATAATAATTAACTAAAATCAACGTCAATTCATGCATTAAAATTAAAATAAAATCAAATCTCCCATCTCACTACAAGCTTCACCTCTTAGCCCTAGCTAAGAGGTTCAGCCCGCCATAAACGGGTTAAATCTCCACAATTGAAATAAACTAAAAAAAATAAAAAAAGAAAATACTCTTTTTTTCTTCTGCTTCACGTCCCTGCCCGAGCCTCCACGTCTCTCTTTTTCTTCCTTTCTAGACCTGAATGAATGCTCCCCACGTCCAAAACCTCCTTTTATAGCTGCTGGAAGGCTGGAGTCTGTGACAGAGTTGTAGCAGGACACGGAGTGCAATTTTCGCAGCCAAGTTCGGTGCCTCAAAACACGCCACTTTCCTTGCTCAAATTTCAAAGAAACACTGTCCCTTAGTACTTTCTTAGGTTCTCTACATGATAGACGGTTCAGATCTGCCATATGATCAAAGATGGTGGCCCAAAAATGCCTGGAAAAGTCAGTTTTCGCGGATATGCGAAACCTTTCGCACCATTTTGTTGTTGTGATCGGTGGGCCCCACAGAAGCATTTTCTGAAAAATCTACCCCGTCCATTGGATTCAGAACGAAATTTCAGTTAAGAATGGGTGATTTTGAATATCCATTGGCATGTCCCAGAGAAGAAATAACTAAAAGATCAGATTTGAACGCTACCGGGCAGCCCTTTTGTGGCCTCTGTATCTCACACGTGTGCACGCATCAGTGAAAAGTGTCAGCATGTTTTTGTAGTATTCGAGCCCCTCTACACGGTGAACGGATCAGATTTTTCGTACGGTCAATGGGTAGGGCCCACAACCATCCGCAAAAATGGCCAGCGGTCGTTCGTTACGCGGTGCGTAAATTTATTTATTTATTTATTTATTTATTATTTATTATTTTTTAAGAAGAAAGTCGGTCAGCGTCTTACTGACCGACTTGACTCGTTTGGTGCACGACGAGTGCACATGTGCACTGTATACATGCTACACTAGATGGGCTCTATTATGATGTTTATGAGCAATCCAGTCCATCCATCTCGTAAATCAGATCTTTTTAGCAGTTAGGACAAATTTTGAGGCATATACGGATAGTAGGTGGGCTCCAGATGGACGATTTATGGGCTAATCTAGCTGTTGGGACACTTCCACAGGGATTAAATGGATGAAATTCGAAGTGTACGGTTAATTTATGGTCCTCAGGCGACGTATGAAGTTTCGAGCCGAACGGATGGTGAGAACCTCGTGATCTTGCATTCTGGACGTCCTTCAGGCCACTTGAGCTTCAATTTCTTACTTTTCTCAGATTTCTGACCATATATATTTGTCAATCTTGGTCCCCTGGAGTGTGTCCCTTGCCTTTGGTGTCATCAGATCGTTAAATCTCAACTTTTAACATCCTTTTTCCATCCATGCTCATAAAATCACCTTGCAATACAAGAATGAGAAAACGAGCCATTAGATAGCATTATATTCGTAAATCCAGATAATATCTGGGGTCTAATATGCAATATTTGACCCTCAACAATCCACTCCATTCACCGTCTTTGGCACACCGTACTAACCCATGGTCCCAAATTCGAAGTAAATCCGAACTTCAGGTGGGCCGCACGATCTGCTAATGCATTAAATGATATTCACCGTTAAAATCCTCTTCACTCTTACCTACCCACTTTACATCATTTAATTACAAATTTGTCATCCATTTTCTAATCATATCCCAATGTTTATTATATCAGAGTGTACTGTCCAAATGCCCTGAAATTTGGCGGGTATCCCCCATTTTTCATGCTCTTTCCATCGGTCCAATTTGGGCCCCGATCTCCCAAGGATGTCCAAGATAATCATTTATTGGCTTACACACTCCGTAATTCAAAATAACATTTGTACACCTTTGATTGATAAGTTATCAGGTAGTTTGGACTTAAACCCGAAGATCTTCATAGTGACCGATTCATCCTGATATTCGGATGACCCACTTGGCGGATCCAATCAGGATGGGTGGTCAGATGAATTGTTAAAAATATGGAAACTTGATGGAATGCACTCTGGCCATGTATGTGGGTTGATGTATGGTTAGTTTCGTAAACGGATATATATAAAATAAGTTTCTAGAGTGATTAGGGGTAGGGCTTATATAACGTTAGATTCGAGTGATTTTCTTATACGTGAAAGTTTCTCAGATTCTGATTCTAATGGTGGATTAAGCATACTCATGTGGTGTGAATAAGATGGACGGATCAAAATCTTGATCTGATAAGTGTACGAAAGGATGTAAAGGTCAAGTAGCTGATTTACTATAATTTAAGGGTTGAAATTTGACGTGTATGGTTAATTTATGATAATTAGGCCTGGTATAAAATTTTACATGAAACAGATCACGAGAACTATGTGATCTATAATTCAAGGATTTAGATTAATGGCATTTTCGTAATTATTGTCGATATACGAGTTTTGTGAAATCTAATGGTTCTACGTGGTTCTATACCCATTTCTAAACAATACTTATAAAAGAACTTGCATTCAAATCATTATGGATAAAGAGTTATTCACTGATTTAGTCAAGGGAAGTACATTTATCAGACCACATGATCAGCGGTCAGATGACTTGATTTATGGATGAAAATCATTCTTAATCAGTCAGATTCACGTTGGAGGATGGATGTAGGGTTATGTTAGCTAGATTGGTACTATACACGTATACATAATAGGTTAAATTTATGGTAACACTTGAAGACTTTCAATACTCGGTATTGAAGAGTTCGGGGTGTTACAAGTTCGACTACATGGGTCCCTTGTGCCCGATGTCACTCGTCTCACACTCCCCTGACTCGTGCAGTCTAGCCTATTGTCGGACTAACATTGATTGTTAACCCTGTTTGCTCACACATGTATAGAACCTAGAACACCCTACAACCGTTGTAGCCCACCAATAACCAATTAAAACTGGTGCACAGTCTCTTGTGCTGGGCATGGTAGAATGGGACACTGTGTCCAAGCTGTTGGCCTACGCTGGGGTGTCGTGCCTCCCCATAATGACCGAGAGCGATTCGTTTCCCTCGGCACTCCTCATGTGCTTAAAGTCGGGGATGAAGAACCTGATGGGATCACAGACTGCGGGGTCTCAGCCTCATACGTTGGGGGGCCTTGGCCTCATAACCGGTTTAGGGCATTGATACGTGGAGTGTATCAGATTTCCTAACCTGCTGGATGAATGAGTCTAACTAATAACTCAACTAATACGATCGCATTATATCGCACTAGTTAGAGTAACGACTCGAAAGTCGAAGTCGCTCTGAGGGAGTGTAGACATACCCGATCGTTAGATGAAGTCGCTCGAGGGAACGTTGTGGCGAGGGCATGTATCATATCATCCCACATGCGTGCATTTTAATAAGAGTTGCTAGGTGTTGATGATTGACTGCATTTCATTAAGTTCATATTATAATTGATGCCCGTTATAACTTAAGATAATAGCACCCACTGAGTTGATCACTCGCTCCCACTCTGGAACGGTGTTTTAAAACACCAACTAGACTCGCCCGTAAATGCAGGTGATGCAGAGTACGTGGAGCTTAACGATGCGAGCCTCGAGGAGGATGACGAGTTTTCTTACTTTCAGCTTATGGGCGGGGCATCATCGGATCAGTAGATGAGTTATTGAATCGCTGAGCAGTGGGTTCAGTTCTATTCTTTTTTGACATGCTATTCTTTTGCAATTTTGTTGAGTGATGCCATGTGCGATCCCTTTATTCTTTTGGACATGTATATATATTTTTGTATTTGGGCTCTTTCATTTTAGTAGACTTGTGTGATGATGCTTCATGTTCCAGGAATTTTCAAATTTGCGCAACTAAACCAGATTAAAGACATATTAACGAAATCAGTTATAAGTGATACTCGAGAACTCGAGAGTCGAGCGTATGCGCGACTCCCGATTTTCAGGGCGATACACTCATCAAGTGTTTAGTGAAATGACTCAATGAAGTGTTATTTCAAGTGCATACATTTTCCGCGAGATTGGCTAGTGCCGAGAAAGGTATGGATATGAAACAAATCAGTACCAAAAAAGTTTACATGATAAAATTACCCTTTAATTTTGATTTTGACACTGGCTATCGAGTATTGGATGAAATACCTGTAAACTGTTGCTGCTATTTTGCATTTTATGAGAAATTGAAGGTGTACTCAATATGTTTGAGAAAATGTCACACAAGCTCGAACTGCCCTAAGTTGCTGACTGAACTGAGTCGAGTTAACCCGAGGATCGAGTTGAGCTGAGTTCGAGCTGGGGTCAGCTAGTGGCTGAGCTAAGTCAAATTGTACCAAGGTTGACTCAATTCGACTGATGTACAACTCTATCTATGTTTTCCCTTCATCTATGCCTATGTGATGTTATGAACATGGTGGATGACAAATAACTATTACTATAGAACTTAGAAAGGTTTCAACAGTTGTCACGCCCCAAACTCGGAAACCGGGCTCACAAAATTCCCGATTGCCGAATCTGGCGCCGACAGCCTCCGTAGAACCCCATTCCCAGCTTCCAGCTCCCATTCACCAGGTTCCGATCCTGGGATGCTACGAGGAGGATTTTCAACATCAGTTTGATTCGTGATAAGCATAACCAAAGGCATAACCCACAAACAACAACCAAAAACTCCATTACATTTTCACTATGATAAAAAACTTTACAAGTACAATGAGCATAAAAGGGAAATACAATGGTGATGAACAAAAACTCCAAGCTGATCTGATATGCGCTCCTGCCTCAGCGCTGCTGCGCCCCAACGTCACCTGCACGCAACGGTCGTGCATAAGCTTATAGAAAGCTTAGAGGGTGGTGAAAGTGTGTGCGCAATGTAGTAATGAAATATCAGAGTAATGCGGAGTATGCTGATGAATCCATGAAATCTATGGGCCGTACCTAGGTCATGCGATGTAAGGTGCAACTCAAGCATGCGAATCAAAGTTCATATATCAATACAACTCAACTCTGGGATATCACCGGGGTCTAGTACACTCTAAACCAGATCACCGCCCATCGCGCGCAATGAGGTAAGTGAAAGAGACCTCACTATCCGCCTCCAATATCGGTCTCGGCTCGTCGATAGTGGACCCATTCCTCTAGCTGGTCAAACTCAGCCTAGCTTTGCCCCCTACACTCGGGCGGGTAAGGCCGCACCCCCTTTCAACTGACCACAACAAAGTGGAGAGCGCATCCATCTGGTAATCGGCACTCGACGCTCATCTACCTACTCGGTCTAGACGTTGGAGCAACCTCTTGGTACCATAAGGGTTTAGAGACTTTCACCCAGGGATAACTATAACACCCCATGTAGAACAAGATTTTCGGTATCCAATCCTGCCAACCACGATATGCCTGTGGAGGCTATGGTCCTGATGTCACATGTCACGTAAATGCAAGATGCATGAGTCTCACTATACAATCATGTAACAATCTCGTGCGCACCATGCGCTCATGTGGGACACTCCGTCTCATAAGGAGTCTCGAAAATGTCTCGGCCCAACGGCTTATGCGATGATCAAACATTCCTCATATCAAGCATACATATGATGCATATGGGTATAAATAATGAAATTATACTAAGCATGTTACAAAGTAATGAATTATCCTTACAACGCAGATGGGCTTAGACGGCCTACACACAACAATTACGGCCTAACAATGGCCCTAGGGAGAGTCATAATGCAGACATTTAACCAACACTATACTTGCAATGTGGACGTCAAACCACTATTGCTCACAAGCCATAGCCCGTAGTAAACATCATTACACAAACCATGTTGGGTTCACACATTGCAATGGACCTTAGGTACATCTTATTAGGCCTTCATTACATCAAATGGGTTACATTAGTGGGCCTTACGTTCATCAAATGGGCCGCATTACTGGGCTTCACCAATGGACCTTACGTACATTGCAATGGGTCATAACCCATGGGCCTCAGAGTACATCATAATGGGCCTTATGTGTCTTAAATGGGCCTAATCTCATGGGCTTTATACATATCAAATGGGCCTAATCCTATAGGCCTTATATAAATCAAATGGGCCTAAACCCATAGGCCTTATGATCATATCAGATGGGCCACTCCAATGGCCACAAATTTCACAATATGAGCCCCATCTCATGGGCTTTATAAATGCCAAGGTGGGCCTCAATGGACACCACAATTAAATCAAAATGAGCCCAATCCCGTGGGCCTTATAATACAAATACCACAAGTGGATGGACGGTTTGGATGCTGCACGCGCACCATGGTGGGGTCCACCGTGGTTGGACAGTGTGAATAATGCACATGCATCACCGTGGGCCCCAGCTCCACCATCCGCTAGACGGTGAGAATGAAACACAAATATCATGGTGGGCTTCCACCGTCTGCCTGGACGGTGGATATAAAACACATACATCACTGTGGGTCCCATGTGAGGCCCACCGTAACGTTTATAAGCCATCCAAACCGTTTAATAAGGTCGCACTGACCTAGATGAATGGGAAAAACAAATTTCATATTGATTCAAAACTTCTGTGGCCCATAATAGGGACTTCAATGGCAGAGGTTCAATCCCACTGTTACCTGTAGTGTGGGCCACTCGAGCATCAGATCGACCTCATTTTTGGAGGGGGCCTGCTTCAGAGAGGGGCCCACCATATGAACGGCGTGGATATTACATGTACATCATGGTGGGGCCCACGGCAGTAGCCTTGGGACGCTGTCCGCCCGCTTGCTGCACTCAGCACGCTGCTGCTGCTGCAGCGTCAGAGAGGCAGAGGCACTGCCTCTTTGCCATTTTTTTAAAAAAATAATGAAAACCCATTTTTCAGGGGTTTTTCGCATCTGGGGCTCGCATCAAGTAGATCCACCCCGTCCATTGGCTTCCCTGGCTCAAGACAAGCCAAAAGAATTTAATGTTGAATACTTTTGGCCTGTAGAAAAATTTAAAATAATTTATAAATGGTGAGAATTACTGTTTTGAAAAGTATGACCCGCCCGATGAGCGGATTAGCTTCATTCTTTGGCTCAACGCCTAAAATGATATGAGAAAGAGGATAAACCGCGGATTGTACTCATACATCAAGGTGGGGCCTATACAAGTGACCCACCCCAAAAAGGCTCTCTGGTTTTTTTTTTTTCGATTTCCATATAGCGTCCAAGGAACGTCCAACGTCCCTGGACCATAATACGTACGTTGAGGTGGGCCCCACCTATAGATGTTGGCCACCAAAAAAGGGTTGGAGGGCATGGAGAAATACATACATCAAGTGGGGTCCATCCAAGTGGGCCATTAGGCACATCATCACAAAAGAAGGAAAAAGAAAAGAAGAGAGAGAGAGAGAGATAGAAAGTGGGACACACTTGTGATGGAGGGCTCCGCCACTATGAGCCCTCCCTTGTAAAACAAATCATACATCAAATGAATCCCCTAGTACATGGGACCACCAAAATCGAAATCAAAGGTGGAGACCCTTTCCCCACCAATATGAACGGTCTAAATGACCTTTTAATATAATGAAATAAACATAATGATGAGGTCCATGGAGAATGACTCCATCATAGAATGATCATGATGATCAAGTGGGCCATCGGCCACATCTTAGGATCCCAAGTGAGATCCAAACCATTGATCGGTTGGCCTCACTTGGCCCACCTTAAAAACATGAAAAATGACCACTATCAAGCACCCACCGTTCGATCTTCTTCCTCCATTGGGTTCCTTAGCTTCTTAATTTTGATTTCAATGGAGGAGATGAAGAATGAAGGGTTGAGATGGGAGATGATGGGGTAGGAAAGTGGGCCACACACAAATTCTCTTGGAGAGGTTTAGGAGAAGCTCATACGTATGGATTTTTCTTGCTTAGATTTGAGTTTGAAAATGAGAGAGAGAGTTGTAGAGAGAGAGAGAGAGAGAGAGAGAGAGAGAGAGAGAGAGAGAGAGAGAGAGAGAGAGAGTGATGGGTGATAGATGTGGTGAGTGATGGGTGTGTAAGAATTTCTTAACTTTTGTGGTCATTTGTGTAAGAAAGGCATGAGAGGTGTAAGAACTTTTTGACTTTGAGGGTTTTTGGTGTAAGAAAGGTATGAGCTTTGTAAGAGATTATTGACTTTTGTGGTTGCTTGGGAATGGGTGAAAGGTGATGTGTACTTGACATGTACTTGACATGTGATGTGATGAGATTGATTGATTGATGAGATTGATTTGACAAGTCGTACAGATTCTCTTGAGTTTCGCAACGCGCGGCGTTTTTCTCGCACCGAATGCTGATCCATATCTCCTGATCAGGGTATCGCTTCGGCGCGCAAGTCGCGGCATCGGAACCGCAGCGATGGCGCGGTCGTTATGTTAAGAGTCTTGGGTTGAGTCGACTCGGGTTGACGGCATACGAATAAGGGTCGTGCGCAAATATCGGTTAAGGGTCGAAGATTACCGAAATTTGACCGGTAAGGCCGCGAAAGTCTATGGAACGATACAGACTAAGATACGGATCTTAAAATAGTAGACATCATTGTCCCTACGTTTTTCTTTCTTATTGTCTACTTGAGCTTTGGATGTCCTTCAATTTTGAGATGATACCCTTAAATCTTGTCTAAGATCCATAAATGGAGGAAAATGTATTAAGAGTAAATGTCTTAATCAATTGTGTTGGATGAAAGTTAGAAGTTAATGAAACGCATTTGAAATCCAAATATTTTGTCCATTGCATGCGCCCTGCACTTTCCCACCATGGATATACTTCCAGATGTCATGTGGGGTCCACTATGCTTTGAATACGCCATCCAATCCAATCGTTAGGTTTTTCTTACAATGATGGATGGACGTACCAAAATTCATGTCAATTCAAATTTTAAGGGGGCTGCAATACATGAATATAGAATTCAGATCATCTGCTTAGCACAAGCTGGAAAATCCTATTCTCCTGCATCCTGATTGGCCCACGATATTATTGGTGTTGTCAGCACTGCTGCATTAAATGCAGTGTGTGATGATGGGGCTCAATCAGATTGCAACAAGTGGGATTTTTTAGCCTGTGGCAAGTAGAGGATCCAGATTCATGAACATATAGGTTGTACATTTCTCACAATTGTTCATTTTTCCTTGTGGTGAGTCTAATGTGAATCTATGATAGAGATTATTCTTGGGATGGACATTATTCATGAGGAAGCGCACCAGATGCACGGTTTGGATTCCACATACACTCACAAATGGGCCCATAGAGCTTGATCGTATGGTAATTACCATACGTTTCCCGACAAGTGAGGTACCTGCACATGACATTGCAAGCATTTGATGATAAATTGACGGTTGCAAATCTCGCGTGAACTGGAATGTTAGTGCAAGAGGTGAAACCAAATCAATAAACATTGAATTCCTATATATATATATATATATATATAAACAAAGGCTCATAAGAGAGTGGATCCCACAGGTCAAAATATTGCTATTGACATTCAAGGTTTGTAGACCTTATATTTTTTGGATTTGGACCGTACTAGGCAGTCCAGGGGGAATGCCAAATGCCAAACAAAAATTGTTCTACTAAATATATTCTCCAGTCACCCTCCAATTACTTTATGAAGAATTAGTGGATAAAAATATCACTACTTTGGAACTTGGTCCTCTCATGGAGTTTTTTTTTTTTTCTTTATTATTTTCCTTAATCTTGTTTTTCCTTTTCAAATTTATCTTTTAGAGAATCATCACCACCCATTTTGTTTACATTTTTCAGTGTACATTAATTGTCATTAACTTATTTGGTGTATGGGCATCACCAACAACTTCTAAAGGCATATAAAAATATTATTTTTACTCTGACGACTACATTTTTTAGAGATACAAGTCATTGATAAATGGAAGATATTTTAAATAAAAAATTTATTTTATTTTTTGTAGAATAATATTTTCTTTGAATATAGGTTGTCATGTACATATCAAGAATGTGTTAAGGAGTTGGATCATGGTTGTCATATATTAAGGGCATAAGTTATCATATGTGAAGGGCTTCTTCAATCATGGTTGTCATGTGTTAAAGCTATAGGTTATCCTATGTTAAGGGCTTCAATCATAGTTGTCATATGTTAAAAGTACAAGTTGTCATGTGTTATGAGTTGAGGTTGTCATATGTGAAAGGTCGAGCTTAACACACAGTAATTTAGATCTTTAACACTTGACAACTTCGACTATTAAAAAGCAATGGCTATGGTAGTAATGATTACGGACTAATATTTTGCTATAGATCTAGTCCATAGCTTTCGGCGCCATAGATTTGTAGTCTTTTTTTAGCATTGACCCTTCTAAAGCAATGACTATAGTATCAATGACTATGGATTAAACATTCTTTTGCTACGGATTAATATGGACTTTACTCATAACTTTTGCTCTTTTTTTTGCAATGAATGTATAAAACCTCAATCCTTAATGCATGACAACTTCGACCCTGACAATCTTGATGCTCAATGCATGACAAAGCATGGCAACCTCGACCATAAAAACTTCCGTGATTAACCTTTTCATACGATGGATGTACGTAATCATTCGCTTTAAACCTTTATATGGCAATTTGAAAATTGCACCGTCCGTTTCTTTTATAAAATCCACGTCAGTCAAGGACTTTGTTTCATCTAGGCCATGCGACTTGGTCAAATGGACCTAATTTCCGTTAACAAAGAGGCATACGTGTACCTTTACATTATGCACTCATGCCATGTTGGAGAGCGTGTGGAGCATCTGAGCCATAAGTTGGCCACTGCCGTGAAGATGGTCATATGCAAAAATCAGGTTGGTCCAATCATCGAGTGGGCCGCATGAGTACGCTGAATGTGGATCGCTTGCAATTTTATTTTTTCATTTTAAAAAACCATCCATATATTTCATTTATTTGTGGTCCATTTGATGAGCAGACATGATTGTTTTCGCGGTTGGAGTCTTATACAACGGCCGGATGTGCCCCACACTTGTAAGGTTGGCAGGTGTGGTGCACGACATGAGTGAAACTCTCCAAATTCATTGTGCTAATGAACTCAGCGGGGGATATGAATGAATGTTGATCCAAACCGTCCAATTGATGGGCCACCTATGGGATGTACTGCTGCCCAAAACTCGTGTAGACCAGGTCACTTTAAACCACTTGATCGGAGGGCTGCTTTTGGACAGTTACGAAAATGTTATGGGCAGGGGTCCACATAAATGACCACTGATCAGATCGGATGGTTTGGAGCATCTGATAATTTTCATTGAAAGGAGATCATCTATTGGGTGGCCCATACATTGGACGGCTTCGGAATGGATGTGTTCATGATTTGGTTAGATGGTAGAGATGGGCACAGAAGCCAGAGGCAGCTAAGAGCACTATAACTTATAATGGTTCTAGTTGCATCGGATCACTTGTACAGTTCAATCAATTGATCCAAACCGCCAATTAGGTCCATAACATATTTCAAGGGTTACACTGCAAAAATCACACTGACTGGATGATCTAACCCATTCTTGATTTGGTCTTACTTTTTATAGCCATATTTTTCTAATCCGTGGATTGGATGGTTAGGATTGCCTACCAAAGCGAGTCTTCCTACGTATAAGCAATCCATGATGGTCCGCAACTAATAGATGGTCGAATCGTTGGTTGGACCTACTTCATGTAAATCAATAGTGACCATCCATATTAAAGGCTAGTGATCAGATGGTTATGATTAGAAGGTCAGTGTAATATTTAATAGTATCCTATGAAATGTACGTTGAAGCTAGTGGACGGTCTAGATCAATTGATTGGAAAGTCAAAGTATCCCGATACAACTAGGAGCACTACAACTTATTTGCTCTGAAGAGCACTACAGCAAACGGTTGTTAATTGGTTGGATAGGTACAAGGGGAAGCGGATTGCGTACTGAGTAAACTCTGTGGGGCCTGTGGAAGTATGTGTCTCTTATCCACGCCGTCCATCCGTTTTCCCGGATCATTTTAAGGCATGAATCCGAAATTAAATTATATAAAAAGCTCAAGTGGACCACACCATGGGAAAAAGTCTGGATAATGAAATCCACAGTCGAAACCTTCATAGGGCACACAGGATGTTTATTCGTCATCCAACCTATTCATAACATAACACTTGAGTAGAAAAATGGAAAACACAAATATCAGCTTGATCGAAAACTTTTGTAGCCCGTATGAAGTTTTCGAAGGCAAGTGTTCAATTTTCACTGCTTCTTATGACTATGGTGTGGCCCACTTGAGGTTTGGATGTGCTTCGATTTTGGTCCAATATCTTAAAATGAGGTTTTAAAATGGATGGACAGCATGGATAAGACATATCACAACCGGTCCCACAAAGTTTACTCACTATGAAAGGATATGGAATTTGAAATATTTATACAACATTCTACTTTATAAATACTTGGAGTCTCTTTGGATCCATGGAAAGCATGGAAAAGGAAATATTGGTTCCTGAAAAACTTTATTTCTAAGGAATTGAAAAAAAAGGTTTATTCTTTGTTTTTCAACTAGATTTTGCTGAAACTTTAAATTTTACTTTCAAACTTTTTATCTAGTAAAATAAAATATTTTTGAAAAAGATGTTTAAATAGTCACTAACTTGTGATAAATTAGGGCACATGTGGATTGCTCAAAGATGGACAATAACACATGGCCCACGTGGTAGATGTGGGTACTTGAAGTTGAACTGTGACATTACATATCAGGTGATCAAAGCTGCACATATAACACAAGATATACATTGATACATTCAACATGTGGGCACTTAAAGATAGATGTTAGCACTTGTGCACATCAGCACCCTTTCAACACGAGAAATATTTGAACCAATTAAAGATGAAAGATGGCTTACATGGCACATTGGTGAATGTAGAGTTCTTTATAAAAGTGGGGGCATAAGAGGAGATGAAAGGTGGAACATGTGGTGCATTAACACATGTGAGATGCAAGAAAAAAATCGTATAGAGACACGTGTAAGACATAAGTGAAGATGAATAGTGACACGGGTAGCATATTGGTACATGCATGTGGGGGCATAACAAAAGATGAACAAGGCTATCTTGATACATCAACACAGGTGACTAATTTGAGGCAATTGAAAATGGACGGTTGTGTATTTAGGCTTAATTTCTAAGAAGTTGATTTTCATTCCATTTCGAGGAATGTCTTTATTAGATATAAAGATAAGAAAATAAATTTAATAATTTTTTAATAAAGATAGAAATTCGAAATGAGTTATCAGACGTAAAATATATGATTTTGGGGTAGAACGAGCTACTTTAGCCAACCAAAACTAACCTCTCTATGCTGGATTGCCGAAGCCGGATTTGCAAAATATTGTTAGATCGATGGTCATTTCTCTATTTTAATTTCATTTTTACTAAAAATAGTAAGTTTTAGTTTGATTATAACTCTTTATCCATTGGGTTTTAGGAGTTGAGTCCAACATGAAAGGGGCTTAGAATAATTAGGAGAACAGCTCGGTGAAGCCAAATAAGACACTTATTATTTTTGGACGAAAACCTTGCACACAAGTAGACATCACGATCGTCTATAAATAGTAAGTTTACTATTTATAATATGTTGCGGATTATAGGAGTTTCAGTTGTAGTTTGCTTATGATTTCTCTCTCATTATTTGCTACCCCTATTTAAGGGGGGTGTGAATTCATTTATTTCATCAATTAATCGATTTTAAATTTTATAGAATTTATTTTCTATTTTGCTTGGTTTCTTTCTTATGGATTTAAGAAGCCTCTGTAAGGAGTCTAGATGAGTTACGTGGATTCAGAATAATTATCCTTAAGGAAGACGGTGCTCGACCACATCATGTTCATCCTTGCATCAATTGGTATCAGAGCGAAAATTTCCTTCGTGCCGATGACAAATAATGAAGTTATGAGTCAAAATCCTATGGACGGTGATTCAGAGATTCGTGATCTTATGGAAATAATGTAAGCTTTCCACTATGAAAGTTATTTGACTATACAAGGGTTGCAAGCAATCCTCGACCGTCTCGCGGATGCGCTACTTTCACCTTGAGCTCTAGGCGGTGCTCCACCACCCGTGGTTGCTGTACAGTACAACCTTGAGTTCCATGGAGCACTAAGTGTGGCAAACTGTAGGGCTATAAAGATGATTCAAGTTCTAGCGACGAGGACCTTAATGAAGGTTTTGCTCAACGACCAATTCATGGAGGCGTTCATATAGGTTGTGCAGAAAGAGACTATCAAGGTAAGGCTGAACTTCTAGTTTTAATGGTTTATTATGCATATAAAATTTTCTCGATTGGTTAGCCGAAGTAGAGAGATATTTTGATTATATGGACATCCCGTATTATAAAAAGATAAAATTCATAGCATTTAAATTAAAATATGGTGCTTCTGCGTGGTAGGAGCAATTACAACTTTCACGAGCTCGCCAGAACAAGACGACCATCTCATCAAGGCCATGAATGAGATGTCTTCTTTGATTACGATTTTTCCCTAATGATTATGAGCAGATATTATTTCAACTATACTAGAATTGCCGACAAGAAAATCGAACCGTTACAGATTACAACAACATATATGATGGTGGAGGCCCACAAAACTTACTAACGTTAACACACCATCGAGGGGGCATGCGATGCAACAACAATCCACTTTTCCCTTCGCGGAAGGGAATTGGTCGGTTTACCACACACCAACTATATAGCTGGTGTAGATATGTGTCATGCGAAGACGAGTGCCAACTCTCCTCGAGCTCTGTGTTGTACGAACGGTTAAAAGTAGATCAATGTTACATGCCCCACAATAATGTATTTATTATATTCAAACCGTTCATTCATTTTAAAAGATCATTTTAGAGCACTAGCCAAAAAAATGAATCATATCCAAAGCTTAAATTGACCACACCAAAAATAGCAGTGGAGATAATATTTTCACCATTAAAAATTTTGTAGGGCCCATTGTAATGTTTTTTTTTCCATCCAATCTGCTCATAAGGTCAAAAATATCTAGATGAAGAGTAAAAACAAATTTTATATTTTTCCGAAACTTTGTGACCACCAAAAGGGTTTCAATGGTAGAAATTTAATCCCCCACCGCTTTTTGTAGTGTGGTCCATTTGATCTTTATATCTGTCTTATCTTTTGGCTCAATACTTAAGACGGGCTCGCAAAATGGATGGACGGGTTGGATGTAACACATACCTCGTGATGTGACCCACATAACTTAAATGACGTCACCAGCCAATCCACTCCCCCTTTCGCAAGCAACCGCGCTTCCCCCTTCAACAAGCAAAATCGGAGGCGGATTTCTTACCAAAGCTTTTCGCACAAAGTTCTGCCCTGAAAACTTGGGTGGAGCCTACCGTGACGTTTGTAAGGAATTCACTTCCTCCATCTGTTTTACGAACTAAATTTAAGTTATAAGATCAAAATTGAGCAGGATCCAAGACTCAAGTGGCCAGAAAACGTGAGAATTGAATGTCCACTGTTGAAATATCCGTGGAGCCACTGAAGTTTAAAACATGCAAATATTGAGAAAATGACCACCGTAGACAAAACCTTTTACCCAGCGGTTTTTATTGCGGAATACAAACTTAAGTTACCAACTTAGACTAGCACGTGCGGACAGCGACTTTGAAGACGAAACTACCCCTCCTTTTCACTGCGAAGACGAGAGCTGACGCTCCTCCAACTGAGAGTCGTACGAACGGCTTAGGAGAGATCAAAGTTACATGGCCCCACAGCTATGTATTTATCATATCCACAACGTTCATCCATATTTCAAAATCATTTCGGAGCATTATCCAAAAAAAAATAAAATCATATCCATAAATCAATGGACCACACCACAAAGAGCAGCGGGGAAATTAATTTTCACTGTTAAAAAATTTTGTAAGGCCCATCGTAACATTTATTTTCCATCCAATCTATTCATAAGGTCATAAAGGCCTGGATGAAGAGGAAAAACAACTTCCATTATGATCCAAAACTTCTGCAACCTCTAAAAGGGTTTCAATGGTAGACATTCAATTCCCCATTACCTTTTACTGTGTGGTCCACTTGATAGCTAGATCTGTCTTATTTTTCATCTCAAGCCTTAATACGAGTTCACCGAATAGATGGATGGTTTGGATATAACATATACCTCATAATGGGACCCACAAAAATCAGTGGGAATTACAACAGGGAAAGGGAAAAAAAAAAAAATTTTAAAAAGAAGACAGCAAGTTGGGGTCGACCGGGTCAACCCGGTCGACCGGCCTGTGGCTACGGATTATAATTGTAGCCATAATCCGTAGCCATGACTACAATGCTATGCACTTTTTTTTCTTTTTTCTTTTTTCTTTTTATTTTTTACATGGAGAACTTTATTGTACCTACATTTTTCTTTAATACATGTTTTTATAAATGTGTGTGTGTGTGTGTGTATGTGTGTGTGTGTGTGTATAAATTTTTGTCTGTTTTTTTTTCATTTCTTTCTTTATTCATTTAACAAGAATATCTTCTAAACTAAAATTAGTTACTTGACATACCACATATGATTTTGGGGTAGGAGAAGCTATTTTAGCCAACCAACCTAGTTATTTTTCAAGATTCCATCAGTTCAATGGTCGAAAATACATTTCATTCACTTCACGATCAATTTCAATCACTTCATGGTCAAACTAAAAATTGAGCGAGGCAAATATGAAATTGAGTGAGTAAATTAAAAATTGAGCAGGACAAGGTATGAATTGAGTGAGGGAAGCTAGAAATTGAGCGAGGTAACATAAGAGTTCAGCGAGGGAATCTAGAAATTGAGCGAGACAACTTAGGATTTGAGCGAGGAAAGCTAGAAATTGAGTGAGGGAACCTATAAATTGAGCGAGGTTTAGGTTACGTTGAAATTGAGCGAGGGAACCTCGTTCAAATCCTAAGTTACCTTGCTGAATTTCTACATTGCATCACTCAATTGCTAGGTAATCTCGCTCAATTCCTAGGTTCCTTCGTTCAATTTATATATTGCCTCACTAGATTCTAGCTTCCCTCGCACAATTCCTAGGCTGTCTCGCTCAATTCATATATTTTTCCAAATCATTTTATGGTATGAGACCAAAAATGAGATATATCCAGTTCTCAACTGTACCATATTACAGGAAATAGTGTTAAATGAGCGTCAACCATTAGAAACCTTTAGGGGGCCCACTGTGATATTTATGAGAAATCCTCCTCGTCTAAGTTCATTCATAGGGTTAAAAAGACCTGGATGAAGAGGAAAAAAAATTTCATAATGATCCAAAACTTCTGTAACCCCTAAAAGGGTTTTAATGGTAGACGTTCAATTTTCCATTGCCTTTTACAGTGTGGTCCACTTGATAGTTAGACCTATCTTATTTTTCATCTCAAGCCTTAATACGAGCTCGTAAAATATATGGACGGTTTGGATATAACACATACATCATGATGGGACCCACAAAAGTAACATAGCAAAAAAAAAAAAAAAAATTCAGTTTGCCCCGCTCAATTTCCAGTTTGCCCCGCTCAATTAGAAATTGAGCGGGGAAAATTGAAATTTTTTTTTCTTTTGTGGGTCCCATCATGATGTATGTGTTATATCCAAACCGTCCATATATGAACGGGGCAAACTGGAAATTGAGCAGGGCAAACTAAAAATTTGGTTATATGTTTTGGTTTAGGTTTAGGTTAAGGTTTAGGTTTAGGTTATAGGTTCTAGGTTATAAGTTAAAGCTTTAGGAAATTGAGAATAGATTAAGGTTTAGGTTTAGAGAATCGGGTTCAGGTTTGAGATCAGATTTAGTTTGGGTTTTCAAGTTTAGGTTTAGGTTAAGGAGTTGAGATTAGGATTAGGTGTAGGTTTAGGTTTAAGGATTTGAGAATACATTTAGATTTTAGGTTTAGGTTTAGGTTATAGGTTTAGGTTAAGGTTATAGGTTTAGGTTAGGTTTAGGTGTAGGTTATAGGTAATAACTTTAGGGAATTGAGATTAGGTTAAAGTTTAGGTTTAGGAAATTAGATTTGGGTTTGGGATCGGGTTTAGGTTTGGGTTTTCAAGTTTAGGTTTAGGTTTAGGTTATAGGTTTTGGAATTTGTGAATAGTTTTAGGTTATAAGTATAAGTTTAGGTTAGGTTATAAGTTAAGGTTTACGGATTTGAGTTTAGGTTATAGGATTAGGTTTAGGGATTTGAGTTTAGGTTATAGGTTTAGGTTTTGGGATTTGAGAATGGGTTCAGGGTTTAGGTTATAGGTTTTGGTTTCAATTTAGGTTATAGGTTTTGGGATTTGATAATAGGTTCCGGTTTAGGTTATAGGTTTTGGTTTTGGTTTAGGCTATAGGTTTTGATTTAGGTTTAGGTTATAGGTTTAGGTTTAGGTTATAGGTTTATGTTAAGGTTTATGTTTAGGTTATAGGTTTTTGGATTTGAGAATGGGTTCGGGTTTAGGTTATAGGTTTTGGTTTAGGTTATAGGTTTTGGAATTTGATAATGGGTTTTGGTTTAGGTTATAGGTTTTGGTTTTGATTTAGGTTATAGGTTTTGGTTTAGGTTATAGGTTATAGGTTATAGGTTTATGTTAAGGTTTAGGTTTTTGTTATAGGTTTTTGGATTTGAGAATGAGTTCGGGTTTAGGTTATAGGTTTTGGTTTTGGTTTAGGTTATAGGTTTTGAGATTTAATAATGGGTTCGGGTTTATGTTTAAGTTTAGGTTTAGGTTATAGGTTTTGGGATTTGGGAATAGTTTTAGGTTATAACTATAGGTTTAGGTTAGGTTATAGGTTAAGGTTTTGGGATTTGAGAATGAGTTTGGGTTAAGGTTATAGGTTTTGGTTTTGGTTTAGGTTATAGGTTTTGGTATTAGTTTTGGGATTTGAGAATGGGTTCGGGTTTAGGTTATAGGTTTTGGTATTGGTTTATGTTATAGGTTTTGGTTAAGGTTATAGGTTATAAGTTTAAGTTTAGGTTAAGGTTAGGTTTAGGTTATAGGTTTTGGAATTTGATAATGGATTCGGGTTTAGGTTATAAGTTTTGGTTTTGGTTTAAGTTATAGGTTATAGGTTTTGGGATTTGAGAATGGGTTCGGGTTTAGGGTATAGGTTTTGATTAAGGTTCTAGGTTATAGGTTTAGGTTTAGGTTTAGGTTAAGGTTAGGTTTAGGTTACAGGTTTAGGTTATAGGTTTTGGGATTTGATAATGGGTTCGGGTTTAGGTTATAGGTTTTGGTTTTGGTTTAGGTTATAGGTTTTAGGATTTGAGAATGGATTTGGGTTTACGTTATAGGTTTTGGTATTGGTTTAGGTTATAGGTTTTGGTTAAGGTTATAGGTTATAGGTTATAGGTTTAGGTTTAGGTTAAGGTTATAGGTTTTGAAATTTGGGAATAGTTTTAGGTTATTAGTATAGGTTTAGGTTAGGTTATAGGTTTTGGGATTTGAGAATGGGTTCGGGTTTAGGTTATAGGTTTTGGTTTAGGTTATAGGTTCTGGGATTTGAGAATGGATTCAGGTTTAAGTTATAGGTTTTGGTTTAGGGATTTGAGTTTAGGTTATAGGTTTAGGTTTAGGTTTTAGGTTTAGGTTTAGGTTTGGGTTTAGGTTTTGGGATTTGAGAATGGGTCCGGGTTTAGGTTACAGGTTTTGGAATTTGAGAATGGGTTCAGGTTTAGGTTATAGGTTTTAGTTTTGGTTTAGGTTATAGGTTTTGGGATTTGAGATTGGGTTCGGGTTTAGGTTATAGGTTTTAGTTTTGGTTTTGGTTATAGGTTTTGGTTTAGGTTTTAGGTTTAGGTTTGGGTTTGGGTTTGGGTTTTGGGATTTGAGAATGAGTTCGGGTTTAGGTCATAGGTTTTGGTTTTGGTTTAGGTTATAGGTTTTGGTTTAGGTTATAGGTTATAGGTTTAGCATAAGGTTTTGGTTTATGTTATAGGTTTTGGGATTGGAGAATGGGTTCGGGTTTAGGTCTTAAGTTTTGGTTTTGGTTTTGATTTAGGTTATAGGTTTTAGGACTTGAGAATCGGTTCGGGTTTAGGTTATAGGTTTTGGTTTTGGTTTTAGTTTTGGTTTAGGTTATAGGTTTTGTATTTGAGAATGGGTTCGGGTTTAGGTGATAGGTTTTGGGATTTGAGAATGGGTTCGGGTTTAGGTCATAAGTTTTGGTTTCGGTTTAGGTTATAGGTTTTGGGATTGGAGAATGGTTTCGGGTTTAAGTCTTAGGTTTTGGTTTTGGTTTAGGTTATAGGTTTTGGTTTAGGTTATAGGTTATAGGTTTAGGATAAGGTTTAGGCTTGTGTTATAGGTTTTTGGATTTGAGAATGGGTTCGGGTTTAGGTTATAGGTTTAGGTTATGGTTTTGGTTTAAGTTATAGGTTTTAGGATTTGAGAATGGGTTCGGGTTTAGGTTATAGGTTATGGTTTTGGTTTAGGTTATAGGTTATAGGTTTAGGTTTTAGGATTTGAGAATGGGTTCGGGTTTATGTTATAGGTTTTGGTTATGGTTTTAATTTAGGTGATAGGTTTTGAGATTTGAGAATGGGTTCGGGTTTAGGTCATAGGTTTTGGTTTTGGTTTTGGTTTATAGGTTTTGGGATTTGAGAATGGGTATGGGTTTAGGTTATAGGTTTTGGTTTTATTTATAGGTTTTTGGGTTTGAGAATCGGTTCGGGTTTAGGTTAAGGATATGGTCCCTGCAAATACAAATATAAACATGGCCTATCCAAATGGTCAGGCCCTTCCAATGCCGTCCATAGTAAATGGATAGCTTCATCATGGTCATAACAGCGGTTCTCACCTTCGAGGGACCCCCGCTCTTCCGGATAGCTCCGACGCACATCTGGGTCTACTTCATTAATTTTGAGCAAATACATAAACACAGCCTGTCCAAATGGCCACGCCCTTCCAATGTTGTCCATAGAAAATGGACAGCTTCATCATGGTCATAACAGCGGTTCTCACCTTCCACGGATCCCCGCTCTTCCGGATAGCTCCGACACACATTCGGGTCTGCTCCATCAATTTCGAGCAAATAATAAACACGGTCTGTCCAAATGGCCAGACCACTCCAATCATGTGCATTCTTGAGTCAAGAGACGTACCAAATGCTTAAATCTGAAATATGCATTTAAATATAAAATGGCATTGGGAATCGCTTCTCAAAACCGTAGACTGTTTTCTTTTGAAACTCGTTCATCTCACCTGAAAACCTGTCACATAATGAATAACTATAACCACAATGATAACTATACATGTGCATTCTTGACAAGAGACGTACCAGATGCTTGAATCTGAAATATGCAGCTCCAATCCTCCCACATGCAACATCCACCTGAAATTCCAATGGTATAGACTTCAACAAAATGTTCAGTTCAAGCTATAGTCCACATTCCAGTTCAAGTTCAATTCACAAATGAGTTCCAGTTCACAAATTTGTCTGGAGTTTAGTCTATGAATCAGTTGACAAATTAGATTAGGATCTACTATAATCACATGATACAATCCAGTTCTCATGAGTGCATGAATCAATTTACAAATGAGTGTAAGAAAGAAAAGTAACCATTGATTTGAAAAAAAAACCATTAATGTGCATCACTTCACAAAAACCTACAATCCATCACTGCAATCACAGAACAAGTCAATGAATCACTTCACAACCATCCATCGATCTGCATCACTTCACAAGCATGTGCATTAGTTACAAAAGTCTAGAATCTGTTGCAATAAGGAAAAGTCAATCAGTTACACAAATGAATTGATGAATCAGGCTATAAATGAGTGCATGAAGCCCAAGAACCCATTCTCAAATTCTAAAACCAATAAACTAAACCAAAACTAAAACCTATAACCTAACCCGAACCCATTCTTAAATCTCAAAATCTATAACCTAAACCTAAACCTTATCCTAAACCTATAACCTATAACCTAGACCAAAACCTATAACCTAAACCAAAACCAAAACCTATAACCTAAACCCAAGCCCATTCTCAAATCCCCAAACCTATAACCTAAACCGAAACCTAAACCTATAACATAAACCCGAACCCATTCTCAAATCCCAAAACCTATAACCTAAACCAAAACCAAACCTATAACATAAACCCGAACCCATTCTCAAATCCCAAAACCTATGACCTAAACCAAAACTAAAACCTATAACCTAAACCCGAACCCATTCTTAAATTCCAAAACCAGTAACCTAAACCCGAACCCATTCTCAAATCCCAAAACTCAAACCCAAACCTAAACCTAAATCTATAACCTAAACCAAAACCAAAATTAAAACCAAAACCTATAACCTAAACCCAAATCCATTCTCAAATCCCAGAACCTATAACCTAAACCAAAACCTATAACCTAAACTCGAACCCATTCTCAAATCCCAAAACCTATAACCTAAACCAAAACCAAACCTATAACATAAAACTGAACCCATTCTCAAATCCCAAAACCTATAACCTAAATCAAAACTAAAACCTATAACCTAGACCCAAACCCATTCTTAAATTTTAAAACCCGTAACCTAAACCCGAACCCATTCTCAAATCCCATAACTCAAACCCAAACTTAAACCTAAACCTATAACCAAAACCAAAACCAAAACCTATAACCTAAACCCAAATCCATTCTCAAATCCCAGAACCTATAACTTAAACCAAAACCTATAACCTAAACCTGAACCCATTCTCAAATCCCAAAACCTATAACCTAAACCAAAACCAAACCTATAACATAAACCTGAACCCATTCTCAAATCCCAAAACTTATAACCTAAACCAAAACTATAACCTATAACCTAAATCCAAACCCATTCTTAAATTCCAAAACCTGTAACCTAAACCCGAACCCATTCTCAAATCTCAAAACTCAAACCCAAACCTAAACCTAAACCTATAACCAAAACCAAAACCAAAACCTATAACCTAAACCCAAATCCATTCTCAAATCCCAGAACCTATAACCTAAACCAAAACCTATAACCTAAACCCGAACCCATTCTCAAATCCCAAAACCTATAACCTAACCTAAACCTATACTTATAACCTAAAACTATTCCCAAATTCCAAAACCTATAACCTAAACCAAAACCAAAACATATAACCTAACCCGAACCCATTCTCAAATCCCAAAACCTATAACCTAAACCTAAACCTAAACCTTATCCTAAACCTATAACCTATAACCTAGACCAAAACCTATAACCTAAACCAAAACCAAAACCTATAACCTAAACCCAAACCCATTCTCAAATCCCAAAACCTATAACCTAAACCGAAACCCAAACCTATAACATAAACCCGAACCCATTCTCAAATCCCAAAACCCAAACCTAAACCTTATCCTAAACCTATAACCTATAACCTAAACTAAAACCAAAACCTATAACCTAACCCGAACCCATTCTCAAATCCCAAAACCTATAACCTAAACCTAAACCTAAACCTAAACCTAAACCTTATCCTAAACCTATAACCTATAACCTAAATCTAAACCTATAACCTAAACTCAAATCCCAGCGGGGATTACAACAGGGAAAAGGAAAAAAAAAATGAAAAAGAAGCCAGCGAGTTGGGGTCGACCGGGTCAATGTAATGTACTTTTATATATATATATATATATATATATATTTAAGGATTATCTCGAACCCGAACCTGATTTCCTAAACCTAAACTTTAACCTATTCTCAATTACCTAAAGCTATTACCTATAACCTACACCTAAACCTAACCTAAACTTATAACCTTAACCTAAACCTAAAACCTAAACCTAAACCTAAAACCTAAATGTATTCTCAAATCCTTAAACCTAAACCTACACCTAATCCTAATCTCAACTCCTTAACTTAAACCTAAACTTGAAAACCCAAACTAAACCCGATCTCAAACCTGAACCCAATTCCCTAAATCTAAACCTTAACCTATTCTCAATTCCCTAAAGCTTTAACCTATAACCTAAACCTAAACCTAAACCTTAACTTAAACCTAAACCTAAACATATAACCAAATTTTCAGTTTGCCCCGCTCAATTTTCAGTTTGCCCCGCTTAATTTTCAGTTTGCCCCGCTCATATATGAACGGTTTGGATATAACACATACATCATGATGGGACCCACAAAAGAAAAAAAAATTTCAGTTTGAGCGAGCTAAACTGGAAATTGAGCGGGGCAAACTGAAAATTGAGCGGGGTCAACTGAAAATTGAGCGGGGCAAACTAGAAATTGAGCGGGATAAACTGAAAATTGAGAGGGGTAAACGGAAATTGAGCGGGGCAAACTGAAAATTGAGCGGGGCAAATTGGAAATTAAGCGTGGCAAACTGGAAATTGAGCGGGGCAAATTGAAAATTGAGCGGGGCAAATTGAAAATTAAGCGTGGCAAACTGAAAATTGAGCGGGGCAAACTGGAAATTGAGCTGGGCAAATTGAGCGGGGCAAACTGAAAATTGAGTGGGGTAAACTGGAAATTGAGCGGGGCAAACTGGAAATTCAGCGAGGTAAACTGAAAATTGAGCAGGGCAAACTGGAAATTGAGCGGGGTAAACGCTCAATTGAGCGGGGTAAACTGGAACTTGAGCGGGGCAAACTGGAAATTAAGTGGGGTAAACGCTCAATTAAGCAGGGTAAACTGGAAATTGAGCGGGGCAAACTAGAAATTGAGCGGGGCAAACTGAAAATTGAGCGGGGTAAACTGGAAATTAAAATTGAACGGGCAAACTGAAAATTGAGCAGGGCAAACTGAAAATTGAGCGGGACAAACTGGAAATTGAGCGGAACAAACTAGAAATTGAACGGGGCAAACTGAATTTTTTTTTTTTTTTGCTATGCTACTTTTGTGGGTCCCATCATGATGTATGTGTTATATCCAAACTGTCCATATATTTTACGAGCTCATATTAAGGCTTGGGACGAAAAATAAGATAGATTTAACTATCAAGTGGACCACACTGTAAAAGGCAACCTAGGATTTAATCGAGGCAAGTGAAGCTACAAATTGTGCGAGGGAACCTAGAAATTGAGAGAGGCAACCTACGAATTGAGCGAAGAAGCTAGAAATTGAGCGAGGCAATCTAGGATTTGAGCGAGGGAATATCAAAATTGGAGCGAGACAACTTAGGAATTGAGCGAGGGAAGCTAGAAATTGAGCGAGGCGAGCGAGGTAACGTAGAAATTGGAACGAGGATTAAGCAAGGGAACCTAGAAATTGAGCGAGGGAACCTAGGAGTTGAGCAAGGTAATGAAAAAAATTCAACAAAGCAACCGAGAAATTGAGCAAGGAAAACATCAATTTGAGCGAGGCAAGCTTGAAATTAGGTGAGGCTAACATGAATTGGAATGAACTTTAAATGTAATTGACCTAGCCTAACAATTTGCTTTGTTGAATTTGACAGATCAGTTAATGAAATTAACCGAGATTTACATGAAATTCTCTTCGGTGAATTTGATCGAGCAATTAATGAAATTGACTGAGCGGTTCATAAAATTTTCAGTACGCACTTATAGTGATGAGTTAACTAAGTTTGGCACAGCCAGATCCATAGCTCAATTGACAGACTGAGTAGAGATACCTCATGTCAACACTTGAGGTCCTGGTATTGATTCCTAGCGGGGGTGGCTAACATGGAGTGTGTGTATTGACATGGGTGTGTACTAACAAGCTAACCTAAAAAAAAAATTTTAAAAAAATTAATAGTAAAATATTAAAAAAATTAAAAAATTAAAAATATTGAGTTGGGCCCACCTTGAATGTATGTGGACTATCCATGACGTTCATCCATTTTTCCATCTAAAGCAAGGGTTTCAGCCCAAAATGGTGGCATATTGAAATATCAAGTGGATCACACCACAGGAAACATTGTTTCCACCGTGGAAACCTTGTTATGCCCCTACAATGATGTTTTACTTGTAATCCATCATGTTCATAGGATGATTTTAGCATGGATGAACCGAAAACCAAGATGGGAGCTTCATTCAGCATTTCAATGGCCCACAAGAAATTTATGCCGTTTAGGTAAATGTATATCATACCTGTCATGCGTATTGTCTTCCGTGGAGGGAACATTTTCAGGAAAAACGAGATAATGTTGATTAGGGGTGTACATCGAGTCAAATCGAGTAAAGCTGGCCTTATGTCGACTTGGCTCGGCCACTGGCTGACCTCAGCTCGAATTCGGCTAGGCTCGGTCCTTGAGCCTGACTGGCCATCTCAGCTTGGTTTAGTCAGCAGCTCGAGCCGAGTTCGCCATTAAGGCATTTTCACAAACACCTGAGTTGCAACTTCAAAATCCCATTATTTTACAAACAAATGCAATTGTTTTATAGGTATTTTATCAAATACCTTCTAAACAACATAAAAACTAAGAAAAACAAAGAGAAAAAAGGTATTTGTTTCATGTACATACTTTCCTTGCCACCGGCCACATTTCGTTGAGTCATTTTATCAGACAGTTGGTGAGCAACATCAATGGCAGAGTAACTGATTCATTGAACTGGTCCGATTCGAGCTGGATTCTGTCCAAGTTGAGTCGAGCTGAGGCTTGCTCGAACTCATTTTCGAGCTCAAAAAATCAGCTCAACTCAGCTTGAACTTAGCTTTGAACCGAGTTGAATCAAGCTTTTTCAACTCGAGTCGAGCGAGCTAACCGACCTAGCTCGGTTCGTGTACACCCCTAATGTTGATGAATAGAGAGGGTGGGATCCAGCAAGAGCGTGGTGCGATCCAAGCAACAGATGTAGTGGTGGAGTTTTCGTCCTTGTTGTTTTAAAAATTGGAGCGAGAGAAGTGAGGGAGAGGAAAAGCAACGGCAGTTAAAAGGAGAGGTAGTTTCGTCCTCAAAGTCGCTGTCCGCACGTGCTAGTCTAAGTTGGTAACTTAAGTTTGTATTCAGCGATAAAAACCGCTGGGTAAAAGGTTTTGTCTACAGTGGTCATTTTCTCACAAATATTTGTATTTTGAATTCACCTCAATAGGAATGTCGTTATTAACCGTATGGATGACATATAATCATTACTGTAGAACCTAAGGAGGTTTCAACGGTAGAGATTTTCCTAACAAACTTTTTCTATAGTACGGTTCACTTGAATCTTGGATCCTTGTTCACTATTGGTCTCATGGTCTAAAATTAGCTCACAAAACGGATGCACGAAACAGATTCTTTACAAACACCAAGGTAGGCACACCCCAAGTTTCCAGCGGGAAATCTGCGTCCAGCAAAATCGGACTTGGATTTCAGGTTACTGGAAACGGATTGGCTACGGTTGGTGCTCCGTGGGCCCCCCATTATGTATATGTTTCATCCATGTCGGCCATCCATTTTTCTAGATCAATTTTTGGTATTATACGAAAACTGAGGTACATATGCATCAAATGGACTATAATACAGGAATCAATGTTAAATAAACGTTGACCATTAAAAATATTTTAGGGCCATAAAAGTTTTGGATCAAGCTGATATTTTATTTTCCCCTCGTTTAGCTCTGTATGACCTGATCAATAGATTGGATGTCAAATAAATAGTACAGTGGGTTTTAAGAGGATTTTAATGGTGGATATCTAATCACCATTGTTTTCTTCCGGTGTGGTCCACTTGACATTTATATCCCTCATATTTTTAGGATTAAAAAATAAATGAACAAAATGGATGAAACAGATACATAATGGTTGGGCGCAGAGTTCACCGACACCAGCCACCGGGCGTGTGGCAGGGGAGTAGTCGGTGATCAGTTTCCCAAGTTACTGCGCTGGAAACTTATATGGGCCTACCTTGATGTTTGTGAGAAATCACATGCCATCCATACCATTAGTAACGTGGTTCCTAAAGAGATTAACTGAAAATATAGTTGTTAACCTGATTCAGAACTTCCTTACCCCCACGTGCAATCCCTACGTTTTTTGGCCCACTTGGGTATTAGATCTAACTCATTTTAGCTCCATGTTCTAAAATAATCTCAAAAAACGGATGGACGTGATGGATTTCTCACAAACATCACGGTGGGCCCCACCTAGTTTCAGTGCAGGGATTTTCTGCGGAAGCCTTTCACCGATATCCGCATTCGGCAAATCGCCAGGAAAAGAAATATATAAAGCTGAGCAAACTTCATGCTCTTGTAGTCGGATTCTCATTAGGGCTGAAAGTTGGGCGGGTTCAATCCGACCGGCCCGTCTCCAACCCGACCTTGGGTTGGACTTGGGCAGGATATATTGGATTTGGTCTCGGGCTTGGGCCATATAAACACTAACCCGATAAAACTTGGGTTGGGATTAGATTGAGGTCTCGGGTTGCCCGGCTCAACCCGAACCTAATCAATATATAAATTCCTTATAAATTAATTATAATTGAATGTGGATCATTTATGTTGAAGGCATAGAAAATTCCAATGCCGTTAGGTTTCATTGGTCCACATCATTTCCGATGACTCAAGGTAACAAGTTACACCAGATTTCTCCCCCTAAAGAGATTGTTTGATACACGCTTGATACACAATACAAATTTTAAAGGAGTAGTTGTCTTATATATCAGCTTGTTCGTCATATATAATCAATGAAATTATAGGTACAAAAAAATAAGACTTATATTGAAAATATAAAAGACTAATATAATAATGAAAATATTAGCACATATCTACCCGACCAACCCAACCAACACCGCTTGTGTTGAGGATTCCCAACCCGAGGTTGGGTTGGGTTGGGTTGGGTTAGGGTTGAGGTATAAGAATCTTGGGTTGGGCTAGGATTGAGCACCAACCCGACCCGACCCTACCCACCCGACCTTCAGCCCTATCAACACCTGGTCAAGAGTTCGAGTATCCATAGGTGGTGAAATCCCATTGCCCTGTGAGTGTGGGGCTATGTGCATGGTCATGATGGTCTCACCCATGATAGTGTGACCCTCCTTGTGAGGCCCACCTTGATGTATGTATTCTATATTCACGATGTCGCCAAGTCATTTTACGAAATGAGTAAAAAAAGATGTAGATCTAATTCTTAGGTAGACCATACCATAACAAATAGTTGTGATTTAATGGGTCACCAAAGTTTTGAATAAGCTGACTTTTGTTTTCTCACCTTATTGATATTTTTGTGACCTTATCTACAGGTTGGAAGGCTTTCCAACTAATAAACATCATGTTTCCAATAACCACTTTTTCCTATAGATGGTCCACCTGATATTTGAATCCCCTTCAATTTCAGCTAATGCCATAAAATGATATAAAAAAATGGATGGACAACGTTAATATAAAATACATACAATTAGAGGATGCTATCAAATCATGACGTCCATCAAATATCTCTATAAATCAATAAGTAAGATTGAATGCTCAATGCTACCATGGCCAGCCAATTGGTGGATGGGTCAGCCAGAGTTGGCCTGTAAAGCTAATCCACCTTCACTGATGGCTTAACGGATTTTGTTTAAGGTGGTCAATGTCTCTGCTAACCCAGGCATAAAATTTAAGCCCGTTTATCAACTGGGGCAGGTTGGGTCCAAGAGCCTATCATACTGGCCCAGCATATTTAGATATCAAGGGCTTTATTTATTTACCATGCATCATGTATGATGGGTGGGGTACACCTAATGACCTAATGAACACCCATATATTGCAACAAAGTTGTGGGCAAGCTTGATTTTGGAACCATGCAAAACTACCATCGGTGTGGCTCAGGTTTGTATGTTCTAGCAAGTCATGATAGTAGGTTGGGCTTATTATTTATAGGCACTAAGATATTTTTCATGTGAAAGATAATGAATTGAATTTAAATTGTGCAAACCGTTAAAACCGTCAGTTTACATCTAAGTGGATATTAATTAAAAATATATTGATTTGATTTTGTGACTAGATGATTGGTAGATATTTGAAGAATAGCCAAATGAAAATATTGAGTGGTCCAAATTTAACAAATAAATGTTTTTTAAGCATATATATTTACTGTGAAAATTTTGAAGAATCTATATTTTATCAATAATGCCTCAATGGTTAGGAATTAAATGGAGTTGTTTTTTGAGAGATGAAATTATATATAAAAAAAGCGCTTTATATAATTTTTTCTTTAAATATAGTGAAGCTCAAGACTTGTGGGCCCATGTGGTATGTATATAACATTCAGCTTTGATTAGGCGTATGCACCACACCATGGTGATACCATAAAGAAAACATCGGGTCAATCAATCGTATCATCAATGGGTTACTCTTGAATTGGGATATTTTGAATCATATGCGTTATTATCATGATTTGGCCCACCTCATGATTGGATCTACTATATTTTTGGTTCATCTAATAACGATATTGTGTTATCTGTTGGACAGGTTGTATGTGAGATATATTCAATGTAGGCTCACAACTTTTGAATTTTCACTTTATCGTAAAGAAACAGCAAAAGAGGGTGGTAATGTTACCATTTGGCAAAATCGGATTTCTAGTGGAATTTTGAGGTAAAAATTCCTATATTTCATTAAATCGATATATATATATATATATATATATATATATATATATATATATATATATATATATAAAGTTGGAAAATAACAGATGAAATATAATTTTCACAACTATCAAAAACATTAAATCAATTTAGAAAGTTTGGAAAATAACAAGTGCAATGAAATTTCTATCACTTAATGATTTTATTGAACTAAAATATGCCTCCTACAAAATTTTCTGAAAATCTCTCCTCTCTACTCACTTGTGCCTGCGTATCAACTTACTCTTATGAGTGTATCTACTCCCTCCTCTTAGAACGAGCCCACACCCAGACATTGTTGATGACCCAACGAGATTTGATTGGGCAAAAGCTACTATCATAGATAGGCCCAGCACACCAAACAACTTTCAAAATGCCTTGCGTGGGCCTATTTTTTGACATTGACTTGTGATGACAACCCACAATAGAATTTGATTGGGACATGCAACTTTCAAACATGCTTTCCATTGGCCCTCTCTCACAACTGCCCATAGGGTCATTTATGGTGTTTGGTTTCTAAATACCCAGCAGAAATGAGGGTGAATGTATCAATTTCATGAATGACTCTGTTTTGTGGTGGGTGTAAATACCCAAATCGGCGGTGTAATTACCACAATCCCGCGTTGTTGTGGTGATTTCCAAGGAAAATCCCAAGGAGATACGCACGTGTCTCGGGGCTTCGATACGACGCCTCACCACAAATGGTCTTTCGCAGGCGCACTTCGTCATATGCGTTGCTTTATAAAAGCCCGAATCACCATTTTCGGAAACCATCTTTCCTCTCCACGGATCAAAGGCGTGTTTTGTCCATGTCTTCTTAAGAGATTTCATTGTTCTTTGCTTGTATTGCTTGATCAACCATCGTGTATTTATCTCCCTACTTTTACTAATATTCGTCTTCCTCTTCACAGGTGAGCAAGCTTCACCATTTCTCACGACATGTTGAACTAAAACTCCAGCAACAAGGTAAAATTTGTTGTCAAACGGATGTCTTAAATCCTATAAATCTCAGGATGCTCGATCAATTGAGGAATTGGCTTGATTAGTCGAAGGTCCCTTCGACTGGTCGAGGCCCGTTCGACTTGAAGTCTAGCAACAATGTTTTTAAAAATCCCGAGGTCTTCGACCAATTGAGGGACAGTCTCGACCAGTCGAAGCCCAGACTCGACCGGTCGAAGGTTACACAAATGGTGTGTGGATTCTATACAGTCTGCGTAAATTTGAGGCGGTTTCAGATAGGTGCGTAAGTGGAGTTTCATAAACTATAAATAGGAGTCCTCAGGGCTTTTCTAAGTAATGTTAAGGTTTTCTAAAGGGATTCCAAGGGTTCTTAAAAGGGTTTTAGGGTTTCTAAAGGGTATAGCAATGATGAGATTCAAGGTTGTTCGAATCGGGTAAGTCTTCTCTCTTTGTAATTTCTATTTTTATAGTGAAGATTTGTCGCTTTGTGCCGTTATTTTTTCCTAAAAGGGTGTTCCACGTTAAATTTTTATATTTCTCTTGTAATTGCTTTATGTTCTTGGATTGCTATCCTAGATCCAAATCTGTATGATTCCGTAGCACAAATTCCAACAAGTGGTATTAGAGCAATCGTTGGGGCATAAATTTGAATATGAGGGATAAGTAATAATGATAAGCACTAGGTATGATATTGAGAAGAACTCAGAGAAAAATAACTTTGACTTATGGAAGATCAAGATGATCAGTTCCTTAATCAAATAAGGCGAAGATAGTGCTCTTGAGGAGCAAAAGTCTATTATGACTGATGATGATTGCAATACTCTTGATAAGAAGACCTTATTATCGATCTGTTTAGGTCTCACAGATGAGGTTTTCTATAATGGCATGAGGGAGAAAACTGTTTCTAAGTTATGGGCAAAGTTAGAGGATGTTTATGTAAAAACTTTCTCTGAAAATAGCCCACACTTGAAGCGGCAGTGGTATAACTTTAAGACAACAGAGGGTGGAGATTTGGAGGCTCACATCAGCAACTTTAATAAATTGGTTTGCAAATTGCTGAATATGGAGGAAGTGATGAAAGATGAATAACAAGCATGTATATTGCTGAATTCTCTTTCAGCGTCGTATGAGTCATTCAAGGACACAATATGCACCACAAATAAAACCCTAAGTGTCGACACCATTTTTTCAACCCTTCAAATGAAGGTTATGAGAAAACTTAACGTCAATATGATGATATCTTCTGATGCACTGCTTATAAGGGGTGAGAATTCTAAATAAGGTATAGATTTTTTAGGTTCTAGATCCAAATCTAATGGCAAGGGCAAGAAAAAGGTAAAGTGCTTGAACTGTGGGTGGAAGGACATGTGAAGAAGGATTGTACAAATCCTAAATCTAAGAGAGAAGAATCTGAGGCTTCGTATGGTGAGGCTAATATTGCCACGTCAAATAGATCGAGTGGATGTGATGGTAATGTTTTGTCTGTGTCTACGATCAGACGCCCATACGATGATCTTAAGGGCGAGTGGATTCTAGACACAGGGGCATCTTTTCACACGACTCCTCATCAGAGTTGGTTCACCAGCTATAAGGAGTGCGATGTTGGATAAGTATTTATAGGTAATAACAGTGCTTGTAATGTTGTGGTTGTTGGTACGGTGCGTGTCAAGATGTTTGATAGAACATAGCGTACCCTAACTAGGGTAAGGCACATTCCTGACATGAAGAAGAGCCTGATTTCTCTCGGTGTACTTGAGGCTATAGGGTGCAAGTTTATAAGTATTAATGGTGTCCTTAAAGTATCTAAGGGGGCACAAGCAATCATGAAAGCGCAACTGTTGAGGCATAAAAATGGTGAAAGGAATCAAGCAAGTAAAGGTAAAAAGAAGAGAAGAACTTTCAGAAAGAAGAAAAGAGAGGTAATTTTCATGGTAGTTGCGCAGATCCGCGCAGCCAGTATATGTTGCGTGGGTCCGCGCAATCAATCTCTGTTACGCGAGACCGCGCAATGAAAGTAACAGCCGCGCGGGACTTCGGAATGAACTGCACTAAAGGGCTTCGTTCAAAATGATCCAAAGCACTGGAAAATAGTCCCACATCGCTAAGATCAGGATTTTCACACGTGTGAGGGTCTATAAATACCCCCTCCCTTCCTTCATTGAAGAGGATTGAAGATTTTCAAGATGAACAAAGCGGAGCTAAAGACAGAGCGTAGGAGTGAAGTCTCCCGGGAGTTGCGTAGGACCGCGCAACCGATATCGGTTGCGCGGGTCCGCGCAACCGGATTGGCCTGCAGTCTGTAAAGCCCAAAAGCCGTTGTGCTGCCGAAGTCCGTGGCCCAGGCTTCCTTTCTCCGAATTTCTCCTCTTCATGGGTTCTAAGGAGAAAGATTAGTCGATTTAATCGACATTCCTCCTAAGTCCCAGAGGATGGTTGAAACAGGCGCTGTTATGCTGCTGAAATATCTATTTTATTGAAGGCCCGTCGATCGGATCGGCATTCCTCCTAAGTCGTAGGAGATGTTCAAATCAGGCGCCGAAAGGCTGTCGAAATGACACGTCGATCGGATCGGCATTCCTCCTAAGTCCTAGGAGATGATCAAATCAGGCGCCGGAAGGCTGTCGAAATGAACTCTTGATGCTTAAAGCACAAATCCTTTACTTCTAAATGATTTATCTTATAATCAAGGGATGTAAAGAGGATGTAAACGAACTCAGTATTAATAGAATGTGATGAATGTTCATAGTACTCTCTCTCTCTGTTATATTTGAATAAGACAATCTCCCCAAATCAAAATGCATTTGTTTCTTTGTCGAAACAAAATGGCGACTCTGCTGGGGACTTTTCTGTCTTAACAGTAAGGTTGTTACGGACATTCGTCATGGTTTGACGTTCTATAGACGCCAAAATGGCGACTCTCAGTGGGAAGTCCTCCCCTTCATCTCTAAGATAAATCACACTAATCATTCAATTACTAACTATAAACATGTTTCGTGATTGAAGGTTTCTAAAATTCGATTACGACTCAACATCCATGGCGATCCCCGTAAGAAGAGTGAACTTCCGATTCATCCCTACAGGGTTTGTGATAGAATACGCACCAAGTCATGTGTGTAAAAGTAGCAGCACTCAAGTAACAGCTGGGGTCATTTCTGCTTCGCCCCAGTCATCAAAAGACAATGCAGGCTGAACTGTTGTGACCTCTCGTAAGGCACGAACACAAGACTTCAAGAATTATGGAATGAGTCAGCCTTCATTAAAGACCAGAGGACCCATCACACGAAGCACAGTCAGAAGAAATCCTAAACTTGCTCTTCCGACAATTTACCCAGTGCAAACAGCGCAAACAGTTCCTCAATTGACGGTACGCGACTTCCCGATTTTAAATGCCTCAATAACTAAACGAACAAAGGAACAAAAGGGAAAAGCATTGGTACTTAGATCACTAACGCCATCCCGAAATGATTCACCAGTATCGACGTCATCTTAGTCGACTGATGCCACAGAGAGTACGAAAAAGCCCGGTGAAACTATATCCCCTCCCTTTTCTGCAAGCCCTGTCACATCGGCATTCTCTTGTTCTTCTCCGATTACTGATTCGATGAACAGTGGAGAGACTGCAGTATTCATGGCCGGGACAAACCCGAATTATAGAGCAACTGCAGAGGATTATTTCAACGCAATGGCAGAAGCACAGAATGCATTGATGGAAGAATGCAGAAATCTTAGAGAAGCGTTGGCAACCCTCGCACACAATGTAGCCCGAATGGCAATCCCCCAGAATGCAATGGAAGGACAAGAAAATCAGCCCGACATTCTTCCACCACAGGGGCCAGGGTCACTAGGGTCCATTCCGGCAGCAAGAACTGTGACACAGGAAGAGGTGAGGCAAGTGGTTGAAGAGGCGGTCAGAGCCGAAAGAGAACGCGAAAATACTGGGCGCTTTAGATATCGAACACCGTATCCAAGAGAAGTAGAAGATATCTCTTTTCCGGCCAATTTCAAGCATCCGAATTTTCAAAAGTTCAATGGGAAAGGATCTCCGGAGGAGCATTTGATGCACTTTATCACTAGCATGGAAAATTTTTCCACGATACCACAGTACTGCTTGCGGCTGTTTGGTTCGTCGCTAACGCACAAAGCATTCCGATGGTATTGTAGTTTGACACCTGGATCGATACGCACATGGGAACAAATGTAGGAGGTTTTCATGTCGAACTTCTTCTCCTCGGAACGTGATATCAGTATTACGGAACTCGCCTCTATTCGGCAAAGAGAAGGAGAGCCGGTAGAGAAGTTTATAGACAGGTGGAAAACGTTAGGGGCTTCGTGTAGACAACTACCGGAGGAAAAAGAACAGGTTAAGATGTGTCTAAATTCTATGGACACGGGAATTGCGTTCGGACTGACTAGCGCCGACATCAGGACCTTTCGTGACTTGGCTACCAAAGCCCATGCATTGGAACTGATGACTCATAAAATCTTGGCATTTCACCATGATACGACTAGGAGAGTGTCCAGCAGAACAGCTGTAAACACTGTCGATCACGACAGAAAAGGAAAAGATACAAAGGATTAGAGAGAAATAAGGCCGGACCGACGCGAAGAGGGTGATAGGTCAAGAAACAGGTACGATGGGAAGCGACCTAGAATGTTGACTCTCATGAAGGGTTCGCATTTGAAAAAGAAGATGTCGCCCCTATGATGGAGCAGTTATTAAAAGCTGGCACGATAGTACTGTCGGAGCCTAAGCACCAAGAAGATATAACAAGGACAAGAGAAAAGAATTTCTGTCGTTATCATCGTCTAGTGGGACACCCCACAGAAAACTGCTATACGCTGAAATGTATAATACAATGACTAATCAATAGAGGCGAGATAGTATTGGGAAAAGAAAGAGAAAGAGGCTCCATGGCAACCGTGAACACACTTACAGTCCGAGAAAAGGACCAAGAAGCGAATAACGCAGAAAGTAGTAAAACTGTAAAGAAGGTTGCAGTAATCACACTACGGTCGGGCAAGAAGATGGTAAGCCCGATAAAACAGAAAACAGGAGAAGCGATTGTAAAAGAAAATAACATCGGCAAGATGAAGGGAAATAATGAAATGACAAAAGTAAATTATGACGCGGTAAATCATCTAAAGGGAATACCGGCCCAATTAAGCGTTTATGACACACTGAAGCTATCAGAAGAATTCCGACAAAGTTTGATTCAGGCTCTATCTGATCATGACATTAGGGAAACCTTACTGACGGAGGTAGAACATGAAGAACCCAATGAGCATGAGGACTGCTTCCCAGTCATTTCTTTTTCTGATGATGATATAATCTGTGAGGAAGTCTATAATAAGCCACTAATGATAGAAGGCCATATTCGCGGAAAGAAAGTCAAGAGGATTATGATAGACAATGGGTCTGCAGTAAATCTTTTGTCACTCTCTATGTTAAACAAATTAAACTACTGTCGCTCAGAATTACGCCCCAGCGGGATGATGATACAAGTTTTAATCAGGACGGGCAGCGCGCACTTGGAAAAATTATGGTGACGTTGGAAATAGGAGAACTGATTACTGACGTTGTTTGTCATATCATAAATGCAGTGACGACATACAACCTTCTCCTAGGAAGGCCATGGATACACCAGTACAATATCATACCCTCCACTCTCCATCAGTGTTTCAAATACTGTAAAGACGGGGTACAACATAAAGTAATGGCCGATGCAAGACCGTATACAGAAGTTGAGTCCTTCTTTGCAGATGCAAGTTATTACAAAGAATTTGCCACCGGAAAAATAAATAAGGATGAAAGTGACGTCCTAAAGAATGATTAAGAGAGCGCAATCACAGAAATGGCAGAAAAAGCAGTGCCGTCCAAAACAGCAGAGATCAGCAAGAAGTTCTATTTTGTACTGAAACATTTAAGACAACCGGGACAACCGCCATTAACTTTGCTATCATCTGAATAGTTGAAGATTTTACAGTCAAATTATACGGTGCCACTACCGTATGCTAAAAGAAATAAGCCATTTTCAACCACTCTGACAAGATTTCAAGTTAAAGCCAATGAAAAATATTCTGAGCCAATCGAATTCTACGTTTCAGAAGCAGTAAGGACGAGAGAAGTGGCTTAAAATAATGAATACCATGGTAAGTTGACGCCGCAAGACCTTCAAAAGTATAGTCCGACAAGTAATAAAATTATGAAAAACATGGGCTTTGATTATGAAGAACCCATTGGCCTAAATCACGGGAAGGGAATTCAGGTCCCCATTGGGATCAATCAGGAGAAGCGTAGAAAATTTTAAGGGTTGGGGGAAAGCTAGTCAATGAATACAATTACAGTTTTATAGTTTCCCACATAAATATGCTTCCTTCATATCTCCAAGAATAAAAAATGTATCTCCACTGACGGTCACGATCATATTCAGGGAGCAAATCTAAAGCTAAATGAGATAAAGCGTGCTCAATGAAAGCAAACTTCTTCAAGGAAGTAAATGAAAGCCTACATTGCCTATACTCGCGCTGTCAAAAAGGAAACTGCTTTCGAAGGCGATACTGATTTTGATACAGAACATTATCAAGATAATAATTCTGTATCAAAAGGGGGCAGATAAAGGCATGCGAAATTCATTATCCTTGAAGATAGATTACAATTTTGATGCTTCTAAATCATCGCCAAATACAAAGCGTCAATGACGATCGCCAAATACAAAGCGTCAATGACAATCGCTGAATAAAAGCGTCGATGATTGTTGTCAGAATAAGTAAGTGCCAATGATCGTCGCCAAGATAAGCAACTGTCACTGTCGTCATCAATGGCTCACGCAAGCTCATCTTATCAAAATTGCTATCATCACTATGCTGATAAACTATTTCAAATACAACATGGATATTCTTAGGATATATCGGCAACGACAAAATATCAATTATTAATTCTCAGAATATATTAGCAACTGGCGAAATATCAGCTATGGATTCACTGTTCAACAACGACAAAATATCAATTAAGGCAGCCTAGCCAAGCCTATACAGCTAGTTACGCCTAAGACCTATAATCAATTGAGACAGGTGAGTAAAAGCTGTGAAATATATTTCTCACTATAGAATGCATTTCTTTTGTATATTTGAATGAAAGACAGGCTTTCAAGCATAACAAGTCATCGCTAAATGTGAAATACCAAGGGCAATTGCCAAAAGCAAAGCCAAATGAAAAGCCAATCGCCAAAATTAACAATTATCGCTATCGAGCAATTAGAAGATCAAGTGATTAGAAGAATCGCCATTAAGCGATTAAACGATCGCTATCAAGCAAACATTGGCATAAAAAAAGAGAGAGAAGAAGAAAGTACCGATGATCGCTATCAAGCAAGCAGTGACATAAAAGGTGCCGATGATCGCTATCAAGCATTAACGCTAATTGCCGACAGAAAATCTTCATCAAAATCGAATTATCAGGTATCAATGATCATAAAAAAGAAAAGAAAAAGAGAACAGCTATCGCTATTGCCGATCAATCGCTCATCAAGGTTGCCATCATCGTTAAGTTGATACAAAAATTGACATAAACATAATACGAAAGTCCTTGTGACATTGTCAGCAGCGGCGAAATGTCAATCATATGATCACAGTAGAATGAATCATACAGTTAACTGTACATATGAATTGGCAATAGCGATGACTGCTCATCATAAAAAGGTAGCCTAGTCAAGTCCCGAAAAAGCAAAAGAAAGAAAAGCCAAAGTCCTAAAAGGACCAAAGCTCAAAAGGGACTAGCTACGCATAAGACCTATGAAGATCGTCATTCGGGCAGCGGCGAGAAGCCAGTGGCCCTAAAAAGCCCATGAAGGCCATCGTACGCATACCCATGCAGGCAGCTGACAGAGTCAATGACCAAAAATAAAAGGCCAAAAGTTGACTAAAAGCTAAAATCTCAAAATCTTTAAATGACCAAAGGCCAAAAGAGCTCAAAGTTTTCAAAGACCAAAAGCTAAGAGCCAAAAGTCAGCCGAAAGATCAAAAGCAAAGGGCCAAAAAGTTGACTCAAAGCCAAAGTGCTTAAAGTCCCCAAATGACTAGTCAAGCGTAACACCCATGCCGTCTGTATAGCTTTCTGGCAGTGTCACGGGGAACGGAGGATAAGCCCTCTTGTGAATGGGCCCGACCTTGCAGGTGAAGAAAATGAGGGCCGCAGTGCGCGCATAACAAGCCAACCATGCATAAGACCCCCCAGATTTGTGGTTCGATTCCGATACGTACTCATGAGGAAGGGCTTAAACCTACTCATCGATGGATCGACAACCATGGATTTGGTACCCCCAAAGGTAGCCTTGTGAGCTCTGTGAACTCTAGAGAGTTACCGTGGTCAACCCTGTGCTGTAAATCCAACCGAGTTCACGGCCCCGGTAGCTTCACTGGGCTCCTCTGATGGATCGCGGTTTGTGAACTCCCTAGGTAGTGAGAAGTCCCGCGAACTCTAGAGAGTTACAGAGACCATCACATAAGACCCGAAGTAACGCCGCTCCACTACTCATGAGCTTAAACTGTGTGCAACTAACTGAATTGAAACTTAGCACCGCCAATAAAATATAAACGGATGAGGTCACATAGGAAAATCTCATACTAACAAAGCATAAAATATTGCTGTTTCATGATTAGTTTCATAGAATATCATGATAAACTATGTGCCATGTTCAAAATGCAGCAAATTCATGTTGAAATCATGACAAAGATGGTATGCCTGAAACAACGCATAATATAGAAGTGCATGAAAACTTAAAGTTACTGATGAAAATCAAAAGAGAACATACATTCAAACATGAAAAAGAGAGGGAAAGGTTGCATGTTTATAATTCCTCAGTGATGCCTATTACATTCATAAATTGCCGCAAGTTTTCTTTTAATTGAAGCTGAGCTGCGTCATGCTTTGATTTTTCTTCAAGAATAATCTTTGTCTGATCAGGAAGGCCAGCTAATTTGTCTTTTAGAGATGTGATCGTTTCGTTGCTCCTGAGTAATTTCAACTTCTCAGTATCGGCAGACCGAATATTGACCTCGAGTTTCTCTTTAACCTCCTGTATAGATAGCTCCTTCTCATGACCTTGCAGTTCCATCTGCAAAATCTCTTCTCTTAAAGCTACTATACGATCTTGAATAAGCTCTTTGTCACCAGTAAGGGTCTTCAAGTGTTCTTGCAACAATAATTGCTCCTGATCTAATTCAGATATCGTGGAAGCAATGAGTGAAGCCCTCTCCTTAGACAAAGTTAACCGCTTCCCATATTCAAGGACTTCTGAAGCAATTGTAATACTCTCCGCTGATGTTAGAGAAGCTATTGAATCACGAAATCTAAGGAGGGAACTACGCAAAACAGAAATATTAATCATCGCCATCTTTGCAGAGTTTTTCAGAATTTCGATGGCAATGTCCAGATCTGACCATTGTTCAGGGTGCTTGAAGATATGAATTACTGTTGACAAAGAGTTCTTCATTAAAAGCATTTTGTGAGTGGGAATCTTTGAAAGAAATGGTAACTCAGAGACAGTGGCCACAGATTCGGAACTGGCCGCCCCACTACAGGGGAGAATTCCTGCAAAATGAGTTAGAGATCAAGCTGGAGTGAGAAATACAAAATGAAGAATTTGCAGTTCTTCAAATTAATATATATATATATATATATATATATATATATATATATATATATATATATATATATATACCTGCTATAGAAGTATGACCAGCAAGAAAGGGAACTTCTGGGACTGCAGAAGTACCAGCTTCTAACATATCAGCAAGAGAGGGCGCTCTCACTTCTGTGCTGGAATCTCTGGTAGTAGGAGTTGGTAGGTTAGTAGCCTCGACAAGAAATATAATTTCACGGGCCACGCTCTTCGGTGCCACCAGAGGGGCTAAAGAAACCTGTGAGGAGATCATGAGTGTAGCTAGATGAAGTTCTGCAAAGGGGGCAACGCTCGTTTCAATGTAAGCCACATGAGTACCTAAAAAAAGAGAATGATAGTCGTGTTAAGATAGTGATCACTTGACAAGCACATAAATGTTTAAGGAATTCGAGCTCCCTTACCAGGTGAATACCCATATTCCCTGTAGTCCAAGAGTTCTTCATCCGCTTCGATTACCGCATGTGGCTTGCCAGGGATGGAAGTGGCAGGGGAAGTTTCAGGGGCTATGGGGAGATGTTCTTCTGCTACATTTTCGGTGGCCATATCTTCCTCGTCATCTATATTGACCTCCCATTCTTCGTAATCATCGTCTTGAACTCCATTATTTCCATCATCATCATTGTCAGACCCCAGGGGAGTGGAATTTCCTGATGTAGAAGATGAATCTTCGCTAGAAGATGAACTTTCACTTGCCAGATCTTCCTCATCCACTTCTGCAACCGCGACTTGTTTCCCTTTATAGGAAATAGGCTGGTTGCTTTCCCTTGGAGATCTCCTGCCAACTGAAATCGAGGGAGATGAAGAGACCTTTCTTGCTTCTTCTTGAGGAGTGGATGACAACGTTTGCTGACGTGCTCGTGATCTAGTCTTCAGGGACGATGAGCTAGGGGGGAGAGTTTGTGGAGAAGGGGCAGGTTTGTCTTGAGCAGTATTTTCTTCAGCCGTAGCAGTCTCTTCAGGAATAAGAGAGGATGCTCCTGCAACATCTTCTGGAGCTCGGCCACCAAGGTCATGGGGAATATGTTCAAATTCTGCCAGGACTCCATGGGCAAACCAACCGTCTAAAGTGTTAATTGGTTTTCTCTCACGGATTGACTCTTCCGTCGAAATCTTCCTGTAAATTTCACCATGATGAGGAGCGCGACTTTTCTCTGGAATGAAGCCGATTCCGTTATCGATTTTTCTACCCCTAAGCCGAGGTGGATGGAGAAAGAGAAGAGAGTCCACCGGTAGGCGTTTGTTGATCAGAAATGATTGGTGGTCCCACCACCTCATCCAGCTGTAAGAATTACGGACTATCCGATCGCAGCTAGGAATGATAAAAGAAGAGTTGACACGGCCGCCTAATAGTTGTTTCCATATCATGGCCCAGTTCAAGGGACTTGTTCCATAGCAGCGCATTCTCTTAGTAACAAGCTCACAATCTTCTGGCACGGCTTGGTCATAACCGAATTGGCGAGCAAAACGGCTAGGATAGTAGGGTTCTCTCCAGAATTTCATTCCTTCCCTGAGTGGCAAACTGCAAGAACGAATGGAAAAAAAAAAAAGGCCATTTCTGCTACAGTTAGTGTACCTTGATCTACCATATCTGTATCTTGAATGTAGTGATGAAGCCAGAACTGGAAGAAGTCCACTTGATCAAAGTCCTGAATCTTATTGATCACCCACTCGTACGATCTTCTGGCCATGACCCTTTGTTGAAAGAACCAAAGAGGAAGATGAGAAGGACTGACTTAAGCTTTTTTCGATGCTTCAAAAGTCCAAGGGAAATACACTCCTAGCCATCCAGTGAGATAATGCCACGCGGTATACGTTGATGAAGATCCCGGGGTGGGATTTTTGACGTGTGTGGAGATCTCTTCAAAAGCCCGATAAATGGAGCATAGCACAGGGGGTGCAATAGAATACTTCTGACCTTCTGCTAGAGCTTCGGCTACGGCAAAAGTGGTGGGGCGAATAACATCTGCCCACTTGGAACTAGGAAGAACAACTATGCTCAACCAGTAAGCAAGGAAGGCTGCCAGTTCCCCAAATGAGCTATAAGCTGGTCGTTCTTTCATGTTGTCACGAAGGGTTGTCAGTTCCTTACAACGACTGTCGCAAAATCTACAGAATAAGAAAGGAATTAAGGCCAGCCATTGCAGAGGAGATAGTTTGTGAATATTCAAAAATTTTTCCATCTCTCTGAAAAGTTCGATGGTGGTTTCTGAGATGGAAGGTCTGCGATCGGGAGAGGATATAAATGCCAATTCTGCATTTGTCAGTATGAACTCGTCAAAAAATCTTCCTGCAAGTGGGAGACCTGCTATGCGGTGTAGATCTCATAGTGATATGCTCATTTCTCCGAACGGCAGGTGAAGGGAATTGGTGGTGGGAGACCAATATTCGAGAAATCCTTTCAGTATGCAGGGTTCCTTGTAAAAATATTGGGATGTGACCTCTATCGCGTCGTAAAGGCCTACTTTAGCAAGGGTACTTGCGTGTTTCTTCAGAATCGCCTCTGCCCAATCAGAGTAATAACGACGAGAAGTCAGTAGGCCTCTTGTGCGAAAATCTTCTGATCCCCAGAGAGGATCAACGTCCTTGTAGCGTTGTCTGACAGTCTCGTAAAAATAGGTCGGGAAGAGACTGTGCGGACTGTGAAAGGGAGCAAGGAAGATCATGGGATGGGCCTCTCTGACGATCTGCCACGGTTTCTCTGCCTGTATTCTTCCTTTAAGAATCCAGGATTCTCACATCGCCCACGATTCAGTGTACATCAGTTTTTCTCCGTCCATATAGTCTGTGGGTTCACATTCAAGGATGGATTGGTGACGATGCACGCTAATGGGAATCCTTCCGAATGAGGATTGTCAAATTTCATGACACCCTCGATCACTCGAACAGATTCCCAAGAGTTCTGAAGCTTCTTTTTATTGTGCTCTTTGATCTTTTCTTCAAACTCCCATGCCTTATTCCGAAAAGTTTTCTTGAAGCGAGAAGCAGGCGAGGTTCCTTCTCTGATAGGGGGTCTATCGCTATCCGTGCGAATGTGGGCAGTTGTCTTCAACCATTCTTCCCAATCATATTCACGACCGTTCTTGGGAGGCCGTTCCACATTTTCCATGATTATAGCACAATGAATGGGTGAGGAAAGTGCTTCGATGCGGCCAGTGAAATGAAAAGTTGGGAGTACTGGCTCTTTGAAGTATGATGGGGTCTGAGTGGTGGTTTTGGTATGCTTGGTCGGTGGTTGGTCAGTGGAAGGAGATGGGCGATGAGAAGTATCAGGAGCGTCGGAATGAGAAAGATGTTCCATTTGAGGGTCTACAGGACGGAGGGTCCTCTTGATGTGAGCCATGAAGAGAGAAGGGTTGAAGACTTAAGAAAGGTTGTTGAGGAAAGAGTTCAAAAAATGGAGAAGTCTTGGCTGCGCGGGTCCGCGCAATCAAAAGAAGTTGCCTGACGTGTTGCGGCACTTAGAAAATTACGCGAATGAAAAATTCGTTGCGCGGCTCCGTGCAGACAATGTCCGTTGCACGAAAAATTGCCAAAAGCGAAAAAATTGGCCAGAGAAAGCAGAGACTACAGAAAGTGATGAAATGTGCGGTATTTATAGGTTACCGCGACCGAATATATACGCGACCAGTTGCGCGGGTTCGCACAAACCAAATGGAATATTTGATCCTTTACTTGTTACTCTGAAAAAATAAATAAAGAATCAAGGGGGCAATCTGTTGAGGCATAAAAATGGTGAAAGGAATCAAGCAAGTAAAGGTAAAAAGAAGAGAAAAACTTTCAGAAATAAGAAAAGAGAGGTAATTTTCATGGTAGTTGCGTAGATCCGCGCAGCCAGTATATGTTGCGCGGGTCCGCACAATCAATCTCTGTTGCGCGAGACCGCGCAATGAAAGTAACAGCTGCGCGGGACTTCGGAATGAACTGCACTAAAGAGCTTCGTTCAAAATGATTCAAAGTACTGGAAAATAGTCCCACATCGCTAAGATCAGGATTTTCACACGTGCGAGAGTCTATAAATACCCCCTCTTTTCCTCCATTGAAGAGGATTGAAGATTTTTAAGAGGAACAAAGCAGAGCGGAAGACAGAACGTAGGAGCGAAGTCTCCTGAGAGTTGCGTAGGACCGCGCAACCGATGTCGGTTGCGCGAGTCCGCGTAACCGGACTGCCCTGCAGTCTGTAAAGCCCAAGAGCCGTTGTGCTGCCGAAGTCTGTGGCCCAGGCTTCCTTTCTCCGGATTTTCTCCTCTTCATGGGTTCTAAGGAGAAAGATCAGTCGATTTAATCAACATTCCTCCTAAGTCCCAGAGGATGGTTGAAACAGACGCTGTTATACTGCCGAAATCTCTATTTCATTGAAGGCCCGTCGATCAGATGGCATTCCTTCCAAGTCCTACGAGATGATCAAATCAGGAGCCAGAAGGCTGTCGAAATGACCCGTCGATCGGATCGGCATTCCTCCTAAGTCCTAGGAGATGATCAAATCAAGCGCTGGAAGGCTGTCGAAATGAACTCTTGATGCTTAAAGCACAAATCCTTTACTTCTAAATGATTTAGCTTAGAATCAAGGGATGTAAACGAACTCCGTAGTAATAGAATGTGATGAATGTTCATAGTACTCTCTCTCTGTTATATTTGAATAAGACAATCTCCCCAAATTAAAATGCATTTATTTCTTTGTCGAAACAGCAAATACTCGGTAATCTTTACAAGTTGATCGGGAACACTTCAAAAGGTGGAGTTGCAATAGCTGTAGTGGATTCCACCTATGCATGTGTGTGGCCTACTGGGCATGGCCATATGAGATGGCATGATATGAAGGTTGAGATGCGCGGACAAGGATACAGAATAGGTGGAGTAGCCACCCGTGAGAAGAATCACACGGCATAATCGCAGGATTCGACGAGGTACATGGACGATCTAATATCGTAGGGGATCCATCCTCTATTCAGATGACTCTAGGTGAGCCTGGTGCTGAGAAGTAAAAGGTGACTATGTGCAATATGATGGACTCATTGTACTAGATCGACACATGGGAGCTGGTGGAGCTTCCAGTGGGCCGGGAAGCGGTTGGATGCAGGTGGATCTTTAGGAAGATACAACATAGATATAGAACGAGATTGGTAGTAAAGGGTTATGCTCAGAGAGAATGGATTGCTTCTCAGAGATATTCGCGCTGATGGTATAACAGGTGTCTATTAGATTCGTGATTGGCACTGGTTGGCCAATGTGATTTTGAGCTAAAAGGATGGATGTGGAGTCTATACTTCTGCAAGGAAAATTGAAAGAGCAGATCTACATGAAGCAAGCAGAGCAATTTGAAGTTAAAGGGATCAAGAAAAAGAGTTTGCAGGAGGTCGTGGTACAACCTATCGCCTAGGCAGTGCTTTGATTCCTTCATGGTGAGTTAGGAATTGTATACTGATGACATGTCTGAAATCAATGTATTGAAGACTTGGTTAAGTGAGACATTCAGGATGAAGGATCAGGAGGCTGAAAAAATGGTTCTTGGCATTGAGACTGAAAGAGGAGAAGGTTTTGGTAACCACAGGTAGAATACCTTGTGTAGGTATTGATCAATGATGTGATGGACTAGGCAAAGCCGGAGAGCGTTCCCTATGCATCTCTCCTCAAGTTTTCCTCATGAAATATTCAAAAAAAAAAATGAGAAAAAACAGAATATGTCTCATGAGCCTTATTTGAATGTGGTTGACAGTGCATGTCATGGTCTGTATTACACCAGTTATTTCTCAGGCTAACCGTGTTGTGAGCAAATACCCCAACAAGCAATATTAGATGGTGGTGAGATGATACAGATGACTATGTCTTACTTTTGGGAAGACATGTATAAAATTAGTTAGGTATGTGGATTCAGATTACACAGGCAGTGTAGATTCTAAAAAGGTTAACTTCAGGTTACTCATTTGTACTAGCGGCTGGAGGAATTAGTTGGATGTTCATGTTATCTGACAGGTGCTTGAAGAATGAGGCATAACACTGGATAAGATTTACACTAGCATGAATCCGGAAGACATGATCACCAAGGTCGTTCCTGTAGAGAAGTTCAAATTACGCGAGATGATATGATGTAGAGATATGATGATGTAGAGATGATGATATGATTATGTAGAGAATCTGGGCTTGGTGATGGCATATGATGTAGAGATATGATGTAGAGATATGATGTAGAGATATGATATAGAGATATGATATGATATGATGTAGAGATTTGATGTAGAGATATGATATGATGTAGAGATATGATGATGTAGAGATGATGATATGATGTAGAGATATGATGATGGAGAGAATCTGGGCTTGGCGATGGCATAAAAGAAGGATAAGTGTGCACGAGATGATATGATGTAGAGATAAGAGAAGAGGTCAATAAGCTACACATTGAAGATTGAAGACGTGGTGGAGATTGTTGTCAAACGGATGTCTTAAATCTTGTAAATCGAGGGACTGACTCGACTAGTCGAAGGTCCATTCGACTCGAAGTTCAGCAACAATTATTCCTGAAAATCCTGATGTCTTCGACCAGTCGAGGGATAGTCTCAACCAGTCGAAGGTGCCCCTTGACCAGTCAAAGCCTAGGCTCAACCAGTCGAAGGTCACACAGATGGTGTGCAGACTGCGTAAATTTGAGGTGGTTTTCGAGAGGTGTGTAAGCAAAGTTTTCTAAACTATAAATAGGGGTCCTTAGAGCTTTTCTAAGTAATGATAAGGCTTTCTAAAAGGATTCCAAGGGTTCCTAAAAAGGTTTTAGGGTTTCTAAAGGTGTAATAAGGATGAGATTCGAGGTTGTTTGAATCGGGTAAGTCCTCTCTCTTTGTAACTTCTATTTTCACACTAAAGATCTGTCGTTTTGTGCCGTTGTTTGTTCCCGAAAGGGTTTTCCACATTAAATCTTTGTGTTTCTCTTGTAATTGCTTGGTGCTCTTGGATTGCTATCCTAGATCCAAATCTGTGTGATTCCACAGCACAAATCCCAACAAGATTTACCCATTCAACAGGTATGCCATCTTCCATCATCGCTTTCATGACCCTGTCTCCTTAGTTATTTTCTAGTGGCAAGCTGTTGTGTATCATATGTAACGCTCATGGAGGAAGAACAAGAGAAGTTATGATACGGGTGATTGTTAATATTATAAGATTTAAATGGAGGTGGATAGAGGGGCTGACAAAAATATGACTCAATAATGATATGCTGTAAGTAGAGACTCCGAAGTATGTGGATTGCTTATGACTTAAGGCGAAGAGATATCTCCGTGCTCGGGGCTGTATGTAGTGGAAAGAGATATCCATCACAAATCCTTGTTTCGATGCCCGGCTTAAAGTCCATAATAGGACAAATTTCAAAAACTTGGGCATATATAGACCTCAAATGGGCCACACCAACCAAATGGACGTATCAGATATGTCATAGACATCTCGTGGGTCACCATAGAGCGCGGGGAACAGAGATATCTATGTTCCTGAGACGTTAGGCTATCTAGTGCCGAGTCATAAGAGATTTGGTCATTTTTCAATATTGACACTGGAATTCTGGTTCTAATATAACATAACTCGACTTTTTAGTCACACCATGATTTTGGTGTTAGATCTACAACGTCCATCATTTCTTTCAAATATTTGTAAATCATGACCCAAAATATGAGGTTTAACCGAAGCTCTTGTGGATCACACCACATAAAATAGTGAGGTTTGAAGTTACTACCGTTGAGGCATTGCAACGGACCAACTACGATACTCACATTTTTGGTATGACCTCTTCACAAGATCACTCATGATGAGATGAAGTTAAAATACAAATATTAGCTTTGCTTGAAGGTCTTTTGTGGCCCTAAGAAGTTTTCAATAGCAGCATCAAATCTTGCTATGTTGAGTGGTGTGACACTCTTTTACTTTGATTCTGCATTGTCTTTTGGTGGTTATCATAGAATGATATGAATATATTGATGAAGAATATGGGATATAGTACATTAGAAACATGTGTGGTCAAGGCATGTGGACTGTTTTGTTACCAAAACCCGTGCATGGAGTATATTGGATATATTTGCAGGCTATGTAGTTCATTGTATATTTGTGTTATTAAAGATAATGTCACCATTCTGATCAAACTCAAATGCGTGGTATATAGAAGCAAGTGACCCAAAATAGATTATTGCGGCTAGATGGATAAAGAGTTGGAATTATTTACAATAATAATGGGTGCAAGATGTGCTGCAATAACAACAGGGGAGTATTGTCGCACTTACCTCTTTCGTAACCCATGTAGACACATTGATTACAACCATGCCCATATTATATATGGGATTATAAGGGTGAGGGAAAGTGATTGCATCTCCCAACAACGGATGAAGAAGACCACGTTCTTCAATCTTTACTCTATCCTTTGAAACAAGGGCCTATTGATCAATGCGAAACATGTAAGTATGGAAAAACAACTTGTTATGTCCATACATTAAGTCACAATATTTGTAACCGAGTGATTGTACATCATTTCATAAGGTTTAGGAAAACTATTAGCTAATACTTTAATTGAGTATTGAATGCAATCATTACTCTTTATGCAGATTATGTTCTGCTACCTACACATGAAACTCCAATCGAGATTTCCTTAAACCCAAAATAGAGTGAGTACTTTCAGACAAGCACATACATATAATTATGTAAATATGTAGTGTCACGCCTCAAACCCAAAAATCAGATTCACAGGAATCCTGATCACTGAGTCCGATTTCGACAGCCTCCATAGTACCCCATTCTCGGCTTCCAGTGTTCATACGCCAGATTCCAATCCTGGGATCCTACAATGAGGATTTTTAGAATGATTTTTTTTTAATGGAGTATAACCACAAGTGTACCCAAATCATAAAGGCAACATCATCATCATATATCCACTAATATAATTATTTGAATACAATGCTGAAAGGGAAATACATATATCAAAATCAAAGCTCCACAGGGCAGCTGCACGCTCCAAGCTCAACGCTGCTACAGCCTAACGCCACCTACATGCATTTATCATGTATAAGCTTACAAAAGCTTAGAGGGTAGTGAAAGTGTGTGTAAGGTAAGTGTCAAGTATACAATAAAGTCCATAAATCATACATCATCGGGATAAGCAGAAATACTGACAAGATCATGAACCATACGATATCAGAGTAAGCAAAAATATGCGGTAAGTCCATGAATCATTTAATAACAGAATACGCAATGTGGATTGGCTATGCAAATGTGAAAGCTAAATATCAGATGCTGATGATGCAATACAATATGCAAATCCTGCTAAGTTCGTCTAGGCCATATAAGTGTAAAACATAGTAATCCAAAATGCTAAGTACTGCGGATGCACTGTAATATACAGTGCGAATGAAATGACCATGTTAAAATGTAAAGTCGGGATGATAGTACGAAATATCACAGGCTACGGGGTCCATCACAAGAGACTTCTATCCAAACCAGTCTCATACCTAAATTTGGATAGTCAGACAGAATGTGATAAACTCCTAATCTTAAGTTAGTCATGCGCCCAACCGAAATCATGGCCATGCGAAGGTACACGTAATGAATAGTTACGCACCACCAGCCCAAGTGAATAATGAATGAATGAATGAATGGATATGTAATTCATGCTCAATAAGTCCACATATTAGTACGGTTGCTCTCTGAAAAAATCATCGGGGTCCATTACACTCTACACTGACTGCCGCCTCCCTAGCCGCACAGCCCAGTGAGTGGAAAAGACCTTACTATTCGCCTAGCTAGCGGTCTGCCAATACCTACTCGACTCGTTGATAGCGGACCCATTTATGAGCTGGTCATACTCAACCTAGCTTATAGCCTTCTCACTCGAGTGGATAAGACCACACCCCCTCCCAATCGACCACGACACAGTAGAAAATGCAGCCTACTGGTATTCAGCACTCGAGCGCTCATGTTCCACTCGGTCTAGACGTTGGGGCACCTCTTGCCCTCGAAGATTCTGAGATTTTTACCAAAGGACATTCTAAGTGCCCACAATGCTAGAACCAAGTATTTTCGGTGTCCCATTTAGCCATCTACGATGTGCATGTGGAGACCACGGCCCTGATGTTGCTATGGCATAAAATGATCAAGTTACATGTATGCGAGATGTATGAGCCACACTATCCAGTCATGCAGCAATCCTGCGTGTACGGCGCAATAATTTCGGCACTCCGTCTTATAAGGAGTCCTATAAATAGTCTGTCCAATGGTGTATGCTATGATCAAACATTCCTCATATTAAGCATACATATGATACATATGGGCATGAATCATGGAGCTATACTAAGCATGTTATAACGTAATGAACTGTCCTCACAATGAAGATAGACCTTGATGGCCTACACATAATAAGTATGGGCCTATCAATAGGCCCTAGGGAGAATTATAATGTGGACATTTAACCAATATTATTCTTACAATGTGGACGTCAAACCAACATTGCTCCCAAGGTATGACCCGCCATAATTGTTATTACCTAACTCATGGTGAAATCACATAATGCAATAGACCTTGTATACATCCCATTGGGCCTCGAACCATGGGCCTCAAATACATCAAATTGGCCTCATCATATGGTCCTCCTATATGTCAAGGTGGGCCTTAACAACGGGCCTTGAATACATCACAATGGGCCTCAACCTATGGGCCCTAATACATCATAATAGGCCTCGTAATATGGGCTCCTATATATCAAAGTGGCCTCAACAATGAGACTCATACACATCAAGGTGGCCTCAACAATGGGCCTCATATGGAAAATGGGTCACATCACATGGGCCATGTGTATATCAGATGGGACACACCAATTAGGCCCCATGCATATCAAATGGCCCATACCCAAGATAAGTGGTGATAATGATTTCCACCATTAAAATTCCTAAGGCCCATCATAACATATATTTTCCATCCAAACAATTCATAAATTAACATAGTGATAGGTGAAGTGGAAACAATATCAGCTTAATAGGGAACTACTATGGCCCCTAGAAATTTTGAACGGTGGATATCATTGTCCATTACTTAAAATGGTGGGGTCCACTTGAACTTTAGACCTGACTTATTTTTAGTCTCAAGCCTGTTAAGTCAAGCTTGCCAAATGGTGGATGGTTTGGATGCAACACATGCATCAAGGTGGATCCCATGAAGGCCCACCATCATGTATATATTATATAATATAATATATAATCTATATATAATATATACTGTCACGCCCCAAACTCGGAAACTGGGCTCACAAAATTTCTGATCGCCGAATCCGACGCCGACAGCCTCCGTAGAACCCCATTCTCGGCTCCTAGCGCCCATTCGCCAGGTTCCGATCCTGGGATACTACGAGGAGAATTTTCAACGTCAGTTTGATTCGTAATAAGCATAACCAATGACATAACCCACAAACAACAACCAAGAACTCCATTACATTTTCACTATGATCAAAAACTTTATAAGTACAATGAACATAAAGGAAAATACAATGGTAAGAACAAAACTCCAAAACGAGCTGCAACGTGCTCCTGCCTCAGCGCTGCTGCGAACCAACGTCACCTGCACGCAATGGTCGTGCATAAGCTTATAGAAAGCTTAGAAGGTGGTGAAAGTGTGTGCGCAGGGTAGTAATATGATCATGCAATATCAGAGTAATACGGAGTATGCAAATGAATCCATAATGTTATGAGCCGTACCAAGGCTTATGCGATGCAAGACATGAATGGTATCGGCCACCCCAAGGCCATGCGATATGCAATGCAACTCAAGCATACAAATCCTCATCTATGTCCACACATCAATATAGCTCAAATATGGGGTATCACCGGGGTCTAGTATACTCTAAACCAGATTGCCCCCACATCGCGCGTAATAAGGTAAGTGGAAAAGACCTCACTATCCGTTTGCCAATATCGGACGCGACTCGTCGATAGCGGACCCATTCCTCGAGCTGATCAGACTCAGCATAGGATTGCCCCCTACACTCGGGCGGGTAAGGCCGCACCCCCTTCCAACCGACCATGACACAGTGGAGAACACAGCCATCTGGTAATCGGCACTCAGCACTCATCTACCCACTCGGTCTAGACGTTGGAGCAACCTCTTGGTACCATAAGGGTTTAGAGACTTTCACCCAGGGATATCTATAGCACCCCATGTAGAACAAGATTTTCGGTATTCAATTCTGCCAACCACGATGCGTCTGTGGAGGCTATGGCCCTGATGTCGCTAGGGCGTATAATAACCATGTCACACAAATGCGAAATGCATGATTCACACTATCCAGTCATGCAACAAATCCTGCGCATATCGTGCGCTCATGTAGAGCAACCTTGCCTAACCAGGAGCCTATAAACAACATGCCCGAAGGCATATGCTATGATCAATCAATCCTCATATCAAGCATACATATGATGCGTATGATCATGAGTCATGAAACCATACTAAACATGTAAATGAGTGATGAACCATTCTTACAACGCAGATGGGCCTGGACGGCCTATACATAATAAGTACGGCTTAGCAATGGGCCCTAAGGAGAGTCATAATGTGGACATCCAACCAACATTACACTCGCAATGTGGACATCAAAACAATATTGTTCCCCAGGCACGATCTTCTTAAACATCGCTACATAATCGGTATTGGGATTACACATTGCAATGGACCTTAGGTTCATCCCATTGGGCTTTTCATATATATATCAAATGGGCCATATCCTATGGGCCTTTTATTCATCAGATGGGCCACATAAATGGGCCACACCAATGGGTCTTATGTGCATTACAATGGGTCAAAACCCGTGGGCCTTGGATTGCATCAAATGAGCTTAGTCTCATGAGTCTAATATGTGACCAATGGGCCACACCAATTGGGCCCCGCATGTAGATCAAGTGGGCCTCAACCCATAGACCTAACATGAGTCAAATGGGCCTAAACCCCTAGGCCTTAATCAAATAAAATGGGCCTAACTCATGGGTCTCAAATAAATCCAATGGGCCTAATCCAATGGACCCTTTTTATAATCAAATGGGTTTAGTCCCATGGGCCTTACAATATATCAAATGGCCTAGTCTCATGGCCTTAGAACATATCAATTGGGCCCAATCCCATGGCCTTACATAAATCTAAGTGAGCCCTAATGAACTACTGTAACTGCATTAAGATGGTCCTCAAAACAGGCCAAGGTGGGGTCCATATGAGCTAAGGATCTAACTCATTCTTTATACCTATGTCATAAACTAGACTCTTAAAATGAATGGACGGTTTGGATGCAGCCCATGCATCATGGGTGGGTCCCATTGTATGAGGATAGGACACGTGTATCAGGGGGCCACTGGCCGTCCAGCAGCCCAGCAGAAAAGGCTGGACGGCACGGCGACACATGCATTTGGGTGGGATCCACCGTCCTCCTGGATGGTGTGAGCAAGACACATACATTATTGTGGGTCCCATGTGGGGCCCACTGAAATGCTCAGATGCCATCCAACCCGTTCATAAGGTCACTCGGGCCTGGTTGAAGGGAAAACATAAATTTCATCTTGATCCAACACTTTTGTGGGCCCCAAAAAGAATTCAATGGTAGATTTTCAATTCTACTGTTCCCTGTGGTGTGGGCCACCTGAGTTCTGGATCGAGCCGTAATTTGGAGGGGGCCCACCTGAGGATGGGACCCGCCTCGTGAATAGATTGGATGACAAACAAACATTATGGTGGGGCCCACGGCTGGAGCCGTGGGTCCCTACTGGACGCCGCCCGCCCCACGCTGACGCTGCACGCAGCAGCGTGCAGCTGCTGCACTTTGTCAGAGAGGGGGGGCAAACCTCATACAATTTTTGGGAAAAAATGATTTTTGGGGGTTTTTCAAGTGTGGGGCCCTCATCACATGAATCTGCTCCGTTCACCAGCTTCCCTGGCTCAAGACGAGACCAAAGAGTCCAAAGTTTGAATTTTTTTGATGATAGAAAATGAAATAAAATAAGAAAAAGGATCCTTGAATGGTAATGATGCATTCTTTGATGTTATGGCCCACCAGGTCTTCCAATCAGCCCCAAACTTCTACCCAACGGCTAAAATACTATAGGTAAGAGGATGGACGACTCGGATTGTTTAAATACATCACGGTGGGACCTAAGCAAGTGGGCCACCCAAAGGCCTCCTTTTCTTCTTTCCCTTTCTTCTTTTTTTTGAAACGTCCAGCGTCCCAGACGCTGGACGGTTTGGTTCCCTTTTTAAAATACATTGTGGTGGGCCCTGATGAAGTGGGCCACCACTGATGGGTTACGTGGGTACAACGTATATGGTGGGCCCCACTTGAATAAAAACTTAAACACAATAAATCTCAAGGTGGGATCCATTCAAGTGGGTCACACAATCCTATTGCATAAGATAAAATAAAATAAAATAAAATAAAGAAATAAGAAGAGAGAGAGAGAGTGATGGATGGATGTGGTGAGTGATGGTTGTGTAAGAAATCTTTGACTTTTGTGGCCTTTTGTGTAAGAGAGGTATGGGAGGTGAAGACTTTTGTGGCCTTTTGTGTAAGAGAGGTATGGGAGGTGAAGACTTTTGTGGCCTTTTGTGTAAGAGAGGTATGGGTTTGGGAGACTTTTGTGGTTGCTTGGAAAAAGGGGTGAAAGTGATGTGTACTTGACATGTACTTGATTGATGGATTGATTGATTGATGGGATTGATGTGATTGATGTGACACATCGTAAAGATTCTCTTGGGCTTCGCAACGCGCGGCGTTTTCTCGCACCGAACATTGGCCCACATCTCTTGACCAGGGTATCGCCTCGGTGCTCGAGTCGCGGCATCGGAACCGCGGCGACGGCGCGGTCGCTATGGTATTGGCCTCGGGTTGAGTCGACTCGGGTTGTCGGCATATGAATCAGGGTCGCGCGTCGATATCGGTTAAGGGTCGAAGGTTGCCGGAATTGGACCGGTAAGACCGTGGAAGTCTACGAAAAGGTACGGACTAAGATACGGGTCTTACATATACAATATAATATAATATGATATAATACATACACACACACACACACACATCAGGTGCAGTCCCACACGGCGGGTGGGTCCCATATAGCTGGACGACATGGATGAAACATATAAATCATGGTGGGGTCCACCAGCTATCCAGTAGCCCCGCCGAATGTTGGACGACATGATAAAACACATATATTTAGGTGGGTTCCACCGTCAGTGGACGGTGGGAATAAAACACATGAATCATTGTGGGTCATCCCAAGTGGGGCCCACCATAAAATTTGCTTTCCATCCAATCTGTTAATAAGGTCGCATGGACCCAGATGAATAGGAAAAATAAATTTCATATGATCCAGAGCCTCTATGGTAACCCAAAAGGGCTCCAAGGGTAGACGTTCAATCCCCTTATTTCCTATGATGTGGCTACCTAAGCCATGAATATAACTGATTCTTAGAGGGGGCCCACTTCAAGGAGTGGCCCACCCAATGAACGATGTGGATATTAAACATACATCATGGTGGGGCCCACGGCTGGGACCGTGGGTCCCTGCCTGCCCGTCCGCCTAGGGCACAGGACGCCTGTGCGTCCTCAACGCTGACAGCAGCAACAGGCACTGCTGTTATGTATATTTATTTATTTTTTAAAAAAAGAGTTTTTCAGAGGTTTTTCATAGATTGGGCCCGCACTGGGGAATCTGACCCAGCTGTTGGATTCCAGGGCTCAAGACAAACCCATCAAGCCTAATATTTGATATTTTTCGGTGTATAGAAACGACAGGGTGCTTTTTCAACGGTAGAAACCACTGTTTTATATACTATGGCCCGCTAGAAGATCGGATGGACTTCATTTTTCAGCTCAACGCCTAAACCAGGCTGAGGAATGAAATGGACGACGTGGATTGAATACATACATTAAGGTGGGGCCTGTAAGAGTGGCCCACCTAAAAGCCTTATATAAATAACTATATATATTTTTATGTCTTTTCGGTCAGTGCACCCTTCACTGACGTCCAGCGGACGCTGGACGATTTTGGATACAATACATATTAAGGTGGGCCCTACCTTCAGACGTTCTGTGCAGGTGAGCCACCATATGCATGGATGGTGTGGATAAGACTTACACCAAGGCGGGGTCCATCCGAGTGGGCCACACGGCCATATCATCACACATAAAAATAAATAATAAAAAGAGAGGGAGAGAGAGAGAGAAAAAAAAAGAGGGACACGCGTGATGGTTAGACTCCGACACTATGGGCCCTCCGTTTCAAGCATCTAACCATACATCAAGTGGGTCCCATTGCATGTGGGGCCACCAAATCAAAGATCAATGGTGGAGATCCCTTCTCCACCAAAGATGTAAGGTTTAGATGACCCCTTTTTAAGATAGGAAGTAAACATCATAATGGAGTCCATGGAGAACGGCCCCATAATGAAATTATAATAAAAATCAAGGTGGGTCATTGGCCATATCTAGGGTTCAAAGTGAGATCCATACCATCAATCGGTATGCCTCACTTGGCCCATCATCAAAACATGAAAAAAATCTAGCCTAATAAGCACCCACCTTCAATCTTCTTGGTCCATTGGAAAGTCAATCTCCTTGTGACTCACTTTGATGGTGGAAGATGAGGTTTCAATGGCTAGGATGATGGATTTGGAATGGAAAAGTAGGCCACCAAAATCACTCTTTTCTCTCCATGAGAAGGCTTGGATGTCCACTCTTTTTTCTCTTTGGTGCTTGGAATTGTGTTGAGAAAGAGAGGGAGAGATGGGATGTAAGGAGAAAGAGTGATGGATGTGAGTGATGGGTGAGGTGATGGATGTGAGGTGAGTAATGGGTGATGTGAGAGATGAGTTGACTTGGTGGTTGCTTAACTTGTGGAGAAAGAAAGTATGGGTGCTCTTGTACTTGACATGAGGTGATTGATTGATTAATTTGAGTGATTGATTAATGTAACATGTTGTAGAGATTCTCTTGGAATTGTAAAAATATGGTGTTTTCTTGAAATAAATGCCTGCTCACATCTCTTAGTTAGGGTATCGAATCGGTATGCAAGATGCGATGTTGGAACCGTGGCGACGGTGCGGTCGTGATGGTACAAGTATCGGATTAAGCTGACTTAAATCTATAAGATACGACTTAGGGTTGCGCGTAAACATCGATTATAGCTCACGGATTGTCGGACTTCGACAGGAAGGATTACGGGAGTCGACGGAACAGTACGGACTATGATACGGGTCTTACATGTAGCACCTATGATTATTAAAATATATAGGTTGTAATTCTCTAACATTTGTCAAATGCGAATTAAGATTATATTGGTACGATAGATGAGACACACATTCATATTTTTATACCATCTTAGGATAATGCAATATATTGAAATAAAAATTGAGTCGTATCCCAAAAATGTTATGGCGGCCTGTAAATTTGACATGAAATTTATCTACATGTTATCGGACTGGGAAGGGTCCACTTGTGATGCACGTGTTCTGTAAAGTGCTTTAACTCACTCACGCGATCCATTTCTAATCCCAAATAGTAAACTCATGGAAGCGTCTCCCTCTAAATTTTTCATAGCTATATTATAATAAGGCATTATATTGATACAGATTTATTACCAAATGTAGGTAAATATTACATAGTAGATGCTGGATATGTTCATTACCAAACGCAAATGAGTTATTCAATTACCATCATGCACAATTACATAATGTTATAAAACGATGCTTTGGAGTTTTGAAAGTCAAATTCTTAATTTCAAAGACAACTCCACAATATCTTATATTCACTCAGGTGAAGATTATGTTTGCTTGGTGTGTATTACACAATTCCATAAACATGTTAGGAGAGGAAGACATGGTCGGCATCGATGGTTCATCATCTAATGTTGATGATGGTATAACCCCTTCACTTATAGAATTATCTACACTTAATGAAGGTCGTTTGCTACTGAATGCCACTCTGCATAAAGAGATGAATGTGTGGGAAAACATGATAAAATAGTATATCGAGTGTGGAATCAGTCTCATTCAGTGTGTCACGTGAATTAAGTTGCTTGTATTAATGAGAACTTGTAATGAAGCTCCTGAAGTAACACTCACGATATAATACATATGGTTCATGATGTTAATACTTCTTTCAATATAATATCTAATATAAATGAATTCTTTTGAATATTTTGTCCTATAATTATTTTCTCCATACATATCTTTGAATGTAAATGTCAAGATTATCACTTATGATGCACGTCACGTAAATGATTCACAATTCCTAACTCATTTGCTTGTAGATATCGGTATACACAACTGGCAACATGTCACCACAAAGGTGTTTTATACTTTCTAACCCCACAAAACACATTGCGTCGTCTCCAATGTCTACCCCGAGAAGAACTCCGAGAAAGTATATTATAAAGATAGATACTAAGAAACAATCATATGGTAATATTCTTCATTTGACCAATAATATGAACGACATCCTAATCAATGGACTAATGGACCTAGTCCTAACTTGGATGAAAGAGCAGGACTAGATTTAAGAAAAAAATGCATATGCCCATCATGGAGAATATGAGATTGAAGTTAGGGCTAGTGATCAACAATGACAATGTTACAAATCAGATTCACACAATTAAAAAGAATTACTTCAGTGTGAGAGAGCTGCGCAATACTTCGGGATTTGGATGAAACCCCAAGCTAAATATTGTTGTTGCTTTTGATGAAGTATGGGTTGACTACATTAGGGTAAGATAACTTTTTCATACTTAGTTTTACATTATATATCAACAAGTTTTGAATATAGGTTCAACAATATCCATGATGGGTTATTTTTTGTATTCTTAATGGTATAATTCAGATGTCACTCGATTTCGAGGCAAATCTATTCCAATGTACAATGATCTTGAGTATATATTTGGAAACGATGGGGCTAAAGGTAGAGTATGTGCAACGGGCAACCTACCTCCAGGATCAAGTACTATGAGATGGACATATACTGAGGATTTGTTAAGCCACACAATTGATCTTAATGATGACATTAACATTATATCATCTAAAAAGTTTATGAACACTGCACTGAATATCCATTGGTCATATGACAGCCGTAGATGGAATAATATTCCGCATCTGGGTCCAACGTAGAATGGGAATGCATATAGGAACACCAAAAACACTATTAATTCTAAGGAGAGAGCGAGAGTGGTCCGCCCGTTTGATCTCATTGGCAATGAGATGGTTGACATAGGGGCGCGATGAAGTCTATTACAATATTAATCAAATAGGGTAAAGATTTCGGGTAGTTGTCACAAATTATTCCAGCATTAGAGGAGTTAGAGGGACTGGCAGGGGATAATGTATTATGGGCAACAAAGTTACTCTCTAAAGAAGAATCGTTTGGGGCTACATTTCTTAACTTCTTGAAAGAGAAAAAAATAGTTTGTGAGGATGCTGCTAATTGGAGATGGATTGCACTTATGAAGGACATAAATACAAGATTACCTTTGAACAATAATTTGAAAGTAATGGTTTTCGATAATAATTAATTTTTGAACATTTTGGATGTCTTTCAAATGAATTGATTTATATCTTTTGGATAATTTTTTTAAACATATTAATTATAATCCCCATGCCTACATATGAATAAATAATTTGCACAAACATTAGAAGGCAATGGTTTACTGATGGTTTATTTTTTGGAGATGTATGGATTGCACTTATGAAGGACATAAATACAAGATTACCTTTGAACAATAATTTAAAAGTAATGGTTTTCGATAATAATTAAATTTTGAACATTTTGGATGTCTTTCAAATGAATTGATTTATATCTTTTAGATAATTTTTTTAAACATATTAATTATAATCCCCATACCTACATATGAACAAATAATTTGCACAAACATTAGAAGGCAATGGTTTACTGATGGTTTATTTTTTGGAGATGTATTGGATGCCTTTTGAATGTACTGCAAGTTCAAAATATGAGTGGAATATTTTTTTTGGATATGTATTTATGTCTTAAACTGCCTGGTACATATGGATATAACACTCAGGTTAACGACTACATTGAATTATATGTTGTTATTCTGCGCCTACCATATATTTTTATGTAACTCATAAATGAAGCCAATGTGATCTCCATTTACCTTTATAGATCTTATGTACTTTACCGCTGAATTTAATTTCTAGGAATTATAACTTCATTTGTAAATTATTGGACTTATGATTATGGTTTAGTCGTTGCTGGTTAATTTATATATATATATATATATATATATATGAAATAGATGGACAAAATTTACATGACATTCATAGGAAGACAACCAGGAATATATTATTCTTATAAGGAATGTTAGGCACAAGTTGACGGGTACAACCATACTAGTTTCAAGTCTTACAAGTCTGCAGACAAAGCGTTAAAAAGCATGAAGCGCATTCACGGGTGTGGTCGTATACCCCAAGATACCGATGAACGCTTGTGGTGTTGTTGACGAAGCCCTGCCCATCATTCCATCTGATAATAAATTTCCTGTCAATGGTTATGACGTGCATACCGATATGCCATATTTCAGAGGATCGACAATAACATCAGTAGCAGATCCTGCAAAAGCTATTGTACGTCGTGACTCTGATCGCGACTTGATGCTGGTGTTGATCTTCATATTCGGTGTTGCTATTATGGTTATGACTTTTCAGCTAATGGTGCTTTATTGTTGATTGATATCAGATGGATGCAGATGCACTTAAAGTTTGTTATGACATTATCTTTTGGGATGCTTACTACTTGTGTCTTTGCTTATATTTCAAGGGTTGTTTTACGCTATGCATGATGTTTTAGGCTCTTTTTTTTGTGGATTGGTGATGTTGAATTTGGTAATGGTTGTTTTGTGCGACCTAATAACATTTTGCTCCTCATATAATGAGCTATCAATACATATGTAATGGTTTGCTATGACTGTTTCCTATTTTAGATTGACATATCACAATGAGTTGTTATGATTGTTTCCTGTTTTATATCGACCCAGGACAATGAGTTATCATTATACATCGACGAAGTTGATCTATGCACTTACATGAAGATGGAACCAAACTACGATCTCATGTATTGCAGTGCATTCAGTTGCTATTAGCTATTGATGTAGCCACTAGCCAAGTGGCTAGAATCCAAAGCTTTGTGGGCCCCACTATGATATATGTCTTTCATCAACTCCATCCATCCATTTACTCAGGTCATTTTTAGTAAGAGCCCAAAAGTGAAATTGATCTAATTCTCATTATAATTGAATAAGAGGAAACAATGTCTAATTGAATATTCATCATTATAAACTTTTTGGAGGCCACAAAAGTAATTGGATGAAGCTAATATTGGTTTCTATCTTTATCCGCTAATATTAGTTTCTATCTTTATCCAAATACGTATAACCTAAACGAGATTAGATATAAAATCAACGAAACAATGGGCCATTAAAGGTTCTTAAATGGTGGTTATTCAAAGTGAACGCTAGGAAATCGGCGCTCACGCTGGTTTGGCATTTATGGCAGATGATTTGACTGATTTGGATCGCTAATGCGATAGTCTTTGTGTTGTCACTAGCCTCTTAATTCAAAATCCCGCAGTCGGCTAGAACCTGCAGAATACATAAGGCCAGAGAATCCAAGGACTCACTTGCTTTAAGTTGACTCTTGATCTGCGATTTGAGGTTCTAAGTAAGGGACCTCGATCACAAAGAGAGAAAGTGTTAGGCACCTTCTCTTCCTGCACAAACGTACAGTTTTTACTTTGTATAGTAAAATAACCTAAAGTGATAAATTAATGAGATCGAAATGGGACTAATCAGACTCGGATTTCTGGTGTAGCAAGGTTCGGAAAATTCGAAAAATCACAGAGCATATGTCCAAAGAGTGTCTAAAAGGATTTTTAAACAGATAATGATAATGATGAAAAATGGACTAGGCCATCACAAGTTTCTGATGTGATAGAATCTTGGGTTCTAGAAAGTTACAAAGCATACGCTCGATAGTAGTTTATAAGAGCAGGGGGGTTGAGAAGGGAAATAATGGTGCGATATAAAATATAAATGCTAATGATGATTGCATGATCTTTGTCTTACACTTTAAATAACTTAGATGTTTGGATGCACCATGGTTGTGAATGATTGACCCAAGTAGGATTATAAGGCTAAGAGATGGTTGGAGGAAGCTAGAAGGGAGCTGAAAAGATGGGAGCTTGAGAACTCAAACACTCCCTCTCACTCTCACTCACTTTCTCTCTCTCACTCTCAGTCTCCTTTTGGTTAGTAACTGTTAGTAATGAGTTGTTGGTTATTGATGATGCTTTGATATGAGAAGAGATGAAGGTTATTTATACCTTTTGGGATGACATTTTGGTAATGCTAAGGTTTATGGAGGGTAAATGTTGACATGACGGCTTATAATTGCTTGATGGGAGAGTAATGCCACATGACACTTCCTTATTAGTATTTAGGTTTTGATAGGATGGTAAATAGGGTGATAGTCTGACTATTACTCGATTCCTGTTGACTTTAAAACTCCAGTTTACGGGCTTCTAGGCTTATGGGGTTTTTTGGTTTTGAGCTTTCCAGGTTTTGGACTTTTTAGGCTCTTGGGCTTCTGATGATTTACGGGCCTATGGGTTTTTGAATACCCTACTTTTAGCTGAGATTTGAGGCAGGATGTGGATTTTAAATTTAATTAGTAAGGATTATTAACGCATTATCATATTGCTGGCCTGGCCTGGGTTAGGTGTCTACGTTCACTCACCAGGGTTTACCCATTCTAAATATTTAGACATGGAATTCTATAATAAAATAATATTAGAAAATGCACAATGAAATTGATTAAAGTAATAAATGATGTCCGGCCCACAAGTCACCGACTAGCAGTCACTTGGGTAGTGGTAGCATCCACATGTCTCTTGATAAAGTGACGTTGACAGCTGCAACGCCCGTCCCTCGCTTCGAACGGGCAGTTCTGTCGGTGGGTCTACCACGATGTATCTATACATCTATACATCCAGACCTTTTATCCTTCTTCACAGATGATTTTAAGGCATCAAAATAAAAATAAGGTAGATCGGATGATTAAATAGATCACACCATATATGGCTCTTGCATTTAATGTAATTGGTATTTAATGCTTTGCGCGTTTTAACACAACTAAGCTTATTATTTGGTGTGTTCCACTTTAGCGTTGGATATGACTCATTTTTGTATTTATGCCTTAAAATAATATGAGAAAAGAGATCAACATCTTAGATGTATTTGTACATCACGGTGGGCCCACCCACAGACCTGCCCGTTCGAAACTAGGGACGGCCAGTACGCAATCCGCGTCCCTGCAACATTTCACTAAACACGTGGCCTGTTTGGTTTTCCAGGATGCATGTAAATCATCGTAAATAAGTAATTATTACAGCCCATTAGGGAAGACATTAAGGCGGCTGCTGCAATGCGGATGGTCTATAACATTTCCCACGTATTTTGATGGGGAAGTAATAATGACTAATTTATCACCACTCATACAGGTGACGCGGATTAGCTACTGGGCCTGACAGTAGCTAGCATAGCTGATGATGTGACGTCACTACGTTCTTTGAGCCCCACTATAACGTATGTGTTGTTTCCCTCCCATCTATCAATTTGGAGAGGTCATTTTAGGAATGATCCTATGAATTAGGCATATCTAAAGTTTAAGCCAAAGAAAACAGTGGCTACGCTGACGCACACCGTAGAAACCCTCCCATGACTGATCATGATGTTTATTTGATATCAAAACTTTTTATAAGTTAACACAGGCATGAAATAAAATAAAGTGTAAATATTAGTTTGATCGAAAACTTCCGTGGCCCAAAGTAGTTTTTAATGGCAGGTGTTCAATTTTCACTGTTTTTTATTTTATTTTTTAGATAGGTTCACCTCAGCTTTATATAATTTTTAATCCTTGGCTCATACCCTAAAATGATATCTCTAAATGTATGGACGGTGTGGATACAACACATACATCCATCATGAGTGAGGTTAAAAAATGTGGTGACGTCACTTCAGTGGGGAGACTACTACTGTTGAGTTCAGTAGCTAATCACCGTCCCTTATACAGTAATTTCAAAAATCAAACAGGCCCTTAAATGCTGCCACGTAGGGTCACTAGGGATATCCACTCCCAATATGTTCAGCGGCGCTTTCCGAAAGAGGTGGGGCGTAGCTTCGGTGTATCCCCGGAGGTGGGTCGATCCTTGACTGTAGATCCCACCTTAATGCATATGTCGTACATCTACACCGTTCATATGTTTCTCCAAATCATTTTAAGTCACTTGGATAAAAATTCAGTAGATTCAAATCTCCGGTGGACCACGCCACGGGAAATAGTGGTGATTGCTGTTAAAAACTTCCCGGGGTAACAAAAGTTTTCGTTCTAGCTGATATTTCTGTGGTCCCTTCATCCGTATATTTGTGACCTTATCAACAGATTTGATGGAAAATAAATATTCCGTTGGCCCCATGTAGTTTTTAATGTTGGGAATTTAATCACCACAGTTTCCTGTATTGTGGTCCACTCGAGATGTGGATCTGCTGTATTTTTGAGCTCATACCGTGAAATCATCTGAAAGAAACGGATGGACAGTATGGATGTAAGACATATACATCATGATGGGCCCCACAGTCAGGGATCCACCGAAGCCAAGGGGGAATTTATATCCGAGATACCTAACGTGGCTTCAATCCAACCATCCAGGCTTACTAAATATTTGAACTTGTATACAGTAAATTACTGCTGTTGCTGATTGTCTTGAGTTTTAGCCCGTTCACTGTTCTAGGTTACGGAATAAACGGTTAGGATCTCATCAAGTGTTTGTTTTCTTGTTAGTCAAGACCCAGGTGGGATGGGTCTTAGGTGAGACCGCAGTGGGTGCATACGTGTCCTAGGCCACCGTATTTCTACTCTGTCCATCACTTTTTCCTGGTCATTTTAAAGCAGCGACGAAAAAAGAAAGAAGAGCCAAATCTCAAGTGGTCCACTTGATATTTAGATCTGCTTTATCTTTTAAACCATGCCCTAAAACGTTATGGAAAAATTGATATATGAATTATGAAGTGAATATATTACACATAGATCAAAGTAGGTGGGCCCCACGATCAGGGATTCACCCACTAAGCTGTTGCCCGGACACACCAAATCCGCACCCGCGTCATAGGGGAGCAGATTGCCTGTGACCTAGGACATATACATATTTTTGTGCCGAGGGTTGTGTGGGGTCCATAGAGATGTTTGTGACAAATCTACTCCGTTCATCTGTTTTGAAAGGCCACAATGGGATGGGAGTTTACAAATCAAGAAGATCCAAAACTCAGGTGGGCCACACGAACAAAACCATGAAAACATCGACGTTGATAGTTGAAACTTTTCTGGAGCTGACCATGATGTTTATATACCATCCAAACCGTTCATAAAATTATTACCACTCAAATAAACTGTAGAAACAAATATCATCTTCATACAAAGCTTTTTCCACTGCCATGCGTTCAATCCCCACTCTTTCTAGTAGTATGGCCAAAGTGAGTTTTGGATCAGGTTTTTTAAACCCTATCTTATTATGGCCTTTCTAAACTGATGGACGGAGTGGATTTCTCATGGATATCTTTATGGACCCCATATGGCTCCGGCCACAGAGATATCCAAATGCCCCGGGTCACAACCAATCCGCTCCCCGTCATCGGGACCGCGGACCGGCGACCGTTTAGGTCGAGGGGTTTCTTCTTGGCACGTGTGCCAACACGGCATACGTGTTCAAGATCCACGCCATTCGTTAGTGGGAGAAACCTCGAATCCCGTCCTGGTTAGAAACTCAATCCAGTCCAGTCATCCGCCGCACTACACATGTACGCTGAACATGGTACACCCAGATCCGTAGCTCAAGTGGTAGACTGAGTGAAAGATACCTCGTTTCAACACCGAGGTCTTGGTATCGATTCCCTGACAGTGGGTGGTGTACTGCATGTTCACTACGATCCCCACCAAAGGAACGGTTCGGATGTCACAAACATGTGCTACATTGGCACCTCTCGATCTGGCCTGAACAAATAGCCTGAGCAAGGGGCTACACTATTAAATAATTTGCCAACTGAAGTTGACCGTGGATAAGAATCGAGAATTGATAAAGCTGAACCATCCATCGAAATCAGATCGGCAGTGGAGAAGCGAAAAAAAAATGGATGGTCCTAATCGTTTGCACGCCTTGCCCAAGTAGTGACGGTGACAGATCTCACGCCGGATTTTTTATCTATTTATTTTTCATTTTTACCACGAAATTCCTCTACGACTTGGAATTTACCAAGGAAGGTTTTAAGAAACCGGTACGGCCAGCAATTCTTTTTTAGAAGAGAAATTACATTATGGCCAGCAATTCTCTCCAATACATAAAAATAAACATAATTATTAGGAGGACTTTCGAATGTGTAATAGTTATATGATTGAAATGAAAAATATTGAAGAGCGATGAGTGTGGAAAAAGGTGTGTGGCTTATCATTGCTGTGAGATTATCATTCAGGCTAAGAGCAACATAGTCTTTTCGAGAGAAACATGAAGCTTTTAAAGAGCAGCGTGTTGATGAGCAAGATAAAGATAATGTTGGAGATTACAACTTAGGTTGGTGAAGCATATAAGCATACGAGAATGGATTTTTAAAATAAGTTCTTTCTTCAAGTACAACACACATGCACAAATTGAAGTGAATTACAACCACTAACTATGATTAAGAGTTGATCTAGCACATGCATAAGGGCAGACTGAGACTATATATGCACTGGGGGTCCATTGCTGCCGAGCAAGGGATAACTAAATCTAAATACACAGTGTTGTGCCGGATTTGTAGTTAGGTTTTGGATTTGAATAGAGGTCATTTTTTTTTACAACTGCTTCTGATATTTGTAATCTTTTATGACTGACAGGAGAACTATTTGTCCTCATGGCACCTTTGTATGCAACAAGTTGGGAAAAGAGTTACTATATTTTATTGAATATGATCATATCTTTGCCATATACTTATTACGTGCTTTGAGGCTAATGTGGCCAGAACAACTACTTGCTTTTATCCGTATAAAACTAAAATGTTAAAAACACCGTTAAAAAGATGAATTGATTTCTAAATAATTAACAAACGCTTTTCAAATATCTTATGTGCCACTAGGCTAAATTTGCATTGTTTATCCAATCCATACAAACTTTGGTGCAAACACTCTTGATAAAAAATGATGAAATTTCAATCATCAAATGGACCATAAGCATAAGATTATAATCAAGTAGCTAACCAATATTTTTTAACCTCTCAATTTAGAGGACCAATGTTTGGACTACCTAAATCATTTTATTAATGTATTTTTAGTGATGCAGTCAATAATTTAATATCTTTGAAATATCACGAACGGGCCACACGTATAATTAATTAGTAGACTAGTGGCACCCTATGTTACATATGCTGCGCTCTTATTTTAAAAAATGAAAAAAATAAGAAGAGAAAGAGATGATTGATATTTTAAGCCAAATAGAGAAATTGTGAAACTTTAAAGAAAAAGCTAGAACGGACCATCCACGAAATTCCAAATACCCCCGATCCGCGTATATTCAGAATACCCTTCCTTTATTCGCACTGTGAAATGACTGGTAGAATTTTGACCGTAAAACCCTAATATCATTCTTTAAATTTACCAACTCATTTCTTTTTGAGTTTTCTATGTATAAATTGATGGCTATCTATTGGAAGTTTTCACTTCTTTATTTGGCAAAAGCTGGCGATGACAAATTTATACATTTGAATTACCCTTAAATGTTCTTTTAATAAAATTATTTTTAAAGGGAAATCAGTGAAAGATGAAGTCGGCATTAATGAATTTTTATATGAACTCTTCCTCCTTCCTGGCTTTGGTCATCATTAGTATAAAAGTCAAGCCTAAAACAAACAAATACAAACCTTCGCGTGCACTAATTCGCCTTTGGTTTTTTAAGTTGCACGAAACTAACATAGGCTGACCACACCAACATGCCTCACGCTGGTACAAGGGTTATTCTCGTGGTCAAAATGTCAACGAGCTATGTGGGTCACACCATGATATATGTGTTATATCCATCCCGTTCATACTTTTGAAAATTATTTTACGGCATGGGCCAAAAAAAAATGAAGCAAATCGAAAGCTCACGCAGACTGCAACACAAAAAATAGTGAGGATTCAATGCCTACCATTGAAGACTTCTTGAGGCTACAGTAGTTTTGGATCAAGTTGATATTTATGTTTTTGGCAACAATCGTCACAGTTGGCTTTTGAAAGGTTTCAAGGGTGGGTGTCATTGTACCCACTTCTTTATATGGTGTGGTCCATTTGAGCTTTGGATCGTCTTTAATTTTGAACCCTTGCCTTAAAATGATCTCACAAAATGTATGAACGTTGTGGATATAACATATACATCACAGCAGGGCCCAAAAAAACCTGGTGATGTCAACACACCAAAGAGGTAGGTTGCCATCTTTAGAGCTGGGCATCGGACCGAGTCGAATCGGATTCAGCTCAACTCGACTAGGTTCGAGTTCTGCATGGCCTGACCCGAACTCGGTTAGAATCGGGACTGAGTCTGGGTCCTCTAACCCAATCCGATCCTAAACCCTGTTGACCTGGACCGATCTGAGTCAGACTCGGTCAGGAAAACCGAGTTGGATCGGATTGGCACAGGTTTGGATCGGGTTTCCTACAGAGAAGAAAAGGAAAAACAAGATCAAGATGTTTTCTTATGCCTGGAAAAAATGAAACATCAAATTACTCACTAACCTAGATAAAAGTTTGATCTTCATTGTTGATGACAAAGCTATCAGCAAATGCACGAGGAGGACCAACATAGAGAATTTCATTAACAAGTAGTTCATTCTCAGTGACTAAATTCTCACTCGTAGAAGAACTTAGCCGAGCATCTGAAGTTTTGGGAGCAGCTGAAGCGACTTTGGATGAGGATGGGGCATCCTTAAACAAGGGATGTGTTGATTATACATATTGGTAGAACCATGCCCAATTCAGACAAAAGATGAGAGAGAAAGATAGGTAGATAGATAGATAGAGAGAGAGAGAGAGGGAGAGAGAGAGAGAGAGAGAGAGAGAGAGAGAGGAAATCAAGACATATCCAGACCTAAATCTATGGATCGTTGAACTCCAGACAAAGGGACTTCACCCATTTAAAAGAACCCCATGAAAATTGAGAGAAATAAACATCACTATAGGATTTTCAAGTTCGAACTAGAGCACTGTCTCTCGCATAGAATGAGGAATGGGAACGGAAAAAAAAAAAAACAGAGGAACTAATGGTTTTTTTTTTTTTTTTTTCCAGATACATCCAACACTTCGAAGTTTTGGAAACTGATGCAGCTCATTTTTCAACTGTTCAAAATAGAAAGTAAAAACGAAAAAAGAAAAAAGAAAAAAAGGTATCAGAAACTACAAAAATGACAAAAAGAAGATAACAGAAAATTGCAAATACACGAAATCAAAAAAATTACTAGATTCAAATTGTGCTAATTGAAACAGGCAAAAGCGTCTAGGAAACAACAAACAGAATTCCAACTATTTTTTTTAAAAATAAAATAAAATAATCAATCCTTAGAAAATCAGGTTTTTCCAAGGGATGTTATGGATACAGAGAGATGCCCAAAAAGAAAAGGAAAAAAAGAAGAGACTTTTTCAATGGATTTTTAGTATTCAAAACAGGTGTCGGGTTCTGGCACCCATCTTATTCTTCTCCAATTACATATTCAGAACAAAGAATCACACCCAAGCAATTCCAAAGCTTACCTAATTGAGGTTCCCTAACATGGATTTTCAATATTCACACCCGGGCAGCAATCGTCCGTCGTTCGGGTTGGGTTAGGCCGTTAGGGTAAGAAAAGAGGGTAAAGAGAGAGTCGTTGTAAAAACGGGTAGGGAAAGAAAAGAGGGGAAATGGAAAGTTAGGGTTAAAAAACTAAAATTTTAATTTATACTGCCCGCTCACCCGCTCGGGTCGGGTCTATTTTGTTCAGGTCGGGTCCCTTCGGTTCGGGTATCCAGGTCGGGTCGATCCGGACAGAGGTCTATCCAGACCCGACCTGAAAAACAAACAGATTTGAACATTCAAACCCAATCAGGCCTGATCTTGGCCGTCGGTTCTGTTCGAAACGGGCCGGATCAGGTCTGATCGGGTCGGAGCGGGTAAGAAATGCCCACCTCTAGCCATCTTTTCATGAAGCGGATTGCATGGTGTATATCACACACCATCTAGCTCCGCAATGTGTCGAGGAGGCAAAATTATATTAATTTTACCATTATATAGGTGCTATATCTACTTTCCATTCATTTAGCAAGATCATTTCAAAGGTAAGAGCCTACAAATGAGGTAAGTCTAAACATCAAGTGAACCACACCGAGCAAGGAAATGGGGATTGAAGGCCCATCATTGAAAACTTTCCAATGCCTATAAAAGTGCTGGATCAAGTTGATATTTAACTATATGACCTTATAAAGAGGTTGAATAGAAAATAAACATTATGATAAGCCTTATAAAGGTTTCAATGGTGGGAGCCATAGTCCCCACTAGAGCTAGGCATCGAGTCAAGTCATACTGAGTTAGGGTTGACCCGACTCAGTCCAGTTTTGAAATAGGCCTAACCCGAACTCAACTCGGCTTAAATATCGAGTCCAGCATGCTTGGCCCAATATGAGCCTGAGTCTGGCTTGTATTCATCCTGATCGACTTTGCCTGGTCACAAGTACCGAGTCGGCACCGAGTCAGGTCGAGTATACTGGTATCCAATGGTTGAAATCACAACTCAAAACCTAAATGCACTTGCTAGAATTGCAACCTCTCCATCAGCTACATGACATCTCAAATATGAAAATGTCACATATGAGCTTCATCTTCTTTTTTTAATATGTATGTACGATTCTAGTTTCGAATCGAGTCGAGTCAGTACCAAGTTGAATTTTAGGTTGAGTCGAGTCAAGTTATTGGGTGACTCGAACTCAACTCAGTTTGAGTTCGGACTGGGCAAGGTCAACTCGGTTCAAATTGACTCACCTGAATTGAGTCGGATCTTAACGAGTTGGACGAGTCGAGTTTGCCGAGTCAAGTCATCCCGTGCCCAACTCCAATCCCCATTGCTTTTTGTGGTGTGGACTACTAGAGATCTGGATCTATCTCATTATTAAGCTCATTGTAATGACCTAGGATTTTAGTGTGTACTCATGTACTTACATACACGAATACTTATATTCATTTGAGTATGCATGTATAAATCCACATGCACATGTAAGGTGTGTTTGTTGATATGTGTGATCAATCTCTTCATGTTAATCCTTAACTTATGAAATTAGTAATTATATATTTTGTGTGTACATGTACAAGTGCATTCTCACCATCCATACTCACAAAACCACACTCAAATCTAACTATTGAACATACACTGAATCTATACAACTCATGACCTGTGTATCAAAACCACTTGATAAATATATTCTAATTATACTTCAAATATAATAAAATAAATTGCCTATTTATACATTAAGTTAGCCTATTCTAAAATGTCAAATCTCAAACTATATCAACCCAAGATAAATCCATGAAGTTAGAGACTAATCACCTTTATTTGACATATGATCATCACCATAGACTTATGTCATTAATAATCATTAAACTTATGACTTAAATTAATTTTTTAAAACATATTATAACATTCCTAAACCATCTAAAATAATTCAATCAAGAAAATGGGTAAAACCGTCAGTTTTACCTTTAATTGAAGTGTACAACATTTGGTTTTTCGGAATAATTGCTAGCAACTCATAAATATAAAGGAGAAATCTGCTTCAAATACACACGGAAATAGGTGCTTCCAAGATATAGAGGAAATAGAGCGATCATATTAGGCAGGCCTCACCCAAGAATGTGTAACCCTTATCATGGGGATGCCTTGATGTATGTATTGTATATCCATACCATCCATCCATTTGTTAGATCATTTTAGGGCATGAATCCAAAAATGAAGCTGATGGTTTTTTTATCAGGTGGATCATACTATAAGAAACAGTGAACGTTTCATAGTTAAAAACTTCCACGGGCCAATCACAATGTTTATTTGCCATATTGCAACCCCTTTATAAAGTCATGCATTCATATACAAATGAAGGAAAAAAAAGAAACATGTGCTCAATTCAAAACTTTTGTAGGTAAATCACTACTACAATACGGCCTACTTGAGATTTCGATCTGTTTCGTTTTTAAGCTCGATGGATGGTGTGGATGTACAACACATCATCATTTTTAAGGTGATGATGTGTTGTATATCCACCCTGTCCAGCCGTTTCTCTAGCTTATTTTAGAATCGTAGTCCTAAAAAATTAAATGGAGCCAAATCTTAAGTAATCCATCTACTAGGGTAAATATTGGTGTTTGAGAGTCTCATCTTTAAAAATTCGAAAGGGCCATTCATAAGGTCTCCTTAACGTTTATTTGTCATCCAACCTACTAATAATGTCAAGAAAAACTGGATGAAGGGAACATATAAAGTTTAGATTGCCCACACAAGAATTTTAATATGTCATTCGTAACCTTTTCTAGTGGTATATATGGTCCACCTGAGATTTGCATTTTCTCAAGGTATGAGTAAATAGATAGACAGGGTTACAAGGAATACATAAAGGTGGGCCTGCACGGTTAAAGTAACACCCACAGGAACGTAACCTAACTAGAGACGTACGTTACTGTCATGGGTTCTGCGTGGTCCACTGTAGTGTATATATTTTATCCACGATTGCCTATCTATTTTTAAAAATCATTTTAGGGTGTAAGATTAAAACTACGGCGTATCAATGGCTCAAGTAGACCACACTAATGGAAACATGGGGGATTGAAATCTACTGATGAAAACTTCCTGCGGCTCACCGTTATGTTTATTTGCCATATCCAACCTGTTCATATGGTCACATTTATACCTGGACTAAGGAGAAAACATAAATATCAGCTTAATTCAGAACTTCGAAGGCCGTAATAAGTTTTCAACGGTTGGCTTTCAACGCCCACTGCTTCCTGTGTGTGGATGGACGGCGTGGATAAAACATATACATTTCAATGGGCCCACGGAGCCCCTGACAGTCCCATCCATCCGTCTCCAGGCAGGTCCTGAAGGGGTAGTACCCAATCCGCCTCCGTACGAAGATAGGTACATACGCACGAAGAAAGGGAAAGAACATCAGGAGACGGTCATTCCACTGCCACAGCCCAATGAGAAAAACTTTGATAAAATACACACGAGGAGTATAATTAATCATATTAAACTGTCTTATGTTACTTATTTTAGATGTATCACGACTCAAGCTTATTTGATGGTCTAAATTTCGAATTTTTGGATATTAATTGGACGGTTAAAATGTAAAATATCCAACGATCATATTCCCTCAAACAGTTGTCCACGGATCAGAGGTTAATGTTGTTCAGCCAATCTTATCTTGGTATATTGACTTGAATACGGTGGGATACACAATCTAGTCCGTCTTTTTCAAGTTAAGACATGCCACGTGTAAAATTTATGAGTGCATGCGTATTAAGCCACATGCGCAGCCTGAACATCACATAGCTCATCTCCTCATTAATACACTACACGTGTTAGATGTAAGATACTAACGGGGGCGTTACTTTCGAATGAATTCATGTGGATGAGATCCACCCCGTCCATCAGGTGCGCCACCCTCTCTTTGGATAGGGGCCTCAAAAACAGGTCATTCAATACTCAGGTGGGTTACACAATTGTGAAGCAGCTGAGATGCGAATTCTCACCATTAAAATCGTTCAAATTTGTGTCGGGGTCCACCGTAGGTTTATATTCCATCCAATCCGTTAATCTGACTTACCAGATGAGGATGAACGGGTTCCAGAAAACCAGGACATTGCGAGACTCATGTGCGTGGACACCCGATTGCATACTCAGTAACTAAGCACGCTATAGCGTGCTAAGTAAACGCTGCGGGGGCCCACCGAGATGTGTGTAGCATATCCACACCGTACATACATTTTTTCAGCTCATTTTCGACAATAATCCAGAAGTTGAAGCATATCCAAAGCTCAAATGGACCACACCATATTAAACAGTGGAGATAATGACATCCACCGTTGAAACTTTCGTAGGGCCAACCGATGGTTATTTTTCATTGAACTTGTACATAACCTCAAATAGACATGAATGAAGGAATAAATATATCAGCTTGATCTAAAATTTATATCGACTCTAGAAGTTTTCAACGGTGGGCGTTCAATTACAACTGTTTCCCAATTTTGGGATCATGCAAAATGAAATGGAAAAACAGCTAAAATGATCAGGAAAAACGTATGGACGGAGTGGATAAGATACATACATCACAGTGGGCCCCACGGAGTTTACTTATGCATGACCATACCTTGTTCTACAGATTGTGGCCTACCAAAGTAGTATTTAGCTAAAGTTAGGATCCATGGTGAAAATATGATGGCACAGATGATGGACGGTGTGGATCTAATGCATGTTTGTCCCACGCGGCAATCAGTTCGCGAGAGTCAGACCCTCCGCGTGCCTACGCAAGTCAGGCTAGCGCAGCCCGTTGGAATCGCTTCTCTAGGCGGACTTTTGGAGGGAAGTAAGAAATTCAATGCCAGGGGGATATAAAACGCAGAAGAACGGGAGCGTTGAAAATCTATCAGAAAAGTGGTTAAAAGAAGAGAGCTTCGGGAAAAAAAAGGTCAGCCCAGATCAGATTCTAGTCAATTCGATTCGATTACTTTTTTGAAATTTTAGTCATTTCATGAATTTCATCACCCTTTCGGATCGAGAATTTTCGCAATCGATGCATATTTTGACCAGCTCTTCTTCTTCATTTTTCTTTTTTTCCTTGATTCTTGATTTTGGGAACCGTTCTTGAAATCTTCTGCATTTCTTCTGTAGTATCAAAGATTATGGTCTGGTTTTGTTTCGTTTGATTCATGGTCGATTACGGTTAATGAAACAGAAGAATCACTCTCCCCATGTTGCTTCCAGATCTGTATTTTCTAGTGACGAATGTTATGTTTTAGCATTGAATGCGGTCCGCTGTTTGTGTAGTTCTATTCATATCCTACTATCTGTAGGTCACAAATTAAAAGGTTAAGGTTGTCCTATTGAGGAGAATTTTGGGTTGTGGTCCATCCATGGTGGGATGCAATCATATGACAGACCAATAGTCTGGAAAATCAATTGCAGGCCCCACTTTTCGGAATCAAAAGCTCGTATATATGTATGATAATATTCCTCTTCACTGAAAAAGAAATTAGTGGATAGTTCTGTAGATGACAGAGGGGTAAGGAGGGAGTTCGTATTCTTGGTGATACTTTCATTTTATTTTTTTTTTCCTTTTGCTATTTATATGCTGGTACTGGAAATTTAGTCTGGGTTTGGCTGGATGTTTAGCTAATTCAAGAACAAATGCTAACAATCAGTGATGGTTCTCAGTCTTCATTTCTTTCATGTCCAACTTGAAAAAAGGAAAAAAAATATTCTAGCAATTTGGAGGCTAAACCATTAATAGGAATGCTAGGGTTTATTTATTTATTTCGTAGATCAGTAGAATGCTGGGGAAATTTTATTTGTTCTTTACCACCTTATTAGATTATTAATTTCAATTCTGTTCGATATTAAATCCAAACTGACCCTTAGCAAAGGCAAGTGTACCTTGAACTGAAAATGTTCATATGCAAAAAAAAATAAAAAAATACTAAGGTTTAAAAACTCGAATGTCCGACAGGTCGAATAATTGGGTTTTTTGAGCCTTGGACACCAAGATTTTGTAATATTTAATATCTAAAATATAATAATATACAAATATTGTAGTCTTGGTGTCTCGAGTTGAGTATTATCTTTTTGAGTTTCTTCCGATTTTTGTAGATTTCGGGCTGAGTTTTTTTTTTTTTCCATCCGAGTCTTGATGGAATATGATCGAATCAAGTTTTTTCAAGCTTTTAAACTATTCTAAATGCTGTGCTGAAGTTATAAGAACTTGTTTAATAAGAAACTGATTTTCTAGAATTTTTTGACTGCATATTTACTTCTCTGTAGTATCTTGTTGAAACATTTGTTTCATTTGGAGGTTGGCAGGTCCGTATTTCACAAAACATTAGACGTAAGAGACAGTTGGCCTCGTACTGTTTCATATTTGAGCTATGCTTGCCATTTTCATGGGCTGTGTTTGCACGAAGCGCATCAAACAGCCACCTGGATATGAGGATCCTACCATTCTTGCTTCTGAAACATCCTGTAAGTATGTAATTTTGGATGAAATATCAGGTGCTGATGCACCAGGATGAACACGTTGTCCTAATGCTACAATGCCTGTAGTTTGTAAAAGTGGGTCCCATGGTTCGCTTCCAGACTGTTGAACTGATGGGTCCCGCACGTGGACAGGGGACGTCCCAGAAATCTTCTATGTTGGAGATGCTAAATGTCTAATCTTTGGCCTTTTCTTGGAGTACTGCTGTATCTTTTTTACTTAGCATCCATTTGTAGGCCATAGTTTGCAAGATGATGATGATGTTTGCAGTATCCATATCTTCTGATCTGGAGAATTTTTATGCATCATCTATCTATGATGGGGCCCATTAAATCAATGCTTCCGATCTCCAAACCATGGGACCCTCTTGCGTGGACTGTCAGGACACTATACTGTCCTCATGCATCAGGACCCTAAACTTTCTCTTTGTTCATCTCTCTGACTTGTCCAAATTGATCTCCGTAGCTAGAAAGGGAAGTCAATAGCCAGTTTAAGTAGCTTGTTAATCTTTCTATTTCAGTTCCTTTATGCTATAGTTGGTTACTTTTAGTGCTGTTGTATGCAAGTACCAACTGCAGACATGTATTTGCAATAATATTGAAGTTCAAGGATATGAGTTCAATGAAAAGGCACATGCATGGAATGTTTCTACATACCTTAGAAATTTTGATAGATGTCTGTCAAAATTTGCTTGAAATGCGAATCTTGTAGGCATATGTCATTAGAATTGGTTGAATAATGATGCAAAATTTGTGAAGTCTACTTATTGTTTTACTCTATGTGGATTTCCAGAATCTTAACATCCATACTTATTAAAACCTGGAATACTTCATGGCAGTTACTGTGAGCGAAGTGGAAGCTTTATATGAACTATTTAAGAAACTAAGCAGTTCCATTACTGATGATGGACTTATTCACAAGGTATTTACATTTGGTTCTGAAGTTTGTGTGTGTGTGTGTGTATTTGCATTAAAATTATGCAATAAGTATTAACTCTCTCTCTCTCTCTCTCTCTCTCTCTCTCTCTCTCTCTGACAGGAAGAGTTCCAGCTTGCACTATTCAAGAACAGCAACAAGCAAAATCTTTTTGCAGACAGGGTTTGCTTCTCTGTTTTCAGTATTGTATTCATTTCTTATCTAATGTCTTAGTTTTGTTGTTGCAATTTTAAATGTTCTGGTGGAGGTAGCACTTTAGCATATCTCCATACAGATAAGCAATACCTTCAAAATTATCATTACCAACTAATGCAATGGCTACATAATTTTTATGAAGCAAATAAATCCGTAGTGTATGCTTTTCTTCTTTCAAAGTATTAGCATTCTTTTGGTTATGAGTTACCCTAGACATAAGCTGAAGTGAGGGCTGCTGCTGTGAGGCTGTTGATCGCCGACTTGTCGGATATTCTATAAGCAGATCTAAGAGGCCTTGTTTATCTTAGGTATCAATCAGCACCCATGAGCGTGCCTCTTATATCAGTGAGTGTATGATCCTGCGCTTGGATTTGTTGCAACAATACTGGGAGGAACAGCCCTTCTTAATCATCATCACATTTTCTCAGTGGGATAAGTTTAGCCATTTTGGGATAGTATTGACTTGGTCGAAGGATTCTATTGGTCACTTTGCATGTGCGTGCCCCCATGTGCCAACTTGGTATTTCCAGCACAGTGGACGAGTTGGAATGCCTGCATTCAAAACTTTGAGGCGTGTATTGAGGGTATAAAAGAGAATGCGAGCACACTGGAGTGCAAACCTCTCAGATTGCCATGAGGGATGGTTCCTTTCACACTGGAGTGTTTTTTCATTGGGCTGTCTCAAACCACTACAAGGAATTGTACTAACAAACCGAAGTGTTTATTGCTAGACAACCTCAAACTACCAATATAATGAGAGTGCTAGAATGTATTAAACACACATAATTGTTGGTAGAATATTAGAAGAAGAAAATGTAATATGAACATGAACACTTGAGTACGTGGGCATCACTTGATTTCATGAACACAGAACAAAAGTCTTCACATACACACCTTTCTGGCCATACACCTCTAGAGTAGCCCACTAGCACAAAACACTTGGATTCTCTAGCATTCACGTAAACCTGGATTTAAAAGACTTTCGCTTGGACCTTCTTTGCATCTTTTCATGTATGTAGATTTACAATGCCATGTGCACACACCCACACACACACACAGCAGAGGAGGTAACTAAACCACCCCACTGTTCCAAACCTCTTTGCTTCTGCACATCTTCTACACATGTGAATGCTCCAATTGCAACCTTCACTTATGTACAAAGAGAAGAATCAGACTAACTACACACGTCTACACTCATACACACATCTGCTTACTATCAACTTGCTATTAGATAGGTTTCACGTTCCAAGTCCATTCTGTGCATGCGCTATGAGCATGGGCTTCCTATCAATATCAATTGTGCGACAAATAGAAGGAGAGAGGAGAGAATTCCTCACTCTCATAACATGCATAACTGCACATAATAGAAATAGTTTTCTCTAACCAAACTCTTCACTTCAATGATTCTCACAGAATGGGTTAGGACCCACTTCCTAAAACCGCCGGAGAAGTAATAATCTCAACAATTTGAATTCTCAATCGCTATATTGGGGCTCGTAAGATTTTTCAGACTATGGAAATAAAATTCTGGCAACACCAAGCTCTATTGGATGGAAACAAATATAATTGCCTCTATTCATTTCCTAGACAATTTTACATTAGTGTCTCCCTTTCTTTCAACATTATTGTTTAGGTTTACCACTCAAGTATTCTCACATATAATATTGCTAGATTGATATAAGGGATTTGCCAGACTTCTGAAAGGTCATGCAGAAGTTGGTGATAAGCTTTTACTTGGATATAAATATCTTCAATTAAACCACAGGTCACCAAATCTTTTCTCAGTACCTCAACCCACGAATGTCCTTTTGGGCCTTCCCTTGCCCTTTTAGAGCCTTCAACTTGAACCAACTCATTTCTTTTGACCGGTGTAGTTCTTGGTTTCCGTTGCACATGGCCAAACAACCTGAGTCTACTTTCCCTCATCTTATTAAGTTCCCTCGAATGCATTCCTATGTCATTGTATCCTTGCCTTACAACTCATCTATAGCTATCACAACATCCTCATGTCAGCTGTACTGTCCTATGACTGTATTGTTCCTTGAATGCCTAACATTCTGTCCCACAAAGCATGGATGGTCTTGTAGGAAGCCTATAAAATATCCTCTTCAGTTTATTGGTATGCAGTGATCACATCAAGCTCCGGAGCCACATCTCAACTTCATCCACCCACATTCTTCACAGTTTTAATAACAAATCGCTAATGAGTTAAATACATGACAAGGTAAAGGCAGAAATCATCATCATGGGTCATTGTCGTCATCATTATTGCCTTTTCCCACTAAATGTAATGCCATAAATAATTTACAAATGGTTACTAAGTGTTCTGGTTTTACTTTCAACATGCTCTAAAGAGCTTCTCAAAAACTCTAGATTCAGGTGGTCTTGATTCATCTGGGATGTGATTATGGCTATAAAGTTTGATTTCACATTTCAGAAACTACTGTTGCACCACAAAATCTGCGGAACAGTTTGCACAAGAATAAAGCTGTTCTCTCTGCAAAATTTTTAAATATCACTGGATGGCATTCACTGCCCTGAATAATTTGGTGGTATATCTATCAATAAATTGAAACGGTGCTAATGTTCTATAGTCAAAAGTAATTATATGATATCTAGAACTTTGTCTCACTCTTTTGTCCTCTGTGGGTGACCAGCCGCATGGCACTCCCTTAAGATCTCCTCCTTCCTTATGTCTCCAACCGTCGGGCATGTAGAGGCAATTCCCTCTGGTGATCAAGAGCCCATCCGTCGATCCTAAACCTCCTAGTAGCTCCCAACTTGGCCTGTTGCACTAGCCTAGCCACCAGGTAGGGGTCTTTCTCTAAACCTTCCCCTCTCAGGCAACGGTCCCTTGTATTCTGCAAATGGCAGCTAGCTCTTCCCCCGCAACAAGTTCAGCATATTCTGGAGCATGGTTGGTCTACTGCCTGAATCTCAAAGTTACAAAATTTTCAACATTGACTATAGATGAACTTTTCTTTTCTTTCTTCCCCCCCCAAACAGTGGTAGAAACATACCCATATTGAAGTTGGTACACTGCACCCACCCACCGATTCCATGATTCCAAAATCCAAGAAATCCCACTTATTCCATCACACTATTTTCTCCAGAAAAAAAGGATTCCGAAATCCATGAAACCTAGACTCGAACTTCTTCATCTTCTCCTTCCTCTTTTCTCCATCCACCCTTTGCTTTCCACATTCTCCCACTCACCAAATCCACCTCAGTCCTTCTTGGTGGGCCCCACATCGCACCTGATGAGATCCCATCTACACTGTTGGAGGATCGGCCATTAAATCTCCCTGGCCCACCTGAGTATGGCAAGGCCATCAGATTATGGCCAAATAGATGGGAGAGAGAAATGAACTGGAAGGAATTGTGCAATGGGCTCCCACAGTCCCATATGGCCATTGCTTTGCCATCTTCTCTCTCCTCATCTTCTTCCTTCATCTGGGCTTCGGCTTGGCCCTGAAATTTCTGGGCCGTTGAGAAAAAAATCCAACCAGCGATCACAGATGAACTTGTGTCCTTGTCTTTCTTGTTTATTTCGCAAATGTTTGTTGCATAAAAATCTTTTGATTTGCTTGACCACAATCAATTAGGTGATCTTATAACAAAAGCAGCCATGTTGTCATGTAATTTCAGTCATAAATTTGGAACTTCATGAATGCCCCGTAATTACTTGTATTGGTTTCTACCTGTCATTGGGGTTTCCTAGTTTTCAGTAGGAATAATGGTAGACTGAAGTCGTATATTTGTCTATGTTCTTGAAGATGTAATTCACAATGGTCAGTTGTTTTTATAAGCATCTGAATTTATCCTGGATTTCATGCATCACTGGTTCACATTCAACAAATTTAACCATAAATTGATATCTAGCATCATAATTTCGTGGTTTCCACTTTCCACAATCCCAATCTTTCTCGGTAATTGTTTGCAGATATTTTCATTGTTTGATCTTAAACATAATGGGGCAATTGACTTTGGGGAATTTGTTCGATCGCTGAGTGTCTTTCACCCAAACACTCCAGAGTCAGAGAAAATTGCATGTAAGAAAATCGTGTGTTCTGGCAACCTAGCACAACTTCATCCAATAGTTGTAATTTCTCTTTCTTCAGTGAAAAACCTGGAGGTTTTTGTAAGATTCACATGATGTGATGTGATGCCTCAGAACTATGTGCAGTTAGTTGTGATTCATACTTCAAATACACTGAGGATTTTCATGATTCTTGAGAGGTACTCAGTAAAAGCGTTCAAATGTCAAATACACCACAAAAAAAAGAAAAAAAAAGAAAAATCAAATTACTTCAATAATAGATACTAAGAAGGATTGATTCTTTTCTCATTGTGTTTTGCTTTTCTGCTGTTGACACCATTGATGGGTTATAATTTAGCAAAATATCTTGTGGCAGTTGCATTTAAATTGTATGATTTAAGGCAGACTGGCTACATTGAACGTGATGAGGTGAGTATCACAAAATCTTCTCTCTTAGTTTCATTCCCATTGTAATACCTTCATTTCAATTCTTTACAACTTTTGGCATATGTTAATCCCATTTTTTCATATAGATTGTAGTGGATTTGCTTCGTGCTATTAAATTTTCATGCTAGTTTATGTCCTATTGAAGAAAAAATTCCCCGTACATGTAGTGAATTGGTTTGGCTATATATCATCAACTCCAGAAATAAACTAATTCCTTTGAATGATACACATTGAATCTGAAGTCTTTGCTTTACTCTTCTATCCTTGGACACCATGTTTGACCCATGTAGTGTTAGATGTGGCTATGCGGATGGTTTTTCTAAATGTTTTTCTGATGCGAGAAGTGCCTTGATCTACGGTCTGATTGTGTGAAAGTGGGGTTTATCTTATATCATTTGATTGTGGTGATCCTGAGATACATCATGCAAACAAGTGCCGCAAGAGAAAGGTGAGAATGACTTTGAAAGAGAGTTAAAGAGTACTTGAAATTATCATAGGGAAGTGTCACGCCCTGAAAATCGGATAAAGAGTGTGCACCCTCAGACCCGAGTTACAGTCCATAACTCGTACACCAAGTGTACATAATTCCACTTATCATACAGTTGATGAGAGGCATAATTTAATGTATTCTAAGTTTTCACCACATTAACATGCACGCATCCACAAATCACATGTCTATTCCAATACCAATTCCATCACATTCTCAGACATTTAATGAAATTCCAAAACTAAACTACGTCCACCCAGTTGGGACTTTATTCAACTAGAATATCAAATGCTGTTTGACCAAATCATAGTTATAAACAATTTCAAATTGAATCTAAACATCAATAATTGAAATGAATGGAAGCTAAATCTCCTATTAACTAGCTGTGTAAACAAGCCGTCCTTTCAATGCGACAAGTTCATCTTCTGCCAGATACGGGCCATTGGTCCTATGTTTCATCCGCCAACCTGGCCGCATTCTCCGGCACTTGATTCAGATTTACCTCTCTCGTTCGTCTCTGTACGGTTGTCAATCCACAACGTTAGCAAGCTAGCTAGTGAGTAAACCCAACGTGGTTCATACATAGCACAATATTAGATAGCATAGAAAAATGGAATGTTATGTATGCAAACGTGAGTATGGATGCTGAGTGTCATGAGATGCATGTCAAGTGGGATGATCATCCACTTGTTTGAGTTGAATATCTGTCAACATGAATCTTTACCCTTTAGACATCCACTGTAGGTATGGATGAGCAATTTGTACCCGTCAGACATCTACCGTAAGTAGGCATGGACAATGTACACATCTACTCCGTGAGTAGGCTTCCACTAATGTGAGTATCTGGCAACGAATCTAACAGGAGAACCATCCAGGGAGATCCCCTAGGAACCTAGGCATGAGGTGTGCATGAAGTCATATAGAGTATGCCTATAGGAATCAACATAGGAACACTATAGATGCATGTAATGTATGCTCAATGTCTATGATTTGTCATGGGTGACCAACATACACATCTCACTGAGAGGAAATCATGGATTCATGTCATCAATGCTTTGCATGTCACATACACAATTTGTATTAACAATTATTCATAATGTAAATCATACGACAAGAAACACAGTCAAATAACACCATAATCAATTACATCGGTCATGACAATCATAGCAATCACGACAATCACAACAATCATATTCTCGATCTTAACCTTATATGTATGAGACGTTGGGATTCACTTATCTATTCGTATTAGTGGTGAATTTGTCGAGTAGTCAAATGCTTTGGAATCTAGAATTTGAATCCCTATTAAGATGATTTAACAATTCATGAATTTAATTAAGTTATCCAATCAAATAGGGTCCACCTTTGATCAAATCAAGATAACCTACCATTACTCCTTTAAACTAAATTTGAAAACTAAAAAGGAAACCGTTGATCAATGCATTCAATCAATCGGTTATAGATCGGTGAAATTCAAGATTTAACATCTCAAGTCTTTGGATAAATTTGGCCACCTTCAATCGATCGAAACAGGTCAGATTAATTCAATTTAGTTGCTGGACAGAATTGGTCATTCTCAATCGGTACCCTCAATCGATCAAGACTGCTCGAGGAGACCCTTGACCAATTGAACTTGGACTTTGATCGATTGAACCACGATATGATTTTTCGACTTGGTTGTTGGACAAAAACGACACGTTCAATCGATCGAACATCGGTTTTGATCAATTGATCGAAGTCAGCCAGGTTTTGTTACACAATTCGATTTTCCAAAATTTTTAGGGTTTCTCCTCTAACTCTTAGCTTTTGTGAATTCAATCGATTCTTGGATTGGGTCTAATCCATCCAATGGTTTTTTCTGATTGTCAAATTCAGAATAATCAAAGGATTGTTCAGATCCGAAATATCCATAAATTTGTAATCGTTCGTTAAAAAGTGTTTTACAACATTGTCTAACATTATCTAGCCTACTCGTAGATTGTTGTGGGAAATCCCTCAGTCGAATCACCCTAGGATTCAAGGTCTTAACACGGTCCAGCTTTAGGACCTTCGATTCGAATCTTCCTAGACTGATACAACTAGATTTCTCAAAGCCGATCTCCCATAATACAGAATCTCACGCAAAAGCTTTTCCTTCAAAACTTCTCCAGAGATCAAAACGATGAACGTAGGGCTAATCCATCACGTTTATTGGTTAGATCTAGAGTTTTTAGATAGAAAATTCAGAAAAATTACAAGAGAACTTGGTAAAAACTTACTGGCAGAGGCTTCTCTTTCACAGGGCTTCTCTTTCTCTCTCACGATTGCTCTTAAGTCTTAACTTTACGGTTTTCTGTGGGAATTTCTTGCGGACCTTCCCTTTAAGTAGAGAAAGAGCCCTGGATTTATAAGATTTCACCAAGGTTTTGTGGAATTTGGCAAAAATAAAAACTCTTGTGGTGTTAGGAATCGATCCCTTGACTCATCCTTCCAAGAGTACCCCTACCAACTAGGCTAAGTGCTTGGTTTTTGTTAATAACCACAAAATCAAATTATTGATTTGGTTAGTCTGGTTCTCATATGGCTTGAAAAATTAGGGTCGTTACAGGAAGTGGATGGGGGCTAGTGAAGCCTCAGTTGAATGCAAACTGCGATGGGCTGGTCTGTCGCTCAGCTCAAGGTGTGGACTGCTATGGGTTAGGGCAATTGCTTAAAGTGCAGGTGATTCATCCACATTACTCCATAAGAAACTACCTTGTTGAAACAACAAATTGTTTATTATATTGAGAATGATAGGAATATAGAAGATATGGGAGATACATAGAGATCTATAGATCTTAATAGATATACATAAATCCACCCATATAGCTATCTATAGATTATAGTATATAGTATATATTTATACTTGTACAATTGCACATACGTATCCTATACTCTAACACTCTCCCTCAAGCTGGAGCATGAATATCAATCATGCCTAGCTTAGAACATATAAGAAGAAGACAACCCACAACTCCCCTTAAACACAACATGGTGGAATATCAAATCTTCAATTGTTTCTTTGTCTATAGATTGTGCTTTTGTCATCCAATGAATTTTCTCTTTAGCTAGTAGGCCATCCAATCTTGACAACCATCGAGTCACTAGAGCGATCCTTTGATGCCATCGAAGGGGACCTCGATTGCATCAAGAAAAACAGAATATATGTGTATTTCTCGCTGGACGATTCTGATTCTCGATTGATGCCATCGAGGGGGCCTTCGATGCCATGGAAGGCTCCACTTGGGTTCCTAAGGCTAAGGGATGATCAATTAGGTATTCCTATTAGGTCAAAATTATCTAGAGGTATATGAATTGTTTTGGGTCAAGAGTTATGGTTACCAAGGCACCTCATCACTCGAGCCTGATGTGAAACTACCCCTGCATTAATCACCCTCGGTGAGGAGTATTGAACACGAGACCTCCCTCTTTGATACCACTTTTGATGTAGGACAACTAGCCACTTTCTCTAAAAGCTCGAATTGATAGAGCGTGGCGAATCAATCCCTTTATCCCATAGCCCAGGTCAGGCCCTCGGCCGAAACCCCGTCGCGGGCCCTACTTCACATGGGTCCCCCCTCACATGTGCTGCCCACCCCAAGTGTGCCCCACTTCACACAGGCCACCCCACCCGAACCCGTTGTGAAAATGCTCCTGCATTACCATCTTTGTAAAAACTGCAAAATGGTTGACCTCAATTTGCACAGAGCCTTGATTTGCATGGGATCTACTCTGGATCATGTACTATAGCTGTTCACAGATCTGAAAATTTTGTTCTTTTCTGCACTTCGGAAATTAAGTCTGCATAGTCTTGAACTCAATCAAAGCAGGTTGAACTTTTTTCTGTGTAGAGACGAGGATGAAAACAAACATGGGTTTTCAGCAGTCAAAAGCGGATTTTAATCTTGCTTAGGGCCTGTTTGGATACCACCAAATAAGTTACTCTTTCTACTTACAATGGTAGATAAGTGACTTATGAAATAAGTAAGTTTGGTTTATGATTAGTTGTAAGTAACTTTTTTACTTAAAAAGTACTTAATCACTTTAGTTAATTTTTTTTAGCCTTTCTACTTTTCATAAGTTGTTGAAGAAGAGGTATCATGAGAGACGAAAGAGACAAGAAGCTGATAAGTATGTTGTTTACCAAACACACTTATCTTCTTAATAAGTAGAAACTAAGATAAGCTACTTGTGGCATAAGTAGCATCTTAAGCAACTAACCATCCAAACGGGCCCTTAATGTCATGGCCTAACCTCTGATGCCATGTTAAGGAAAACCTCAATAGCTTAGAAGAGACTAAATGTTATGGGAGATAAGCAGTTTGTTTTACCCACTTCAGGTAATATATAAAGAACACAAACATCACAAGTATGGAAGAACTCCCAATTAAATTATAAACAATTACAAGAAACTTTTGAGAAAATCAATTCTGAAAAAATAAAAAGACATTATGAACTCCCAAAAATTCACTCTGTAACAAGAGGTTTTCTAGCCCCTTAACCCTCTGGCTGCTTGCAGGTGTTGGACATATGATTAGCAGTGCCTGAGGTGGCCCCACTGTGAAGATGACCAAGCAAAATTCAGGCTAGTCCGCTCATCAAGTGGGCCACCCCTATACGAAAGAATGAAACAGTAGTGAATGGTCCACATTCAATGTCCATGTTTGGTTTGCGTGATGGGTTAAACATTGGAACTCCAATTGAAATATTTTAAAAATAATTTCCAGTTTTAGGAAACTCATTTTTGTGAAAACTTCTGCTTATATAGTGTGTCGGCCAAGGTACGGGACCGATGAGTATCACCCGGTATGTACTGGTATTGCCCATGTTGATATGGCTGAATTGGTGAAAACAGCCTGATAAAGGGCCGTATTGGTGGTGAAATATATGATACAATGATACCCAATACCCTGATTAAAAACCTTGGTGTTGGTGTCGCTTTTTCAACATTTAGATATCTGATGGTGTTGGGACTGATTATGCAAACCTATTTCTTGTGATTTTATTACTCATACAGTTGAAAGAGATGGTGGTTGCTTTTTTGAGTGAATCAGATCTGAGCCTCTCAGATGATGTTGTCGAAACGATTGTTGGTAAGGTGTGAAATTAAGCCTATTACATTTGATACCTTCCTAACATAGTTTAGGCTCTCTCTAATTTGTGCAATCTGAAGTTGTCACTCACATTTCCTTGTTTTATAGACATTCAGTGAAGCAGATTCAAAAGGTGATGGAAGAATAGATCAGGACGAGTGGAAGGAATATGTGACACAGAATCCGTCTTTGATGAATCATATGACTCTTCCCTATTTAAAGTGAGTTTCATATAGTCACCACTCCCCATGATACATGTAGTTATATGGCTGGTGATTCTGAGCTATCCATTGCCTACCATGGCTGGGCCGCAATTGAAAAGGCACAACTGACAGGCAACCCTATGTGTCCGTTTGTAACTTTCAAAAGAGAAAAGTCTAAAAGGATGCCAGTGTTATTCAATCAGTGCAGTTCTTATTCTTTGAGCCATCCCTATTAGGGGCCACTATTTGAATGGTCCCACTGAGCATGCAGCTACATGTACTGTCGGTGGCAACCAACCATCATTGGTTCATCATGCCATGAACTGGAGAGCACCTCTTGGCTCAGCACTTGATCAGTAGGCCAGACAGCACACAGCTGCTACTTGGCTAGATGACTGTAAATTTTGCCCTTGAGTTATGAATTCTGCTCGTAAGCACATCTGCATTGAAAACATCCATGGGGTTTAATCATGTAGTGCATGTAGAACACCTGCATATGTTGGTGTGTGCCATAAGGTGCGTTTGGATGCCATATCAAACTGAATTGCAATAACTATCCCAAGTTGAGATTAAAAAAAAATTTGCAATCCTAGTCCTTCTCATTTGATGGTCTCAGCTCCAAACTTTAATCGCATTGCTTGACTTGAAATGTAAACTCAATCAAGGGCTACTCCCTCTATGAATGCTAGGAAAGAGGGTTCATTCGCTCATTCACCCAAATGCTCTATTATCGTGTTCCTACATCTCTGATGTTGAATGTCATTCTTCAGGGACATAACTATTGCATTTCCCAGCTTCGTGTTGAATTCTAAAGTCGAGGATGAAGAGATAAGGGCCTAAATACACAGACTGGTTTTCTCTGGAAACTTGTGTTGCTGCGCGTCACCTTCTTTAAGGTGGTGCAGATGTAATTACCTACTCCTTTTCTTTCTGTCTTTTTTTCTTCTTCTGTAAATGAAAATGATGGTATTTAAAAACGCCCAAAAGCTGGGTTCGCTAACCAGGATGTTATACAGAAAAGGAAGTGCTCTTATTTGCAAACCAGGATTCTATCTTCAACTCTCCAAACTGGTTTTTCCAACGTAGGGCAGATGGAAGTAAATGCATGTGGTTTGGTAAGTTACATCGTTTGAATTTTGATTCATTTTATATACACGCTTACATTCACCTTTGGTCTTTGATCATTCAAGTGGGCCATTGTTGGTTGGATTACTTGGTTTTTGGCTCTTGTGGTATGTGTTTGTTGGTTTGGGAATTCAGGGATCTTATGAGAAGAGCAAGGCTTTTATTGCTTACTGAGTAAACTCTGTTGGACCACTGTGGATGTATGTGTCTTATCCATGCTGTCCATTCGTTTTTCCAGGTCATTTTAGGGCATGAACCCAAAATTGAAGTATGCCCAAAAAAAAAAAAAAAAACTCAAGTGGACCACACCACAGGAAACAGGGTGAATTGAATGCCTTAAGGTTAAAAACTTCTTGGGGCCACAGAAATTTTGGGTCAAGCTGATATTTGTGTTTTCCTTTCATCTATGTCCGTGTGACCTAATGAACAGGTTGGATGACAGAGAAACATTACTGTGGCAGTTCCCATTGACCGTGTGAAATTGGACCAGAGCGGTGATGGTTACCAGCCAGTTTAAGAATGGTGTTTCATCCCCCGCACACGACTTATATTTAAGAGATCTGGACCGTCCAACTTGCAGGCCTTAAAACAATATATTACATGCTGATCTGTCAATCTAACCGTTAGGTGATGACGGTTGAGTTTGACCAACTGACAATTTTATTTTGTTTTAACGTGGGCGGATAGCAATTAATTGTAAACCGTCCGATCAATTTGGTTTTCTGGATATGTTCGCTCCCAAGTACGTCCATACTTTGTGGACGGTAAGGATTAGCGTATATGTAGACCACGTTTTCCCGGGGGAAATGAAGAACCGGATTATGTTAGACCATCTAACGGAAGTAAATGTAGCAGGATGATGCATCAATCCGTTCATGCATCTACAAGGACCTCTCATGGATGGGGACATAATTACTGCTGCCCCTGCCACTAGGAAGTTCATGTAACCGGAAGCCATGTGGAGCCCACCAAACTCACAATAGGACGTGGATTGGTACTACCTGGCCCATCCCTAGCTACGAGCGGACGGGGGCTCTGAGGGGCCACCCTGATGTATGGTTTTATCAACACTTTTCATCCATTTTACTTTATCATTTTAGGGTACAAAATAAAAGATGAGGCAGTTCTAAGGCTCAATTGGACCACACCACACAAATCAGCGGTTACATTTACACCCACCGTTGAAACCTTCCTAGGGTTGACTGCGATGATTAATTTCCATCCAGCCTATTCATAAGCTCACATAGATCGATTAATGTAAAATATAAATATTAGACTGATCCAAAATTTCTGCGGCCCTGAGAATTTCAATGGTAACTGTTTAATACCCACTGTGTGGTCCACTTAAGCCTTGGACCTGCCTCATTTTGGTTATTGTACCCTAAAGTGATTAAAAAAAAATAATAATAGATGGACGGTGCGGATAAAACTCATACATAATAGTCGCCCCCTCAAGGCCCTTGTTCATTCCTACCAAGTGTATGTTTGGGGTAATGCCCAATCCCACTTCCTAAAAGAGCAAAGGCCCAAGTGGGCCACACGGCATGAAACAGTGAGAAAGGAAATGCCTACCATTGAAATCTTTTTAGACCTTCTCATGATATTTATACGCCATCCAAGTTGCTCGTAAGGTGATTCTCACTTGGATAAACTGAAAACAGATATATTAGCATGATTCAAAACCCTTGTAGCCCGGTGAAGGTTTCAATGGTTGGTACACCTGAGTTTTGAATTCACATCATTTGTGGCCCCTATAATACTGTCAGTCGAGCCCTAGAAACTGATAAACCTGTTGGATATCTATTGGACATCGTGGTGGGCACAACATAGATATCCAGGCCATTCCTCAGATAGTGGACGGCCAAAAAGTCAAGGTATTATACTTGTCAGTCGAGCCACGTATGTATGTTGAATTTGGACGGTCGGATTTCTTTTTCAAACCACCCATTTTCTTTTTGCAAGTTTGACCTGCCTGATGAGTAGTCCCAATATCATTTTGGTCGCTGGATGTTCACTCACTTCCTAAGCTAATGAATGGGCGGGAATCACCTTATGAACGGGATGGATTACATACAAACATGGCCGTGGGCCTCCGGAAGGTTTCAACGGTATGCATTTACATCTCCACGTTTTCCTGTGGTGTGGCTCACTTATGTTTTGGATCTTTCTCATTTTCAGATCCTTGTCTTTACATGATCTGGTGAAACTGATGGACGGAGTGGATGTCACACATATCACGGTGGGCCCATAGAGCTTAATATTGCAGGGGTTCTGGGAAATTCTTGTCCGCTGACGGGTATAATACATGAGGCCGGATCCTCTGTTACCGGGTCAATAGAGAATTTCTGATGCCATATTTCTTATTAGTCCAAGTCACCATGGATTGAAAAAAAAATAAAAAATAACTTCAGGTGGGCTTGTTTGATTTCAAGGGAATTGAGAAATACCCTTGCAAAAGTTTATTATTACCTTTTTTTCCTATTTATATTTTCAAATGTAATTTTATTTTAAAAATTAGTCTGAAAAAAATTGACTTACATTTGTGGACCCCACTGTAATGTATATGAAATATCCACATCGTCCATCTATTTTATCAGAAGATTTTAGGACTTGAGTCCAAAATTGATAGGGGATAAACACAAATATCAGCTTCAGCCAAAACTTTTAAACACCACAAAATTTTTATACGGTAAACATTAAATTTTCACTATTTCCTGTGATGTGGTTCAATGGAGCTTTGGATCCGCCTCATTTTTTAGTTTATTGACTAAATAAGACTGACGTACATGATGAATGGTTTTGGTACATCATGTACATCACAGTGGGCCTATATACCTTTCACAGCCATCTCCGTCTACATCCGCGTACTGGGAATGAGGAGTAATTCGCTGGTAAGTAATTATTACTTATTCTCCAGTAATTTCCATTTACTTTACGAATCAAACAGGCCCTTAGGCAACGGTATATCCCCGTTGACTCGATAATAGAGGATCCCGACTCATAATATATCGTTTCCTGCTTTTTTTTCCCGAAACACCGTGACGTGTCTTCACCTATCACAGAATGCCACGTCGACAAATATCACCGACGTCACCTGCGAAGACATCGAATATCATTTTAGAGCGATCACGTGGGAGACAATGGATGAGACGGTAGAGGCTATAGAACCGGAATACAGTAGATCCATCTCAGAAAGGCATACATGCTGGTTGAAGTATCAATCGGAACCGTCCATTTGTTTTCTGGTACTACAGATGGAAAATGTTTTCAAATAAGCATCCATAAGCTGATCTATCCATCTGGAAAGTGGCTTTAAAACAGACGGTCTTAAACAAAAATATTCAACAGGTAAACGGTCAACTTGCCATAAGTAAATTTAGAAAAATTGATGGATAATATCGTCTAATGTGTGTTAAATAGGCTATCCGTGGTTGATGATCTCAAAAAATGTACAGGTTGGATTGATTATAAGCGTGCCACGTGTACTTTTCTGGTTCCTCGGTCTTTTCATTGGCACGTATGGCGGGGCACGAACGAATGGTATCTAATGTTTGCCTGCACAAAAGTAGCCAGCCCCAGCCCTTGATATTGATAGTACACCCACACTCTTGACTTTTGGTAGTAAGATAGTGGGTATGCATTGTTAGGTGGAAGGAGTCATGAATGGGAATAGGAAAATGTTCCTACAGTTAAGGTAACGTCGAGCTATGTGGGCCCCTACGTGATGTGCGTCCGACATTCACCCGGTCAATCAGAGCCCTCTATTAAGCCCAGAGCCCAACGGTTGAAGTGGGACGGCCGCCATTGGCTTCTGTGTGGGGTCCACAGAGATGTGGTTCCCCTGTTCTCCTCCTACGTAGACGAGTGGTTCCAACAAATTTTTGGTAATTTCGAAACTCATGTGGGTCACAGGAAGTAATTATAGATGTTTTTAAGCATAGTTGTGCACCGTACCAAATGGTGTGGCCCACCTGAGTTCGATATGTGATTTTTTTTTGGCATAGTTCATATTTAAGATGGGAACGATCAGATGCATGGTTTAGATCCCACGTGCATATCATGGTAGGCCACAGAAGTTTTGGATCGAGCTAAGAAGGTTTCAACGGTGGGTGTCATTGTCCCACTACTCTCTTTGGTGTGGTCGACTTAAGCTTTGTATCTGTATCATTTTTTAGCTGATGACCCAAAATGATCCGGCAAAATGGATGGATGGTGTGGATATAACACATACATCATGGTGGGGCCCACAGAACTTTGCAATGGCAACCGAGTACTGTCTTCCGTGTTGTCCTACATTAGATAATCCGAGTGGGAGCCACATATGTACGTTGAACTAGGCCTGTTGAATTTCTTTTTTCAACCACCCATCTTCTCCTTTGGAAGTTTGACCTGACCAGTCAGCAGATCAATATCATTTTTGATGGTTGGATGGTCACTTTGGTAACCTACCTAATGTGTGAGTGGGAATCGCCTTATGAACGAGTTGGATGGTGGGCCTTGGGATGGTTTCAATGGTATGCCTTTCTTTCCCCACGGTTTCTTATGGCGTGACTCAGTTGAATCTTATATCTTTATCAATTTTATGTTCTTGTCATAATATAAGCTGGTGAAACTTATGGACGGAGTGGATTTCATATAAACATTATGATGGGCTCAGAGAGTTTCACATTGCAGGTGTATCAAGAAATTCGCGTCCGTTCTCCGGACTCCACTGTATCCCCTAAAAAATAAAACATACTCAGAAGTTCTTTGAAATTGCCACGTGGCATCCGCTGCAGCTACGGGTTTACCCCTCTACTGTGTCATTTCCATTTTTTTTAACACACTGACGTGTCTTAACCTACTGCAGAATGCCACGTAGACAAACTACCACCGTCCTCAACGTACTGAGATCATGGGGTGGTGGGTGTGTAAAAATAAAATAAAATCATGTGGGCCACCAGAGTTTCGGTATGGCTATTTTTTAAGGACTTTCCATATTTAAGTTGGGAACAAACAGATGTATGGCTCAGATGCCACATACATATCATGGTGGGGGCCCAAAATAGCTCTAAGGTGGACCTCATGGGAACATTTCGGGCTAAAGATTAATGAATGAAGATGCGAACGTTTGTAAATTTTCTACGCGTGTGCGGGATCCCAGCCATCTGACAGAACAGGCGCCACCTTCCAAAGTTCATCCCAGATCTTTACCACTGATTGGCCACTGGCTACTAATTCCCTTGATCTGACCATCCTAACCATCTAACAAGTGCTCAATGAATGTGAACGGTTGCTGATTTTAAACTTTTAGTGTATGTTTTTATGTTACCATTTTAAGGGTTAGGATCTTTCAATTTGTATGACACTATTCCTATGGCCCATTTGCTATTGGGCCTACTGAATAAGCGGTTCCGATCGCGTTCACTTACTCCAAGCACGTGTGGAAATGCCATGGAGCTGCATCGTGCGTCCAGATGCATTGGATGAGCTCCCTTTTCTGAAGAAGAAAATAAGCCACTCGTGTAAGATCGGACCATTTCATCAGATGGTCCTAGCTGTACATACTTCAGGCATCTAGATGAGGAAAATATGATCATTGTGTGGGCCAAACATGGAAAAAGAATACGAAACATTGGTCAATTTCCCATAACCGTTAATTTGTTTCACTCAGGTGTGGCCCACCTGATCACTATATAGGCCCGGTTTTCTAGATATGGAATATGCATTGGTAGGAGTGCCTGACGAGTGGATCTGATCTCACTCATATACTCCTTGTTTCCAAGGGTGAGGCTAGTGCCATTGAGCGAGTTTTTCATTTGGTTTACGGGGTTATTTGATACTCTAGTAGCATTTGTTGCTTGATACACAAGTCACATGGAAACTGTACACTTGGTATACATTATCTCAAATCAAGCCCGCGATACCTCGGAAAAGCCTTTGTAGCTTCAACCGTCACCAATCCAATAATTGTAATTTTTGGTTTATTATAATCTAAACTGGAATTGAAATGTACATGTACACCAGCTTACAATTTCTTAGTGCCTGCGTATCATTCATCACACTCCGCCAGAGTATCAAAGTTTCGTGGTGCTGGTGTAACAAAGTTAAGTCATGCTCTGGTTTTTCCAGTGTAATGTTTAGCATTAACCATTTCCATTTTTAGGGTAGAGTGAATGGCGAATACTAATATATATGGCTAGGAATAGACTTATTGATGTGATCTTCAATGGTGGGCCTCCAAAGACATGGCTCACTGGATGAATTAGGATCCAACGATCTCCGACTTGCCACGTGTCAGGTATAGGGTGAAAGCAGATCCGCGGACCGCACCACAGGTAACAATGGTGATAGATATAATACCGTTATTTAAAAAAATAAATTGAAATTAAGTTTTAGTGGAGATTTTCTCTCAACCTCCTCTATTCTCTTCCCTTATCTTTCAACCTCCCAGGATTCTCTACCAACTAAGAAGTTCATGTCGTATCTATTGGAGGAGGAACTGGCTGCATTGGACAATAATTCGTAACTCATCTTTAGTTTCTTTCAATAGATTTGATTTACCTGGAACATGATATATATTGGTGTTTATTTCCTTTTAATTAAATTAGTTATATATGTTAATTTGATAAGTATTCAATTGGCCTGATTGAATTTTAAATGATGGAAAGGTGTGGTTGATTGTTATTAAATCATAATATATGGTTGGATTTAAGTATAACTTAGAATGGACATAAATTTCAAATCTCTCATGTACTATTCTATGGACAATAGATCATTATAAACTTCTCTTGAACCACAAAAGTTTTGGATCAAGCTCATATTTGTTATTTCCACTCATCTAAGTCTTTGGTGGATGAGAAATAAATATCACGGCATGCCTTCAAAGGTTTTTAATGGTAAGCATTCAACAATTACTTTTTCCTACTATGTGGTTCACCTGAGAATTTTTTATCTGAAAAGGTTAAAAGAATGGACAACTAGGACGTACAATACTTACAGCAAGGTGGGCCCAGTGACAGGGCCGGAACCTGTTGGGAGTGAGAACTGAGCAAAGGAAAAAAAAATGAAAAATAAAAGTGGGGAGTTATTTAATACTCTTGCAGCGTGTGACCCTTGATAAGCAGCTCAGGAATTGCACATCTGACCGACACAAACTCAAATTTAACGAGTAAACTGTAGAGCTCACTAATTGCAATGCACAAGCCCAAAATTAGATTGGTTGAGCAATCCACCTTTGATTCATGAATACTTGAACAAACAATTAGCACTGTAGGTGCTTAGTTTTTAAGGCTTTTCTTTTTTTGTCTTTCGACGGCTGCAAATTTTGAACACTATATTAAATTTTTAGAGTACGAACGCATGAAAATACCCCTCTTATTAAGATAGAAGCAGATGAAAATTTTAGAGTTATTTTCGTTGAAAATGAGTGTTTTTTTTTTTTTTTTTCATACAATAGAGGTGTAGTCTTATTATGAAAGTTTAGGGACAGTTGAAAAAGGTGAGGTGGATAAAAGGTGGTGCCTATACTAAAAGATTACCCATACTTCAAATTGGACTAGTCGATATTTCTAACTGGGGCAGGACTAATCCCACGGTATTAGGAGGGATGGGATGGCAATATCCTAGGATATGCATGACGAGCCAAACAGGCCCGGTGAGCTTGTCCCATGATATAAGCAATCCCATGGATCTTAAAACAATCCATTGACATCACCATCAATAAAGGCCCGTTTGGCCGGGTGGATTGGAAGGGATTGAATTGTATTAGGGTGGATGGCATGGATTTCAAGATAATGATGGTGTTTTACGGTAGATTGTCTTAAGATCCATGGGATTGCTATATTAAGTCTGTTTGGCATGCCCGGCCAATCCTGGGATTAAACCTTTCTATCCCTTCCAATCCCTCAAATCAATGTCCTGAGAAAATTTGAAAGTATTAAGGTGGATTTAATGGGATTTAAAGGTAATGAAGGTGTGGCCAGTGGATTGTCTTAAGATCCATGGGATTACTATATCCCAGGATCAGATCACCCATTCTGTTTGGCACGCTCGGCCAATCTCAGAATTTAACTTCCAATCCCTTCCAATACCATCTAATCCCTTCCAATCCGCCTGGCCAAACGGGCCCTAAAATTGATCCCATCCTTTAGTTGGATGGATTGGAAGGTAAAATCCTAAGATATGCCAGGCGTCCCATACAGACCCAGTGAACTTGTCCTGAATATAGCAATCACATGGATCTTAAACAAATCCACTGCACCACCATCATTACCTTAAAACCCATTTCATCCCTCCTAATCCCATAGGATTGGCCCAGCCAAACAGGCCCTAAATGTCCATCAAATAGACAGTCTGATGATAAAATAAAATAAGCTTCAATTTTGGTTGTTGGTACATCTAAGCTGGGACCTATAATTTTTTGATAGATTTAGTTGAGTTACTTATATGCCACACATGCAACTTCTAAGTGCCCGTGTATCATTCATCCCACTCTGTCGGAGTTATATATATATATATATATATATATATATATATATATATATATATATATATATATATATATATATATGGAAAAGGTTCTATGTGCTCGAGGTCACGATAAGCTTATGGTGAGGTCGAGCTGTGTGCGCCCCACTGTGATGCATGTCGACCATCAACACCTTGAATTTGATGGTTTCCCTTTAAATAATGGGATATCCCAAAAATCAGCCGTATACGGAACTCAGGTGGGCCATACCATCTAAAATCATGTGAAGACACCGTTAAAACATATAAAAGCACTTGGTGGGACCCACCTAGGTTTTGAATGCTGCTGAAACTTGGTCTGAACCCTCATACAAGTGGGACACACATAATGGATGGGCTGAATTTACAAACCACATCTTTTGTGGGCCCCAAAAATGATTATGAATGTTTTAATGGTTGCACGACTCCTCTCCACTTCTGTATGTGGTGTGGCCCACACAAGTCACGAATTGACTTGAGTTTTGAGACCTGGGTCCACAGTGGAATGGCGCATCTGACACTGGAATGGCGCAACTGACTGATAGGGTAGATGTTCGAAAGGCATCACGGTGGGGTCCACACAGCTCGACCGTATGGAACAGCCGTGAGCTCTAGCGCATTATACATTTTCCCTGTATATATATATTAGGTCTCAAAAATCAAGTCAATTCGTGACTTGTGTGGGCCACACCACATACAGAAGTGGAGAGGGGTCGTGCAACCATTAAAACATTTATAATCATTTTTGGTGCCCACAAAAGATGCGGTTTGCAAATTCAGCCCATCCATTGTGTGTGTCCCACTTGTATGAGGGTTCAGACCAAGTTTCAGCAACATTCAAAACTCAGGTAGGCCCCACCAAGTGCTTTTATATGTTTTAATGGTGTTTCACATGATTTTATATGGTATGGCCCACTTGAGTTCCGTATACGGCTGATTTTTGGGATATTCCATAATTTAAAGGGTACCCATCAAATGGACGGTGTTGATGGTCGACACACATCACGGTGGGGCCCACACAGCTCAACCTCATGGGAGCTTATTGTGAGGTCGAGCGCATAGTACCTTTTCCTATATATATATATATATATATATATATATATATATATATATATATATATAAGTGAGAGTTTTATCTGCTACTCCCTGATTTCGGAGACAGACTTTTTGTGTCTCCTCTCTGCGCTGCCAGAGATTAAAAGGGTCCTCGATTCTTGAACAAATGCCATCAATGGCGCAGTAAACAATACCATTGTTTTGTTGGGTCCCACAGCCAATGGACCATGCCTCAGATAACATCCGGTTGTAAATTAAATAGCCACAAATGATGGGGCTTTTCTTAGTTTGATGTGGACCATTGCTGCAATTTTCTTCTTGACCGTGTGCTTTCAGGCCAAAATCTGAAGGTCTAGGATCATCCTATCGAGAAGATTTTTGAGGCATGTCCCATCAGTGATTGGTGCCAACTAACCAATGGTCAGGATCACCGGACTATTGATGGCACTTATTCAAAATGAAAAATCAAAATATACTTTGCATATCCTCGGGTCGAGGATCTCACAATTCCACCGATTTTGCGACGGCGCAGGAAGCTCGTCGACAGTTTTTGCATGGCTGATAGTTTACCACCATTTTTTAAATAGTAGTGTTTCATCGAAGGTGAATGTGGAAGAATTTCTACAAATCCGAACAGTCCAAAATCTTGGGACCAATGTGGTTGGATCACACCCCAAAAATGTACTGATCATACAATCCTAACGGTCCAAATTGGTGGTATTAGTAACAAATAACGATCCAAATTCAACTGATGGTTAAGATCTTTCAATCAGGGAGACCAAACAGAATGTGACCCACAATTTTAACAAACTAGATTAATGTGCATTGCCACGTATACGGTGGATGGTACACGTCAACTTAAAAATGAAAGTGAACAAGCACGGTTCATTCGAGGAATTTAACCTTGGAGGGCAAGCAAAAGACCCTGCCATTGAGAGGAGTCATATGATACTCAGGCTGCGTGTGACGCTTGATACGCAGGCACTTAGACTTATACACGTGGCAGCCCAATGTCTCCAATTCACAATCACAGGATGAGATTGATTGAACGATCCTAACCTCTGATTCGTGGACACTTATCTGAGAAGTAGAACCGTTGGATACTTTTCATTCTTAACCGTTCAATACATTCCCGACGATTCAATGGTCGGATAACGGAACAATCTTTTTCTTCGGTTCATGGTACATCTAAGCTGGTTAACGTAATTTGAATATTTGGATAGGACATGTTCAATTTCTAACTGCGTATCATCCACCTCACTCGCCCATGGTGCGTTGACGTCACCAAGTTCTGTGGGCCCCACCATGATGTATGCGTCATATCCAAACCGTCCGTCCATTGGTAGAGATCGTTATAAGGCTTGACTAAAAAAAATAAGATAGATCAAAAGCTTAAGTGGACCACACTACAGAAAGCAGCGGGGGATTCAACTTCTATCATTGAAGCCTTCCTAAGGGTCACAGAAAATTGTGATCGATCTGAAAATTTTTTCCCTTCATCCAGGTATGTGTGACCTCATGAACAGATTGGGTGGAAAATAAACATAATGGTGGGCCCTACTAATATTTTAACGGTGAAAATCATTTTCCTTACTAGTATCTGTGGTGTGGTCCAGTTAAGTTTTGGATATGATTCATTTTTAGGTTATTTCTCTAAAACGATCTCGTCAAATGGATGGACGGTGTGGATATAATAAATATATCACTGTGGGGCCATAGAACTTTTTATCTCTTTCCATGGTTCGTATGTTCCCCGGTCGAGGCCCTGACGCGCTGCTGTTCGCCCGGCATGTACACACCACGGAGGGGATGCAGATTGCCTATTGACAGCGTCAATAGCCAGTGGTCAATGACAGTATTATCTGGACCTCAACATGATTTTTGTCTTATCCACGCCATTCATCCATTTTACCAGAATATTTCATGTAATTGGGAAAAAAAATAAAGCATATCCAAATCTCATATGGACCACACCATAAGGAAAGAGTGGTGATTGAACACTCACCATTAAAAATTTCCTAGGGTCCACGAAAGTTAAGCTGATATTTGTGTTTTCCCTTCATCCAGGTGTGCGTGACCTAATCGAAAGATTGGATGACAAATAAAAATTACAGTGAGCGCTGAAAAAATTTAATGATAGACATTTAATATCCACTGTTTTCTTGTGGTGTGGTCCACTGGAGAATTTTATATCCTTAATTTTTGGGATCGAGCTCTATAATGATCTGTAAAAACAGATGGACGGCTTGGATAAAATAAATATATATCATACAGGACCTACATAGTATTGTCAGTAGCCACCTCGCTACTGACTCTGTTAGTACGCAATTGGAGTTCCATGGTTGGTGGTGTGTGATACACCACGCAATCCGCTTCCTGAAAACGAAGCTAGGACGCGCAGCACACGTTGTTTTCAAATTAAAAGTCGGACGGACATGTCACTTTCCGTTAGTTATGACGGCCGTCAACATCAGGACGGGGTCGTGGACGCCAGCCACGCGTTTCCTGTGTGTTAATGAATCTCGTCCGTTGAATTCGTCGAGGAGTTACTTGATGGAACTCCTGTACACGTGGCATCCGTGTATCACTTGACATGAGAAGGATGGATTTATTATCCAATAGCTGGCTATGGAAAAGTCGGACGGTGAAAAATCCAGTGAACGGTGGGCCCAACACAATTGGATGATTCCGATCACGTCAGTGACGTACAAAGAGACTGAAGATTGGATAGCTAGGGTCTCTTTATCTAAGATATTAATCAGCTATATCCATCCACAATGACGCCCATCAGATCAACGGTATGGATTACCGAGCAATGGACCCGAGCATGGTCATTCTGGAGCTAGTTGGAACACCAGTCCCAATCTCTCAATACACCTGCAAATGTGGTACGCATGTGAATAATCTGGTTTGTTCATCTGGTCGGTCGCCAAAGGGGTATGATTATGTAGTCTAGAATTCAGACACAATCATCAGGTGGGCCACGTGCCTTTGCAAAATTAGATGGTTATAAAATCGACAAACGGTCTACAATTTATGTTCGAAAGTGGGCCTATCTGATCACTTGAACAGCCTGATTTTCCTGAAACAACACAAATTCTGAACGGACAGAATCGCCCACATGCGTGTCACATTGGCACGTGTGGGGAGAGTAGGATAGGATGTTTCCTCCTGCGGGTGCGTGCACGGACGTGGTCCGGTGACCAACACTAGCCAGCTTAGTTTCAAGCAGCCCAACGTGACGTGTATTTTATCCGCGCAGTTCATCCATTGTTTCGGCTCATTTTAGGGAATTATCCTAAAAATAAGGTAGATATATAGCTCAAGTGGACCACACCATAGGAAACAGTGGAGATTGAACTCTTACCATCGACAACTATTTAGGGTTATGGAAGTTTTAGATCTAACTGATACTTGTGTTTTCCCTTCATCCATGTGGGTGTGACCTTATTAACAGGTTGGATGACAGAAAAGCATCAATGTTGGTCCTAATAAAGTTTCAACGGTCGAGATCACTGCCTCCACTGTTTTCTGTGGTGTGGTCCACTTGATCGTTAGATATGACTCATTTTTATTATAATTTTCTAAAATTATATGTAAAAATAGATGTATGGCGTGAATAAAACATATACATCATGGTTTGGCTCACAGTACTTTGACAGTCAGTGATTTTGGAAAGTGGATTTAGCTGGTGTACCAAACGTATACCTGCTGTAGGTACGTGTCGTGCGAAGACAAGTACGGACGCTCCTAGAGCTCCAAGTCGTATGAACGGTTCAAAGGAGATCAAAGTTACAATGGCCCCACAGGTATGTATTTATTATATTCACAGCGTTCATTCATATTTCGAGTTCATTTTAGGGCGTTACCCAAAAAAAAAATAAAAATCCAAAGATTAACTTGGCCACACGAGTAGTAGGATATTGATTTTCACGGTTAAAAATTTTTTAGGGCTTACTATAATGTGTATTTTCCACCTAATATGTACATTACGTCACAAAGACATGAATGAAAAGGGAAAACAAATTTCATATTGATCCAAAACTTCTTTAACCCCAAAAAAGGTTTCAATGGTATACATTCAATCCCCCCGTTCTTTTAAAGTGTGGTCCACTTGATACTTAGATCTATCTTATTTTCTTTTTAAGCATTAAGAATGAGCTCAAAAAATGTATGGACGGTTTGGATATAACCCATACCTCATGATCAGACCCACAGCAGCTATATAGCTGGTGTGAGGTACACCAGCCAATCGGCTTCCCTGGTTTTGAGGTCACCACCAATCCACTTTCGCCGTACACTGCTCCTATCAAACACTATTTCCGATATATGCATTGGCGAATCACACACGCGTTTGGAGTCCATCTTCCAACGGCATGTTTACCATGATCTCATGCACTGTAAAAACCCAAGCCAGTCATCTCGCGGACCCCACTATTTACACTCACCAGAGTCGCAGCATGTTTAAAGAAAAGGAAAATGTAAGTTTTTTCATCCATCCGCTAATTTTACAAAATATGGGAATTATAATGAATAAGAAGGCGTGATTTCTACATCGTACAATCTAAAAATCGGATCCGAAATGATGAACGTCTTGGATTTTAATTCACACTTATGGATGAGTATAAAGAGGTGGGATATACACACGCGCGTCTGGTATTAGGAAACCATTAATCTTAAATACTGAAAGCTCTTTCCTTGAACTAGCTTCATCGGTCGCTTTTGTAGCTCTTTTCATTTCAAAAAATAAAATGGTCTTGGAACATCTAATCGAAACGCTCCATCTCAAGCGCCAGCCACCAACAGCAACGTATGTGTCATTTTAACATGTATGAAAGGGATCTGAGACATTTTTAACATGATAATTTTGTTTTATATATTATTAAATAAAAAAATACTGGAATACTAGTCCCATAAACAAGAAATACACTTTAAATGTGGACAGCTGATTACCACAGTAACCATCCGTCCATTTCTTCGCGAAAAATTAGTGAATTTTATTATATAAAATTCATTAATTTTTATATTCCTAAATATAACCATTGGGACCACCATATGAACGAACCAGATCAAACGAAAACATACCACATTGGACGTTATCTACTTCCTGAATTTGGTGCTTGAAAATGCAGGCGAGTAGACGTTAGCTTTACTGAGTGTCGTTTGTTCATTTCATCGCCGTTAACACGCATATTTGCCGTCACGTCCAAGTCCTACCGTAGATAATGGCGACGGCTACGATATCGTCTTCTACAGTCCACCGTCATCGCTCCCGATCAGAAAATACAGCCCAAAAGATCGGTAGCCTTTGAAAAATACAAACTACGAGTAGAAAGCAGCAGGAACTGTTCACATTCCAAAAAATCGCTTCAATTACTCGCCAGTCAAATGCCATCTTTTCTATATCTGTCGTCGATTTAAAGCTCCCCTTCGTCTTCTCATCGCCTTCGATTCTTTCCTTTGGTAAGAATCCAACCCTCCCTCCCTCCCTCCCTCTCTCTTAAAATCCCCATTTTTTCCCCCTTTTTTCTTTGATTTTCTCAATAAGAAATCCCGCAATTTTTATTCTACTACAACCCCTGGGTCTCAAGATCTGATCATGGAGGAGATCTTGGGGGCATTTCCCTAATCTGTGTGATTGGGCTTCTGTTCTTGATTTCTATGGCAAAAGGGTTTGAGTTGAGATTACCTTAGAAAGAATGGTTTTGATTTGCATTTGAAATGGATTTCGAGGTTTTTATTATTATTATAGGATAGAAGATTTTTTTTTTTTTTCTCTAGGTTTTTAGGGCATTGCATGCTTTTGATGTTGATTATTATATTAAGGGTTTGATCTCTCTATCTAGGAACTGATTGATCGAGATATCTCTGATTTGGAGTGGTTGCCTATATCACGCAATCTCAAATGGGCCTTCGATAGTTCCTGCTGGGGAGTGAGCGAAATCGGGAATGGGTACAGTTTTTGAATTCTTCGGGGACATTGATCTTTCGAGTAATGCTCGGTTTTGATGATCGGGTGGTGGGCTTTTAGTGTTTAAAGAGCATTTTGTTTTTTAAAAAAATATTTTCGGGCAGACGGGTCGGTAGTTAGTTTTCAAGGGAGGAAGATGTCTACTGCTGGTGGTGTTTTGAGGCCAGCTCGTGAAGACGCTGTCCTTTCCCGGGGCTGCTTACGTGGTGGAGCGCCGTCACATTGCTCTCGAGAATCGATCCTGATTTTCCTCACGGGCGCAGGGACCATACTTCCGATGCGGGTCATGGAGTCTGATTCGATTGCTTCTGTGAAGCTTAGAATCCAGACCTATAAAGGGTTTTTGGTGAAAAAGCCGAAGCTTGTCTATGGAGGTCGGGAACTGGCTCGGAACAACTGTCTTGTCAGGGACTATGGAGTTACTGATGGGAATGTTCTGCATTTGGTCCTAAGACTCTCCGATCTTCGGTTCATCACTGTTAGGACGGCCTGTGGGAAGGAATTTGAGTTCCAGGCTGAGAAGAGCAGAAACGTGGGGCATGTCAAACGGAAGATTGCTGAAAGGTGGAACAGTTTTGTTGACATTAATGATCAGGAACTGATCTGTAATGGAGAGAAGCTCCAAGATCAGAGGCTGATTGATGATATCTGTAAAAAGAATGATGCAGTGATCCATTTGGTGGTTCAGAAATCAGCAAAAGTCCGGGCTAAACCTGTTGAGAAAGATTTTGAATTGTCAATTGTTGCATCAAATTCATATGAGCAGAGCGTTAAAGAGGAAGAGGAGGTGAAAAAATGCAGTGGGGAATTGGAGAAACCTCAGCTCACAGATAGAGAGCCACCTGATAGAGGTTTGTGGTTGGAACCGGTCATTGTTAATCAGAAAATAGAATTGCAGGGTGTGGTTAAAGATCTCATTAATGCTACGTATGCTGGATTGGAGAACGGGAATCCTCCAATCAGATCTTCGGAGGGCTGTGGTGGAGCTTATTTCATGCAAGACTTTTCAGGCAACAAGTACGTTGCCGTTTTTAAACCAATTGATGAAGAGCCCATGGCTGTGAATAATCCTCGTGGGCTGCCGTTGACATCAGATGGTGAGGGGTTGAAGAGGGGTACAAGGGTGGGAGAAGGTGCGCTGAGGGAAATCGCAGCTTACATTCTGGATCATCCAAAAAGTGGGCGGCGGTCGTTTACGAGTGATGAGGTTGGTTTTGCAGGTGTTCCTCCGACAGTTATGATCAGATGCTTGCATGAAGGGTTTAATCATCCTCACGGTTTCGAGTGTGTGGCAAAGAATGCCAAGATTGGGTCCTTGCAGAAGTTTGTGAGGAATCATGGGAGCTGTGAAGATATGGGTCCTCGAGCTTTTCCAGTGGAGGAGGTTCATAAGATCTCTGTATTGGATATAAGGTTGGCGAATGCAGATCGGCATGCTGGGAATATTTTGGTTTGTAAAGAGGTGGATGGGGATCTGATCAAGCTGGTTCCGATTGATCATGGATACTGCTTGCCCGAGAACGTAAGCTTGCCTTTTCTTGTTTGTCCTGATCATATTGCATTTGTTTTTGGTTCTTACTTTATGGGAATTCTGTTTTTCATGACGTAACTGCATGTTTATTTGATCTTATGCAATGTGTGATATAATTCTGTATGATATGATTGATGTTTTGATGTTGGAATCATGTGTGACGAATCTCTTAAGTTGTCTGATATTGGAGCCTGTTAAGATTTTACGAGTGAAAGACCACTTCTCTCTTTTTCTCATAGTTTAGACAAAAATGAGGCAGGTTTTAAGCATTGATTTTTGTGATTGTTATTTTTGCTAAGAGCTCTGAAGAGGGCCTCATTTTTCATGATAGTGGTCATCTTATGGCCTATTGAACTTATGGGCTTGAGGGCAGTACTTTGTTGAAAATTTTAACTTGCACAAGATCTCACCGGAGTGTTTCATTGCATTCATCCATTTGAAAAATCCTTGGGAGTTTATCCATGGAACCAAGGTGATTGAAACATAATTTTTGTTGATTTCTTTCCTTGACATTGGGATATTTACAACCCCCCTTGACAACAACAACAACACACACACACACACACACACACACAGACACACACACAAACAGAAGAGGGGCTGCCTTCCCTGTTCCCCAAAAGTTGAATGTCGTTCATAATCTGTGTATTTAAACTAATTCAGCAGAATATATATATATATATATATATATATATTTAATGGATGGATTGTGTTTCGACTACTAATTTTTTATATTTAATATTTCATTCATGGATGGGTTATTTTTTATTTCTCGAAAATTCTTCTTTACCCCAAGCATTTTGGCAATTGACTTATTTGACCATTGAATGCTTTTACTATTTAAATTCAAATGACCTTTTACTTTAGTTCTCTCCTTTTCTGGGAAAGCTGTATTGCTTTCCCCCTTTACAGCTTTTTCTTTCCTTTTATTGCTTCGTTTGGATGAATATATTTGAACTGTGAAAACATTCAAATTAGTCGAGAATAAATGCCAAAAGGGTGATGTTTCATTATTCAGAAAGAGAAAAAAAGAAGGAAAAAAAAGCAAAAAGGGTTAGAAGTAAGATGTTTCCTTGTGTTCACTATGAGGAAGTAACTAACACCATTGGTATGAATGATCAGGAAGGAAATCACAATTTTGGTAATTTCCACTCTAAGAAAATAAAATTGCAATTCAATCCAACAAACAATGCAACTTACATGTATTTACCATTTTACTTTTAACTCTGTGCTGTTGGGACAAACCATAGATGGTTATCTTTTTCAGAGCTGAATAAAACATATGGTAGCCCCTATGCTTGCACCCAACAGTGTATAAAAATTGAATCTTAGCTGGAAAGTGTAAAATGTGAGCGTCTGCCATGGGCAATTCCTAAGAGTGGGTAAAAGTAGAAGGTTCTTGCCTGGTGGGCAGCTGATTATAGAAATTTTGCTGATCTCTACCATTTAAAGGTCAACCCAAGCCTAAAGATGACGACAATGATCTTGATATGGAAAATACAAAATGTTAGAAAGAAATATATACTAGAATTAAATTCGGTCATTATATCATATACATCTCTGAGCTTAGCCAAGCCCACACATGTGTACAACAGCCATCCAAATGCCACTATGTGTGCCATCATGGCACATGGGTACAATTTCCAAGACATCCACAAGGTGGGTTTTGGTTTGAAGATTCCTTGCCCAAAAAATCAGGAAACAGACTATGGCTAGAGAAAACTCGGGCTAGGTTTTGCTTGGCCATGAGCCTTCTTCTTACATTGTGGCTCACTTGAAGAGTGTGACAGCCTGATTATTGGGCCAGATCATGTACAGGGCCTTACCCACCTGATGGATGGCTTGAATATTGCTCGAGTATGCCACATGGGCATGTGTAGTGATGTGTAGATAGAATATCTTGTACGTGCATGTGGACTCAGCAAACCTCTATTTCTTTTTCGCAACATAAAAAAAATACACGATATTACAAAATTGAGATATGGCCAAATGACCATATTCTATGATTCCACATTTGATTTGGTCATTTTGTACTGCATTCGATACATAGCAATGAACTGCACGGAGCGTCAAAACATTCACAGACTCAAAAACCATTAACAATCATAAAAATTTAGTGAATCATACAATTCATTTACAAATTATTCATAAAATAGACGTGAATCCAAGTTTATGCAGTTCAACTGGAAATCCAATTAACAAAACCAATACCAAAACACAAAATACAAGTCCTACAACTATCCGCGTTCAATAGGTCTTAACATTCACTAATTCTGCAAACATATAAAATTCTTCCAAATACATTGTTTAGTTTTAATTCCATTTATTTGGTCCCTTTCTTTTACATCATTTTTAGCGGGGTTTCAATGCAATTTTTCCTGTCAACAGCATCTTATTTCCCTAATCTTTGCTCACTGTAGTTTGAAGATTGCACCTTTGACTGGCTGTACTGGCCCCAAGCCCGCCAGCCTTACAGCCCTGAAACCATGGACTACATAAAATCCCTGGATGCTGAGCAAGACATCTCCCTTCTGAAGTTCCATGGCTGGGAATTATCGCTTGAGTGCTCCCGCACACTTTGCATCTCCACCATGCTTCTGAAGAAGGGTGTGGAGAGAGGGCTTACTCCTTTTGCCATTGGGAGCATCATGTGCAGGGAAACTCTCAAGAAGGAATCCATCATCGAGGAGATCATCCATGAAGCTCAGGGAGCTGTTCTTCCAGGCACAAGCGAAACTGCATTCCTTGAATCCGTTTCTCAGATCATGGATCGCCACCTTGATGAATTTACAGCACGTAGGTAAAGCTGGTCCATGCTATATGCATACGCAGGTACATACATATGTATTGGGGTACATGTGTATGGATTGATGAGTCCTGGCTGTGCTTGCGCACTGATGGATGGACGCAAGTGCTCCCTCCTCTATTATGTTCATACACGAGTCCTGACAGCCAACACCCCAAGTGAGAGAGGATGTTGATCTTGGGTCTGAAATTCCTACATTTCCCTCCCACTTTTTTCCATTTCTTCTCAAATGTCTTGAGAAGTGAACAAAAACTATGTATCTTCTTCCTTCCATCTTTTTATGTATAAACCCCTGTATGTTGATTGAATGCAACTGGTATATATCTAAATAATGAGGTACATGTCCATCATTTTTATGCTGAAGCTGCATGAGCTCTGTCATCCCTGAGTTAGAATTCAAGATCTGATGAATGAACACATCGATTTGTTTCTCCTTTTTCTTGGGTGTGAGCTGAGAATGCGCAGATTATATCTTTCATAAGACAACAGTAATATCAATTACTTCAACAACTGACGAGAGATGGGAATTGCCCTTCCTTCAGTCGAACTCTGCTCCGGCTTTAGATGGAACTGGAGCCTTGCCAGAACTAGAACAGGTACGAGGCCACTGATTTGATTGCTTATCAGACCGTCAACTGTCCTGGTAATATGATCACACATGCACAAAAGGATAGTTCTAAAACTCGGCTCAGTCAACTTGTCTCGATGAGATTCCAAGCTGAGCCTCTAAGAAACTTTGTCCAGATTCACCGAGTGGGCTTGACAACTCATCTGGCTTGATTCAACTCGATATGACTCGAACATAGTCAGATGCCCCCTGTCACTACTGCTGTTTAGTGATAAAATGGAAAATGATGATTCAGAGATTCAAACACGCTACCCATTAACTAGAAGTGAAAGCCCATCACCACCAACCCAACCCACGAGCTTCAGCTGTGTTTTACTTTTCCTATTTAATATGGGTTTATTAATTCTGATGATGTTAAATATTCGTTCCCAAAATTCAAAAAATCATCATTTAGCAGTGTTATTGTTGAATGGGAAGATCGATGGAAGTCTTTGGTAAGCCTAAGCTGGGGTCCGGTCCATTTTGTCTGGCCTGAAAATGTGCCCAAGGCCCACTTCACACACTGAAATCCAAGCCCCAATCCCCTTGTAGATGGTGGTCTAGGCCAGGAAGCCCCATATGTCAGCCTACTCCTTGCGTGAAGCTACTATCCAGATTAAATCAATTGCTGATCAAGAAGTTCGTTGGTTTAGGATAGTGGGCCACCATCACATGCTTGGGAGATTTTTGTTGACGTGGGAATGTCTGCAAGTGGCACTGATACAAAGCGAAAAAAGATGAGACGTCGAGGTTCTACGCTAACTGAAGTTTTAAAAAGTGAAATGCAGAGTTGATTTTGGCCTAGCTTGATTCAGGCTCAGTTTGGGCTGTGTTTTGAGGCACGTGGTTGGTTATGGGCCTTTGATTAATTGGGTTGGTCTTTGGTTTAGTTTTTACTAAAGGTCGAGACTGAAAGATTTGGGTCGATCCCTAAGCTGGTGGGCTGGACTTTCCTTGAAATGATGGCTAATGTTGTCTTTTGTATAATGGGCTGCCTGGTACACTCGTGGATTATACCTCGCTATTGTGCTCAAATCACACACATTTTAGTCAGCCCTTTCCGGATCAATTTTCCAGAAAGAAATACTCACTGATTACCCTCTCTTGGTAAGAAAATCATAATTACTTATTTACGTGTATTTATCAGGTGATTTGAAAAATCAAACACCCCTAAAGGATTTTCACCACTGCTACAAGTTTTGGGGTTTTTTAAAATTTTATATATATATATATATATATTATATCCATTTACTGTTGTAGCTGTCAACTCCTATGGCTATCGATACAACTGTAGCTGGCAGTGCAACTCCTATAGATATCGATGCTACTATTGCTGACGGTGCCTCTCGTAAAATTCAATTGTACACTTCAAATCTCTCCAGTAACTATGGTTCACATGATGAATAGATGTGCTTGACATTTTCAAGTAAGAAGATTTTTCTTTTATTTCTTTTCTTTTCTTTCTTTGGTTTGCATGGTGATCGCCTCTCAATCCACAGCGCATGCTTTATTAGGAGAGCATATGTACTAAGCTGGGTTCAGGACACTTACAAATTGTAAACAATGGTGTAGCGAGTGACTCGGCTCGAGATCTTCTAAGTTTTGAGTCAACACAGCGAGTTTTAGAACTATTGCCTACACAGCGATACTGGTTGTCCCTCTCATGTGGTTTGTTCAGGACATCCAACATGTGTGCCCGGCTATAACGTTCAACTGCACAAAAAATCAGGCCAATCATAAACAACCACCCAGCCATTCCCTAGGGAAGTGGTAGGGTCCACTGAAATCCAACTCATCTAAAAGGTTGCCCCATCACGATGATGGCCCAATCCAATTGTCAGGTGGGCCTTGCCACTTGAATTTGGAGACTTTTATTCATTTATTTCATTGGATTGACCTAATTTTTTGAGAGACCCACCATCATGGCGGTGCTCACCTTTTGAATGGGTTGGATTTAATGCAGAAATCATACGTGTCCAACAACAGGACGGTTCTACTTACTGTAAAGTTGATAATGGTACCACTAGAGCGCATGCAGTACACTTTTTCAATGACAGAATAGAAATACAAAAAGGCTTCTATAAACCATATGTATGTATGTACATGTATAAGGGAATCGCTACATGCTGACTTATGTACCAACATGGCTCACATGTGCGAGATCCAGGCCGTCCATTGTTGGTTTTAAATTCCCGTAGCTGAACACAAGAAACCAAGGGTGTCGACTACCAAACCATGCGCTGACTGCAAAGATGCAGACCACCTGTTATACAAATCCTCTTTTAAACTACCAAAATCAGCTCATCTGAGAAACGGGAATATAACGTTTTCGAGAGAGCTTCGTGCTGTAACATCCAATGCCTATTGTAGACATTGGTGGGGATCATCGACCAAACCATTCGTCCTTGCTATTTCTGCACCCCTTGGCGTATTTCAGACTCTGCTGGGGTCACCATCGAACGTCTGCCACAAAAAAATCCATAACCGTCCAATCGATCCTTGTCGCCATGTAAGAGATGGAACCGCACATCACATGGGCCTTTGACCACTTTTACAGATAAATACAAGGCTTATTACGTCGATAGTAGCTGGAGAGAATGTGTTACAGTTAAGGAGCAATGACACAGCTACTTGCAATAGTACCCACACCCAAATCCCACTTTCTCCATTTGAATGGCGGTCCTCAATCAGGACCACTCATCAGGTGGGCCACGCGTAAATGTTGGGTGTGGATAATTTCCGTTGGACGCGGATTACCTGCGACAGTCGTAAGCTTGGTGGAGCCCACCTTGATGTTTTCTAGAAATCTACCCTGTACAGTTACCCATTGTCCCGAGTTCGCCACAGGTTAGGCTTTGAGGGTCCACCGTGATGTATGGGTTTTATCCACACTGTCTATTCATTTTACCATATCATTTTAGGGTGTAAGATATAAAAAAAAATGAGGCAGATCAAAGGGTGGACCATATCGTTTTAGGGTGTAAGATTAAAAATGAGGCAGATCAAAGGGTAGACCATATAAGGGGGATTAAAGGCTCACCGGTGGAAAACTTCTTAATGGACACGGAAGTTTTGGATTAACATGATATTTGCGTTTTCCCTTCATCACCTTATGAACAGGTTGGATGGAAAATAAATATCATAGTGGCCCTAAGAAGATTTCAACGGTAGCCTTTGGATCACCTCATTTTTTAGCTTACTTTTAGGCCCAAAAATGACATGCATAAATGGATGAATGGTGTGGATAAAACCCATAAATCATGGTGGCCCATTAGAGTCTGAGCCTATTCTAAGCTCAGGACAAGTGGGAGTAGTACACAATCCACACCCCATGTTAGGAAAAGATACAAACCTACTGTGATAGGAAACAGTGGGAATTGTACGCCACTGTTAAAAACATTCAAGAGGTTACAGAAGTTTTGCATTATGCTAATTTTCTTGTATTTTCAGCTCATTCTAATGGGAATGGAATGGTTGATTGCCTGATAAAGCTTTTATGAAAACTTCTTATGACGAGAAATTAGGTAAGGCTCACCATAAAGTCTGTGAAATCGACCCTCTCTGTCCATCTTGTCGGATATGTTAGGCGATGGTTACAAAATTAAGGTAGAACCAAAACCTAAGTTTATGACATGACAATAAAAGGCGAGCAGAAAAATGGCTACTGTTAAACTGTCCTTTAGTCCACTATGATTTTTGTATGATATACTTAATATTCATAAGTTCATCACTAACTCTATGAATTGAAAATATAAAAATATTAGCTTTGTCCAAAACTTAAGTAGCCTCATGAATAATTCAATGGTGGACTTTAATCCATGCTTTTTTCTTCTGTGTGGCCTATATTAGTTTTGAATTCGCCTCATTATCCATGTCCTAATATGATCCAGCAAAACTGATGGATTGAATGGATTTCTCACAAAAAACACCATGGGCCATGTAGCTTACTTCCATACGAAGTTCCCACCAAAGGATTTTGCAGGTCATGGAATGACCTTATAATTATAAAAAGTTCGGACGGCACGTAAACATAAGTTGGACCCTGGGAGGTTTTAATGTTAGGCATTTCTCTCCACATTATTTACTGTCGTGTGGCTCACTTAAGTTTCGGATCAGCCTTAATTTTTCCCTCATGATCCAAAATGAGCTGAAAAAACAGATGGACGGAGTAGATTTCTACATAATATCACAGTAAATCCCACCTAGCTTCTGGCTCATAGTGCTCTGCTGTTGCAGGAAATCCGCGTTCCTATCCATTCTACTCATGCACGTGTGCCCACCTGATGACTGGACCTGACTGATCTTTTCAGCCAAGGCATGTATATGGTGGGACCCACCTGGTGACCAATCAGAATATCCCACGTGCTGCGTCTGCGTGTATAGGGAGCGTAGGATTTGTACGGTCACTCTCGAGATTGGCCATCTAATTTCCGGGCAATCAAAGGTCAAGATGGTACTGATAAGTAGCATAGCCAAAATGCAGCTAAGTTGCAGTTGGCTGCTTAGAGACACTGTCAAAGCTTAAAAGTCGTATGTTAACTTAGCATACAGCGTTCATATGTTCTGCTTATGTGTCATTTCAGTTGAACATCTGAACCGTGAGAAAGGTGGGCCATACCGGAAAGATCTACAGGAGCGAAAATTGGAAAAAGCAAACTCATCAGGTGGGCCACACGCACATTTTGAATTGGACCGTAGGGTGTGCATTGATTTCAACAGTCTAGCTCGCCTAGTGAATGGACCATCCTAGCTTTCATTCTACGTGATCTTCATGATCTGGCCCACCTTTTGCCTTGGGTCTGATGGTCTATGCAAGTGGCACGTCAGCAGAAAGTAAAAACTTTGCGTAGACACTATTTTATATGATCACTTCTCTTGATGAAAGGGAGTAATTATTAGTTTTTGTCTGTTTTTTTAAATACCAAAAGCTAAGGTTATACAATGCTCTATATAATCATTTCTCTTGATGAAAGGGACATATAAATTTATTTTTTTAATACCAAAAGCTAAGGTCGTGTTTGGATGCACTATTGGATGGAATTGCAATATTTTATTACAAGGAGAGGAAATCATCAAATTGTATTTACCTTCTTTAAAGAGATAATTGGGTGGACCTGGCACAACCATAATATGGTACATATATATCTCTATAGCACAAGTGACCGGGTGTTGGATTAATCGGGTCCATCCATCTACTATGCCCTAACATGGATGATTTATATTTCAAAAATCAAACCTGATAGATGTTCCCATCTGTCACTCTTCCTTGATTCAGCTCAAACAATAGTCAGCCGTCAACCATTTTCTTCTCCTACTTTCACTTTAAGATACACTAATCAGATGGCTATAATCGTCTGATTGATATACAAATTTTTTTTTTCTGCCATTTTCCAACTGGATGGACGGTGTGGATTGCTAAATCATCTTGCCACGTGTGGAGAAAGCAATACCATATTTCCTAATCATAATAGAAAAAAGCTCCATAAGTACTAATTACATCCTCTCAAGGGTTAACCTAAGCCCAACCCAACCTAAAGAGGAGTTAACCTGAGGACTATCCTAACCTAATACTCAATACTAACCCAATCTAAGATCTTGAATACTCAACCCTGATGGGACCCAACTGATCAAACTTTGGATCTCCAGCCCAATTTCACTTAACAAGTGCTTAACCCAAATGCAACTAGGGTTAGACTAGGTTTGTCAGATTGGGTAGAAATTGGGTTCCAACCCTGGCTCAATAGTGTAAGATTTTTATTAGATAGGCCTAATGTTATTAATGGTTTAGATGATCTGACTGTTGGATATTTAGAACAAGCGTATTGGTGGGCCCCGCAATAAATATCATCCATTCATATACATAATGGAGTGGTGCATTTCAACACTAAGATTATGAGTTTGAATACTCATGTGATAACTAAAAGAAAGTTTAAAACATTGTATGAATGAATTAGGTGAAAATTGTTGACCTTGACCACCACACCATGGGCACACAATGGTGGGGGAGAGAGAGAGAGAGGTCCATCTGATTGGACTATAAGATACAGTTAACCCATTACATAACTTCCATCATTTCATTTGGGTGTGATATCTAATCCATCTAATAGGTTGTCCTTTCATGATGTTAACCTTTAATGCAAAAATCAATCCACCCATCAAGTGGAATATCCTTGTATTTTACTATTGATCAATGGTTATAAATTGTTTTCTGATGTGTGGTCCACCTGATGAGTAGATAGTACTAATATTTGTACTAAGTGATCCTAAAGTTAGGTCCAACCTATTAAAAGGTTTGGATGTCACATGTACTTAATAGATTGGAAGTTATTCTCTAGATAGACCTTACCTTGTGGCCCAACTACTCAGATGTAGACCTTTTCGTATCGGGGTGTCTACATGCCTTTTCAGATGTAGACCTTTTCAAACCCAACCTCACCCAAAGTTCAGGTTGAGCCAGTTGGGTTTAACCCGGGTTGTGCTCTAATTTCAAATCCAATATTAAAGTTACAAAATTTGCAATTTTGACCCTATTCAAATGAATAAATAAATAAATAAGATCTGTATAATATTGGTGTGGAATTAAAATTTCTAAGGACATGTGCATCGAAGAAACCACACAACCATGTCGGTCTATTGAACATGCCACATGCATTTAATTATTTATTATCTTACATAGCACCTCCATATCCCCACATGCCAACACCCATCTCTTTCTTGATAACTTATCACCTACACGGTACGAGTCATGTACTGCATTTTCAGCCATATAAAATCTCTTGGTAAGTTTGGGGAAAGAAAAAATTATTCTTTTCAAATTTTTTGTGGTTGATAATGCACTGCGCGTCTTGCTGTGCATGCATAGGCAACTTGCAGAGGAACGGCTGGGATTGCATAATGACCCTGCCATAGCTGACGAGGCTACCGGTTGGGGAAACGGATTGGCTACTCCTCCGGACCCTGCCGATGGCTGTGATGGTCGTTGCTATGTGGCCCCACCATGATGTATGTGTTTCATCCATGCCATCCATCTATTTTTAGAGATCATTTTACGGTATTAATCCAAAAAGGATCTATAGCCAAATCTCAAGTGGGCCACATTACAGGAAACAGTGTTTAATGAGGGTAGACCATTAAAAACATTTTGGGGGCCATAAAAGTTTTGGATCAAGCTGATCTTTGGTCTTTTTCTTCATCTGGGCCTGTATGATCTAATCAACATATTGGATATCAAATAAAAAGTATAGTGGGCCTTAGGAAGATTTTAATGGTGGATATCCAATCAGTATTGTTTTCATGTGGTGTGGTCCACCTGAGATTTGTATCCCTCTCATTTTTGGGATTAAAATAAAAACTGATCTATAAAAATGGATGAATGGAATGGATGAAACATACACATCATGGTGGGACCCACAAAGCACCGACCACCAGCCACGGAGCTGGTGGCGGGGGAGTAGCCAATCCGTTTCCTCCGGTTGGTGCACTGTGGGCCCACTATGATGTATGTGTTTCAGGGCATGAGTCAAAAATACAGTAGATCTAAATCATAGGTGAACCACACCATTGGAAAATAGTGATTGAATCTCACAATTAAAAACTTTCTAAGTTCTACTTTAATATTTATTTGTGGCCCTCAAAATATTTTACTAGTGGACTTTCAATCATCACTGTTTCTGATGGTGTAGTCTTACATCAGACTGATATACCTTATTTTTTTGGCTCATGCTATTATAAAACACATGCATCATGGTGGGCCCACAGGGATTTTTAAGCACCGACACGCATAGTGGAGTAGGTACCTTTGTGACGTCATTTTCCCTATAAATTTTCAAATTAAAATTAGAGAGGATTTCGATTCATTCTAAAATAATCTAATAAGATAAAATTACCACAATAAATTCTGCATTTTATTTAACATCTTTTATGAAGAGTTCAAAATTTATCTTCCCAACTTAGAGCTTACATGTAAGGATGGAGCCTATCATGATAAAAGTACCCCTACTTTTTCACGTAGCATTGCATGAACGGATAGTATGGATAGAGGTATTTTGTCATAATGTACAAGGTCTAAGTTGAAAAGATAAGTTTTACACTATTTAATAAAGATGAAAATACCATAAATACTGTTTTAATCGGCCATCTTTTAGGAAGAGTTCGAAACTTACCTTCCCAACTTACACCTTATATGCACCTACACAGCATTTCAGGACGAAAATGACCCTACTTTTTACAAAGCTTGTACGTACAGATAAGGGTATTTTCGTCATGAAATGCTCTGCATATAAGGCCTAAGTTGGGAAGGTAAGTTTTACATTGTTCATAAAAGACGCTAGATAAAAGGTAGCGTGCATATTGATAATTTTCTCTTTACAGTGATAATTTTCACTAATAATAATTACTAACGACGAGATAGATTTTTTTATTTTTTTTTACACACGCACACACACACCCACACACTCACGCCCCACGCACACACACCCCACACACGCACGCCGTGGGATTTCACCGCCGTGGGTACGCGAACCCTTACAGCGTGTTGAAACTCCAATGATGAGATAGATTCGACCGTATGTGAATTCCCATACAGTCGACCTGTGTGGGACCACCCTGATATTTTTTCACATCCAAGCCATCTATCGGATGCGTCCCCAGGCTCAGATCCTAAAATAGTCTAATCTGGAACATAGGTGGTCCATAACACAGTGAGCAATGGCGGAGAGGGTGCGTACCAGTGAAATTTCCAGACTGTCTTTTGTGCCCAACATAAAGTAAAGGTAGCATACGATCTATTCATCCGACGCAAACTATCAGGATGATTGGGAATGCCTTAAGGTAAGACCATTACATAACTCTATAGGCCACACTACTTTATTTTAGAGGTTTTAGTAGTGATTTTAAATTGTTTGCTGTGGTGTAGCTCAAATGAGCTTTGGATCAGCTTGATTTTTGGTTTGTACGTTTAATATGTAGAGGCACAAGTGATGCATGGTTTGGATTTCATATAAACATCATTCGGGTTCCCATATAAGATCAAACGCATAGGAGTTCACCGACGCTCGAATGTATGTGATCATTCCGTAGTGAATTGAATGTGGACAGTTGAACGGTGGTTATAAATTGAAGGCTGGTTTCATAGATTGTGGGACTATAAAAGAATTGAAGTCCGTCACCACAGCGTAATCCAATCAGCTCAATGATCGGGTCCCGTTCATGGGGCAGGCACATACTATAGACGGACCATATAAAAAATTGCGGCCAATCCTAGCCATCCGTTATGGACTTCCTTTATTATAATTGTTTTTTTATTTTTTCAATGGTTTGCTTCTGTTTATTCCACCTTCCGTTTGTTTGTTTTGTTTGCTGGTTTGTTTGTTTTTTTTAAACTTATTTTAATCAGACGTCTTGACTTTTGAAAACGGGCAGTGGATTTTCTCTCAAAGGGGTAAAAAGGATTGAAAAGGTTGAAACAAAGGGCGAAAATGAAAAGTTTGAAAAGATGGACAGCAAAACAGGAGTTTTTTATCTAAAAAAAAAAAGAAAGAGAAAAAGGCACGTGACATGGGGGCCCACTGAACAGAAGACCCACCTAAGCGATTATTTAACTAATGGTCCCATTTATACCGTCAATGGGAGTCCAGACTCGTGCATCGGCGCTTTTATTACACCTGCCTACATACTATTGCGGTCCATCAGGTGGGGCCGTATGTAGTTTCCTTGGCACGGAAATCAGTCCGGTCTACTCATCTGGTGGACCAAACGTGTGCAAGACGGTGAACGGTACACACGCTTGATGTGTTTGGATTTCATTTGGGGGGCCTTCCAACTGAAAATGGCCCAAGCTAAATGCCTCTAACATGGGTTTATTAGTTCCAATAGGTCCATACCATATGTGATCGTGGCTGAGACCGTCTTAGCAAACTTTAGTTTTATATATATATATATATATATATATATATATATATATATATATATATATATATATATATATATATATATATATGCTGTTACTGCTCCCTCTTCCATGAATAACAGGCTCTGGTTTTGAAGTAAGAAGGAAGAAAAGGGAAAAAGGAAAAAAGGAACAGGATGTACAAAAACATCATCAACCCTTTAATACTTTCTTCCCGTCTCATGAAAAAATCAATATAGAAATAAGAAAACGATTAAGTGAGTCTAGTACATAAAGGCCTTACAGTATGAACCCATTTGCATTCTATGTGAGCTGCCCTGAGTTATTGCGAAGCAAAATCCAAACCATTCACATGCAGGGAGTTTTAATTTCATTTCATCAATTTAAATTTGAGAACAAAGCTTATCGCAAATGGAACACACTAAAGAAAATGTTTCAAAATTACTGCATAATATTAATATAGCAATGGTCCACAAATATTTTCAAACAAAAATTTAAAAACTTCTTCTATACGATCATGATTGTCTGGTAAAAATGAACTGATAAAATCTGCGAAAAGATAAGCCTAATGCTTTTTTAACATGCTCCTTTATCAAAAATCTTTCCTGACATGACAAGCTAACCCCTTACTTGAGAAGGGGAGAAGTCCTTATAAAAATGAAAAGTACCCAAAAAAGCTATATATTAAAAAAAAAAAAAAAGTTAAAAAAGAACGGGCTCTTGCCACAACTAGGTCATAATATAAGGCATTGGGGAGCAATAACCATCCAACATGTGACGAATATAAAGAAACGGTACATTGAAGAGCAGAGAAATTTAGTAGTCGTTCTAAAACAGACATTAGCAGATACAAATATACAATTAGCCTTAGAAGGATTTCCCCAAGTCAAGCTAGGAAAATGGAACAATTTTAACACTTGAACCTGAGCAATTATTCCTTTTATAAAACAAAATAAAAATAAAAATCTATATAAATATAAAAACAAGACGGTCCAATCCGTCTCCACAATCAGCTACCATCTTCTGTACATCTTACACCGATAAACCGGCGATGAATGCGACCCCAGTAGAAGGCAACCATGAGGACCCGTATATGAACTGCGCAACCGTGAATCTACGGGCTTCCTCAGGAGATGTGATGACCCTGTAACCGGGCCATTTGATCCGTTGTCCGACTGCCCCGCCAGGCCCGAAATTCATATACTCACCATAATACAATGTATCTAGTGCGAAGGTGGCGTTCCACTCGAGCCACCCGGCCGGGTGTATGTGGTCACCCATGTATGTCATCATGTATACCACACGTGAGTATAGTTTCCATGGACGGCCGAGATATGTTGGGAAGCTTGATTTAGCGGCCTCGAGGTCGGGTTGGGCGAAGAGGCGGCAGCTGTGGATGGAAATGCCGGTATTCTGATTTGGGTCTTTGCGGTTTTGGGCGGTGATGGTGTTCTTCTGCATGGGCATGGGTTTACGGGCATAGATGCTGCAGTTCTGAAAGACGACTGCAGCGTTGCCGAAGATGAAGTCGACGGTGCCGTAGACATCGCACTCCCGGTAGAATTGGCGTTGGGAGTGGACGTAGAGCGTGTCTTGGTAACCGATGACGTTGCACCGGTAGACTACGGCGTGATCGGCCCCCACACGGAGAGCGACTGCCTGGTGCTTTGCGGGGCCTGCTGAGTTCTCGAATGTCATGTCACGTGCGATGAACCCGGCACCAGTTGCCGCTGTTACAATGGGAGGTGGTGGCTGGTTAGTAAGCTGTGATATAATTTCGCACTTGAACGGGTTATGGGGATCTACGGTTAGAAAAACACGATGCCAGTGCAACCCATCTTAGTCAAATCTGACCATTCGATCAGGGGGACGTGTATGGTACCTGAAGATTACCTGATTGAAAGGTGGGACACGTTGGATCAGGTTAATCCTTTATATATATATATATATATATATATATATATATATATATATATATATATATATAAATTAAAGGTTCATATTCCATATCTTGGTAAGGCAAAGATTTCTGACCCAACGGTGGGACACCTGCTGATCAGGGTGATCGAGGATCCAGGTAATATGCAAGCAGCCACGATCCAACGGTAGACAATGTCTGAAGGTGGGCCAACCGCAAAGTATGAGGAAATTACATGAACTTTGATGCTCTGCTAGAGTGTGATTGTTCATACGCGTCTGTAACTTTTGATGATTGTAAACAACAATGTTACACTGATTGATGCCTTAATTAGCCGTGCATACGGAACACGTGTGGGAGATGATGGCCATTAACTACCCTAGTTTTTGGTACATGCATGTCTACGGTGCGCGATATCTAATGAATGGACCCCGATCCCTGACATGCACACGCCCCATCGTTAGAGGGGCCACTCACTCAATCACGACCCCATGTTTGAAATGAAAAATAGTCAACTGTCCGATTCCAACAAACAACGGCTATTATTAGAGAGACTAGAAATGTTGAACAGCTTGATCTTGTGGTAATGGTCCATCTACAGTGTGGCCATAAATTTGGATGGTTTAGATTGAATTCTGTATGCCATTTGTAGACTTGTATTGCAATAAGATAATCTCAGATTTTGCCGGTGAAATGGGGCAACCAAACCTCATCTTAGATGGGAAATAGCCAAAATAAAAGTCCAAGATTGAAATTTTTAATCTTTTCGTTTTGCTAAGATTAGGGGACCATCCATATTTAAAAGAAAAGAAAAAGAGTAAAATAATCATAGGTTGAGATATTCTAATCTAAAAGTTTCTACTTCCCTTCTACATTCGAAGTGAGTCCATCCATATAAACGGTTTGGATCATTTAAAGGATGACGACAGATCCAAACACGAAAGTCCAGATCTATCTCATGCCAGTACGTCAGAAAAGATTCTAGCAAACCCGTGATTTAAAAATGTTTCAGACATTCACGCTTAGCGGACGTCAGAAAATATATGAGACTCCCGCGAGTGCACTTTCCTGGTTTTGTACTGCTTACACGTACCAACCTAACGCACGTGTTCAAGATCCATAGGAACTGGACGGTTGAAATTTGGCCAAAACAATAAGATACACTGTACTTGTGTGGCCAAAAGTCCAATTTTACCACGTGGTAACCGCGACTTGCACTCGCCTCGCCATTTGCAATTCGCTTTTGTAAAAATTACTTCTTTATTTTTTTGATTTTAAGACTCACGAGTGAACTATGACTATGAGTATTTTTGTCAACTAGAATCTCCCCTTTAAATGATACAGAAATTGCACTTCAAATTATGCGGGGGATATTTTAGTCATTTTACAAGATAATCTGGGAAGGGCATTTGTGCGGGACCAGAAATGAAATCCAAACCGTCCATGAAGCCAACCATAGGTTCGTGCGGAGAGCGGATTAGGAGAGACCCCGGATTCACCCAATACGATGCGGACCTTTCTGTGGAGCCCACTTCGATATATTTATTATGTATCTACATCGTCCATCCGTTTTTTCAAAAAAATTTAGGGCATTATTAGAAAAATGAAGCATATCCAATTATCAGGTGGACCATACGATAAGAAACAGTGATGATTGACCGTTAATGGACCACAAGAGTTTTGGATCAAGCTGACATTTGTTTCTTTCCCTTCATCTACGCTTATGTGAGCATATCAACAGAATGGATGGTAAATTAACACTGCGGAAACATTAAGGTACGCACTAAGAAGGTTTTAATGGTTGGACGATGAATCACCACTGTTTCTTACGGTATGGTCCACGTCATAATTGGATCTGTTTCATTTTTGGCATAATATCTCAAAACGATCTGAAAAAATGGATGGGCGGCGTGGATACATAATAAATACATCAAGGAGGACCCCACGGCAATGACCACACCGTCTTGGGTGAGGCCCGGGTCTCGCCTAATCCGCTCTCGTTCGTGCGTGGTGACACAATATTACGCATCTTTCATCAGAACCGTTCATCAGTATCAAAATCACCGGGAAAAAGAGGAATATATAAAAAAATGAGACTGATCCAAAACTCATGTGGGCCACAACGCGTGAAGGGTTTAGGTACAAGGTTACAATGTCTCAGTTGATGTGACCCATGTGAGGTCTATATAAGGCTTATCTTTTGTATTTACGGTGAATATAAGGGTTATCACCTGATGGACGGCGTGGATTTCAAATATACAACATGTTCGTCTCCAAAGATCTTGGTTATTTTAGTATCATTTGTGCGGGGGACGGAAAGAGAGCATCAAATAGAGAAAAAGAGAGAGAGCATTACCGAAAGTGGCGGTGTGAAAAGTCGTATAATTTTCCAATACGCTTCTCGTACCGGCAATGACCGTTCTGCCCTTCCCATCTCCAATGAACATCAGGTTCGTCTTCTTCCTCCCCACCTTCAGATTCTCTTCATACCTGAACAAAATATAAACGATAATTCAGACTTCTCCCACCACCAACACTGCCTAATCTATTGAGTGGGGGGGGGGGGGGGGGGATTTCCGGAACAAAAGACGTTTAACGGACGCGACTTTCACTTAAGCTCTTTGGGGCCTACCACTATGTCTGTGCTGTATCCTCTCCGTCCATCGGTTGCACCAGCCCATGCTAGTACGATATCTCAGAAAGTCAGGCAGATTTGAAGGAAAAGTGGGCCGCACCACGAGAAACGGTTGGAATTGAACGCCCACCATTGAAACATTCTTGGGTGCCACAGCAGTTCTAAATCAGGTTGATATTTGTGTTTTCCTTTCTAACCGTCATATTTTGAACGTGTGAGATGGCACATAAATATCACCGTGAGCCCATTAGCACTTCCATCCCCGCTATTTCCTTTGGTCTGGCCCACTTGAATTTTGATCAATGGGTAAAATGAGCTGGTGAAATGGATGGACGGAGTGGATATAACACAGATATCACAGTGGGCCCTACAGGCAAGTCAAACCACACATTAACAGTGTAGAATCCAGTTGCCGGGGCATTTTCGTAATAAATAGTAGACAACAACAGATGGAATTGCGAGTCGGTAATGTGGGCCATCGTGGGAATGAACGGTAGACAGAAGAGGAGATACAGCAACTCAAGCACCGTACACGTGGCATAAATAATAAATGATATCCAAGTCATGGACCCTGCATTGGATGAGAAAGGCAGATAAATCAAATATAGATGGGACCACCTGCACCCAACCAGTGAGATTTGCAGTCCGCGCTATCCACTACGTGGCCCACCGCTTTGAAGGGCCAGCATTGGCCTGCACGTACGTCACGTGTACGTGTGGATGAGCTACGGAAACCGTGTGAGGTACAGCATGCCTTGTATTTTCTTGTGTGGTTACAAAGTCCTGGGTAAAGATAAGTAGTTCAAAAGGGACGAATTAACTGGAGATGAGTATCATTGAAGCATCAATCCATCCAATGGGCCCCACATGCAGCGTGATCCGATGATTGGAGCCTTTAGTCCACTATAGGAAATTTACGTTTAGTGGATGGTTACAGCTGTCACTAGCTGGAGATGAATTTACAGACAATGAAAAGTTGAAACGCGAATTCACGGGCAAGAATCCTATGTTTGTCAGCACCATTTTAAAATATGGTGGTGACTTTTCATGGCACATTTATATAGAAATCCAGACCGTCCAATTTAATTGGATGGCTAGATCGCTTCATCTCTGTGATTTTAGAGGGATCCAACCATATCAGGACCGACAGTCTGAACAGTATGGATAGAAGCACATAGTGCCACACGTGAGAATTGAGTCAGCATTCACAAAGAAAATTACCACTGTAACTGCACCTTTTATCCAGCGTATTTTACGAAGGATCCAAAACTTACCTTCCCAACTCGGGGAACGGATTGGCTACTCCCCCTGACACCAGCCCCGTGGCTGATGGTCGGTGCTCTGTGGGCCCCACCATGATCTACGTGTTTCATCCATTATGTTCATCCAATTTTACGGATCATTTTAGGGATTGATAGGAAAAAATGATAGAGATATAAATATCAGGTGGGCCACACCACAGGACAAAAATAATAAATGGATATTCACAATTAAAATCCTCCTAAGGCCCATTGTACTGTTTATTTGACATACAATCTGTTGATTTGGTCATAAAGACCCAGATGAAGGGAAAAAAATAAATATTAGCTTGATCCAAAACTTTTATGGCCCCCAAAACGTTTTTAACGGTCAAAATTCATTTAACACTGTTTCCTGTAATGTGATCCACTTGAGATTGATATATACTTCATTTTTTAAATAATACCATAAAATGATATATAAAATTAGATGGAGGGCATGGATGACACACATACATCATGGCGGGGCCCACAGAGCACCACCACCAGCCAATGGCTGGTGTCAGGGGGAGTAGCCAATCCGTTCCCCCAACTCAGACCCTGCACGTACGGATAGAGCATTTGAAGACGAAAACACCCCCGCTTTTCAACGTGGTTTTCGGTTCTGTAAACCTATTGTTACGGATTCTAACCGTTGCTATATATTGCGTAAGCAGGGTTACTTTCGCCTTCAAATGCTCTGTCCGTACGTGCAAGGTATAAATTGAAAAGGTCAGTTTTGGATCGATCATACAAGACGCTGGATAAAGGTGGGCTTTACAGTGGTAATTTTCTCCAGCATTTCACGAGGACGCTACGCGGCTCATGGGGAATCTCGAAAGACGTGACAACTTGCCACACATGTGCAAGATCTGAGCCAGTCGTTAGGCGTGAGACGCTCGGACCGGAGAACGGGCGATCAGAAAGAAAATCGCTACTTCCCCGTATTCAAGACATTGGATGACTGTAAATTTTCTCGAAACGCAGAGCTATATTGTTAAATCGGGTAATGACGAATTCATGCGGGTGGATTCAGTCACTGTCCGTCACGGTCGGACGGTGATGGAATGTGGGGCCCAGGCAAAAAAAGCAAAAAGCAGACGAGAAAAGCATCAATCCCTATGGTTTTGAGCATATTTACCTTCCTGCCCTCACGTAAATAATCGTGCGGCGAGTACTCTGCTGCGGCGCCGCTTTAATCGCCTCCGTGAGCGTCTTGTACGTCCCATTCCCGTCCTTGGACACGATGATATCCGCCTGGATCCGAGACGCCGGCAACTGCAGCAGTCTCCTCTCTCTCCTCGTCATCCATGCCGGAAAACCGTTCTTCCGTAATGGAAAACCGCCATCCGACATCAGCCTCCTCCGGTTTTGGATAGGGATTCCCGAAAAATCCTTGTTGTAGCTGGAAATCGCGAAAATGGCCAGACAGTTGCTGACGAGCTCTGTCAGATCCTTGAGCTTTGCCACCATCTCGTTCTTCACGGACCCGCTGACGTCATTCAGGCCCTCATCGCACGTGTCCTGGTTCGTGAGGGCCGCGCTCAGCCACGTCAGTACGTCATCGGAAGATCCGACACCTGCTCCTCCAGCTGATAACGAGGAGACGGAGTTGAGGGACTGGGAGAGTTGGTCCATGGAATCGTCCAGAAGCTCGAGGCAGTCCTCGTACGCGGCCCTGACGCGAGTGTCCATCACGATGTTTGAGATGCTCCACGCGCCGCTCAGCGCTTTGCTGACGCGCTGGAGCGTCATGTTGACGGAGATATGGACGAGGTCGCGCTCGCCGGCTTCGAGCGCGCCCGGGAAGTTGACGAGCGAGTCGACGCATAGGCTCGGGAAGCGGGTCTTCTGGCATGTCTGAGAAATGGCTTGGGTGGGACGCTTCTGTAGCAAGGGCTGGGACGTGGCCGAGCCTCTGGTTCGGATCCGGACCAGGACGGCAGCCGAGATCCCTGAGGCAACAAGGAAGAGGGAAGAAATGAGGATGAGAAGGAGGAGCTTCCGCTTTTTGGAGGGCTTGGCTATGGTGGAGACAGGCTCGGGAAGGGAATGTGTAGGCTCGGACGATCCGAGCCTGCCGTACCCCATTGTCTTCTTCCGTCAGCTGAGAGAGAGAGAGAATGAGTGAGAGAGATTGTGGGGGAAAAGAGGGGTTTGGAAGGGTTTATATACGGTGTATATGCGATTAATGGCAGTTGGTGTGAAGTCCATGTCTGGTGCATTAGCTGGCTTCTACTGATGAGCGAGAAGAAAGCTTTTTATGTAGGTATCTGATAAAAGAGAATTTATTTTTTTTTCTCTAATAGGACTGTAGTTATTTAATAAATATATATATTTTTTGAATTAATGTCGAAAATACCCTGAGGACTGTTTGGATGACGGGAAAGCGAAAGAAAAGAATAAAAAACCGTAATGATTATCTAATTATGATTTTTTAAGTTTTTCTATAACAATTGGACAACAGTTGAATTTCCACCTCACCCTGAGAATATTATCAAAATGACCAGTAAATTTCAAATAAAAATCCCACAAAAGCCATCTTGAACTTAAATTTATATTTAAAATTTTGACTAAAATATTTTTTCATCAGTGTAGGATTATCCTAGGTGATCCAACGTGGCAAACTTAATTAGGCCACTTGATGTTGTCTGAGCTGGGCCCATCTGGGTGCGTTGGCCCACTTAAATCTTACTATGCCGGACTGAGACAATGTCTATCTCTCTTCTCTTCTCTCTCTCCGTTTGTTTTGTTTTTTTTTTTTTTTTTTTTTTTTGTTTTTTTCAATATAAAGAAGGTAAAATGTCCACTCATAGATGAATAAATGGTCTTTATAACTTTTCCCATCGTCCAAAATGCTTCAATGATTTAGGAGCCTGATGTTATCATAAAAAATAATGAAACAATTTGCCCAAGTAACTCCAAAATAATGTCCTTTTTTTTTGTTGCAATTTTCTCACTAAAATATCTTAATATTTACACAAGTTATTTATAAGTTTAACTAACTCATCCATGTGGTGCTGCTCGTCCATAAGACCTACCTGTCGAGGGCCTTATACAAAACCTTAGGATCTAGCCTCCCAAAACAAATCAGAATTACAGGATAATAAAGCAATGAAATAAATCAAAGCATTAACCACACGACACCAGAAAATTTTATGTGGAAAATCCTTAAAGAGATAAAAACCACAGGACATCGTCTAGATCAACAATCTACTATAAAGCAGAACGTTACAATCGGTTACAAGCACACACCGCTTGGATCAAACCTTCTTTATTCACGAAGGATTGGATGAACAATAAGAGAATAATGTAAAATAGAAGAATCTCACCAATCACGAGGACGTAAAAGCGCTGAGACGTGGATGCGAAGTAGATCACCTCTACAAGCAGAATCTCTCTTCCACAAGCTTCCTCTCTCTCTTTCTTTTTCTCTCTCTCTCACACACACCTTTGATAGCCCTAAGCCCTCTTAGAAAACCTTTAGGAAACTTTAGAAAATCCTGAAATATATCTCAATCCCCCACACACACCTTTATATAAAAATAGAAAGAAGTATAATTAGAATAGGAAACAAATTACGAAGAATTTGTATGCGTAACTCTTCCTTGATATCGAAGGTCCTTCGATGACAACCTTCGATATCATCTGAGGTCCTTTGATGATATCGAAAACAAACAAAAAACTGTCCAGTGACCAAGGGTGAAAAATCCCGACAATTATCGATAATATTGAAACTAGTTCGATTTCATCGAACTCGGCAATGAGGAGAAAATCTCCATCACTACCTTAATGTATTTATTCTATATCCATATCGTTCATATGATTTTTCTAGATTATTTAAGGGAAGAGCCTTAAAATTAATGAAGAAAATCCAACTTTAAGGTGGACCATACAATAAGAAACAATGGTAAATGTCCATTACTAAGCCACAAAAGTTTTAAAACAAGCTTGTATTTATTTTTTCCCCTTAATATAGGTTTATATGATCTTTGTTGTTGTTTTTTCTAACATTAGATACATAATTAGTGTAGGCATGTTAGAATTGAATGAGGGCTCAATTCAAACCAAATAACATTGGCCTCAAGTGACAAGATAGGTAGATATATTGAAAATCAATCATATATGATTGAGATTGAGTAAGATCAGTTACCTATTTGGCCACTTATACAACATTACTTAAGATGATTAAGCGATTATTAAAAGATTGGGTTCGTTATCTAAAAATGAGTTACACCTCTAACTTTCGTAATAAAAGAATTTTTCTTCAGTATAAATAAAATGAAAAAAAAATTCTTACAAGGGGACACAAAAGATAACTGCAGAATATATTTTTTAATGAAGAATTTTATTTGATACTAGAATTGAATTCAACATATGAGCGTAGACTCAAATTACAACTAAAGTCAACAACTACTTAATTACTACTATAGATTACACTAATAAATATAAATGAAGATAAAGTTTAAAATTAAATTAAGTAAATCACATATAAAATAATTTAAAAATAAATTTGATTTGATTATATACGGGGTGTCTTATTTTACCAAATTCCTTTGCTATATATATATATATATATATAGTAGTTATACCCATGTTTTAACACTACTAGCCTTTTGAAGTCTTTCCTTTTTATCTTGGTAATTGTACAAATAATTGCTCTAGCTTTTTGTTGTCGACCCCATAATGCTCCGCTACAATTATTTTATGGATGACATAGCATTGGTCTATAAACACCAACTGTATACCTTCAAAATTAATCTTCTTAATACCTTCATAAATTTTATATATACTACACAATTCTAGTAAAATTTAATGTTTCTATCTTTAATCGACTCTCGTAGAAACATAAGTACAACTTTATCAACTGGTTCGATTATGGCAAATGAATATTAAATATGGCAAATAAATACCGAAACATTAGGGTGGGTTGAACCTTCCTCATTTTTTCAATTTGGAAAAACGTATAGAAGTGGTTATAGAATAAATAGATCAAGGTGGGGCCCACAGAAAGGGCCGCACCTAATCCGCTCCTGGATAAGAGAAGGGAACATCCTCTACAGAAAATTTTGGAGTGAATCTAGGTAGGTGTAGTCTAGATGGTAACGTGGCATGATGCATGTCGATCAAGACCATGGAAACCGTGGGCCCGGCTCTGATGGACCGTGGTTTTGCAAGTGCATCGTCAGCAGAATCCAATGGCAAGGGTTGCGACTGATGTGAGGTTTCTTTTTGGACGATTGTCGACTACTATTTGGACGGACTATTTTAACGGTGAGGATCGGATGATAGGTTACAATACAGTACTTTGCAGCTAGCCAATAATGGAGGGACGCTGGAGTCTTCTGAGTTGTAGTGGGGTGGGCCTTTGGGAATATTATACGGTCTTCTCTTCCACAAAAGTACGGTTTAAGAGATTTGCTTGTACCACACGCGTTTGTAACATCCATGAGCAGGCACACTTGTAGAGCATGTATAGAAAATCTGGTCTTTCCTTCAGGTGGGGCACACTTTTTAGATCTTCTATTTTAAAGATCAGGCCGTTTAATCACTCAGATGATGTAGAACGTACAAAACTAAATGGACGGCTGTGAAAAAAAAGTTATAACCATCAGCTCAGTTTGCAGACTGTGGCCTACGTTAGGAGAAAAACTGCCTGAATTTTTTAGGCAGAAGATCTAAGGCAGTATTTCCTACCAGATACTGGTCACGTATCTCATATTGGCACGTGGGACTGCGTGTGGATCTGCTGGTATCCTCCGCGCGTGTGACGTTAGCAAAGCCGACACATTAGTGATTGATTCGGTGCCAACGTCGCACATGTGGAGACAGCTACTGGAAAGTAATTACTTCGCAACACACGTGCCAATGTGGCAATGCTAAAGTTTCAGGTGGATCCATTCATCCGGTGGACCATCGCCATACGAAAAGAAGGATGGTTAAATCCAACGGATACGTTTGGCCTAAATGGTCTGAATTTTTTGCAAACGGACATCCTTGCAACGTGGGCCATTTATGGACGGCTGAGATATTCCACACACGTGCATGTTTGGCACACGTCAAACTTCCAATAGCAAAAGCCGGAGAAGTAGATATATGCAGGATGTGGCAGAGACCTCTCTATTTGTCTATAGCAAAGAGATAGGTCGTTTGGTGGAGCGGAAGGGCAGTAGAGTCGTTATCATGGGCATTTTCGTAAATTTCTTTCTTATTGGGATCCCACCGACAGATACCGCGTTTCCTAGAAAAAGATTTACGTGGAGTTTGTTTGTGGTTGGTGCGTCGTACGAATTAATTGCATCACGTCCTAACAATTAAAAGTTGTTTATTTTCAGTAAAATTACTAAAAAGCCCTCCCGGATTTAGACTTTGGACTATGTATTAGTGCTCGCCATCCAGCTTGTTCCTGTTACTCTGGAAGAGAGATAGTCCATACGCATGCGCTCATCCATTGTTCACGTGTCAATCATATCACTCAAACTACACCGTCCAAATAGCGGATCCCACTTTTGAAATTCATTTATCTGATGTTCTACTAGCAGGTTGGTGAATATCTAATAGATAGTAACAATGAAAAAAAAAAATCAACGATCCCAATGAGATAAATGAATATCCATTAATCAAGTTTTAAATAATTCAATCCAAACTGATTTTCGGAGTATGAACGATCTAAATTGGTTCCCACAATTTGGATGGTTTGATTTTAGTTACATGTATGATAAATGCACAATTTTTAAGTGCATGCGTATGGCTGCCGTTCCCTGCCTATGAATCACAAAAAATCTCTATTCGGTGATATTCGGAAACTAATATGCTCACAAGGCTGAAATCCTACTACTTTGTACCATTTTTAAGTCTCAAAATAAAAAATGATTGTATATTTTATATTTCATATAACAAAAAATATTGAGAAATACTTTGATACTCTGGCAGAGTGTGTGGATAATACACAGGCATTAAGAAATTATTGTGAAACTGCATATTTGGCATACAATTAAGTCAAACTGATCCATCCAAAATATGGACACTGTGAAGGAGAAATTAGTCTTATCTGGTGATTTGATTATTTGATTGATAGATATTTATTTGACGGTTAAAAAAAATCAAACGGTCTTTATTTCAAACAATAATGTAATTCTTAGAACGTGACCCTTGCCCTCATTTCAAGGGTGATAAGCAAGTTGCTGCTGGAGGGAGTAGATTAGGTGCAGCTCTGGCCTCACCTAAGACGGTGGGCCCCTTACTGTGGGTCCTGCCTTGATGTATTCTATATCCACGCGGTCCATACATTTTCCGAATTATTTTAGAGCATGAACCCAAAAAATAAACAGATCAAAATCTCAGATGAACCATACTGCTGGAAATAATAGAGATTGACCGTTAAAAGCTTCTTGTGGGCCACAATTTTTGATAAGATGATATCAGCGGAGTTTGTGTGACCTTATCAATAGGTTGGATTGAAAATAAACTTAAGAAAACATTATTTCTACCACTAGGAAGTTTTTAATGTTGAGGCGTTCAATCACTACTGTTTCTTATAGCATGGTCCACCTGAGATTTTTATCTTCTACTTTTCTGGGCTTATGCCCTAAAATAATCTGGAAAAACGTATGAACGGTGTGGATATAGAATATATACATCAAGGTGGGTCCCATAGTAAGGGCTATACCGTATTCGGTGAAGCCATGGCCGCACCTAATCTGTTCCCGTTGCCGGAGTATACAATAACTCCCACGGGATTAATATTTCTAGGCCCTCACATCCTGACAATTAAAACTTCAAATACCATAAATACCCATCCGAAATCCCATCCAAAGAAGAAATACAAGGGGTAATTTGGCCACTGGAAAGGAAACTAGGAGCAGTTCACGGAATGCTTTGCTCTGACGCTCGCAAGGGAGTTACTAAATACTCTCAAATATGTAATGGTTGATACGCAGATACTCAGAAATTGTATACCTTGAACGCAATAGGATAAATACGACCATAAAAAATGTGAGGCCCACTGCAGATGCACCATCATTTAAAATTCAGATCTGTTGATTGATTGCAGCCTCCGATTAATAGGAGTTGGTTATTTGAATGTTATTTTCATTTCAACCGTTCATTTAGTGTCCACAGTTGACAAGAGGTGTAATTTTCGGTTTAGAAGCTATCTGAACCCCGACCGAATATTTGGAGATTTTAGCTTAGGCAACATACGTGCCACGTGTTCAGTTAGTAATTGCATGCTTATCATAAGTCACACTCCTCGAAAACAACCGGACGTATTGCAATAAGGTGAGTTGGGACGCGGATTGGGGTCTTTTTCATTGACCCCGACCGTTTGCTTGGTGGGCCTATATTTGGTTGGGAGATTGGCCGATATAACTATTGGATTGAATGCTTCAAAGGTTTGATTACGCAATGTTACGGTGGTTGATTCCTTTTTAAGCAATTGAAATAATTTAATTGATATTGTAATCTATTTTTGGCTATTATTGGCATTGCATAAGAAATAGAAAGTGGATGAAAGAATTTTTAAGTAATTTGAAATGTTTTTCGTTAAATCATAGTTAGTGTAAATCCAATCTCACACAATAATGAATGGTCAACAGGACAGTATGGCCTAGTTATTTAAAATTTTAATGAGTGAATTGAGAAATACAATTGAAGTTGAAGCAGTTCAAGATATAGAAGATGATAGAGAAGAACAAAGTTGGCCTACATTAAAGAAACATGCTTGTTGTTGTAGTTTTCTGATAGACCCTCTGCAACTTACCTTCCTGTACTTGCATAAGCAAAGGTAAGAGATAAAGGAAGTCCTGGCTTGTACAAAGGACTCTTTGATGCTTAGGTCAAGCTTGAGGTCTTTGAAGTAGGGTAAGGTCTTTAGAAAAGATGTCATTCGAGTATTAGGGTTTGTGTGAAGGTACCTCAAAGGATGAGAGATATTAGTATATTTATAGGAGAGAGAATCCCGTAGTATGAGAATTCTTTCTTGATATCTAGGAGATTTGTTATGATCCAGGATCTTTCTGAGATGGTAAGTTCTTGCGATTATCAGGATTTGATCTTATTTTTTAAAGATTTCAGGAGAAATGTTCGAGGATCCTTTGAATATGTAGTCTAATTTTAGGCCGGATCCCAAGGCCTGAGTTGGAAATGAATGACACTGTCCTGATCGACAGATCAACATTCACCATTTTTGACTGTCGGATGAGCCGGAAGGTTCGTGTTTTCGTCATCTGGGTATTGAGACCTTTAGACCTCGCTAGGGGTATCATTAATCTATGTCCGATCTATGACTGAGCTATGGTCGGTCTGTGATCGATTTATGACCAAGCTATGGTCGGTCTGTGGCCGATATGTGACTGATTTGTGATCGATATATGACCGAGCTATGACCAATCTGTTGTCGATCCATGATTGATCTTTGACGGAGCTATGGCAAGTCTGTGATCAACACGTGGCTAATTTATAGGTGATCCATAATCATCCTTTACTCGACCTATAAATTAGGTCAGCATTTCAACCACTTGTGTGAGCTTGCAAGCTCTTTGTGTGTCCTTATAATTGCATCGCTCTCCTTAAAGATTGCTCTGTTTTTTGACATAGAGGCCTTATCAGGCTCGGGTTTCCATGGGCCCGTGCTAGCTTAGTAGAGTTGGTCTATTCCATAAATCGACTTATGGACTTGTAAATTTTTCTCCAATAATGATTAAAAGAGAAACATAACAAAAGAAGAATATAGAGAGAGGCATTTTGACTTCTGTAATCATTGTTATAGTGTAAGAATAATATAGAAGAATAAACCTTACAATAGAACCTATAAATAATAGACGAATCGAATAAAACAACAATCTCTAATTCAAATCAAACCTAATAAACATATTAATTTACTTTTATATCAACTTATCTTAGATATAATGATAATTAAGTAGTAGTAATTTCTACTTAATCTTTTTTTTCTTTTCTTTTTTTAAATTTTTAATTTTTAATTTTTATTAGCTTGTCAGTACAAACACTCCATGTTAGCCACCCCCACTAGGGATCGATACTAAGACCTCAAGTGTTGAACTGAGGTATCTCCACTCAGTTTGTCAGTTGAGCTATGGATCTGGGTGTTACATATAATCTTTAGTTGTAATCTAAATTTATGTTAATCCAAATTTGTTCTCTATCTAATATCACGCAATTCTTTAAAAAGACACATTTTTATCATCACTTCTAACGATGGATCACGACTTTTTTCTTTTATTTGATTGCACAACTATTTTGAAAGTCACTTCCAGTGAAAGGCACGTATCAACCCACTTTCAAAGGAAGAACCCTACATATTTTTACCGGATTATTAAAAATTTCTACTAGTAACTGAATAAGCGATCGATCTTCTCAAAATTTAACCATATATGCTCATATTAGACATATCTTCTTATTTCAGTGCTTAGGGTCAAAATTGACCAATTTGTCTCGAGTCGCTTTATTGATTTTGGTATGCCCACACACATTACATGTGACAAAAAACAAACCAAAGTGCTAATAGTTGAGAGATTATTATTATTATTATTTCTATTTTCCACCATACAGAGTGACAATCTTCGTCATAAGCCGTTTGGATCTTTGGAAGATGACCCGGTTTCAAAGGCCGTGATGTATTCATGCAAACCTATGTGATATTCACTCTTATTATGCATGCGCTTTTTCCCTTACAGTGCAACAAAGGAATGAAAATTACTGATACTGTTCCACCTTTGGTGTACAGATTGTTGATGCCAGATTTCATGACTCTGAAATCCCCATGCTTGCTACGGTGGGCCCTACCATGATGGGATGCCCCAAAAGTTTCCCACATTGAAAGACTCTGGTTTTTAGATATTTGGTCAATTTTCTGCCTATTGTGGACCATGGTTGTTTCTCTTGTTCACTCACTATTCGTGGGCATTGATTGAATGGCTAAGATCTTCCCAATCGTAAGAATTTGGAGCCAATTGGATCAAAGGTTCAGACCCATCCTGCTGTGATTATAACATCCACGCCACCCATCCGGTGCGCCTTCTCTTGTTCAGAGCACGTCCCCAAAATCAACTCGAAAAAAAAACTCCTGTTAGCCACACATTTTGGAACAATGTAAAATCACCACTAAAACCTACAAGTTTACGCAATGTGGCCCACCTGAGTTTTGGGTCATGGAGAAGAACCCAGTGCCCGTTCATCATGGTGAGGCTCACCTGATGAATGGGTTGGATTATATATAAATACCATGGTAGGTCCACACACAAACATAAGTTTGTTGTATCTTAGCCAATGTCTTCTATGATGTGGTCCAGATGAGTTGTAGATCAAGCTCATATTTTCTATTAGGAAAAACCATACATGGGTTACCCTGATGAACAGAGTGGATGTAGTGTATACGATACAAAGGACCCACGGATTTCAGGTGCTTCACACGCTGTGATGAATGATACGCAATTACGCATGCAACTGCTTTTGTATACGTGCTGTATATCTAAATCACACTAGATTATCAATATAATGGGAATCAGTTTAGATATATTAGAAAGCTAAAATACTATTAAGTAGATGATTGTACTCTATGATTTATAAAGGTTTGTTTTCTGAATCAGAACCGTTGATTATCTTTCATGCTGACCGTCCCTTACATGTCAACTAATTAAAAAGTACTCCATCATTTCAGCATAATTAGTTTTATAAGCCATCTAAAGCGGGGCCACAATGTGGGCAGTTTGAGTTGCACATATTCCACGTGTACAGTTCCAAGCGTATTTTAGGTGGCGGGCTAGTCTCGGGTATTTGTTTTGCACAACTTAAAAACTATCGTGGGGACTCTTCAACTATTCACATAGTTATATAGCAATCCAGACTGTCCAAAACAGCCCCTATCATTGAAAGAGCATAATCTAAAAACTGCAATGAGAAGATAATATTTGTAGATGAAGATATCCAGTTAGCCTTTGTTGAACTTTGTTGCACAAGAGATGGATAAAAGAGACCCTGTTCAGTACAAGGGATCCTCCCATGCCTAAGTCAGCTAAGGAATCTTGTCATAAATTCAATTTTAAAATAAAAATTGTGCATGCCTTTAACTATTGGAGGGTTTCCCATTTATAGGTGAGATCAGACGATGGCATGAAGGTGGTCTCTGTGTTTAACAGGAGTATGTTGCAATAGAATTCAGATCCCCCATAAATCATGAGGATCTTCGGATATTATTGGGGGTTTGGTCATAAACCAAGTTTTAGGCTAGAGATGGTGCATCAATAATATTAATTATCTTATTTTATCCTTTGAATTAAAGTTTGAAAATTTGTTACAAAACGACTGTTATTGAATCATATCACCTCATATTGATCCTGCATTGGGTTATTTCTGACCAATACAGCTGTATCAATCATCGATCACAACCAATCCTAATTTCAGCCACCATGCTTTGATTTCTGACCAGTCACTGATTTTCTCTTATCCACTTGATAGCCGTTGATTGCTTAATCAGTGTAATTTTAGACACATGCACTCTGTGCATAAGGACCTGCAATTGGATGATTTGGATAGCCATACATTAGTGCCACATGTAAAGAGGATGAGTCCAACCATTTTCTAAAAGTATGAATGACTAACATTGGATCCTAACCCTATGCATATCCATATAAGCACATTTTCCATGCTATATTGATGGGGTGAGATTCCAAGCTTAGTAATATTTTGAAAATGGTGGTAACTAAACTTACTCATATTAGGCATTTATATATAAATATGCATACCATGCTTGTTGGGTTTCATTGGGGATGGAGCATACCTAGGAAAGTACACCAATTAAGTAATTCCAACTATCCAATTAATAAATAATGAGTGGTCCAGATTTAAATGGAAACTCAAAAGTTCGTATTACTTTGTCATAGCAACTTTTAGGTATGGACCATCCACAATTGGGACAGTAATTCCAATGAACTACATTTCCATACTGTAGGAGCGGATTAGGTGTAGCCCGGCCTCACCCTAGACATTGCGGCCATTACCATGGGGCCCACCTTGATGTATGTATTATTGATATATGTTGTCTATCTGTTTTGAAAGATTAATTTAATTAAGCCATGAGCCCAAAAAATAAAACAAATCCAAATCTCAAGTGAAACATATTATAGGAAACAACGGTGATTGAACGCTCCTTTATAATGTTTCCTTGATGTTTATTACCATCCAACCTGATGATAAGGTCTCACAAACTTAGATGAAATGGATATAGAATAAATATATCAAGGTGGGCCCCATATCAAGGGTTACAGTGTCTTGGGCAAGAGGGTCGCACCTATTCCACTCCTCATAAAGTAATGCCACGTGTGACATTGGATGTTCAACGGCTTTTTTTGAAATGGTGCCAAAGTGCAAAACTATCAAGAGGAGACTAGCCAAATTAATAATGAGAAGAGGCCGGATAATCTTAAAACACTTGCAAGTTGTAGTGATCCCAGTTGCACAGTATTAAAATTAGAGAACCATGTATTACAATCTCTATCTTTAGTGGCACCTAAAAGCACTTTTAAAATTTCTTTTCGAACCTTGATGTGAAATCTTGTTACGGTTCAACTAGCTGTTTCCTACTTTTTTGTTCAACCAATGCCTAGGTAAAATCGAGCAGATTTCTTGTGATCAAAGCCTTTCACAGGAACTTCCTTTAACAGGAAGCTAGGTAGGGCCCAGTATGATGCTTGTGGTAAATCCATCTTATCCATTTGTTTTTATAGACCATGTTAGGACATTGGCCCAAAATTGATGCATGCACATCTAAATTTAACTCAAGTGAGCTGTATAACAAGGAAATGTAGGTGGGTAGGGTAATACTAACAGTTGAAAATTTCATAAGATCCACCATGATATTTATATACGCCATTTCATACCGTTGATAAGGTCATTCCTACTTAGATGAATTGAAAACACAAAAGTCAAAACTTCCATTGCCTCATGAATGTTTCAACAATGGATATTCAATCTACCATTGTGCAGTCCACTTTTGAATTTGCACCATTTTTTGACTCATGTCCTAACATGATATGTAACTACAGATGTACAAGGTGAATTTTCACAAACATGATTGTGATCCTACCTAGCTTTCCATCGCAAAAAGTTCCAACAAAAGGCTTTCACAGCAGGCAATTTGCGTAGTAGTAAAATAGACACTGGAGGTCCATTAATGAAATGGGTCTAGCCAATAAAGCCTTGGCTAAGCTGTCGGACATCTAGGTCCACAAACGCACCACATATGCTAGTACCGTAGACAAATGCAAATGCCATCACATATGCAGTGTGTCAGAAATGCCTAATGTCAAGTTATTCATAAAAAAAGGCTGGGATTGTGTAGATTCGTTGTCCCAACAATTAAATAGCATAATAGTTAGATGGGCTACAATTAATTGAACAATTGTACCATTGTGAGTAAATAACATAAAGTTTTTAAATCTATTTACTTGTTTTTCATTTGACTATTACCAGTCGGCAGTAGCATTTATACAAGGAGGTCCACATGATAGACGGCTTGGATATTCTGCAATATAACACACGACCTGTGGGCTCTTGTCAACAAGTAGAGTGATCTTCCTATTGGGGGATTATTTTCTAAAGAATCACTTTTATGGGATAATCAATTCATCACATTAGTGACTTGGAAAATGGATGGCTGGAAAAAAAAAAAAGGCCGACTTATGGATGGATCATAAATCTATTGGACATGATTTTTGCGAAACATATCATCAGACCGATTGCTCAATCCAGATCTGTTGATTGGACGGTCCAGGTTTCCTTATGTGAGTAGGATTTGTGTAATTATAGTGCAGTGCGTGTACTAAATCATATGTCTGCAGGTATAAGACGAGAAGTAATCACCTGCAGGCAACTGTACCACAAATTGCGGTACAGTGTCATCTTTCACGCCACCTGTTTAGGAAAACATGCTGGTGCCGACTTTAATGGTAGAGATGTCCTACAGAGGTATGCTAGCTGGAAAGATGGTACGGTACCACATTACCTGTTGTATCTGATCAGTTACTAGAGCGGATTAGGTGCTGTGGGGCCCACCTTGATGTATGTATTCTATATCCATGCAGTCCGTCTGTTTTGCGAGTTATTTAAGGCATTAGCCACAGATCCAATTCTAGAGTGGACCATACATGAGAAACATTGGTGATTGACTATTAATGAGCTACAAAATGTTTTGGATCAAGCTGATATACATAGCTTCATTCATGTCTACGTGACCTTATAAGGTGGGCCCTAGAAAGCTTTTAATGGAAGGGGCATTTAATTACCATTGTTTCCAATGGTATGGTCTACCCAAGATTTGGATCTTCTTCATTTTTGGGCGAAAGCCCTGTGAATACATAAATATATGGAAAAAAAAAGATATGGATGGACATACATCAAGCTGGGCCCCACGGTGACCTAATCTACTCTCCATGAAGAGAGAGAGAGAGAGAGGGATAATTACAACACGAACCACATTATTAAAGTTATTTCATGTTGTAGCTCCTATCAGTTAAACTCTCTCGAAATCTAACGTAAGCTTGGTATGGGTTTGATGGACCCGTGAAGGATTGGAGTAGTACAATCGGGTTAACCAAGATAAAGCCATGTGTGTATGTGGGCAAAAGACACGTCCTTCAACTGATTAAATAATTAAGAGAACTGCTTCAACGATGTCTTCCACCACAAATTTCAAGGCTTTCAAATTTTAAAGTTTTCTTAAGATATTATGGAAAAGATCTTCCCGCATTTTTTTTAAAAAAAAATTATTATGATAATTGACCCTTGACTCTTGTTTTTCTTTTTCGTTTTTTAACTTTACTGGGATTTCACCACTTATACTCAGAGCCCTTGACCCGATGTTAAAACTCCTTGGAGCCTACCAGGGAAGTTGCATAGGCTTCCTAGGATGGGTGAAGTGATAAATCTGAGTAGTCCATCTATGACACTTTATAAACTATCGTGCAAATTCTCAACCATCGGATGATCCAATTGATTCTTGATTTAGATTTATTTCTCAAAGTCATTGTTTTTCAATCCATGGATGGTTAGTATTGCCTAAAAAAATTGATTCCTTAGAATCATAAGTAACCCATGATGGGTCCTAAAGAATAGAGTGGACCTTTTCTTGTGTGAAAGATCTTGATCGTTTGTATTAAAGATCACCAATCAAACGGTTAATATTTTTCGGATCGGTCTGATGTTTGTAATGTAGCTCTTGAAATGTGAACTGGATCTAATGAATAGTCTAGATCAATGAATTGGATTTTTTAAATGTCTAAATACAGATGGGAGCACCATGACTTATAATGCTCCGAGAGCACTGGAGCGCCTCTCGGTAATAAATAAAATAAATTCTGGAGCTGAATCGGTTATGGAGCAGCGGTCCGCGGACGCTGGCAGTATGTAATTGGAATGCTAAGGCGATTCTACGTGCATCGAGATTTAGGAGAAGATTCTCACAATGCATGCTGACTTATCACACGTGTGTAACATCCAAACCACTCACTAGGTGGGTGACGGTGAGACCATTTTAAGTCTTAAAAATAAGTTCTTATTTATCATTCGGGTCTTGCATCTTCTTTGATTACAGACCGTTGATTATCTTTTCGCCTGCTGTCGACTTTGTAGTTCATGTGTGATCCATCCAATGAGTAAAATACGATCATCTTATATGAAATTAAAAGGTGATTCCTACATTATGAACGGTCCAGATGATGCACTTACATGACTTGTTGGCCTGTGTAGCGCATCAAATCTCCTGAATATCTCTTCGCAAATCGCATGCGTTTTGTTTCAGTTCGGGAACAGATTCCTCAGCCACATGAGTTGAATTTGGAATATGACTCTGAAAGAAAGGAAGATTAACGGAAACTCACTCAAAAGTAGTTTACTAAATTGACGAAAATACCCCTAAACGGATAATACCAGGACGATTCGCGCGAGGAGATATTAATGAGCTGAATCGCAGAGATGTTGCCAGTTTGGCATATGCCTGAAAGATCTGGACCAATCGTTATCATGCATCCCACGGCCCAAAACTTACGCGAATTTACTAACCAGACAGACTGCAATTAGGATAGCAAAATGGACGGTTTAGAATGAAAATCACTCTTTGCCTGTATTGGACTGGCATTTGTCACGAACGTTTTAATTATACCAGCTTGAATTCTCTGACAGGGGAGGTTTTCAACTGAGACCCCCCTACACGTGTGCTCGTTAGCACGTGTGCCACAGTTCACCTCTTGAATCTCTCCTTGCCCAAATGGGTTTAACTTCCCTCTTTCTCTATTTGTCAATTGTGTTATGATTCACTGTCTCTTACCAACAAACTAACCACCGTCCAATCAGGATTGGACGGTTACGAGATCTTTGATTGCTAATTACGCGGCATGAATTTTCCTTTGGAAATGATGGATAGCTTGCTAAATCATTCATCTGCATGGTGGGCATTTGTTCACGTGGGTTGCATACAGAGATCAGAATTTGTTTTCTAGTGGGGTCCACGTAAAATCTTCACACACCCTCTTGGTTGTTCCTAACCACCGATCAATGGACATTTGATTGTCCATTGATTGAATTTCTAGGTTGTTGTGTCGGTGCGGTTTTTGGGCCGTAGGTTATTTATCGTATGCTTCTCTCTATGAATGGTCCTGATCATCGGATACAAGCCACACCAACATGGGAGATTTTTGCGGACCACAAATTGTCCATGCAATGTGAATCGTTGGTTGTATGTTTCCTAATACCAGTGGATAGGATCATCCAGCCCATCCACCCCATCCACGGTAGGAAACAATAGATGAATGGCCCAGATCTCACATGGGTTTCCCCTGTAATAGATCCTTTATCTTTCATTGAAAGAATCTGGAAAAAAAGATCATTTCAAGTTTTAATATTTAATCTGAACCGTTGATCTAAACTTTTCTAACCGTCCAAATCGAGTGGTGGTTCCGATGGCTCCGATCGATTTAGGCTACGGCTCACCAAAGAGCTGGTCGACTGTTCTGAAGGTCTAGATCGTTAGCAAAATGGCCACAACCTACTTCCCCGTAAATCAATGGTTATAATATTTCCTTCTAGCCATTCATTTATTTTTATTATGCAAGGGTGCACCTGAGGTGTGAAATGGCTTGATTTTCGGGCCAGAAGATCTAAACATCACAGCTCACTCAATGGAAAGCTTAGATCTCACACGTGTCACATTATGATTCATGGGAGAGCATGCTTGTCACATGCTCTCACACGCGTGTGAAATTAACAAATCTTAACATTGGATCCTACTTATGAACAAGAATATGGAAAGAACATGGAAAGAAGATGCATAATTTGCACCCACCTTTTTTTTATGCGTGCGACCACATTTATACTTTTGTTAGTGGAATGGTGCTCTTCCGATCCCATAAATAGGAAATTTTAAAAATACTAGGTGTCTAAATGTACAAAAGTGGGTTGGGTATGAAAAGATTGCGGGTGTAAATTTCATTTGCCAAATATAAAGTGGTGGTTTTTTACTGCTAAATGCGAGAGTAACCTTAAGAATCCTACTCTCTCTCACACGTGCCAAATTAGTTCTGTGCGAGATCGGACCCGTTCATCTTGTGCATCTGATCTCATAAGAACTAACAGAAAGAATTCTAACGGTTGACTGATCTGATGGGCCAGATTGTATTAAAAGGATAGAAGCTCATTAAGAACTGACCAGTGGTCCACGTTTATTGTACGGCATAAGTGTGGGTCAGAATCCAATCGTTTTCAGTTCATGGAACGTACGTGCGACGGCCCATTTATCGGATGGACTTACTTATTCACACGTGAGAGAGTAGGAATCTGATGGCTACCCACGCAATAAGCCTTACCACACTTTCTCCCACATATCGTTTTCTTTTTAACTGTATGCTAGCTTTTGTAACCGGCTTTCACTTTATCTTTCTATGTTAATGCTTTCTAGGGAGATCTAAAAGGCTCCCTCCTTCAAGTGGGTACCACGTGTACGATTCCAGCCCTCAGAACCAGACGTCCGGCCAGGATTGCAGGACAAGTCCATCCAAGAAAAGGCATGAAAAGGTGGCCATGGTGTTAAAAATCAGAAGCATACGAAGCTACAGTCCGTGTTTCAAAGAGATATCTTCCATGTGAAGTTTTAAGAAACGGTACCAACCTACAGTGAGTAGTTGATAGGTATATGTCAAAAGTCTAATTAGTCGATCTGGACCATCCATCGTGTATAGCCCAAATTTCTTGGATAGCCATGCATACATACATCGATCTGACGGTTTCAACCATCCAAATGGGGGGCCATATCAAAAATTTCTTATAGTTGTTGCCGTTGGTTTTTTGGAGGGTTTGAATGCATGAATATTAGAATTGAACTTGCAGCCCAATTCAAACTGAATAATTATTACTCAGGCATTGAGATAGATAGATATGTAGTATATGATTGAGATTTGATGACATTGGCCACTTATCAACCACTCGCTTAGTGTGTAAAATAATATCAGATGATATTTAGAGGGTAGGATTCGTCCTCTGATGATAGGTTATACATTTGACTTGCATATGAAAGAACTTTTCAGTACAGATAAAAAAAAATGAGAAAGAAATTCTTACTGCTAGTCATGGAGAATAATTGTGAAACACCTTTTTTAATGGAGAATTGAATTCAGCATATACGCTAAACGTAGACCTAAATTACAATTAAGATTACTACTTACTCAATTAATGCTACGAATTACATTATGGAATGTAAAACAACAAGTGAAAAATAAAGTATTATATTAAGAAATGTAATTTACTTTGCAAAAAAGTAAAATGATTACAAAAAGAAATATAATTGATTAATAATTAAAAGAATAATTGATAGATAATGTTTGGGTTTGATCGGGTTAGTGTGAGATGAAATCTTCCTGTTGACTTCCTATGCTATTTATAGTCTTAATCTAAACATCTAAATCCTTTCCACGTATTGATGATTACTATAACTGTTCAGCACTACACAATATTATTTACTTCTACTTTTGTCATTTGTCTTATAGTTGCGTCTATGCAATTGCTCTCCCATCAGCCGCTTAAACAATGTTGTGCCATTGTTTCATGCATTCCAATTGTATAACCATAAAATCCTCTTTGTACATCTGTGCAAATCTTCGAATACACCACACGAATCAGTATATATCACACGTAACTCATTCTAATTGGTTCCCAAAATAATGGCAACAATGGGAATAAACAATAGCTTTAATGGATCAACTTGATAGATGGCAATAATGTGGATTGATTGGATAATTAACGGTTCACAAAGTTGCATACATATTAAAAAGGGATTTTTAGAAACAGCATGTATCTCTATGGCTCAATGGTAGACTTGTAACAATTTCAACATGAGGTCATAGGTTCAAGCACGCATTGTAATGTCAGTGCATGAGCATGTGTGAAAATGATTAAAAAAAACCTTTGCCATTAAAAATGATGGAAATACTCTTCTACAAGAAAGTGAGAGAAATACCTTCATATCTAAGCCATTCATCTGGTAGTTTAACTTATGACTTATTATGAGTACTTTTATTATTTGTGCAAAAAGAAGGAAAAAAAAAGTGCTAATAGTCATGACTTCAACTTGATAGAAAATAGTAAGGGTTAAGAGGCAACTCAACATTTTTAAGTGGTTCTATCTAATTAAACAATTAAAGGATGACAATTTCTGATGTGGGGATGAACGTGATGAGGTCGATCACTGTCTTCCACAAGGATAACTACTCTGAATCCATGGAGCTTCTCTAGATTCCTCACAGAGACTTCTTGAATACATAAGGAAAAGAAATAGAAATAATTCTAAAATATTTGAAATAAATTTGTTGATAATTGATAGATGAAATAAACGAGTCTACAATTCTTTAAATATGGATACCAAGACTTAATAATAAGTTTATGAATTAAATTATAACTAAAACTCCCTAAAATTCGTAACTTACAATAAATAGTAAATTTACTATTTATAGTAAGTATCCTATGTGGCTTAACCACGTTATTCTCCTAAATTTTCTAAACACTTTTCATGTTGTACACAACTCATAAAGTGCAATGAACGACGAGTTATAATCAAACTAAAACTTACTAAAATTAGTAAAAATGAAAATAAATATGAAATTCGACCGTCGATCTGATGGAATCTCGCAAATTTGGCGTGGCAAGCTAAGTTGGTTGCCTAAAGTAGCTCATCCTACCCCAAAATCATATATGGTACAAATCGAGTTATGCCTGTTTTAATTTTTTTTTGACGGTCTTGATGACTTCTGCCTCTGATCGGGCCTTCTCTGATCCATCTTAGACATGAAAGTCTCTGCGACCAGCTCTACATTAGCCCCTTCCACTTTAAAAGAATTCGTCTTCGAATTCTCGTGTTGCTTCGGTTCATGATACTTGGTCTGATGCGCCGTAACAATAACCGGATCAAAAGTTATGATCAATTTACGGTCCACCTTCTTTTAGTCCAATCATGTTAGGAATGTATCACTTGGAAAAAAATTCATCCTTGATTTACTCAAGAAACTTGGTTCATGATTCTAAGATAACTTCCGATGCTAATATTTATTAGCCATTTTCTTATATTTGGCATTAGGCTCTTAAGCTGACATAATACATATATTCATGCTTTCCTTTACTTGATTAATATTGATCAGTTCCTTCACTTCTGCCTTCAAGATATCACATTCTTTCTGATATGTGAGCAATTAGATAGACTTGCCCTTGAGACGGGAATGTGGTTATTTTATCTCGTATGGGAGACAATTTATTAGGGAGTTCATCGCGCACAACCGCCTTGAACTCCTGCAACATTGGTTCGAAATCCTTTGGGATGTTCACGGGCTCCACATAATATTTTTTTTCTACTAATGCATCTCCATCTTTATTTTCTCAGATTGTCTTACAAAATCCTGTTTGGGTATGAGAGACTGTTCCTCAATTTTAGAAATCTTGGATTGGTTCTTTGTTCTCATAGGGACGAGGCCAATCTTTCTACCGTCTTTAGTAAATATAAATATGTTATCCTGACCTCTATGCGTATAGCAATAACATCAATATTATTTTGTCATAGTCAACCAAGTAATATATAACAAACTTCCATGTCAAGTACGTCACAAAGTACTTGATCTTTATAAGTTTCACAAATTGAAAATGAGATAGTGCATTGTTTGGTTATCTCTATTTTGTTGACCTCCTTAATCCATCTAATCGAATACGGAGACGAATGTTTTTTCTGTTTTTAGTTGTAGTTTTTCCACCATTATTTTTGACACCAGATTCTCACTGCCCCTGACATCGATGATCATATTACAAACTTTTTAGCATACAATGCACCTCGTTCGAAAGACGTTGTCTCACTGTAATTCTATTTCTACTTTTAGCATGTATAATGATTTTCTCACGATTAAAGTAATGGCCTGCGATTTACCATCATCTGATGGTAGTATGCGGAAATTAGAGTTGTGTCGTACAGCGACCACGAGCGGTTAAGCATCGCTTTGAGCTCGTGACAGAATTAACACATCCGCAATATGGTTAAAGGTTGCCTGTAGCCCTTGCATGGTCAATTAACTCTCCAAGTGAAAAATTTTCATTCTTTCCAAAAGATAACAAATCTCTATATCACCGTCCACATAATTTTTATTCATACCTTCGTTATTTGCCATCGACTCAAGGGGAGTCCTCGCTCTGATACCAATTGACGTGGGGAAGAACATGATGAGGTCGATCACCGTCTTCCTTAAAGATAACTACTCCGAATCCACGGAGCTTATCTTGACTCCTCATAGAGACACAAATCCACGAGAAAAAGAAATAGAAATAATTCTAAAATATTTAAAATAAATTTGTTAATGAATGATATATGAAATAAACGAGTCTATAACCCTTTAAATATGGATACCAAGACTTAGAAGGAGTTTAGGAATTAAATTATAACTAAAACTTGCTAAAATTTGTAATTTACTATAAATAGAAAATTTATTATTTATAGTAAGTGTTAGATGTGGCATAACCACATTATTCTCCTAATTTTTTTTAAACACTTTTCATGTTGGACACAACTCCTAAAGCTCATCCGATGAAGAGTTATAATCAAACTACAACTTACTAAAAATGATAAAAAGAAAATAAACATGGAATTCAACCATCGATCTAATAGAATTTCACAAATTCGGCATGGGTGTCTAAGTTAGTTGGCTAGAGTAGCTCACTCCACCCTAAAATCATATATGGTACGTCAAGTAACTCATTTCGGCTTGCGAGATATGCCTATTTTAAAGTTATAACAGTCTTGATGACTTTTACATCTGATCGAGCCTTCTTTAATCCATCTTAGACATGAAAGTGTCCGTGACCTACTCTACATTAATTTCTTAATTTTATTTTTACTAGAGATATTCATTTCACCTTCCTACTTGTACCTACATTATTTATTTAAGTTTCTACAGTGGTATGTTGCCTTGAAACCTCAAATACCTATTGGGGTTTCTTTCTCTAATAAGGATAAAATGACTTAATGTCCTTAAAAAGGACCTGTCCATCATGTACAGCGCTCTCATTTGGTCTTGACTTTAAAAATTAGAATGATTATGTTGAGGTGATGGGAGACGTCACATCCTATCATTATTTTTTTTCTCTCTCATGTATGCTTGCCCACGTGCAATTAAGTGAAGCTTGGTTTCTTTGAGCTTGTGTTTGGAATGTGCGATTAAGTGGTATGGAATTACATTTGTTTTTATGCAAATTTCATTTGACATTTGGAAATGACAAGAAGGATTAGATTAATCTAGGTATCATATCATCCCGTCCTAACAACACCTACTATGGATTTATAGTGGATTGCAAAATTCAATACATTTATGAACTTCAAATTGACATGCGTTTTTATCCACATTGTGCATCCATATGCATCCTTTACAAGTGCCATTTGAGTTGCATGTGTACTAGGGACCCACATTAGTTGTACATCTGACCCATTGATTACATACCCAAGGCCCGGCAAATGCAAGTTTGGTATGTGCTCTCTCACAACATTATCGGTATAAAGAGAGTCATAGTTGAAAATGTATTTCATACATTCATCTTTTGAGGTATTACGTGGTGAAATATTCTTGTACAATTGTAGAAGTGAGTTTAGTATTTTTATTTCTTTTGTTTCAGTGAGGAAAAAAATAAATTCAACTACTATCTTGAGGAATAGGTACATTGTCAAATTATGTAAATTCTTGCTTTTCTTGTTTTAATTTTTTTAAAATTTAAGCTTTGATATTATTTGGGTCTTTTTAAAGAAAAATAAAAATATACAAATAAAAACTAGCTTTGTTTACACCGATCGCTTGCAGTTTTTTTTCTTTTCAACATATTAAACACTTAGGTAGGCCACCCCCATCCAATTATACCTAAGAGCTTATAAGTTCATATGGTATATATGGCATACCTAAGTTTTAGAATACTATTAATTTTTAAAAATTCTTTCATCTTGACAAGGCACATTAGAAGAATAGAATGGGCATCATATAAACAGCACAGTAGGCCTACACAAAATTAGTGATGAACGACTCACCTCAATTTGAAAAGTGCACCGTAACTAACTTAATGGCCATGATTTTTCGGTTCCAATGTGAACATAAATCATCATACCTGATGGACGGGGTGGATCTCATGAAACTTTCACCCACATGGCTCTCGTTGTCTCACTTGGTATCACTACCCCATCCACACGCATGCTAACTTCCATATGTTTAGCACGTGTAAGGGATCCTAGCTTTCCCATCAAGTGGCTACACTGTTTAGATCTACTGAGCTGTTCGTCATTAACGTGAGGAGCCAAACGGCCTGAATATTCAGGATGGAAGATTAGAATGGCCCACCAGACAGAAACCTCCAATCTCGACCATGTGATCCTTATGGGCTAGTCCGGTTGCATGTTTGTAAGAGAAAATAAGCATCCTCGTGCCGTACCAAAGGAAGCCGAAAGAGGATCACAAGTGTACGAAACATTCCATGTGCATGTGCCGACATGTCGTGTCCCCTCAACTTAATGAGAAACATTTTAAATCTTTTCAAATTCGGTCGTTGGCGGATACTCTGGTAATGTTTGGCACCTGATACTCAAGCGCTCAATTATTTTATATATGGCTTACATTGTCTCCAGTTAAACTGATTAAATTGTGGAATCCATAGTCTCAAAGTCTCTGTCCTAAAATTAGATTGGGTGAACACTCTCAACCACTACTTGGTGGATTGAAATAAGATCATTGGATATTTTTAATTTTAACTGTCCAATAGATCTCCCAATCTAGTTGAATAATGAAATAAGTTTCAAATAGGAATCATAATTTTGAAAGGTCAGTTTCACTTATTTCCCGGCCGCCTACGCATTTTCTCAATAATATCTAAATGCACATGCATATCATCTTTCAGCCTCTGCCGAGTAACAGTGTTTAGCTAGTACATCTTTTTTATTTTATCAGGTTAGTGCCAAGTCATATGAAAACAGTGCGAATTCTGGCTAATCAAAGCATGGGGGTGAGATTTTAAACTGACAGCTAATACTATTTTCTCGAGCATGCCTTAGTGGGATTTCACCACCTATGGAGTTTGACTGGGTGTTGAAATTCTTGAGAGTACCACCGGGGCAAGAGTAAGGATCCACTGGAGCAGTTGAGTATGCTGTGGTCCACCTGATGGCTTAAATGGTCTAGATTTTAAGACAGGTCTAAACACCCACCTGATGAAAAGATCTAATAAAAAAGAAATGTTCCAACCCAGCATGCGCATTTGTTTCGTTAGACAAGGTTCTCACTCTACCAAGCCTTGTATTTCTTTTTCTTTTTTTCCTTTTTTTTTTTTTTTTTTTTTTTTACGTAGGTATATATTGCATTAGAATTGATGAAATCATATTATTGAAACGTATTGTATCTACTGCTGAGCCATGAGTTGGAACCTTTGTAAAGAAACTAGCTAATGATTTGAAAATTTTTAAATTCTAATTGATGCTTTGATAGAATGTAAGTATCATAACGAACTCACATAATCTTATTTCTTAAGACGTTAGGGAGTACATTCCTGAAAGCTTATATATACGTTTCATTAAAGTTAGGCATAAAAACATTATATAATAGACTATCTTACCAGTGACAAGATAATAATGCCCTTACAAATTGTTACCTACAATGCATAAACACACACTCATATATACTCTCAAAATTACACCCAGATCCATAGCTCAAGTGGTAGACTTAGTGAAAGATACCTTGTTTCAACACGGAGATCATGGCATCGATTGCCTCGTGGGGCTAGTGAAAGATACCTTGTTTATCATTGGGATCTTTAACATACCAAGCCACATAATCGTGGGAGCAATGGAAACGGATTGACTAGTCCCTGGCTGCTGATCGGTGCTATGTGGGTCCCAACATGACTCATATGTTTCATCTAAAAAATGAGATATATCTCAATCTCAACTGCACCATTATAGGAAACAGTGTTGAATGAACATAAATCAATAAAAACTTTTTGAGAGCCATAAAAGTTTTTAATCAAGTTGATCTTTATTTTTTTTTCCCTTCGTATGGGCCTATATGACCTAATCAACAGATTTGATGTCAAATAAACAGTACAGTGGGCCTTAGGAGGATTTTAATGGTAGATATCCAATTACTATTGTTTTCCTGTGGTGTGGTCCAACTGATATTTATATCCCTCTAAATTTTTGGTACAATGCCCTAAAATGATCTGTAAAAATGGATGAACGGAATGGATGAAACACATGCATCATGGTGGAGCCCACAGAGCACCGACCATCAGTCTCGGGGGTGATGGCAGGGGAGCAGCCGATCCGTTTTCGGTAGCAATGCCTTGCCCGGTTGGTAGCCGCCGCCGCGATGGACAGCCTTCGTCCTGTCAAAATCTCCTTTTTCTGGTTGATCAAGAGGAAAATGCGCGGAAAGAGTAGAACCGGGGACATCTTTTTTACTTTTTGTAAATAAATAAATATATATATATATATATATATATATATATATATATATATATATATATATATATATATAGGAAAAAGTTACTACAAGGTCTCTCTCTTGGGAGCTTCATTGAGGTCAAGCTCGGTGGGCCCCATCATGATATGTTATTGACATTCTTGACTTAGGTGGGCCACGCCACAAACAACGGTTGAGAGTGGATATTGCCCGTTCACAGAGAACTTTCTCATTATTTACAGGGCCCAATGAAATGTGGTTCAAACATCCTAACCATCCATTATGTGTGCCCCACTCTGATAAGGGTTCATCCCAAATTTCAGGTCATTACAAAACTCAGGTTTGATGGTGTGGCCCACCTGAGTTGCAAATATAGCTGATTTTTTGGTACGTTTCATAACCTAGAGGGGACTCACCATATATACTGTGTGGATGTCCATCACACATCATGGTGGGGCCAACAGACCTCCCAAAGATTGACCTTATAGAACTTTTCTCATATATTTATGTTTATTTATTTATTTACTAAGTGATGTGTCCCTGGTTCCGCGTCCCTTCCCCCCCCCCCTCCCGTCAGTAATCCGTCCGGGCAGGGCTCTGTGGATCCCAACGTGATTTAAGTATTTTATCCAGGCCGTTAATATTTTTTATCATATCATTTTAAGTTATGAGTCAAAAAATGAGGCAGGTACATGGCTTAAATGGACCACAAAGTGGGGATTGAACGTCCACCATTAAAAACTTCTTGGGAGCTGGAGAAGTTTCAGATCAAGCTGATATTTGTTTTTTCAATTCATCCACGTCTACATGACCTTATTAATAGGTTGGATGGTAAAAACACATCACGGTGTCCCTTAATTAGAAAGGTTTCCACGGTGGGTGTCATTACCACCGCAGCCTCCTTTATAAGGACCAATTCACTTATCAGGAGCATACATTAAAATGATCCATAAAACAATTACATCACGGTGGGCCTCACAGAGCCCTGCCCAGAAGGATTACCGTCCGGGCGGGGGTAGGACGCAATCCGCGTCCGGTTCCAGTCTTTCCGTGCATTCATCTCTTGAACAAATAGAAAAAATTGATTGCAGATACCTTGTTATGTAATTCCTCCTCCCATTGAATCCGTTGGTGTGGCCCACTTAAATTCCTTCTAGTTTTTTAGCCCTACCCTAAATTACCATCATAGAACTAATGGCCAGATTAGATTCCATGATGCATCATGATGGGGCCCACCCTCAACCCCAACGCAGCCTGTCTAAGCTGTGTCTGATCATACAAAAGTCCCCTGCGGTCCAGTAAGAGACCACTATTCTACCTGCGTTTCGCTTTATTTGTTCTCTTATAATGTCTCGCGTCCTACCAATTGGATCTCAGGGAACGATCCAACCCAATAGATAACTTCCACCCTATGAAGTGGGACATCTGGTCTATCTAATAGGTTGGGCCCACCTGATCAGGAACACCTTGTGCAAAAATAGCTATATTCACTTATTGATTGGACCACACTTTATTTTGCTATTTATCGTCGGGCATACACTTTTCTATTGCGTGGTCCACTTAATGATTATATAGGGCTGATATTTGCACGAAGTAACCCACATGGTGGGTCCAATCTAGTGGAAGGATTGGATGTCACAAGTACTTGACAAGTTGGAAACTGCCGAGTGGGTGGACGAGCGTTGCTAAGCTGTGGTGCGTGTGGAATAAGTTCATGTGCGTGTCACACATGCTAGCATTGCATGATAGGACTGAGATACCGAACGGAACCGGGAGCGGATTAGGTGAGACGCCGGATCCACCGAGGTGGGTGGTACCCCTGACCCCTGACATCCACACCATCCATCCGTATTTAAAGCTCATTTTAGTGGATGATCCAAAAAATGTACCAGATCCAAATCTCAGGTGGACCCTAATACAAGAAACAATGGTAATCGACCGTTAAAAATTTCCCGTGGGCCACAAAGTTTTGGATCAAACTGATATTTGTGTGGTCACATCATCCAGATCTTTCTGACCTTATCAACAGGTTGGATGGCTAATAAACATTCCTATAGTCCCGATGAAGTTTTAAATGGTGGGGATTCAGTCACTACTGTTTTATGTGGTATGGTCTACACAATATTTGAATCTGCTTCGTTCCTTGGATCATGCTAAAAATGTTGGACGATGTGGATTTAAGGCAAAGCTTTTTTATTTTTAATAATACTTTGACAAATGCTTCATTGCCAGCATTATAAATTATAGTGGGCCTGATTGCATCACTTCACATAGACAATCCCATACATTGATGTGAACTATCAATTATGTTAATTTAGAACACATTTCATGTAGATATGAATGGGATGGCGATGATAGCCTAATAATGCTATAATGCTCCCTAACAAACAGATTCATTAAATTGCTGATTTAGACCTTTTTTTTTCATAATAATCTTGAATGTCTATAATAAAGGTCATTGATACCGGTGGTTAATATTTGTCGGAAAGGTGTGAAATTGACATGGTTGTCCACAAAATATGAATTGGACCTGATAAGTATACAGATCAATGGATTATGCTGTTTAAGGGGCCCATGGCAATTACAAGCATCGTCACTTATTAGGAAAAAGGCACGTTCAAATGCACATGGAGTGATGAGAAAAGAATATATATATATATATAGGAAAAGGTACTATGCGCTGGAGCTGATGGAAACGTCCCATGAGGTGGAGCTGTGTTGGCCCTACCGTGATGCGTTTCGAACATCTACCCTATCAGTCAGATGCACCATTCCATCCTGGGCCTAGATCTCAAAAATCGAGTCAATCCGTTACTTTTCCGGGCCACACTATATACAGAAGTTTAGATGGGCCATGCACCATTAAAACATTCATAATCACTTTTTGAGCCCACGGAGATGTGTTTTTCGAATCCAGCCCATCCATTATGTGTGTCCCAGGATGAGGGTTCAGACCAAGTTTTAGACGCATGAAAATTTTAGGAGGAGCCCACCAAGTGCTTTTATATGTTTTAACGGTGTCTTAACATGATTTTAGATGGTATGGCCCACCTGAGTTTCATATACGGATGATTTTTGGGATATCCTATAATTTAAATGGGACCCATCAAATGTACAGTGTTGATGGTCGAAACACATCACGGTGGGGCCCACACAGCTCGACCTCACGGGAGCTTATCGTGAGGTCGAGCGCATAGTACCCTTTCAGAGGCGTGGCCGCACATGTACCAATGCAACTCAGTGATGGTACGGATCATGAAAACATTACGGTGGCCCCCCAAATTTTTTGGACGGCTTCTTAAATCTGCAGAGTCACTCATCCATGATGCCCTGGGCCAGGAATCAGGTTGATCCAATTGTCAGGTGGTCCACAGCTTGTTTCAGAGGCGTGGCCGCTGATTGGACCAGATTTTTTTTTTGAGAAAACAGGTAAAATGTGGACAACCTGGTGGATGGATCAGATCTCGCAGATATGTGCATTGCCAGCACGTGTGGTATGCACACGATTTAGTGCACACACGTGTGGGGTTACAAAGCTCATGTCAGCATTCAGAATATAAAAAGAAGTGAAGTGTCACGCTGGGAAGTGAGTGTACAAGTCATATATTACTGACTCGTCCGAGTTAACTCGGACCTAGTGGACTTTAATCTGCTTCAGCACATGTCAATGGGCTAGGCTCAGGCCTAAAATGTCAGAATTTTAAATTGGGCCGGCCCGATGGCCCATCGTGAAACAGTTCCAAATCCAGGCTAACCAGGCCTGGCCCACCCTTCCACAAGTCAGCAATCAACATTGAAAATATGCCTCTGTGAATGTCCTACTGTGCGCACGCACACAGCCAAAATAAATCCTTTACTTTCTCAATCTTTTTCAATTGTCGGTTCAGATTTCGATTTGATTTGGAGGTAGAATTGATTCAGATATAAATGTGCCTTTAACTTGGGATCACCACTAACCAAATAATGCTCCAAATTTACGATATGTCAAAAATCTTAAAATCACTTAAGAATCGAAAAATTGTTAGATTCTTGAATTCAAGTAACTTCAGCAATTGGTTTCCGACTATAAATTTTAAGGGACTCAATTACAAGATGAATGAAATAGACACCAGTAGACGAGGGCTTGAAAAATTAGCAAGATATCTACTTTAAGGGATGTGTGATTATTAAAGGAATTAAGGTAACTGCAAATATGTTAACCATGTAACCATGCTTCGCATAACCTTATAAGAGAGTCAGTCGTGCAAAAAAAATTAAATAAAAGACATTCTAACCTTGCTTCGCAAAATTGACAGGCAATAGTCATGAATATAGAATAAAATAAAGACCATTTAAAATAAATGCCGTACAATTTAAATAAATTAATATATATATATATATATAAAGGAACAAGAAGTAGTAGTTAGCTGTAGTGAAATGTATAGAATGAATTGCGATTTGAACTTGATTGAGATACGACAATGATAAAAAGAAAGTCAAACACCTTTTTCTTAAGTCAAAAATGTATAATTAAATATCCCTAATCATCTTGACTCTGACTGCTAATTGGATTTGATGAATTAAATTGTTGTGATTGATTGAGGCAAAACTTAGGTATAAGAATTGTAGTGATAAAGTATCCTAAGGGGCAGAATCTCCTTATTACTAGGGAATGAGAGCTAAGAAAATTGGCACAAATTCTTTAAGGGCATGTTTGATTTTCGTTTCTTTGAGATAAGTACGTGTAAATGTTTTTAATGATTACTTATTCACCTGCAAGATAGTAGGCAGAAATTGTACTTGGGTGATCGTGTTTGGTTGCCTTCCATGAGCACGGTAAATATGGTCATTACTTCCTAGTAGGTATTTATTTTTCAACTTGGAAATGACCTGCATGAGCACGGTAAGCGACAGCCATTAGAGTAGTGCTACTGAAGTAACGTCACCAAGTGTTGTGGGGCCACCATGACGTATGTGTTACATCCAAAAAATCCAGCTACTCCACCATTTCTTCCCCTAAAACCATGGATGGGTATACAAAGATCATAAGATTCAATCCCACCAAATCAAGATCCCTATTTATCAGATATGAGTCTCCCTCTCTTCGCCTGCAAAAACCCAACGACTTAAGCATGTGCAAAACCCAGCAACAAGGCCTGTAAACAGTTCACGGCCGATGAAGAAGCGAAGATAGAAGAAGATGATGGGCAGAGGTCTCAATGCGGATTGGATACTGACAGGTCAAGTAGCGAGTCAGCTACTGAATGTATACTCATTAAGTTTTATGGGCCCCACTAAGATGTATATATTATATCCACACCGTCCATCCATTTTGAGATTTCATTTTAAGTCATGAGCCAAAGAATAAGGTAGATAAAACTCGTTAGTGGACCCCACCACAGAAAACAACGGGGGAGAGTGATTCACACTGTTGAAACTATCCTAAGGCCCATCATTATGTTTATTTGGAATCTAACTTGTTCAAACGTTAAAAAAGACATGAAAAAAGAGAAAACACAAATATCAGCTTGATCTAAAACTTTTGTGGATCAACCCATAAAATCATCCGGTGAAATGGATGGATGGTGCAGATCCCTTGGATTGATCACGGTGGACCCCATGCAGTGCTTCAGAATACCTCATGCGGTGGTTCAGAAAGCGTGTGGCTTTCGCTTGCATATTTGATTTTCGCCAGCAACATGATCGGAAGACATCACTTCATACTGTGTATTGGAAGATATGCCTGCAGTAAATCCATCCCAAAATTCAAAAGACGGTAAGTGACTTACAAGGGTAATTACTAGAGCTGGGAAAAATAGACTCGATCCGGTGGATCCGACCCAACTAGACCCGATCAGAAACGAACCGACGGTCTGGATCGCTGCGGATCAAGTAGCCCCATCCAGATCCGAAATATTTTTGGGTTGAGTTTGGATTGGCCCTAATCTAACCCGACCCAACTCGAAATTCCGATCTGATTGGATCCGGACCGATCCGGAGTAGTTCTTATTGATCTTTCTACTTTTTCATATGGTATGGTCCGCTTGAGCTTTAGATATGCATCAATTTTAGGTTCAACCAATAAAATAATCTGCAAAAATGAATGGACGGTGTAGATAAATCACATGCATTTAAGGTGGGCCCCAACAGAGTTTAGGGTGTATAATAACAATGGATTTGCTGGTGTACCGCACACAACTATGTAGCTAGTTGCTACATGCGCTAGCTGTAGGTACGTGTCATGCTAAGACGAGCACTCACGCTCCTCACGCTCCGAGTTGTACGGACGGTTCAAAGGATATCAAAGTTACATGGGCCCCACAGTGATGTATTTATTATATCTACATCATTCATGTATTTTTAGAGACCATTATAAAGCATTGTCCAAAAAATGAATAATATCCGAAGATCATCTGGACCACACCACAAATAGCAGTAGAGAATGATTTTCACCATTAAACAATTTGTGTGGTCCACATGATAATCAGATCTGTCTTATTTTTAGTCTCAAGCCTTAAGACGAGCTCGCCAAATGAATGGACAGTTTGAATATAACACATACCCCGCCATCAGACCCATAAAACTTGTTAACCTCATTACAGCAAGTCTGTGACTTGCGTGAAAAGAAAGTAACTGTCGTGCAATGCACTTCAACATAATAACATCAAGAGAAAGCCTAAAGCACTTCTTTCATAGTCATGTGGGGCCCACCTTGATGTATATGTTTTATCTAAGCCGTTTATCTATTTTGACGTATCATTTTAGGCGTTGAATACAAAAGTACGATAAATGGAAGACTGAAGTGGACCACACCATATCAAACGATCTGAATCGTACCCAATTCGATCTGACTCGATTCCCTGACCGAGTCGGACTTGGTTTGGGTCAAGTCAATCAAACATTGGATCGGTCTGAGTCAGGTGATCCGGACTCAGTATCAGATCAAATTGAGTTTGAGTCAGACTATTAGAATTTCGAATCGGATTGGGTCGGACCGATGCCCAACTCTACTGTATTGTAAAATCAAACAGGCCCTAAAAGCTTTTATAATGTTTTTTCTACCATTTCTTTCTCTTTTTGGACAGAAGTTGGGCGTTGTTTAAATAGGCAAAACTGTCGACTCACTAGGGCCAACGGATACTTGGCAGCAATTTCTTATATGGATGAACATTAGTCAAGAATGATCCATGCAGGGTGTCAAGTGATCGTTGGTCGATGCCCTTTTGCTAATGTTGCACAAGTGGGGTGTCTACAGCCACACTCGGCCCCATCTCGTGTTGGGGATTTTGACCTGCAGAATCACACAGATCTAGATCTAGGATAGCAATTCAATGACACCAAGCACACACAAGAGAACTCAAATTTAACGTGGAAAACCCTTGGGGGAAAAAACCATAGCACAAAGCGACAGATCTCCACTATGAAAACAGAAATTACAAAGAGAGAGGACTTATCTGATTCGAACAACCTCGAATCTCACCCTTGTTACACCCTTTTCGTAACCCTAGGACCCTTTAGAATAGCTTTAGAAAGCCATAAAATTATCTCACATACCCTAGAAAAGCCCTAGGAACACCTATTTATAGTTTAGACAACTTCCTCTTTCGCACCTTGTTTAAGGTCGACTCAAAATCTACAGTCCGCATCAGATTCGGAAACAAATCTGGGTAACTATGACTGGTCAAGTAGACTTTTTGATTGGTAGAAGGAGCCCTACAACCGGTCCAACACCTTGGATATTAAAAACACTACTCGCTGGACTTTGAGTCATGCAATGCTCGACTGGTCAAACAGACTCCCACGACCAATCGAGCCAAGCTCTCGACCGGTCGTGCACGCTAAAGAATTTTCAAATTTAAGACGTCTCTCAACAATCTCCATCATGCCTTCAATCTTCAACCGTGTAGCTTCTTGACCTCTTCTCTTATTTCTGTATCACATCATAACTTCTTGTGCACACTTCATCCTTCTTTTACGCCATTGCCAAGCTCAGAGAAGTTACATAGAACTTGAACTTCTCTGCAGGAACGATCTCGGTGAGCATCTCTGCCGGATCAAAATTCACGTGCTCAACTATCCTTGCTCCTGTTTTCTCAAAAGAAAAGACGTAGTCTTCTTACCATCTCACCGCTGCCCAATATTGTTTGCCAGGATACTTGCTCACAACACTGATAACCTGTGAAATAACCGGTCTAATCCAGACCCTGGCATACACTGTCAGCCGTATTCGACTAAGGCTCATGAGATATCCTGCTTTTCCTCATCTGTTTTAGGACAAATCCTGATGAAAACTTGAGGAGAGATACGTAGAAAACGCTCTCCAGATTTACCCGACCCATCATATCCTTGATCAATACCTACACATAAAGTATTCCTCTTATAATTATCAAAGCCTACTCATCCTTCAGTCTCAATGCCAAGAACCATCTTTGCAGCCCCCCGATCCTTCATCCTGAATGTCCCACTTAACCGAGTCTTCAGTACATTGATTTCAGACATGTCATAATTGGTGATATACATGTCATCAATTCCTGACTCACCATGAATGAATCAAGATCACTGCCTAGGCGACAGGTTGAACCACGACCTCCTGCAAAGTCTTTTCTCAGCCCCTTTAACTTCGAACCGCTCTGGTTGCTTCATGTAGATTTGCTCTTCACTTTCCCTTACAGAAGTGCAGACTCCACATCCATCTTTTCAGCTCAAGATCACATTGGCCAACCAGCGCCAATCACGGATCTAATAGACACATGCTATACCATCGGTATGAATATCTCTGAGAAGTCGATTCCTTCTGTCTGAGCATAATCCTCCACTACCAACCTCGCCCCGTATCTATGTTATATCCTCCTGAAGATCCACCTATATCCAACCGCTTTCCGGCCTGCTGGAATCTCCACCCGCTTCCATATGTCGGTCTGTTACAACGAATCCATCACATCGCTCATAGTCACCTTTCACTTCTCAGCACCAGGCTTACCTAGAGCCATCTGAATAGAAGATGAATCCTCATGCGATATTGGAGTCGTCCATATACCTGGCCGATATCCTGCGATCATATCGTGTGATTCTTCTCACAGGTGGCTGCTCCACCTCTGTATCCCTGTCCACTCGTATCAGCCTTCCTGCCCTGCTCGCTCATGTGGCCATGCCACACACGTGTAGAGGTTGAATCCGCTACATCCACTGCAGCTCCACCTTTTGAAGTGCTCTCAATCAACCTATACAAGTTACCGAGTCGTTGCGCTTTCATGATTACTCGTGTCCCCTTGATACTTTAAGAGCACCATCAATACCTGTGTACTTACATTCTTTTACCTCAAGCACACTAAGAGAAATCAGATTCTGCTTCAAATCAGGAACGTGCCTCACATCTGTCAAGGTACACTCCACCCCATCAAACATCTTGATGCGAACAGAACCAACAGTCACAACATTACAGGCAATGTCATTATCCATAAATACTTGTTCACCATCACACTCCCTGTATCTGGTGAACCAACTCTGATGAGGAGTCATGTGAAAAGATGCCCCTGTGTCTAGCATCCACTCGTCCTTAGGATCATCGTATAACCGTCTGAGCAAAGACACAGATAAAACATCACCATCACTTCCATCTGACGTGGCAACGTTGGCCTCCCTGCATGAAACCTCAGAATCTTTCCTCTTCGATTTAGAATTTTCACAATCCTTCTTCACATGTCCTTCCTTCTCACAATTCCAGCACTTTACCTTTCCTTTGCCCTTGTCATTGAATTTAGATCTGGAACCTATACCTTGTCCAGAATTCTTACCCACTGTAAACAGTGTATTAGAAGATGTCCCCATGTCGCTGTGTAGCTATCTCATAGCCTTCCCGTGAAGGGCTGAGATAACGGTGTAAACACTTAGGATTTTATTCATGCTGCACATGGTGTCTTTGAATGACTCATAAGATGCTAGAAGAGAATTCAGCAACATACATACTTGTTCTTCATATTTCATTACTTCCTCCGTGTCCAGCAATTTACAAATTAATTTATTAAAGTTGCTGATGTGAGCCTCCAGATCTCCACCCTCTGCCATCTTGAAGTTATACCATTGCCGCTTCAAGTGCAACCAATTTTCAGAGGATTTTTTTGCATAAACATCCTCTAACTTCGCCCATAACTTAGCCGCAGTTTTCTCCCTCATGACATTGTAGAGAACCTCATCCGTGAGACATAAACGGATTGATAATAAGGCCTTCTTATCAAGAGTATTCCACTCAACATCAGTCATAGTAGACTTCCGATCCTCAAGAGCACCATCTTCGCCTTGCTTGGTTAAGGAACTCATCATCTTGATTTTCCATAACTCAAAATTATTTTTTCCTGAGTACTTCTCAATCTCATACTTAGTGTTTGTCATTATTACTAATCCCTCAGATTCAGATCTGTGCCCCAACGATAGCTCTGATATTACTTGTTGGGGATTTTGACCTGTAAAATCACCTAAATCTAGATCTAGGATGGCAATTCAATGACACCAAGCACACACAAGAGAACTCAGATTTAATATGAAAAATCCTTACGGGAAAAAATCATGGCACAAAGCGACAGATCTCCACTATAAAAATAGAAATTACAAAGAGAGAGGACTTACCCGATTCGAACAACCTCGAATCTCACCCTTGCTACACCATTTTCGTAACCTTAGGACCCTTTAGAAAGCTATAAAATCATCTCATATACCCTAGAAAAGTCATAGGAACACTTATTTATAGTTTAGGCAACTTCCTCTTTCGCACCTTATGAAAGGCCGACTCAAAATTCGCAGTCCGCATCGGATTTAGAAACGAATCTACGTAACTATGACTGGTCGAGCAAACTTCTCGACTGGTCGAAGGACCCCTATGACCAGTCGTGCATAAGACACGACCGGTCGAGCACCTTGGACTCCAAAAACACTACTTGCTAGACTTTAAGTCGTGCACTGCTCGACTAGTTGAACAGACTCCCACGACCGATCGTGCATGCTAAAAAATTTTCAAATTTAAGACATCTCTCAATAGTTCCAACAAGTTCACCCAACAAGTCAGTCTTAGTAGTCATGTCATAATTGTAATCACATGACAAATATACGCATACATATGAAATTTCTCTTGTTTTTGCCCTTGAGCGTGTCCTTTTAAGTAAATTGATTAGACGGTTGGGATCATCCACTGAAAGTAATTTTTGGTCAATGGAGATTAAAAGGTGGAGCCTGTGCAATGAATCCATGTATGGCACTTGTATGGAATAAGGTTAGGAACAGCTTCACCTCCTTCCGCCATCTCCTTGAAAACGCTTATTTTTAACGTGTATAGTACGAGACCTAAAGTCAATGGAACAGACACGAACGGGCATTCGTACTACAATCCGGACACCACTTCATGTTCCATTGTCTATTTCTTGGGTCTCATTAATTCACGTAGGAAGTTATTTCATACTCCAGTAGAGAACAACACTTGATACGCAGGCACTCATAAATTCTACATGTTAGAATGCATCAACGAAAATTAATGCTCAAGGGATGGGCCTGAGCTTGAAATCAAGGGCAGATAATGAATGATCTGGCCATGCCATTTGGCCCGTCAATCCAATCATGAAGTGGGTCACCAATATAAATATAAGATCCCTATGAATAGTTCCCATTCAATATATACATTCCATGCATGTGTGGATCTATGGTTATGTTTCACAATTAAAATGATCAGAACCATTCATACAAGGATGTGACTCGCATTGGATGGAGGGAAATACTCTCAAAAAATTCTCAAACCAAACTATTTCAAACCTCAAATCATTTCATTATTTTCCTCAATTACACGGCTTTTCAGCCGGAGCCAAACAACTCAAAATATATATATATATATATATATATATATATATATATATATATATATATATATATATCGGAGATAAAACGTACACATAGGGGCATTTCCGTCATTTAAAAGAAAAAGATTTTAAAATTATTTTTTATATTATCCAAAAGATTCTTTCTTTCGCTGCGTTGCATGGATTCATTCTCTTATGTGGGATTATTTTATATGGTTGGCGTCATAAATCATGGGTTAAATTGTGGGAACAGTAGCCTATATTTCCTTATCAACTGATGAAGTCATTTGATACTCTGGCTGCGTTTGACACTTGATACTTAGGCGGCACTTACAAATGATACACCTAGCATATATTAACTCACTTAAACCGACTAAATTAAAGAACCCACCATTGCTAACTCAATCAAAAAAGTCTGGGTTGCATTTCCATCCTCTGATTTGTGGACACTTTTTATAAATTCATTTCTAACCGTCAGTAAATGCCCACCGAACTAATATTTAGATAACTAAGTAAGAGAAATTTTGTTATTAATGATAAATCTAAACTGGTACACATATTTTGGACGGTATAGTTTGGGCTAATTTTATGCCACTTATGCAATGTCTCTGATATTTGTAACTGCCAGCGTATCATCTGTCACACTGCCAGAGTATTTCTCAATCAAATATCACAATATCACTCGCTTGTTCCCTGTTCATGTGAAAATGAAACGGAATACATCTAGACCGTTCATTTGATCGGTCAAATAGTAGATGGGCCGCAAGCCAGAAGACGTTTGGTTTAGACAAATCCTAGCCGTTAAACCAGCTCCATAAAAATGAATGCTAGAAATCAAAAGCTAATTTTTTTTGGCATTCTGTTGGAGTCCAATCAAATGAGTTTTCGATTAGGACCCGTTGTCGAGCATGCGGGCCTCATGGTACCGACCGTTACTTTCAAGTGCCACATGTATGGTATGAGATCTGGAGCCACGGTCCAGATGCATTGGATCAGCTCCGATGAGAAAGGACAGAAGGGCACACATGAAAAGATTCACGTGCTGACCCGATTGAGTCGCTGCCAACTCTCAATCAATCAACGGTCCGAAAGAAGCTATTATTACAGACGTGAATGGTCAGTAATTATGTGGCTTTTGGGAGATATGAATTCTATCCGTTAGCTCCATCGGGTCAACTACTCCATCCAATCCATTGACAAATGATAGGGATAGGGAGAAATAGAAGGGGTTTTGATAGAATGCTGGGACCCTCATCATTGCTACGATGCGTGACCTCATCCTGACCGTTGGATGACATGCATGTCACTGATCCAGGCCGTCATCAGGCAGTGTACAACACATAGCAGGTATTGATAAGATGATCAGGCAGCTATAGGTATACCAGAAAAATGGGCGTTTTGAAAAATGGACCAATGGTCCACAATCATATACATGTGCCTCAATTTTGGGTCGCATGGATGAGAGAAATTACGCGTAAATCAAGGTAAATGACACCTTAGTGCTTAGAATGGGAGTAAATGTATAAAAATAAAATAATTATAGGCTACATCACTGAATCCAACCACAGGCTACATCACTAAAATCTTACTAGTAAAATTATACGAATCATCCAAAGGATAACCGTATGCTTGGACATTTAAAATAATATTGTTTATGATGCTGAGGTTGGAGGCTCACCCAATATTAGAAGCTTTGTTAGTTTTTACCAAGTTTTATACTTCGAGGATTGCTCACTTGAAAGACGACTTTCACTATTATCTAAAACTTTAGTAGGACATTCCAAAAAGCAAATCAAGGGGAGAGGAAACAGTTTCTTTTTACCAAGGCTCACTAAAGTTTTGGATCAAAGTGAGAGTTGGGCCATTGATGTCATATAAGGTGCTACATCACGTGGACTTTTGTTGGGAGTCTTGCACAAAATCTTAGGATCTAGCTTCCCGAATAAGTTAGGATTATGGGATAATAATAGCAATGAAATAACAATCACACATCACACAAGAGATTTTATTTGAAAAACTCTCAAAGCATTAAAAACCACGGGACCTCATCCAAATCAACGATCCACTATGAAGTAGAACGTTACAACCTTCATCACTCACATAAGAGTGGATGAACAATAAGAGAATAAAAGAAAAATAGACGGATCTCACCGATCACTAAGACATAGAAGCGCTGAGACGACAGCTCCCTTCCACAAGCTTTCTCTCTCTCTTTTTTCTCACTCTCTCACCTTTGATATCCCTAAACCCTTTAGAAAATCCTCTTGTATTTTTTCTTCACACAACGTACCTTAAAAAAACTCTAGAAACTCCTTTTTATAGTTTTAGGAAACTCCTTTCCACATCTCAGTTATGAAAAGACCGGTCGAACACGGGACAAAAACCCCATCACTTTTCAAATTTTTGGCCTATAGTACATCTTATGAGTTGTTAAGAAGTACTGGCAAGTCCTCGTTGGAAGTGGTTCATATGTGAGCATTCCTCTGCATATTGTAATAGGCTTATTATCATCTTTCTATTAAATATCAGATATGTATATTAATTTATTATATTAAAGTTAATTTAAAATACCAAGTATGTTCTTACAAACATATCAAAATATTTCAATGCTTCCACACCTCCCACCAACCCATCCTTTTAAAATGCATTTCATTTACACCCATCTAAAGTGGATTAATTAATTATTTATGTTAGTATGGTTGTAAATGAAATGCAATTTCATTTAAAATTCAAATATTATGGTTCGATTAGATGACGTGATAGGAATTGATGTACATTTAAATTCTTTAATATATAGGCATGAATGTTTATGATATTCCAAACTAGTTAATGTATCAAATCAATGTGTATATATGTGATATTTACCAACTCCCGAATGAGCTGTTATAAGTTTAAAGCCCTAACTTTTTTTTATATGAATGGACAGGATGAATCATACGTTTGCCATCTAAAGGTGGAACAAGGCCATGTATTGAAGTCGTGATGTGGTGTAACGGCCTGAAATTCGGGGGTCGAGCACAACTCAGTTCCCGAGTTCCAAAACATCACTTATGCAACATATGAGATGATGATTGTATGTTGTCTGGATTAATTCATAAAACATGATATAGATCAAGCTAGATTAGCAGATATAATTCAGGGATACTAAGAAAATGCAAGCGGAAGACTTAATACATGTATAATTCAAACGAAATCTCCAAATAATGCGTGCTTTGCCCAGGGCAATATACATATATATGTGTCTCAAAATACATACATGAACTATTCAAACTAATACAATACATATCCCAAAAATAATCCCCGCTGGTCAGGACAAGGCTCACTCGAACCCGCCTGAGAACTGCATGTATGAGAACGCCTCCTCGTCCTCATCAAAGTCTGGCTCTGCCTCGCCAGCATCGTCATCACCTGCATCTAGAGCAAAGTCTGGTTTGTGTTCAAACACAGTCCCAGAACATGGGAGTGAGTGATCAACTCAGTGGTACTATATAGCAAAGGTTAATATGTTATCAATCCAATCAAGCAGTAATGATAAAGCAGTACAGTCAAACAGGTCCTAAATCTCTTGTTAATGAAAGGATGATATGAAGAATGATGCATGCCCTCACCACAAACTCCCTCTGCGATCTTCATCTTATTATCGTGCATGTCAGTCACTTCCTCAGTGCTCTTACGCCAACACCGATAGCACATGCAATGCGATGATATAAGTATGCTTACCAAGTTCTTATCAGTCCTTTTCACACAGCAGGATTGGAAAGCTAAGACACCTCCCTTGTATCATTTTTCAATATTGATCCTTTCTAGGGTCGTCAGTCCTAAGACATCTCATACGATAGTATGGTTCTAGGTCGCTGCAAGGGCTGTCAGGGCTATTGCGCGCAATCATTGCTCTTCTCCCCCATCACCTTATCAATACAGGCCTATTTATATCATTAAGACTGCATCAGGACTCGTCGCCCCCATGCGGTGTCAGGATACACTTAAGGTCACTACAGAGGGCTCGTCACCAATCAGTGTAGGCCGACAGCAAGAATATAGTGTCCCATACCACCATAATCTGCTCAGAGTAGGGTGCTCACTGGTCACTACGGAGAGGTTTGTGGCCCCAGCGTATGCCGACAGCACGACCACGGTGTCCCATACCACCATGCTCGGCTCATGAGTCTTAAGGGATCTTAGTACCATGGTTAACGGGAATATCACTGGTAAGCTCGGTGTCTTAGATTCAAACAGTGGCGACCAAATGAGGTGAACAAGCATCAGTCAATCGGGTTAGTTGATAAGCTCAACTAGGCCAAGCGCACGTTGAGTTTAACGACATGGAATGCATAAGTACTCCGTGTGGCCTAACCACTGCCGAACTCTCCAAGCACGACTCAAATTCGCTAAACTCATCTTGTGTGGCGAAAGCAACCTCAGCCACTACTTCCAGAATGGTTTCCGATTGCCTAGACTGTAATACAGCCCCATTCACAAACCAAGCTAATAACTAGCATATGATTTATATCCTGCAGTTATATAAACAATCATGGAATACATTTTTAATGTAAACACAGTACATGCAGAAATTCATACACTCATATAACATGATTCAACTAAGTACATAATCCATGAAGGAAATCATACACTCAGTTAGCATGAATGACCTAAATTGCATGATTCATGGAGGAAATCATACACACAAACCTTACGGTTGAAATCCATATCTCAACCATTTTAGCAAGCACATTATACTAACTACCAACTCACTTAGGCATTTATTCAAACACTTAGGTTACACTATTCAACATACATCACATATGTCGACACCGTTGCAAATTAGGGCAAGACCTTTCACCAAGGAGTTGCCGTATACATATTGAGCATATAACAACGATCATTTATCATGGCAAGCATATTAACAGATTTCGTACTCATACGTGTATTCTAATATATACATGAAATACGGTATTTACAATATACAGTATACGTATACGGAAGACAAAACAGATAGCATGTTTGGCATGTGTAATTACATCCATAGCATGAAAAATCATTAACTATCATTGAAAGGGTTGAAAACCATAACCTAAGCGCATATATTCCGCACCTTACGCCAGTAAACGCGTAATGAACTCAGTTTGTTCACTCACGCTTCGTCTACGGCCCAACGGCAACCTATTACATGAAATATGTTAGCTATTACATCACTTTAACTGATTGAAATCCTAGAACTGATTAGGGTTAGGTTTCCTTACCCAATAATGTCTTTGAAATTATCGGAATAGTGATTCGGTAACTATGTGTAAGCACAAGGAGTAACGGGAATCGAATCCCAGGAGTAACTCCCACTTCTCTCTCACTTTTTCTCTCTTTTCTCTCTCTCAACTCTTTAGGGTTTGGAAAATTCGTATGGGTTAGAAAGCTAAGGGTTCAAGGCCCTTTTATAAGCCCAAACATAACGAAAACGGACCTTAAGTTAAGGTATACTTAAGTTATAACCAAATCGGGATCTTTCTGATCCAACGAAGCGTTTCTGGAGGTCCTGTTATCAATTGCGGTTGGACTTAAGCTCACTAATATTGGATCTTTAATCAGTTAAGTTTTCAGTCCGATTGGATTTCCAGATCGTCCGTGGCGGACCAGTTTCAATTTAACGGTCACCGAACTACGATCAGGGCCACGAGTACTTGGACATGTATGGGCAATTTTTCCTGATCCGAGGGTGAAATTTAGTTGAATTCTGACGGCCAGAACGCTTAAAAATAACGAGCAAGTGAATGTCCCAGATTTAGAATTTCTTTTCTAAATCTTTTCCTTTTCTTACTCTTTTCACTCCGAACTCAGTAAAATGGTGTCAGGACATCAGTTGGGCTTGATTTTTGAAATAATTGTCAAGTCCAACTAAGCAGTCATAATGGTCTAAAATTGTAGATATCGGCCCTAGAACAACTGGGTTTAGAGTTGTATCTTAGATTTCAGGGTATTATAGCGTCATTGATTCTACAAGTTTTAAGTCTTGCAGAACGTATTTAAAGCAAACAGCACTAATTTCACAACCAGTCTAACTTACCGCTAGGTAACTTAGGTTAAATTTCTAAGAGAATTAATCCTAAGTGATTTCTAATCGAGGTGGTACTTGAGTATTGGTAAGAAATTTTTCGGGTCGATACACGTGGGTTTGGAATGGCTTGATTTTATTTTAATTTTTTATATTTGTCTCCTTTCATCAAACTAGGGCTCATTTAATGAATGGATTAGATGGCATGTAAACAAAACCATTAGCCTCTAAAATCATAAGAACGGTTATATTTGTTGGGTGTCCCATCCTAATTGTTTCCAGCGGTTTCAACCGCCTGAGTTTCCTACTGAGCTGATTGTTAGTCCCATGTGCTAAGCATCATCTAATGAACGGCGTGGATACAATGTACAGTTGACATGGGCTCACAACAGCCCAGTACAACCACAAACTTGCGGTAGTACCGCACTACAGGTACTATATGAGCGCACGTAATGGAAACGGATTCGCTACTCCCCCAGCCACCAGCCCGGTGGCTGGTGTTAGGTGCTCTATGGGCCCCATCATGACGTATGTGTTTCATCCATTCTGTTCATCCATTTTCACAGGTAATTATAGGGATTTATCTAAAAAATTGAGGGGATATAAATCTCAGGTAGACCACACCAGAGGAAAACAATAACAATTGGATATACATCATTAAAATCCTTCTAAGGACCATTGTACTGTTTATTTGACATCCAATATGTTGATTAGGTCATAAATACCCAGATGAAGGGAAAAAACAATTAGCAGATTGATCTAAAACTTTTATGGCCGCCATAAATTTTTAATGGTCGAAGTTCATTCAACACTATTTCCTATAATGTGGTCCACTTAAGATTGATATATATCTAATTTTTGGTCTCATATCATAAAATTTTTTATAAAAATATATGGACAGAATGGATGATACAAATACATCATGGTGGGGCCCACAGAGCACCGACCACTAGCCATTGACAGGTGGCAGTGGGAGTAACCAATCCGTTCCCGCACGTAATGTACCCTAAGACATGATGCTTTGGGAGGGACGCTTGGGCAGGAAGTTCCTGCGGTGGGATGCAAGGTAGGGTCCACCGTGATGTTGATGAGAAATACAACTCATCCATTCATTTTTTGAGCTCATCACAGACATTACGTAGAAAATGAGAAGTATCAAATATTCGGATGGGTAATACAAGATGAAAGAGTGGGGAAAGAAATTCCTACTGTTGAAACCTTCCTAGGCTCTACCATAATGTTTTTATACCATCCAAACCGTTTATAAGGTCATTTTCTCTGGGATGAAGTGACAAAACCAGAAACTTGGACCGATACAAAAATTACGTGGCCATGTAAATATTCCAACGGTGGTTACTAAATCCCCGCTGTTTCCTCTCGCGTGGCCCATTTTCGTTTTGGATCCACCTTATTTTTCTTCGCATGCACTAAAATAATCTCGAAAAAATGATGGACGGGTTGGATTTTTTACAAACATCTCATTTAGCCCCACCCAGAATACTTGGGCAGGGACTCGGTGGGAAATGCTTCGGCAGCAAATCGATCCGCATTCCCTTTGGGGACAAAATCAGCGTTAGATGTAATTAGCCAATCACCCAATCAGCATTTAAACAAGGGAGAAGAGTCTGAGTGATGCTCGGTCACTTGGATGATATGATGATGTAAATTTCCATCATCATCATCGAATGATGATCATGTGGCCCACCCACCACCATGGCTGTTTTTGTCATGGCATCGCCATCATTATTATCCAACCATAACCTGGATTATTATGAAAGCGAAATCGAAGATTCTTCATCATCTTTATGATCGGCCCTCCAGTTGTGTATGGTGGGCCCCATCGGCATGTGACACGGATCATGCATCTCACCATCAGATGGCCATTTCATGATCAGCCATCAATGTGAGTCGTTCCTGGATACAACTCACTACCAAAGCCTACTCTAGGCTTGCCAAAAAGGATAAGGATTCCGACACGTGGCAGTCGTTATCAATCGGAAATCGTGCACAAAATGGTTCGTGGGGCGCCACCTTGATATGTCGGGTCAATCGAGTCCGTCCGTCACTTCTGCCAGCTTCTGTTGGGGGAAGGGGATTAGGTGGTGAACCCAACACCACCGAATGCCTGGTGACCGGGCTCTGTCGGGCCCACCATAATGTACGCTGTCAATCCATTTTGTTAGGGCGAGAGCTTAAAATAAAATCGAAGCATATCCAAAACTCAAGTGGACCACACCACCACATTGGAAACAGCGACTTCATTAGGGTAACAGAAGCTTCGTTCAAGGTGATATTTATGTTTTTACACCCTCATCCATAGTCGTTTCAACACTGAGGTGGTGGTGGCTATCTGTCAAGTGTCAACTGACAGTCAGATGTACTAACAAGCTAACAAAAAAATAAAAGGTCTTATCTATTTCTTTCTTTTGTCTATAGTCACGGTGGTCTTATGAACGATCGTAGGTTGGGTAACACTCCGCCATGACTTTGCTAGAGACGGACGGTCCTGTCAAAAGTTCTGATGTGTATTTGGTTCATCCAAGCTGTCTATTCATTTTGAAAAATCATTTTAATTCATAAGACTATCTTAAAAAATCATTTTAACTTATGAGTTCAAAAGTAAAATAGACCAAATGATCAAGTGAATTATGCCCCGCGAAAACCGTAGGGATTGAACAACTACCACTAAAAGCTTTTTCAGAGCCATGTAAGTTCTGAATCAACTTACCGTTTAGGTTTTCCCTTCATCTAAGTCTACAAAACCTTATAAATAGTTTAGATGGCAAATAAACATGTGACCCACCCTAAGAAGATTCAAATGGTGGAGGTTGTTGTAACCACTATCTTTTATGGTGTGGTCCACTCAAGATTTCAATATACTTCTTTTTTAAATAATGCCTTAAAATTTTTTTAAAATTGATGGACGTCTCACAGTAAAAACTCTTATACTTTATAGAGCCTCTCGTAACACTGTTTATCTCTAGTTAAGTCTTATGGGTGTAGCACCAATCTACTACCTTATAAAGAGATTAGATGGCAAATAGACATCACTACAGACACCCAAAAAATTTCAATGGTGTACATCATTATTCTTATTGTTTTTTCTAGCATGCTTCACTTGAGATTAGAATATGCTTCAAATTATGGGCCATGCTGTAAATTGAGTTCACAAAATGGATGAATGGCATTAGTAAAATACATACATCATAGTAGACCCAACAAAGTCCGGTCTCCAGACATACCATGGTGTTGGGTTCACCAACAGATAAAAGAAGGGAATTGGGTGAGCACGGAAATGCAGCCGACCCAAAACTCAATTGAGCCACCCCACCGCACATGGAAAAAGTTTGGAAGGGACTACTACCATTAAAACCTCTTGGGTCCCACTTAAGATTCGAACCAAGCTGGAATCTGGTTTCGCCCTTCATCCCTGTTGTGGGCCAAAAAGATTTCAACGGTGAACATTCTCATCCGAACTGGTTCCATCCGTCCTGATATGGGAATGAATATTAAACACACATCACGATGGGCCCCACAAAGCTTTTGTTGCACTGGCATCCAACAATAACAACTGTAGTTGGAAATTAGCGTCCCTTTATCATCAACTAATAGGAGATTTCCTAAGCAGTCCACCAGTTCATACATCTCTCACCATCATCCAGCTCAAAGGACACTATATGGGGACGTCATCCTCTGCATACCACCATAATCAAGTGGGACCCTCTCAAATACCTAGTTGTTCTTCCATGGACCATGCATTGTCACTCATACAGTCACACCCATTCCATTTGCATGGGAGTAGTTTTATGGTACATGGCCCTGTATTTTTTGAAATATGCACGCGTTTTCCGTTCGGGCCTCCAGAATTATCCTTGCCAAGTAAATGTTAACCGTTCATTTTATGGATTAAATATCGAGTTATAAGGATAGAATTAAAGCAACGGTATAGATGCGACTGACAAGAGTTCTAAAATCTTTTTCTGAGATATTCCTGCTCATTCAACGACCTGGATTAGCGGACCGTGGGCCCAAATTATCAGAATTGGACAACCGTGTACATTGGTGAAAGATGTGTGCAATGTATCATATTATTCTTCTCTGAATGCTAGCATTTAATAAATGGTGGTGACTCATCCACCATATACAAGATGGCATAGTTGGCATGACAATTTAGACCGTTCAAATCGCTAGAACAATTACGGATGGATCGTAATCCAAAATGAACACTGAAAATGTTATAGAAACCATCTGAATTTTCCTGTTGAATTTGGACCGTTCAATATTCTACCTTAGCCATCCATTCAATACCCACGAATTTCATGGCTGGGATCTCTCGATCAAGTGATTTTTTTTCGAAATACGGTTCATCCAGATTCTCCACACAATTTGAATGGTCTGGATTTCCACACGTGAGGATCATCTGACTACAATCCGAGTTCCAAAAGAATATACGGTCGAGATGAAACGGAGAAGTTTCAAAGGATAATACAGGCAACACAACATCCCATCAACAACAAGATGGTTTCTAAATCTGACACGCGGAAAGGTTCGGGCTTGTCATTTTCATCATAGCTGGAAGGACTACGACTCCGGAAAAAGGACAGAAGGACTTGGGTCCCTCTCTGGGTGGAGGCTCTCATAAGTGTGTACGATTTCAATATTGCTCACCTGACCTTTGCTAAGCTAACACACGTGCACCTTCAATCCGCTACACGTGCTGACAGGCATGTGGGTTATTTGATCAGTGAATCATCTGGTGGGCCCACCATGTATTCTCCCTGACGTTGTCCGAATGGGCCCAAATGCAGGACAGCCACGGCCCAAATTCAATGCACACGTGTGGCACGCCTGATGAATGGACTGGGTAGATTTCCGGTCACGTGTGAGGACCACCTCATACACCGCTCTGACCGGCCCCCACCCACGTGTTGACGTGAGTAGTGGTTATTACTTATTACACTTGATACACGGCTCCGAGCAGTCCCCACCCACGTGTAAATGTGAGTGGTGGTTATTACATTCGTATATGTGTGGGGCCTAGCCATGAATGGAGAAGATGGCAAAATGTGAGGAAAGTCAATAGGCCTCCATCCTCACTAACATCAAAGTCCAATACAGACCTCTCTAGACATGAGGAGTAGCGCAGCAGCATTTTCGATTCTATGAAAAATCCAGACCATTCATCTGTTGTTGCGTCTACAATGGGTGGAGTGTGAGGACAATATTAACCTTTGGATTTGTGGGCTACAGATAGACGGTAAAAAATAATAAAAAAAAAGAAAACAACACTAGTTCGCATTCAGTTGAAAATGGTCCAAGGAAGGAAAGGTGGGCGTTGGCACGTGCAACGCATGTGGAGAGAGAGAGGAAGGGAGAGAGATCCAGGAGAGGGGTTTTACAGGGTCAGGCAGCACCGTGCCATATTATGTATGGTACAGTGTCCGATTTTCAATCTGTTTATTGATTGAAATGATTATCTGAACCGTTCATGTGTAGATTCTATGCTACACAGGATATGGCAAGAAATATTTCATGAAAGAATGATTTCCTAGGAAGAAGCATTTGTTGAATGGTTCATGATCGGTACAGATGAATTTAAGGAACCCATGGTGTAAACCATTCGACCGAGCTAGACCATGTCGTAAGGGGAACGGATTGGCTACTCTCCCTGACACCAGCCAATGGCTGATGGTCGGTGGTCTGTGGGCCCCATCATGATGTATGTGTTTCATCCATGCCGTCCATCTATTTTTACAGATCATTTTACGGTATTAAACCAAAAATAAGATATATCCAAATCTTAAGTGGACCACATTACAGGAAACAGTGTTGAATGAGCGATGACCATTAAAAACATTTTGGTGGCCATAAAAGTTTTGGATCAAGTTGATTTTTGTTTTTTCCCTTCATCTGGGCCTCTATGACTAAATCAACATATTGGATGTCAAATAAACAGTAGAGTGGGCCTTCAGAGTATTTTAATGGTGAATATCCAATCACTATTGTTTTCATGTGGTGTGGACCACCTGAGATTTATATCCCTCTATTTTTTGGGATAATGTCCGAAAATTATCTTTTAAAATGGATTAACGTAATGGATGAAGCACATACATCATGGTAGGGCCCACAGAGCACCGACCATCAGCCACGGGGCTGGTGGCAGGGGGAGTAGCCAATCCGTTTCCCGTCGTAAGCTGCAGCTATATCCGAGCAAAACCCTCGTGAGATAGGCTTACACCCGTTCCTTGCTTTTGCTTCTTGAGGGCAGGGGGAAACCAGCACAGCACAGCACTGCGCTGCACTGCACTGTTCCACCGCGGGCCGAGAAAAGACACATTTTTAATTACGAAGTACGTCAGTTGTTCGTTTTAAATGCCTCGTCTGTCCTTTGAAAACTGAAAGGTCCACGCATCAGAAAAGCTCGCTCTAGGGGTAAAAATGCCCAAAACCAGCACACGTTATACAGTGGATACCATACATTTCATGTGCGGCCAGACTCTAATCTTAGTTTAATCCGATCTTGGTAGAAAAAGGAAGTAAAAATTCAAAAAAAAAAAAAAGAAGAAGAAGGAAGATTCTGACTACTAAGACCCATTAACAATGGAGAATGTCCCTAAAATCACACTAATCAAGTAATTCTAACCATCAAATTAATGAATATAAAATGGACAGCAAGTAGCAAAAGTAGTTAGTGGTCTAAATTCGAATGGAGATTTCAGTTTATTAATATCATATTCTCAGTGCAATTTTTAGCTCATGATCTATTCACAATGAATTGGCGTACAGCTACGCTATGAATACGGTTGAAGATTATCCACCATTTTTTAAAGCCGTGCAGATCTAAAAATACGGATATGGAGCCAGCTTTTAAAAGGACAAAGACGTGAAGGCCATGTTTGGCATTTATGCCTTTGTAGAGTCTGTCCTCCGCTTAGCACTATCTATTTAAGAACGTTGATTGTCATTGGGACCATTTGTGCAAAGTATTACAGTGAACGGTTTGGATTCACAGCCACGTGCCAGTTACTGTGGGGGTGTTGGGGGGGGGGAGGGGGGGGGACCGACCCCCAACAGCTGCACGCGTCCTGCAACCACGCCGTATGCAGCTTTTATAAAATGCGAGGCTACAGCTCCCCCGTGCGTTGCACCTCTTCTTTTTTTTCTTTCTTTTTAACAATACACGCGTACGGCATACACACCCCACGCACCCACGCCGTGATGGAATTTCACCACCTATGGATACCCGAACCCCGGACCGGTTGTTGAAACCCATAAACGAGTCTACCACCCGAGCCAGAGTAAGGACCCTCCCGTGCGGTGCTGGTTCTATGTCAGAAGGCGCACGTATCAGAGATCCGGCTCATCCATTTGGCGAGATCGTCTCGAGGCTTGAGCTGAAAAATAAGACAGATCTAGATCAAGTGGACCACCCTGAAAAAAGCCGTGGGGGATTGAATGTCTACCATTGAAACCTTTGAAGGGGTCATAGAAGTTTCAGATCAATATGAAATTTGTTTTTATCTTCGTTCATGTATTTGTGACCTTATTAATAGATTAGATGAAAAATAAACGTTATGGTGGGCCCTACGAATTTTTTAACGGTGAAATCATTATCCTCGCTACTATTTTTGGTGTGGTCCATTTGAGCATTCATTTTTTATCTAATGCTCTAAAATGATCTCAAAAAATGGATGAACGGTGTGGATATAATAAATACATCATTGTGGTGCCATGAACTTTGATCTCCTTTGAACTGTTCGTACAGCTTCGAGTTCGAGGAGCGTTAGCGCTCGTCTTCACACGATACGTACCTATACCACGCACGTGTGAAGACAAGCGCCGACGCATGTCAAGCTCCGAGCTATACAAACGATCTAAAAAAGATCAAAGTTATATGGCCCCCACAATAATGTATTTATTATATCCATACCGTTTATTTATTTTTTGAGATCATGTCAGAGCATTTTGAAAAAAATGAATCCTAATGAAAGCTCAAATAGACCACACTAAAAATAGCAGCGAGGATAATGATTTTCACCGTTAAAAAATTCATAGGGCCGACCATAATGTTTATTTTCCATCTAATCTGTTAATAAGGTTAAAAATCCATAGATTAAGAGGAAAAATAAATTTCATATTAATCTGAAACTTCTGTGACCCTCAAAAGGGTTTCAATGGTAGACGTTCAATCCCCTACTGTTTTTTGCAGTGTGGTTCAATTGATCTTTAGATCTGTCTTATTTTTCATATCAAGCCTTATGACGAGCTCGCCAAATGAATGGACGGTTTAGATATGACACATACCTCATGATTTGACTCACAGAACTTTCTAACGTCAATACACCAGCTATCTAACTGGTGTATAGAGCTGGGCATGTCTGACCCAATCCGGTGGATCTGACCAGATCCGACCAGGTCCTTACCAATTCGAGCCGAACCGACAACCTAGATCGGTCAGGTTCGAGCAGGATCAGGCAGATCCGATCATTAATTTGTTCATATTCATGTCAATGTTAATTCGGACCGCACCGATTTGAAATTCGATACGATTGGAACCGATCTAATCGGATTTGAACCGGACCAATCGTATTACCTATATATATAATTTTATCCTTTTTTAGGTTTTTACCCATCACCTATTTTACCCCCTCTACCGCCGAACCCTAAATCCTCCAAACCCCCCTCCCTCTCGGCTGTTTTTCTTCATCTTCATTAGCGACTACCCTTCCTCCACGTCTCTTCCTCTCCAAGATAGCTTCCGACATGTAAAGGGAAGAAATCTTATATTTGTAACTCATCTCCTTTGATCCTTCATATAGAAAATGTCACGCCCCAAACTCGGAAACCGGGCTCACAAAATTTTCGATCGCCGAATCCGGCGCCGACAGCCTCCGTAGAACCCCATTCTCGGCTCCTAGCTCCCATTCGCCAGGTTCCGATCCTTGGATGCTACGAGGAGTATTTTTTTTTTTTTTTAACATCAGTCTGATACGTAATAAGCATAACCAAAGGCATAACCCACAAACAACAACCAAGCACTCCATTACATTTCCACTATGACCAAAATTTTTACAAGTACAATGAGCATAAAGGGAAATACAATGGCAAATAACAAAAAAAAAACTCCAAAATGATCAGCAACGTGCTCCTGCCTCAGCGCTGCTGCAGTCCAACGTCACCTGCACGCTACGGTCGTGCATAAGCTTACAGAAAGCTTAGAGGGTGGTGAAAGTGTGTGCACAAGGTAGAATATGATCATGCAATATCAGAGTAATGCGGAATATGCAGATGGAACTATAATATCATGAGCCGTACCAAGGCTTATGTGATGCAAGACATGAATGGTATTGGCCACCCCAAGGCCATGCAATGTGCAATGCAACTCAAGCATACAGATCCTCATCAATGTCCACATATCAGTACAGCTCAGAGTATGGAATATCACCGGGGTCTAGTACACTCTAAACCAGATTGCCGCCACATCGCGCACAATAAGGTAAGTGGAAAAGACCTCACTATCCGTCTGCCAATATCGGGCGCGACTCGTCGATAGCGGACCCATTCCTCGAGCTGGTCAGACTCAGCCTAGCATTGCCCCCTACACTCGGGCGGGTAAGGCCGTACCCCCTTCCAACCGACCACGACACAGTGGAGAGCGTAACCGTCTGGTAATCGGCACTCAACGCTCATCTACCCACTCGGTCTAGACGTTGGAGCAACCTCTTGGTACCATAAGGGTTTAGGGACTTTCACCCAGGGATATCTATAGTACCCCATGTAGATCAAGATTTTCGGTATCCAATCCTGCCGACCACGATGCGTCTGTGGAGGCTACGGCCCTGATGTCGCTAGGGCGTACAATAACCATGTCACACAAATGCGGAATGTATGAATCACGCTATCCAGTCATGCAACCAATCCTGCGCATACCGTGCGCTCATGTAGGGTAACACCGCCTAACCGGAAGCCCATAACCAACCTGCCCGAAGGCAAATGCTATGATCAGTCAATTCTCACGTCAAGCATACATATGATGCGTATGATCATGGGTCATGAAACTATACTAAACATGTTACAATAAAATGAATTATCTTACAATGCAGATGGGCCTGGACGGTCTATTCACGATAAGTACGGCTCAGTAATGGGCCCTAAGGAGGGTCGTAATGTGGACATCCAACCAACATTACACTCGCAATGTGGACGTCAAACCATCATTGCATTCCAGGTACGATCTTCTTAAACACCGCTACATAATCGGTATTGGGTTTACACATTGCAATGGGCTTTAGGTTCCTCCCATTGGGCCTTATATATATACATCAAATAGGCCATATCTCATGGGCCTTTTATTCATCAGATGGGCCATATCTTATGGGCCTTTTATTCATCAGATGGACCATATAAATGAGCCACACCAATGGGTCTTAAGTGCATTGCAATGGGTCAAAACCCGTGGGCCTTGGATTGCATCAATCTGACCTAATCATATGAGTCTAATATGTATCAAATGGGCCACACCAATTGGGCCCCCAAATGCATATCAACTGGGCCTCAACCCAGAGGCCTTATATGAGTCGAATGGGCCTAAATCCCTAGGCCTTACACAATTCTAATGGGCCTAGTCCATGAGCTTGCATGCATATCAAAGTGGGCCTAATCCCATGGACCCTTTCTTAATCAAATGGGTGTAGTCCCATAGGTCTTACAATATAACAAATGGGTCCACTTCCATGGGCTTAAGAATGCGACAAATAGGTCCAATTTTATGGGCCTAAAAGTACATCAAATGGCCTAGTCACATGGCCTTAGATCACCTCCATTGGGCCTAAAACCATAGGCCTTGAATATCAAGTTAAGCTCATAGGCTTTACATATCAAGTGGGCCCAAGTCCTTGGGCCTAAATGAATCAAATGGGCCTAGCCCATAAGCATTTCATAATTTAAATGGGACTAGCCCATAGGCCTTTTATGATACAAATGGACCTAGCCCATGGGCCTATTGCAACCCAAAAGGGCCTAACCCATATGATATAAAATGCAATATTATATTATATATTAATATAACAAAATATATTATGCTAATATAATTAAATTTAAAAAATCAAACGTCCAGGCCCTAGACGGCCTGGACATACGCTGCATCAAGGGAGGGCCCCAGAAAAATTTTAATGGTAGATGCTCAATCTCACTGATTCGTGTGATGTGGCCCACCTAAGGTTTGGATCGACCTGAAATTTGGAGGGGGCCCACCTGAGAAGGGGGCCCACCTAATGGACGGTTTCGATGGCATATACACATCAAGGTGGGGCCCACGGCTGGTGGCCGTGGGTCCACTTCGTCCGTCCGCCGCCTGGCAGCCGTGCGGCGCTGCCAGCGCTTCTGGCGCAAGCAGCCTCCCTGCTGCCACATCCTCTCTCTCTCCTTGAATTTAGTTTTTTTGCCAAAGATCATGTGTGGGGCCCGCCACCTGGAAATCCACTCCAGCCATAATGTTCTACAGCTCGCAACAGACAAAAAGAGTCCAAAGTTCGAATTTTTTTGATGCATGGAGAGTAAAATAAAACGAAATAATGATTTTGAATGGTAAAGGTGCAACCTTCTAATGTCATGGCCCACCAGACCTTCCAATCAGCCCCATCACTTGGCTCAACGCCTAAAACGGGATGGGTAAGAGGATGGACGGCTTGGATCTAGAATAAACATCAAGGTGGGGCCACCCAAAAGCTCCCTTCTTCCTTCCCCTTTTTTTTTTTTTTTTTTTTTTTTTTTTTTTTTTTTTTTTTTTTTTTTTTTTATCACAACGTCCAGCGTCCCAGACGCTGGACGGTTCGCTTGAAAAAAAATTTCTTTTTTTGAAACAGTGGGCCCTAATGAAGTGGGCCACCACATGATGGGTGACATGGATACACATATAAGGTGGGCCCCGCTTAAATAAAAATGTGAATGAAATAGTTCTCAAGGTGGGATCCATTCAAGTGGGCCACACACCTCTAGCACATAAAATAAAATAAAATAAAATAAAATAAAATAAAAGCAATAAAAAGAGAGAGAGAGACATGGAGAGTGGGACACGGCTTGTGATGGAGGGACCCCGTCATTATGGGCCCTCCCATTCGTGAAATCATACATCAAATGGGTCATTTTGCACATATGACCATCAAAACTAAAGATCAACGGTGGGGATCCTTTCCCCACCAATATGGATGGTCTAGATGACCCTTTTCAAATGAAAATAAACATCATGATGGGGTCCATGGAGAATGGCCCCATCATGGAATGATCATGATGATCCAAGTGGTCCATCGGCCACGTATTAGGGTCCCAAGTGAGATCCACACCATTGATCGATGGGCCTCACTTGGTCTACCATAAAAACAAATAAGTCTACCCTATAGAGGCACCCACCGTCCGATCTTCTCGCTCCTAGGGGTTCCTTGGCACCTTATCTTCAACTTCAATGGCTAAGATGAAGAATGGAGGGTTGAGATGGGGGATTTTTGGGGTAGGAAGGTGGGCCACTTGAAGCTTAGAGGGACTTGGGAAATTCCATACGTGGGAGCCCTTTGGAATTGTTGTTGCTTGGAAATTTTGAAATGAGAAAGAGAGAAAGAGAGAGAGTGATGTAAAGGGAGAGAGAGAGAGTGATGGATGGATGGGTGAGTGATGGTTGTGTAAGAAAGGTATGGGTTGAGAAGACTTTGTTGGCTTTTGTGTAAGAGAGGTATGGGTTTGGGAGACTTTTGTGGTTGCTTGGGAAAAGGGATGGAGGTGATGTGTACTTGACATGTGATGGGTTGATGGGTGATTGATTGATGGGATTGATGTGATTGATGTGACACATCGTTGAGATTCCCTTGATTTTCGCAACGCGCAGCGTTTTCTCGCACCGAACGTTGGCCCATATCTCTTGATCAGGGTATCGCCTCGGCGCGTGAGTCGCGGTATCGGAACCGCGGCGACGGTGCGGTCGCTATGGTATTGGTCTCGGGTTGAGTCGACTCGGGTTGTCGGTACATGAATCCAGGTCGCGCGTCGATATTGTTTAAGGGTCGAAAGTTGCCGGAATTCGACCGGTAAGACCGCGGAAGTGTACGGAAAGGTACGGACCAAGATACGGGTCTTACAGAAAAGTACCACTTTTATTCCTAAAATGAAAAAAGATGAAGCATTTAGTCTCTTCTTATTTTCTTCCATGGAATGAATCAGTGAGTTTTTAGTTCCGATCTTCACTTCTTCTTTCCAAAGTTTTAGACCCCTCTCTACCCACCAAATCCTAAATGGACCGATCCGAACCTGGCCCAATCTGATCCGACTCAATTTTCCTACCCAAGTTGGACAGATCGGTTCAGGCAAGCATGGGTTAGGATCAGCTCGAGTCAGATGACCTAACCCGGACTCAGTTCCGAATCAGACCGAGTTGGGATCAGGCCATGCAAAACTCGGACCGAGTCAAGTTGGACCCAATCCGATTCAACTCGGTCCGATGACCAGCTTCACGGGTGTGCAGTACACGAGCCAACCCGCTTCCAGACAAAACATTGACTAACAGCGCCCAAAAACAGGTCATGCCCTCTTTTTTTACCCACTAATTAATAGCATAAGATCGAACGGTCAGTGTGACTTTCGGACCATGGCCATTTCTGGTGGCCAATAATGAGAAAATACTTTGATAGCCTCCTATCGTGAAGGATGATACTTTCAAATTAAACTGTCCAAATTATGGGTCCCAGTTTGGATGTGAACAAAAGCCTACGCCTTATTTGGGTCACTGATTATGGGACTAGTATACATCTATTGGAGGGTTGAAATTAAAAAACATCCAATGGTAGTATTTCAACACGTGTACACAAATCAGAGGTTAGGATTATTCAACCAATCTGATCTGGAACTGTGACTTAGTAGCAACAGTCAGGTTTCACAATTTAGTCGGTCCAATTTTTCAAGTGGCTGCTTATAAAGTGTCATACGTAGCAAGACTATCAATCTCGTTCTACTACATTCGTCCCGTCCGCAGGGAACTCAGCTTATGGTACGCCACCACACATGAAACTATGCTTCCAATTTATATTAGAAATATTGCAAATGCTAATTATACTGTTTGCACACATGAAAAGGGTGAACGTGCACAAGATCCAAGCCACTCTCCGAGTAGCCATTTGCGGCCTCTTGGTCCAAAAAAAAAGAAAAAGAAAAAGAAAAGAAACATAACAACAACAAATCCAAGCCATTCGAGAACCCCAAGCAATGAATTTGATCAGTCTACAGACCGTTAGTCAACCTTTTCTAACAGTTCCTCTCTTCTCAAATCTCGCAGTTAGGATTTTGTTTCAAAGGGCCTGATTTTTATGCACTGGTTGCATGCATTGCAGTGCCATCTTGATGGGTGGTTGGATCCCATACACGGCCACGCCCAAGTAAGATTTGGTTAGTCTTACGGTAGTATTCTCAAGTAGATGATTGTTGGGTTTTCAAGATAAGCCTAAGCAGTCTGGTGGTGAAATGAGAAATTGAATAAAAATACAATCCTATATCTGTTCCGTCAACCAGGAAGATGACTAAATGGCAGCAAATTCAGCCTCGTTGCTGCTCCTTCCCCTCTTAAATGTCTAGACATGAATGAAAGAATCACAATCCCACATATCTCAAACTCAAAAGCTGTCTCTCTCTCTCTCTTCAAATTCCAAGTTCTCCCTCTCTCTCTTTCCATGTATATAATATGTATCTCTACTTGGCCCATGCGACAACGTCGATCTCTGACTGGGCATTTCTATACAGATCTAGCCTCTTGGAAAGGGCAGCCCTACGCTCCATGACCGCCGGATCCTCGTCCAACAGCTTTCCCAACTGCTTAGGCTGCAGTAAAACAAGAATACAGTCAACATTTTCTGCCAAATAACCATTACTGCGTAGAGATATTCACGTTTTGCAAGAAGATTGACCCAAGCCAACCAGCTTTTTGAACAGGCTGGTGGGGCTGCCAGCAGACCAGGTCCAAGCCAAGGGACAGGAAGACTGAATAGCCACAGCCTGGCCAGTTTGAAATCCAGGCACGGCCCATTGACAGCCCTCTTTCAATGAAACAACGTACAATTGTTGAAGACCAGTGCTTTTTTCTTATTTTTCCGTATTGGCAGATGACAGAAAATCAAAGGAATGGTGGTGTTTAAGAAAGCAACATCAGTCATTCTAGAAGAAACTCTCATTGAAAGTAACCACATCACAATCCGAAGCTCCTAAGACTGACAACAAGCAGATTTAAAGCCAAGAGAGAAAAGAAAATAACAAGCATATAGATTAAATTCAATCTAGGTCGAATTTGTTATATTGAAGAATATTATGATAAGGGAAAGAAAAACTCACATCCTTTTTACCCAAATCAGTGAAGAAATGGTCAAGTAGGGTGCGCTTGGCCTCGCGCACTTGACAATAAACAACCGACTTCGGAATTGAGTTCCGCAATGTTGCGCAAACCATATTGACATATTGCAAAACGGTTGACCCTAATCAGTTTACACAACAAAAGAAACCCATGGTAAGTGCATTAAAAAGGGAGGGAAAACAACTCTCCATAACAAGTAATGTTAGAAAGCAGATCATATAGCAATGAACAGATTTGATCCGATTGCACAAAATTGAGGAACCCAAGTACAGATGATGTAATGATGGGACCAGAAGATTAGAAGAAACAATCACCACGCATTGTAGTTATGGTAGGTCCACAAATCCATGCATGTGACTATTAAAAATCAGATCATAACCCCTCGCAGAAACTCCTTTTACCTATTCTCCTCAGATATGAATCATTGTATCTATCAAAAATTGAATGCGTTGGATTTCCGCCCTTCTCAATATCTTGCGGAAGCTTCCTGAAGAAATCAACGGTCAGATAACTGGATTCCATATCGACTAGTTTTAGAGTTGCTTTCTTGCTTTCTTCGCGCATCCTCTCCAATGATTCAAAAGCTGCATTTCCGACCTCCACTCTGAGAGAGGGATATTGCTTCAGCTCCTGTGTATACAATGAAAGTGAAAATTCCTTCATCCAAAAACTCATGAAACCAACAATTGTACAATTCTGCTTTTAAACATCTGAAAAAAAAAAAAAAAGCAGTGAACTTCTCAGTAACTATTCTTGAGTTTTCATAAATCAGCTTTCTCAATAAATAATTTTTTTTTGAAAAAGCTGCATTCAATTTTGATAAACTTCAGGAGAAGTGCTCCATTGTTATTGGGTGAACCTACGAGGGTTTCAGCAATGAGTGAAGGGCCAGTAAATAATCATACATTTTGAACTGTGTTTGGACAGAGATGCTAAAAAAGATTATTTTCTGTTCATCTGAAGAGGCAATTATCACCAATAATTTAAGTGGTCTGGGCTACTAATTGGAAAATCTATAACATATAAAAGGAAGTGCAAAGCTAATAAAGGAGGCAGAAGAGAAAGGAGAAACACCCTGCGAAGAAACATAAATCTATAATACTGCGAAGACTTTATATCCCGCATAAGGTTTCAGTTTTACTGGATATCTTAGCAACTTACAACACAATCAATGGTAACTATGAGACCTTTGTGCTTGATGAACAAACTAAGGCGAGAACCAACAGGGAAGCTTCTAGTAAGGTCGCACATAGGCCAGACCTGGGCTGAGCAAAACTCAAAATTTTGAATAAGCCCAGCCCCAATCAGTTTAATATGGGCATAAACCATTCTAGGCTTACCCTAATTGGAACCCAGCCCCATGCCACCAGACAGGCTGCATTGCAAGATTAGTTAGCATCAGCTGTTATCCATTTACCTCTAACTGAAGTCCGCTTAATATAGTAATCGAGTGAAGAAGAGGGGCCCTGTGTTTACTACCAGTCTTGGTTTCCTTTTATTGTTGTATGGGAGTTACAATTTCAGGTGAAATTTCTAAATCTAATGACTGCAAAGTACAGGGATATAGAGCAATGTTGTCAAAAGTGTTCCCAAGTGCATGCCTAGGCATTTTGGGACAGCCATTTGCCTAACTGTGTCTAGGCAAACCTGTAGCACAGTTAGCTTTTTAAGTGAGCTGCCCTTTAGGGTGCATCTCACAAGAGGTATTTTAACACCATACAAGGGTGGGGAGATATAAGATCAAAATTATGACTTTGGATGGGTGAATTTGGGCGAGGGAAAATTGAAATTTTAGGATTAGGATTTGGAGGAAATTGGAAAATTATGATTTAGAATGAAAAATGAGGATATGGAGTTTTGCACTAAGAGGACTTGACTGGTATCTACTTAGATTGATTTTAAGAAACAAACTTATATCTATAAATAATTAAATATTAATATTTACATTATAAAAAAATTTTTAAATCGGGCCCGGATTTTCCAAGTGTGCCTGGATGTCCCAGTCGCTACAGGGGCAAGTGCACCTAGCACTTTTAACTGCATTGATATGGAGTCATTTCACAAGACGGGCATTTCAGTAACTCCTAGAAATCTATCTAAAATTGCCACCAGTTTAAAAGAATAATTAAATGGTGAAGGTAGCATGATCATAAGAGGAAACGAAACCTACAGCAGTCTCACTAATAGCCTTGTGAACCAGCTCCTTAAGAATAGAATGAACCTGAAATCATGATAACATAAAGTTAACTACTTGAAAAAAGCATTGAGTGGATTTGGAGTACCAAACTCACAGTCATTGAAAAAACAAGTTTGAAGCAACAGCACATGTGAGGATATGAAATAAATAAAACTATCATTTTTACTTTATTTTTCAGAAGGATATTCTTCGTGAGTTAAGATAAAATGGCAATTAATTGGATGCAGTATATCCCAGAAAATCTGACATTTGCATGTATAAATGTATGACGAAATAAAAAGTCACCATCATAATCAACATGAAAGACATAAACCAAGTTCAAAGAGAGGTAAAACCGCATAGAGAAGTGTGTAAATCAGAAATAGAGAGAGAGACAACAAAACCAAATTTACAAACCAAAGGGGAAATGCAGCTCAAGAAAAATCCATTAAGGAAATGGATGTCGATTATGATGCATAAGACAGATCATGAGGCACAATTCTTGCCAACTCAACCCAATGCAACTAAACCTCCCTTGGATATGCTTGAATGCTACACTTATGGAAAAAGCTGTCTTTAATCTCATAACAAGGATGGGGCTCTACCGATCAAACATGAAAAAAGAAACAAGGATGGATCATTTTGTTAGGGCAACACACCTATTGGAGAACCCAAAAAATAGTCTCTGGAGTCACCTTCCACAACAAGCAGACCTTACAAAAAGCCAATGAAAGGCTCTATCCCCATTTTAATCTGCAGTCAGCATTGTCTATCCCCATTTTAATCACCATTATTCCCTGCAGTTAGCATTGTCTATCCCCATAGCCAGAAAAGGCCAATTTAAATTTCACATTTGAAGTTTCTGACCATACCCCCAATACCAGATATCCCTGGATTACCTATGGAACCTCTGTCAACATTCATATTAATACTATCAACCCAAGAAAAAAGCAATCAATTAATGCAAAAGTTGGTGATGCCAAACAATCAAGAATGAACTTCCTTGTTACATCGAATGACATTCCATCAATTTCCAAAATATATCCTGTTCGTTATGATCCTTTTGCTTTGCAGGTCCCAATCTCAGACATACAGATGAAGGGTGAATTACGAGTAGTCACATAGTGACTCATGAGTCATATAAGGGGATCTTTCCTAATTATTGGATCTTTTTAAAAGTGTTTAAAAGTCCATCCTTTAGTATTTTCTGCTTCTTCTACCAACATTCTAATAAGGTTGACAGAAAACCTACAGGCTTAAAGTTTCATTTTATTTCCTATGTCCTCACTTGTTTTCTAGGAACTCTTATCCATTTTTCTAGTTTACCATTAGAACCCCTCCCTCCCTCCCTCTCTATTTTTTGTCACTTCTGGTCTTCAACTTACAAGCCTCTTCACTCCTTATCCAGGGCCATGGATCCCTCTCTCCCTCTCTCCCTCCCTCCCTCCCTCCCTCCCTCTCTCTCTAGATAACACACATCGGCGTGCACGCCCCTAATTTCTCTCGTTTCATGTATATCATCCGCTGATAATAGTCAGTCTATTTCCGCTTGATATGAGCCATGGAACTGCTACTTCAAGACACCCAAATGCAGCCCATCCATGTATCACGTGTACCATGTGTGTCACGCCGGCATGCACACCCCTAATTTCTCTCATTTCATGTATATCATCCACTAACAATAGTCAGTCTATTTCCGCTTGATATGAGCCATGGAACTGCTACTTCACGACACCCAAATGCAGCCCATTCATGCATCACGTGTACCATGTGTGTCACACCCTGAAATTCAAATATAGAGTGTGCACCCTCAAACCCGAGTTACGGATTATGACTCATATACAATGTGTACTAAAACCATGTATTCGTATTGTTTTTTCATGGGCACATAATTAATTGCACTCCAAGTTCACAAACTCAATCATTCATCGAGATATTACACATTCAATTAATTCAACCATTCACATACATCAACACATTAAAAGAATTTTAAATCATTCAGCCCATATGTTTCATATGGGTACCGCCTCACACAAGCCACCCACCCCGAGTGTGCCCTTGCATCCCACAAGTAGAGCTAGGTAGAATCCGACCCAATCCGAATCAAACCGAAGGCCTAGATCGGTGCGGATCGAGTAGGACCACTTAGATCCGATCATACATCGAATCGAGTTCGGATCAGTGGTTAATCCAGACTGATTTGATTCGATCCGACCCGATCCGCACAATGTTCATTCAACACTATTTACTGTAATGTTGTCCACTTGAGATTGGGATATACCTCTTTTTTGGTTTAATACCATAACATGATCTAGAAAAATAGATGGACGGCATGGATGAAATAAAGACATCTTGGTGGGGTCCATAGAGCACCGACTATCAACCATTGGCTCGTGGCAGGGGGAGTAACCAATCCCTCCTCTGTGCAGTTGTGCTCAAGGCTCAAGGTGCATCAAGCACCGAGCTCTGACACAGAGATAGGGAAAAGGTTCTATGTTGTTGAGCTCATGGGAACTTCCCATGAGGTCGAGCTATGTGGGCCCCACTGTGATGTGTGTCGAACATCAACTTAGTGCATTTGAAGGGTCTACTTTAAATTATAGGATATCCCAAAAATCAGCCGTATACGGAACTCAGGTGGGTCATACCATCTAAAATCACATTCCTAAAACATATAAAAGTACTTGGTGGGGCCCACCGAAAATTTGGATACATCTGAAACTTGGTCTAACCCTCATCCAAGTGGGACACACTTAATGGATGGTCTAGATTTGTGAACCACATCTCGGTGGGCCCAAAAAATGATCATGAGTGTTTTAATGGGAGGGTAAGCCGTAACCCCTCTCAACGTTTGTACATAAGCAAACTAGCAAGTGTACCACGCATCATGCCCACTTGTGTATTGACGTCACTGTGGGTCCCATCATGAGGTATGTGTTATATCCAAACTGTCCATCCATTTGGCGGGCTCGTCTTAATGCTTGAGCTAAAAAATAAGACAGATCTAAAGATCAAGTGGACCACACTGCAAAAAGCAGTGGGGGTTGAACGTCTACCATTGAAATAGAGGATTCAATCTGAACTGTACCCAACCCGATCCGACTCAGTTTCCTTGACCGAGTCGGACTCGGTTCGGGTTAGGCCAACAATGTGACGGATCAGATCGAGTCAAAGGACCCGGACTCGGTCCCGAATCGGATCGAGTTCGGGTCAGGCCATTGAAAGTTTCGAACCGAGTCGAGTTGTACCCAATCCGGTCCGACTCGACTCGATGCCCACCTCTACCCACAAGCAACCGCACTCAAGCCCTGTGTGAAAATACCCATGCATTATTTTGTGGGCCCATTTGAACATTTGCACTCGAAAAGTGCAAACTATCAGTGCACCATCGATACATAACAATATGCATCAGGTCAAGAGGCATCTATCTAATACATGATTCAATACCAATTTTACACCATGGTCAAATTAAAATTTTCATCGTTTCTTCATTAGAAGTCTTACCATGTTTAAGTGGAATTAGGAAGAGATATTATAATTTATAACCTATGTAGCCAATCCTACCATGCACATGTAAAAGTGAAACATGGAGAGAGAGAGAGAGAGAGAGAGAGGATATGCATTGAGGAAACAAGATACAATAGCAGGTAGTGAAAATAAGATACAATAGCAAGTAGTGAAACCATCAAGCATGCCCTCCAAGAGCTAAAAAATCAAAATCAACTAATAGTAATATGGTTAAAAGTTATTGCATACCGCATCAACAGCTGCCTCAGCAGGACCTCTAATCGTAACTAGAGAACATTCAATGAGACGGCGGTATCCTTGTTCAGGCGCTATCAGATGAGGCTGGTAACCGTCAGCCTCGGTGATTAGCTTTCTTACATTCTCCATGGATAGATGCTTGTCAAATTGCAGCCTTTTTAGAGCGGCAGGAAGTTGGTTATCAAAGACATTGTAGATCTTATCACCACCAGGGCGTCTGTGGTAACAAACAGAATCCATTATTTGTTTCAGTCAATAGCACCAGTGAATTTCAAATTTATATCTTATTTGGTAACACATCATTAGGATGGAACAACTAGCCCACAAACATTGAAGATATCACTATGGAATATTGTGAACAAAAAATTATCAAAAATTAGATTGTGGAAAAGAATATATGATATATCTATGATATGAATGAACCAAATTAGGTCTGAGAAAAGAATAGCATGGGAAGTTGTGAAAGGATATCGTTGAAAAAGGATGCATACACGCCATCAAGATGTTCTTTGTAAATTTGATCAAAAACGCGACAAATCTCCATGATCATGTATAATTTTCCCTGCATCACAACAAAGAAGCCATCACTAGCCCTTCAAGAAGCAAATAGGATTTCTAGGACAAGCGACAATACATTTGAATGTGAATATCAGTGCCAGACAAGTAAATTTAAGTAATCGATAGCTGAAGCAGCATGAAAAGGCCTCAAACTCAAGCTCGTAATACAACTTTTATAGCCAGCAGCCCATATGGGGTTGTTCTGATGTAGGTAAAATCTCATTAATGTAAACTCTTTACACAACACTGACAATGAGTTTCAGCCCACCATGTTTGGCTATTGGGAAAGTCTTTGCAAGTAAACAGTTGATTTTTGTGGTAAATTGGCATGAAAAGTATACATTTTTAAAAAAAATTGGGACTTGGGAAGTATTGCCGTGGAAAGTGCAACTCATCTAATTGCCGTGAAAGATATACACAGCATTTTTAAGTAAAGACTGTACATACATAGAGGCACAACCAACCACAAACAACAACCGACTAATTTAACATTTGACAAATGTGAAGAGTTTATCTGCACCTAAAAGATAATGGCAGCCTTGGAGTGACATGTTATGCAAAAGGGAAATGCTGCTTTGATCGAACATCACGGTTTTAAGACAATGCATTGCAGAAGTGCATAATGACATGGCACAAGAAAGTCAAGTGTTGGATTTATGTGACTCCAACTGACTTGATTTCCAGATATTCCTATGCTAAAGTGAAAATCACCTTATTACTTTCTATTATCTGGGTTATCCAAAAATTATTATCAATGCTGGTGCAACCAAGGAGGCACATATCAAGTACTTAACACAAATAGGCTGTCACAAGCCCAATGGATGTCAGGCTATCAGCTTAATGTGTATGTGATATCAGGTCCAGGGTAGCCAGATCTCCAATATAATAAAAATGTTTCACCTAACAGTCCAACACAGTTCAAAAGACAGTTAAAACTGGATTTCATGTTATCACTATGAAGGGCCAATAGTCAATACCCTCCAAGACACTGTAGAAGAGTCAAGGTAGTAAATAGACTCTTCCCATCAACAGATTCACGATAACTTAATTTTCAAACAATAACCTTGTGGGACAGAATGATGTCCTTGAGGTAGGGCATGTACTAAATTATATCTCATTAAACAAAGCCAAACTATTTCTGGTAATATTGGGCATTATCAATTTATAAATTCAAGTGCAAGAGAAGATGCCAAAGTATTTGGAGACTGAAGAACGCAAATCAATTTATCTTCCATGATAAAGGGCCGCTAGAATATCACAGAAGTATGAGGAAAGCCACAAAAAAAGGCATATAGGGATGCTAGTCTCATGTGGTGGCAATTTTTATGACCATTTAAGATATGCCACCAAGTAATGTCTGAAGAATCAGACCATATAGTGCTAGAAATTTCTTAACATGAAGGACACAGACCTTTCACACCTTACATTACACCAGTCAAAGGTTAGTCATCACGTTCTAACTATTCTCAGTAAGTTCTCACTTTATACGAATGAAACACTACAAACTAGTCAAAATCATTAAAAAGAGCTTACTCCAGCATCTGTGGCAACAGGCTTTCCAAGACGGCTTAATTCTGCTTCAAGTTCAGCAATACTTTTATTGATAAGAGACTGGATGCCTGGGATGCGGGACTTGATCACAGATTCCAGATGCTGCAGAAACATCATCGTTGTTCACTAAGTTTCATAGTTTGTGATAAAAAGTTAAACACTGGCAACATAAGTATGTATCTTGATACTCTATGTGCACAAATAAATATCAAGTAATAAGGAGAGAAATGTATATGGCGTACCTTTGAAAGAACCTTCCCCAAATATTCAGAACCCATCCTATGAGCAAGATGCCTGTACTCTGGGGTATTTGCAAAATACTCCCGCTCTCTACGCCGAGCAGCAATCATGTCAACACTCTTGTTGATGTCAGCTTGAGAGCGATTAACAACACCGATCCATGGAAATTGTAGCCGATATGCTTTTCCTTCCAATATCTAAAAGAACCCAAATAATGGTAGTTGAATGATGTTCTTCCATCAAAACTATGTCTATTACATGTTTCAAAAGAAAAGGTAAATGAAAATAATAAATTTTTAAAGTGAATTTGGGCCCAAGTTATACAGTCCACAATAATCGTACTACAATTCGTGTGCTTCAAAATGATAATTGCATGATTCGATAATATAATCATAGGATCCGTGTGGATCGGTGATTTTGGGCAACGATTTGCATTGTATATGCATACCAGATTTCAAGTTATCTTGGTTTCTTTAGGGATTGGGATCTCAATGTTGCAATAAAATACATGATTAGGCAAAGCATAAACAGGCTGAATAAGGGACTCCCACATTACAACTTTCCATGGCATGCAAGATCTGTCAAATCATTTCCCTAAGATATTTAGGCATCACCAAGCCACATGTGCATTCCATTAGTTGACAACTGACAAAGCGGTCTGTGCTTTTTGAAGCACAAACTGGAAAAGTTTGGTTGTTGATCAGAGAGTGATTTTTTTATTTTTTTTAATTAAAATTTTGGGGGGGGGGGGGGGGGGGGGGGTGGTTATGTTGGCAACTGACGAAGGGCAATTCAAGCATATAATAGAAAACAAACATAGGGCAATGAGAGATTGAGAATGAGAACCACCTGTGTCGGTTCGAGCTAGAAGTGGCGTTATGACTGAGATAACCAAAGGTGAACTCAATGCTTATCAGTTAATTAATCATGATTAATATGCATCTTAACGCATCAAATTGCAGTGCATTATTAAGCATCCATTCAAAACTAGTCAAAATCAGAAAACCCAATTAAAATTGCAGAAACAAAAAGGCCTGTTTGGATTCATGTAAAGAACAGGAAAGGAAACATCGTTTCCCATGACACTTACTTTCCATTAGTTGTCAAGCCTTTCTTCATGGGACTTTGTGGGAAACATCATTTCCCACTTTCTATCTTTGTTGGAAAATAAACAAATTTATTCTCCCTCCACCCCTTAGAAAGCAAATTCCCGTGATTAAAAGAAAATGGATTTCTCAAGGGTTAAAGCCCAAAATGTGCCACCATCCATCTTCAATCATCTCACATGTGCCAACTGCCAAATGAGCCAATGTCCATCTTGAGTTAGTCCCACATGTACCACTATGACACATGTAAAGTGTCCCACATCTTCTAATGTACTAAATGTGACACCATCCATCTTCTCTTGTGCCCTGCACCTGCTAATGTGCCACACACCATGCATCCTCTCTTGTGTCGCATGTGCAAAGCACTCTACATGCACCAATACGCCACATTGCCATCTTCCATCTTCAATTGCTCCAAATGTGCTCCTACATGTGCCAAAGATGCCAACGAACACAAGTGCAGCCATCTAGCTTCAAGTGTCCATGCGTCAAATGTGCCAATGCATGTCTTATGCTACACGTGCCACTGTATAGCTTCAAGCGCCTCATATGTACCATGTGTGTCACAATTCAATTTCAAGCGTCCACATATGCCATATATGCCATGTGTGCCACTATCCATCTTCAAGCATCCCATACGTGCCATATGCTAATTTGGCACATGCTAGTGAATACCTACAACTTTGTTTGCCAAACAACAATTTTGAAAATAGATCCTAAAATTCCAGGAAAATATTGTTGAAAAACAAACTAGGAAAACAGTGTTTCCCTTCCCACAGTTTCCTGAAATAAGGTTTCCCAAGAACACTATTTCCTTTACTATGCTTTCCATGAATTCAAACAGGCCCTAAAAGGCTAACAAGGAAAAAAGAAAAATTCTCTGCCCGTGATTCTGAAACAGGAAATACATGTGGATGCAGCAGTGAATGTTTGAAAATACAAAATAAAAGAATGAAGAAAATTAGATTCCATGCTGCACATATTTGAAACAAAGGGTAAAAGTCATTAGCCGATAAACAAATTAGGAAAAAAAAAGAAGAAGAAGAAGTTGAAAGAATGAAAGAAACTGTCTTACTACAACTCATATTTCAAATCCTATATATATAAATAAATAAATAAAACAAGACTAATTAGAGAAAACAGTGACTAGACAAGCATTTTCACACACACACACACACACACACACACACACACACACACACACACACATATTAACTTTTGAAATTATTTTCACCTCATAATTTGCAATACAAATTAAAGAAAAGTGAACTCAACTTACGTCAACAGCATCAGTACCCTTGTCCATTAGATCAATCTTCGTTAATACTCCAAACGTCCTCTCTCCTGATAAATTGCAAAGCAGAAAAATTAAGATGGCCGACTGGTTGAAAGTCTCCAATACAGTAAATACATAATCACAATCATGTTGTGTGAATGTGCATATTTAACAATAAGATTCTCAAACATGACAATTTCAAAGCTTCATCCATTTTCCATACACTATAACAAACAGCCTCGTTGACACAACAATAAATAAGCATATTTACTGATGCGATAAAGACAATTAAAAGCGATTCCCAACATTTCAAGCGAATCCAACCTTAATCTAAGGCAGTAAGAAGTAAGAACCAGTAACCCAAGAATCAGGGTTCTGCAGATAGGCAGAGTGGGATACTATTACTCAAGGAAGAAGGTGCTAGAAGGCCGCATTCTAAGAAGTGAACTAGTCTAACTCTCAAGAGCTTTCAACACGGAGAGGATCAAAAGACTGGATTAAAAATTGACTATCATAACTTCTAGGATACCAAAACAGTAGTTGAGCGGAAAAGGAAGAGAAGCAAAATTGAAGTCTAAAACAATATAACTGTATCTGCTGCCACCAGATAATTGTTATCTTTTGTTGAGTCATTTACACATTAGTCACAACTACCAAGTTAAGACCACTCCATATGAACTGAAATCAGTTTGAGAAACCAATAGGTGAACTTGGCTTAAATATCTCCAAATTTCGCTCAGCAAATGTCAAGCATCACGCATGAAGAGCAATCCAGTACGAATTGGCTTTACTCGCTGTATAGATCAAAAGGAAAGAATCATCAATTGATGATTGTCAGTTGTCACCTTCAAACATTTCTTGTTAACTCCTTTTCTGTGAAGGTAAATTATAGGCTTCCAATCAAAATCAACCTGATAAACTGGACGGACTATTTTCACTGGTTTCTACACCACAAAACATTCTGCATAAATATCAATCTTTCACAGAAAGAAGAAGAAGACCACTGGATAGACATGAGAGAGAGAAAGTGAGATCGGACACCATTTAGCCTATCTTACAAGAGTATGCATATAGGTAGTGTTATCAGAACTGTACAATGCATGGTACAAATCATATGATTCGTATTGCATTATATGGGTGTACAATTCAAACCTAAACCCAAATTGCAAACCCTAAATAATTGCATGATTATCATATCGAATGGTACGAATCATATAGTTCACTACAAATAAGGAAGGATTTATGTCACCCACATCAACATACAAACTTTGGTGGAACATATTATCATCTAATCATCTCTCAAAAAAATATTATCATCTAATCCGCTGTGCATTAAGAGCAGCATAAATAAAGGGAACCACATGGTGCGGGCTTCCATTTCGCATTGTTTTCCTCCAAAAATCGTAATTGCAAAAATTCCAGGTCCAACCTGAAATGTTCCCAATACCAACAGCCAGAATAGAGTCCCACATGCAACTACCAAACACAGTCATAGTGCTAATAGATCTGGAGCTGAAGATTCAGGGAAGGGGAATCCCATATTCAAGTATCCGACTCAGGGCCTCTAGCTTTTTGAAGGATACAAGTATCATTGCATTTAATATAACATGTCAATCCATGTTAAGCTCGAATAAATCTTTTTCATCAATTCAGGAAAGGAAACAACCTGGCAACCTTAAAACTACAAGATGAAACAATCAATGAAACTACAAATAAATCAGAATCTTTTTTGGCATTTGATAGAGCTATGAACTTACCTTTAGGGTCTACTTCTCGAGAGATCTTAATTGCATCAGAGGTGGCAAGATCTTGATTGGCAGGTGAAATTGCAAGAATTATACTATTGGGCTGCAAGGGAAAAACATAGAGCAATAACTCATTAACAAATTTTCTTTCACATTAAGAAAATAATTGAAAAAACGTTTCGCTTGTCCACAAATTATAATAGAACTTCTGAAGTCAGAGGGTGACGCAGAGCGTTATTATTGTTATATAACATCGAATAGTTAAAAAAACTGGCTTGGTTTGGGATCCATTCCAGTATAGGATCCCACAAAATCAGGATTGTGCCACAATCCCGATTTTGGCAGGCCCCATACCGTCCGTGTAAGATTTGACGCACAAAAGCGGCACTTTCCCGAATTAAATCACAATCTGTAAAGTTCTAAAAAACTGGAAAGGTTGATGTTGTGATTTAGCTGGAAAAAGCTTCACAATGTAGAACATTATCATTATTATATTTTTTGAGAGATCATTATCCTTGTCATATAATATCAAATACTTACAAAAACTGGCTTGGTTTGGGATCCCACAAAATCAGGATTGTACCTCAACACCGATTTTGGCAGGCCCCATACCCTCCATGTAAGATTTGACACCAAGGTGGCACTTCCCCACTTAATCACAATCTGTGAATTTTTAAAAACTGGAAAGGCTGATATTGTGATTAAGCCGGAAAAGGCGTCATTCAACATGTATGTATCTTAAATGGAAGGATGGGGCCACAATCTATGAAGTTCTAAAAAACTTGAAGGGCTACTATTGTGATTAAGCCAGAAAAAAGTGTCATTCAGCATGTATGTTATCTGACATGGAGGAATGGGGCCAGCCTTATCCCAATTTTGCGGAATCCCCTACTCGAACAGAACTTTATTGGAATTGAAATCACCTTTTCAATATAAGAGCGAACCATGTTCTCGATGTCTGCCACGATGCTGTCAGGTTGACCCTCTAAAAACCTCAGTTAGTCAATATTGCATAGAAAACAAATGGGACAAAAAAAATATAAACTCCTCATAAGCAAATGCCAAGCCTAAAAATTTGATATAACTTACCAACAGCTACCTTTGTAAGTCCAGGAAGATCAATCAGTGTCAAGTTTACAACTGTCAAGGTTCAAACCATCAGCAGATGAGGAACTAACCAGGAAAAAAAAAAGATTTTAACTATGCAAACTCCTAATTAACTCACTTTGCGCTCGGCATAAATTCTGGGCAAACGTGATAGAGGAAAAAAAAGAAAACTCAAAATATATTTCTCTTATGTGCCATTTCTCCATGTTTATCCACGAACTTAATCCCACCTCAATAATACACAGATTACTTCAAGGTTTTGTGTTCTCTTAAATTGATTTGTTTCTCATTTATCAAAAACATATATGTATTGTTTCTTTAAGTTGCGAGGGAAATGTGATATAAATATTAGATACATTTATGCTCTTTATTATTTACCATGAAACACATCTGTACTCTTTATTCTTTATCAAATACATATTCACACTCTCTACTCTTAATCAGAAACGCATCCCTAGGCCATTGTAGATTGGCTGGTCATCAATGCTGTAAGTCGTGAGCCTTGAAACTGCTTGAAGCGTGGAATACACTAAATCTACTTGTGCATAACGATCTCTTTGTAGTGAAATGCAGTTTAAGGGAAAACAGACACCCCTCCTTGCCCTTTTAATGTTGTGCATAAATGAGACTAATGTAATGATTTCCAAGATGATACAATTATGTAAAATGCTCGTATAACTATGAAAATTACAATCAAATATAGAAAAATTATAAAGAAAAACCAAAAAGGAATCTACAAGCCTATCTCACCATTAGGAGAATAAATACTAAGATGAATTGGGACGGATGAGATTTGCTTGCTGCGGCCCGTCTCTCGATCAGTCTCATCAGAAATTTCCTTCCTCACAAGAGCTGCATAGAAGATGGAATGTCAAATTATTAAAGATCAAATTCCTAAGAACACTATATCGCTAGACTTCTATAGCATTTCAATGGAACCATATCTCAATATTGGCTTTTTTTAATAGAAGATAACAAAATTGTATTAAAAACTGTAGGGAAAAGCATCCACAACACAAAGAAGAGTGGCGAACACCAAAGGCAAGAGTTCTAACTTCATTAAATATAAAGATCAGCCACCATGGTTGAGAACCCACATCATCATCATCATCTAAGCCTTATCCCAATTAATTGGGTTCAGTTACATAAATCATGTTCCATCATTCCACCCTATCAAGGGCCAAACCTTCACTTAGACCATGGATCATCAAGTCTTCTCTGACTACCTCCATCCATGTCCATTTGATACTTTCACTAACCGACGCAGCACTTGGTCTAAATCCAAGTCACAACATTAGTTGAATCCCTTCAACGATGACGTTTGATCTTTGAAGAACTTGAGATAATTGAATAAGTATTAAATGAGAAAAACCATATGTCAAAGTAAATTCCCAAATGCTTTAGTATAAATGATGCATAAATAAACAGACTGCCCCAAGAAAATGAACGTCAAGCCCCAAAGGCAAGACTCCTGACTTCATTAAATACAAAGATCAACCACCAAGGTTGAGAGTCCACATCATCAAATATGCCTTATCTTAACTAATTGGGGTTGGTTACATGAATCTTGTTCTGCCAGTCCACCCTATCAATGGCCGGATCTTCGCTTAGACCCTAGATCATCAAGGCAAGACTCCTGACTTCATTAAATACAAAGATCAACCACCAAGGTTGAGAGTCCACATCATCAAATAAGCCTTATCTTAACTAACTGGGGTTGGTTACATGAATCTTGTTCTGCCAGTCCACCCTATCAATGGCCGGATCTTCACTTAGACCCTAGATCATCAAGGCTTTTCTTACTACCTCCATCCTAGATGATAAGTTCTTTCTTCTCCCTCTTTATCTTCTACCTTCCTCTCTGAATATCATAATTCAGCAGTGGTTTAGCAGTGCAAAGACGGCGTGTAATCTCTGTGGTGTCAATCAGAGCACCACATGCTAACAGTTATTTTGGTTTATATGCCTTTAAATATGACCAAAATGGATAAACGCATTTATCTTGATGTGCTGTCTGGATGAGGGACATAGGTAGGAAAGTCAGGGATCCCTGCAACTGATGGTAGGAATCATTTTCAAGAACAACCACCAATCTTGAGTAAAAAAGATGAAGCACATAGAAGGGAAAGGGACTCATACAAGTACAACACATGGCTATTGTAATTTGTAGTGGGCAATCCAACTACATGCATATTAATAAAAGAAATACAAAAATAAATTGACTATGTTGCTACCAAGAAATAATTACCGAAGTCAGTAAATCTCTTCCTTGGGAGGTGAAGAAACTCTGCATATTCTCTTCCTTCATCAATTTTATGAAGTTGTAAGACTAGTGGACGCCTAGTAACAATCCCTGCACACATTTGTACCATGAATCATTTATTCCATATTTATAGAACCAGTGAATATAAACAATTTCCCCAATAGATGCACCATGGTGCATGAGAACCAGTGCATGAAATTACCAGAACCACGTGGTAAGAAGTCCTTCCCTACAATGCTTTCCAACACAGAGGACTTCCCTGAGCTCTATAAAACAAAACAGAATTGCATTAAGCATCAAATAAATTGCCAGGCCACAAGAAGCACGAGGCTTTTAACAATGAAAGAAAACAATACTCAGGGTACACTCAGACACAACCCAAAACACAATCTAACCTGATATTTTTGGCCAAACAGATTGTTAGTTTGTTACCCATTCCATTGTGCAATTACAGCGGCACAAAAACAGGAACAGAACTACAAGGCTATTTTTTTATGCCTTTTTTTTCTCTGACCCAGATCAAGATTGGTGATGTTTTGTGCTAGACCCAAAAAAATTGCCAAAACTGATTTGGGCAGAAAACCATCCTGCCCTCCTCCACAAAAATGCTGACATCATAGCATAACCTTAACAAGTAGTTGACAATTACATCCTCGTTGAGTTTTGTTTAGAAGTATTCACGTTGCTTTAAATGATTAGTGGCTATGATTGGAGTTAGTAGGGTAGGACTAATCCTTGAGATGGCACCGAGAAGTAGGACCAGTTTGGACTTGACCCAGCCACCAGAATAGATCCTTTCCACAGCCTGTTTCAGAAAGAAATAGTTCAAACTGTCCAGCTCCACCTTTCAAGCATCTGGTTCATTCATTTCATCCATTTATAACACCACATTTTCATCACGGCTCAAAGCAGTTTGGACCAGACTGGCACCAAGTCCGGTCAGGGTCCCAGGTTCTAAAACATTGGCTGAGATAGAAGTGAGATTTCTTTCTTTTCTTTTTTCTTTTTTGTGTGCAGAGAAGGAGAGAAGGGTAGATTTTGAACTTTTGATCTAATACCTACAAACCATTTACACCATAAACAACAACAATTAACAGAATTACAACAGAAGAACATTAAAAGTAGGCATTTCAATCAAATCACACCAGAAGTACCACAGATCGACCGAACAGGGGGCAAGAAATAAAGATTTAAGCTCAAATCTACAAAAATCAATAACCGAAAGAACCGAGATCGACCATTTACAACGGAGAAGACGAGATCTGGCAAAAAAAAAAAAAAAAAAAAACAGAAGGGAGCGAGGGAAGAGATAGGAGATCTAACCTGTCCTCCGACAACGGCGATCGCCGGCAGCGAATCCCATAGGGTCGGCAACGCGCTCTCCTCGCCGTGGTCGCCTAGGGCAGTGCAAGCCCTCTGCAATTTGTTCACCAAAGTGATCAGATTCTCCATTATCTCTCTCTAGAACGGAGGAAAGGAGAGCAAGCAAAGGAGCTAGGAGATCAGATTCGGTATTTATAGGAGGAGAATGTTGTCAGATTCCGGCGGTTTGGCGGAACCGGAGATCGGCGAAGACGGAGAGATCGGAGCTGCCGGCCTAACGAAGCGAGAAGGGTTATAAGAGAGAGAGAGAGAAGTGGGGTGGACTCAGTGGAGTTAAAAAGAAAGAAAGACGAATGGCGAAGGAACCGCGTCTTTGCTTTTCATTTTCAAACAGTACGGTGTTAGTTTACAGTGTCTCTTAAACAGTGGTGTTGATTTGCTCAGCACATGTTACACAATTCAATCTAGACAATCCAATTCACAGGGCCCATTGTAGATCGATCATGGGAAGAAACTTATGTTGATCTAAGGTTTAAAATTAATCAATCTGTGGTTATCAAAATGGACGGTGAGAAATGAAATACTCTGCGGTTAAATTTCAACAAACGGAAACAGGAAATCGGATTGCGTATTAGGAAAATCAGTACGCTAAAGTCTGTAGGGCCCACCATGAGTTATGTGTCTTATCCACTCCTTCCATCCGTTTTATCAGATTATTTTAGGCGATGAACCCATGCTGAAAGCATATACAAGGCTCAAGTAGACCACACCTGTGAATTGTACACCTATCATTGAAATATTAACAAAGCCACAAAGGTTTTGGATCAAGTTTATATTTGTGTTTTCCCTTCCTTCCTTCGTATCTTTGTGACCTCATGAATAGGTTAGATGACAAATAAACATCAATATTGTGGTGGGGCCCACTTGAGCTTCTATATGCTTCGATTCTAGGATAGATCCCTAAAATGATATTAAAAGAAGGAACGTGTGGACGGTGTGGATAAGCCACATATACTCAAGGTAGGCCCAACAAAGTTTACTCACTGCAATAAAAGCGCAACGAGATACCCAGTACGCAATCCAATTTCCCAAAACAGATGATTCGGTGCGATGCAACTGAAATACTGAATTTGGAATCCTGAATTTGAAGTTCTGGATTTCAGCTGTCTTCGGCAGCATGGCTCTTGAAAATTCTGATCTCAGAAATCATGTTTGGAGCCTCAAATTGACTCTTGGATTTTACAAGGCCCTCCATCATCTTTGATGTGAAATTCACTCCCACCATCAAATGATTCACCGTAAATTAGGCTCCGGGCCAAAAACAAAACAGGCTACAAGTTATTAGGTAGTCCACACAAAGGAAAATAGTTTGGAGGGTGGGCATTCCCTTATACATTATTCATGACCTTGTAGCCCATCTGAATTATAGATGGGCCTGAATTTTTTACCCTTGGCTTAGCATTAGATGACGCCTCCGATAGTCGGCATGGATGTCACGTATACACCTCAGTTGGGATCATAGCCGACAGTATTGCTTAGAGCGGTACTATATACAACTGCAATAATAAAATCACTTAAAATTCAAATTCAAACCGAAAGAGAGAAGATTGTAGGATTTTCAACCCGCATTGGAATTGAAATCCAGAATCTGCAAAGGTGCCAAACGACTCTAATTCCAACCCCCAGGTGCCAATAATCTCGTTGGGTGGTCAGTCTCCGTCGGATGGTGATTCCAGGCCCGATCCAACGGATGAGACAGCACAACTTAAGAAATAGTTAAAAATTATCACTGTAGTGGAGTTTACCTTAGAGAAATTTCACTATAAGTTACACTGCTCCTATTCGCGCGGGGACATTCAGTCCAGTCCATTGATCAGGACCATTAGGTCCAACGACACATTCCATGGTCTACCACGCAAATATCACACCATTCAACAAATATTAATCATTCGATCAATGGCTACTCAACAAAAAACCATGTCCAATAAAAATTTTGATCCATCTGTTTGTAATGGCCCATCATTCTGCATTTAATGGGCTGTTCAGATTAATCCATAGGACTTCCAAGTGAACAGATGCAACTAAGAGCACTGACATTATTCCAAGTGTGCAATTTCTCGGAAGGTTTTAATTTTGAGTTTAAAACATTACACGTGGCACGATCGGTTGCCATTTATTGGATAGATGAAATGATAAATATCTAACGGTCCTATTTCCCCGAGCAAGTGTCAATGCATCATAAGCTAGTGGTGTACAACCAATCTGATTTTGTGCGCTATGACTTGGCTACAGTAGTCTCCACGTTCCATACAGCTAATGTAGGCCACTCGTACAGTGGGCCCGAGCATCATACACTGCCGGAGTACCAATTAAATACCCGTTATTTGTGGCCCCCCTAGCTTCCAAACGAGAAGGCCATGAGATCTTGCAAACATCAAAATGAGAAGGACTGTAACGTCTACGACCGGTTCCTTCACTTGAGAACCATTAGTTTAACCGTACAAATAAAATAACGGTCAAATAAAAATCTCAGACACGGTCTGGCCTGCTTGATAATTAGATCAGACTGATTTTTTTATTTTCCCTTCAACCTGATGAGTTTCATCTGATTAATGGGTTTGACGAAAGTTACAAATTACAGTGGCCACGCACAAACCTACGGTTGGCATCCCATCCCGACTATTCCCCGTGGTGGGGCCCACCTGTGTGGTGGATCTCGCTTACATTTTTACCCAGTCTCATAATTGAGTCTTAGAACCTGATGAACGGAGTGGATTCAACACTTACAACATGGTGGGCCCCACGAGCTTGGTGTTTTAAAACAGGTGTTGTACCGGATTACGGTCCAGAAGGGTATGAAATCTGACCCACATACGAGCCCGGGCGGCGGTGGGGTGTCGGCCGGCTAGATCTGGAATTTTGTTGCTGACTGATGTTGACGACTGGTTTTTATAGGGTATGGTGCCCCCCGCACCACAGTACGGTACTGGGTCCTGTTTCCGCAGCTGGGCTGCATCCCAGGTGATGATCTGAACCGTTTATGTTCTGGAATCTATGCTACGGAGGCCATCATAAGAAACGATTGCTCAACGGTTGATTGTGTATGAAGCCGAATATTCAATGGCTCGTATTCAATTATAATATTCAAAGATCAAGCATGATTTTAAGTCCAGCAACGATAACATGAACGGTTCGGATCAGTTTAAGTGTACAATCGGGGATGGAAACCCGCACGGTATCCGATCAATACCCGCTGGGGCCTGGAAAATTAGAATTTTGAATAGATTCGACACGGCCCGAAACAGTTCAAAATCCGGGCCAAGACCTACCGGAGGCTCGGCCCGTTGACAGCCCTAGTGTGGTACTCACCGATGGGGGTATAGAAAAAACGAGGGCATTTTGGACATCCCGGGCATATGCTAATACCGTAAGCGCGTGTTAGAAAATGGTGCCACCGACTAAGAGCAGAAGAAACGGTGGAGCTGGATTGAACTCCAGACAGGTGGGTGCGGAGAGCGGATTGAGTCCTACTCGAGCAAGGACGGATGCAGTCCTGGCAGGCGCTTTGTGGGGCCCACCGTGATATATGTATTCTATCCATGCCGTCTATCCATTTTAAAAGAGAATTTTAAATTACGATGCTAAAAAGGAGGCAGATCTAAGTATCACGTGGGCCACAATATAAGCAGTGGTGATAAAAATGCCACTTTCGAAACCTTTCTAGGGCCCACCGTGATGTTTATTTTTCATCTAACCAGTTCATAATGTCACATAGACCAGGATGAAGAGAAAAACATTACATCAAGAACTTCGGTTGCCCCAAGAAGCTTTCAACGGTAGGCGTTCAATCCCTATTGTTCGCTTTGGTGTCGTCCACTACAGATTTGGATCTACCTGGTTTTTTGCCTCAGTCCCTAAAATGATACGGGAAAAATGGATGAACTGCGTGGATAAAACATATAGATTACGGTGGGACCCACAGGGCTCTTGCAAGGGCCAAGTCCATTTTGGCTGGGATGGGATGCAAGCAGCCTCCGTGGTGTGTTGTATATCAACGCCGTCCATCCCTTTTACCAGACTAATTTAGGGCATAGTCCCGAAAATGAAGCAGATACAAGTCTTAATTTGACCACACATTAGGAATTGAATTCCTTCCACTAAAAGCTTCTTGGGGGCATGAAAGTTTTGGAACAATCTGCTAGCTGTATTTTCCCTTCATCCAGGTCCGTGTGACCTCATCAACAAAGGACGAAATATAATCTATTCCTCTATTTAAGTGGTTCTAGCTTCATTAAATTCAGTAAAATAAACATACCATCAGAGGATCCATGATTATTTATTTCTAATGGACACTTTATGCCCCTGGATAGCAATCTACTTGTGGTGAAATTTTGGAATTTCTCTCGGTCTTTCAATAGAATTTTGGCATATGGATGTCCAATCTTGCCACAGCCGGATTATTCCTACATCATGTTGGAGGCTTGCGCCCATCTTCCTCCATTGCAATATGGGGACAAAAACCTTGTTGATTCAAGGGCCAAACTAGGTGGGATTCAACACCTAGATCCATAGCTCAATTGGCAGATCGAGTGGAGACGCTTCGTTTCAACGCTTGAGGTCGATCCCGAGAGGGGGGGGTGGCTATCATCTAGGGTGTACTCACAAGCTAACCCCCCAAAAAAAAAACAAAGGTTTGATGTGAAAAAATCCCAGCTCTCATTGTTGGGTGAACAAGCGTTCAATAATCAGCACTGATAATTTTCCGATTAAAATGTTTTTGGGAGTCAATCCATTTAAAGTGGTCCCAAGGGCAGTTTAGCTTAAGTTAATACATACCATGTGTGTAACTTTCAGGTGCATGCATGTCAAGCATCAAGCTATGCAAGAGTATCAAAGATTGCACGCATGGCTTACAAATAGTAAATTGAAACTGTCCAAGTTAGGCATAGATGTTCATGAGCTAAAAACTATGCTTATTGGATTATTTGACTCTTGAATTAGTTGGCATTTATTGTACAGTTGAAAATGAAAAATATCCAACAAGGTAGGTCCTACCTTGATAAACAAGTCTCCTCAAATGAGTTTAAGAATTTTATAAGTTGTGCCTTATTAATCAATGGTTTGGATTACCCTAAAGGTTGGATGACGTGATTAAGTATATTAGTGGATCTCACTCAAATTGTGATTAATTCAAAATCATATAAGGGGTAGTGCGCCATAATTATGCCAAAGGCACGGTATTCTAGTTAGCTAGACCAAGATTGATGAATTTGTGTAGAGTTACAAACTCATCAACCCTCTAAATTATATAAATATAGATGGATACTAAACCTACACAAGTCAGAAGCTTCGGCATCCCCACCTCGGGAATGTATTTCGAAGTGTCCATGTATTACACCGACTAAGTATCATATAACTCCTTTGAAACCTAGGTTTGTTGTGTGCTAACACAAAGTAGGACCATCTACACACAAACCCACGTGCAAGTATGGAACAAGTGTGCAAAAGATAATTTTTCATTAGGTGGGCCACATTTTTATTTTTATTTTTTTTAAGTTACCTTGTTAGTACACACCCATGTCAGTACACACACTCCATGTTAGCCGCCCCGCTAGGGATAAATGCCAAGACCTCAAGTGTTGAACAAGGTATCTCCACTCATTAAGTGGGCCACATTGATTACATCTATTGGCTCCAAAATCAAGTGATGCCTCTTTATTTAATGGTCATCATGAGAATGTTAACATGTCAGAAATGTGTGACTTTCAGGGCTGGTCATTGATTCCAAAGGCATACAGTAATGCCATCAGGAAAGAAAGTAAATCACTAATAATAAAGCAGCCAAGCCATACCATCATTCCCTCCATGGAATGCCATGCTTGTGTAGTGCAAACGTCCAACAGCCTATCTCAATGCATCTCTCTTAATCAAAACAACATTCCCATTGCCATTCAACTTCGAATAGTAGTACATTGTCCTTGCATTCTTTTTTTTATTTATTGTATTCCCCTCCTAAATAAAGTAAAATTAAGGCCATGGAGATATTAGAATTGTAGACTTCAAGAAACCCAAAACAGCACAATGGAACATACCTTCACCTTGGGGTGGGTTCAACATCCATTTCCAGTGGTTTTGCCTTCTTGGGGGGGAAGTCTAAGCTTTGCAAGGGAACTTCTTTTTTTTTTCCTACACAAACATTGGGTATCTTTTAAAAAGAAGGGAATGTGAACTTGTCCCTTTAAAAAGAAAGCAATGTGCTTGAAATGCCTTCTTCTTTTTAATTGAAAGACCGCATTACTTAGTTATTAATGGCTTTCCATAAAATTCCTTCTTGGACTGAAAAGATTGGTTAATCACAATTAGATGTGTCACTCTTAACTGTATCTCCTCATGTCAAAAACTCATCCTTTGTTTATCACAACCAATGTAGGAAAAAAAAAAAAACATGTGATTGAAAAGAAATAACATTTAGTTTTGAAAAGAGAAATGGTGTATTTAGACAAGCTCCAATATAATTAGTTTAAATAATGTAGGAGTAGTGATGTAGAGCGGGTCGCAGACAGTTTCATGGCCAAGATGCATTAGAAAAGGCCCAGTCGACAACAGAAGTGATCCGGACCGTCGGACCTTAGATCGGGCGTATCTCGCAATCCGAAATGAGTTATTTGACGTAAAATATATAATTTTGGGGTAGAGTGAGCTACTTTAACCAACCAACCCCGCTACGCAGTGTTGCGCAGCGCGGATTTGCAAAATACCCCTGGATCGATAGTCATTTTTTTGTTTTATTTTCGTTTTTACTATGAATAGTAAGTTTTAGTTTGATTATAACTCTTCATCCATTAGGCTTTAGGAGTTGTGTCCAACATGAAAAGTGCTTAGAATAATTAGGAGAACAGTTTGGTGAAGCAAAATAGGATGCTTATTATTTTTGGCCGAAAACCATGCACACTAGTAGACATCACGACAATCTATAAATAGTAAGTTTACTATTTATAGTAGGTCACGAATTCTAGGAATTTTAGTTGTAGTTTACTTATAATTTCTTTCCTATTGCTTGGTATCTTTATTTAAAGGGTTGAAAACTTATTTTTTTTAATTTATTAATCAATTTCGAATTTTATTAGAATTTATTTCTATTCCATTGTTTTCCCTCCTCATGGATTCGAGAAGTCTTTGTGAGGAGTCCAAAGAAGTTCCGTGGATTCAAAGTAGTTATCCTTGAGGAAGACGGTGTTCGACCTCATCATGCTCGTCCCTACATCAAGTAGCTATTCCTTTTTAATTTTCTTTTGATCAATAGAGCACCTTTTAGCTTTTCTACTCCATTAAAATGCAATTGGGATTTGGAATTTAAATTTCTATTGAGACATCGAGTGTAAAAGCAATGGGATAGGTTTGATAATGGCTGTTTTCACTTTAAAGCCAAGGACCAGCTTTTGGGTTGCCTTGGTCAGAACATAATTTACTCATTGTCTTGTGAGATTTATTAGCCGTTGCTCTTAAAAGTGAAATTTGTTGGGGCTCATGACAGCAAGGGTAGGGCTTTTGAGTCCCAGGAATGCAGACCTGTCTAGTGACTAGACCCCAAACAGGTACCACTCAAATACTTTTCCAACTCTGTAATGATCTCATTGACCTTCTTTTTCATTCTTAGTAATGATGTTCCCTAAGTGTTCTTTAGAAGCTCGGACATCTCAGACAAGGAGCTCTCCACCTTTCTTTTTTAAATCATTATAGAGGTGTAAACAAAATTAATCCAAAAAGCTTTTGAAATTGCTCTGTTGTTTAAGGTGGGTGATGCATTTATTGCCAATTTGCACATGCAGTTCATTGACAATACTTTTTTTAAAAAATGTTGCTTCGACCATCTCTCCTCTTTACTAGTAGCCCGTACCAACCGCAGTATTAGAAAGTCTGTGCAACATTGGTTGTGTGAGGGCTGATGTAATGACTATGTAACATTCATTTCATTGCACCTCTTCATGTTAGGACACCGGTGCAAAGGACAAAAAAACAAGCTAAATCTAAAATTGAGAGAGACAACACCAGAAAAAGAGAAGATAGGTCACCCAATGTTAAAATCATAAGTATGTGACCTTATCCTTGATTCTCTCTGTATTTAGGTAGTATACCCTTAATATCATATTCAACTGAGTTGTTGGGGAAGGCATTTTAAATCAAGCAAAGGGTGTCATGGAAATTTAGAGGTGTGATTGCTTGGTGATGGGCAACTCAAATTTTACTCGCAAAAAACCATTTAAAGTGAGATTTTACCCACTCAAACTATCAATCTCTGCATATAGCTTGCACCATGAGTAGCCTACGATCTTTTTCTTGAATATCTCATCTTGTCTCTTATCCTGCTCTTTCGCTCTCTCTCTCCACCAACTTTTTTGCCTTAATCTTGTCCCACCTCTCCACATGGCCGTGGCACATGTTGTTACTCCAATACATGTTAATGGGTGTTTTTGTCCCGAGGTTCTGCCAAAGTATTGCAATAAGGTTTATCGGCACTTTAGCTGTTGGATTTGGGTTTTTATGATGACCTCAAGTGTTTATGTGATAGGACTTGCTATGAATGGAAAATGTCTAGAAAAAAAAAAACTTCTAGGTTAAATATTCTAAATTCTTTATCTTTATTTATGTTATTCCAGTGTTCAAAAAATTATCAACAATGACATAATTTGCAGAATTTCACCAGTAGCAGGTACAAACAATGATCATAATAAATTGAAAATACCCACAAAAATAAAATTTTTAAAACGAATGCACTTAATGTCTTGAACGAAAACATGAGAACGAAAAAAATGAAGAATGACAAATACACCTATATCTCGAATCAAGTGAATGACACGTATGCGCTGCTACAACTGCCTTTGGGATTTAGTCGTTGATTGACGAAAATCACCAACCCGGCCACCACAGTAGTTAATGCTCAACATATTGATAAAATAATAATTAAAATTATACTAAAGAATGAAAAATGATGGATTATAGATCTTTTTTGTTTTATACGTTAAACCAAGAAGAGAGAGAGAGAGAGAGAGAGAGAGAGAGAGAGAGAGAGAACAACTTTTTTGTGTTTTTTCTTCATGTGTTTTTAGGCTTTCATTAAAAAAAAAAAAGAAGTATATATAAGAACTCCAAAGGACACATGGTGGTATGCACATAGCGCAAAGGTGGCAGTCAACATATGAAAATGGTCACAACACCATTGGTATAACATGCGACGAGAAATCGAGCTTCTCGCACAACAGTCGATCCAAGAAAAAAAAAATTCAAAAAATTAAATTTGGTCATGTAGACAAGCCCAAGTCTGACAGGCACAGTGGCCGCACATGTTTCATTCGGCATACCAAACCCAAAAATTAATGCAAAACCTATTAAGCTCCCTTCTTAAGTTCTAATGTGGGACTACTCCCAAAGCACTTAAAAAAAAAAGTTTTAAAGACTTTCCTCTCCCTCTTTTATTTTAAAACACAAAACAAAACCAGCAATTTATACAAAGGTTTATCCTAGATGTTTATATTTAAAATAGAAAAGCCAAAATATGAGTCTTGACATGTCATATTATGATATGCAAGTATTTGGCATACAACATTTTCGCTTAAACTGTCTCAATTAAAAAAAAAAAAAAACACCAAGTTACCTTACCTAAGTTTCTACCAAGATAGGGTAAATAACTTAACATGCATGTAATATGTTGATGCTAGAATCTGGATCACCCTTGCTGAGCTCCGAACACTCGCGTCGAGCCCTATAAGTCTGCACAGAAGAAAGACAAAGGAGACCCTGGCTAGAACAAAAAACCCTTCGATGCCAAAGTCAAGCTAAGAATTTGGATCTAAGTAGTATAGCGTATGCTTATGGTATCAAATATTGCATACCTATTCCTCTACATGTCTCATATTTATACATTTCTCTTGAGATGAATGTGCATGTTATTCTCGACACGATCCTTGCCATTGAGCGAGAATTATGTGTGCGCTGATGTTGGTTGTTACCCGGAGATCATGCGTCGGATGTTGTTCCAGACATGCGTTACTGGAGTTAATGTCTTAGCGTAATCATTGGCCGATCCTTCAACCGTGCCGGCCCTTGCCATCTGAGTCAGCAATCGGGTTACCTTTCGCTTGCTGACAGGCTCAAATGTAGTGATTGAACACAACGAATGATGGCCTCTTCCGACTTCGAGGTCGGTTTCAGAACCCTACAGAAGAACTTGAAAGCTCAACCTTAATTGTTATCAGTCTAAGGCTCTGCTCGTCGACTTCTCCAAGTCGACTTTTGTCGAGTTCGGCTCGAATTTTTTCATAACATAATTTATTGTCCATTAGGTAAATTGCACCTAGTTTAACCTCATCCTAAAACTCAGGTTGGTTGAATGCTCAAATGGAATAAGCCTCTAAATTCATGTGACATGGCCCCCCTTGAGTTTTGGAATAGCATGCTTTCATCTTGATAAGGCACATTGGATGAATGGATTCATCAGTGTTTCCTACACAAACAAATGGTGGATGTTTCATCACAAATGCTTCCTATGGTGTGCCCTCTATAAGTTTTGGATAATCATGACTTTTGAGTTCTATAAGCTAATTACAAATTGGCCCGTGTTTGGGTGGCTCACGTGCACACACTCGCACACATTTGCACCTCTCATAAGGGGTTTTAGAAAACTTATGCCTTAGTTTCAACATATGATTACAAGAAAATTTCTAATAAAAGAATACTAGTACGTGTAAATTAACGGGACTTGATTTTTTAGAAAAGATTCATTTATGATAGCACCAGATGGATATTGCATGGTGAGCCTGCTCCCAAGAAGGTTGTGGCTGACTGGATTTGACCGGGTCAAAGATAAGGCCGGCACGGACGCGGATATCGTCCTATCTCCGTCGGGTCTCCAGATAGAAACGGGCGGTAGCTTTGAATGGCCACCGTCTTGTATGGGTCTTATCTACACCGTCCATACATTTTTTTCGTATCATTCTAGGGAACACCTCCAAAAAAGAAAAATATCCAAGAATCAAGTGGACCACACCACATGAAGCAGCGATGGTGGTCCTCACCGTTGAAATTTTTTTAGGGCCCACCATGATATTTATTTGCCATCCAACTTATCCATAAAGTTACGTAGACCTTTATGAAGAGAAAACACAAATATCATCTCCATCCAAAATTTATGTGGCCCTGAGGATAGATTTTAACGGTAATACTTTAATCCTCATTGTGCAGTTCACTTAGAATTAGATCTGCCTCATTTTTTAGCTTCTACTTTAAAAATGATATAAAAAAAAAAAAAAAAAGATGGACTGTGTGGATAAAACCCAATACATAACGGTGGTCACTCAGAGCTCTTGCCCGTTCTCAGCGCGGGGTAGGATCGACGCAATCTTCGTCCGGCCGGCACAAAGCATGTGTAAGAGTTGACGAAAATTGTATGGTGATCCTGCCATCATAGGTACCTGTGGTGACCTAACGTGGTGGGATTTGACTGGGCCACATTCATCACAATCCGTGGCCTAAAGAATTCTTAGTTTGAGTATGTCCTTGACCAGGCTATCTTTGACAGCAGCACGCCGCCCAGTCAAAACCTCACACCTGGTCACCACTCAATCCGCCTCCCACGGTGGCCAAAAGATTAATGGACGCAATCAACGCATCATCCTGCCACCGAGACTTCTAGGAAATGGTTCTATCATTTTCAGTTTCTTGCCACTCTACCCATGTTGTCCTCTCAATCAAAGCGATCCATGGGGCATATGTTTCATTAATCCGAACCATTGATCTGTTGTTCTGTTCCATCAAACCGTGGGGCAGATAATTCCCTTAAAATCGGGACAGGAAAATGACTTTTCTATTTTTAATCTCCGGTCCACAAGTAAGCAGTTTAAAAGATAATTGCAGTAACGGTCCACATTCAACTAAAAAAGGGCCAAGATCAGTGAATAAAATTTCAAGGAATCGTCCATCCACGGTAGGGCACAGCAAACAAGTGGCGTGGATCTTCTTGAACCATGGGCCCCACTCGTCCATCTAGACTCGTCTGGATCATGTATTTCCTCATACGCGCAAATACCTTCGATACACTCTACAGAGGTTGGTTGAACGTTCGTAACCACTTCACTTGAAACAGAACTCTCAGGCTTCTATGTTAGTTCTGCACAGTTTAAAATAGAGTATTGACTCTTCAACCGTTTACATGGCATGGTCTTACGGAAATCCAGACCGTTAAAACCGTTGGACCGACTGTGAATGGAGGATAGACTAAAAATTGCACGGAGAAGATAACATTCACCATATGATATTTCCCTTCTAATTTTGACCACTCTCTATTTTACCAACGATCATACATTTGATTGCCATTAGTTGGATGGTTAGGATTTCTTGGATGGTTAGGATTTATTAATCAGTATTAATTTAGAGATATACTCAATCCAAAGTGGTCAACACAATTTGCATGGTCTGGATAGCTGCAAATCAGTGCCACGTGTAAGGATGACGAGTCACCATCAATTTGTAAATTGTGCAAAACTAACACATGAACCTGGAACTTGTACTTCTATGATAGTTCACCACCATTTTCAATGTGGGTGTCTCATCCTCTTTATCCATGAAGTAAAGTTGATCAAACAATCATCACCATTATATAATCGTGGCCAGTTTATTTGTAGTTAATGTATGCCACGTGTATAAATTCAGAGTCATGCGTATCAAGTGTCAGACTCTACCAGAGTATCAAACAATTCCCCCTCCTCTTGAAATAGACTAAAACAACCCAGAAAACGGCTATGGCCGTGAAAGGTTGTGAGTGGAAAACAAGCCTTGCAAAATTTGAGTCGTTTTCTTCTGTACCAACTGATTGGTGGGCCTCACCTACCAAAAACCTTCCACTTTCCACACCTTTTCCTTTGAATTTTTGAATTTTGAATTCCAACGTCATTCTCATAAAATGACCATAATGACCCTATCGATCAATAGATGGTTTTCCCTGATTTTAAATGCATGGTCATGATTAAATGCCACCCACAGAGTACCTCTTGCCAATGATGAGTGTTGGAAAACTAGATGGCCCACCAAAGTTACGGTCTAACAAGTGCATTAGTGCCAATGTGTCGTGCATCCAGTGTAATAATCCTAAAATTTGGTGCATAAAAAAATAATAAAATAAATATGTAAAATTTTATTTTTAAACAAAAAATAAAAATAAACCAATAAATTAAGTCGGTAGAGACATTCTTAGTTGGGAGAAAAGACTAGGGATCGATTCTTGAAGTAGTAATAGTAAATTTATCTTTTTAATTTTTTATTATATTGTTAATTTCTTCTCGATATATATAATGAATGGTATGGATCATCCATAAGATCATTATATATGTGTGTAGAGAAAATTTTAATAAAGTGATGCTTTTGTTATTTCAAATCCGCCTAGTAATATTTTAGAAATAAATTGAATTGATAGAATCTAATTGTGTTAAGATAGATCTAAACGTGTCATTTGATCATAAACACCATAAGATAATAATGCCTTGAAATATTTTAGATTGATCTGACCATCAAATGGGCTACACTAGTCAAATATATAAATGTTTAATAAATAAAGTTTAGATTTCTGTGCAACTAATTAATATCATTTAGCGTACAAAGTCGAGATGGGTCATTAGTGTATATGTGGTTACATTCACACCATTCATCTAATGTGTAGATGCAAAATATGTCAAGACTTCAAGAATCTGAATGATCCAATTATTCGGTGGGTCACCCCGATTAATTATTTGACATTCAATTCAGAATCTTAAAAAGAAAATCTAAATTATGATAATTAAATTTAATAAATATATAATTTTAATTATTTAGTCATTTAGGATTTGGTTATCTGGGATATATATATCAAAAGTGGGCCCCATCGTGTAATATAACTAGATGAATAATACTGTTGTTGATATAATTAATAGGATCTCTAAATTCAAACCAACCTAATTACCTTGTGAATTCAATACTACCAGACTCATATGAGTAACTCAACGTGTCTCATAATTCATTGGAATTAAAATAAATTATTTGTGATTGTTTGATTGATTGATATATTAATTTGAGTGTTTTGTTGTTATTTTGTATGTTACGGTAAATCACTTGTTAATTTATGTCAAATTACATGAGTATGATAATTGTACATTAAATTCACATATGAATGTTTTTATCAAAACAAATATCTATGGAAGTTATGAAAACGATACATTCATACACTATCCATCATTAATTACATTTACATAATGCATAGTCGATCCTAAGAGCCCTCTCTGAAAGAAATGTCAATCATGGAGAGCGTTACTAGATATGAGCTATGCCCAAGCCTATCGAAAGGTGGAAGCTTACCCAAGGGGTGGATGCAGGTTGACAACCTCCGACTCAAGCAAATGGACGATCATCCCATCTGATGCATTCATACATCATTTACATCCATATCATTGCACATACATTTTTATGTTATTTTAATTGTTATAATTATAAACCATGTTGGGTTATTTCACTAAGCCTAAACAGCTTACCTTTTTATTGATGAAAAATCGTATGAAAGAACCATTAACAAATGATGTGACATAAAAACTGAAAGGATTTACCACATCTGAACACGACCCATGTGAAACGTGGTCATACGTATCTAAAAATGAAGTGACGGCATTAGATCATTTATAATTATATGATTTATTTACCAGAGGGTCGTTTGGACGGTAGGATTAAAAGGGATTAGGTGGGATGAATTTTTAAAAAGGTAATAATGGGCTCTGTCAGATAATTGTCTCAATACCATGGGTTTTCTAATTCCATCAGCTCCAGTACCATGGTGTTTGGATGGCATGGGAATGAACGGTTTTTACAACTCCTATTCCACATGATGTTTGGATGGGAGGTTTAAATGGCTACGTTTTAACTTCTATGCCATAGGATGTTTGGATGAGAGGTTTTCTATAACTTTCATACCATACGTAGAATATAAACTTAAAACGAATGTGGTGTGTATATATTAATATATAGATATAATTGCTGGGGCTGTGTGGGGCCCACAGAGATGGGTGTGACAAAGGCACTCCATTCATTTTTTTTCAAATCTGACAATCGGTCAGGACTTTAAAACTCAGGTGGATCACACAAAATGAAATACTAGGAACAGAAACATCCGTCGTTAAAAGTTTCTTAAAGTTGACAATGATGTTTTTAGAAAATCCGAACCGTTCATAGGGTTATTCCACTCAAATAAACAGTAGGCATAAATATTAGTCCTTCAAAATGAATGAACGGAGTGGATTTGTCACCCCCATCTCTAAGGACCTCACGCTGGCTCGGGCACAGGAATATCTCTTACACGGGGTCACAGTCGATCCACTTCCTGGACGAGCCGGAATATGGTAGATCCATCTTTTCAGAGTACAAATGGGAGCGAGATGTTAAATCACAACCGTCTATCCAATGACCGATGGACTGTGTTTTAGAAATCATGACATCTGAAATCCCGTCCAATGAATACCTCCAAATCCACTTTATGAATATTTGACCATTAACAAATTTCATCTCAGCCGATGGATTTACATCTATAGATGGAGATGGAATTCTCCACGAGCTGATTGGATCTCACACATGTGCCTAACGTCTTTGTTCCTATAGCGAGTGCACTTTTTATTAGTATCCCACGTGCCAAGCATGCGTAGCGTATCACTTTTTGAGACAATGAGTTTGGGAAAGCCTATTAAAAGGAATTTAACCGATACACTATTAAACCTGCTTTATACATTACCATTTGTTAACTTTCAAAAGTTGACTATATCTCTATGTGGATGTAGTTAGTGGTTATGAAAAAGCCCATAAGTAATTATATTACAACCCATAGCATATTCAGCACAGTGACATGAGCTAAATAAATAGAACTAAAATAAAAATTCTGAATATAAACTTTACAATGATCGCCGCATCATCGTTTCCATTTTCTTCATCACATTCTCTCTGTGTGTTAGTGACATCTGTGGTTGGTGAACTACAGGTCAGTCTTAAGGATCGATGTAGTTGATGATTAGTGCGATTCTCATTGTAATGCTCACTACCACTCTCCCGCCCGTCTGAAATTTCATCTCCTGGTACATTTGGGGAGCCACTTCTCCGATAGAAAGCTGACTAATCTACAGATGCTTCTACAATGGAACTATAACCGCGGAAATATGCCTTGGAATAGCTATCCACCCGTGCACGACACTCTTCCCAATCATAATATATTTCGAGTCTACGACCAATTAATACGACATATAGCTTCTTAGCCATCTGCACATTAACATCATGTAGGATAGAGAAACATAATTACATCGAGAACCCGGTTGAAGTGACGACTAACGATTTCACTTAAACATATAAACCGGTGTCCAATTACCCGATTACGCACGTTATGTCCTACTGTGTATAGGAATAGTACCAATTGCTCTACCAGACTAACGTGTCGTGTATCACGTAAAAAAGTCTTCTCACGTAAATCATTACATAGCCGAAAAAAATTTGCTCGCGTCATTCGCAGCTGAGTAATACAATCCATATCAAATGTACGAATAATAGAATTGATGAACCTCGCCCGATCATCATCTCCTATACGAGCTAGCCGATTAAATATATACGTTTGATAATATTCCTCAACAGCAGCGACACAAGCAACCATGATAAGAATCACGATATAACGACCCAGTTCATCTGCGTTCGGGTTATCCATTTCTTAAAAATTCACATCAAACATGAAATCAATCTTCCTCATATTATCCGTTTCATGAATTCATGTGATGTAATCATAGTTAATGTTGTTACGAAGTTGAATAAGAGTATGGAGCGAGCTTGACTTAATAACTTTCACTGGTAATGATAAACATGGAACACCAGTGGTTCCGCATTGAAGATTGAGATTTTAAGAAAACTGCGTTATTTTGGTGATAACCACCATATTCAATATTCAAGATTAGATTTTCATCTAAGACGTTAATTAACCATGAAGTGGGTCATGCTAGTCTCAATCCATAAGTTGATCTTGGATCTCAATCCAAAGATTAAACTAATGATCTGGACCATTATATTTATGATATATTTCAATCAAACTATTGATCAAGAGTTTAATCACCTAATTAATTTTTTTTATTTTAAGAAATTATGTAAAATCCACTCGACCAAACTACCTAATTATATATCGATCTGGATCATTAGATCCGAATTGTGATATAAAAGATAGGTCTTGGAAAATCATAATTTCTTTTATATATATGGAATGTCATGAGACTTTTACATAACAAGAGATAGTGTAAGACCCGTATCCTAGTCTGTACTGTTTCATAGGATCCCACAGTCCTTCCGGTCGAATTTTGGCATCCCACGATGTGTAGATAACATTTGCGTGCGCTTTTAAATCACACCCTGTAAACCCAAGCCAATTCAACTCGAGACCTATGCCATTGCGACCTCGTCGTCGCTGCGGTTCCCACGCAGCATCTCATGCATCAGTGCGAAGCTTAGATCATGAGATGTAGCTCGCGTACTATAATAGCTATGGACCGCACATTTGCGGGACCCACGTGTCACAATAGCACTATTTCCTAGGTTATCATGGGGTGATGTCATCACCCCATGCCAAGTAATAAATGCTTACAAGCGATTATGACATTTATTTTTCTCATGAGTCAACCCTAGCATTTATTGCCTTACATGAATTAATTACCTTCTCTCTCTCTTATCGCTCTCCCTCCCTCTTTCTTTCTTATTTTCCTAGTAAGAGAGGGCCTCCAACATCCATGAGAGCTCTCCATTTCCAACCCTTTGCAAACTCTTCACCCCCAAAACTAACCCTCCAAAATCAATCTCAACCATTGAATCTTATTCCCTTGGAGCTCTAGATCACATTAGTGGAAGAATAAATTCAAGATCTAAGGTGGGTGCTTCTCTCTCTCTCTCTATCATTTTTGAGTGATGATATGGCTGTGTAGCCGCCCGGATGGACCCCACCTTGGTGGATGTCTTATCCACACCACCCATAGATATGGTGGCCCACCTGGATAACACATTTGAAGGTGAGGCCCACCTTTATATGTGTTGTATGCAACCGTCCAGCGTCCAGGGACGCTGGACGTGTGAAGTGTGAACTGCCGTGTGGCGTCCTGACCGACTAACCAAAACAACATATATATATATATATATATATATATATATATATATATATATATATATATATATATATATATATATATATATATATATATATATATATATATATCAGCTTGATTCAATAAGCTTTTGGTGGGCCGCTCATGTAGGCCCCACCTTGATATATGAATTCAATCCATGCCGTCTATCTCATTCTTCAGTTCATTTTAGGCGTTGAGCTGAAATATGGAGTTAATCTGATTTTTCCTGGCGGGCCATAGCTTAGAAAATTTTAGTTTTACCGTTAAAAATCCTCTCTGATGTTTTTACACACCAAACATGTTACATATTGGGCTCACTTGAACGGTCTTGAGCTATAGAATCTAATGGGTGAAGTGGATCCATCTGATACAGGCCCCACATAGGAAACATTATGAAAAATCCTTTTTTCTTAAAAAAAAAAAAAAAAAAAGAAATGTATCCATGCAGCCTGCTGCCACTGACATGCAGCACGGCGCTGCTGCGCCGTGGACGGACGGGCAGGGCCGTGTGCCCCACTACAGGCCCCACTGTGGTGTGTGTTGAACATTCACCCTGTGTATTTGATGGCTCCTTGAGGACAATGGGCCCCCCTTCAAACATCAGCCTTAAGAGGAACTCAGGTGGCTCACATGGCAGGAAACAGAGAGATTGAACGCCTGCCATTAAAACCCTTTTGGGTTGACACAGAAGTTTTGGTTCACCATGAAATTTATTTTTCCTCTTCTTCAGGGTATGTGTGACCCTATCAACAGATTGAATGATAAATAAACATTATAGTGGGCCTAATATGGGACCCACTGATGTATGCGTGTATACCTACACCGTCCATCACCAGTGGAGGGTGAACTAATGTTGGGGTGGTACTAACAGTGAAGTGTTAACGGACAGTAGGTGCACTGAAGTGTGTGCACTAACACTGAAGTGTGTGCAGACGGTGGGGTCCATGGGACCTACCCACGTCATCCATCCATTTTGGTGGGCCGCCCCTTACTGCGTGTGTTTTATCCTAACCGTCCAGACAGTGGGACCCACATGCATGTGGGGCTTTCTTTGGTGCGTGTGCACGCCAGATCCATAACTCCAGTGGTAAGCGGAGTGAAAGATACCTCCTTTCAAGTAGAGGTCTTGGCATTGATTGCCTGTGCAGGCGGTGGCAGGGAGGTGTGTGTGACGGTGGGGTCCATGGAACCTACCCACGACATCCATCTAGTTGGGTGGGCCACACCACCGTGTATATCCAAGCCGTCCACAGTCCCTGGATGGTGGGACCCATCCCACGTGTGGGGACACCATGATATATGTGTATGTCTAGGCAGTCCAGGGCCTAGACGTTGTGTATATGGTATATAATATTAATATATTATACTGTATTAATATATAATATAATATATTATATTATATATATATATATATATATGAGGGTGGGCCTTACGTGGGACGCACCTCTTCCCTCTCCTTAATGTGTAAAGTTGCACTAACAACTGACATATATGAATATGTTAAAATATATTATATTATATATACTTTGTATATATTTAAGGGTGGGCTAGTAGTTGCTGCGTGTACACGGCAGCTATATTGCTGCTATGCAAGCCAACAAGTGGACCCCACCGCCAACAGTTGGTGGCAAGTTCCATGGGTCGCACCTATTCCATCCATGACGTTTATCTATGGGACCCCATGATATATGTGTTGTATCCAAACAGTCCAATCATTTGTGAGATCATTTTATGACATGGAGTAAATGAGTGAGATCTAAAGATCAAGTGAACCCCACTATTTGTAAATAATAATGGGGTACAATGACATCCACCGTTCAAACTTCTAAGGGCCACGGTAGTTTTTAATTAAGCTAATAATTATTTTCATTTTACCTATCTCTATGTTATCTTATGAATAAGTCGGGTCTCAAAATACATAAGGGTGGGCCCGATTTGATAAATATTTGGCCCATTGGTGTGGCCAATTTGATATACATGAAGCCCGTTGGTGCGGCCCATATAATGTGGCCCATGTGATGTGGCCTGCTTGACACAAGAGACCATTGTGATATATTTGAGGCCCAGGTACGAGGTCAACCTGTTGTGTATTCGCGGCCCGATGAGATGTATGTTAGCCCATATAACAAGGCCTATGTGATGTAAACGAGACCCATCGTAATTGTACGTAAGGTCATGGGCCCATTATATGTTTGGCCCTATGTAGGCCACTCCTTGAGAGCAATGTCGGTTAGATGTCCACATTGATGGGTAATGATGGTTGAATGTCTACATTGTGACCTTCCTTTAGGCCTTGTTAGGCCCATTCTCATCATTCCCTCAGTAGGTTAACTTAAATAAGTGGGCTCCATTAACCGTAGACAGATTGCTCCGTGTTATCAGATTTGATATAACCACGACCAAGTGCTAATCTTTATACCATAGTTGATCGGCTGATCATCTATAGACCCCGTTTCATTTATCTGCTGATTACCGGTACGATTAACGTGACCGATTTACCGATTTTGATTATCGATCGATCTCGATTATCATGACCGATTGTCAATTTTGATTGACGTGACCGATTTTTTGATTCTGATTATCGATCGATCGATTCCGATTGTTATAACCGATTGTCGAGTCCGATCGACGTGACCGATTTGTCAATTCTGATTATCGATCGATTCCGATTGTCATGATTGATTGCCGATTCCGATTGTCATGACTGATTGCTGATTCCGATTGACGTGACTAATTTACTGATTCTGATTATCGATTGATTCCGATTATTATGACCGATTGCCGATTCTGATAGACATAATCGATTTGCCGATTCTAATTATTGATTGATTCCAATTACCACAACCGATTGTCGCTTCTGATCGACGTGACCGATTTGCTAACTCTGATTATCGATCGATTTTGATTGACGTGACCGATTTACTGATTCTTATTACCGATTGATTCTGATTATCGTGACCGATTGTCTATTTTGATTATCGAGGCCGCTTATCGATCGATTCCGATTATTGTGGCTGATTGACGATTCTGATTGTCGTGACCGATTTCGATTATTGAGGCCTAATCTGATTCCGATTCCGATTGCCAAGGCCGATTGCCGAGACTATATGATGTATATACGACCTGTAGATGAGGCTCATTGTGATGTATTTATGGTCTTTAGGCAAGGCCCACTGTGTCGTATATTAGGCCTTTGTGTGAGGTCATCGACCCATTATGTGTTTGGCCCTGTGAGGGTCATTCCTTGGGGTAATGTTGGTTAGATGTCCACACTGTTGAGACCGATTGTTGATGTCAGTTATTGATACCGATTATAAGCATGTGACTGCATAGCATCATGATACATGCCCATACGCATCATCTACATGTCTGTTATGAGATATGATTGACCATTGCATATGTCATAGTGCCGGTTGTTATGAGACTCCCTGATAGGCAGAGATTGTCTCACATAAGCGCACGATATGCGCAGGATTGATGCATAACTGGATTGTATGACTCATGCATCTTGTATTGTGTGCTGTGATTACTGTATGCCCTAGCGATATAAGGACCGTAGCTTTCATAGACATATCGTGGATGGCCAGATAGGACACCAAAAATCTGTTCTACATGGAGTGCTATAGATATCCCTGGGTGAAAGTCCTTAAAGCATCTTGGTTTTAAAAGTTGCTCCAATGTTTAGACAGAGTAGATGTATGAGTGCATGAAGGTCGTATACCGTTAGGCCGCGTCTCTCACTGTGTCATGGTCGGTTGGAAGGGGGTGCAGCCTTACCTGCCCGAGAGGAGGGGGCAATGCTAGGCTGAGTCTGACCAGCTCGAGGAATGGGTCCGCTATTAATTAGTCGGGCCCGATATTGGCAGGTAGATAGTGAGGTCTCTTCCACTCACCTTGTTGCGCGCGATGGGGCGGCAATCTGGTTTGAAGTGTAATAGACCCCGGTGATTTTTTAGAGAGGAATTGTACTGATATGTGGACTCATTGAGTAAAAGTTGAATGCTCATTCATTCACTATCCAATCGGGCTGGTGGTACGCAACTATTTGTTACGTGTACCTTCGCAATGGCCATGATTTCGGTTGGGGCGCGCGACTAACCTGAGATCAGGAGTTTACAGCATCGAGTCTTACTATCTAAATTAGGTATGAGACTAGTTTGGATAGAAGTCCCTTGTAATGGACCTCATAGCCTGCGATACTACATACTATCATCTCGACTTCACACTCCAGCATGGTCATTCCATTTGCACTGCATGTTGTATTACATCCATGACATATAGTACGCCCAACACTATTTGTGTTACTCATCAGGAATGCATATTGCATTGCATCCTCTACATCTGATATTTAGCTCTCTATGACTCATCATTTGCATAGTTGATTTCTATTGCATATTCTAATATTGTATGACTCATGATCTTATCAGTATTTTTACTTATTTAGACATTGTACAATTTATGGATTATCAGTTTTTTGGTATTGTATGATTATGGCATTGTATTGAATACTTGACATTTACCTTGTAAACACACTTACACCACCCTCTAAACTTTCTGTAAGCTTATGCACGATAGATGCATGCAAGTGATGTTAGGTTGTGGCAGTGTTGAGCTTAGAGTGTGCAATGACCTTCTGGATCTTGATTTTCTATTTATGTATTTCCCTTTCAGTATTATACTCAAATGATTATATTAGTGGATATGTGATGACGATGTTGCCTTTGTGAATTGAGTAATCTTGTGGTTATGCTTGTTATGAGTTAAATGTACATTGAAAAAAAAAAATCCTCCTTGTAGGATCCCAGGATCGGAATCTGGCATATAAATGCTAGGAGCTGAGAATGGGGTACTACGGAGGTTGCCGGCACCTGATTCGGTAATCAAGATTTCTGTGAATCCGATTTCCGGGTTTGGGGCATGACAGATAGTGAGGATTGAACATCCTATTGAAAGATTTCTGGGGCTAAAAAATTTCTTTTTTATATATAGAATGGAGCATCTATTTTTCTAGATCATGTTACAAGGGTTAAAAAATGAAGGAGATCCAAAACTCAAGTGAGCCGCATGACAGGAAATAGTGAGGATTGAACGTCCTATTGAAAGATTTTTGGGACCATAAAAGATTAGGGTTAAGCTAATATTTTTTTTCCAGTTCAATCTAGAAGGAATGAACATATGAACAGTGTGGATGGCATATAAACATCAGAAATGTACTTATGAATGATGTGGATGGGGCCCATAAAAGTGGACCTATTAATTCAAGTACTGTTTTATGAAGATAAAATATGGAATATTAAGAGTTAACTATAAACTACCATCAAATTAATAGCCATAAACAGTTTAAAAAATAATTCTTCAATACTTAACACACAAAACAACTCTAAAAAATCACAATTTCAATTTTATTTTTTTTTTAATAATGAAATATTCTTTATCAGCCATTTATATTTAAGTTTTAGCTGAATATTGAGAAACTTGATGGTCTTATTTGATGCTCTAGCTGGATCCAAGTACATATAAACTCAAATAAAACAACGTACATTGTGGAACTCACAATCATTGAGTCATAAAATTAGAATGGTTAAACAATCCTAACATCTGATTCTTACACACTCGTTTGGTGAAATAAGACCATTGGTCATTTTTCATTTTTAACCATCAAGTAAATATGTTGTGCATCTTTCATCAGACCCATTCATTCGATGTGACTCCCCAGAAAAGCAGCCTAAATTTTAGAGGTAGACATTTCCCTAACTGTTTCTTCTTGTGTGCCGCTCACCTGAGTTTTGAATATGTTTGTGCCATGTCCTTACATGATCCAGTATAACTGTGGAATGAGTAGATTTGTCACAAACATCCAATGAGCTCCGCTTAAGTTCCCATGACAGGAATTTCCTTTGGAAAAACCTTTCTCTGGTAGACCAGCATACATGGGAAAAGAGGGAGCTGATTTCCTACCATACAAAAAGCTCTTAAAGGCCTCAAAATTAACATAGGATCCCAGATTTATCAACAGTATTGATGGGTTCTCTTCATATAAATCATTCCACAGAACCAATGTAACATATTGCTGAGATTTCAAAATTCTTGAGATATGGATAAAAATCTCAGTTGTTTAAATTTTTCACAAAATTATTACGATTTTAACGTTAAAATATTTAGAGGCTGACATAATTCAGTTTATAGTTTTAGATCCATTTTTAAAACTATTTGATAATCTATATATTAAAAATAGATGTTTTAGAATTTTATTTTTAGAAAGATTTTTCCAAGATAGTATAATGAGAAAGACATCAAATCTGAAAATCTCCCAATAAATTTCCAGGCCAAGAAATTGACTAAAATGGGGTTCGTCACTATGTAAACAAATTCATCTGAAAATTCTAGATTAGTCAGTGATAATTTGTGTGCTTTCTTCATATAACCACACCACAGAAAGATAATGCCATACAAGAAGCTGATTCCTAACCAAACATAGTTGAGTTTAAAATCTTAAATTCATCAATGACATTAAATGAGTTTTTTTTTCTTCATCTAACTATGCCACATAAAAAGATACAAAAATCCTAAAACAAAGCTGAAAATTATAAATTTTCTGATATATTTTAACAGTAAATAACTAAGTTTTCTTCATTGAACATGTCATTTAAGACATGAAAAATAAAAAAAATCAGCTCTTATGGTTAATGGGTTTTCTTCTTCATATTAAAAAGTTCGGATTCAGGAAAAGGGTCTTCCAATAAGCTATCAACTAATGGTGAAAAACAAAATTCTATTTTCTTAATTAATTGCTGCAAAATTTGAGATAAGGAATACCATGAAGTAAGAAAGTGAAAGAAAGAGAAAAAAAAATCAGCTCTTATGATTACTCTCTCAAAACTAGAATTCAACAAATAGTCCCCTAATCCCTGTATAAGGCAATGTGAGATTCGCTGATAAGAACCTAGGAAACCTCAATAGACAGAAACATAACGACAGATTATTTTACAAAATCTCAATCACATTTAAGATGTCTGAACTTAGTTTTGCATTTAGAGAAGAGCTTCGATATTTGCTTCTTTCACACTCATGGCATAGCTTGCAAACTAAAAATTTGAGTTCATGAGAAGTAAAAATGAGCTCTCCATTTATTGTTAGTCCTACACCAGCTCTACATATCTGCCAGCTCCGCCCACTAAGTTACTTTAATGGCTTTGGTTACAAGAAAGTACAAAGAAATTGGATTATATAAGAAGATCATGAAGACTTGGGTGCGTACACGTACAAAGAGTTGTGAGTTAGCTTAGCATACAACCAACCTCATTTTTCAAACCCATCACATGGGTAGGACATTTGGCCTTTCTAGCAAGTGAACCCTGAAGGAAGGGTAACTAAACCAGGTCAGTCCATTCATCAGGTGGGACAACTTCTATGAAACGGTACTGCATGGTTGAATAAAAAAGGCCAACCGTTTGATCCAACATACTTGTGTATCTCATTTGGCGGGTGGACCAACCTAATTTTTAGACCATTTGAACATCATGGTTGGGATCATCTTTTGCATACCTACGGTGTCTTGCAAGTTTAACAAGCTGGCAGGTGCGACACTGCTTGTATGTTAACCTAGCCTAAAGTCACCCTACAGCTAATCATGATTTACCCCAAAGCTTAGCTGATCGATTTAGGCCGCAAAATGAGCATATCCCTTTGCTGCCATGAGAGAACTATATTTTCAATTTAAATTCTTGTTAAGTTTCAGCAAAAAAAAAAGGAGAAGAAGCTTCGTACTTGGGTTGTATGGATGTGAGAATCACTTAATCAAATTTGCGCTTATGTAAATCGTAAACAGAAATTTAAAAATTCTAATCAATTCAGAATTTACCCCAAACACAACCATTTTCAGAACGAAAAATTCCATTCAAATCAGCATTCCCCCCCCCCCCCCCCCCCCTCTTTCACAGCTATTTTCAAAATGCAAAATCATCTACGTGCAACATATCAAGATTTGAGGATTCCCTTGATTGAGTTTGGGTAGCTGGCCACACCACCTACCGTTCGTCCACTTCCCACTTGTGAGTAGGAAGGGTTTGCAGAAGAGGGTTAACGGACGAAAAGGGGTAATGAAAATAAAAACAGAGATAAGAAGGAAAAGAGATACCTGACAGAGAAGATGATATGGTCCGAAAGTCCATCTTCCCCACTTCCATTTTTATAACTGTTACCCCCTACCAGCGTCACCAGAGAAGAATAACGTTGGCCATCAGCCCAAGACGGAGTGGCAGGGTTGACGCAAGATTTTCGAGGCGGCATTAGATGGGATTTGCTTCCATCCCACCAATCCTTTATAATCCTGTGCATCTGAAGTCGATTTTCTTTAATGCCAGCACGATATCTAAGAAATTCCATCAATTCCACCTTGAGCCTGTCGCCAAACAGCCGACGCTTGGAAGAGTGGGATTTCAAAACCCACTTCCAGTTACGCTCACCTAATCCGACCACCAAAACACGCCCTAGAATAGTTTGATTAGCATATAATGCATATTGGTATTGATTTTGAGATTTCACGAAATTATTTAGATTTATCTCATTGAAACAAGTTAGTTTGAAATAAACATATTTATAGTATAATAATATAATAAATTAATGATTTTTAAGATTTATATTATTTTAATGGCCGTCAAGATTTTATATATGCCTAATTGATTAGTGTTAAGTGTTATGTATGTATGATTAGAGTTGGGGTGAAACTTATATTGAATAAAATTATGACATCTGATTAAACTGATTAATGAATTGAGTTAGTACACTTTGTGTAAGAGTTATGACTTGAAACTCAGGTCTGAGGGTACACACTCTGTATTCGAACTTCGGTGCGTGATATACAACATCCAACCCATTGGAAATGCATTGCCAACCATGAAGACATCTACCTTATCATGTGGGCCCACCATGAAGTTTATCAACCTGATGTTTGCACCATGAAATCTCATTGTGAAGCCACCTCTTGGATGAACTCCAGTTGGGTGGTGTGACCCCGACACCATCCAAATAGACGATGGAAAAGCTCTGCCAGTCTTACCATGGTGTATGCGTTTTATCCACACCGTTCATCATTTTTTAACCCCTCATTTTAAGGTATGAGCCAAAAATGAGGAAGATCTAAAGCTCCATTGGACTACACCACAGGAACATTGGGGATTGTCCGCATGGATTGTAGCCATTTGACAATATGGATTGAAAATATTTAAAATTAAGAATATTGCTAACCCTCATATTTACAAGGTTCTGTAATATCTCCATCCACCAAGATTATCGATCTTCACCATCTTTTGCTATTTTTAAAGAAGAGAGTCTCGCGTGTAATATATACGATGTTAGACTACCAATGCATTGTACATGTAGCCTACTGATGATATTTTAAAATAATAAAATTATTGACTGTATCACTAATATTTCATCAATAAAATAATATAAGTGTCAATGTTGCTTGTATGTACTGAAGTGATCATTTACTGCTTCACAATGTTACTTGTTGAGATTTGACATGTATCGGCTCGTAATACCAATCGCATGTGAAAATTTAGTATTTTACCGACTATGACATATATAAGACTATCAACCACGCATAAGTAAGACACATGAGACATATACTACTTTTTTTTATCAGACGTGAAATATTCTCTAATGAAAAGCTGAAAGTCAGTAGCGTGGGGTGTGTTATCCGGTTTTACCATTTTCGGTTCAAACTTAACTAAGATATTCTCAAGATATTTTTCATGAGACAACCATATCTTGCTCTTTTCCCTATCTCTATGTATATCGATACCAAGAATCCTATTTACAATCTCAAAATCTTTCATCTCAAATGTCATGGATAACTGAACATTTAATATGTTGATTTCAGATATGCTATAACTGACGATGAACATATCACCAATATACAATATTAGAATAATGATTTTTTTGTTACTTAGTGCTTTGAAATAAGCACAATGGTCAAATTCACTTATTATAAACCACCGACTCAATATGAAAAAATCAAATTTCTTGTACCGCTGTATAAGCAATTATTTTAGGCCATACAACGACCACTTCAACTTACAAACTAAATTATCATTTCCCTACAACTCGAACCCATCATGTTGCTTCATGTATATCTGATCTTCTAGTTTTTCATGTAGAAATGTAATCTTTACATTTAACCGTTTTAGTTATAGATTGTATTGAACAATCAAAGCTAATACAAATATGATAGATACTTTCTTTACCATTAGCGCGAATATCTTACTGAAATTGATAGATTCCTTCTAAGAAAAACTTTTCGCTACAATGTAGCCTTATACATATCCAATTTATTCTAGTAAATTCACTTGTAACTAATCGCTTTTCACCCAACAGACAGCTTCATCAGCTCCCACATTTCATTTTTTTACAGATAGTCTATTTCATTATGCATCGCTATTATCCACTTCTTAACATTTCTATCTCTAATGCTTCTAGAAAGTATTATATTGATCCCCCTCATATGTAATGATGGCAAATGCAATGTTTGAGTCATCCCCGTCTCTCAATGGTACACTGCAATCCCTTTGTAGATTTCTCCTTACGGGTAGTTGCTCCACCTCTTCCCATATTGTTATCTATGACTCAAGTTCTTCAAGTGTTTTACTCTTGTATGTTTCAACATTAATTGTTATTTTGTTTCATTTCCTTATACTAATCCTTTCGAAGTAAGAAGCTTTTATCAAACTTAACGTCCTACCTAAATATGATTTTCCTTAAAACCTGGTCATCACAGTCTGTATCCTTTCACCCTATTACTACAGCCAATAAAAGTACACTTCTTAGTCATTTGGTCTAGCTTATATATCTCATTTGACAGTATATATGAGTAAGCATCACTACCAAATATCTGTAGCTACAAGTAATCAACCACCTGAACACTACATACTTATTTTGAAATTTTACAATTAATAGCTGTAGATGAAGATCAATTCACTAAATAGCAAGTCGTAAAGACAGCTTCAACACATAACTCCTTGCCCAACTCTTAATTACTCAACATACTCCGAGCGATTTCTAAAATAGTTTAATTCATACGTTCAATCACACAATTATACTATAGTATATTGTGCCTTAATATCCATATACTACAAAAGTATTTGTTAAATTTCTTCAAAGTAAATTTACCATAGTTAATTATCTTTAAAATTTTTACTTTTCCGCATTGTCTGATTTTCAACCATTGCCTTATATGTCATGAAAGTGGAGAAAATATCATATTTATATTTCATAAAGTAAACTCAAACATTCTTAGAGCAATAAGAAATGATGACCATCCTCACCAAAATCTTCTTAAATAAATCGTCAATGATTATAATAAAAAATGATAACCCTCCTCACCTTAACTTTCATAGATAAATCGCTAATGAACGCAATAAAGAATAATGATCCGCCTCCAAAAATAATTAGGTGATGGTCCCCACACATCCGAATACATATAGTCCAACCGACATTTACTAACTTGCTTCCCGATTTTAAAGCTTAACCTTGATTGTTTCCCATATACACAATGCTCACACACACACATCAAAACTTTAAAAACTATGAATTAAACGATAATTAAGAAGCATTTACATATCTCACTTGCTTATGTGACATACGCACGCATGCCACAAACGTGTTGATGTGGATTTCGTTACAAACATTGTAGTTCCATCCGATATAGTATTCTTTATCAACTTGTAAAGATTTTTGCTCATCTATGCTTTCATAACTGTGAGTGTGTCTTTTGAAACCTTCATGACACTTATAATTAACGAACTTACACCGATGTACATATAGAGTTCCTAAAGATATTAGATTCTTCTTTAAATTTGGAGCGTTCCTCATGTCAGTTAAAGTACGCTTCACACCATTAAATATTATAATGTGAACCTAACCAATTCCGATAATCTTACAGTCATAATCATTGTCCACAAGAATTAGGCCACCATCATACTTATTATATATGGTGAACCAACTTTGATGAGAACACGTATGGTACGGTGCCCCTACATTTAAAATCCACTCCTAATAGAAGTAATCGGTCTTGGACACTAACAACACGTCACAACCATTCGTTCCTTTACTTGATTCCGTTAAATTGGCTTCCTTCGACGAATTAACTGAATTCTCCTCATTTTGGGTTTTGCAATATTGATAGTCTTTCATATGTCCCACCCTTTGACAATTCTAATACTTCAACTTGCATTTGCTTTTCAAATTGGATTTAAATAACAACTTTCCATTCTCTTGCTCAGACAGTCTTCCTTAAGCAAAGAATGCATCCATAGAAGTACATACACTTCTACTATTCATTATTAACTACTTCGATTGAATGGATGAGATAACGGTTTCGACGTCCAAGGTATCTCTATGATAACATAAAGTATCAACTAGATACTCGTAAGACTTTAGGAGAGACGTTAACAAAATTAGCGCTTTGTCTTCTTCATCGATATTCACCTTCACGCTTGTTAACTCGCAAACTAGTTTGTTGAAGACATTACTGTGATCAGAGAGATTCAACCTTTCTACCATATTCAGAGTGTAAAAATGTCCTTTTATATTAAATGATTGGTGAGCGATTTCATCATCTAGAGGCTCTCCATCTTCCTTTATATGCTTGTGGTAGTCATCACATTGATGATATTATAAAAGACTTCATCAGCTACGCACAATTGAATTGTGCTAATCGTCTTCTTATCAACTTCATTCCAATCCTCTTCTTTCATTGATTTTGAACGTTACGCTTTCTCAAAGAGTGTATGTTGCAGCCCTTGCTGAATCAGGAAAGCTTTTATCTTCAACCTCTATAATTCAAAATTATATTTTTTCCTGTGATATTTTTTGTCTCGAATTTTACATTTGATCCTCTCGATGCCATATTTTTATATTTAACCTAATACCCTAACCTTAAGCGTTGATACCACTTATTTGGTGCGGAATTGGCCTCAGATCAAATCAGATAAGTAATAAAGAGAGAAAAAAATTCCAAGCAAACATGTACAATACATGAATTTTTACATGAAAAATTCTTATTGGGAAAAACTACAGCACAAAGCAATGACCAATCCATTAAAATCAAAAGAAAATTATAAGATATTGAACAACTTACAGTAGAAACCCTATCTTTTCCTTTAAAACCTGTGATTTGGCTCTAATGTTTTCTATGTTAGAACCCTAATCACAATTAGACTGACATTAATATAGAAACAGGAAATAAAAACCCATACTTACACACTTTGTTGGTCAAACCATGAGATATTGGGTTGGATTGAAAAGAACCGACTCACAGAAAACAAATAAAAACATGCAAAAAAGTAGACAACATGCCTTCTTAAAATCCACTTCTACCATAGTTAAACAGAATATAACACCAGCAAACCAATATTTTTGGGCATAAGATTAAAGTTACTCGATCGACCATTATCGCCACTATTTCATATGTTGTTTTTCACTTGGGCTTTGGATTTGATTTGCTTTTTGTATTCATACTCTAAAATAAGGTTGGAAAATGAATGAAAGGCCGGGATGAAACACATACACTGTAGTAGGCCCCACCTAGTTGATCACCAGGCAAACCTCTTCCTCTTGAACGGGTTAGCATTGTCAGATCGGTGTCCGTCACGCTCAGACACGTCCATCGTGGAGAATACTCAATGGTCGATTGAGATTTCGTGTACTTCTCCACGTTTATGAAATAATGTCACTTCAGCCGAAAGAACGATGAAACATTTTGGATTTTCTCCGTGAAAACACTGCCCATTTGAAAACTAGAAACTCTGATGCTCTGGGAGAGAATGACGGATGATGCATGAGCACATGTAAATTACATAGAAACTGCTTACGTGGCATACAAGTAATTCAAATTATACCGTTGAGATTATGGGACCCAGTTTAGATGTATCATGGACAGAAACTTACACGTGTCTGATTATCTGACTACTTTGGGACTGATGGAAACTCATTGGACGGTTAAAAACAAAAAAAAATAAAAATCCAATGGTCTTATTTTCAACAAATAACTGTCTAACATCAGAGGCTACACAAATTAGTCATATTAATTTAATTTAATATATGCAATCTTTGAGTGCTTGCGTATCAAACATCGTTCTCTGCCGCAGAGGAGCATTTATTATTTTAAGCGTGAACATTTTCGCACGTTGAAGTCAAATAACAGGTGGTATCTTTCTCTCCTGCCTTCTTTTATTATTATTTTAAAGAAAGCAGGTACGCCGTATCACAGTAACAAATATCGTTCCGGGAAATTTCTCGGGAGATTTTCCCGGTTTTCTCACCATATTATCAGGAAATCCCGCTGAAAATAAAATATTTTAAAAGTCGTTATAATAAATTCATAAATAATTTGAATTGTGTTTACGTTAAAATCACACTAAAATTGACAAGATTTTCTAACTGCCCGCACATTGAAAATTCATCAACTGATATTTTTTGATAATATCAGTTAATGAATTTTCTGTAAAAATATGGTGATATTTTCATAATCTCCGCAGTATTTTCCACCAAGGATTGAATGTGGAATCTTGATATCGACATCCACCCAAATGATCAACTAAACGGTACAGATCATCATAGTCTTAGAAAAGGTAGAAATAGTGCAGACCCAGGGTCAGGGCAAGGTTGGACTTAAACAGTAGAGCTTTGCTACCATAGGTTTGAGATCCAAACCATCCATCAGAACGACAACACTATATTGATGCTCTAGCCCAAGAATGAGGTTGATCCACTAGTTAGATGGGCCACAATTTGCAAAATAAATGTACGGTTTTGAAAAACTCGGTGAAAGTTTTCTAACCCATCTATCTGTTTCCAATACTGAGTCCCACAATTTAGAAAGCATGTAAAGGTCTAACCAACCTGATGGATGGATCAGATCTCACACGTATGCACCATGCTAGCACGTGTAGCGTGTACACGAGCCGCAGTATATCCCGCTTAATTTCTTTTGAAAATGTAATATGGATGGAGGCACAAAAACGACCGTAACATTGCGTTGTTCCGTGGTGAGTTATTTGATACACTGGCAGTGTGACAGCTGATACACGGGTCCACAAAAAATTGTAAATGTGACCTATTGTATATTAGGCCATCATGGAAAAGCCAGATTGATTAAACAATCCAAACCACTAATAAATTGGGAGTAGTTTATGGGATCTAGACGGTTGTTTGGTCGTTTCTCGTTTTTGAAAACCAAACAGGATTGTTAATGGGCCGGGTTGGCCCATCCAGCTTTTTAATAGGGTCTGCATTGGGCTAGCCTTGGGTTGTTGTATTAGGCCTGATGGCTGGGCACAGGCTTAAAATTCAGGCCCGTTTTTCAATTGGGCTGGGTTTAGAACTTGTACAAGCAACGGGATCTCATGGGCCCAAACCTGTCCATCAACCCAGTCAGGTCCACTTTTGATGGCCCTAAAATCAAGGGCTGTTAATGAGCTGGGAAGACGGCCCAAAACATCAGAGCCCGAGTCCCAACTGATGGCAGCAGAAAACAGGCATTGTGTATGGCCGGGAATGGAGCTCAACAGAAACTGTTCTTGAAATATAGGCTGATATAGGCGGGCCACATAATAGGAAACAATGTAAAATCATACCTGATTGGATCGGATATGCCGTTGGAGAATATATTGTATAGGCAAATATGCATTTGATCCAAATCTAAGGCAGGTCACATAGTAGGAAACAGTGTAAAATCATAACTGATTGGATTGGATATGCTATTGGAGAATATATTATATAGGCATATTTGCTACTCTCGATATTTAATCACATGAACTTCTACTTTGATATCGTGTCAAACGATTACTTTAAAAAAAAACTCGAGCTGTTAGATGACGCCATATTAGTGTATATAAAGGGCCTTAACACTCTTTAAGTACACCATACAAGCAAGAGATAAAAAATGAATTGGGGTTTTAAGGGAATTGGAAAAAAATAATGAGAATTGGGAAAAATTGGAGAAAATGGGTTTATGTGGCTTTGGGCTTTAGAGAAATTAGAATTTTTATGAAATTAAGATTTCTAGGATTGGTAAATTAGGGGAATTTGAAATTCTAGGGTTATGTATAATCATTGAATGTATTAGTAGATGTAAGTATTTGGAAGTGGTATCTATTTCTTTTTCTTCTTTTTTTTTTTCCCTTAATGTTAAAAAGATGAATATTTCGTTGAAATATAATATGTAAGAGTACATAAATAAACCCAGGCAGAAACTCATAGAATGCTCCCTTTCATTCGCCCGAGGCCATCTCCTAATTGCTCCATATCTCCTCAATAGAGAGCCTTGTGAGTTCAGGAAAATCTCTAACCCATCCCAACACTATAAACACTTTTGAGAATCGTAGGGTGGTTCTTCATACAGCTGCATCTTAAAAAAAACTGCCATTCCTTTCTTTCCAAATCCCCCATAAAACAGCTAATGGCAATAGTTGCCATATTTTTTTGGCCTTTCTTAAGAATAATGCCCAAAGTCCAGGCTGCAATAATATCATAAAGAGACTCCCCCTTCACCCAAGTGACTTTGAATAGCTTGAGGAAATGGTGCCCATATATCTCTTGCTGTCAAGCAGTGTAGAAAAAGGTAGCCCACCGATTCCTCATCCTGTTTACGGATCGTACACATATTGGCCATCAACAAGAACTGGTTTCCTAGATGAAGTAAACATGGAAACAATACCTTTTTGCACCAATGAGCCGCCATGACTTCCAAAAGATGTCAACTATATGTTTGACAGCCTCTATTTGGAAGAGAGAGTGAGACATATGAAGTCACTTGGTTCTGTAGTGACAAGAAGTCATTTTTAGTATATTTGATGTGAATTAGATTCTAATTCATATAAAATATTCTCCTCCCAAACTGTATTAATCACTCCGAATGAGGAGTTTCGAACATGAGACCTCCCGTTCTGATACTATTTTGGTGCAGGACAATTAACCACTTGCTCTAAAAGCTCGAATTGACAGAGTATGACGAATCAATCCCTTTATCTTATAGTTCAGGCCTCACATCCCATGGTTTAGGACCTCGACTGAACTCCCTCATGGGCCCCAAATCATATAAGTACCATCTCACATGAGTCACTGTCCTCACAGGGGCTGCCCACCCCGAGTGTGCCTTTGCATCCCACATGCAACTCCACTTAAACCTAATGTTAAAATGATCCTACATTAATCACCCCAAGTAAGGAGTATTGAACACCAGACCTTCCTGCATTACCCTTGGCTTTCACCAATTTGCAGTGAGGTTTCCAATCACTTGAGATTTCGAAGGGACAAGTAGGTCTTGGATCATCTCCACCCTGGATCTGAAGACAATATCCACTGATGCAACTTCTAAATTCTTTAGAAACTACACCCATCTAGTAAAGTCAAATTTATTTAAATTTTTCTTTAATTTAATCTCCCGGATCCTTGAATAGCAATGCCTTCGAAACTTCTTTTGTTCTACTCTCTCCACATACACCACATAGGTACTTGTCAGAGCATATTCCATGTAATTACTCTTGGCTTGAATGAAAAGAAGAAAAAGGAAAAATAAAAAAACAAAAAAAAGACTTATCATTAATCACCGTTTGCAAAAGAAAATTTCAGAGTGGAAATGCTTCTTGCAGCATGAAGATGCCGTAATGTCAGGATCCTTAACAAGTTCCATGATGACAACATTGCAATTGAAAGCTATTCAGTCATATGTGTACACCCAAAGATTGAATGTTGCAAAATTCACTCAAACTCCTATAAATTGCAAACTAATTTAGCAAATTAAATTTTAGTTTATGCTTATTTTTCTTTTAACGTGGAGAGTGATCTAGAAAGTGCAGCGTTGTGAACCTTGGGTAGTAAGCCTTGTATAAGAAAAATGAACTAATGTAACAAAAACAAGAAAGCACAAAGGATTTACATGGTCTGGGTTGTGCCTGATCTAAGCCCTGTCAAAAACACTCATTACCAAAAGGATTACATCCCTAACAATATTTTAGTGAAAAGAAAAAGAGTTTCTTGCGTAATTCTAATTCGACCCCATAAACAACTTATATGTCCCATATATGAAAATATCCAAAACATTATAATTTGGCCAGGTTGAATCTGGATCAGATTTCACACACAAAAGGGTAACCCCCCACACCCCCATTGTGGCCTTATAATTTTCCTTGCACCATTTTATAAAATACAAGATATCTATCTCAACACTTTGCCCATTGCATGTTTTTTTAAAAGGTCTATGTGATGATGTGAGAAATCCACTCCGTCCATCAGCTTTGTGAGATGAAGCTAAATCATGAGTTAAAAAATGAGGTAGATCCTAAACTCAAGTGGGCCACACCAAAAGAAACCGTAGAATTTTAGTACCCACGGTTGAAAAAATGAGTTGTTACAGCACCTGTAGAATAAGCAAATGTTACAGGACTTAATCGAGAATTCAAACAATTTTTTATATGATTTATTGTTTATAATTTACTTGAATCTACACTCTGCAGACCATAAATGACGTCTTATTGGGAGTTACAGCAGCCGGCCTCTCTCGCTACCTCCACAGGCTATCCGGTGAGACTATGGAACAACAGGACACACCTGATGGACGGTCTAGATTGATACATGTAACAGGGAGAGATAGCCCTACCGTGAGGCATGTAGTAGGTTGAGGGCTCCATTGATGAGGCGCACGTGTATCATATCTAGCACATTCATCAAGTGCTGACTTGGCCTAAAAATCTGGTCAGGCCACTTATGAATATTGACCACTGGTCAATCTTTTCGCCATCACAATCCTTTTGTGCATGCATGGCCCACTCAACGAAAAGACTCGTGTCTGGATTTTCAGTTTTGGGTCAACGATTGGAAGCCGATTGGCTGGTGTACCACACACCAGCTATTTAGCTGGTGTAGATATGTCTCGTGCGAAGAGGAACGCCGACGCTCCTCGAGCTCCCAGTTGTACGAACGGTTCAAATGAGATCAAAGTTATATGGCCCCAAAATTGTGTATTTATTATATCCACACCGTTTATCTAATTTTTGAGATCATTTTAGATTTTTAAAAAAACAAATCATATCCAAAGCTCAAATGAAGCACACCAAAAATACCAACGAGGGTAATGATTTTCGCCGTAAAAATATTCGTAGAGTCCACCATAACATTTATTTTCCATCCAAACTATTGATAAGGTCACAAATACATGGATGAAGAGGAAAACCAAATTTCATATTGATCAGAAACTTCTGTAAATCCCAAAAAGATTTTAATTTTATACGTTCAGTCCTTCACTGCTTTTTCCAATGCGGTTCAATTGATCTTTAGATCTGTCTTATTTTTTGGCTCAATACTTAAGACGAGTTCGCATAATGGATGGACAGTTTGAATATAACACATAACTCATGATGGGGCCCACATAACTTGCTGACGTCCGCTATATAGCTAGTGTGTTGTACACCAGCCAATCCGTTTCGAGAATATACACAGCTGGATCATTGACGAGCGGCTTGGATCTCACTCAACTAGCGAGAATATGCCACGTGTACCTGTCCTTCCAATCAGTTTGACCAGCATTAATGAACTTTTTTCTGCAACGCAGGTAAGGATGAGGGGACGGATGATATAAAACATAATCTTCTCGCGAATGCTCGTCTCAAAGCTGCGGTTCTCGTTAACATCAGACCAGCGCCCCGACCGAATACAGGTTAGTCTTTCCTAATCTATTTCACAGGGAGTTAATACTCTGGTAAAGTATGATGGTTGATACTCGGGGCATTCATAAATTGCACATATGGCCTACGATAACTCAAATTAAACCAAACGAATTACAGGAGCAAATATCTGTAGATCTCGTTCTAAAAATTGTTTTAGTTAAATAATCCTAACATCAGATCAGAAGGCACTTGTTTTCTTAATTAGAAACATTGGTCATTTTTTTAAACTGTCCACTAAATATCCAGTAATCAGGTATGTGGAATCAGGTCAGTGTAATATTTGTTTTATGATCCATTTCATCGACACTCAAAATTTGAACGCTTTGAATTGAGTTAACTGTGCACCACGTGTACAATTTCTTCGGGCCTGCGTATCAACTGTCATCCTTCCGGAGTAACAAAGTTTGCAGATTGTGATGGTTGATGTGAAGGACTCGAGTGTGTAGGCATTTAAATGAACGCTGACAAAAATAAAAAATAAATAAATATTCTGATTTAATTACATAATGATGTTGTCTACTTGATGAACGGCGGACAGGCTTTGTCGGATATGATAGAGATGGATGGGCCTGCTGTGAAGTGGGGCAATCATATAGGTTACATTATCATCCCGTTCTCTCTTGAATTGCAAAAGGATCCTCTGGATTGCATTCGCAGATCAAGAGAAAGTGTAGAGAGGAAGAAGCTCTCGCTCGTGGTGAAATTCACATGCTGGAGCAGTCTCCTACTTCTCAAAACTAAAGGTATTAATGTCTATTGTTACTATTCTAATGGTTTAAGAACATAGCCTGATGGATTCATCTTTCTTAGGGTTCTTAGGCCTTGGCTGCAGTCTATGGATTTGAAATACCTTAGATTAATAAATCTTTAGATTTGAAATACATTAGATTTAGAAACCTTCAGTTCTGTTTGAAACCTTGGATTAAGAATCACTGCAATTCAAAAGTATTATGGGGATTTGAATTTAATTACTAAATGAATTTTAATATTCTTAATTAGTATATATACGTAATGTTTAACACAATAATTATTGTTGGTGTATTTTTATGGGTGGATCTTTTGCTCGGCCCGTCCCTCGCCTGCACAATAACAAATACAAAAGGGACCCTGGCTAGAGCCGGGGAATCTCCGATGCTTAAGTCAGTCTCGGAAACAATGATAAAAGATTTAGGGTTTTTCTCTTGCGTTCCTTCTACCGTAAATGAGATGATCATTTATAAGCTTAGGAGAATCCTATTGTATAAGGATTCTTTTCCCTTATCTTCGGAGATTTGATCATTTTGACAGATTTCACCCGATTCTAAGATCTTCGAGATTGGACACCTGTACTTCTAGATTTTCGGGATCGTATTTGTATTCACACCATCTTTCCTTTGCTCGGCTCGGCTGTTACCGATTCTAGAAGAGTCTCAGCTGGCTTAAGAGAATAAGTTTTTTGCTTTCTTACGGGCAAAATAGTCGGTATTTATCCGTCATCCTTCCTTACTCCGTGACAGATGCAGCCAACTTATCAAGTCGGTTTCTCATTGTCGATCGGGTGGCTTATAACTTATTTGGCCTTAGTCGGCTTACACTGACGTTGCTAACTCGTCGATCGAGTCAACCTAGGTCGCCTCTGCCTCTTGACTTCGTATACCAGTATCTCAGACCTAGCTGCTTTCTCCGAAGACTGGGAAAGTAGGGGTGGAGTTGGTTCACTCCATATCCGAGTCTTCAGACTTAGCATATTTTTCCCTAACAATTGTAATAAGCCCGATGAAATATATAGTTGGGGTGAAAATGGTAAAATTCTAAGTCTCGGATGGGTCACAAACATAGGATCACATCAATCCAAGCGACTAATCAACGATTTTCATATGCTGATTTGCATGGATAATGTTTAGAATGCATGAATCATCCTATTGAAATAATTTTAGTGATACAATTGATAACATAAGTGTTTTGGGATATCATCAGTGAGTCACGTGCCCAATAAAATAATAGTCTAGTGACACACATATAACACATGCTACTCATGAGAGGATTTTAATGTGAAACCTTGATTACATTTAAAATCCTTCTAAGAGTTGCATGTGTAACATGTATGTCACTAAATTATTAATATGTTGGGTACATCATTATAATTACTTTAATACAATGATATGTGCCATCTAAACATCGTCCATGAAAATCAATGGTCAAAATCATTGGTTAGTCACTTAGACATGATCTTGAGCTTGTAGCCCGTTAGAGACTTATAATTTCATCATTTTTGGGCAAAATACATATTTGAATGGGCTTATTACAACCATTGTGTCAAACATGCATACATATACTAATTAGAGATATTAAAGTTAATTTAGTAATTAAATTCAAACCCTCGTAAAGAGGGGTGCACATCGAACCAGTAGAACTGTGGAACCCGACCAGAACCGACCAAACTGTTCGGTTTGGTTCGGTTCTAGAGTGCACCGGTTTCAGTTTCAGTTCCGAAAATCAAAGAACCGATTACATCGGTTCTCGATTTAGGGGTATATAGAATCGAACCGAACCGTAGATCCAATCCATATAACTAAATTGTAGAATCAAACCAGGAACCCTTTAATTGTTTCCATATTTGACTCAGGATTTATGGTTTATAATGCATCATTTGATTGTTTCTATAAATGTATTTTTGCACACCTCTTTAAATATCTAAACCATTCATCAAATGGATCACAACATGAATGGAGATGGGCTAGATAATAAAATAAAAGATGCAATTGGATTGTATTATAAAAAGCTCAGAACTGTGAAACTGATCCCGAACCGGACCAGTTTTAACGGTTCGGTTCTATGGTGCTAACCGTCCGATTTCGGTTCCAAATATCCTAAAACTATTAAGAACAATTTGGTTCTGGTTTCACCCCGACCAAATCGACCCGTGTGCACCCCTACCCGTGAATATACTATCCATAGCTATTTTTGGATTAAAGGGATTTTGAATCCAGGGTTCCAAACGGAGGGTTTCAAATCCAGGGGTCCTGAATCCACCCTCCCAAACAGGCCCTTATGGTAAAATGAGATGAACTCATTGTTAGGCTCATGAATGTTCTTCTACGTCTAACAGGTTGCGGCTGCTGTATGGTATAGAATGGTCTCAAACAAAGATTGTCCTTCTCAAATGTTGTGGGGCCCGCAGAAGAGATCAGCTTGTACGGTCATTCGATAGTCTACATTGTTCCTACCGTTTATGGTTACCCACGTGTAAGCATCTCTTGCCAGTTTGGATTGGTGGAAATCAAAGTATGGATGAAGAAAATCAAACCCTATGTTCAAGAAAAAGTAATGGGTGGGGAGAAAAAAACTCTAAAATCACTGGTGTGGGCCGTGTGGCCCACCTGAGTTTTGGAGTGGGATGATTTTCGGGTGTCCATGCATCTCAGTGGGGCACATCTTTTGAATGGTTGGGTGGCATATACAAAATACCATGACCCCACACACAATCCTGAAGGCTTTAGTAGTGGTTGTCCTAACGCCAAGTGTTCACTGTGGTGGGTCCTAACTGAGTTTTGGATCGGCCTGAAATTTAGGCACCAAGGAGAACCTCAGGGGATGCACAAGATGAATGGATTAGATTGTTTGGGGACCGTGAAAGGACGTAGAGATAAACCAAAGTATTCCAATAGCAACAATCTAGCACAAGTACAAAGTTCTAAATTTAATTGGGAAGAACTCTTTGGGAAAAAAAAAACATAGCACGAAATGACAATTATCGCTATGAAAGTAGAAATTATAAGAGAGAGAATACTCGATTCAAACAAGCCTTGAATCTCTATTTACAAGTCCTTGAAAATTGGAAACGAATTAGAAAGTCTTTAGATACTGTAGAATCTCAATTACACCCCTATATATATATATATATATATATATATATATATATATATATATATATATATAGTTATGCTCCCCTGCGCACCTTTGCACACGTGCCATGAGTGTCTAATCTGAACGGTCCATATGATGCGGAATCCCATGAAACCATATATGACAAATTTTCACCACGATCTAAAATTCCGGTAGGCCATATCAAAGAGAAATGTAAATCAAGGGAGGAAACCGTTTTCATTTTTCATGGCCCATCAAAGTTCTAGATCAAAGTAAAACTTGGGCCTTGGGGGTTTCACGAGGTGCTGCTTCACATGAACGGTTTAGATTTTGGATCCACATCACGTATGATGGGTTCTCAAAAAAGTTCGTATGTAGTACGTACGAACTGGTTCGTAGGTGAGCGTTTCCGTGTGTATATATATATAGCCTCTAGGAGAATCATGAACAAAATTGGAAACAAATCCTTAAAATACGCAACTCTATGTAACTCTGTGCAATCCTTCGATGCAACTTCAATAGCATTGAGAGACCGTTGATAGCATCGAATAGCGTACCTAAAGTGTCCAACAACCAATTCAATAAATTTTAAATTTTTCCGATGGCATCAAGCCAACTTTAATAGCATCGAAAGTCCTCTCTACACCATCAAACCTATCATCGACATACTTATTGATTTACAGATTTAAGACACCAATCAACATAGATGGCAAGCATACATGACGGTAGGCTCCACAAATTGTGTTTTTAGGTCAAACTTAGGACTTTCAATGCTTTACAATGAATCCAACATCTTTAGTTATATGGTGGGCCGAACTCCAATCAGACATTTTGCACCATGGACCGATCCGAACTTAATTTCCATGATCTGAACCTACATCGACCTCTACTCCCCGCATCAGAGTGAATTGAGGAATCCAAGCCGTTGGGTTCGTGGACCTTTTCTTAGCCAATGCCTGAGTGCCACACGGTATTCTTTTCTGTGGTCTATTTGTAAGCCTCGAATTCTTTGGGCCAATCCATTGTAGGACCCACGCGATAAATTGCCTAGATCATGGCCTATTGAGTTCATGTGTCATGTATTTGTGGAAACTCACAATAATGAACTTTGCGAGGCTTCTCATGGATAAGGTTACAACTGGGCTGGGCTGTCTAGCCCAGATAGAGTTTTGTTCATTGGACTGGTTGATTGGGCTCAGATAGAGTTTAGCCCATTTGAATTGGGCTGTCTAGGCCTAGATTGAGTCTGGTCCATTTGAGTTGGGCATTGGCTGAGACTCTTGGGCCCAGAGCCCAGATCAGTTCGGCCCATTTTGGGTCGTTAGTTGTCTAAGACTATAGTCCCACTCATGAGGCGTGGCTTCACTTATTTAACACTGTTGAGTTGGGTGCCTTCCTGCGCCTGGCGGACCCTACAATATCTGATTTATTAGCATGCCAGCTGAGATGGATGGGAATTAGGTCCGTAGATCATGTGTTAGGCCTTGAGAAGCTTAGTCCAGGTTCAAAGTGAAACTTTTACATTTTTAGAAGTCTGATTTCATAATTTATCTTTGAATTCTGCAGGCCTTAACCATTCATTTCCAGAGTTATATGAACAAGATGAAAATGGTCATTGCTGTCGATGAAAATGCGATTCCGGATCCTCACCAGCTCTGCGATGACCTAACCAGTTATCTCATTCTCATTAAGAATGCTGTCGAAACAAGACGGTGAGATGGCATGCCCACGCAAACACACTCAAATGGACACCAGGCATAAGAAGGCTAGATAACACGTGCGCAAACATACACACGTACACACTACAGAGAAGAGGATTAGACATTCTCTCTGTCATTCATCAAAATCGTGAATTCTATTGTATTGTTGTAATGCATGTTGCTGTTGTTGTATTACACTTAACATTGCGCACATGAGAAAGTTGATCATTGCAGTGCTTTATTATAGATTACATGGAGTAATTGGTTATAGGTCGGATGCGCCAGCCATACCGGTGGGGCCACACCAACCCAACAGTATAAGGCCCAAGGCCATTTTTTATGGGCCTAAAACAACTGCCCAAGCCCTAGGCCTGAAAAAATGGTACCCACTGTATTCTATGTTGGAAATCCACTCCATCAATCAAAAGCAACCTTCCATGGTGAGTCACGGGCTTAAAATTCAGGCCAATTAATGACTTAGATGGGCCACACCACAAACAACGGTTGAGAGTAAATGTCCACCCGTTGTTGTACTTACGATTTACTATTGTCAAATGCCATTGTTGTACTTAAGTAAGTTAAATATCTGCAACTATTATATTAAGATCTCCTTGATATCTTCTCTTCAAGCCAGTCCTTTAATACTCAGGGACTGTTTGGCCGGGCGAATTAAGAGGGATTAGGAGGGATGAGATGGTAAAATCCCGGATATGCCAAACGAGCCAAACAGACCTAATGAACTTGTCCTAGGATATAGCAAAACCATGGATCTTAAACCAATCCACTGACATCACCAACATTACCTTAAAATTGATCCCGTCCCTCTTAATCCCGTTCAATCATGACTGGCGAGTGTTTCGTTGGATGGACTAGAAGGGACTGGAAGGTAAAATCCCAGGATATACAAGCGTGCCAAATAGACTCGGTGAACTTGTCCCGGGATATAGTAATCCCATGGATCTTAAACCAATTCATTGACACCACCATCATTACCTTAAAATCCATCTCATCCCTCCTAATCCCATGGGATCCATCCGGCCAAACAGGCCTTCAATGTTGAGGTGACCATGGGATTGTGTCAACCAAAGGCAGCTTAGTCAAAAGACTATGACTATTTTAGGAGTCATGGCTAACTTGCTCTGGGTTCCTCTAGCAATCTGATATAGAGGGGGTCTCAGATACTTTCGTGTTCAAGATAGACCAGAGAAGGCCTGATCAGAGTAGAAGTTATCAAGATTGTAAGAACCTAAAAACAAGCATATCTCTGAAATTAGAATGAGTTACTCGATGTACTATATATGATTTTGGATAGGACGAGCTACTTTAGCCAACTAACCCGACAAAATCAGGCTGCCCACGCTGAATTTGTGAGATTCCATCATATCCACGGCTGAATTATATGTTTAATTCCAATTTTACTATAAATAGTAAGTTTTAGTTTGATTATAACTCTTCATCCGTTGGGCATTAGAAGTTGTGTGCAACATGAAAAGTGCTTAGAATAATTAGGAGAATAATATTACTATAGAAGTAAATTTACTAGCATGTTACAAATTTTAGTGAGTTTGAGTTATAGTTTATTTCTGATTTTTCTCCCATTGTTACTTCTATTTAAAGAGTTGTGAATTCATTTATGAATTAAATTTCAAATTTATTAGAATTTATTTTTATTCTCTTGCACTCTTTGAGCAACAGTTTGAGACGTTTAGACGAGGAGTCCAGGAAGTTCTCATCACGTTCATCCCTGCTTCCCTACGTCGCGATGAAGAAGAGATGGTCAAGGGAGGACAAAAGAGAATCACGTCCTACTGACTTTAGGGTCTAAGGCTTTGGACGGTATACTTAGGTTTTTAATTTTCAAAAGTGGTGCAATTTTTCACTAATCCGGACCATTGTTCTGATGAGGCCCACGTGGTGAGGATAATGGGACAATATTTTAAAGATATAAAGATCATTTCCATCGTTATTAAAACATTTTCCAGTTGCATGTGGGCCGCTCCTGTTATTCTTCTCTTTACAATGTCACGGATGGGAAGGTGGAATTGTCAAGTAGTGGAGATTTATAACTTATAAGCATGTGCCATTTATTGGGTGGGACACACCAGACTGGCGGTCTCGATTATCGAATCTGGACGCGATTGCGGGGCGCTGTGGCGCCTACTGTGATATATGTGCCTTAAATTCACACCATCCAACCGTTTTGAAAGCTCATTCAAGGGAATGATCCATAATATGAAGCAGATCCAAATCTTACGTGGACCATACCACTGGAAATAGTAGTGATTGAATCTCCACCATTAAAAACTTGATGATAGCCACGCGGCATTTCCATCCAAACTGTTGATAAGGTCACAAAGATTTGGATGAAGAGATCATGCACATATCAGCTTGATCCAAAACTATTGTGGCCCACTGGAAGTTTTTAATGATCAATTACCACTGTTTCCTGTATTATGGTTTGCCTGAGATTTGGACCTCTTCATTTTTTGAATCATGCCCCAAAATGACCTTTCAATACGGATGGATGGCATAGATGCAGTCAAATACATCACGGTCGGCCCCACAGTCAGGGGCCCCACCCACCTCGGTAGTGACTCGGTGATAGATGGTGCTCTGTAAGCCATATGATGTATGTGTAGGGGTGTACACGAACCTAGCTAGCTCGGTTAGCTCACTCGACTCGACTGGAGAAAGCTCAATTCGACTCGGTTCATAGCTTAGTTTGAGCTGAGTCGAGTTTATTTTTTGAGTTTGAAAATGAGTTCGAGCAGACCCCAGCTCGACTCGACTCGGATCGAACCAGTTCGGTGACTTGGTTACTTTACCATTGATGTTGCTCACCAAGTGTTTAATAAAATGACTCAACGAAGTGTGGCTGGTGGCAAGGAAGGTATGTACATGAAACAAATACCATTTTTTTCTTGGTTTTTATGTTGCTTAGAAGGTGTTTGATAAAATACTTATAAAACCATTGCTTCTGTTTCACATACAGAGGAATTTTGAAACTGCAGTGCAGGTGTGTGTGGAAATGCCTCAATGGCAAACTTAGCTTGATCTTGGCTCGAACTCGGCCCGAACTGCTAACCGAACCAAGCCGAGCCGAGCTGGCCAGTCAAGCTCGAGGATCGAGCCGAGCCGAGTTCGAGCTGAGGTTAGCCGGTGGCCGAGCCAAGTCAAGTTGAGGCTAGCTCGACTCTGTTTGACTCCACGTATACCCACATGTATGTGTTTTATCCATGCTGATCCGCCCATTTGCTTATTTCGAGGCATCGATTAAAAAAAATGAAATAGATAAAATCTCACCAGAGGAAACAATGGTGATTGAACGAACATTATCAAAATCTTCCCGAGGGTATAAAAGTTTTGGATCAAGTTGATATTTATATTTTTCCTTTAACTGTCTCCCTAACCTTGTTAATGGATTGAATGACAAATAAACATTATAATATGCCTTAGAAAGTTTTTAATGATAGTTGTTCAATCACCACTGTATTTTTGGTAGTATGGTCCATCTGAGGTTTAGACTTTCTTTATTTTTGGGCTCTTACCTTAAAATGCGCTGGCAAAATGTATAGACAATGTAGATAAAAACATATACACCATGTTAGGGTTAAGTGTCATAGTCGCTAATGACAGTGTTAGGCAATCCATGTCCCTACATGAAGTTACCATGGTGTTGTAATTTAAGGAACCTTTAAAGATAGGGCCTTGCACATGGGTGGACCAAGTTTACAGAAAATCGGGGCATGGATCTATCATATTATTGTTCTTCTAACGCTATCTTATCATCTTTCACAATAGATGGCATGCATTCACTTAAAAATTACATGCGTGGCGTACAAGTAAGGCCCCGTTTGTTAAATCTGAAGTCTAAAGCTTGAATATGAAATCTAAAGCTGAATTTGAAATCCGAAGCCTGAAAACTTGTTTCGTAATTATGGCTAAAGTCTGAAAGTTAAGTACTGAATTTGAAACAATCTGTTTGTTAACAAACATCTGAAATGTCTGAAATATGTTAATTTGATACATTTGCCCTTATTTCTTGTTTGGAAATATTTTACATTATAAAGAAATTATATTTTTATTAAATGAAAATAAAATTATTCTATTTAATTCAAATAAACTATAAAGTATTTAATAGAAAATTAAAATATCATTATTCATAAAAACAGATAAAAATTAATGATTTACTATATTAAAATAAATAGAAAAGATAAAAAATCAAGAAAATCAAGTCAATCTTCAAAGATAAAAATACTGTAATACCCGTCGAATAGAAATATTGATAATCTGTAATACCCGTCGAATAGAAATATTGATAATCTTTTGTAAACAAGCTGATGAAATAATTGATGATGCAATGGAGAAGTGAATGAGAAACCAGTTGTTTTTAGAAAAAAAATAAACATGAATTGGTTCTGACCCATTTGCACCAGAGTCATATTTTTAGACCAATTAGTGACGTCTCATATGATAACTTCGACAAATATCGTAGTGACTAACACAATTAATGTCTTGCATGTCAAAATCATTGGGGCCCACCTGACGGCATGGTTATCCTTTATATTGATTTTGTCGGCAAGTCAAGCCATCGTACTGTTTAGGTCGAGCACGTGGTTAGGTCTTGCATGATTGGCCATAAAAGTTTTGTATCAAGCTGATTTTTGTTTTTTTAATTCATTTGGGCATGTATGAACTAATCAACATATTGGATGTAAAAATGGACAAATAAACATGAATTGGTTCCTACCCATTTGCACCAAAGTCATATTTTTAGACCAATTAATGACGTCTCATATGATAACATTGACAAATATCGTAGTGACTAACAGGTGCAATGTCTTGCATGTAAAAATCAGTGGGGCCCACCTGATGGCATAGTTATGATGTAGAACATGTCACAGAGATATTCCCAACATGGTTGAGCCAAAAGGAGGTGGACCGTAAATTGACCGTAACTTTTGATCCGGGTATTGTTATGGGGCGCACAACCTACCAATCTTTATTGAAATGGGTCATCCGAGGTGAACCGACCCACAAAGTGGGTCGCATCTGTCTGTTTCGTTAGAAAACACGCCATTTCAGTTCAAAAATGAATTTTTAGGAAAATTTTACTATTTTTAGTAATTCCGATTTTTTAAATATTTTTTTAGAGTTTTAGATTTTCTTTTCTTTTAGAAATTACTTTTAGTCATACTAGGACTCTTCTAGAGAAAGTTTATTTGCAATAATTATTTTTAGAAATTAGGCCTTAGAAGAGTTTTATTAGAATTAGGATTTTTATTAGAGTTATAATTTTGCTATTTTTGGTAATTACGAATTTTAGTTTATTTTTTTTCTATATTAATGGTGTAAGGAGACACATTAGACAATTATCAATTATTCGTTAATCAAATTCAAATTTATTAGAAATTCTTTCTATTTTCTGCTTTCTTTCCTCGTGGATTCGAGGAGTCTCTGTGAGGAGTCCAGAGAAGTTCCGTGGATTTGGAATATTTATCATATTGAGGAAGACGGTGCTCGACCTCACGTCCTTCCCTGCGTCAGTTTGGTATCAGAGTAAGGTTTCTCCTCGGATCGATGGCTTCTAACGACAGGTCGGGCAACAATCCCATGGGCAGTGTTCTAGAAAATTTACCTTTATCGGCAGCAGCTTTCGAAGTAGCACAACAAGAGGATCGACAAGCCATGCAAGGGCTGTAGGCTGCCATGAACCACATAACGGATCTCTTGGTGGAAAACCTAGGGTAGATCCGTCTTCATGGTGGTGATCCACCACCAGCAATTGCTGGTATTCGTAATTATACTGATCATAGGGCGATGCTATCAATGAACCACAAGATGGTTCAAGAATTCAAGGTGAAAGTCGATCTTCCTAGTTTTAATGGTCAACTCTACTTTAAGGACTTTCTCGATTGGTTGCTTGAAGTCGAACGTTTCTTCGACTACATGAACATTGTAGAATAAAAGAAAGTTGAACTCTTGGCGTACAAGTTGACGGGCAGAGCTTCAGATTGGTGGGAACAACTTTAACTCGAGCTGACGAGACAGATGAAGGCGTCAATCCACACGTGGTCACGGATGAAAAAGTTATTGTGCATGCGATTCATCCCTCGAGATTACGATAAGGTATTATTCCAACAAAATCAAAATTATTACCAGGATAGCCGATCAGTAAAAGGTTTTGCAGAAAAATCACATTATTTGTCCAGAGAAACCGCCTCATTGAAATGGAATAGCGACAAGCCATAGGATTCATTAGTGGAAAACATATGGCTCCTATGAGAACGGAGAACAAACCCAAGACTTCTAAAGTGGCGGGGCAATATCTCATAACTGAACATGCCTTTGTTAAACAATATGAAGAAACGAGAGATATATATCCATTAGTTGAAAAGAAAAAATATGTAGAGCCTGTGAATATCATAGAGGATTTAGAACCAGTATCGCAAGAGTTCAAGGGGGTTGTACTTGATGAACTACCTAATAAATTACCTCCTATACGAGATATACAAAATCACGTTGATCCCGTCTCAGGGGCGAGTCCGTATAATTGCCTACATTATCAGAAAGAATATGAGATCTTGAAGGCAGATGTGAAGGAACTAATCGATACTAGTCAAGTCAAGAAAGGCCCGAGGACATGTATTGTATTAGTTAAAGAGCCTAATGCTAAGTACAAGAAAATGATTAATAAACATCAGCGTCAGAAGTTATCTCAGAGTCATGAGCCAAGTCCCTTGAATAACTCGATGATGAGTTTTTTTCAAGTGGAGGGGTCTAATGTAGAACATGTCAAAGAGATATTCCTAACATGGTTAAGCCAAAAGGAGGTGGACCGTAAATTGACCGTAACTTTTGATCCGAGTATTGTTATGGGGCACACAACTTATCAATCTTTACTGAAATAGGCCATCCGAGGTGAATCGCATCTGTTTGTTTCGTTAGAAAACGCGTGCTTTCAGTTAAAAAATGAATTTTTAGGAAAGTTTTACTATTTTTAGTAATTCCAATTTTTTAAATATTTTTTTAGAGTTTTAGATTTTCTTTCCTTTAAAAAATAACTTTAAGTTATACTAGGACTCTTCTAGACAAAGTTTATTTACAATTTTTATTTTTAGAAATTAGGCCTTAGAAGAGTTTTATTAGAATTAGGATTTTTATTAGAGTTAGAATTTTTCTATTTTTGGTAATTACGAATTTTAGTTTATTTTTTTCTATATTAATGGTGCAAGGAGACACATTAGACAATTATCAATTATTCATTAATTAATTTCAAATTTATTAAAAATTCTTTCTATTTTCTGCTTTCTTTCCTCGTGGATTTGTGGACTCTCTGTGAGGAGTACAGAGAAGTTCCGTGGATTTGGAATATTTATCATATTGAGGAAGACGATGCTCGACCTCACGTCCTTTCCTGCGTCAGTTTGGTATCAGAGCAAGGTTTCTCCTCGAATCGATGGCTTCTAACGACAGGTCGGGCAACAATTCCATGGGCAGTGTTCTAGAAAATTTACCTTTATCGGCGACAGCTTTCGAAGTAGCCCGGCAAGAGAATCAGCAAGCCATGCAAGGGTTGCAGATTTTCATGGACCGCATAGCGGATCTCTTGATGGAAAACTTAGGGCAGATCCGTATTCATGGTGGTGATCCACCACCAGCAATTGCTGACATTCATAATTATACTGATCGTAGGGCGATGCTATCAATGAACTACAAGATGGTTCAAGAATTCAAGGTGAAAGTCGATCTTCTTAGTTTTAATGGTCAACTCTACTTTAACGACTTTCTCGATTGGTTGCTTGAAGTCGAACGTTTTTTCGACTACATGAACATCGTAGAAGAAAAGAAAGTTAAACTCGTGGCCTACAAGTTGATGGGCAGAGCTTTAGATTGGTGGGAACAACTTCAACTCGAGCGGACGATACAGATGAAGGCGCTAATCCGTACGTGGTCGCGGATAAAGAAGTTATTGTACATGTGATTCCTCCCTCGAGATTACGATCAGGTATTATTCCAACAAAACCAAAATTATTACCAGGATAGCCGATCGGTAAAAGGTTTTGCAGAAAAATCACATTATTTGTCCACGAGAAACCGCCTCATTGAAATGGAATCGCGACAAGCCACAAGATTCATCAGTGGCAAACATATGGCCCCTATAAGAATGGAGAACAAACCCAAGACTTCTAAAGTGGATGGGCAATATCTCATAACTAAATGTGCCTTTGTTAAAAAATCTGAAGAAACAAGAAATATATATCCGTTAGTTGAAAAGAAAAAATATGTAGAGCCTGTGAATATCCTAGAGGATTTGGAACCAGCATCGTAGGAGTTCAAGGGGGTTGTACTTAATGAACTACCTAATAAATTACCTCCTATACAAGATATACAAAATCACGTTGATCCCGTCTCAGGGGCGAGTCCGCTTAATTGCCTACATTATCAGAAAGAATATGAGATCTTGAAGGCAGATGTGAAGGAACTGATCGATACTAATCAAGTCAAGAAAGATCTGAGGACATGTATTGTAATAGCTAAAGAGCATAATGCCAAGTACAAGAAAAGGGCTAATAAACATCGGCGTCAGAAGTTATCTCAGAATCATGAGCCAAGTCCCTTGAATAACTCGAGGACGAGTTTTTTTCAAATGGAGGGGTCTGATGTAAAACATGTCACAGAGATATTCCCAACATGGTTGAGCCAAAAGGAGGTGGACCGTAAATTGACCGTAACTTTTGATCCGGGTATCGTTATGGGGCGCACAACCTATCGATCTTTACTAAAACGGGCCATCTGAGGTGAATCAACCCACAAAGTGGGTCGCATTTGTCTGTTTCGTTAGAAAACGCGTGCTTTCAGTTGAAAAACTAATTTTTAAGAAAACTTTACTATTTTTAGTAATTCCGATTTTTTAAAATATTTTTTTAGAGTTTTAGATTTTCTTTCCTTTTAGAAATAACTTTTAGTCATACTACAACTCTTCTAGAGAAAGTTTATTTGTAATTTTTATTTTTAGAAATTAAGCCTTAGAAGAGTTTTATTAGAATTAAGATTTTTATTAGAGTTAAAATTTTACTATTTTTGGTAATTACGAATTTTAGTTTATTTTTTTCTATATTAATGGTGTAAGGAGACACATTCGACAATTATTAATTATTCATTAATCAATTTTGAATTTATTAGAAATTCTTTCTATTTTCTGCTTTCTTTCCTCGTGGATTCGAGGAGTCTTTGTGAGGATTACAGAGAAGTTCCGTGGATTTGGAATATTTATCATATTGAGGAAGACAGTGCTCGACCTCACGTCCTTCCCTGCGTCAGTTTGGTGTCAGAGCGAGGTTTCTTCTCGGATCGATAGCTTCTAACGACAGGTCGGGCAACAATCCCATGGGCAGTGTTCTAGAAAATTTTCCTTTATCGGCGGCAACTTTCGAAGCAGCGCAGCAAGAGAATCAGCAAGTCATGCAAGGGCTGCAGGCTTCCATGGACCGCATAGCGGATCTCTTGGCAGAAAACCTACGGCAGATCCGTGTTCATGGTGGTGATCCACCACCAACAATTGTTGGCATTCATAATTATACTGATCGTAAGACGATGCTATCAATGAACTATAAGATGGTTCAAGAATTCAAGGTGAAAGTCGATCTTCCTAGTTTTAATGGTCAACTCTACTTTAAGGACTTTCTCGATTGGTTGCTTGAAGTCGAACGTTTCTTTGACTACATGAACATCGTAGAAGAAAAGAAAGTTAAACTCGTGGCCTAAAAGTTGACGGGCAGAGCTTCAGATTGGTGGGAACAACTTCAACTCGAGCGGATGAGACAGATGAAGGCGCTAATCCGCACGTGGTCGCGGATGAAGAAGTTATTGTGCATGCGATTCCTCCCTCGAAATTACGAGCAGGTATTATTCCAACAAAACCAAAGATAAATCTATCCATCTTTTGATTCGGGTATCGTTATGGGGCGCACAACCTATCGATCTTTACTGAAATGGGCCATCCGAGGTAAAGCGACCCCTTGTGGGTCGCATCTATCTGTTTCGTCAGAAAACGCGCGCTTTCAATTCAAAAAAGAATTTTTAGGAAAATTTTACTATTTTTAGTAATTCTGATTTTTTAAATATTTTTTTTATAGTTTTAGATTTTCTTTCCTTTTAGAAATAACTTTTAGTCATACTAGGACTCTTCTAGAGAAAGTTTATTTGTAATTTTTATTTTTAAAAATTATGCCTTAGAAGAGTTTTATTAGAATTAGGATTTTTATTAGAGTTATTTGTGAAAAGAAAGATTTTCAACCGGAACGTACAACAAGTTGAAGAATAAAAAAATTGGACCGGTACTAATCATCCAAAAAATCAATGACAACGCTTATATTATTGATCTTCCAGATGACATGGCGATCTCATGGACTTTCAACGTCGCGGACCTGACTGAGTATCATGAACTAGAGTCGGAGGAGAACTCGAGGACAAGTTTTTTTTAAGTGGAGGGGACTGATGTAGAGTGGGTCGCGGACAATTTCATGGCCAAGATGGATCAGAAAAGGCACGGTCGACAACAAAAGTGATCCGGACCATCAGACCTTAGATCGAGCATATCTCGCAATCCAAAATGAGTTATCTGACGTAAAATATATGATTTTGGGGTAGAACGAGTTACTTTAGCCAACCAACCCGCTATGTCGGGTAGCGTAGCCCAGATTTGTGAGAAACCCCTTGATCGATGGTCGTTTTCCCGTTTTAATTTCAATTTTACTATAAATAGTAAGTTTTAGTTTACTTATAGCTCTTCATCCATTGGGCTTTAGGAGTTGTGTCCAACATGAAAAGTGCTTAGGATAATTAGGAGAACATTTTGGTGAAGCCAAATAGGACACTATTTTTAGCCGAAAACCTTGCACACTAATAGACATCACGACCGTCTATAAATAGTAAGTTTACCATTTATAGTGAGTCGCGGATTCTAGGAGTTTTAGTTGTAGTTTGACTCTGATTTTTTTCCTATTGGTTGGTCCCTTATTTAAAGGGTTGTAAACTCATTTTTATGCATTCAATAATCAATTTCGAATTTATTAGAAATTTCTTTCTATTTTTTGCTTTCTTTCCTCATGGATTCGAGAAGTCTCTGTGAGGAGTCCAGAGAAGTTCCGTGGATTCGGAATATTTATCATCTTGAGGAAGACGGTACTCGACCTCACGTCCTCCCCTGCGTCAGGTTATCTTTCATATTGATTTTGTCGGCGAGTCAGGTCATTGTACCATTTAGGTCGAGCACGTGGTTAGGTCTTGCATGATTGGCCATAAAAGTTTTGGATCAAGCTGATTTTTGTTTTTCACTTCATCTGGGCATGTATGAACTAATCAACATATTGGATGTAAAAATGGACAAATAAACGTGAATTGGTTCCTACCCATTTGCACCAGAGTCATATTTTTAGACCAATTAGTGACGTCTCATATGATAACATCGACAAATATCGTAGTGACTAACACGTGTAATGTCTTGCATGTCAAAATTAGTGGGGCCCACCTGACGGCATGATTATCTTTCATATTGATTTTTTCGGTGAGTCAGGTCATTGTACAGTTTAGGTCGAGCACATGGTTAGGTCTTGTATGATTGGCCATAAAAGTTTTGGATCAAGCTGATTTTTATTTTTTCACTCCATTTGGGCATGTATGAACTAATCAACATATTGGATGTAAAAATGGATGAACGGAATGGATGAAACACATACATCATGGGCCACATAGCATTGACCACCACCAACCAGGCTGGTGGTAGGGGAGTATCCAATGTAGATACGTATCGTGCGAAGAGGAGCGGACGTGCATTTCCTGCGAAAGCCTTTTGCCAAAAGTTCCTGTCGCTGGGAGCTTAGGTGGGACCCACCGTAATGTTTGTCAGGAGTCCACTCCGTCCATCCATTTTGTGAGCTAATTTTAGGAGATTAGACTAAAATTGAACATGATCCAAGATTCAAGTGGGCCGTACTAAAGGAAAAGGTATTTAGGGAAATTCCTACTGTTCAAACCTCTCTGATTCGACAGTGATGTTTATATGCCATCCATACCATTAATAATGTCATTCCTACTAGGATGAACTTAAAACAAAAATATTAGCATGATTCAAAACTTCTGTGGCCCCATGAATATTTCAACTATGGATGTTTAATTATCACGTTTTCGGCCCACTTGAGCATTGGATACGGTTCATCTTTGGCCTCGGGTCCTAAAATGAACTCACAAAACAGATGGACGTTGAGGATTTCTCACAAACATCCAAGTGGGCTCCACCTGTGTTCCCAGTGCAGGAACTTCGCTTTCGCAGGAAATCCACGCCCAAGATGTATGCTGACGCTCCTATTCGAGTAGCACGAACGGTTCAAAGAGATCATACATGGGCCTTACAATAATGTATTTATTATATCCACACCGTTCGTCAAATTTTTGAGATCATTTTAGAGCATTATCCAAAAAATGAATCATATCCAAAACTCAAATGGACCACACTAAAAATAGCAGTGGGATAATGATTTTCACACAAAAAATTCACAGGGCCCACTATAATGTGTATTTTCCATCTAATCTATTCATAAAGTCAAAAATATTTGGATGAAGAGGAAAAATAAATTTCATATTGATCCGAAACTTCTGTGACCCCAAAAGAGTTTTAATGGTAGACGTTTAATCCACCACTGCTTTTTACAATGTGGTCCAATTTATCTTTAGATCTGTCTTATTTTTCAGTTCAAGCCTTACGACGAGCTCGTAAAATGGATGGACAGTTTGGATATAACAAATATGTCATGATGGGACCCACAGAACTTGCTGATGTCAATACACTAGCCAATCTGCTTCCCAATCTGTCCTAGCCCATCTGAACGCGGATTGCGTCCGACCCCCGCTAGGGCTCTGTGGGGCCCATCGTGATGTAAATGTTTTATCTAAGTCGTTCATCGTTTTTCTTATATTATTTTAATATATGATTCAAAAGATGAAACAGGTCCACAGCTTCAGTGAACTACACCAAAGGATGCTGCAGTGATAATGACATCCACCATTGAAACCTTTCTAAGGGCCACTGTGATGTTTTTTTTTTTACCATCCAACCTATTCATTAGGTCATGTATACGTGGATGAAGTGAAAACATAAATATCAGCTTGATCCGAAACTTCTCCAACTCCCAAGAAGTTTTTAAAGGTAGACGTTCGATCCCCACCTTGTGGTCCAATTATGTAACACCCCGGATTTTTGCCAACCTGGGGTTAGGCGTCCTTAGGCGATGGGTCAACCATAACACCTTGGTAACCTCTCAGAACCCAATTTCAGAGCCAAAGAAATCACTTAGGATTAATTCCTTTAGAAATTAAGCGTAAGTTAGTTAGCGCTACGCTAGAGTAGCTGTGAAATTGTCTCTAAACACTTTAAATACGTTCTGTAAGATCCAAAACTTGTAGAATCAATGATGCTATAATACCCTGAAACCTAAGATTAAACTTTAAACCCGTTTGCCCTCAGGAACCCTTTGAAACTCCGTATTGGATTTAGACCGCGCGTCGAAAGTCCGATATCCACAATCTTAGACCGTTACGACCGCTTAGCTGGACTTAACAATCGTTTTAAAAATCAAGCCCAACCGACGTTCAGAGGCTATTTCATTGAGCCTGGAGTGAAGAGAGTGAGAAATGGGTTAAGATTTGAAATTTTAATTCAAATCTGGCCGGGTCTTTGCGCGTTATTATTAAGCATTCTGACCGTCAGAATTTAGTCAAATTTCACCCTCGGGTCAGGAAAAATTTTTCTTTCATATCATGAGACTTGTAGACCTAATTAAGGCACGATGACCGCTGAACTGAAACTGGACCGCCATGTGCGATCTGAGAACTCTGTCGGTCTAAAAACTTGATGTGTGCTAGATCCAGTAACCATGAGCTTAAGTCCGACCGCGTTCGGACAGGGGATCTCCCGAAACGCTCTTTTGGATCGGAACAGTCCCGATTTGATTATAACTTAAGTATATTTTGTTCTCAAGTCTATTTAGGTTATGTTTTAGCCTATATTTTGTGCTAGATCTGAATCCGGTGCCGACAGCCTCCGTAGAACTCCATTCACGGCTCCTAGCTCCCATTTCCACATCGGGACGCTCAACGGTTGTAATAGACCAGAAGGTCTCTGATGATTGGTCTTAACACGCTGGCACGTGTCACACCAGGCCACAAAACTGGCGATCTGGCGCTTCATCCCTGCCCAAAAATACTGTCGCCTCATATCGCGGTATATCTTCGTCGAGCCCGCGTGGATAGAAAATCGTGATCGATGTGCCTCGGTCATAAGATCTCTGCGCAACTCTGGAATATCCGGGACACATAATCGGCCTCTAAAGCGAAGTCCATCGTCTGCACCAATCTGCTAATCTGCCTGACTCTCAGATGTAGCCTCAGCTATATAACTCTGCAACGACTCATCAGCCTGCTGAGCCTCGATCACCCTAGCGACAAGAGATGGTTGAATCGATAGGCTCGATAACTGTACGATGGAAGACTGCAGGCCAAACTCAAAATCATACACTACGATATCCTCAAGGATCCGCTACTCCTGAATCATCATATGCGCCACTAGGCCTCGTGGCTGACGGCTAAGGGCATCTGCCACCACGTTCGCCTTACCCGGGTGGTACTGAAGGTCAAATCATAGTCTTTCAAGAGTTCCATCCAGCGCCTTTGTCTCATATTCAACTCAGACTGCGAGAAGAGGTACTTCAAGCTCTTGTGATCGGAGAAGAGCTCGAACCTGACCCCATAAAGATAGTGCCTCCACACCTTCAGTGCGAAGACAACTGCAGCCGGCTCTAAGTCATGCGTAGGATGGTTCAGCTCATGGACCTTGAGTTGACGAGACACAAAGGCCACTGGTCTCCCATGCTGCATAAGGACAACACCCAAACCAATATGCGAGGCATCAGTGAATACAATAAATCCGTCGCTCCCAGAGGGAAGAGTGAGGATAAGAGCGGACGTCAGACGGTCCTTCAACTCTATAAATGCTCGCTCGCAGGCATCACTCCAAATAAACTCTCCGCCCTTCCGAGTCAACCTGGTCAGCGGGGCTGCAATACGAGAAAAACCCTCAATGAAACGCTTATAATAGCCCGCCAAACCAAGAAAACTACGGATCTCTATCGCAATCGTGGGCTGGCCCCATTGACGCACTGCCTTGACCTTCGAGGGGTCCACTGCAACACCCTCCCTCGTCACCACGTGATCGAGAAACTTCACCTCCTCCTGCCAGAACTCGCACTTCTCTAGCTTCGCATAAAACTGATGTGCGCGGAGGGTCTGCAAGGTAATCTCTAAGTGCTACTCATGCTTCTAACGGGTCCTCGAGTAGATCAGAATGTCGTCGATGAGGATTACAACAAACTGATCCAGATAAGGGCGGGAGACCTCGTTCATCAGCTGCATGAAGACCGCGGGTGCATTGGTCAGTCTGAAGGACATGACTTGAAATTCAAAATGACCGTAACGCGTCCTGAATGCTGTCTTCGAAATGTTCTCATCTCGGACCCGAATCTGATGATAACCGGAATGCAGGTCGATCTTCGAAAAGAACTATGTACCCTGCAGCTGGTCGAACAAATCGTCAATCCTAGGGAGCGGGTACTTGTTCTTGATCGTGACTTTGTTGAGCTCGTGGTAGTCAATACAGAGCCTCAACGAGCCATCCTTCTTCTTCACGAAGAGTACTGGCGCTCCCCACGGTGAACTGCTCGGACGGATAAAACCCAACTCTCGCAACTCGTCCAACTGCTTCTGTAGTTCCCGTAACTCCAACGGTGCCATGCGATACGGGGCCTTCGAAATAGGCGCGGTACCGGGCACGACATCGATCTGAAACTCGGTGAGTCGACGAGGCGGTAATCCCAGAATCTCCTAAAACACATCAGAAAAATCGCACACCACCGGCAAATGGTCGATGTAAGTGGCAACAGGCTTCTCAACAGCGCAGGACATCAAGCAAGACAAAGGCTCTCCTCTGGGCTCTGCAACGAACTGAAACTGTGGCACGCGGGGTATATAGAACGTGATGGTCCTCGCGGCGCAGTCCAATACGGCATAATACTCGGTGAGCCAATCCATGCCCAGGATGACGTCGAACTCAAACATCGGCAAAGCAAACAGATTGACAGGTAAAAAGATATCCCCAACTAGAACAGGACAAGACGAGTAAAATCGGCCCAACACTGCAGTGCTCCCCAAGGGAGTCGATACTGATAGGCTCTCACCAGAAGACTCGCTCTCGCCAGAAGACTCCAACGGTAATCCAGTCGATCGGCAGAAGCTCTCGGCCACAAAAGAATGCGATGCACCGGAATCAGACAACACACATGCAATGCATGTACAAACTGAAAGTATACCCTCAACGACTCCTTCAGAAAACTGCGGATCCTGCTGAGCCGCATAGAATCTAGCCTGAGCCGGCTGGGAATGTGTCTGTCCCCTCTGAGCGTGCTGCTGATACTGATGGGGTCGCTGAGGCGGTCGAAACTGTTGTCTCTGCTGCTGTGGCCTCTGAGGCTGGTGCTGATGCTGCTGCTGAGGTGGCCTCGGAGGTGGGGGCTACTGTCGCTGCTGCTGTGGGGGTCTCTGCTGCTGTGGTGGAGGCTACTGTGGAGCCCTTTGCTGCTGTGGACCTCTCTGCTACTGTTGGGGGCTGGGACACTCCCATGAACGGTGTCTCGTCGCACTGCACCTAAAACAAGTGCCGGTGAACTGTCTCGGAGGTAGTGGTGATGGTGGTGCTAGTGCTCGAAAGGCTGGGCGACCTGTGCGCCTCTGCTGCCGTGGTCGACGCTGGTGGGAATCACTGGAAGAAGCCTGCCTCTTCCGGTCTCTCCTCTGACCGCGATCAGACTGAGAACCGGCCCACTCAGTTTCAAAAATCTGGGCCTTCCGCACCATTTACTCAAAAGTCGGAAGCTCATGCCCAATAACACGGCTGCGAAGACCGTAACGCAAGCCGTCCTTGAAGCGGCGGGCTCTCCGCTCCTCATCATCTACTAGGTATGGTGCAAACCGGGACAGTGCTACAAAATGGGCTGCATACTGAGCCACTGTCATATCGCCCTGCACCAGGGCCTCAAACTCCAACGCTCGCTGTCGTCGGATGTGATCAGAGAAGTACTGTCGTTTAAATCGATCCATAAAATCCTCCCAAGTCCATACAAAATCAACGCCTGCTGCTAGGGAGACTGATGTCCACCAATGCTCAGCCTCACCGTGGAGAAGAAATACGGCTAGTCGAACTCGCCGCTCTGTCGTACATCCCATCGTCTCGAATACCTTCTCTACATCGGCGCGCCATCTCTCAGCTGCCGTTGGGTCTGGCTCACCCTGGAAACGCGGGGGATCGAGCCGTCGAAACTCATGAAGGAGAGCACTCGCATGATCTTGCCTGTGCTGGTGAAACAACTGGCTGCTTGCCCTGTCCGTGAAGTGCATCCGTCACAGCCTGTAACATCTGCTGCAACTGGGAGGCACTCATGGATACGGTCGGCTCCGCACCGGTATCTAGTGGAAGAGCAGCATACTCAGGATGGGCAGTAGGAATCTCTGGTGGTGGAACGGACATCGCAGGTAGTAATGCGGGTGTCGCAGGTGGTGGAGCGGGATCCTCAGGTGGTGGTGCGAGAGTCGATCGGGTCACTCTCCCAGGCGCCATATCCTACAGGAAAGGGTGAAGGCGCCTATCAACTTGAAAACTCTCGAAGCACGCACGTTAAAGGGCCTATAAAGGAAGGTCACGAAGCTATCCGAACTTCGGGACTTAGCCATTCTACACTCATAGCAAATATGTAATGTTGTTCTCGATTATTCCCAAGTTATGCTCTGATACCAACTTCTGTCACTTCTCAAACTCGAAAACCGGGCTCACAAAATTTTCGATCGCCGAATCCGGCGCCGACAGCCTCCGTAGAACCGCATTCACGGTTCCTAGCTCCCATTCACCAGGTTCCGATCCTGGGATGCTACGAGGAGGATTTTTAATGTCAGTTTGATTTGTAATAAGCATAACCAAAGGCATAACCCACAAACAACAACCAAAAACTCTATTACATTTCCACTATGATCAAAAACTTTATAAGTACAATGAGCATAAAGGGAAATACAATGATGATGAACAAAAACTCCAGGATAATCTGTAAAGCGCTCCTGCCTCAGCGCCGCTGCACCCCAACGTCACCCGCACGCAACGGTCGTGCATAAGCTTATAGAAAGCTTAGAGGGTGGTGAAAGTGTGTGCGAAAGGTAGTAATATGATTATGCAATATCAGAGTAATGCGGAATATGCAGATGGATCCATAAATATCATGAGTCATACTAAGGCTATGCGATGCAGGACATGAATGATATCGGCCATTCCAAGGCCATGCGATGTGAAATACAATTCAAGTATACAAATCCTCATCTATGTCCACACATCAATATAGCTCAAATCTGGGATATCACCGGGGTCTAGTACACTCTAAGCCAGATCGCCGCCACATCACGCGCAATAAGGTAAGTGGAAGAGACCTCACTATCCGTCTTGCAATATTAGGCTCGACTTGTCGATAACGGACCCATTCCTCGAGCTGGTCAAGCTCAGCCTAGCGTTGCCCCCTACACTCGGGCGGGTAAGGCCGCACCCCCTTCCAACCGACCACGACACAGTGGAAAGCATAACCATCTGGTATTCGACACTCAACGCTCATCTATCCACTCGGTCTAGACGTTGGAGCAACCTCTTGGTACTATAAGGGTTTATGAACTTTCACCCCGGGATATCTATAGCACCCCATGTAGAATAAGATTTTCGGTATCCAATCTTGCCAACCACGATCTGTCTGTGAAGGCCACGGCCCCATTGTCGCTACGGCATACAGTAACCATATCATACAATGCGAGATGCATGAATCACACTATTTAATCATGCAGCAAATCCTTACACGTATCGTGCACTCATGCAGGGCAACACCGCCTAATCGGGTCCCATAAACAATCTGCCCGAAGGCATATGCTATGATTAGTCACTTCTCATATCAAGCATACATATGATGCGTATGATCATGAGTCATGGAACTATACTAAACATGTTATAATGAAATGAATTATTTTACAATGCAGATGGACTTGGACGGCCTATACACAATAAGTACGGGCCTGACAATGGGCCCTAAGGAGAATCGTAATGTGGACATCCAACCAACATTACACTCGCAATGTGGACGTCAAACCAACATTTGCTCCCAAGGCACGATCTTTGTAAACATCGCTACTTAATTTACGTTGGGATTACACATTGCAATGGACCTTAGGTTCGTCCCATTGGGCCTTACATATATATCAAATGGGCTACATAAATGGGCCACACCAATGGGCCTTATGTGCATTGCAATGGGTCATATCCCGTGGGCCTTAGATTGCATCAAATGGGCCTAAACCCGTAGGCCTTATACAAATCAAATGGGCCTAACCCATAGGCCTTATACAAATCAAATGGGCCTACACCCATGGACCTTATATGAATCAAATGAGCCTAAACCGACCCATAGGCCTTATATGTCAAACGGGTCACACCCAAACACAAATGGTCCACTTGATCATAAACCTGCCTCATTCTTAAACTCATGCCATGAAATGATCCTTCCAAGTGGGTGGACAATTTGGATGTTGCACACGCATCATGGTGGGTCCCACTGAAATGTTTATTTTCTATCTAAAATGGCAAAGGGCCCACTGTAATGTTTGTTTGCTGTCAAAAATGGCAAGGGCCCACTGAAATGTTTGTTTGCCGTCCAAAATGGCAAAGGCCCACTGTAATGTTTATTTGCCATCCGTCCAATGTGTGGGCCAGGGGGGAGCACTGCAATGTTTATTTGTCATGCGGTCAGGGGGTGGCTTGAAGAAGCCACATGCATTAGGTGGGCTCCACCGTCCAGCGAACAGTGGAGGCAAACAAAATACATCACTGTGGGTCCCATGTGGGGCCCACCATAATATTTATCTTCCATCCAACCGGTCCATACGGTCACAGGAACCTGGATGAAGAGGAAAAATAAATTTCATATTGATCAAAAACTCCAGTGGACCCAAAAGTGGTTTCCAATGGAAGAGGTTCAATCCCACTGTATCCTATGGTGTGGGCCACCTGAGCATTGAATCGAGTTGAAACTTAGAGGGGGCCCACCCGAGGAGGGGACCCGCCTCATAAATGGCGTGGATCAACATAAACACCATGGTGGGGCCCACAGCAGCAGCCGTGGGTGGCTGCACGGTCGCCCGCTGCACGGCCGTCAGCTGCTGTTGCAGATGGCGTCAAGACAGAGGCTCTGCCTCTTTACAATTTTAAAAGAAAAATTTAGAAACCCATTTCTTTGGGGTTTTTCGCGTCTGGAGCCTGTATCAAGTAGATCCACTCCGCCCATTGTGTTCAGTAGTTCGAGGCCGTCCCAATGAGTCTAAAGTTTGAATTTTTTTTATGATTAGAAAATGAAATAAAATAAGAAATGGATCCTTGAATGGTAATGATGCATTCTTCGATGCTATGGCCCACCAGATCTTCCAATCAACCCCAACTCTTGGCTCAACGCCTAAAAAGAGATGGGTAAGAGGATGGACGGCTTGGATTTCATACTTACATCAAGGTGGGGACTATGCAAGTAGCCCACCCCAAAGCTCTCTCTCTCTCTTTTTTTTTTCTTTCCTTGTACAGGGACGTCCAACGTCCTGGACGCTGGACGGTTCAGTCCAAAAATACATTGAAGTGGGCCACCACTGATGGATGATGTGGGTACAACATATAAGGTGGGCCCCACTTGAAGGAAACTTGGACAAAATAAATGCTTCAAGGTGGGGTCCATTCAAGTGGGCCACACAAACACAATAGGATAAAAAAAAAGAGAAAATGAAGTAGAGAGAGAGAAAGATAGAGGGTGGGACACGCTTGTGATGGAGGGCTCCGCCACTATGAGCCCTCCCTTGAAGAAATTATACAATCAAATGTGTCCCTTTTACACATGGGACCACCTAAATCAAAATCAACGGTGGGGATCCTTTCCCCACCAATATGGACGGTCTAGATGACCTTCCTAATGCAATGAAATAAACATCATGATGGGGGTCTATGGAGAATGACCTCATTATGGAATGATCATGATGATCCTAGTGGGCCATCGGCCACATCTTAGGGTCTCGAGTGAGATCCAAACCATTGATCGGTTGGCCTCACTTGGCCCATCTCAAAAATAAGAAAAACTACTATGATCATGCACCCACCGTCCGATCTTCTTGCTCCTATGAGCTCCTTAGTACCTTAGCTTCAACTTCAATGGATGAGATGAGGAATGAATGGCTAGGATGAGAGATGATGGGGTAGGAAAGTGGGCCACACTTGAAGTTTGGGAAAGCTTAGAGAGTTCATACGTATGGAGGGTTCTCTCCTTTGGATTTCTTGAGTTTGAAAATGAGAAAGAGAGAGAGAGTTGTAAAGGGAGAGAGAGTGAGTGATGGATGGATGTGGTGATGGGTGTGTAAGATACCTTTGTTGACTTTGGTGGCCTTTGTGTAAGAAAGGCATGACATTGGAAGACTTTTGAGGCATTTATGTAAGAAAGGTATGGGCATGAAAGACTTTTGTGGCTTGCTTGGGAATGGGTGAAAGTGATGTGTACTTGACATGTACTTGACATGTGATGGATTGATGGATTGATTGATTGATGGGATTGATGTAATTGATGTGACACATCGTACAGATTCTCTTGGGTTTCGCAACGCGCAGCGTTTTTCTCTCACCGAACGTTGGCCCGCATCTCTTGACCAGGGTATCGCTTCGGCGCGTAAATCGTGACATCCGCAGCGACGGCGCGGTCGCTGTGGTAATGGTCTTGGGTTGAGTCGATACAAGTTGACGGCGTATGAATTAAGGTCGCCCGTGACTATCGGTTAAGGGTCGAAGGTTGCCGGAATTCGACCGGTACGACCGTGGAAGTTTACGGAATGGTACGGACTAAGATACGGATCTTACATAAACCCTCTCACAACCCTCCCATCCGAATTTGCAATAAAACCTAGATAGAGAGAGAGAAAGTGAGAGATTTTGAGAGAGGTGGGAGAGATTTTCCTGCCACTTGTTATAGCTATTGCACGTATCGAAGCACCGCACTCCAATCACTTTGTTGGTGATTCCAACACACTTTTAGGTAAGAAAAACCGTAACTACTTACTGATTTAGGATTTCTTCGATTTAAATAGCGAAGTAGCTTATACATCTTGTCCATTAGGTCACCGTTACGCTATTGACGAAGTGTATACGTTCCGTTCGAAACGATACACGTCTAAGGCAAAAAGGTGAGGATTCTAGACGCTTTGATTAACTGATTTCAAAGCTTTCAATGTCCTTAATAGTAGATTATCGACGAGCACGCTGTTTGATATGTAGAACATGCTGTCCGTTTTCCATTTCGACTGCGTATAGAAAATATGAGATTTAGGGTATTTTAGTCATTTGTAGGAAATACTGTTTACGTCCATATTTTGCTGAAATGATTGCCATGACTATTTGTCGTGTTATGATATTAGGAATGTGTGTATGATCTGTTTGGCGAAGAGATTCGACCAAATACACACTTTGAGTCGACATACGCTATGTAGACTAAAGTGTGTAGGCTAAGTGTTTGTATAAATGTTTGTATTAGTATGTATTGAGTAGATGGTGTTGTGAATGAGTTTTGAGATTGAATTCTCAAGTAATATGCTGATGTAAATGATTTCCATCACGTTGACTATATGTATTGATTTCATTATATACATGAAATGCATATGTTGGATGATTTACTTACATTGTGCGTTATAACATGTGTCAACATGCTTGTATTGTTTATATTCATTCTTGTTACTCACATATGCTTACTGATGTTGATATACAAATGCTTGGGGCTATGACCTAGTCCAGGCAGTCGGTAATGGATCGAATTCGTGGTTGGCTTCTATTTACCACGAAGGACGCGTCGATGAACGCGATTCGTGTTTTGGGTTGGCGGCAGTGGTTAGGCCACACGAAGTGTTTTATGCACTTCATGTCGCTCAACTTGAGATGCGCTCGTACTAGTCGAGCCTGTCAAGTAACCCGACTGGCCATTATATGTTCACCCTGTATGAGTCATAACTGTTTAAACCTAGGGTACTGAACTTACCATTGAAAATCCTGTTAACTATGATACCTTGATCCATAAAGACTCATGAGCCGGGCATGGTGGTATGAGACACCGTGGTCGACCTGTCGGCCTACACTGGGGCCACAAACCTCCCCGTAGTGACTAGTGAGCACCTATGACTCGTGAGCAGATTATGGTGGTATGAGACACTATATTCTTATTGTCGGCCTACACTGATCAGGTGATGAGCCCTTTGTAGTGACCGCGAGCGTATTCTAAGTCTACGGGAGGCGACGACCCTTCCATAGCGACGAGAGTACATTAGGCCTGTATTGATAAGGTGATGGGGGAGCGGTGCAATGAGTGCGAGCAACAGCGCTGACAGCCCTTGCTGCGACGTACAAATAAAATATCGTATGAGAATTATAGGAGTGACGACCCTAGATAAAATCTGTGTTGGGATTGATATAAGAGAAGTATCTTAGTTTTTCAATCCTGCTATATGAAAAGGACTAATAATAACTCGGTAATCATTATCCATATCGCATTGTATGTGCCTGGAAGATGTGGAGCACTGAGGAACGAAAGCATGCCACGGGCATAAGATGGTGCCGTATGAGGGAGTATGTCGGTGAGGGCATCTATCATGTCATTTCATGCATGCATTAATAACAGTATCTAGGAATGTTTGATTGTTTGCTTTACTATTAACGCGTGACTGATTTGACAACATGATAATCTTTGCTCTCTTATCCCACTGAGTTGATCACTCACTCCCACGTTACGGGATGATGTTTCGAACACCCACCAGTCCCTATTTTAGTTGCAGGTGATGACACTGCTTGTGAAGTGGAGCCGGACTTATATGATGATGAGGAGAACTTCTCCTCCGTGTTTTGATCGACGGGATTATAGGGAGGTTGATTAGACGCCTTGACACTTGTCATTTTATTTTTGGAGCACTCATGTATATTATTTTCTTTTCATTTTTGGAGTATACATCTATTTAATTAACCCGGTAACATGTTCACACTCTGGTGACTTATAATCAATTATATATTTTATGTATTTATCACAGTCTTCCGCTTGCTAATTTAACTGTCTCTGGAGTATGATATGCTGTTTTGGCTTAGTCTCAATCTTGTTTAATGCCATTCTACAGACAACATGCATTTATCATTATCAATGTTGCATAAGTGACATTCTGGAACTCGGGTGTTGGGTTTTTACCCGACCCCCAATTTTCGGGGTTTTACAAATTAATCCTTGGACTTGCTTCTTTTATTGGCTCACACCTTAAATGATCTGAAAAAGTTGATGGATGGTGTGGATTAAACACATAAATCATGGTGGGGCATAAAGAAGTTTTATAGGTTAAAAGTTGATTTTGTATTGTGCAAATAATTTAAAAGAAAAAATTGTGGTACTAACTTGAAATGGGGTAACTTTGGAAACAAAAATTTTTGTTTAATGAAAATTCACAGAGTGCATTCCGCGTTCACCATTAAGCCAGCCTCTTATCACGGAAAGAATTCAGTGAAAAACTATTTAGCGCTTTCCTTCTTTTGCGTTAACAACGCATTAACAAATACCACTAAACATGAAACATTTTTCCAATTCCACGTTAAGTGTAAAAATTCAGCGTTAACAAACAGGCCCTAAGTCAAATTAAGCTGTCCAAATCACAGGAATTTAGATGCATATGGATCCAAAATTAATGAGTATTTGATCATCCAACTCTCAGATTAGTGGAACGGATCACATGGTTAGAGAACGGAAATGTATAATAATCCGATTTAACAAACAGACACCCTCAAATCAGAGTTTGGATTGGCTGTTTTGATTTTGGGATCGTGAATTCGTAGCAACAGATTCCACATTTTATCATGCTGATTGAGGAGAGTCCTATGCGAAATGCATATGGCTCTAAAACACACTTTGCAAAACTGAAAAACTCGACTCTTGTCTATCTGAGTAGGGCTGGCGCAAGGCTTGAGTGAGTCTGTATTTGACTCGACTCGCTTTGAGTTTGAGATGGATGGCATTGTGGCACGTTGCAGTGTGTGGAAAAGGGTCTAGTTTCCAAATATCCGATGAGGATGATCTACCACCCACGGATATTCGGTGCATGACACATCTGCCGTGGGGTTCATATCCACAGCCAGATCAGTGAACCAGAGCCACGAGTTCCGCTCCTTAAAATCATAGATACGGATCTGGGAGGCGCCCTTGACATTTACAAGTGGGTCCCCGGCTTCCGTCTTCATGAGGCACTAGCGACAGCAACTGGATTAGCAAGTGGACTCGCGCGAGTGGACTCCCGCATTTTTTAGGTTGGACAGGTGTATGTGTGGAAACACCGGGAAAGGATTGGCTACGCCCCCTGGCACCAGCCCCGTGGCTGGTCGTAGGTGCTTTGTGGGCCCCACCATGACGTACGTGTTTCATCCATTCCGTTCATCCAATTTTACAGATCATTTTAGGCTTAGTATAAAAAATGATAGGAATATAAATCTTAGGTGGGCCACACCGTAGGACAAAAATAATGAATGAATATTCACAATTAAAATCCTCCTAAGGTCCACTGTACTGTTTATTTGACATACAATCTGTTGATTTGGTCATAAATACCCGGATGAAGGTAAACAATAAATATCACCTTGATCCAAAACTTTTATAGCTCCCAAAACGTTTTTAATGGTCAAAATTCATTTAACACTGTTCCTATAATGTGGTCCACTTGAGATTGATATATACTTCATTTTTTCTCCCGTGCCATAAAATGATATATAATAATAGATGGACGGAATGGATGACACACATACATCATAGTGGGCTCCACAGAGCACCGACCGCCAGCCAATGGCTGGTGTCAGGGGGAGTAGCCAATCCGTTCCCGGAAACACCAGGTAGCTAGGGAAATAGCTGAGCTCTTTGGGGCCTACGGTGTTTCGAGCTTGAAATCCACCCCGTCCATCAGTTCCTACGTAGCAAAACTTAGTCGTATATGAACGTCGGATGGGCCAACACCGCTAATCATCTAAAAATCACGGTGAAAAACTAAAAGTTCCTCGTTGTGACCCATAAAAAAATCGGATCAGGTTTATTGTTTTTCCGTTCATTATATTGAATCAAACCTGATTAACGGCTTGGATGGAATATAAGAACCATGCTGGGTCCAAACACAAACCTACAGTTAGCGTCCCCTCCCTGTTGTTCCTTGTGGTATGGCCCACTTGAGTTGTTAATCAGAGTCATTTTGGGCCGCATGTAGTAAAAGAAATGGATACAGATGATTGACGGACTGGATGTCACACCATAACATGGTGGGCCCCGCACCGCTCGGGTGTTGTACCCGCTGCGTGCGAAAGGTGTTGAGAAGGATTCCGGTCCTTCGGGTACGCCATTCCACGCCACGTTTCTAAGAAAACCAGGGGCAGTTTTGTAACCTGAACCCTTTAAAATGCACGATACAGCATCCCTCACCGCTTTCATCTCCTTGTGCCGTCGCTGCTTAGAAAATCAAATCTATCCACCTATGACCGCACAACCCTTTCAATCCACCTAAAATTACCCAAATACCATGGATTCGAGGGACGGATTCAGATCGAGAAAAACATCGCTCAACCGGCTCGTAACCACGGAAAGCTTAATCAAAGAAGGAAAAGGGATGGCTAACGGCAAGTTAACGGAGGAGGATGAGCAGCCGTTAAGTCCTGCCGCCCGTTTGTTCCACCAGCCTCACTTCAACTGCCACATCATCGCGATAATAGGATGCGGGAAGCGATTCGACGTCGACGTCGTTAAAGCGGGGTTGGAAGCTACTCTTCTCAGACATCCTCGCTTCTCGAGCATACACGTAAGAATGGTGTATTTCCTTATTTCTGTTACATTTCTTTTCGTATCTCTCATCAGTAATGATCATATGCCATGTTGTATGTGATCATCTGAGCCGTGAAAAGGGCGGATTGGAGGGGAAATTGGAAAAATCAGCTAAACAGGTGGGCCACACGACTAAACGAGTCGGACCATGGGCTTTACGTTGATTTCAGTGGTGTGTAGCCTGCCTGATGAACTGAGCATCCTGGTGTTCATCGTTGGTAAAATTCATGGTGTGGTCCACTTTTTGGACGGTTCGGATGTTATACACAAGTGATTAATAAGCGACTGATAAAAACTTCGTACTTTGAGCTTACATACAACGATGTATATGAATCCATTATCTTTTCTGACGGGCGTTTCTCGCCCTTTCTTTTGCCGTCTTGAAAAATTACAGGAATTTCTTTATTTTTTCGGGTATCTAGAACACCTTTTTACGCCGCTGCGGAAAACGCATAAAACACCCCAAGATCTGTGGGACCACTATGTTTTATAAGTAAATCCAGTTCGTCCATCAGGTGGTAACTATTATTTTTATCGTACATAAAATAGTTCATCCCGATAAAAAATTATTATGTGTTATAACAATCTGAAGAATGTAAAATTGCTCCTAAAACCTTTAAGTTCAGACAGTGTGGCCCACCTGATATTTAGATCAGACTGATTTTTGAATTTTCATTTCATCCTGATTTGCTACACCTGATTAACGGGTTTGATGAAAGATAAATACCTTGTGGCCCCTATAGACCAACCAATGGTTGGCATTCCACTCCATTGCTTCATGTGTTGTGACCTGCTTAAGTTGTGTATCTCGCTGCTTTTTTCCAAATTCGTATAGAACTGAGGATAGAATTCGATGGACGGAGTATATTTTTTATATACAACATGGTGGCCCCACAAGCTCGGGTTTTTTATACACTTCATATAACAGCGCGTAAAACAGTTGTTATGGAGGATTTCCGTCGGTTTTCGAAGGTCCTAGTACGGAGAGGATTAGGTGTTACGCGGGTGTTTCCCTGACAGTGGGCCCACCTTGATTTATTTGTTGTGTATCCAGGCCGTCCATCAGTTTTTCCAGCTCATTGCAAGGCATGGCTCAAAAACATGAAGCAGATCCAACTCTCAGGTGGACGGCGTTGAGACTTGGATCTGCTTTTTTATTTTATTTTTTATCATAACCTAAAGTGAGCTGGAAAAACGGACGGAGAGTGTGGGTATTACATCAAGGTGGGCCGCACGGTCTGCAACACCCACTAACGTAATAACGGGCAACAACTAATTCGCATCCCTCGAATGCGTCTTTATCTTCCCTTCGTACTTACGTTGACCGAACCGCGTTGCATGGGAACTTTAACATACAACCCTCCGATTCTCCTTTAAGCTGTCAAATTCGGTGGAAAATCCGATCGGCGAAAGTAATGGGCGGTACGATCAGCACGATTCTTATTCAAAATTCAGACCAATCCAGCCATCTAGATTGGCCGTACCCTATATAGAGTCATGTCCGTTGATTTCAATGTTACAGCCTGCCTTGTAAGTGGACCATCCTGTATTCCAATCAAAGGGAATGATGCACTCCATCCTTTCCATGGCCGGGAAAGGTAGCGTTGCATGGAACAGCATACATGGTTGATGTGAACATTTCCCTCTCTTTAACTAAGGTTGGTCGCAAGCCTAACATCCAGAGTCTCCCCCAATCTGCTCACTGTCTGTCCCTGGATTGTTCCTAAAGAAAAGAAAATCCCACTCGCTGATGATCTCATCGTCCATTTCTCGTAACTAAGAAGCAACGGCTCAGAAAGCATATCTTAGCCCACCTTAGCATGAATGGTGTTGGTCTCGATCCGCGAGGCTTTTCTTTTCTGTTCTTTTTTTTTTTTTTTTTCCATCGTGGCCACACAATATACAACGGACTGGATCATCTGGGCAGAAAAGGCGAGCAAACCGGGCGAGTCTCTAGGGCACGACAGCCTGGTTGCCGAAAAATGTGATGATTAAGACGAGTGTGAAGATCAATACTCATGCGCTAAGAAAATGCGATGATTAAGACGAGTGGGTCCCACGATTTTGTAATCCAGACCACTAATCTATTCCGTCCCATTGTGGATGGGCCCTGCCCAAGAGTTTTAGCCTATGGGACCATCTTTAGCATTAGACTTCTAGCTTAGAAATATACAGTTACGAAGAAAACTGCACAAGTGGTCCATTTAATTAAATAAAGTGGTTGAGATATTTTTAGTTTAGTATAGGCGCGGTTTCGGTAGATCCTCGGATCTATCGAGGTGGGGTGGATCCCTGACTGTAGGGCCCACCGTGACATATGTGCCTTACATCCAAGTAGTCCATCCTTTTTTAAAGCTAATATTATGGCATTATCCCAAAAAATGAGGCGGATCCAAATCTTAGGTGGACCACACCACAGGAAACAGTGGTGATTGAATACTTACCATTAAAAACTTTCTTCGGAGCCACGGGAATGTTTATTTGCCATCCAACCTGTTGATAAGGTCACAAAGACCACGATGAAGGGATTACACAAATATCACCTGGATTCAATTTTTGTGTTGGCCCACAAGAAGTTTTTATTGGTTAATCACCGCTGCTTCCTGTTGTATGGTCCACTTTAGATTTGCATCTGCTTCATCTTTGGGATCATGCCCTAAAATGAGCCGTTAAAAAGTGTGGGCGGCGGGGATATAAGGAAAGTACGTTACCTTGGGCCCCACAGCCAAGGTTCCACCCACCTCGATCCACCGAAGCCACGCCCATTTAATATAGGAAGATTCTGGGGCCTGATACATGGAGGCGGATTGCGTGGTGACCTCAACACCACGTGCGTACGCGGTGTCGGGACTGTTGGGCCACAGTGATGTATGCTTTTTTAATCCACACCGTTCATCCATTTTGCGAGTTCATGTTCTGGTATGAGCCCAAAATTAAAGGGTATCCAAAGCTCAAGTGGACCACGCCACTAGAAACAGTGGGGATAATGGCTTGTACGGTTAAAACCTTCGTAAGTCACACATACATTCATAAAACGAAAATAGAAATATCAGCTTGATCCAACACTTCTGTGGCCCTAGGAAGTTTTCAACTGTAGGCGTTCGATCTCTACTGTTTTATGTGGTATGGTCCACTTAAACTTTGGATGTGCTTGAATTTTTGTCTCATGCCACCAAATAAGCTGTAAAAACAAATTAGCAGCCTGGATAAAACATATACATCTAGGTCGACTCAACAAAAGAATATGTCGTGTTGATTTGCGAAGCAAGCAGCGTTTGTCAGGACGCAGTAGAAAAGCTTTCCTAGCTCTAGCTGGGACGCGGATTTCCTGTGAAAGCCTTTCGCAGGAAATTCCTGCGCTGGAAAACTGGGTGGGCCCAACGTGATGTTTTTAAGAAATCCATTCCGTACATCCGTTTTCCGAGATATTTTTAAGATAATAGGCCAAAAATGAGCGGTATCCAATACACAAGTGGTCCTAAAATGTAAGTATTGAACGTACACAGTTGAAATATTTGTGGGTCACAGAAGTTTTGAATCAGGCTAATACTTGTGTTTTCAGTTCATCCAAGTAAGAATGACGTTATTAACGGTATGGATGTCATGTAAACATCACTTTCTACCCTAGAAAGTTTTCAACGGTAGGAATTTTCCTGCTCACCTTTTACTCTAGTGCGGCCCGTTTGAGTCTTGGATCCTTCTCAGTCTTGGTCTCAAGTCCTAAAATGAGCTCATAAAACGGATGTACGGAGTGGATTTCTTAAAAACATCATGTTGGCCCCAATTATCCAGCGCAGGAACTTCCTGCGAAAGGCTTTCGCAGGAAATCCGCGTCCCTCTAGCTGTGGGCCGCACTTGTTCACCTGTCGAGATTAGAATAGCAGTTTTTCCGTGCGAACTTCAAAGCGTCAGGTTGCGTATCTTATATTTCCTCTGTTGCGGAAGGCTTCACGCCAACACGTGGACAACATAATAGAGGTATTTAACTGGGTGACCTGTAACTTGTAACCTGTGGTCCAACTGGTTAAAGTAAATATGCCTATTCTAAGGGCTCTTTGATTTTTGAGCTCAACCGTAACTACCATGTGAATGGATAATTATTATTTACCTAGGTAATTATTGCACTTTCCTGATGCAGATGTGATAATTTATTTTTTTAGCACTTAAATTGAGAAATTTATAAAATTAATCTGCGGCCCACCCTGATGTATGTGATGTATCTACAGTGCTCATTTATTATGCTAGTTAAATTTAGGGCATGAGCAAAAAACTGGGATAGATCTAGAGCTCAAGTGGACCACACCATAGGAAACAACAGGAATCAAACATCTACCATTAAAAAATTTTTGGGGCTCGCAAAAGTTTTGGATAAAGTTGATATGTGTTTTCCCTTTATTCATGTTCGTGTGACCCTCTGAATGGGTTAGACAATTAAAAAACCTCAACGTGGCCCAGTGAAAGAAATAACTTTCAATAGTATATGAATTAAGGCCAATTTTTTTCCTTTCGCGTGGGCCATTTGAGCATCGGATCTGTCTCATTTTTGCCTCGTTCCGTAAAATGTTATAATAAAATAGATAGACGGTGTGGATATATTTTATACATGTATTTTATAGGGTCCACATATTTAAGTCAACACTTTTTATAGGGTCCACGTATTTAAGTCAACACATTTATATCAATTTTCGAGGTCGAATTATATTTTATAGGGTCCACGTATTTAAGTCAACACTTTTGTATCAATTTTTGAGGTCGAATTACTCTCACCTTAGGTGAAAACGTAAAAATTACTTATTTACCGAAGTATCAAACAGGCCCTTAAAGTATCCATGCTTGCATAAGACCGTTAGTTGGACTTTACTCCCATTTGCCTACTTGCAAATTAGTCCTTTCATGCCATAAGCTTATTTGAACTTTATTCTTGATTTTATATATTATCTTCATTTTATTAAGAAGAGGAGATTGGGTCAAGTTGTTACAAGTCTATCAAATACACTTCATGAACCCGTCACGTCAATTCATTTTAATACATTAATCCACTGGGTAGTATATGAGAAAAAAGTAAAGATTGGCCGCCCATCATTTATGGTATAGACAGTACGTGAACTCACCATACAAATGTTACTTTCTTGCGAATAAATTGCCCGTGAGTAATATCTGATCCGTGCAAAAGGTGGGCTACAGGATGACGATTCACCTAATATAAAATAAGGGTGATCACTCACCCAGAAGTACACAATGTCAAAATCGATGAACAGACGATGGTGCGACTCGGTGTGCTGGTGTGGCTCACCCATCAAGGGGATCTACGTTGGTTTTTTGCCAAGTGATCAACATGGTGTCATCCACCTTTTTAACGGTTCAGATATTCTTCACATGTGGCACGTCCACAGGAACTGTGATCATTGCTCTCATCGTTTTCTCATGCTTCTAGATCCAGTTGACAAGCTGATTTAGCAAACCTGATGATAGATCTGATGGCCACGGTCCTTTCTTATGACTTGTTAGGATCTGTGCTCTTCTATCTTGACAAAACTAAAGTCTTCTGCTTATTTATTACCCCTTTTAATATTTTTACGTAAATAACAGTTTTAAAATCAAATGGCCACATCACACATTTTTGTATAGTCAAAGTTTTAGACAGCGGCTTTAAAAGATGTGACATTACGGGTTTAGGGTTTAGTACACTATTTTCGACGGTTGAGAATGGTTTGGGAAATGTACAAGTTACATGCACTGGTTTCTATTTCAGTCAGATAATCTCGGTGGACACTTGGGGCATGCAATCTTGTTCCTGATTTTATTTGAAAGAAAATAATAGCGTGCTTTAAAAAATATCAATAAATCACCTCAACTAGGGTTGGGAGTTTGTTAAGAAAAGGTCTCAGTTCCACCTACGAAATAACTTCAAGCCTTTATGTCTGTGCCACATCCAATCCGTCCAATAGATTGGACCAATCGTTGGAATTACCTTACGCAAAAATCAGCCACATCCAGTCAACGAGTGGTCCAAACTTGCATTTTGTTATTTGTCAATGGCTAAAATTATTTCCTTTGGTATGGCCCACCAAATGAATAAATGGAGCTGTTTTCTATGCAATGAGATCTTACTGGTACAACGGTTGGATGTCGTACGTACGTGAGGGGTTAGAAGTTATTCAAGGGTTGGACCTAAAATTCTGGTCTAACCGGTTGGACTCAAAAATTCTGGTTCTACACATGTGAATAGTGGCTCCTGATAGAATGTTTAGGCTACGACTTCGAGACAGGGTAGGCGTTGATGGAATGCGCATTACAGGCGCTGCACTGTGTAAACTTACGGTCCGTGGACTTACCGTACAGCTGTTTCTTGCCCACTAACAAATCACGTGTTTGTAAAATCCGATCCGTGCAAAAGGTGGGCCACAGAATGAGGGTTCACCTAGTGTGAAATGAGGGTGATCGCTCACCCAGAAGTACACAATGTCAAAATCGATGGACAGCCTATGGTATGACTCACTGTGCTAGTGTGGGCCGCCCACTATGGAGAGGATTTGCCTAGTTTTCATTCCACATGATAAACATATAGTGTCATCCGCCTATTTATGGTTGGGATGTCCTTCACATGTAGCATGGCCAAGGGAACTATGATCATAGCTCTTGTTGTTTACTCCTGTTTCCAGATCCAGTTTTCGAACCATTTTGGAAACGTTGGTGATAAATGGATTCGGATGATAGATCTGTTGGCTACAATCCTTTTTATGGCGTGCTAGGATCTGGGCTCTTCTATTAGTGGGCCACCTGTTGGATGGACCGTTGGTCAAAAAATACGAAGTTGAAGTCATCAGCTCAAGTCAGTGTCCAAAAATTGCTACATCACCTTTGTAGTCAATCAAATTTTAGAGTAGCGGCTTTAAAAGGTTTTGTGTAACGTTACGCTATTTTGGACGGTTGAGAGTGGTTTGCTGAAATGGACAACGAGAGGAAGTCGACAACCAAATCGTTGGAAACTGCAGGAAGAAACAGGTAAGGCCGTTTCTTCCTTTGGCTCATCCATGTCGTGGTCTATTCATGGGCCGGGAAGAGGATTGCGTCCTGCCGACACCACTAAGCGACAAACGATAAAAGCACCTATGCTAAAATTGTCATTATGGAGGAGTTTTTATTTTTAATTTTTCCCACATTATGGAGGAGTTTTTATTTTTAATTTTTCCCACTGTGTTATTATTAAAAGCCACTGTATGTACATTGATGCGTATGAGAGGGAAAGGCCTTGGGTTTGAATCCCTCTCCCACGGGAAAGTGGCTGTTCGACGGTAACCAGACAGTAGAGGGGGGCCATGATATTTCCGTCCCGAGCCTAAATGCTTTCTCCTGCACTGGTTTTTATTTCTGTCCTAGCAGCAGAGGTTCAAAATTAAACTGTTTTTTTGGTGTGACCCATCTGAATACTGGATAGGCTTAATATATTTGTCCTAAGCCTAAATGCTTTCTCATGCGATGGTTTTTATTTCAGTCGTTAAAAAGTACCTCCTAGCAGTAAAGGGTCGCCACGGGATTGAAAACAGCATATGAGACAGTAGCCACGATTGAAACAGCGTACATGACAACATTTCACCCTTCAAACTGTTTCCTTGGTTTGGTCTATTTGAATAACGAGTATGCTTGATATTTTTGTCCTTAGCCTAAATGCTTTCTCATGGGCATTGGTTTTTATTTCAGTAGTTAAAAGTACCTCCTTTAAAACAGCATACAAGATAACATTTCGTACTTCAAACTGTTTCCTTGTGTGGCCCGTTTGAATAACATATAGGCTAAATTCTAATGTGACAGCTGATTGTTGGAGAGAATTCATACATTATCACAATATGCTCTGAATAAAAAAAGAAAAAGAAAAATAAAGAATCAAGGGCCAAAGTCAAAATGTTTCCAAGATATAGCTCACCTGAGTCACAAGTTAGTATGAGTTTTTGCCCTTAACCTATCATTGGATTACACATCTAATAGTCATTAGATCTCACATACGTGGGCCCAATCAAAAATCAAGGATAGGCATCCAATAAAATTTCTTATTTTTCAAGGAGGGGTATTCATACAACCAGTTAGAGAAGCTATATTACACCAAATCATAACTTCCAACCTCTTAAGTGTTTGTATGCCATAGCGTGGAACGACACAACAGGAATTTAGAGGTTTTAGAGATGAACTTACACCATTCCCTGTGGTACGGCACCCGATGGAGCGGGTGGCATGTTCTTCCCTTTGTGTGGAACCCAGGTCAATAACTCAGTACCAATACGAGATTGATTGACCAATCCTAACCTCTGATTCAAGAATACTTTTCAATTTTAACTGTCCAATGTATGTCCATCGATCCGATTGTGAGATAACTATATGAGTGAATTTTTTGGTTGACGATGCATCTGAATGGTCAAATATAATTGGAACAGTTTGACTTAAGTTGCTTGTATTGCAGGTATGCATTTTATAACTAAATTTTGAGTTCCTGCGTATCATCGACCACACTCGATCAGAGTATTAAAGACTTCACGCATATTTTACTAACAGGTGATTGACGAGAAGAAAGGCGAGCAGAAATGGGTACGGACGGAGGTGGTATTGGAAAACCACCTTGTGATGCCGGATCTGGATCCGCACATGGAATCGCCGGACAAGTTCGTGGAAGACTACGTGTCAGATCTGACGAGAACTACCCTGGAGACGACGAAACCGCTCTGGGAGATCCACCTCCTCAACGTCAAAACCGCTGAAGCGGATTCGACAGCGGTATTGCGGATCCACCACTCGCTCGGCGACGGCGCGTCGCTCATGTCGCTGGTTCTGGCCTGCACCCGGAAAACCGCTGATCCCGCTGCGCCCCCAACGATACCGGATAAGAGAGTGGCGGGCTGGGAAAGAAGCCGTTCTCTGCCGGTTTTGGCAATGTTATGGGTGGTTTTCCGGATGGTCTGGCATACGATCGTCGATGTTCTGTTTTTTCTGGCAACAGCAGCTTGCTTGACGGATAAGCGGACGCCGCTGAAAGGCACCAAGGGGGTAGAGCATCAACCCAAGCGGGTCGTGCATCGGAAGCTCAGCCTCGATGACATGAAGGCGGTCAAAAACGCTACGAAATCGGTCAGTATTTTATTGGAATCTACTAACAGGATTGCGTCCTGCTTCTGCATGACGGGTTCGGTACTGAGAGGGTATGTGTGGAGCCCACCGTAAGGTATTTATTATATCCACGCCGTCCATCCATTTCGAGATATCAATTGACGCAGGGATGAACGTGATGAGGTCGAACACCGTCTTCCTCAAGGATAACTACTCCGAATCCACGGAGCTTCTCTGGACTCCTCACAGAGACTTCTCGAATCCACGAGGAAAGAAAGCAAGAGAATAGGAATAAACTCTAATAAATTCAAAATTAATTGATGAAAAAATAAAAATGAGTTTACACCCCTTTAAATAAGGGAACCAAGCAACATGAAAGAAACCAGACTCATACTACAACTAAAACTCCTAGAATTCGCAACTTACTATAAATAGTAAACTTACTATTTATAGACGGTCATGATGTCTACTAGTGCGTAAGGTTTTCGGCCAAAAATAGTAAGTGTCCTATTTGGCTTCACCAAACCGTTCTCCTAATTATCCTAAGCACTTTTAATGTTGGACACAACTCCTAAAGCCCAACGAATGAAAAGTTATACTCAAACTAAAACTTACTATTTATAGTAAAAACAAAATTAAAACGAGGAAACGACCGTCGATCAGGGGGTTTTTTGCAAATCCGGGCTGCGCACCCCGGCATAGCAGGGTTGGTTGGCTAAAGTAGCTCGTTCTACCCCAAAATCATATATTTTACGTCGGATAACTCATTCCGGATTGTGAGATACGCCCGATCTAAGGTCCGATGGTTCGGATCACTTCTGTCGCCGACCGTGCCTTTTCTGATCCATCTTAGCCATGAAATTGTCCGCGACCCGCTCTACATTAGTCCCCTCCACTTGAAAAGAACTCGTCCTCGAGTTCTCCTCCTGCGCTGGTTCATGATACTCGGTCAGGTCCGCAACGTTGAAAGTCCGTGAGATCGCCATGTCATCTGGAAGATTAACAACATAAGCATTGTCATTGATCTTTCGGATGATCGGTATCGGTCCAATCTTCTTATTCTTCACCTTGTTGTACATCTCGGTCGGAAATCTTTCTTTTCGCAAATGGACCATTACCTGGTCGCCCACCTCGAACACCTTTTGTCGACGATGCTTGTCCGCTTGTTCCTTGTACTTTTCGTTCGAGGCATGTAGCTTAGTCTGCACCTCCGCATGAATACCCATGATCCTGTCTGCCATATGTTCTGCTGCAATACTCATGCCTGGGAGCTTGGGCAGAGGGACCAAGTCTAGTGTGTGGCGAGGTACTCGTCTGTAAATAACCTGGAACGGAGATTTCCCTGTCGAGCGGTTCACCATGTTGTTGAATGCAAACTCCGCTTGAGACAAGGCCAAATCCCACTGCTTCGGTTTCTCTCCTGAAATGCATCGAAGGAGGTTTCCCAAAGTGTGATTCACAACTTCGGTCTGCCCATCAGTCTGTGGGTGGTAAGCACTGCTGAATTGAAGTCGTGTATCGAATCGAGTCCACAAAGTCCGCCAAAAGTGACTAATGAACTTCGTGTCACGATCAGAAGTAATGGTCTTAGGGACCCCGTGTAGTCATACGACCTCCCTGAAGAATAAATTCGCCACATGTGTTGCATCAAGGGTCTTCTTGCATGGGATAAAGTGCGCCATCTTGGAGAAACGATCGACCACTACGAACATCGAATCCATGCCGCGTTGTATTCGTGGAAGACCAAGTACGAAGTCCATTGATAAATCCTCCCAAGGACCGTCAGGCACAGGTAACGGGGTGTAGAGGCCCGTATTCTGAGATTGTCCCTTGGAGGTCTGACAAGTATGACAACGTTGTACGGCTCTTCCCACATCACGTACTAATTGCGGCCAGTAATACCGCTCTTCCATAAGAGCTCGCGTTTTGTCTCGCCCAAGGTGTCCACCGAGGCCACCTCCATGTAGTTCCTGAATAATTTGCTCCCTTAGAGAACTTTGGGGGATGCACAATCGATTCCCTTTGAAGAGAAAACCATCCTGTATATGAAAGTCACTGGGGTGACCTTCTTGGCACTTCAACCAAGAATCTTTGAAGTCTTCATCCTCGGCATATAGCTCCTTGAGACAGTCAAAGCCGACCACCTCATTGCTCACCGTAACAAGTAGTGACGCACGACGGCTAAGTTCATCAGCCACCTTATTCTGCTGACCTGACTTATGCTTCAGAACAAACGTAAATTCCTGTAAAAACGTAACCCATCTAGCATGCACACGATTCACGTTAGTCTGACTATTAATAAACTTTAATGCCTGATGGTCGGTGTACAGAACAAACTCCCTTTGAATCAGATAATGCCGCCAATGTCGCAGCGCCTGAACAACTGCGTACAACTCAAGCTCGTAAGTCGACCACTTCTTTCGGGCTTCACTGAGCTTCTCGCTATAGAAGGCTACCGGCCTGCCTTCCTGTGATAATACTCCTCCTATTCCGACATATGAAGCGTCACACTCCACCTCAAACAATTTATCGAAATTAGGAAGCATCAAGACCGGTGTTGTAGACAAACGATGCTTGATCTCATGAAAGCTCTTGTCAGCTTTATCGGTCCACTGGAACGACCCTTTTTTCATGCAGTCTGTTATTAGCGCGACTATGGTGCTAAAATCTCGCACAAATCGACGATAGAAAGTCGTCAATCCATGAAAACTCCTCACCTCATGAATGTTTGTCGGGATCGACCATTCCCTAATAGCTCGCACCTTTTCATCGTCCACCCGAATGCCTGTGGACGTTACAACAAATCCTAAAAACAAAGGCTGTCAGTTAAAAAGCTACACTTTTTCAAGTTGAGGTACAACTTGTTATCTTGTAGGACCTGCAGCACCTGCCTGAGATGTTTCTTATGCTCCGCCTCATCCTGGCTATATATCAATATGTCATCAAAATATACTAGCACAAATCGGCCAGTGAACGGTTTTAGAACTTGATTCATCAAACGCATAAAGTACTTGGTGTATTCGATAGGCCGAAAGGCATGACCAGCCACTCATACAACCCTTCCTTTGTCTTGAATGCCGTTTTCCATTCATTACCGGGTCGAATACGAATCTGATGGTACCCGCTCTTTAGATCGAGTTTAGAGAACACTTTAGCCCCTCCTAACATATCGAGCATGTCGTCCAACCGTGGTATTGAAAACTGATATTTAATAGTAATTTTGTTAATTGCTCGGCTGTCGACACACATGCGCCAGCTTCCATCTTTTTTTGGCGTTAATAATGCTGGTACAGCACATGGGCTCATGCTCTCTCTCAATAGACCCTTACGGATCAATTCCTCCACTTGCCCCTGAAGTATCTCACACTCCTTCGGACTCATCCGATAATGAGGGCGATTGGGCAGGCTAGCCCCAGGGACGAGGTCTATGTGATGTTGGATGTCTCTCATGGGGGGCAATCCATCAGGTAAATCTTCAGGCCAGACTTCTTTGAATTCGTTTAGTAACAGTCTTAAGCTTGGAGGGATGTTTGAGGGTTCCTCCTTCTCGCCCTTCACCACTAAGGCATATACATCGCCGGTTTTCTTGGACTCCTCCATGAAATCCCGAATGGTCAAGAGAGAACTTCCCTCCAGTTTAGAGGCTTCAGGGTGGTTCTCTGGTGCCATAGGGGCAAGGATTATTTTTCGACTATCCTTGACGAATATGTAGACATTGTCTCGCCCCCGATGGGTCGCATCACGGTCTGACTGCCAGGGTCGACCGAGTAGCATATGGCAGGCTTCCATGTCAACCACGTCACAAAGTATCTGATCCTTATAATGTTTACCAATTGAAAACGAGATAGTGCAATGTTCAGTTACCTTGGTCTCGTTCACTTTTTTTATCCAGCGAATTGAGTACGAGGAAGGATGTTTCGTCGTTGGTAGCTGCAACTTATCCACCATCACTCTTGAGACGATGTTCTCGCTGCTACCACTGTCTATGATCACATCACAGACCTTTCCGCTGATAGTGCACCGAGTACGAAATATATTGTGCCACTGTGGATGTAATTCCTTTCGTGGGGTATACAGTAGTCGCCTCACAACGAGAGATTCGTCACGATCTTCGCCTGTCACTTCATCGCCACCTGCTATTTCTTCAGTGGTTTGTTCATATTCATCAAAGCCATGATCCTCTTCCACGACCTCATCTTCAGTGCCCCCTTCGTTTATAGTCAAGTGCGCTGCTGGACGTTGAGGACAAGTGTTTGATAAGTGGCCTGGTTGGCCACAGCGGTAACAATTGTTCGGCCTTGGCCGAGCATAAGGATTCGGAATCCTACTAGGGCCCGCTGTTGTGGGTGCTGCCCGTTGAGGTCTGGATGGTCCGCTCTCCGTATCACGGATCGCGGGTGGAGGAGGTTGAGGACGTTCTCCTACCGGATCTTTTCCTCGAGCCAGCACTGGATCCTGTGTGGGACCTGTCATAGGGAGTCGATTTGAAGGATAGGGACGAGCAGGAGCTCTTGCAAGCTGCGTTTCTGCCCTTCCTGCCAATTGAACTGCTTCATCTACGGTCCCGACTGGGTACATCTGAACTCGATCCTGAATTACCGGTCGCAACCCACCTATAAATCGTGCCACTTTCTGTGACTCAGATTCTGACAAATCGTTTCGTGTAGCCAACCGCTGGAATTCTTCAGTGTAATCTGTAACAGTTCAATTTCCTTGTCGGCAATTCTGGTATTGCTGGAATAATATCTGCTCATAATCACTGGGGAGAAATCGTGAACGAAGAAGACGTCTCATCCGAGGCCATGATGCGATGGGCGCCTTGTTCTGGCGGGCTCGTGAGAGTTGCAATTGTTCCCACCATGCAGAAGCACCAGATTTCAATTTAAACGCTACCAATTTCACCCTTTTATGATCTGGCACATCCATATAATCGAAATATCTCTCTACTTCGGCTAGCCAATCAAGAAAATCTTCGATACGTAATAAACCGTTAAAACTAGGAAATTCAGCCTTACCTCGATAGTCTCTTTCAGCACGATCTAGACGATCGCCTCCATGGATTGGTCGTCGATTAAAACCCTCATTAATGTCCTCGTTGCTGGAACTAGAATCATCTGGTGTAGCCTTACGATTTACCGCTGGTAGTGCTCTACGATAATCAGGGTCACGTCGTACAGCAACCACGGGTGGTGGGGCGACCATAGGTGGTGGAGCACCGCCTAGGGCTCGGGGCGGAAGTAGCGCATCCGCAAGACGGTCGAGGGTTGCCTGTAGCCCTTGCATGGTCAACTGACTCTCCCGATGGAAAGCTTCCATTCTTTCCGAAAGATAACGAATCCCTGGATCACCGTCCACAGGATTTTGATTCATACCTTCGTTGTTTGCCATCGGCCCAAGGGAAAACCTCGCTCTGATACCAAATTGACGCAGGGATGAACATGATGAGGTCCAACACCGTCTTCCTCAAGGATAACTACTCCGAATCCACAGAGCTTCTCTGGACTCCTCACAGAGACTTTTCGAATCCACGAGGAAAGAAAGCAAGAGAATAGGAATAAACTCTAATAAATTCGAAATTAATTGATGAAAAAATAAAAACGAGTTTACACCCCTTTAAATAAGGGAACCAAGCAACATGAAAGAAACCAGACTCATACTACAACTAAAACTCCTAGAATTCGCAACTTACTATAAATAGTAAACTTACTATTTATAGACGGTCATGATGTCTACTAGTGCGTAAGGTTTTCGGCCAAAAATAGTAAGTGTCCTATCTGGCTTCACCAAACCGTTCTCCTAATTATCCTAAGCACTTTTCATGTTGGACACAACTCCTAAAGCCTAACGGATGAAAAGTTATACTCAAACTAAAACCTACTATTTATAGAAAAAATAAAATTAAAATGAGGAAAAGACCGTCGATCAGGGGGTTTTTTGCAAATTCGGGTTGCGCAACCCGGCGTAGCGGGGTCGGTTGGCTAAAGTAGCTCGTTCTACCCCAAAATCATATATTTTACGTCGGATAACTCATTCCGGATTGTGAGATACGCCCGATCTAAGGTCCGATGGTCCGGATCACTTCTGTCGCCGACCGTGCCTTTTCTGATCCATCTTAGCCATGAAATTGTCCGCGACCCGCTCTACATCATCAATTTAGGGCACGAGCCCGGAAAGGAGGTAGATCCAAGGGTCAAGTGTATCGCAACACAAGAAGCAACGTTGATAATGATGCCCACCGGGAAATCACAAATATCCGCTTATCAAAACTTATGCAGCTCCCAAGATATTTTTAATGGTGGGTGTTTAATCCCCAATGTGTGGTCCACCTGAGCCTTGAATCTACCTCCTATTTTGGGTCATGCTACAAATGATCTGGAAAAATGGATGGACCGCGTGGATAAACTACATACATCACAGTGGGCCCCACGGAGCCCCTGGCAAGACCGAGTCCGTCCTGACAGGAGCAGGACGCAATCCGCGTCCTGCTCTTTTGGCTACAGTAGCTCGTTTTGCGCACGTGCCCGGCGAGCATGTGGAGCCAGATGAGACCCACTTGCAACCATGGTTGGGAACGTCTGGTTGCCGGCTACGGACGTGATGCCCGGTAGACTAGTCCGAGACTGACGCCATCTATCAGGTGAGCCCATGTATGTTAACCGGCCTGATCCACGACTCATGTGAGCCACACCTCTGAGAACAATGGAGAGGGGTCGCCAACCACAGCTTCTGTGTGAGGCCCATCATGGTATTCATGCAACATCATGTGCGGCTCACCAAGATCAATAGACCCAAAATATCATCCCAACCGGTGGCCCAGTGAGACGTTTTAGTCCTGATTTTACATTTTTCTCGAGGCGTGGCCCAAATGAAATTTAAATGAGGCTGATTTGTGGTATTTATGGTTAATTGTGTGAAGGCTCACCTGTTTAACGGACTAGATTTTACAGGTACAATAAGTGGGCCTTGCAGAGGCCGGGGGTTTTACCTGGGACGCCGATTAAGTGGTGTTGCCAACGCCACTCCCAGCGTTGGTGTGGTGATGTGGCGGGGCGCTGTGAGGCCCACCACATGTTTGTGATCTATATTCACACAGTCCATCCATTCTCCTTGCCTAAGAAAAAAATAAAATAAAGCAGATCTGAAGCTCAAGTGGACCACACCCCAGGAAACATTGGAGATAATAACAGTCACCGTTTAAACTTCCTGGGGCCCACCATAATGTTATCCAACCTATTGGTAAGGCGACATAGTCTTGGATGAAATAAAAACATAATTATTATATAGATCCAAAACTTTCGTGGCTAGTGAAGTTTTTGTCTAATAGCCACTGTTTCCTTTAGTCTTTGGATCTACTTCATTTTTGGGCATTGGTGTGTCAATATCGGCCTCACAGAGGCCAACACATCGTAACACCACAGGTGGGGGGTGGTGTTGACAACACTACCTGATCCGCGTCCGGTTTATCCGTACAGCATAGGGAGGCAATACCTTCCAACCTGCACTCTTTTGGTAGCTTTAACGAATGAGAAACCAACGGTCCACAATCATAGCAGGAGCATCTGGCCCCCCGTCTTGAAACCATCCGTACATGTGGGTTCCACCTAGAGATCTCCTTTTAGGGGCGAGTAACGGTGGGGTGCCCAAGGCCCAAGTTGGAAGAAATGGAACTAGATTGGTTGGGTGTTGCATGCACCCGGTCGTGTGATGGATGTTTTCGATTGGGTGGGTGTTGTATCCACGCCTCACTTAATTTCAAGCATTGTTTTTTTAATGTCATTCATTGTTTTAAATTTGCTTGAATCTACGCTCTGCAGACCATAAATGACGTCTTATTGGGAGTAACGGCAGCCGGTCTCTCACGCTACCTCTGCAGGCTATCCGGTGAGACTATGGAATAGCAGGACACACCTGATGGAACGGTCTAAATTGATACATGTAACATCGAGAAATCTTGCATTACCATTCGGGCTCTACCTTGGGGCAGCCCGAGTCATACGGGCTTAGGGCTCCATTGACGAGGCACACGTGTATCATATCTAGCACATTCATCAGGTGCAGCTCGCTATGAACATGACTTGGCCCAAAAATCAGGTCAGTCCACTTATGAGCATAGACCGTTGGTCAATTTTTCGGCCGTTGCAATCCTTTTGTGCATGCATGCATGGCTCACTCAACGAAAAGATGCGTCCTGGATTTGAATTTCGGGTCAAGGAGTACACACGGTTGGATAATTGATGAGCAGCTTGGATCTCACTCACCTAACGAGAGTGGACGCAGATTAGATACTGACAGGTTGAGTAGCGAGTCGGCTATTGAAGTGACGTCACCAAGTTATATGGGCCCACTATGATGTATGTGTTGTATTCGCATTGTCCAACCATTTTGAGATATCATTTTAGGGCATGAGCAAACAAATAGGTAGGTAAAAAGATGTAATGGACCCCACCATAGAAAGCAGTTGGGATAGTGATTCCTATAGTTGAAACTATCCTAAGGCCCACCATAAGGTTTATTTCAAATCCAACCTGTTCCAGAGTTAAAAAGGACATGAAAGAAGTGAAAATACAAATATTGATCTAAAACTTTTGCGGCCTTTAAAAGTTTTCAATGGTGGGCGTCAAGTCCCCGCTGATTTCTGTACTAGCATACTCTGGAGCTTTGGATTTTACTCATTCCTCGGATTTTGCCTCAAAATGATCTCTCCAAATGGATGAAAGACGTGTATACAAAACATATACCACGATGGGGGCCGGAACTCGGTGACATCACTTCAGTAGCTAGTCTCGCTACTCAACCTGTCAGTAGCTAATTCACGCCCAACTAGAATATGCCACGTGTACCTGCCCTTCCACCCAATTTGACCAACTTCAATGAACTTTTTTCTGCAACTCAGGTAAGGACAAGGGCACCGAAGATGGAAAACATAATCTTCCCGCGAATGCTCGTCTCAGAGCTGCCGTTCTCGTTAACATCAGACCAGCACCCCGGATACAGGTTAGTCTTTCCTCATTTATTTCACAGGGAGTCGATACTCTTGATACTCGGGCCATTCATAAATTGTACATATTGCCTACGATAGCTCAAATTAAACCAAACAAATTGCAGGAACTAATATAGGTAGATCTTATTCTAAAAATTATTTTAGTTAAATAATCCTAACATCTGATCAGATGGCACTTGTTTGCTTAATTAGAAACATTGGTCATTTTTTTTAAAACCGTCCGCTAAATATCCAGTAATCAGGTATGTGGAATCAGGTCAGTGTAATATTTGATTTATGACCCATTTCATCGGCGCTCAAAATTCGAACGCTTTGAATTGAGTTAACTGTGCACCACGTGTACAATTTATTCGATCCCGCTGTAGTATCAAAGTTTTCCTGTGGGGAAAAACTTTGATACTCTTGCAGAGTGTGGTGGTTGATGTGCAGGACCTAATGTGTACACATGGCATATAAGTAAATCAAGTGAAAGTGTTAAACCAATTAAACTGTGAGTTGCAATTTAAATTGACGGTAACAAAAATTATTGTAATTTGATTACATAACTAGTCAATTGGTGGACATTTAATGAACCATTTAAATGTAAAGAAAAAATCAAATCAAATGGTCTGGTTTTGTCAAATGTGTCCACAAATCAGATGCGAAGATTGTTCTACCAACATCACCATATCTGTCAGGGTATGAAGCTGTTGTGTTTTTTAGAATAAAAATAAATTTCAAAAATAAAGTTATTTTTAGAAAGTAAATAAATATATTAATTATTTAAAACTTTCCATAAATAGTATGAATAGCCTGTCGGTAAGAGAGGAGGGGTTTTTGCTTATGCAACTAGGGTTCAAATCTCCTCGAGGACGGTGCGAAGCACCGTCCGCGCACGCGCGCGCGTGGCGTGGGCTGTAGGGCTGCTTGGGCGCTTTTTGGCGCTTTATTAGGCGCACGTTCGCATCGTCGCAAGGAGCTAAAAGAACTTAGTCTTTTTGGCACATGGTTCAAATTTTTTAGGTCATGGAATTGAACCCTGATGATTTATTATCTTTTGTTGATTAAGAGTAATTATGACATGATTGTACATGTGGCACCTATGCCATGTGTCGCTTATGTGGATACAGTTTTTCCTGTTGGATAACTGCTTCTGTCTGAATGGGTACAGAAATAACTGCCATAGGACAAAAGGTCATGTCCTTTCATGGAAGGCAATTATTTGCTGTGAATGGGTGTGGATTTCTTGAAGAGTCTCTTTAGTACCTCTTCAGGAAGAAATCCATAACCCTTCAATTGATATAAATCCTGGATGCTATAATCCAGATGAAGTAATTCTTATCCTTAAGATTATATCATCTTCTGAGCAATTACTCTCGATCTAATCTCTTACTGAATTTTTTCTGAACGTCTTACGGCATATCAGTGTTTAAACTAGAGATCTGTTCAACACTTAAATGTGCAAATTTTCGTGTTGAAAATCGGATTGAGAGTTCATTGTATCCTGAAGACAATTTGCAGATTTCCTTCATTTGCACTTGCTGGAAATTCCAGAAAAAGGGCAGCAAATCTGTCTTGAGAAATTGACTATTCAAGTCAAGCCTTGAACCCGATAAATCTGATCGTTTCGTTATCATTTTCTTCTATCCTCCGTTGTGTACAAAGAATTACAAATTCTAACATTCAAGAGAGAATTTTTATCTTTTCACAATGGAGGCAATTCATTCAATTCAAGTTATGAACCAAGACTTTGTACGACTGGATCGTTTCGACGGTCAGTTCTTCTCAAGATGGCAACAGAAAATGTTTTTCTTTCTGACTACTCTCAAGTTATCCTACATTCTAGATGATGATCTGTCTTCTCTACCCGAGCCAAAGGAAGACGACTCAGTTCAAGTGAAGGAAGAACGAAAGAAAAGGAAGGAGGATGATTTTTTATGCAAAGGTCATATCCTAAACGCTCTCTCTAATTCAATCTATAATTCATACCGTAAAATATCCTCTGCTAAAGAACTGTGGACAAAATTGGATCAAAAATATAAAACTGAAGAAATCAGTACTCAGAAATTTCTGATCGACAATTACGTCCATTTCAAGTTTAAAAATGATCAGCCAATTCTCTCCCAAGTAGCCGAACTACAGAACTTGGTTGATGAATTGAAGATTGGTGGGATAGATCTGCCTGAAGAATTCCTGGTCGGTGTAGTAATTGCAAAATTACCCTCATCATGGTTTGATTATAAAAAGAAACTGAAACATGATGAAAGGAAGTACACTCTTGAAGGACTTCAAAGACATCTTCGTATAGAAGAAGAGTCCAGAAACCGAGACAAGAAAGAAAATGCTTCGGAAAATCATTCCAAAGCAAATATAATAGAAGATGACAAGCCAAAATCTCAAAACTCCAAATCTATTCCCCCAAAGAAAGATACAGAGTTTAAGAAAAAGGGAAAGAAAAAGGGCAAGTGTCACTTCTGCAATAAGCCTGGACACTACATAAAGGAATGTCGACACAGGAAGAAACAACTGAAAGCTCAGGCTAACATGACAGAAGACCAACTTGTTGCAATGGTTACTGAAGCTAACACAGTAATATCCGATGGTGGATGGTGGCTAGATACTGGTGCAACCATTCATATATCGAAGGACCGAAACATCTTCAAGACCTATGAAGGTATAACAACTGGACAAGAAGTGAAGATGGGTAATAATGTTCGTGCGAACGTTGTTGGAAAAGGAACAGTAGAGCTTCAGTTTACATCAGGCAAAAGACTGACACTAACAAATGTATTGCATGTACCTGACATGTCTAAAAATCTAGTGTCAGGCGATCTTCTCAATAAGAGAGGATTCAAAATAGTGATTGAGTCTGATAAGTTGGTTATCACCAAGAATGGTATGTTTGTAGGCAAAGGATATTCATGTAATGGTATGATTAAACTGAATATTAATAATAATAATGATGTTTCCGTTTATATAGTGGATTCTGTATCTTTATGGCATGCTAGACTGGGTCATGTTAATTATCGTTCAATGAAAAGAATGATGATCCTAGGCCTTATACCAAATCATGAATTTCAACAAGAAGGGAAATGTGATGTGTGTGCCCATTCTAAAATAACCAGAAAACCATTTGGGACTGGCATGAGAAAATCACAACCCTTGGAGTTGATTCATTCTGATATCTGTGATTTAAATAATACCTTAACTCGTGGAGGAAAAAGGTATTTTATCACATTTATCGATGACTTCACTAGATTTTTCTATGTATACTTGATAAAATCTAAAGATGAAGCCTTTGAAAAGTTTAAACTTTATAAGGCCGAAGTGGAAAATCAGTTGAATGTAAAAATTAAAGCCCTCAGAAGTGATAGAGGGGGTGAGTACTCTTCTAATGAATTCAACGACTTCTGTGAATCAAATGGTATAATCCATGAATTTACGGCACCTTACACACCTCAGCAAATTGGCCTAGCGGAACGCAAAAATAGGACATTAGTTGAGATGATCAACTGTATGATATTAAATTCTGGATTACCTTTGAATTTGTGGGGGGAAGCATTGTTAACAGCAAACCGTATTCTAAATGCTATCCCACACAAAAAATTGGATATCTCCCCATATGAATTATGGAAAAAGAAGAAACCATATCTTCATTACTTCAAAGTGTGGGGAAGTATAGCAGAAGTCAGGATTAATGATTCCAAGATAGTAAAGTTAGGTCCTAGAGGAATCAGGTGTGCTTTTGTGGGTTATGGGAATCATAGTCCCGTATATAGATTCTTAGTTCTAGAACAAACTTCGTTTGCTGACAAAAACATGATTATAGAGTCTAGAGATGCTATATTTTTTGAAAATACAGTATACAAAGACTATATGAATAATCATACAAAAAGGCAGGTTGATGAAAATATTATAGAACCAATGAACGTAGAGCCTAACAACTTTCATGATAAATCTAACACTCATCCAGAAGGAAATGAACCAAGGAGATCGAAAAGGGCAAGAAAAGAAACATCTTTTGGCCCAGATTTCTACATGTTTCTTATAGAAGGGGATAGAAATGAAATAAGAAAGGAGATTACTCTACCACTAAGTATTGAAAGTGATCCATCAACACTTAGTGAAGCTCTCTCATCTCCTGACGTACAATTTTGGAGGGAAGCCATCGACGATGAAATGGATTCCATAGTCTCCAATAACACATGGTGTTTGGTCGATCTTCCACCAGGTTCAAAGCCTATAGGATGTAAGTGGATTTTTAAAAAGAAAGTTCAATCCTGATGGAACCATAAATAAGTTTAAAGCTCGATTGGTAGCCAAAGGATTTAGACAAAAGGAAGGTATCGATTTTTTCGATACATATGCTCCTGTTGCTCGAATATCTACCATTAGAACTTTAATTGCTCTTGCAGCAATTCACCACCTAGTAATCCATCAAATGGATGTCAAAACGGCATTCTTAAATGGTGATCTAGATGAGGAAGTTTATATGGAACAACCTGAAGGGTTTATTCAACCCGGGCAAGAGAAGAAAGTGTGTAAACTGGTCAAATCTCTCTATGGGCTCAAGCAAGCTCCTAAACAATGGCATGAGAAGTTTGATCAAGTAGTACAATCTAATGGTTTTAGAGTAAACCAAGCAGATAAGTGCATATATATTAAAGGTCAAATCATTATCTGCCTATACGTAGATGATATGCTAATATTTGGACCAAATGAGGACTGTGTGAAAGAAACTAAAAAGTTTCTAAGTACCAACTTCGACATGAAGGATATGGGCAAAGCCGATGTAATATTAGGTATTAAGATTTTTAGTCTTAATGATGGAATAGCCTTAACACAATCTCATTACCTAGAGAAAGTGTTAAAGAAGTTTAATCATTATGATAGTAAACCGGTTTCAACCCCATTTGATCCAAGTATTAAATTGGTTAAAAATACTGGTAGATGTAAAGCACAACAAGAATATGCGAGTGCTATTGGGAGTTTAATGTATGCAATGAATTGCACTAGACCCGATATAGCATTCACAGTAGGAATGCTAAGCAGGTATACCAGTAATCCAGGACAAGTACACTGGAATGCGATTTCGAGAGTTTTAAAGTATCTAAGAGGAACCATAGACTATGGACTGCATTATAAATCATATCCCGCTGTACTTGAAGGGTACATCGATGCAAGCTGGAATGCAGATAACATAGAATCTAAATCTACAAGTGGCTGGATATTCACTCTTGGAGGAGGAGCAATATCATGGGCATCTAAGAAACAAACGTGCATATCTCACTCTACAATGGAAAGTGAGTTCATTGCACTTGGTGCTGCTTGCAAAGAAGGTGAATGGCTAAGATACCTATTGTTGGAAATCACGTATTGGCCAAAACCTACTCCTGCCATATCTATCTTTTGTGATAGTCAGGCTACTCTTTGTCGTGCAATGAGTAAGACTTATAATGGTAAGTCTAGAAATGTAGGTCTAAGGCATAACTTTGTTAAAGGATTGCTCAGAGATGGAGTAATCACAGTGGAATATGTTAAATCCATCATGAACTTAGCAGATCCCTTAACAAAAGGTTTATCAAAAGATCAAATAAGAAGAACCACTAAAGGAATGGGACTAAGATCCATAAAGATGTAACTTTCACTCTTGATGGCAACCCTACCTATGTTTTGAAATATAGGCTAGGTTCAAAGGGACAAACAAATCAAGTATGTGACTGAAACATACACTAGAAAAAGAAAAACAGAGTCTCATTCCTAAAAGTCTAGTGTTTGGTTTCTGCATTTCATAAAAGGGTGAGTACTAACTCTTAATAGATCTATAAGCAGACTTTGCTGAGATGAAGCAGAATCATCTTTGATAGATCTACCTATATGGGTAGAAAAGTGAGGCCGCTTTTGAAGAGATTGGGATCGTCTCTAGAATACTCATGAAATAGGGATACGCACAAGGCCAGAAATGTGCGAACTTTTAGATCTCCAGTTATATATGAATAGATGTGTGTTATGTGTCCGGCGAGTCATATAAGGTCCTTAGTTCAAGAATAATGGGTCACTAAGTACCTGGCATAACTTTGATACGTATACACTAATGTAAAGGTTCAAATCCAAAAGATACCTTTACTTATGCACCTATTTATACTGATATGCCATTCGTTTCAGAATCTGTTTTTATTTTTGAAATTGTGGGGGATTGTTGTGTTTTTTAGAATAAAAATAAATTTCAAAAATAAAGTTATTTTTAGAAAGTAAATAAATATATTAATTATTTAAAACTTTCCATAAATAGTATGAATAGCCTGTCGGTAAGAGAGGAGGGGTTTTTGCTTATGCAACCAGGGTTCAAATCTCCTCGAGGACGGTGCGAAGCACCGTCCGCGCACGCGCGCGCGTGGCGTGGGCTGTAGGGCTGCTTGGGCGCTTTTTGGCGCTTTATTAGGCGCACGTTCGCATCGTCGCAAGGAGCTAAAAGAACTTAGTCTTTTTGGCACATGGTTCAAATTTTTTAGGTCATGGAATTGAACCCTGATGATTTATTATCTTTTGTTGATTAAGAGTAATTATGACATGATTGTACATGTGGCACCTATGCCATGTGTCGCTTATGTGGATACAGTTTTTCCTGTTGGATAACTGCTTCTGTCTGAATGGGTACAGAAATAACTGCCATAGGACAAAAGGTCATGTCCTTTCATGGAAGGCAATTATTTGCTGTGAATGGGTGTGGATTTCTTGAAGAGTCTCTTTAGTACCTCTTCAGGAAGAAATCCATAACCCTTCAATTGATATAAATCCTGGATGCTATAATCCAGATGAAGTAATTCTTATCCTTAAGATTATATCATCTTCTGAGCAATTACTCTCGATCTAATCTCTTACTGAATTTTTTCTGAACGTCTTACGGCATATCAGTGTTTAAACTAGAGATCTGTTCAACACTTAAATGTGCAAATTTTCGTGTTGAAAATCGGATTGAGAGTTCATTGTATCCTGAAGACAATTTGCAGATTTCCTTCATTTGCACTTGCTGGAAATTCCAGAAAAAGGGCAGCAAATCTGTCTTGAGAAATTGACTATTCAAGTCAAGCCTTGAACCCGATAAATCTGATCGTTTCGTTATCATTTTCTTCTATCCTCCGTTGTGTACAAAGAATTACAAATTCTAACAGAAGCAACTTCCTTTGGTTATTTCTTAGTATGGTTGGGGAAGTTGGTATGATATAACTTGTCAGGGAAGCATGCAAGTAAATCTGAATTCGAATCAAACAAGATGGAATCAAATGTAATTCCAACGTACAAAGAATACATGAATTTTATGTGAAAAAATTCTTGTGAAAAAATTCCATGGTATAAAGCCATAAGTTATCTATGATGAAAGTAAAATTACATGAGATGATGTACTTACATTGATGAGAAGCTCATTTGAATTTCTCAAAATCCTAGCTCTCTCTCCCTCTAGAATTTTAGAAACGTCTTAAAATGAACTTAATTCTCATTACACATGAGATATTTATTATCATAATTGGAATATGAAACAAATCATGCACTTGCGTAGTTCCACGCCCACCGTTGATTTAAGTGTTGATTGTCAATCAAGACCCCTTCAATCGATCAAGCAATCCTAAGTACGAACGATTGAAAATGGCCAAAAGCATCAAAAGACTTAGGTTTTTTTTTTTTCAAATATCGTCGATAGATCACCCCACCATAGACAATAGTGGGGAGAGTGATGGCCACCATTAAAAACTTCTAAAGGCCACCTTCGAAGCTGATATTTGTGTTCTCTTCTTTCATGTCTGATATTTGGTGGACCTTAGGAAGGTTTAAAGGGACGGAGTCACTCTCCCCACTGTTCTCTATGGTGGGGTTCACTCCGGCTTTGGATCTACCTCTTTTTTTGAATCATGCCTAAAATGTTATCTTTAAATGGATGGACGGTGGTGTGAATACCACAAATAGGGGTGTACATCGAGTCAAACCGAGTTGAGCTGGCCTCAGCTCGACTCGGCTTGGTCACTTGCTGACCTCGGCTCGGTCGTCGGCCTTGACTACCAGCTCGGCTTGGTTCGGTCAGTAGCTCAGGCCAGCTCAGGCTGAGTGCGAGCCGAGTTCGCCATTGAGGCATTTCCACAAACACGTGCACTGCAACTTTAAAATCCCACTGTTTTACAAACAGAGGCAATGGTTTTACAGGTGTTTTATCAGACACTTTCTAAGCAACATAAAAACCAAGAAAAACAAAGAGATAAACAGAGAAAAAGGGTATTTGTTTCATGTACTCCATCACCAACCATCTTTATCTCAACAAACCCAACATCTGAAATGGAGCTGCGGTGGGCTTTCCTTCCTTTCTCCTTTTCTGCTGGTGGGCCTTAGCTTTGGTGTGACATAGGTTGCAGAGAACTGATCTGATGGAAATTGAGAAACAAGGATGAAAAATGGCTGCAGAGGAGAAAGGTCAAGAGGCAGTTGAAGCCATTGGTGAGCAACATCAATGGCAAAGTAACCGAGTCACTGAACTGGTTTGATCCGAGTCCAGTAGAGCTGGGGCTTACTCAAACTCGGCCCGAACTCATTTTCGAGCTCAGAAAATCAGCTTGACTCGGCTCGAACTTAGCTTCAAACCGAGTCTGGGGCTTACTCAAACTCGGCCCGAACTCATTTTCGAGCTCAGAAAATCAGCTTGACTCGGCTCGAACTTAGCTTCAAACCGAGTCCAATCAAGCCTTTTCTGGTAGAGTCCAGTCGAGAGAGCTAACTGAGCTAGCTCGGTTTGTGTACGCCACTAACCACACACAGATCATGTCGGGCTCACATAACTAGGTGACGTCACTTCAGTAGGAGTCGCTGCTCAACCTGTCAGTAGCTAATCGGCCTCCAGGGACTTAAGGGATATTGCCCACGTGGAATGGCATATTTGCGACTCGATCTAAACCGTCCAAACTGTGTCACTCATTTGTGACTTTATCTAAACCGTCCAAACTGTGGGCCTCACAGTAGACTCAAAGTCAGATGGATTGGAGGATTATAACCTCGTGTTTAATTTTGTTCATTGAATTTGGACAATGGCTTTCATTAAAATTTAAAACCGTCTTGTAGCTGACCATCAGTCGGCAACCCAGCTAATCTACACTGCCATCTAATTGGGCCCCACAGTTTCCACGGTATATCTCGATGTACATGAATGCCACGTGTACAATCGATTCGTGCAGTTTGTACAAGTGAGAGAATTCTTCAGCGATTGAAACCGTTGATATGATCCACCACGCTGTGTAAGTTCCCTGAACCAAAATTTCACACTACTGGGCCTAATCCGACCCAAATCTATTCCATCTACTGCGCCTCACAACATCAATGGTCAGAGATGGACCACTTGTACAAGGTAAAACCTGAGAATGATCCAGTGCAGTCCGCTATTCCATACAATCAATGTATGCGTCAGACGTCCGAATGGGGAAAACCAGCCGGATTCAGAAATCAGGCGGGCCATATCACCCTAGTGCGTAAATCCTCTAAAATCACGTGGTGGGGCCCACCTGAGTTTGTTAATGTTCTGATTTTTGGCTGGCCCTTCATCTAGGTGGGTTGCACATATTGAATGGGTTGGATGTCAGAGAAATATAATGGTGGGCCCCTGCACACACCCCTACAGCTTGTATCCCTCTCAACAATTACCTGGGGTGGTGTGGCCTAACTGAGTTCCTTACTGGCCTGATTTTTGGGTTCCATAACAAACACTGGATCCTACACGTAACAGGTGCCATAGAATTTCATCCATGCATCATGGTAGATCCACATAGCTCAGACTCTACCGTAAACATGTGATTATTCTGCGCAGACTATAGACTAGTCCTTTGTAAAATGGGCCATCATATCGTTAATGATGTTGTCCACTTGATGAACGGCGAACAGGCCTTGTCGGAAATGATGGAGACGGATGGACCTGCTGTGGAGTGGGGCAATCGGCTGGGCTACGTTCTCATCCCGTTCTCTGTTCAAGTACCAGAGGATCCTCTAGATTACATTCGCAGAGCAAAAGCAACCGCAGATAGGAAGAAGCTCTCGTTCGAGTCGATATTCACATACTGGAGCGGTTTCCTACTCGTAAAACTCTTTGGAATTAAGGTATTATTGTTGATTGTTACAATTTCAATGGTTTAAAAACCTAGCTTGACCGATTCATATTTCTTAGGGCTTGATTCTTAGCATCTATACTACATGCTTGTCATCTACTCATGGTTGTTCTTCTATGTCTTAACAGGCTGCGGCTGCTCTGTGTTATAGAATGCTTTCAAACACAACATTGTCCTTCTCGAACATTATGGGGCCTGGGGAAGAGATCAGCTTCTACGGTCATCCGATAGCTTACATTGCTCCTACGGTTTATGGTCACCCACATGTAAGTATCTCTTATTGGTCTTTGCGATTTGGAAAACTAATTGAATTACATAAAATTAAAATAAGAAAATAAGAAAATTTATCAATTTGATGTGGGATTTTAAATTACTTGGCTTGAAATCGAAAATGCTGTCTTTTGATCACGTCCCAAGCACAACGGGATTATGTAGCCAATCAATCTCCAGGATTCAACGACTATCACCCAGTTCCAATGGTGTACTCACTGCACAAAGGCTTAAACCACTTGCCGTCTTAACCCGAGTTAGAAACACTTGAACATATTTTTTTATAAAAAAACCTTGTTTTAAATATATTTCAAAACAAAAGAGAAAAAATATATTTATAGACTTTGAGTGGACACCCTTAAAGGTGTAAAGACACCCTTTCATAAAAGGGTTATGGCTACTGAGCTTAAACCCAAAAGGATGTAACCACCTTCGGACTTGCATGAAAAGACACATCCATGAGACTTGAGGACAACTCATGAGGTGTGGCTTCACTTACTTAACACTGTTGAGTCGGGTGGCTTCCTGCGCCTGGCGGACCCCGCATCTGATTTATTAGCATGCCGACTGGGATGGGCTGGGAATTAGGTCCGTTGATCATGTGTTAGGTCTAGAGAAGCTTATTCCAGGTCCAAAGTAAAACTTTTACATTCTTAGAAGCCTAATTTCGTAATTTATCTTTGAATTTTGCAGGCCTTAACCATTCATTTCCAGAGTTATATGAACAAGGTGAAGCTGGTCATTGCTGTTGATGAAAATGCAATTCCGGATCCTCACCAGCTCTGCGATGACCTAACCGATTCTCTCATTCTCATTAAGAATGCCGTCGAAACAAGACAGTGAGATTGGCATGCCCACACAAGCACACTCAAATGGACACCAGGAATAAGAAGGCCAGATAACACGTGCACAAACATACACACGTACACACTACGGAGAAGAGGATTGGAGAATCTCTGTCATTCATCAAAATCGTGAATTCTATTGTATTGTTATAATCCATGTTGCTGTTGTTGTATTACAGTTATCATTGTAATGCTTTATTATAGATTACATGGAGTAATACGTCCGATGCGCCAGCCGTAACAGTGGGCCCACCAACCCAACAGTGTAAGGCCCAAGGCCCTTTTTCATGGGCCTGAAACAACTGCCCAAGTCCTAGGCCTGAAAATATCAGACCCACCATGTTCTATGTTGGAAATTCATTCCATCAATCAAAAGCAACCTTCCATGGTTAGCCACGGGTTTAAAAATCAGGCCACTTCATAACTTAGGTGGCCACACCAGAGACAACAGTTGAGAGTGAATGTCCACCCTTTGTAATTTTCCTGATTGTATATAAGGCTTGGTGAGATGGTTTAGACAGCCAGCCCATCCATCGTGTGTGTTCCACCACCAAATTTTAGGCCATTTCAAAACTCAGGCAGTCGCCAACAAATGCTTTTAGATGTTTTAGTCATGATTTTAGGTGGTGTGGCCACCAAAAATGCCACACCAAAAATTTGGATGCAGTTAATTTTTGGTACATCTTATAATCTAAAGGGACATACTAAATGCACGGTGGCCCATGGGGTTCAACCTCATGGGAAACTCTCACAAAGTCGACCTGGTAGAACCTTTTTTTATTTATATTTATATAAAAAATTTGTCAAAAGGTTTTTTTTTTTTTCATGTCAATTGTAGACACCCTACCCAGGATATATTTTGAGAAGGCTAAGACTATTCAGGAACTATGATTATACCTTAAACCAAACTCTAATCCCAGCCTAAACTGAACCCTGACCCAAAAATTCTTAAACTTTCAATCCTCACGCCGAAAATGTGATCCAAACCATTCATCACACATACAACCCCACTTATACCCTATACCATGGCCAGAACCCTTTAACCGAACCCAAGTCCACCTATTTGAGCCACCGGAATCCGAAAGAGAGACCAATGAAGCCCACATGTGCAAACTCAGCCCAAACGCAGCCCGAGAGGTAGTCTGCGGTAGTCCGACTGCCACCTGCGGTACTTCGAATGCCGCCGCTCGCGGTCTGCGTGTGAACAGTTGTCCTAACGCCCAAAAGTCAACTTTCTTCCAAATTTATCCCTCCAGCCTTCACTATTTACCTTTTTACCAACCCCAATACTAATGAGAGCATGCCATGTGGCATTCCTCTCTCCTCAACTACTCACATACTACCATGTCATCTTTTATCCCTCTCAAACTTAGTAATTACAACAATGCCATTGTAGAATACTATAAATAGCCCTCTCCTCTTCACATTTTCATCATCAACTCTTCACTTCCAAGCCTAAGTGTGAAGGAGAGGGAGAGGGAGAGGAAGAGAGCGAGGGTAACGAGGTGCCCCCAAGCCTCCAAGTTCAGATTTTTCGGTTATCCCCTCAGCCCACTCCCTGCTTTCCCAACCATCCTAACCTCTCAACCTAGTCCAGTTGATCATGGTTTAACCCACATCCTAGCCTACTCAGAAATCAAGCCAAGGATCCATTTGTTCTATATACAAGCATTCATCATGACATCTTCTCTCTCCTCAACCCCCCTTCTTCTCTAGATCTCTATTGAACATATGCTCTGTGATTTGTCGTACATCGGATTCCATCACATCAGAAATTCCTAGTGATCTAGTCTATTTTTCTTTCCTCTTTGCATAAGTATCATCACATCCACCTTCTAGACACGCCGTTGGACATATACTCTGTGGCTTGTCGAAATCTCGGATCTTCCTGCATCAGAAATCCACATGTGTGTCTAGTCCTATTTCGACCACACCATTCATCCCTTGAGATTGTTTTACCACACAAAGTAGAGACCGTACGTTTGTACGGGCAGAGAGGGTGCCTAACACCCTCCCTCTCTGTAATCGAGGTCCCTTACCTGGAATCCTCGATCGCAAACCAGGAGTCAATCTAAGGTAGGAGAGTCTTCGAATTTCTCTAACCTTACATATTCTGCGGTTCTAGCCGACCGCGAGATTTTGAGATTATTTGGCTAGTGGTAACTCCAACATCCACAAATCAGCCTAATCGCCCCCACCAGCAAAAACAAGACATACAAATCCACGTGAGCGCCGATTTTTAGTGTCTACAGAATGGCCACTCCACTGGAGATTTTGTTAGCTCGTACTAGCTGAGACCCGACTCGAAATAGTGTGGTAATATAATCTTAGGGGATACTCTACATTTGCATTCATACCTTGCGTTAAAAAAAATGAGGATCGATCTTTGGCTTGCACCCATTGAAGGCTTTTACTTACCCCATGCTTATCCAATCCAAAGTTGCCTTGGCAAACCAAAAAGAAGAAACCATTACGCCTAAAAGGTACCCCCGAATAGCCTAAATTCATGGCTAATAATATCGCATCCACCTCAACCATGGACGAAATAGCCTAAAATTTGAAGGCTCTACAAGCCCTTCTTGCCCAATGTGTTCAAAAAGAAACTGTCCAAATCATGCAAGTGTCATCACCTAGTGCCTCAGTCATCTCAACTTTCCAGCATCCTCCCCATAATAGGAGTCACCTTCAAGGCCAATTTCTTTCCAACAACTTCTCACTAATGAAAACCGCTATCAAATACAATCTCCCATAGTCAGGAATCTCAGCCGGTTCCAACATCTTCCTCCTAATAGGAGATCCAATCAATTCCAGGGAACAAAACCCCCCTCGAACGGTCTCTTCGAAATCGAAGAACTCCGGGAGCAATTATGAGAGGTGCAGAAGAAACTAAAAAGGCAGCAAGGGGTGGATCTCTCATCCACCAAATTTAGGAGTCTTTGTCCCTTCTCTGATGCAATGGTACATCAAAACTTTGAGGTACCAAAATTCAAAAGGTATGATGGTACAGGGTGTCCTATGGACCATTTAAGAGCATTTCGTGGAGAGCTTAATACTCTGGCGGGTAATAACGGAGTGTTAATCCGGTTGTTTCAAAAATCCTTGAAAGGCGATATGCTAGATTGGTACACGCCATTAGACTACAATCAAATCAAAGCTTAGGAACAAGCTTTCATTGATCGTTTTGTGTACAATCTTAATGTAGTGCCCAAAAGGGCGGATCTTGCTGCCTTAAGCAGAGGAATGATGAGTCATTTTTAGCTTATGTTGGACGGTGGCGGGTCATGGTCGCCAGAATGAAAATACCCATTGATGACGAGGAGCAAATCTACATGATCATCCACTTGGCAAATCCGAGTATCTCCGGATACCTCGTATTGTATCCATATGCCAACTTCACCCAACTCATCCGTGCTGGGAAACGAGTCGAAGCCGGAATAAGGGCTGGAACGATCAGGCCTCCCCGGTACAACAGACAGTGGAAGGAAGGCCTACTAGATACCTGAATGGTAACAAAAGTGTTCCTGACCTCCATCCAACAGAAGAAGACAATCTCGTCGACTCTACCCAAGGTGCTCAATTCACTCCTCAAGAAGGACAATGACAGCAACAATAGTAAATGGAGATTCCTTAGTATCCCAATCATGGTCAGCAGATGAGGATGACTCGGGAACCTAGGCAGTTTACATCGATAGCCCAAACTTACAGTGAGGTACTAGTCATGTTAGTCCAAAGACAAATACTTACACCGCTACTGCCTAGGCTCCCCCCAAACCCTCTGCCACCAAATTATAATGAGAATGAGTACTGTGCATACCATCAATCCCGAGGCCATACAACGGACCGTTGTTTCGCCCTGAAACATGTGGTCCAAGATTTGATTGACAACCAAACGATTGTGATTACCTCTCCTGTTGTTGCCACTACCAATTACACCCTCCAAAATCCTCTGTAATCGTATCAAGTATGTTTCAGTTCATCAGGAACCCCTACTAACAATATCAATCAAGAAGAGTCACCCCTGGTCAATCCAGTCCAATGCATCCATTCAATCACTGCCAGCCCAACAACAATACCCCCAAGTTTACAAGGGGCACACCCTACCAATCCAATCTATTCGCTCTCAAATACGCAAGGGGCATCTATAGCCGGTCCAGTCTTCATTCCCCAAGTCTACAAGGGACACACCCTACCAATCCAATCATTCGCTCTCAAATACGCAGGGGGCATCTCCAGCCGGTCCAGTCTCCATGCCCCCAGGTCTACAAGGGACACACCCTACCAATCCAATCTCTATGCTCTTAAATATGCAACGGGTATCTCCAGCCCGTCCAGTCTCCATGCCCTCAAGTCTACAAGGGACACACCCTGCCAGTCCAATCTCTTCACTGTTAAATATGCAAGGGACATCTTCATCCAGTCCAATCTCCATGCCTCCAAGTCTGTAGGAGCCACCACCGATCAATCCAGTTCATACATCCTTTGTCTCACAAGGGGCACCATTTGCCTATCCAGCCCCTACTCCAACCCTCGTGATCCAAGAAGATGCTCCTTCCCTAATTAACATACCGCATGTCCTAGCAAAATCAGGGCCCAGCTTCAATCATGCGGTAACTTTCTAGGAAGGACATTCTAGTACTCAAAGAGATTTGCCTAGCTCTACTCAGTCTTCAATCCTTTAAGAGAAGATTTAGGACGAATAGTTCCCGCCTCTAGGAGAAAGGTCAAGGAAGAGATTAATATCGAGATCTTGATTAGCCCCAAGACATCAATCATCACTTTTCAGGTCTTTGACATCATAGTTTCATTTCATCTACTCTCTGATCGGTCTTGGATCCATAGAGTCAAAGCTCTCTCTTCGACTCTTCATCAAAAGGCCAAATACATTTTCGAAGACAAGGCGTTGATCGTTTTGGATGATCCTAAATAAATCTTTCCGATAGAAGCAGTCAACCATCAAGAGCTAGATATCCCGATCATAGACATACAATGCTCTGATGAGGATATCCCATACCATGGTCTCGAGGTCGAGACTGTGAATTGCATGCCTCTTGCATGTCCAATTGGATCAAACTATGTCTTCCCTCCAGTTGAGCATCGACATTTTTGTTATCAGCTCGAATATCAATAAAGTGCAGGCATGACAGGATTGGGATATTATCCTCCTAAGGATGAGATAGCAAAGCACAAATGTATTGGAGGAGGGCAAGATCGGCAAAAGGAGGATGATCCCTTCATCCATGTATCAATCAAATCCATCAGAGAAGGGATCATCTATCCGGTTGGCAGGCCGAGATCCACCATGGAGGATCAAGTGAGCGGAATGAGTCCAACTGGACTGTTTGGAAATGACTCTGGCAAGGGGCAAGAATTCTCTGTAATTAACTGGACCATAGTCTGGGTCCTACCTGAGCAAGAAGAATGCAAAGACTCACAATGCATTGAGGATGAGCTGAGGAAAGTGACATCCAACACTAACTCAGAGCTCAATCCCAAACTCATCACGACATTTGAGCACCACAATGAGGGTCCACCTACTAATCCATCTGGCCCTGTCTCCTGAGGGGAGGGAGTGCAGGGCAATAGCTAATTCGCAATCCCCATGACAGCACAATAAAGACAAATAGTATTTCGCTCCCCGAGCCGAATCAGGCAATCCCTGGTTCACGTTGTTGTCTTTCTCAAAAAAAAATCAGAAAATTCTCAAAAAGCCAAAACACTGGATATTTTCGAAACACCCAAAAAAAAAAAATCATATACTTGTTAAAATCTAAAAAATAAAAAAATCAGAAAATTCTCAAAAGTCAAAAATATTAGATATTTTCGAAATGCCAAAAAAGAAATCATATACTTGTCAAAATCCAAAAAATCAGAAATTTCTCAAAACACAAAATAATATAAAATCTTTCAAAGTTCACAAGCAATAATGTGTCAAATGTGTCTATTACAAAGTTTAAAGTTGACTCATATGATTTCGATCTGGAGTTAGACTTCAAACTCATGGGTTTGAATGAAGCCCAGGATGTGGAAAATGAGGATCCGACTCTCGAGCTAGAAGATTCCCTCCGAAAGTTCGAGGCAAAGGCCAATGTGAACTTGGGATGATTTTGAAATTGTGAACTTGGGATCCCTTGAGCTCCCTAGAACAGTACGCATCAAGAGATCCTCGCCTCCTGAATGCAAGCAAACAATGGCAGAATTCCTGAGACCCAGGGCTATCTAACTTTGGGTTCTCCTATGAAGCCTTACCCAAATCGAATGAAGAGCTAGTCATACGCCATCTTCGATGAAGCCTGAAGTCAAGCCCATCAAGTAAAGCTATCAAGATCATGTCTGAAGTCCATTATGGAGTCCTACTAATGAACGATGGAGATAGACTATTATAGCATGTCAGGAAGTGCTTCAAGTATTCGAAGCTCGCATAACGGATCCATGTGCATGCTTCAAGTCTTTATAACCTGGCAACACCCTAACCCTTCTTCATTATGGGGTGTGGACATCATCGAAAGAATGAGCTCAAAGGCATCCAATAGACATGAGTACATTCTCGTGTCAGACAAAAGTGAGCACCAACAACATCTTACATCATCGATACGAATGAAAAAGAGAAGTCAAGGAAAATGAGTGGTGGTAATCTCGATACAAACCAACTACATTTTGCAGACATAAAGCACACGACGATCGCTAGGACCAATGACAAGCAAGTCTAAAAGAAAGGTTAGCAACATGGTAATCATGCACATCTTATCATTGTGCCTACTAGATCCAGGGGGCAACTCTGGGCCATCCCGAGATGGTCCGCTGATCATCTACAAGGTTCTTCCCAGAGGTACCCTTCGTCTTACTATCATTAGGGGCAAAGATCTTCCAGAGCCCATCAACGCCGACAACGTAACTATCTATTATGGGTAATCGTACCTGACTATGTCAACAACCACAATCGTAAAGCTAAAGTCAAACGACAAAAGGTTAGCATCCTAAGATATATTACATCATCATTCCTTTCCTCCAATAAGTATTTTAAAAAAATAAAGGGTTAAAAAAAGGACAAATAAAGCGCGCAGTTCAAAAAAAAAGAAAAAAAGAAAAAAAGAGTCGAACCCAATAAGTGAGAACACAATTCACCAACCCATTTTCCCTCAGGATAGTTTAACCCAATGTCAACAGCTTCACGATCGTGATTGAAGACAAAGTCAGGCAGCTCACTAGTCGGTTGGCAATGAATGGAGTCTAGCCTCCCGCCTTTGTACAAGCAAAAGAGAAATCAAGAGAAAAATAACGTGCCTAAGCAAAACGGGCGAGGTGAAAAACCGAAAGGGCACCTTAAGTAAAAATAACGGGCATGTAGCGGACTTGGTGAAAACCTGAAAAGACATCAAGGATAAAAAAGGCATACCTGCTAAGGGACAGGAAATATCAAAAACTCAGGACATGGTGAAAATTTGAAAGGACGCCATGGACAAAAATGACGAGAAAGTCGGTTGTGGTGAAAACCTGAAAAGACGCTACGGGCAAAAATGACTAAAAAAAGAAAACAAAAAGTGCAGGAACAAGAGAAGCCAAGGCAATGAGCAAAGCGAAGAAGCATAAGAAAAAAATAAGTCCTGGATCAGAATTCTGTCAGACTCTACCCAAATCTAAGGGGCATGATCCTAATATGCGCTACTCTCAGGGAACAGAGATCCCTGGTAAACAACTCAGAATATCGGATTCGACATGGGCTAAGTTAAATGTTCTGATTCCACCATCCAGGCACAAATCCAAACACAAGCAAACACCGACAAATTTAGCACAATTTTTTTTTATTCCTTTCAAAAAAGTCTTTCTATACATCGCTTTCCTTTCTTTAAAAAAAAAACACAAAAAACATACATGCATGTACAGGACAAGCAGCCAACAAGGTCGGGGATCCACAAGTTCAAAACTCCAGAGGTCCACATTTCAAAACCCACAAGTTCCATATGTCAAAATCCCACCAAGCCCATTATTCAAAGGCCCATGGTTCAAGTCCCATGTTTTCAAGCCCATTTCTTAGGCCCATATATCCAAAGCAAGGCCCACTTCACAAGCCCTATTTCAAGGCCCATGGTCCTCGGCCCACATGTCCAAATCAGGCCCATGTTCCCCAATTGCCTCATTAATTCATTAGTGGAGGCCATCTGGCTATTCAATCCAGGTTATATAATAAAAATCGGACCACGACGCCCTCCCGTAAGATCGGACGGATGTTTCAAAAATCTAAAAAATACTTTAAATAAAAACCGTTAGCCCCGCCAGCTCATCAGTGGAGACAACGCGATTGTTTACTTAACTTGTACAATAAAAACCGGATGACGACGCCCTCCCACGAGATTGGATGAATTTTTCAAAAATTCAAAAATATTCCAAATCATTAGCCCCATTAATTTATTAGTGGAGGCCATCTAACTTTTCTACAAATAAAAACCAAACGACGACGCCCACTCAGGAAATCAAACAGATATTTTTCAAAAAATCTAAAAAATATATTTTCAAATAAAATTCCCAAGGAGTCTAGCTCTAAAGGGAATAACTTTCAAACAAAGTTTTCAAAAACGCATGTGACGCGCAATACACTGAGAAATCTTTCATATTCTTCAGTTGCGGTCAGTGCAAACAGCTAAATAATATTTGATCTCTTTCGGTTTCCCCGAAGGACGATCAAATCTTTACATGATACATGTACGATTGGCCCAATCTCTATATCTGGACAGTCGTACGAATGCTAGTAAAAATGAGTAGATCTATCTCTGGGAAGAACCATCAAACTTAAAGTGACAACAATCTATTGTAATCAAAGTATCAGAATCAGCAGACTGCATGGCAACAGATTACCTGCACATACCTAGTCTGAGATGTTCGAAAAATTTGATTGAATCCAAGTCGGCGTAATGAGTTCCCCATAAGGCCGCACCAATGCGTAGGGCAGTTAACCACTTTGACAATTAAACAGACCGAATACTTCTAGGGTGATTACGTAGCAAAGAAACGACAGACCAAATAGTACGAGAATCCTCGTAAAGCCGCGATGAATGCGCAAAGGCTCTTGCTTTTCATATTCACTTTCCAATGCTATCAACAATCTGACGTGAAAGGGTTGTGATTGGTGATCCATAAAGCCACGACGAATGCGCAGGAGGCAATTACAATATTTTTCTCAACCCTCATGATATGTGCAAGTGATCTCTTTTCCAAACAGCCGACTGACAATGATACAATGGTAGGCAACAGATTCGAGTCACTACCCTTTTTTCTGACCATAAGGGTGGGGTGTCCACTGGTTTTGACCTTCGGTTGCTTGCAACCTCGGTTAAAGAGGGGCATCTGTAGACACCTCACCCAGAATGTATCTTGAGAAGGCTAAGACTATTCAGGAACCATGATCATACCTTAAACTAAACTCTAACCTTAACCTAAACCGAACCCTGACCCAAAAAACCCTTAAACTCCCAATCTGCACACCGAAAATGTGATCCAAAATCATTCATCACACATACAACTCCACCTATACCCTATACCATGGCCAAAACCCTTTAACCGAACCCAAATCCACCTATCCGAGCCACCGAAATCTGAAAGAGAGACCAACGAAGCTCACATGCCCAAACCCGGCCCGAACACAGCCTGAGAAGTAGTCTGCGGAAGTCCGACTGCCACCTATGGTACTTCAAATGCCGCCGCGCATGATCATACCTTAAACTAAACTCTAACCTAAACCTGGCCAGCATGTGGACAGTTGTCTTAGTGCCCAAAAGTCAACTTTCCTCCAAATTTACCCCTCCAGCCTTCACTATTTACCTTTTTACCAACCCCAACAGCTAATGAGAGCATGTCATGTGACATTTCTCTCTCCTCAACCACTCACATGCTGCCATGTCTTCTTTTAACCTTCTCAAACTCAGCAATTACAACAATGTCATTGGAGAAGACTATAAATAGCCCTCTCCTCTTCACATTTCCATCATCAACTCTTCACTTCCAAGCCTAAGTGTGAAGGAGAGGGAGAGAGAGAGGAAGAGAGTGAGGGTGAGGAGGTCCCTCAAGCCTCCAAGTCTAATTTTTTCGGTTATCCCTTTAGCCCACTCCCTGCTTTTCTAGCCATTCTAACCTCCCAACCTAGCCCAGTTGATCATGGTTTAACCCACATCCTAGCCTACTCAGAAATCAAGCCAAGGATTTATTTATCCTATATATAAGTATTCATCATGACATCTACTCTCTCCTCAACTCCCCTGCTTCTCTAGATCTCTATTGAACACATGCTCTGTGACTTGTCGTACATCAGATCCTATCACATCAGAAATTTCTAGTGATCTAGTCTATTTTTCTTACCTCTTTGTATAAGCGTCATCACATCCTCCTTCTAGACACGTTGTTGGACGTATGCTCTGTGGCTTACCAAAATTTTAAATTTTACCGCATCAGAAATCCACATGTGTGCCTAATCCTATCTCGACCACACCATTCATCCCTTGAGATTATTTTACCATAAAAAGTAGAGACCGTACGTTTGTACAGGTAGAGAGGGTGCCTAACACCTTCCCTCTCTATAACCGAGGTCCCTTACCTGAAATCCCAGATGGCAAATCAGGAGTCAATCTAATGTAGGAGAGTCTTCAAATTTTTCCAACCTTACTGTAACATCTTCGATTTTCACTGCTTTGGATTTTAAAAAATTCTTATTTTTTATTAATTAGCTCATATTATCACTTATTGACGATTAACACTTGATGTTAGCTTATACACAGGTGAACCAGTCTAGTCGTGATTGGACCGAGTGCGAGCCATCAAGCCGATAGCCCGTTTATACTTAGCAATAGCTTGTGTGGGCCATACCGCAAAGCGAGAAAGTCAGAAAATTATAAAACTTTAGGAAACCATAGATCTCACTGGGCTTGTGGTCCATCGCAGACCACGGACTTATTGGACACCCCGAAGTTAATTATTTAGGTTATTCCATCAGCATTTGTCAACCTACCCAAGGCCAGAGTTGAAATCTAGCACTGACTAAAGAAACTGAGACTCCATACTTTTCAGCCGTCGAATTTTTTTTAAAATTTTTGGTGAAGGTCTAATGTACTGTCCTTTGCCCATCCTCAAAATCTGTGACCCGATCGTAGCATGACGACTGTTGATCACAAATCGGACCCGTACGACCCAACCTCATATCTGATCGTTCTCAAATTTTGCATGGCCCTTCATCGGGCCATGAACCACCTACCCTATAAGTTTCATGACCAAGGGACTACCAGAACTGTCCCAATAACCGGAATGGACCCCACAAGGCCACTTAAAGATCGGAACCTTATGATTAAACCCCATATTCGTTGATCTGTTTGTCCTTGAACTTTGCATGACCCCTCATTGGGTCATGAGACACCTTCACACCAATTTTAGAGGCCTAGGGGGTGTTAGAGCCACCCCAACACCAATAGTGAGTCCTAGTAGGCTATTTTGAAAATTTGAGGAAACTTGGGGCTAAAGGGCCCAACTATAGGAAATAAACCCTAGCCCTTGTCTCACATCTCCCACCATTCTCCAACAACAACAAATCCCTCTCCTCATATCCTCTTTCATTCTCCAACAACAATTCCCCCTCATTACTTCCTACAATCTCCAATAATCAAGCTCCCTCCTTCATATTTCCTCCATTCTCCAACAACCCATCTCTAGCTCTCTCACAACTCCCCTTTTTGCCACAATCACCAAGGGAGAAAGAGAGACTAAAAGAGTAAAGAGGAGAGAAGAAAGAGAGAGTGTAGAAGAGGTCCAAGGTGGACCCTAGATCGTGGTGGGGCCGAGGAGATCAAGCATTGCAACCCCTTACTCCTTTCTCCAAAGAAAATCCTATACCACCACCATGATAATTATTCCGTTGAGCATCTAGGTAAGACCCTTCACTTCTTTTGCTTGGTACCAATGTATTGAGAAAAGATTGGCTTGAGATTCTAACATGCAAGAGTTTATTTTAGGGATTCTAGCCGATCAACCCAAAAGTCCTCATTCCTATGACGTTTTTTGAATCTCCAACGATCCATAGGTGTGGACTATTGTTCTTAAGTGGCCTAGCACCAATTCTATTATGAGTTTAATGATTTTGCTTGCTTGGATGCTATGTTTAGAAAATCTAGAGAAACCCTAGGGGTGAAATGTTGGTTGGAATTGTATGGATTGTATGCTTAGTTCTCAAATTGGTGTTGAAATTACTCTTACATGCTAATATGTACGGATGATAGTTTTCTCATAGTTGCTTGATTCTCTTCCCTCATATATGCTACTTCATTGTATGTATGAATTATTACCTTTGTGCTTATGATTCTTTGAGATGGGAGAAGTGCATAGCTTCCTCACACAACCACACACTCACTCATACCTTATTTCTTGATATTGCTCGTTGCTTGATAGGAGTATCCGTTTTGTATGGTTGAGCTGCATGAGAACATGATATTGCTATGTTAGTTGATAACATGAATAGTTGGCATGTTATGGATCACCCTCACCCTCTTGGGTTGGTCAGGAATATGAGAGACAATAGTCTCATTGGTATGACTATGCTATGGTTAGACCCGTGGCTTTGGACGGGTGTGTTCGAGTAACTGTAGTTCGACTACATGGGTCCCTTGTACCCGATGTCACTCGTCTCACGCTTGCCTGACTCGTGTGGTCTAACCTACTGCCTAATCAACCTTGTTTGATTAACCCTGGTTGCTCACATATGTATGGAACCTGAACCACCCTACAACCATTATAGCCCATTAGTAACCCACTTGAAACTGATCCACAGCCTCGTGAGCCGGGCATGGTGGAATGGGACACTAGGTCCGAGCTGTCGGCCTACGATGGAGTGTCGCGCCTCCCTGTAGTGACCGGGAGCCATTCCTTTCTCTCGACGCTCCTCATGTGCTTGAAGTCGGTGATGAGGAACCCGACGGGATCACGGACCGCGGGGTCTCGGCCTCACGCATTGGGGGGCCTTGGCCTTGCAACCCGTTTATGACATTGATACGTGGGGTATAACAGATTCTCCAACCTACTGGATGAATGGACTTAACAAATAACTCGGCTAACACGATCGCATTGCATAGCATTAGTTAGGATGGCGACTCGGAAGTCGAAGTCGCTCTGAGGGAGTGCTGACATACGCGATCGTTAGATGAAGTCGCTCGAGGGAGCATTGTGGCGAGGGCATGCATCATATCATTATGCATGCATGAATTCTAATAAGAGTTAATATGTGTTGATGATTGGCTACGTTTCATTAAATTCATATTATAATTCATGCCTGTTGTAACTTAAGATTAATAACACCCACTGAGTTGATTACTCACTCCCACTCTAGGATAGTGTTTTAAAACATCAACCAGACTCTTTTCTAAATGCAGGTGAGGCGGAGCTCGACGAGTCGAGCAAGGATAGGGAAGAGGAGTTTTCCTACTTCCAGACTTTCGACGGATCTTTTTAGTTGAGTTCGTGCCGCCACGGGGTATGGACCAGGGCCCTTGTCGCCTTGGGTCATGTATGGGTGGGACTAGTTTCCTATTTAGATTATTTTAAATTCATCGTTTAAATATTTTTAATTTAGTAGCAATTGATACTACTTTATGATGTATTTATACTTCATGCCTTGTTAAATCCTTCATTGTTTATGAGATCATCCAAATGTAATCAAAATATAAAGCCCATTAAGGCACCCATGGCACATGAAAATTCGGGAGCCAAGTTCTTACACAGCCCCTCAAAACCTGGGGTGTTACAGATGGTATCAGAGCAATGGTTTGGATTAAATTGGGCCGTAGATTATGAACTTGTCATAACGCATTCGCTGACTAGGAGGGAGTGATCGAACTTAGAGACATCTATAGGATTTCGAGATTATGCCATTTTGGCAAGTTCGTAGGCTAAAACATTAGGGTTTACGAGTAGAAAGACTTAGGGCCTATTTGGCCAACTGCTTTAGGTGAGATTAAGGTGGATGAAATTGTAAAAGTAACAATAAATACATGTGTAAGGTATTGTCCCTGGATTGGGTGTATCCCATGTTTTCCAATACCATGTTTGGAATGTATACAATTTAAAGTAAATCTCAAGATCTTCTTTCAAATTACACTTGGAAATTCATCATAATGGGATTTAAAAATCCCATCTCACACCTTCCAATGCAAGGCTCATTTTCCAAAGCCTATGAAATTAATTTTAATCTCATCCCACACTCATTCCAAACATGTCATCCCCAATCCCGAGGTGGGATTAGCAATGCAATCCCATTTAATATAACTTAATACTACTAGCCAAATAAGCCCTTAGACTGCGCAAAGTGATCCAAATCGCTTCAAGTTAGAAGGTTGGACGACGTGAGTCGACCTGACCTAAATGAGATATCACTGTTGAAGTAGCTTGTGCGATCCGAACATCTAGTGTATCCTGGCCCGATGAATAGGTGGGGCCTTCCCACACGTGAAGAACCCCTCATTGTCTCTCCAAGTTCCTTAAAGGCCTTAGGGGCTTCTTCCTATGGTCATTTCTAGTCAATTCTACCCCTCTCACCCTCAATCATCACCCCATTTTCTTTCCAAACTCTTAAAACTTAACTTATAAGTCTTAACTCATCATTTCAACCCATTTTTTTAAAAAAAAATCTTGATTTTCACCACTTTATCCTTCTAATTTTCCTAAGAACTTTCAAATTTGACACAACTACAAGCTTAAAGGATGAAAATCTATAATCGAATGAAAATTTACTATAAATTCTAAAAATATAAATAAAATGGATCTTTGACCATTAACCTAATGGAATCTTATGAAATGACCAGGTCCATTGCGTAGAGTAGCTTCTCCTAGCCCAAATTCATATATGGCATGTCATGTAACACATTTTGGTTTACGAGATATGGGAGTTGTAAGTTCCATGTGTCTAGAAGCCCGGCGCCACAGCGCCCAGCCTAGCGCCGCCAGCGCCAACAGTCCAAAGGCTCGGTACCACAGCGCCCGACCGGCGCCGCCAGGGCAGAAAATTCCTGCAATTTTGGGTCAACTTCAAAAATTCATATCTCATTCGTTACAACTCCAATTTAGGTGGTTCAAAAGCCATATTGAAGCTTAATAAGTCTAGTTTCATATAAAAATAAAATAAAAATTCTAATATAGTTATATTTAGAGTAGATTGATAGCTATTCAAAAAATCATTGGTTTTGGACGGTGGTTACTTCTAGAATTTTTATAATTTCTTTGCAACTCCAAATGATATGAAATTTAATGAAAAGACTTAAAACTTGATGGTAAATTATCATAAAAATTTTAAAAATAATCTAGTTACTAAAAGTATAAGCAACATTACAAGATAGGTCCCCTCTTCCCTTTCAATGTACACATGAGTGGAGCCATTTCCCTTGCTAATTAGGACTATATAGAGTTTATAAAACTTATCTCTACTACTACCATTACCCTCCACCATCCCTTCTAAACCCTAGAGAAAACTCTCCCTCTCCCAAATCCCAAAACCCAATCCCCAAACCCACCATCTTCTTCTTCACCCTAACTCATCTTAATCCTCATTCTCTCAAAACCCATTCTAACCCTTCTCAAATTTTATTTCCCCAACTCATTTCTTAAACATTTCTCAACTCTCATTCCTCAAATCCATTTTCCTTAAACTCATCCACTCTTTCACTCTCACTTCACCATCCTCCATTCTCCTAAATCTTTAGAGAAAATCTCATCTCCTTCTCTAAATCTCAACACATCATCCTCTTTAACACCATCTTCTTTCCCTTTACATATCTTATCTCCCTAATCCATTTCACTCCATCACTTTCACTCTTTCACTCATAAAATCCATCTCAAACCTTATTCACAAATCCAACACTAAAGCCATTTCATTTTTCCAAAACATTCTTATCAATAATCCATTTCCTTACCGAAGGAAATGACATTCCTAGCAACCATTGCCACCTTCTTCTCCATTCTGGTGATTCTTTCCCTCATGGGGAAGAAGCACCCCCATCTTTGCCTGACCCGGGAGAGTAGTAGCATAACCTTACTGATAATTAGTAGTTTACTCTAAATCGGTTAGGTCTACCTACATGTATTGAAGGATAGTTAGGATGTTTACTTGAGTAGGTTATTTTTTCTCCTTACGTTTGGAATGTCTAGAAAAGTATGTAATCCATGTTGTATAATGTAACTGGCCATACTAATGGCACTTTTAATCCAATATGAATGTATGTATTGCCTTGGAAATTTCTTGTCGCCTTGTGAAAGCTTGTATATATGATTCCCTTACTGCGTCCTTACTAGTGTTATTAGCACTTCAAACCTCCCGAATACCTTAGAACCTCAGCTATTCCTTTATTCTTGAAATTCATGAAACCAAAGTGTAGTCTACGATTAACCTACTAGCCATAGGATTGAAATGGTAATTCATGTACAAATTTGTGCCCTTAAAAACTTTTTAGGATGATCTTTGACCATAGGCGTATCGAGAGAATTATCAAACCCTAAATTAGATATAAATTAAAACGCTGACTCTCGTAAACCAAGACCCAAAGAACAACCTTATAAATAGGAGATTTAAACTTTCCAACGATGGTTGTTCCCTAAATATTTTGATTAATTAGACTATGAAATTACAGAAGTATATGCCTGTGAAGTATTTGCGGCTTGACCCAATTCTCAATCCTGGGTGACTACCAACGGACTCACTGCTTTGACCGAGAAGAAAATCAGGATCCACCAGGACGAAGAAGGGATACGATGAGCCTTCTACCCTGGTCAGGTAGATGATCGACGTATCGAGTTCAAGCCCACTACAATCGTCTCTCCGTATTGGCCTAACATTGAAAATAAATATTTTTACTTTACATAGAGGGAAATCATCCTCATGAATTTAAATATTTAAAAATAAATAGATAATTAAATAAATTGTAGTAAACCATCAAGGTGAAAAAGTTTTAAGGGGGGTAGACTAAAATGAGCCAAATTAGCGCAGATAGTATACACCCTACCATGCATATAAACTTGAAATCAATGAAACTTATGCAAATGAAATAATAATATCTTTACTTATTACCCTTAGGCAATTTTGAGGATAAAATTATTTTTAAGTGGGTTAGATTGTAACAGCCTCGATTTTCACTGTTTTGAATTTTTAAAAATTCTTATTTTTTTTATTAATTAGCTCATATTATCACTTATTGACGATTAACACTTGATGTTAGCTTATACACAGGTGGACCAGTCTAGTCGTGATTGGACCAAGTGTAGGCCATTAAGCCGATAGCCCGTTTACACTTAGCAACAGCCTGTGTGGGCCATACCGCGACATGGGAAGGTTTGAAAATTATAAAACTTTAGGGAACCATAGATCTTACTGAGCTTGTGATCCATCGTGGACTACGGACTCATTGGAAACCCCAAAGTTAACTATTTAGGCCGTTCCATCAGCACTTGTTAACTCACCCAAGGCCAGAGTTGAAATCTGGCACTGGCTAAAGAAACTGAGACTCCATACTTTTCAGCCGTCGAATTTCTTCTAAATTTTTGGTGAAGGTCTAATGTACTGTCCTTTACCCGTCCATAAAATTTGGGACCTGATCGTGGCACGACGACCGTTGATAAAAAATTAGATCCGTACGACCCAACCTCATATCCGATCGTTCTCAAATTTTGTATGGCCTTTCATTGGGCCATGGACCACCTACCTTATAAGTTTCATGACTAAGGGACCACCAGAACTGTCCCAATAATCAGAATGGACCCCACAGGGCCATTTAAAGATTAGAACCTTATGATCAAATCCCACATTCGTTGATCCGTTTGTCCCCAAACTTTGCATGACCCCTCATCGGGTCATGAGACACCTTCACACCAATTTTGAAGGCCTAGGGGGTGTTACAGCCACCCCAACACCAATAGTGAGTCCTAGTAGGCTATTTTGGGAATTTGAGAAAACTTGGGGCTAAAGGGCCCAACTCTAGGAAATAAACCCTAGCCCTCGTCTCACATCTCCCACCATTCTCCAACAACAAAAAATCTCTCTCCCTCATATCCTCTTCCATTCTCCAACAACAAATTCCTCTCATGACTTCCTACAATCTCCAACAATCAAGCTCCCTCCTTCATATTTCCTCCATTCTCCAACAACCCATCTTTAGCTCTCTCACAACTTCCCTTTTTGCCACAACCACCAGGGGAGAAAGAGAGAGCAAAGGAGCAAAGAGGAGAGAAGAAAGAGAGAGTGTAGAAGAGATCTAAGGTGGACCCTAGATCGTGGTGGGGCCGAGGAGATCAAGCATTGCAACCCCCTACTCCTTTCTCCAAAGGAAATCCTACACCACCACCATGATAATCATTCCGTTGAGTATTTAGGTAAGACCCTTCACTTCTTTTGCTTGGTACCCATGTATTGAGAAAAGATTGGCTTGGAATTCTAACATGCAAGAGTTTATTTTAGGGATTCCGGCCTTTCAACCCAAAAGCCCTCATTCCTATGACATTTTTCAAATCTCCAACAATCCATAAGTGTGGACTATTGTTCTTAGGTGACCTAGCACCAATTTTATTATGAGTTTAATAATTTTGCTTGCTTGAATGCTATGTTTAGAAAATCTAGAGAAACCCTAAGGGTGGAATGTTGGTTGGAATTGTATGGATTGTATGATTAGTTCTCAAATTGGTGTTGAACTTGCTCTTACATGCTAATATGTATGGATGATAATTTTCTCATGGTTGCTTGATTCTCTTCCCTCATATGTGCTACTTCATTGTGTGTATGAATTATTACCTTTGTACTTATGATTCTTTCAGATGGGGGAAGTGCATAGCTTCCTCACACACCCACACACCCACTCGCACCTTGTTTCTTAATATTGCTCGTTGCTTGATAGGAGTATCTATTTTGTATGGTTGAGATGCATGAGAACATAATATTGCTATGTTAGTTGATAACATGAATAGTTGGCATACTATGGATCATCCTCACCCTCTTGGGTTGGTTAATGGATGATAGTTTTCTCATGGTTGCTTGATTCTCTTCCCTCATATGTGTTACTTCATTGTGTGTATGAATTATTACCTTTGTGCTTATGATTCTTTGAGATGGGGGAAGTGCATAGCTTCCTCACACACCCACACACCCACTCGCACCTTGTTTCTTGATATTGCTCGTTGCTTGATAGGAGTATCCATTTTGTATGGTTGAGATGCATGAGAACATAATATTGCTATGTTATTTGATAACATGAATAGTTGGCATGCTATGGATCACCCTCACCCTCTTGGGTTGGTTAGGAATATGAGGAGAGATAATAATCTCATTGGTAGGACTATGCTATGGTTAGACCCGTGGCTTTGGACGGGTTGCTGTAGTTCGACTACATGGGTCTCTTGTGCCCGATGTCACTCATCTCACGCTCACCTGACTCGTGCGGTCTAGCCTATTGCCTGATCAACCTTGTTTGATTGACCCTGGTTGCTCACATATGTATGGAACCTGAACCACCCTACAGAGGTTGTAGCCCATCAATAACTCACTTGAAACTGGTCCACAACCTCATGAGCCGGTCATGGTGGAATGGGACACTATGTCCGAGCTATCGGCCTACGCTAGGGTGTCGCGCCTCCCCGTAGTGACTGCGAGTGATCCCTTTCTCTCAGCACTCCTCATGTGCTTGAAGTCGGGGATGAGGAACCCGACGGGATCACGGACCGCGGGGTCTTGGCCTCTCGCATTGGGGGGTCTTGGCTTCGCAACTCGTTTAGGGCATTGATACGTGGGGTGTATTAGATTTTTCAATCTGCTGGATGAATAGACTTAATTCGAAAGTCGATGTCGCTCGAAGGGAGTACTGACATACGCGATTGTTAGATGGAGTCGCTCAAGGGAGCATTGTGGCGAGGGCATGCATCATAACATTACGCATGCATGCATTCTAATAAAAGTTACTAGGTGTTGATGATTGGCTACGTTTCATTAAATTCATATTATAATTGATGTCTGTTGTTACTTAAGATTAATAGCACCCATTGAGTTGATCACTCACTCCCACTCTATGAAGGTGTTTTAAAATACCAACTAGACTCTTTACTAGATGTAGGTGAGGCGGAGCTCGACGAGTCGAGCAAGAATAGGGAAGTGGAGTTTTTCTACTTACAGACTTTCGACGGATCTTTTTAGTTGAGTTCGTGCCGTCACGGGATATGGAACAGGGCCCTAGTCGCCTTGGGTCATCTATGGGTGGGACTAGTTCCCTATTTAGATGATTTTAAATTCGTCATTTAAATATTTTTAATTTAGTAGCAATTGATACTACTTTATGATGTATTTATACTTCATGTCTTGTTAAATCCTTCATTATTTATAAGATCATGCAAATGTAATCAAAATATGAAGCTCATTAGGGCACTCATGACACCTGAAAATTCGGGAGCCAAGTTCTTAAATGGTCCCTGAAAACTCGGGGTGTTACACTTACATATTCTGCGGTTCTAGCCGACCGTGGGATTTTGAGATTATTCGGCTAGTGACGACTCCAACATCCACAAATCAGCTTAATCACCCCCCACCCCAAAAAATAAGATATACAAATCCACGTGAGCGCCGATTTTCAGTGTCTATATCAATATTTTAAAAATATAATGATATATCCTTTACTGTATTTTTATAATGTTGCAAGATATTTTTCACCCAGTACAACAGTTTTACTCTCCGAGCTTTTAAAAAAAATAATGTACGAGCAAGACTTTAATGTTGAAGCTCCAATTTATCCATCATTTTTTTCAACCAAATAATTTTCCTGAGTGCTTCTGTCACTGACATATATTCAGTTTCAGTTGTGAAAAATGCACCCACATATTAAAGTTTCAAAATCTAACTAATAGCTACACCGACTAACATATCAGATTTATGTTTCAAACAATAAACCCAAACCTTTATAGAAAAGTCATCAATGAATATAACAAAGAATGAATGACAACCCTCCTCCATAAATAACGGACGACAACCCCCACATATTTAAATGTACATAATTTATCCGACCTTTACTGGTATGCTTTTAAATTTTAAATCTTAACCACAATTGTTTCCTATATATGCAGTGATTACAGATATCTAAATCAAACTTTTAAAATTAGAAATTAAACGATGGTCAAGAAGCACGTTCATACCTCACTCGCTCGTGTGGCCTATGCGTGCATGCCGACATGGACTCCACTACAAACACTGCAACTTTACCTGATATAATATTCCCGATTAACTTGTAAAGATTTTCGTTCATTTGTGCTTTTATAATTTGGAGTGCCTCTTTTAAAACCTTCAAGACACCTTCATAAGTGACGAAATTGCACCAAAGTATATCTAGAGCTCCTAAAGAGATCAGCTTCTTCTTTAAATTTAGAATGTGCCTCACATTGATCACAGTACGCTCCACCCCATCAAACATTCTGATATGAATTCAACCAATTTTGACCATCTTACATGCACGCATGATTATTGCCCATAAGAATTAAGCCACCACATGCTCACTATATGAATAATGAGTAATGTTGGATTAGGATAAAGAAATGTGAACTGTCCATTAACATAGCTTTAATACCTAGTGAATTGGTCTCCTTCTACGACTATATATTGTAAAATTTCAAATAAAGTGTATAGTGGTCAGCAGATTAACTACTTAAGGCTGTGAGTATTTGGTTACGATGCTTATTCTTACGTACCATCAATTGAGAGAGATAAGATAGACCAAAGGGTTAAAATGTATATATTTATCGGCTATAATAATAGTGTGATGGGGTACAGGCTATATGACCGGGTCACATGAAAAATCATCATAGTCGTGACGTTAAATTTAACGAAAAATTCTTGCTCTGTAAGGATGATTACAATGAAGTGAAAAATTCAGTTATGAACATTCATATTGACAGAAATGAGACACAGTTTGATACTGGAACGTAAAAAGATGTACAAGAGCAGGTGGGTGAGCCACTAGTGAGAAAGGAATCCGTCAAGGGATTGTAAGTTATCGATGAGATACAAGAATAATTCAAATGTTACATTTGTCTTCATTACAAATGAGGTGGATCCGTCTACTTTTCAAGAGACTCTTGATGACGTGGATGTTAAAAAGTGAAAAGTAACAATGCATAATGAGATGGACTCCCTATACAGAAATGAGACATGGGAGTTAGGTACAAATGTATCTTCAAGAAGAAACATAATAGGTACAAGGCAAGATTGAAAGCAAAGAGATATGCTCAAAGATAATGTGTTGACTTCACTGAGATATCCGCACTCGTGGTGAAGCGAGTATCTATCAGATTCGTATTAGCATTAGTTGCCAATATAATCTTGAGTTGAAATAAATTGATGTGAAGACTACTTTCCTGCATGAGGATTTAGAAGATGAGATTTACATGAAGCAATTAGAAGATTTAAAAATAGATGAGCAAAGACACAAGGTTTATAGGTTGAAGAGGTTATTGTATGGCCTGAAACAGTTGCTTAAGCAGTGATATAAAAAATTTAATTATTTAATGATGAGTTAGAGGTTTACCATGAGTGAGTATAATTATTGTGTTTATTACAAGATATTGAGTGATGAAAATTTATTATTTTGGTATTATATGTTGATGACATGCTTATCGTCAGTCATAGCATGTCTGAAATTGGCATATTGAAGACTTGACTATCAGGAATAGATTAAAGATTTGGAGGCTGTGAAGAGAGTTCTCGGCATTGACATATACAAAGATAGGAAGATGAGCAGATTATGATCATCTTAGGCAGAATACCTTAAGAATGTATCGGTGAATTATAGGATGAACAATGTAAACCTGGTCAGCGTTCCCCACATAGTTCATTTCAGGCTTTTATTCTTAACGGTGTCTTGAAACATATGAAGAAAAGTAGATTATGTCTCGTGTGTCTTATTCAAGCACAATTGACAGCTTGTTGTATGTCAAGATATGTATGAGACTAGATATTTCACATGTGGCGAGTGTTCTTAGTAGATATATGTTTATCCTCAATAAGCAATACTAGGAGGCAATGAAATGGTTGTTTCGATATATTCAAGTTATGCATGATTACATCTTGATATTTAAAAAATTATAGGATAAGTAAGTAGGCCATGTGGATTCAGACTACGCAAGTAGTATGGATAATAGAAGGTTGACTTTCAAATACTCGTTTGTGTTAGCAAATAGAGTGATCAGTTGGATGTTGAAGTTTCAGTCTGTGGTAGCACTTTTCACAATTGAAACTGAGTATACGGCAGTGACAAAAGCATTCAATGAAACGGTTTAGTTTGGGGGAAGGATAAATCAGTTGGCGCTTCAACAGGAGGCCGTGTCAATTAATGTAATTGCAAAATTGTAATTAATTTGGTGAAGAACTATGTTTATCACTCACGTACTAAATGTATTGATGTGCGTCATTATTTTATTCGACATGTGTTTGAGGAACGAGATGTGACTATTGAGAAGACACACACAAGCGTTAATTCGACTGAAATGCTTACAAAGGTGGTTCTCATAGAGAAGTTTATGTTCTATGCAACTTCTTTATGCTTGGAGAATGCTTAATGATGACGAAGTGTGCACAAAAAGTGACAATGAAGGTATGATGGAAGACAATTAGAGATGGTGATGACAAATGAGTAATGAATAATGAAAATTGAAGACATGGTCGATATTATTGTCTAATGTCTTAAATTTATCCATAACATGGTCTGTCGACCGCTCGATCCCATCGAGCATATGTCAATGATATTGATGCCATCGACAAATGCTTGATCCCATTGAGAAAATTTGAAAAAATCTTAGTTGATTGATGGATAGTTTTGGAGATTGTCACTCAATGGCATCAAATGATGTTTGATGTTATCGATTGGTCCTCTATATATGTCGATGTCATCAAATGACTAATCGACGGCGCATACAGAATTGCACAAGTGTGCGATTTGTTTCCTATTATGATTGAGTAGTATATATCTAAGTGTAATTTAGATTAGGGTGATTATTACAAGGATTGATGCTTTCTAAGTTGTTCTAAATAGTTAACGTTATAACTAAGAATTTAAGAAAATTCGAGGTTTGTTCAAATCGGTTAAATTTATTATCTATTGCAATATTGCTTTTGTGGTTTTGTTTTATTTTTTTTTTTAAATTATTTTTTTAATCAAAAGGGTTTTTTAATGTAAAATTTAAATTATCTTATTGTTTGATTTATTTGTGAGATTATTATTATTTTACTTGATTTTACTATATGTGTTGTGCAAATCCTAAGGGTGAGGATGTGCGTGTATGCAAGGGCGACGCGCGTGTATGCAACGAGGTGTATATAACATTGGCTAGATTTTGGACAGGCTAAATGCAAAGGGGGCACCACCTGAGCTCTTTGGTTCCACCCTATTATTTTGTTTCAAATCCGCTCTATCCATCAGTTGACCTTTCTCATATTAACGGTACATCCCCAGATCCTCCGAATCAGAAGCTCAGGTAGACCGCACCACAAGGAGCAATGTAAAATAACCTATAAAACCTTTAGTGAGAAATTTCGACTGTACGACCCATTTATGGCCCATTTACGAGACCAATCCCACCTTATTTAACCTTGCAGAAATAAGCCCCAGCTGTACGGACGGTTTCCCAAAGGTCGAAAATGCCCCTCCTTTTTCAATTTCAGTCTATTCTCTCATTTACGCCCGAAAACACGTCTGAGACTCATCTCTATTAACCTTATTTCTTATTTTCACATATTTTCTTCACTAAATCGCCATATAATCTTCATCATACTATCACATTACATCTTCCCTATTACACTCTCCTCAAGCCCAAGTGCATTCTTTTTACGAGAGGACGTGAATGCATTGATGAACGTGAAATCTTGAAGACCTTTCTCCAAAGAATGTGTTTCACATCAACGCACTCTTATTCTTTTTTCTCAAACACGGATTTCACTGAGTGTTAGGGAGTGATTGGAGTTCGCGGTCAACTACCTTGAAGTTTAAATTCTAGGTAAATTCTTAAGTGTTTACCTAAAAGACCATGGCCAAATTTCACGTGGTCAATATCATGCATTGTTGAGTCAATTTTACGTGACTATCCAATTAGATGAAATATCGTGGTCAATTTCACTTACTTCCCGGTCAATATACTGAATTGATCATTCAACTTCATACACTACTTGGTGATTTTCACATAATTTACTGTCAAATTGTAGTGCATTGCTGTAATACGACGGTGAATCTATAATGCATTTATTGCGTTTGTGAATGTTATATATTAAATAAAGTTGTTTCTTTCTTTGAGCCTATTTAGTTTTCCATAATCCAGGTAAATTGTCGTAAAGAAGTAATTATTACATTTTTTCACTTGTTTGGAAATGGGTGAGTAATTTCACCTAGAAAATCGGTCCGAAAATGTTGACTTAAATCCATGGGCGCACCATAATGTATATAATATATCCGTGTTGTCCATATATATTTTTAGATTATTTTGAGGCTTGATCTGAAAAAATTTGGAAGATCTAATGTTCAATTGGCCCACATGAAAGGAAATAATGGATTTAATTTGTCCACTGTTGAAAGTTAATTCTTTTACTGGGCCCACATTGAGGTTTATTCACCATCTAACCCGTTCATAGGGTAACATGGACATGGATAAATGAAAAGTATAAATATAAGCCTGATCTAAAATTTCTAAGGGCCTCAACAAGTTTTTAATGGTAGGCATTCAATTCTCATGATTTCGTGTGGTGTGGTCCACTCGACGTTTTGATTTGCCTACTTTTTGGGCTCATGCCTTAAATTCATTTAACATAATGTATGGGCTGTGTGGATAAGCCATACACATTACGGTGGGCCCCATATTTATCTTACAAAATTCTCGATTTATGTGCTTAAAAAGTAACTGGTGAAGTCAGCATTGGGAAAGATGCATGTAATTACCTTGGTAAATAATGATTACTCATTTACAAGATAATTATACTTGAGCCAAAAAACCAAACAGGCCCTGAAATTGCGAATTGTTATCACTACGATTCAAATTTTCAATAAGAGATTCATTTCACGGTCAATTCTATTCATTTCATGGTTAATCCCCTTCACTCCACAGTCAATTCCACACATATGTACGGTTAATTCTATGCGAATCCCCCTAACTTCATGGTCAATTCCCTTCACTTTACCGTCAATTTCATGCATTTCACCGTCATTTCCCTTCACTTCATGTTCAATTCAATGCATTTCATAGTCAATTCCCTTCACAGTCAATTCCATGCATTTCACAGTCAATTCCCTTCACTTCACGGTCATTTCCATTCATTTCACGGTCAATTCACTTCACGTCACGGTCATTTTCATGCATTTCACGGTCAATTCGCTTCACTTCACGGTCATTTCCCTTCACTTCATAATCATTTCCCTGCATTTCATGGTCAATTCCGACGATTCCGTTTCATTTCACAGTCATTTCCATGCATTTCACGGTCAATTCTCTTCAATCCACGGTCAATTCCCTTCACTTCACGGTCAATTCTGATGATTCTGTTTCATTCCACGGTCATTTCCATGCATTTCATGGTCAATTCCCTTCACCTCACTGTCATTTTCATGCATTTCACTGTCAATTCCCTTCACTTTACAGTCAACTCCCCCTTCAATTCATGGCCATTTTCATGCAATTCATGGTCAATTCCCTTCACTTCACAGTCAATCCAATTCATTTCAGGGTCAATCCCCTTCACATAATGGTCAAATCCATGCATTTCATGATCAATTCTATTCATTTCACGGTCAATTTCCTTCACTTCAGGGTCAATTCCATGAATTTCACCGTCATTTCCCTTCACTGCACAGTCATTTCCATTCATTTCACAGTCAATTCGATGCACTTCACGGTCATTTCCCTTCATTTCATGGTCAATCCCCTTCACTTCACCGTCATTTTCATGCATTTCACGGTCAATTCAGCTAGTTCCCCTTCACTTCATGGTCAATTCAATTCCCCTGGGGCCTTTTTGATTTTCTATCACACATGTAAATCACAAACATACTGGTGGGCCCCACATTAATTTTGCAAATATATATATTTAAGTGTTTAAAAAGTACGTTGTCACATGTACATTGGGAAAGATGTGGTAATTACATAGGTAAATAATTATTACTTGTAATTACAAGTGAGCCCAAAAATCAAACGGGCCCTTAAGTTCACTTACTTTCCAGTCATTTTCAATCACTTCAGGACCGAGAAGCGAATTGACCGTGAAATGCATGTAAATGACCGTGAGGTGAGGTGAATTGACAGTAAAATACATGGAAATGATCGTGAAGTGAAGCGAATTGATGGTGAAATGCATGGAATTGACCTTGAAGTGAAGGGAATTGACCATAAATGAACATGAAATGATTGGAAACGACCGTAAGGTGAAGGGAATTAACCGTGAAATGACGTGGAATGGCTGGACTTAAGTCAGTTCACGGTCAATTTAACTAAGTTCACAGTCATTTTAGCCTAGTTCACAATCATTTTAGCTCAGTTCATGGTAATTTTAGCTCACTTCATGATCATTTTAGCTGAGTTCACGATCATTTTACCTTGGTTCACAGTCATTTTAGCTCATGAATCAATAACTCAGTGGGTCCTCGGTCTGTTAACTCAGTCGGTGCTTAGTCGCTTTTATGGCCTTCGTTTAGTTTCACATCTAATTTCATTATTTGTTTAAACAACTCTTAATGTGGGCCATTTGAGTCCTGATTTCACTCATTTACCAGGACATGCCATACCATTAAGCATTTTAAAAAAAATGAAATTGGATTGGGGACCATGCGCATATTTAGTATAATATACAGTGGGGTCCACCCAAAGAAAGCTTAATATTTTTAAAAATTGAAAATGGATTGTGGACCGTGCGCATATATAGTAAAATATACAGTGGGGTCGACAAAACAAAAGCAGGGATTTCAATATATCCACCATTCAAGGCTTCTTAGCTGGGAGGACCATGTTTCGTCTTATCTTGGGCTCAAAAAAGTCGAAAAGGACGTTTGTGAGGTGTGTATTCTCGACCAGATAAAGAGGAAAGAAGAAAGCGGTAAAAGAAGGGTTTTACTACTACACTAGACAGTCACAGGGGAGGAGAAGTGATCAGAAATTGGTAATCTACGGGTGGGATGAAGGATCAGGGAGAGGAAAAAAGGAAAAAACTATGTTTTTTCGATGGAGACGTAGCTGACAACATCAGTAGGGTGTGTCGGCTATACCAGGGGCATTTTTGACCTTTGGGAAGGCGTATGTACAGCTAGGGCTTATTTTTGTAAGATAAAATAAGGTGGGCTTGGTCTCATAAATGGGTCGTATAGTCGTAAATTTCTCACCTCTAGTTCACACGGCGTGGTTCACCGCCCCCCCCCCCCTTCTTTTTTTTTTTTTTTAAATATTGAATTCTCCGTCTGTCCTTCTAAGGATCATCCGACAGGTTGGATGGAATATGGGAGCGGATTGGATACTGAACACTTCAGTAGCCTTTTGGCTACTGAAGTGACGTGGCAAATTTTCATTGGTGGAATACCAATGGGATGTTTCCTGTAATGAATGCTCGTTTGTTGCAGTTCCGTTAGCCTCCATTTCCACCGTGAGCAGGTAAACTCCTTTTTTAGTTTTTTTTTTTTTTTTCTTCACTCTCTTAGTTTTCTTACCACCCACCTTGCATCCTAATCGTCATCCACTTGCAGAATATCTCATTTCCTCTATTTTTTTCAATCAGGCCCTCGACGACACTCACCTCCGCCTCTATCCAAATCAGGTTTGCATAATACATGAGAGGGGACCTATTTATGTCTGTGTTTCAAAAGATTTGAGCCCATAGCTCTACAATAGACGGTGCTGCAAGGTTTGAGCCCAACTTTTTTTTTTTGCAGTAGAGAGGGTGCTGTAAGGTTTGAGCCCCGATTTTTTTTTTTTTTTGGAAAGGTAATACTACTAGGAATTGAACCTGCAACTCAGGTTTGAGCCCAGCTTTCCTAAAAAAAATGTAAATGAAAATCACATGTGAGTTCATTATCTTGTATGAGATGGTTCCTATTACCTCTAAAGTATCATTTATCTCTTTGAGCATGATTGCATAGTAAGCTGAATTCACCTTTTTTGCTTCAACAACAGAAGGGTACCTCTCCTGAAAAATAAAGCAACAAACTAAAGTCCAAAAGAACCAGTTCATTAAGGCTGCATTTGGATGATTGAATTGTAATAACTACTTCAATAAAGTGGAAATAATCAGATTGGAGTTACCCTCCTCATCTTGATATTGAGGGCCTAGATTGCATATTGCAATTACATTTAATTTCAAGTAAGACTTGATGCTAGCAAATGTCCATATCATTTAGTCATTTTCTCTTTATTGAACTTGAAGTTTGCAATTCAATTTAGTTTCACGTCCAAAAGCAGTTGAAGAAAACTATTTAGGGAATATTCTATCATCAATTTCTAGTTAAACATCTACCACTTCCGGCATATTTTTCCACTTTTGAAATCCCCTTTAATCAATCTTAATCTGATTCTCATTTTGGTAGATCTTCTTAAAGCTTTCCCTACAAAGCAAACATAAAATGTGAAGAAAGCCTAATTTCTATATGAAATGAATTTCAGTAATTTTCATCAGACTCTCATCATACTCTAGAATGCCAAATAAACATAAAATGTGAAGAAAGCCTAATTTCTTAACAAATAACAAACACACTTCCATGCACCTGTAACATGACCTGCTTAATCGACTAGATTTAGTCATGTCGAGATCGCAAACATCTGCCCTACCACAAACTCAAAAATTCTGCTTATCTATATGTATGCTTCAAATATGTAATTATTCAGATTAAAAGTGTCAATCCACCATCGCCTCTTAGATAAACTGTAATCACGAACATGCACCCCAAAAACCAAGTCCATTTTCCGCTTGTTTATATAAATCCAAGTCCTCAATTCCTCACTATCACATTCTCCTTCCATGGGAATGTGCCATAATCCTTTCCCTTACTCTTGGATGACCGTGGAATATGAGGGCGTCATCTGAAGTTTTAAATCACCGTAAACCGAACTTGATGGCGCTCTTTCCACTTAAGAAAAAACTTATTGCCTAAGAGTTCGAAAATATGATATGTTATGGTATGTCTTAGGACTTTATGCTAAGCTTAAAATAAGTGAGTCATGGCTTTCATGATGTAAGCACAACCTTTCATTTTGTTGACCATGTCCCTCAATCCTCATCACTGGGGTTATTATTTATTATCCTGTCCATTTTCTTGTATAAAATATCAGTACTAGCATCTTCTGTATAATAAATAAATAAATAAATAAAAACCCACACTAGTCCTTGGGCCAAGTTTAGGGGCTAAATCCTAGATGTATGGCCCATTGCTGGCCTTAGTACACCGATTAGCATGCCTGCCACTTCACTCCATGGTCAAGACATCTTATTTTTCTTTTATTTATTTATCCAAAAACCTACACAACAATGATATCTTGCATTTGCATTAGCCTTGTAACTATGGATATTCATCTCTTAAAATTTAACCAACTGAAGGTTCAATAAATCTAAAAAAATATGATTTTCATTTCTTTGGGTTAACATTTGAATGATTCTGACTTTACTCTATTTTGTGATTTTTATTTTTGTAGGTAGTGAAATGGATGATAACGCTTTTAAAAGTCAATCATTTTTTCAACCATGTCGGAGGTTAGAATTTGATGTTGAAATATATAATCAAGAAGCAAGTAAGCAAATAGAGGATCAAGAAGCAAGCCAGCAAATAGAAGATCAACAAGCAGAACAAGATGCACTAGTCAATGCATATGAAAAGTTTGATGAACAACCAAAAGTTGGAATGGAGTTCACTTCTGACGAGAGTGCATATAAGTATTACAATAGTTATGCTGGGAAAATAGGATTCAGTGTTCGAAAGGATTGGGTAAGAAAATTTGATGGGGTCATACTTCAAAGAAGATTTTGTTGTTCTAAAGAAGGTCAAAAATATGAAAAGAAACAAATTAATCAACCGAAGTTTAATCGTCCAATTACAAGAACTGAATGTCAAACAAGCATGAGTTTGAAGCTTCAGGCAAATGGAAAATATTGTGTAACCGGCTTTGTGGCAGAGCATAACCATGAGCTTGTTTCACCATCAAAGGTACATATGTTAAGATCACAAAGAGGCATGACTGATGTTCAAAAGGTTGAAGCAGATATGGCGGATGATTCAGGAATAATACCTAAAGCAACTGTAGATTATCTAAGTAAGCAATATAGTGGTCGGGAAAATCTGGGTTTACTACCCATTGATTATAAAAATTATTTACGGAAGAAGCGAATGAAAACAATGGAAAAGGGTGATGCAAGAGCTGTTTTAGAATACTTTCAAAAAATGCAAGTAGAGGATCCATCTTTCTTTTACATAATACAAGTAGATGGAGATGATCAGATTACAAATATGTTCTGGGCAGATGCAAAGTCAATAATGGACTATGGCATTTTTGGAGATATGGTTTACTTTGATACCACATATAGAGTAAATAGTTATGGGCGGCCATTTGTCCCATTTATTGGGGTAAATCATCATAAGCAAACTATAATATTTGGTGTGGCCTTACTATACGATGAAATAATTAAATCTTTCAAATGGTTGTTTCAAACATTTTTAAGTGCGATGTCTGAAAAACAACAAATAATAATTCTAACAAATCAAGATGTTGCAATGACTAATGCGATAGCTTCAGTGATGCTAGAATCATATCATCGTTTGTGTATATGACATATTTACCAAAATACTGCCAAGCACTTTAACCATCTATTTAAATGTTCCAAAGATTTTGAAATTAATTTTAGTAAGTGTGTATATGATTGTGAGAGGGAGGAAGATTTTATGGCTGCATGGAATGCTATACTTGAGAAGTATGATTTAGTGCAAAACAAGTGGCTACATGATTTATTTGAAGTAAGAGAAAAATGTGCTTTGGTTTGTAGACGAAATACATTTTGTGCTGATATGAAGAACAGTCAATGAAGTGAGAGCATGAATAGTTTATCAAAAAAATATTTGAAATGTAAACACAATCTCTTGCGTTTCTTTACTCAATACGAACGGGTGGTGGCTGATCGACGATACCAGGAATCCATGGCTGATTTCAGAATGAGGCAAAGGATCCCTGTAATGTTTGTTAATGCAAATATGTTAAAGGAAGTGGCAAAAGTGTACACTCCAGAAGTATTTGATATATTTCAAAATGAGTATAGAAAAATTCTTAATGCCGCAATTTATAAATGTGGTGAGTTCGATACAGTTACGGAGTTTCAAGTTATTTATAACAACAAAGATGAAGGACGGACTGTTAGATTTGATTCATTAGACAATTCAGTGACATATAGTTGTAAGAAGTTTGAGTTCGTGAAAATTGTATGTAGTCATACATTAAAAGTTTTAGATTATTATAATATAAAGGTGCTTCATCCCCATTATGTTTTGAAGAGATGGCAAAGAGATACAAAGGTAAGTGTTGCTAGAGATCATAATGGTTCAAGAATACAAGTTTAGTCCAATGTTACTTTAGGCAAGCGATACCAATATTTATCTCGCAATCTTCTTAAAATTACGGCAATGATTGGGGAACATGATGAGGTTTTCAAAGTGGCTGATAGATATGTGGATAAATTTCATGATGTAGTGATAAAATATATGAAAGGGATCAAGGAACTTCTATTAAGGTTGTCTCAATTTATTGATGAAAATATAGATACTGATGTGCATGCCTTCAGCCGACTGAATCTCTACATAATAAGCAAGCATGTCATGAGCTGATGGAAAAAGAGATTACTTTTGTTGATAGTTTGAGTTCACAAACCGTAAGTGGAATTAAAGTAAAGCCTAGAGTTGGGGGCAACTCTCGTGTGTATAAAAATTTGCTAGAAAAATTAAAGAAAAAAAGATCCCGACATGAATCTATGCAACTACAAGAAAATCAAGAGAGATGAGAAATGACCCAAGTACCAAACATCATGCACCATTTTTCCTTCAAACCTTCTCATTATACATTTACAATCTCCCAATTGCATCATTTCAATCAGGTATTATAGAAAACATATTTACTAAAGCTTATTATATCATATGTTATTGTTGTTTAAATTTCTTATTCTTTTTTTTTTCTTTATTAGTGATCACATGTTATGGTGGCGAGTCATTTTGAATTACCAAGTGGATCCCATGTACGACATAGTTATAATACGGTGGTAGGCTACACTCAATGTGGGTACCGACCACCTCATGTTAGCATGTTTCAACATAACCCTTTAACAAATGGAAATTAGGTAAACATGGGTTTTAATGTAGTTGACTTGTTATATTAAATTTAGCATTCATATCACTTATGCTTATTGGAGCTTCCATTATTATGTTTTTAATTTACTAGAGTTCGAATGTTACCGGACTTAGAATACCTGAGAGTGGCCCTAGTGGATTCATGAATGTTCCTTTGGTTACTCCTGGCCACCAACCAAACATCAACTTATACCAACAAATTCACGCAAGCAACCCGCAATTTTTATATTTATGTCAAGACTCTTCTCAAGGAAACATCGTGGTTAGCAAGGTAAAATTGAAAATTTCTAACTCCCATGATATTTAATAAACCTTATCAATTTCGATATTGCAAAATATGTTATTTATTTAAGTGTGAATTTTGTTATGCAGGACAATGACATTCATTCATGAGCAATATATATAGAGCTTCTGTTGCCTCAGTTTTTTTTATTAGCGCTCATCGAAACCGTTGGATGAATGACTTTTTTTGTGCAGCTTTTTTTTTTTTTTTTTTTTTTTTTTTGCGCCTACCTAAAAATTGGATTGATGGTTCATTTTGGGTAATTTCTTCAATTATATTATTTGGTGGGTCCACATGCTAAAATGGCATGAACAAACAAGTATCCATAGGCCCATGTGACAGTTACCTGCACGTGGATTTCTCTCTAGTCATTAGGCAGATGGAGATATTGTCCACTCTGGTACTTTGAAAAATGTGGACAATCAAATCAACTATCCAGACAATATTAAAATCACTTTTGCATGGGCCATTATGAAAAATACACTATTAGAAGACTCCGTAGAAGATGTGATCTTAGAACACTGAAGCACTTCGCTAGAGCTCTTAGATTGCAGTGAAACTTCGATTTCTCATTTTTCATTAGGTCACTCATTTGCTACACAAACTATGGATGCATGTATACAAGATGTGGGGCATTGAATAAGTTGGATGGACAGTGAGTGTTCCTTTGTCCAAAAAGGTTTGGCAGCTTAACTAAGTGGACCACCCATTCAAGTTGACAAACACTACACACCCAGTCAAAAGATGGGTAATTTCACAAAACACGCTTTATATAATATTCAGCTCAAGGAATACCCAACTCCGACACATGAACCAAACAACTGAATTTGAGTACTTCAATTTTAAAATATGGCCAATGTCTAGCTAATCAATTTTTAGTAATAAATTCAACCCGGCAATATGTTAATAGTCATTGGTAGCAATAAAAGTTGAGCGCACAATTAAGTTTTTTCTTATATAGGCCTTGTATATGCCTTGTTATAAGTAGGATATCACAGTCCAGAAAAAAATATATACATTCTTGATTACTCCGGTCGTTAAAACCAGAGTCATCCTCGTCTCATTTAATTGACGAGAACAGCTTGAATGAGACAATTTCACTTGCAAGGGACCATTGGTGTGAATTCAATCCGCTCCTTGGTGGAGTAAGCTTATTCTAAAAACGTTGCAGAGAATGCTCAAAAAAAAAATGCGGATATAACACACATGCCATGATTGAACCACATGAGTACTATACTTGGTACACTGGTTTGTACAAGTGGGGCTCACAAATGGGAAATCGAGACCATTAACTCGTTGGTTTATACCATGGATGGACCAATTCCTGAAATAATCCTCCATCAGATTTTCATAACATTTGGATCTGTGGCCTACAAATAAACGGTGAAGACAAAAAACCAATGATATTCCACATGCAAATGAAAAACAGTCAAGATTAGTGGTTTTGATCTTCTAAACCTGGAAATATTTGAAATCATTTACACTTTCTATGTGAGCCAAAATATCAACGGCTTGGATTGCTGAACTATGGGTCTAATACTATAAACTCAAAGCCTTAGTATAGTACCCATATCCTGGGTCAAGGACCTATGATTTGGATAAAATTGAAATATGTCACGGACGGTGGTAAGAAAACTGAGAGAGAGTGAAGGAATAAAAAGAAAAAAAATAAAACTTAAAAAGGAGTTTACCTGTTTACCGCAGAAACGGAGGCTAACAGAGCTGCGGTAAACGAGCATTCATTACAGGAAACCGTCCATTAATATTTTAACTTCAGTAAGCAAAAGGCTATTGAAGTGTTCAATATCCAATCCGCTCCCATGGAATATAGGCATGTGGTGGGCCCCAAAAATCAGGGTGCAGATTACATGACGTCCGTATAATAGCTTGCTGGATGAGGCCTGGGCCATGGCATGATCAAAAAAATAAAGTAGACTCAAATATCAGGTGTACCACACCATGGTAAAAAGCGGTGACTGACACCCATCATAAAATACTTTCTGGGCATACCGTAATGTTTATTTGCGATCCGACTTGTACGTAGACCTGGACGAAGGTAAAACACAGATATCACAGGCTGTGGTTAACATAAGTTTTCTAAAGGTCAATCACCGCTGATTCCTGTGGTGTGGTCCACTTTATATTTGGATCTACTTCATTTTTGGGTTTGTTCCCTAAAATGAGCTGGTATAACGGATGGAAGGCCTTGATATACAAAAAACATATAAAGGATAGTGGGCTCCACTATCAGGGGCATCATCCAGCAAGCTGCTATCCTGACCTCACCTAATCCGCGCCCAAAAAACCACAGGCTGGCGTCCTATCTCCCTTGTTCCATATGATGTGGCCCACTTGATTTGTGGATAGCCCGATTGTGTCCGACGGGTCTAAAACAGAGGTTCTCACCTGATGGACGGAGTGGATTTAGCACCAACAACATGGTGGGCCACCCGGATCTCGGGTAGTGTACCCGCTGCGTGAGGTGTTGTAGTTTGTAGAGGATTTGGACCTCTCTCTCTCTCTCTCTCTCTCCCCGTTTCTAGTTACTTCTCCACGGACTACAAAAACAACAGCTTCGAGCGTCTGTCATCTTCTTGAAGCTCTGACTGTTTTTTCTGAAGCAATGGCAGTGATTTCAGAACTGCAAGACCAACAGCAACCCTCTTCTTCTGGAAGCAGCTCCTCTGCGGTGGGCCCCTACGACGATGTGCTGAAACCGATCCTAGACCGTCAAACTCCACTTGGATTCCTCGAAGCGACAATGGAGTTCCTCCGCCGGGAGTCCAATCTATTCGATGACGAGGCCGTCGAGAAGAAGATCTCGGCCATCGTTTCCAAGTTGAGAGAGAGGGGCGCAGAGGAGAGGAGGAAGAAGAAGGCCGAGGAGAAGGGTTTGGACGATGGTGTAAAGGCAGAGAAGCGGCTCAAAGATGCTGATTCGATGGAGGTAGATTCTGTCGGGAAGGAGGATATTCCGAAGGATACTACGACAGAGAAATCGACAGAGGCGAACGGGAAGGAGAACGTTCGAAGTGAGTTTTTTTTTTTTTTTCCTTTTGCTATAATGTTTCTTTTTCTTTTTAAAATATTTCCTTTCGTTGACGTATGAAACCCTAGCTTTTTAGGCATTATTGTTGTTACCGGCATCTCCGGCTGTAGTTTCAATTCGATTGGAGACTGCGTTTGGATGAACTAGGAATGCAAATTACACTGGTTCAAGTGCGCTTTCACCTTGCACGTTGAAACAGTGTAAGCTTCTGGAAGATCATTGCCGCTTGTCAATCAATCCCTTTAAGTAGATGCCATAGCTTAAAAGAAAAGGCATATAACCATCAGGTGTGCCAGACCTGTATAAAACGAATGAACTGTTAAGAGACTCTCTTTTGGGGCAACCCCAGCAAAGTGAAGAACTCAGCAAATAAATTAATAGAAGAAGAAGAAGAAGCTAAAAACACCTGCTAGCCCCATCAGGGTGAATTACAACCGATTCCTGTTCCCCAATAAATCTTCCATGCAAACCCTCTAAATTGCCGGAAGTATAGATCATGAAAGAGATTATTCTCTTTAACATGTTAATGGAAGATAATTACCCATCAAAGTATCTATTGTTCCTCTCCTTCCATAGGCCCCAAAGAAATCTGTAAAAACACCATTTTTTTTTTTTCTGAAGGATTCCATTTCGACCACTGCAAGGGCCACCCTGCCATTCAATCAAATTGTTGCTGGGGTAACTGGTGAGAGTATATGCAACTCCAAAACGTGACACAAACAAGGACTAGATATCTTATTGGTGCAACCCAGTTATCGATCGATGAGATATGGGCACCGAATCGCAAAGAAGTGACAAGAATTGCAATCACAAGAATATTAGAGTCAAGAGGGAGATAACTTTATTGATATTAAACTTCTACTCATAATATTCTAGGAAAAATTCACATTTAGAAAAATATTGGAATTAACTACTTCCAACACCACCTCTCTTTTTATAAAATTCTAACTGAATCTCTAATGAGAATTCCCCTAGCTAAGAGATTGATTTCAAATCAATCATAGTTGACTTTAAATTAGTCTAATCAACCTAAGATGGTAAAAGCCTAACAATAATAAAAGCTATCGAAAACCCTAACTACATCTATAAATCAACCCCATATTTTCAATGACATCCTCGTTATATCTTTAAATCAACCCCCGTATCTTCCAAAAATAGTAAATTACAGTCCTTGATTTAAGCTCCAAAATCTATAAATAAACAGTCCAAAGATCAACACATGTTGGGTCTTACGATGGGTTGTGGGCCTACATTATTGTTGGGCCCTACAATAGGCCTAGGTGGGCTGTGGGCCTGCATCAATTCTCCCCGGCTTTGAAAGAACTTATCCTTAAGTTGAAAACTAATCTCAACTTTTGGACTGGTTGAAGCTGATGATGCAACCCTAAACGTCGGCTCGGCGTAACTTTTGTTGGAGTCCACTGTAGATGACGTCTCTCTTGCTTGTATTTTTGTGGGTGCCAACTTATTTGTCATAATTTTAAAGTTCTTCATGGATCCTACAACATTTGCCCCATTTTTCGTGCCACTATCTTTATTTGCAAAGGTGCTTTAATTTGAGGATTGAGACCCATTGGCATGTTTATAAATGTGACGACCACTATCAATGGATCCCTCAATTGATCCATTGGTGAATTCAAGTGTAGGTCCAACGTAAATGCATCAATTACTTCATATGTCGACTTTTCCTTTGACTATGTGGATCTTTTTGTCATTTTCAGAAAATTTACCTCAATTTTGGGTTTTATGTCTTGTTCCAACGATCAAAGGATTTGATTATTGGTGTCTTCATATGCCGGGGCCACCTATTATTAGTTATAGGGCATTAATGGGGACCTTCTCCTACATGTCCACGTGCTTCAACTTCAGTCTCTAGATTCCCTTCATGCTGTAGCTCCCCCAATTGATTAGTGAGACTGCTTGCCGTAGGTGTGAGTTGATCCACCCGCTTTGCGAGTGCATAGAGCAATCAGATTATTTGCACAAACTCTTCTTGTGCCAGCCCTTTTGAATCAATTAGGTGATAGCGTAGAGTTGGCAGTTCCCCAACTCGCTCTGATACCAAAATGGTGCAGCCCGGTTATCGAGTCAATGAGATCTCGACCCCCAAATTGCAAAGAAATGGACAAGAGTACACCGGCAAGAATGATGTGGTAGAGAGGGAGAAATAATTTTATTGATATTAAACTTCTTCTCTTATAATAAATTAAGAAAAACTCGCACTTAGAAAATATTGGGATTGATTACTTCCAACACCATCTCCCTTTTTGTAGACTTTAAGTGAATCTCTAATGACAATCCCCACAATTAAGAAATTGATTTCAAATTGATCGTAGTTGACTTCAAATTAATATAATCTACCAAAGATGGTAAAAGCTTAACAATAGTAAAAGCAAATATAGAAAATCCTAACTATATCTATAAATCCACCCTGTATCTTTAATCACCTCCTCCTTATATTTTCAATCACATTTTTAAATCAGCCCCCATATCTTCCAAAAATAGTAAATTGCAATCCTTGATTTAAGCTCACAATTTGTAAATAAACAGTCCACATTATGTTGGGCCCTACAATGGGCATAGGTGGGCCATGGGCTTGCATGGCTTATGCCAATGAACATTGCAAAAATAGGTTTTCTCTTTTTAAAATGATCCAAAGTGAGGATCTTCTTTGCCATTTCTAACCAAACGTTGGAAATTACTCTTGGGTGCATAGGAGCCTTCCACGCTGTGGCATGATGAGAATTCCCTGCCTATATTATCTTGAAGAAAGATTTTACTAGAAAGCAAGAAAGATTTTACTAAAAAGCTTGCCATGGCTTGCCTATTTCCATACTTCCCTCTCTTATGCTGCCACAACAATGTCTTGCTACGCTTTTCTAGAATGGCAAAGAAACAAACCCACGTTACCCACCTCATGGGCATGCGCAATCTAATTGGCCAAACTGTGCTTTCACAAATTATTTCACAGCATGCTTGGACCTCTAACACCAAACTGTGCTTTCACACATTATTTCACTTACGCCCTCTAACACCTTCATAACATTATAAGACTCTGCATATCACTTATGGCAATGATGTGCATCAGTGTGTTATTTTGAACTCAGATTCTTTTTCATTGGCTAAAGCAAGCATGTATATGATACATTAGATGCTTTCTATAATGTTATAAAATGTGCAAGTTATACATATATACATTCACACACACACACACACACACTACATAATCATTGTTATTGTTGGTTGCATTCTCTTTAGATTCATGTTATTCAAAGGTAACTCTATAGAAGCATGCAGTTATGTAACTGGCATTAACATATAACACAGAAACACACAGAAAATAATAATAATGATGAAGAGAACTTTTTGGTGATGTCCAAACCAGGTGTGATGCAGCTGTTATTTGTGTTTTCTTGTGTTCATTGCTTAGTGGATCCCAATTTTTTTGTGATTGGGTTCAGCATGTTGCTGAAAACACTGACCAGTAGTGGCCACCATTTTTCATATCCAAAATTGTATACTCGTGTGTAATGATCATTAATTAAGATGGGCATAAATTAAATTGAATTGCAACATGTCAGGAGGTTCAAGTTCTATCCTGTTATAGAAGAGTTATTGTGGAAGAGTTCTTTTAGATAGGTATACTTGTTAAGTGCCATGCCGAACCCATATAGCTGGGAGAAGGCTGTGATGATGATGATGATTGGGTTTCATGGAATTTCAGATTCTGGTGTCGCCAAGCCACTTCAATGGACTGAACAATTCGACATTGAATTAGACCCACTTCGAAAACAGACTAATAAATCCTAACGGTAATCCAGGACAGATTACATGGCCAAACAATCTGAGTATTAAAGCATCCAAAAGTGAACCAGTTGGCAAATCTTTTCCTTTTCCTGAAGAACTGAATCAATGAATTAGAAAATCCAAACAATTCAAAGAAAAGGGGAAAAAAAAGGGGGAAGCTGAAAAATGGCATAATCAAACCAGGGAAAACAAGAAAAGTGATCCAGTTCGTCTGAACTAGCTGAGCTTCTACCAGAATGGGCTAGGATCATTCTCACAAGTGACAATCGCAAACCTGTACCCAAGCCGAACCCATTGGTCTGTGTAATGACGGCAGCATTTAGGCCACTTCTCTCCCGTGATTGGTACAAGTTCTGTATTGAGTTTAATTAATTTCTCAGTTTCTGCTGGTCATCATCATTATTTTGAATTGAATTTTCAGGGACGAAGATCATGTGGAATAGCATAATCCCCATAATGATTTTATATTTGGTTAAGCCTGATCCTGCTACAACCCAAGTTTTGTGAATAGTAACATCAACAGTTTGCTACATTACAGGCAACTATCGCATGTATAGGTTCTGCATTCTTGTCCCCTTGTTGCTGTTATCTGTCATTGTTCTGCAATGAAAAATGTCTTCTTTTAATTATTGTTACTGCTGCTGCTGCTACTATTATTATCTGGAAAATGGTGTTCTTATTTTCAGAGAAAAACGAACGCTGGTGTTTATGATTATTAATTACGGTCTGAAAGTGGTATCTTTGCTATATATTTCTCTACGTGGGTACCAGATTTCTATATCTACTCCATATTTTCTTCTCATTTTATTTTCTTTATGCATTTTGAGTAGCCCCCAACTCTGGAAATGGCCTGGATCTTGACAAGTATTCTTGGACACAAACACTCCAAGAGACCACTGTTAATGTTCCAGTTCCTTGGGGAACGAAGTCAAGGTTTATCACTTGTGAAATAAAGAAGAACCATCTTAAGGTTGGATTGAAGGGTCAGCCTCCCATAATTGATGTAAGTGCTCACAATCTTTCATTTGATTCCTTATGTCCATATGTCTTCTTTCCATCATGCCAAGTTGAACATGAATGGGGTGGGGTGCATTTGGAAGTTCTGGGTTATTGAGGTCAGCATGGCGGGCTAGCACCTAAATAGAATTGAGACATGTTTAGTATCTTCTTGTACAAGTGACAAGTCTCAGTTGTAAGTTGGTGCTGCAAAAGTGGGAAACATGGAAACCAGCTTTATAATTGTTCCTGTTCTGTCCAATGCCTTTCTTGCCTTGTTGACTCGAAACTCCTGCCAATAGCGCCGTCAATTGGCTGGGCCTGGGTTTGTTTAGGCCTGCATTTTGAACTGGTTGGGCTGGCTTCTCGGGCGGGTCCTGTACAAAAACTTGATTGACCCATCAACAACCCTACCCACTGGCCATGATTCGGCAAACACCCCAAACTCACTCTTATTTGTATTGTGCACCAATCCGTGCAATGTGTGTTAAAAAATAATAATGATAGTAATAAACTACTTTTGAGCCTCTTATTGGCGTTCACCTGTGATGAATATTCTCGTACTTCCAGGGGGAGTTTTTTCAGCCCGTCAAAGCAGATGACTGTTTCTGGAGCATAGGTATGCAATTTTCCATTTGTGTACTTCTTCAAGGGTTCTACAACATTTTCTTCTTGATTGTGTCATCTTATTTATTAACTACTTTCTTGGTTTGTGACAACCAAACACCTCGAACTTTCTGCAGAGGACGAGAAATACATTTCTATCCTTTTGACAAAACAAAATCAAATGGAATGGTGGAAATGTTTGATAAAAGGTGATCCTGAGATTGACACACAGAAAGTAGAACCTGAGAACAGCAAGTTGTCCGACTTGGATCCTGAAACTCGGCAAACAGTTGAAAAAATGATGGTAATTTTCCAATGTGCTCTTTGTTCCCATATCATCGTTTGAGAAAAAACTGATCACAGACAAGCCAACATGCCACTTGTGTAGGACATCTGTGCCATGAAATGGTAGGTCCCTCCACAGAGGACCTGGTACAAAAATCAGGTTGTTAGCTCATCAGGTGGGATTGCACAGCTGGAATCAGAGGAGAAGTTAGTACTGTTGCCTGTATGGTACGATGTCATAAGTTGAGGTACTGTTGTCTGTTTGTGATCAGTTCTTATGTAAGACCTCAATTGACTTAGGTTGATGACTAGGCTGGCCCAATCTGGCCTGGCTCACTTCAGCCCGGGTTTGCGCTCAGCTTCAAGGCCCGTGGGTTGGATCCATGCCTGAGTTTTAGGCCTCTGAACTGATTCCGCTGGACGTGGCTTGCATTCATGTAAAGAGATTGGTAGCCCCAGCCCAGCCCAACTCATGTGACATCAGTGCACTGGGTATTTGGCTGACAGGCTTGTTCCAGCCAGAGTGATTCGTTAGCTCATGAGCTGGGCTGGGACATTCAGTTGATGGCTCATAGGCTGGACATGGAGATGTGCTTTTTCTAGGTTCAGTTGCAATCCTAGGTTGACAGCACGAGAACCTGCGTCTACTCTGGTCAAATAAAAGTAGTAATAGGTTTTCCCCCCAACTCTAGTAATAGGGAAGCATTAAGCTCGATCACTCCAGACCTCATGAATCTTTGAAGAGGTGGATTGGGTTTTCAGCCAAGTTATTTAGTTGACGGAGACTCATGTCTCTTTGAGCACCAAACAACTCTCCTTCCATGTCATTCCCAGGTTCTCCATAGGGTAGCTACTGGGTTGGGGTGGCCCAGCTCAGCCCGCTTGTGGCTACATTTTGAGCTGATTGTGGAGACCCAATCACTGATCAAGAGCACCAAACTTCTCTCCTTCTGTGTCATTCCTAGGTTCTCCATAGGGCAGCTACCAGGTTGGGGTGGCCCAGCCCGGCCTGCTTGCGGCTACATGTTGAGCTAATCGTGGAAACCCAAGCAATGAGCAAGTCTGAGTATTCAGGTCACGAGCTTGCATATGCCTAAAGGCCTTACAGTCAGCCCGGTCCAGCTGTTTTTCAATAATAATAATAACTGTTGCAGTATGTATTTGACCTGGCCTGTGCTAATTCCTTAGTTGTGGTCTGGGCTTTTGGCTTGAACAGTGCCTCTTTTGCACATGGGTTTGGACCTCCTTCAGCTTAAATCTCTTCCTGGCCCAGTATGACCCAGCTCTTTGGCAGGGCATCATTAATACCATAGTTCCTGGTTCCCTGATCACTTCCCCAGTCTTTGCCCTGTATGATTTCACCACAACTGTAAAGAAACAGCATCATCATCCGTTTTACTTATGAGTGCACAGGGAGCTGGCTGTGGTTTTTTAGGTCTCTGATTAATAACATTGTTACCATTCTGCTTCATTCCATTCTGCACTTGTTTTTTTGGGTGATGAAGGCCAAATTCCAATTGACTAATTGATATCAAATATCCATGTGGGTGCCTACAGTTTGACCAGAGACAAAAGGCCATGGGTCTCCCAACAAGCGAAGAGATGCAAAAGAACGAGATTCTTAAGAAATTCATGGCTGAGGTGAATTGATCTCTTGCTCGCAAATGTTGATTTTGCCTGTTACTTTGTGTTTCATGCAATTTCTGATCTCTGTCCTGGCTGGCTTTTTTATTTTTTCCCCTTCTTGCAGCACCCGGAGATGGATTTCTCAAGAGCAAAAATGGCATGAGTTCTGTTTCATTTTCTTTTTCCTTTTTTGGGTTAGGAAAAATATATGAAGAAAGAAAAACTGTGTATAGGTTAGATCCTTTTAGTACCCTAACCGAATTTATTTATTACTTTTTAAGTAATCTATTTTTGGCTGTGGTTGAGTAGGCATTTTTCGCTATGAACAGGGTCCTTCCTTGGTGATCCTAGCCATTGATCTGACGGGCCATGCCTGACAGGGATGTGCCAAAGATCTCACGGTTTGGGAGATTATGGCCTTCAGATCTTTTGAGTTTTGACACCTTGCAAAACAGAGAACTACTATTCTAGTCTCTTTATTTGGAGGCCTGGTACAAAGCAATGTTTGTTTCCTTTGTTGCCGGGCCTAATTGCATTGGCTGCTAATGAATGGGAGCATGCAAGTCATGGGTCCCACCCTCAATTGCGGTCCATGCCTTGGCTGGCGAGAGTGCCAGTTTCTCTAGTGGAACCACTGCCCCCAATCACAGTGACTTGCATCAATCAATCGTTGAGAACCTCTTTCCTTGCGTGTTAAAGGCCAATGGACTGTGCTGGGAAGCTAGGTGAGGCCCACCGTGATGTTTTGTGAGAAATCCACCCGCTCCATCCATTTTAGGACATGCAACCAAAAGTGAGGTGGATCCAAAACTCAAGTGGGCCACACGAGAAAAAACAGTGGGGATTAAATGACCACCATTGAAATATTTGTATGGCCACAAATGTTTTGTATAAGGCTAGGCCTCGTGTTTTCAGTTCGTCCCTGAGGGGAATGAACTTATAAATGGTTTGGATGGCATGTAAATATCAAGGTGGAGCCCAGGAAGGTTTCAACAGCAGGCATCTCTTTTCCTTGTTTTCCCTCGTGTGGTCCACTTCAGTTTTGGATTCACCTCATTTTTGGTTGCATGTCCTAAAATGAGCTTGCAAAAGGGATGGTTAGGGTGGATTTTTCACAAACATCGAGGCCCCGCGCCTAGCTTCCCAGCACAGGAATTTCCTGCGGAAGGCATTGGAAGGAAATCCGCGTCCACATCCCGGGCACGCAGGGTGTCAATGGGTCGGTTTTACTGATGGACTTTCAGGCCCGGCCTGACTTGGGCTGGGCTTAGCCTAGAATATCAGGCTGTGGGGCCAGGCTCGGGCTTGATGTTCATGCCCGTTTTTAATTCGTGCCGGGCTTGGACTAAGCCTGCTGGCTCGTATATAAAGCATTTTTAAATTTTCATTGCCGTGATCGGGAGGTAAAAGATATTTGAGTAGGGGAAAAGTTATCTTCTCAAAAAATGTATTCACCTTGACGAAAGGGGTTGCTGGCTAAGTGGCCGGCTAAAGTGGGCCCCACAATGGTATTTATACCATGTGAAATCGACCAAACAACCGTCAATAGTGTAAAGGGCAATGCTAACAATCAATGTGGGCCATATAAATATCAAGGGGTGGACGTCTTTATAAGCTATTTCCCTTGTGGCCTGCCTAAATCACAGATCGTCCTTTTTTTTTTTTTTTGGTCACGGGCACACCGTAGGATTACACATCTAATAGTTGGAGTGGATCACACATACACATGATGTGGGTCCCTTTAAAAATAAAGGGTGGGTCCGGTGGAGAGTAAAACAGGAGTGAATTTGGTGCAGTTGCCAGTGCGGCCCTTACCATGGGCCCCACCTTGATGTGTGTATCTTATATCTGCACCCATTTTATCAGATCAGTTTATGGCAGAAACCCAAAAATGAAGTAGATCCAATTCTCAGGTGGAACATAACATTTTATCAGATCAGTTTAGGGCACGAGCCCAAAAATAAAGTAGATCCAATTCTCAGATGGAACAGAACATAACATAGGAAACAGTGGTGATTGACCATTAATGGTCCACAAAAGTTCCGTATTTGTTTATTTATTTATTCCCTTCATCGTGTTTTACGTGACCTTGTCAGAAGGTTAGATGGTTACTAAACATTAGGAAAACATTCTAGTGGGCCCTAGGAAGTTTTCAATAGTAGGGCATTCAATCACCACTGTTTTCCATAGTATGGTCCACCTGAGGATTAGATCAGCTTCATTTTTGTCATCGTGTACCATAATGATCTAGAAAAAATGGATGGACGGTATGGATGTAAAATACATAGATCAAGGTGGGCCCCACTGTAAAGGCCGTACCATTTTGGGGGAAAATGATGTCTTGGATAGGCTGGGTTTGGACTGAGCTTGGCCCGACCCTAACTTGGCCCATTGACACTCCTAAAGACCAAAAGAGAAAAAATATGCTGAATGATGCACTTAGAAATTGCATACATAGCATGCAATTAATTAAACTTATACCACCCAAAATAATGGGTCCCAATTTAGACGTATTATAAACTAAAAACTAATAAGGTCATTTGAATTTATGTGAAGTTTTAACTTGTAAACACTTCACACTTTAAAAAAGTTTCAGCTGTAAATGGTTTATATATTATTTGGCTTTTAAGTGATAATCTATTTATAGATTATGTATTTGGCTCATTTGTAAAGTGTTTACAATGGACAAAGTAGTTAGAAGCCATAATTTATCGCCTGTAAAGCTTTTCCAGGCAAATACAGGTCCACACAGCCCATGTAATTCAATTACCTGCAATTCCTTTACAGCTTAAAAATTTTACAGGGATCCAATCGACCCTTGGGCCTGTTTGGCCGGGCAGATCCCATGGCATTAGGAGAGATGGGATCAATTTTAAGGTAATGATGGTGGTGTCAGTGGATTGTCTTAAGATCCATGGGATTGCTTATATCCCGGGACAAGTTCACTGGGTCTGTTTGGTACGCCTCCATATCCTGGGATTTTACCTTCCAATCAATTCAACCAAGCGATCGGATCAATTTTAAGGTAATGACGGTGATGTCAGTGGAATGTCTTAAGATCAATGGGATGGCTTATATCCCGGGACAAGTTCACCGGACCTGCTTGGCTCGTCATGCCTATCCAAGGATATTGCCGATCCCATCCCTTCTAATACCGTGGGATCTGCCTGGCCAAACAGGCCCTTAATCTAACTTGACTATCAATCTATTAGATCTGTTAAAAAAACATAAAAAAATTTCAATGGCCCTGTTTCAGCAAAAAAATGTCCATAAATCCTATATTAGACTTCTTATTTTTGGGCAATTTCTTAGAAATAGTAGGATCTATGTTTTAGCCGCTGTTGTTGTTATATATATATATATATATATATATATATATATATATATATATATATAGCGGAACGCTCACCTTCGAACCGGTTTGTACGTATTATGTACTAACTTTTTTAAAAACCCATCATACGTGATGTGGATCCAAAATCTGAACCGTTCATGTGAAGCAGCACCTCTTGAAACCCCCCAGGATGAAGTTTTACTTTGATCTAAAACTTAATGGGCCATGAAAAATGAAAACAGTTTTCTCCCTTGATTTGTATTTCTCTTTTCTATGGCCCATCAGAATTTTAGATTGGGGTGAAAATTTGCCACATAGGATTTCATGGGATTCCACATCACATGAACCGTTTAGGTTAGACACCCATGGCACGTATGCAAAGGTGCACACGTGCGTACGTGCGCAGGGGAGCATGACCCATATATATATATATATATATATATATATATATATATATGAAGCTTAATGTATTCCACGTTTGCAATTTCTGATACCAACAAATCATGTGTCACATTCTGCCACGGTTTCTTATAATATGTACACTCTGCCTGGTACAGATATGGATTTTGTATTTGCCTGCATTGTGATTGTACTATGTAATCCTTAGACCGCTGCATTAAATGCGGTCAGCAATGATGTGGCCCAAACGCAATGTAGTCAAACGGGAAAACTCTCTTTCACAAACAGTGGATATGGACTCATCATATAACTACCAGATTAGATGTGGCCCTGACTAAGGGGGCCCACCTTCATGCATGCATTGTATATTCACATGTTCTATCTATTTTATTGTATGATCCAAAAATTAAAGTAGATCTAAATCTTAAGTGTACCATACCACAGGGATCATAGGTGATCGATTATTATAAACTTTTTGTGGGCCACAAAAGTTTTAGATTAAGGTGGTATTTCATCTTCCCCTTTTGTGACCTTATTAGTAAGTTGGATGGTAAATAAACATTGTAGTAAGCATTATGTTGAGCCCTAGGAAGTTTTTAGGTCAACATTCAATCACCGTTGTTTCCCATGGTATGATCCACCTATGATTTGGATCTCCTCCATTTTTGGGCTCATGCTCTAAAATAATCTCCCGAAACAGATTAACCACTTGGTATACAATGCATGCATCAAGGTAGGCCTCACAACAATCACAGTAAGGGCCCCCTAGGTTGGGTGAGACCGGGGCGCACCTAATTAGCTCCCCCTTTGATGCCACACACTGGACCCCACACACCACTGAGTTGTCCAATGATCACAACATGGACTGTTGTGGAATACCAAAATAAGAAACTAACGATGAACTGATGATTGTAACAATCATTATCTGTGGATGGATTCGGAAGAATGAAAAAGAAAATTTGATGGTTCAAATTCAACTCAACGGATGATTGTAACAATCATAATCTGTGGATGGATTTGGAACAATGAAAAAGAAAATTTGTTGGTTCAAATTCAACTCTAAAAATCAATGATTTGTATCATTTCAAAATCACGATTATCTGTTAATAATTGGAATCGAACTCGATGGGTCATTTGTTTTACCAGACGCATATCTAAATCTCAAGTGGACCAAACCACACCACAGGAAAAGTGATGATTGAACCCCACCGTTAAAACTTTCCTAGAGCCCATCCAACCCGTCGATCAGGTCACACAGACCTGAAGCCGCGTGGATATGGAACATTCATGAGATCTAACCTGCCTATTAGGTATGCTGCCTCATTCCAACCATTGAAAAAAAAGATCATGATAATCAAAAGCTCAGAGAGAACGCAGCATAGGAAAAGGTTTGGATAGAACAGGGACCATTAGTTTTTTGTAGAGCCCACATGAAAGCCATTCATCTGATGAGACTCATAAGGATGAAATAATCACCCAAGAAACAACTGTATTCCACAACCATGTGGCTCATAACTGTTGTACCACATTGCTTACTGGGAAATCTAATTGAAAAGGACAGGTAAAAAAGATATTATTGGATAAAGACCTCCAAAAATACTTAAGCATGTTTTTAATGAAATTATAGCTAATAGAATAGCAAGGTAAGAACCGTTGGTAGGAATTAAAAAGTAAACCAAGTAGTTGATCAAACAGCTAATAGCCATTTATAAAATGGAGCAAGCAGTCGATGGTTATTCTAGAAGTCGATCAAGAAGCCCATAGAGGAGCTCGATCGAGCGGTTGATAGTATTTTGAGAGTTCGATCCAGCGACCTAATGAAATAGGGTTGAGTCAATAAGGAATATTGAAGCAATTATTACGATAGGTATCAATGAAATCTCTAGATGATTGTGTAGTGCTGAACAATTATAGCACCTGTCAGAATTTAAAAAGCTTTCAGAAATTCAAATAGTGTTAAAATGGTTATGACAACTATCAAAATGTAAGAAGAATTTATATGAGTATGTTAAAGCTATAAATAGAATAGGAAAATAAGAATAAGATTTCGTCTCATACCGACCCAATTAAAACCAATCATTATCTTTCAATTATTAGTTAATTACATTTCTTAGTGTGATAGCTTTACTTTTATTGCTAAGTAAATTACATTTCTTACTTGTTATTTACATTCATTTACTTTCAACTTGTTATTTACATTCTATATAATTAATCAAGTAACTGATAATTTTATCTATAATTTGAATTTATAATCACACATTGAATTCAGTTCTACTTCAAAAGAGATATTTAATAGCTGTTCTTCATAACTGATTATAAGAATTCTTTTCTCATTTCTTTTTACCTGTATTGAAAATTTTTTTTATATGAAAGTCAAATGTGTATCTAAATATCATTAGATTATATTTATACATTGAGAGAATGATTGAATAGATGATCAATCTCATTAGATCTCGTTTATATACTACATATCTGCCTATCTCGACAATTGAGATTATAGTTGTTCTGTTTGAATTTAGTCACAAATCTAATTCTAACATACCGAGATAATTCAACAAGCGAAAACTAGTGGCTACAATAGCACATAAATTTAAAGTTTTTAGGTCTAATAATTTGAAATGGTCCATGTAAGTGTTGAAGTAGCCTGTGATTTTTAGCACAACTTGCGGCTCCCCCGAGGTGGGTGGATCCCTAACTGTGGGGCCCACCATGATGCATGTACCTTACATATGTGATGATCATTTGTTTTGACTGCTTATCATGGGCATGATCCAAAAAAAAAAAGCATGTTCATACCTTAGGTGGGCTACACAACTGGAAATATTGGTGATCGACAATTAAAAATTGTGGGCCACAAAAGTTTTGGATCATGCTGATATTAGTGTGGTCCGTTCATCCTGGTCTTTCTGTCCTTATCAACGGGTTGGATGACAAATAAACTTTTGACGACTCCAAAGAAGTTTTTAAGGGTGGTTATTCAATCCCCACTCTTTCCATTGGTGTGGTCCACATAACATTTGGATCTACTTCATTTCTTGGATCATGCCTTAAAATGAGCTGTCAAAACAGATGAATGGTGTGGATGTAAGACACACACAATAAGGTGGAATCACGGCCAGGGATCCACAAGCCGCCATTGGATTTTGTTATCGAGGACAAAAAACAAAAGGTGATGTTACTGTGGTGGGTACTGCTCCGGATAGGATTAGGTGTGGATTTGACTCAGGCGAAGTGGTTTGCCCATACTAGAGAAAAGTAAACCCGGTAGGTGCTGCTCCGTCGAGAGGATTAGGTGTTGCCCTCCCTGTGGGCCCATTTTCTTGTACGTATTGTTTATCCAAGCCGTACATCAGTTTTTCCAGCTCATTTTAGGTATAGACCCAAAAAATGAAGTAGATCCAAATGGAAAGTGGACCACACCACATGAATCAGTGCTGATTGAAGCGCTGCCAATAAAAAATTCTTAGGGCCCAACACGATGTTTATTGGCCATCGATCCTGTTTACAAGGTCACACAGATCTGGATTGAGGGAAAACTGATCCAAAACTTCCATAGACCCCAAGAAATTTTTAATGGTGGTGTGGTCCACTTGAGATTTGGATCAACTTCATTTTTGGGGCCATACCCTAAAATAACCTGAAAAAATTGATGGACGGCGTGGATATACACCGAATCCGCTCCCCTTACTGTGAATTACGCAAGCGTTTTCCAACCAGAAAAATCCTGACGTGAGAGCGGGTGAGTGAGATCCGTGGCAGACTGCCAATCTGGCGGGAAGGATGATTACCCGCCACGACCAACCGCTTCCCAATATAACGACCACCACCATTACAACAACCATCACCATCACCGTCACCATCACCACAACCATCGATGACTTCTGTTACAAGGGACAGCAACCTTCCAACCGCTCTCGTTCCCAGTCATAACCGTTACTCTGCATCTTCCACAACCCCAGAACTCCAAGAACCATGGCAGGAGAAGATTCCAGAGAGAAATCTCTCTCCAGATTCTTCTCTTCTGCTGTCAACATTGCTCTGTTCCTCCTCTTTCTCTCTTCTGTCGAGAAGATCGCCGTGAATGCGCAGACGGACGGTTGCAATTTGGATCTGAGAAGCTTCCTTCCATCTCCTTTCAATGCTTCTTCCGATCTGATCTGTAGGCGTGTTTGGAACAATTTCGTTCTGCGGGTAAGCCCATATGACGACAATGGACGGCTGTAATCTTTTCATTTGATTGAATTGGGGTGTTTACCTTTGATCTTGCGGTAAAAATGTCGAGAGATGTATTGATTTTCAAGTTTGCAATGATACTGCTTAGTTCTTGCGAATGCTGCATAATTTGAAAATCTTCAAAACTTTGATTTTTATTTCTTTTTTCTCTGTTATTTTTCCGCTCTTGTGATTGCATGATCTAATGTAGTGAGATCAATATGTGGAGTTTCTAATCTGACGTCATTCATTGCAATATAACTGCATCTGTGGATGGGGCCTACAACGCCTCACGGTCAGATGATCCAAACTGTCCATCATAGCGACTATAGATGGCCTTGTGGACAGAAACCATGCCAATTGGGCTAGTCCACTGGCGAATCAATGGACATTTCTTACTGATAATAGACCATTGGCTCTCTCTCTCTCTCTCTCTCTCTCTCTCTCTCTCTCTCTCTCTCTCTCTACTGGAATGCTGTCAATCCAATGGTTAGGATCACCCGATCTATGTGGCTTTTGGACTTTGGCCTCATCTGTAGTCGGCTGACGTGATGGTTAGCTCTGATCTTCTGAGCATGTAGTCATGTGGATCCCATCCATGTATGCAGAAGCAGTTAACCTTCATCAGGATTAACAAAAGAAGAGATGGTGGATCATAATTGAAAATATGAAATTAGGGATAAGCATGTGTGGATGGAATCATGGCCTTAGATTTTTTTTTTTTTTCTTTATTTTTTTAGGGTAGGAATTTTAAAGCAAGGCGAAGAGGAAAGAGATTGTTGGAAGCATGTCTCCTATATATGGATGCATTGGTCTTTAGAGGAAAAATGAGAGAAAATAGAGAAATATAGTAGGAGAGATGCCATTTACCGAGAAATGCCACATGTAATTGGAACGCAAAGACAAATAATGAATTACAGTACTAAACATTTGAATCTAATTACCCATGAGAAACTGAAACATCTAAAATAATCTGAAAGGGGATTCATCTTTCTCTATTCAGTTGGAGAGAGATATTGGGCTTGTTTCTTCGTTAAAAAGATCATGAAGAACTCTGTTTGAAATTCTTTTAAAAAGATTATGAAGAACTTCATTTTCGAATGTTTTCTCACTTGTGGCATTGATGCATTGGAAACACTTTCGAATAAATAACCACATCACTTCATTTTCTTCTCTGAATTTTCTTCATGGCAGTTCTGAATCGGTGATTTATATATGATGCATTTTCATAGCTAATACATTCAGCTCATATCAAAAGATATGGACACTCTTTTAGGAATGAGTTTGTGTCCTCATCCATTTTCCTTGTATATTTGTTAATGACATCAGCAGAGCTCTCTGTACCTCCATTTTTCTGATTTGTTAACGTGCTGTTCCAGTACTCCCAGAGCACCGATGGTGCTTTAAGAATTGTATTATCCACTGTATACACCAGTGGATGGGTTGGAATGGGATTCTCAAAGGATGGAATGATGGTGGGTTCCAGTGCCATGGTGGGTTGGATTGCTAAAGATGGCAAAGCAAATATTAAACAATACCTTTTGAGTGGTACATCTCCATCGCAAGTGATAGCGGATAAGGGCCAATTGCAAGCAACTAGTCCACCTGTTGTTGTTCTTAATGGGGTAAACATATTCCTAGCATTTCAATTGAAGTTTTCTTCACCTCTTTCTATGCAACCACTTATATTTGCCTTTGCGAGTGCAACACCAAACCAGTATCAGCTATCAGTCCATGACGACAAGGCAAGTGTTGTCTTCGACTTCTCTGCAGGTTTGTTACTTTGCATTATTGTTGTCAGAAATTTTTGCTATACAATTATCAATCACAACATGCATTTCAACCTAATTGTACAGAATCTTGCAACCACAACATTTCTGTTTTACAAGAAGAATTCTGGCATTACTTGTGTTTATATTTCCATCCTTTGTGACCCATTTACTTGTGTTAGTTAAATCAATAGGATTAAGTAGTAAATCAGTTTACGATTTGTAATGTCGGCATGCCCCTATGTAGATCAGTGACCTGCTCAAAAATCCTCCTCGCACCTCTGATGCTGCCCCTATCTATTAGAAGGGGCTTCTGCTGACTCCCAAAAGGAGAGATCGTCGAATCCCGTACGAGGGAGAAGCCTGGGCCTGCCTGGATATGTCATTCCCTCGGAATGGGTGGTTTATAGTGAGGGATAAGTGGATACCAATATGGAAGTCTCTTCCGTATGGAGATTGAAAAGGAATTGACCACCGATGGTGTTCCGAACGAGTGGGTCCACAACCCAGTCAATCTTGAAGAGCACCAACTGAATAAGGTTCATATGGTGGAAGAAGGAAATTGGGAATGGTGTCAAAGTGTTTTGCAGATATGTAGCTGTTAATTTATTGATGGTTGGCTAGATTTGTTGCTTTGATCCCACCGCCGGTAAGATCAGCCTTAAAGTCTAAACTGCTAACCTGTTGAACCCCATCACCATAGCCTTGCCCAGCTAAGGGTGTTAGTGGAAAGAGAGTGAATTTTTAGACCTTTAGCACTCTTGGCAGCTAAGCTGTGTAGATAGTTCCTGCTATATTACTAAGGGTGGAATGTTTGGATGTGAAGTGGCCCCAAATACCTTATATGAGTGTCCAATTGAGGCATTAGGTTCTCTGAGGAGTCCTCTTGGTCTTTCGTGCCGCTAGCGAGTATCGAGCTTCAGGTTGACTGTACATGGTAGGGACCCAACAGGCTTACCATGGGTGGTGGCATTGGTGGTACCTTGGGGTGTCTTTGAGATGTGCAGAGGCCTCAGATATAAGTGTGGGAATAAGGCTGGCAATAGGCCAGGGCGTGGTCCAGCAAAATCAAAACTTTGAATAGGCCAGCCTGACGAGTTCAAAATCCAGGCTGGGGTCCCAGCCCATTGCCAGGCCTATGTGGGATTATGGTGATGTTGTGACATGCTTTGACGAGATTTGTGAGTGTGTGGTATTTTTTATTCTCTTATCAAATTTGAATCGTTTCTTATATGAAAGAAGAACATTTTCTGTTAGGGGAAATATATCCATTTATTAATTTCATCTTCCAAGTGGTTCAAATTTGACTCAGAAGCCTGGAGCAAATTCAAAGGAAACAAGGGGGAAATGAATGGATTTGTTTCTGTAACTCGTCTCCTCGAGATCATGTTTCCCTTTTAGTTCTTTGATTTAATTTTCATATTTATCTTACATTTTCTTCATTCTTACCCCATGTTTTCCCTTTTTTTCTCGGATTCAATTTTGGGAAAGCTGAGTTGGATGTTTTCATTTTTGTTTTCCCATCCAGAACTAGTTTCCTTGTGACTTCGCTTCTAGTCATGCACAATGAATTTGACCCTGCCAGCTTCTTCAATTTGTTTTAGTGTTTGATAATCCTTGCAACATTTTCCCAACTTGTTGGTAGGGTGACATCTTCTCTCATTTCCATTCCCTGGAAACTACTACATTGGTATCTGCGATCTTCCTGAAAAACTGGCTTTTACAGATGTTAATCACATATTCAACTTAGGCAAGATTTCTTTCACATTTTGGGGCATTCTGTTAGCTATGGCATCATTTTTCATGTTTGTTGAACCATAATGGGGGCAGGTTTGTCTTTAATCTATTTTGTTCTGCATGTCTGCATACAACAAGTGCAAAATGGTAGCTTTTGCAAGGTCATTAATGCATGGCCATTTTCACACTGGGCTCGAGTGGGGTAGCCTATGGGATGCAGGGGCACACTCAGGGTGGGCAGCCCGTGTGAGTAGGGTGGCTCGTGTGAGGCAATACTCATGTGATTTGGGGCCCACGAGGGGAGTTCGGCTGAGGTCCTAACCCATGCGATGTGGGGCCTGGGCTATGATATAAAGGGATTAATTCGCCATGCTCTATCAGTTCAAGCTTTTAAAGCAAAGTGGTTGATTGTCCTACATCAAAGTAGTATGAGAGCGGGAGATCTCGTGTTCGAGACTCCTCACCGGGGGTGATTAATGCAGGGGCATGTTATGTGTTTCTGTATTCCAGGTTATTTATTCTTAATGCAAGTTACTTCTAGACCTTTGTTTTCATGTAGAGGCCGAGATTGTGACTAATGGAAAACCTTACTGAATCCTATTTAGCATTGCATCTTCCCAAAGTGGCAGATTTCCCACTTTAACATAGCGTTCCCTTTATTTTCAATGTCTATCAGCGAACCCCACTCTTCAATTAAATGAATCTGTTTTCTTCTCCTGCCAGGATTAGCCATAAGTGAGTTCAGAACACTCGACTTCTGCTTACCTAAACTTTATTGCTTCCCTTATATCCAGTTTAATATGTTTACTCCTCTTGATTTTGATTTTGATTTTCTGATTTTTTTCATTTTTAATTTGTTGCCACATCTTGATTACGTTTCATATGCTTCTGTTCAATGGTAGCTTCATTTTATTTATTATAATTATTATTCTTTGTAGTTGTTTAGTTAGTTGCTATAGACTTTTCATTTTCAGCCAACTATTACCCTCTACTCCTCTTTTCCTCCTGCATGTTTATATTGTTGTTATTTAGGATGCATTTGGTTGCACTAAATAGAAATATCATGAATTTAATGATATTTGGTGCAACCAAACGCATCCTTATGCATCAATTAAATTATGATGGGCATAAAAGGGCCTAATGGCCTTGCAATACTATCCAACACAAAAAGCTTATACACCCGAATTTATTCTGTGACAGGTACTTCATCTGTTTCTTCCTCTGCTTCCCAGCTGAAGATGAACCATGGGGCACTGGCTATATTTGGATGGGGAGTACTCCTACCAGTAGGGGCAATTATCGCAAGATATTGCAGACAGTGGGATCCACAGTGGTTTTATCTTCATTCGGTCATTCAGTTCGTGGGATTTCTCTTTGGGCTTGCGAGTGTGGTGGCTGGAATTTCACTCTATGATAAAATCCAAGCCAATGTCCCAGAACACAGAGCACTTGGAATCATTATCTTTGTTCTTGGATCTCTTCAGGTTGGTGAATCGCTGCCACATACCTGTTTTATACATTTCTTTAACCATAACTAGCCAAACTTGTATTCTCTTATACTTCTAATTGAATGTCCATTTTCCTATGGGGTTTAAATTTTTTATCAAATCTGGATTAGTTTGATTTTACTGTTTCAACTAAATTCAGACACTGCATTTTACAACGATGAAGATCCTCTCAAAGAATAGCTAGAGACTAAATTTTAAAACAAATCCCAAAGATTAGTTTGGCCCATCATCCTTGGATTCTGTTTGGGGCCCAGACAAACATGATCATCAATCTATTTCCAACCCCTTATCAGAATCTCTAGTTCAACTCCTATTGGGATTCAATCTCTTCCCAAAAAGAAAGGCTAAAGACACCCAATTTAAAAGGGGGCAGAACTGGGAAATTTAGTGTTTATGTATTAGAGATTTGTCTATGTATGGAGATCTGGTAAGAAATGTTGTTGGTCATGGCAAGATAATTCGTCATTCGCTTGGGAAAAGAACAGCAAATAATCACAATTTCAGAAACCACAGGTATAAACCATTCATTCCATTTAAACGTTTGTAATGGCAGAGGTGTTTTGTGTACCCCCTACCTCCAATGATCAATATCATCATTAGTCACTCAAGTTTCACTTGCAGAGTGTGTCGTATATTTTCTCTGTAGATATGTATGCCCGCACCTTCATGAACAAGGGTATTCATGTAGTTGTGTTACAATCCAATGATTTAAAAGCCTAGCTTGATGTGTTCCATCAGTCCTGGGACTTTTTAAATATTAGTTAGCTTCTTAACAAGTTGTGCTTGTTTATACTTTTCCTTGGTTGCCACCGATCCAGATTCTATTTCTTCATTTTATTTTTTAACATTTTGAATATGGTGATAGACATTTATGTATAACACACTGACTCATCCCAGCCCATTAAAGCATATCTGGTACTTGAATGCATCAGGTAAGTGCATTTTTCTTACGGCCAATGAAAGATGCCAAGATCCGCAGGTACTGGAACTGGTACCATCACGGGATTGGGAGGCTCGTGCTCTTCCTTGGGGCAGTGAATATCATCGTCGGGATGGGAGTAGGAGGTGCACCCAAAACTGTGAAAATAGGTTATGGATTTATCCTTGGCATTATCCTAATCACAGTCATTGTTTCGGAGATGATTTTGCGAATCAAACAGTCCAGGAAGTCTGCTGATCCTCCAGCCTTCCAAATGCATCCCACCTCAATTGTGAGTTAGGATACTTCAAGGTAAAAGGACTTTTTAATTTTTAATTTTTTCTAATTTTATTTTAACAGCAGAAGTTAGGCATTGTTGTAAAAAAGGAAAGAAAAGAAAATATTTAATATTCCTTTTTCTACCTCTTTGGAACTGTCATGAGTATTGGGCCATGCTTTTGAGGTATGACTTCCATTAGGAGATTGTATCAGAGGGAAACGTGATTAAGATTCTTGATTATTTTTACAGAAATGACCATAACCTTCACATTAATGACTGAAATAATCACAAAATGTAAATGTGCAATTGTCTTTTGAAATTCTCCAGGCATGTTGATTTATAGCCTGTTGTGTTTGCTTAAACATACATTTTTCATTCTGGGCTTCTTGAAATGAAGGTTGTTTACATGGGGGATTCCGTCATTGATGGTAGGCTAAGGGCATCAATGGTTATTAATTTTTCTTGGAAAGATTTAGAATGTCCGATTGAGGGAGTTAATCAGATGAAATGAGAGTAAATGCATGGGAATTAAAGTAATTTATGGAAATGAAATAAAATGGGATTAAATGAGTGTGTAAATGAAGTACTTTTGGGGAGAGGATTTGGAAGTAAATTGGGTGAAATGCCCTTTTGAGCTCTCTTGGAGAGTCGCACAAGTAAACAAAGGTGCTGCTACGCACATGCCTGTCATACATGTTGTACGCTGATGATACTCAAAATAATGCAATTATCGACTACATCACTAAAATCACACCAATTGAATGATCCAAACTGTCTAAAGGTTGATCATTTAAATGGACGGTTAAAAACCATTAGCAAATTTCTTGTTTGTGATCTTTACGACTGTAGCCCCACCTAGGCTCAAAATCTCTTCATTTTTGGCAAAAGTATATACTTTAAAGGCTTGCAATTGTTCTATTAATCATGTATGTTCCTGAGAATATATTGAAATTTTTTAATACATTTCAATTCCTTCCATTTACTTCAATCCAAATGAAATATTTAAATTTCAAACGCATTTCAATTACTCCCATCAAAACACAACTGACTAAGCTATCTACTCCCAACTCATTTACCTCCAATTCAATTTCCCATCTACCTCCTGATGGGGATTTTTGCCCCTTGCTCGACCGGTCGTGAGCCCTGCTCGACCGGTCGAGGGCTGGTCACGACTAATCGTGGAGTCGAGTCGTAGCTCGACTCAAAGTCCAGTGACTACGGACTATTTTTTCAGAGGGTGCTCGACCGGTCGTAGGTGGTCCACGACCGGTCGTAGGTGGCGCTCGACCGGTCGTGGACTGGGTACGACCAGTCGAAGCTACGCAGATTTGTTCCGCGATTTTGCTCGGATTTCATGTCGCAAGTCCTTTTGCAACCGGGATGCGGAAGGGAGTTTCCAAAAACTATAAATTGAGGTTTTTTAGGGCTTTTCATGTACAAAAAAATCACAAGAGGGTTTCCTAAAAGGCTTTGCAAGGGTTTTGCTAAAGGGTTTAGGGTGAGAGAGTGAGAGAAAAGAGAGAGAGGAAGCTTGTGGAAGGGAGCCGTCGTCTCAACACTTCTACGTCCTCGTGATCGGTGAAATCCCTCTGTTTTCTTTTATTCTCTTATTGTTTATCCGCTCCTGCGTGAGTGATGAAGATTGTAACATTCTACTTCATAATGGATTGTTGATCTGGACGAGGTCCCGTGGTTTTTACCTCTTTGAGGGTTTTCCAAGTAAAATATCTTGTGTGGTGTGTGATTGTGCTTTGATTTATTTCATTGCTATTATTATCCCATAATTCTGGTTTGTTCGGGAGGCTAAATCCTAAAGTTTTGTGCAAGGCCCCCAACAAAGTGGTATCAGAGCGCTAAGTTCATTGAATGGGTACGATCGGTTTGTAATTATGGAAGGTGGCTCATCAAGGATGATCAGCCTCAATGGTTCTAACTGGACGATATGGAAGGCTAAGATGGAGGACTTGCTTTATTGCAAGGATCTATATTCTCCAATTTTAGGCATATCAGCAAAATCAAAGGATATGTCTGATGAAGATTGGAATAAGTTAGACCGGAAGGCGGTGGAGTTTATTAGACAATGGCTGGATGATTCTGTATTCCACCATGTGTCTACGGAAATCTCAGCCGCTAGCCTATGGCTGAAACTAGAAGGGTTGTATGAGAGGAAGACAGCCGGTAATAAAATCTTTCTGATAAGGCGACTTGTGAATCTCAAGTTCAAGGATGGTAGTTCTGTGGCCGAGCACATGAATGAGGTCAGCAATATAGTGAACCAACTCTCTTCTATGAAGATGTCCTGGATAATGAATTGCAGGCTTTACTATTGCTTAGTTCATTGCCTGATAGTTGGGAGACATTGGTGGTGTCTCTAAGTAACTCCGCGCTAGACGGAAAAATATCCATGGAACAGGTTACTAGCTGTCTCTTTAATGAAGAGACAAGGAGGAAGTCTCAAGGGTCTACTCAGCAAGAGGCATTTGTGACACAGAAACGGGGAAAAGGAAAGAACAGGAAGGGCGGGAAGGCCCGAGATAAATCAAGAGGCAAGTCGAGTAACAGAAAAGATGTTAAATGCTGGAATTGTGATAAGAAGGGCCACTATAAGTATGAATGTCGTAAGGCTAAAAACGACAAGAAAGGAAAAGGAAAGGAGAAGGAAGATGAATCTGATTTTACTGCGGTCGCTTCAGATGGCGATGTTTTATTATTCTTTCCACAGATCACGATTTATGTCTCACGGCTACGAGTTAGGACACCGACTGGGTGATAGACTCAAGAGCTTCTTTTCACGCGACTCCACGCAGGGACTTCTTCACAAGCTACAAGTCAAGTGACTATGGGACCGTGAAGATGGAAAATTCTAGCGTATCGAAGATCGTGCGAGTTGGTGATATTTGTGTGAAGACCGATGTGAGCTGCACATTGGTTCTCAGAGATGTGAGGCATATCCCAGACCTTCGCCTCAACTTGATGTCGACGAGAAGGTTGGATGATGATGGCTATGAAAGCCGATTTGCTGGTGGGCGCTGGAAGCTCATTAAGGGTTCGTTGATCGCAGCTAAAGGAAAGAAGTGTTGCACCCTATACAAGGTAAGTGTCAGTGTATGCAAGGGTGGGTTAAATGCAGTGGAAGATTCAGCTATAGACATGTGGCACAGGTGTCTAGGCCACATAAGTGAAAAAGGGCTTCAACTACTAACGAGGAAGCGGCTCCTTCCAGACGTGACAGGTATACTTCTCAAAACCTATATTGATTGTTTATTAGGGAAACAGTATAGAGTTTCATTTGTTAAAATTGTTTCTCATGTTAATAAAGTGCATGCATTAGATTTGGTTTATTCTGATGTGTGTGGTCCTATGAGGATAAAAATCTTGGGTGGGGTATTGTATTTTGTTACTTTTATAGATGATGCATCTAGGAGGGTTTAAGTTTATGCATTGAAATCCAAGGACGAGGTCTTTGGTGTGTTTAAATTATTTCATGCTATGGTCGAGAGAGAAACAAGTAGATCATTGAAGTGCATCTGTGCACTAATAATGGTGGTGAATACATTGGCGACTTTCATGAATACTGCAAGTCCCTGGGTATACGGCATGAACAGATGGTTCTCAAGACCCCCCAGCATAATAGTGTAGCTGAGCTATTGAATCGCACCATTGTTGAGAGAATCAGATGCATGTTATCACATGCGAAGTTGCCCAAGACGTTCTGGGGAGAAGCAATGCACACGGCGGTGTATCTGATAAACAGGTCTCCATCAGCCCCATTGAATGGAGAAGTACCTGAGAAAGTGTGGACTGGACAGGATCCATCGTACAGTCATTTCAGGGTGTTTGGATGCAGGGCATCCGTTCACGTACCGAAAGACGAGAGGTCCAAACTCGATATGAAGATCAGGCAGTGTGTGTTCTTAGGGTATGGTGATGAAAAGTTTGGTTACAGATTGTGGGATTCGACCGAGAAGAAGCTCGTCAGGAGCAGAGATGTGGTTTTCTTCGAAGATCAGTGTATTGAAGACATTGATAAGCCAGAGAACAACCAGCCTAGTTCAGGTGAGCTAGAGGACATGGATCCGGTTATTCCTCCCGTGGTGCCTGATGACGAGGGAGTACAGCGAGGTGCAGAGGACGAGGGGTTCCTACAGAAGATGGACCGGGGGAGCAGCCCCCACTTTATCCACCTGTTAAGCCACCGGTGAGGAGGTCATCTAGGGACAGACAGCCGTCCAAGAGGTACTCGCCGCATGAGTACATTATGTGACTGATGGGAGAGAGCCAAAAGACTATTCTGAGACCCTAGCCGACGAGTATAAGGAGAAGTGGTTGAAAACTATGCAAGAGGAGATAGAATCCTTACATAAGAACCACACCTATGATATGGTAAAATTGCTTAAGGACAAGAAAGCTTTGAGCAACAAGTGGGTGTTCAGAAAGAAGGTTGAGCAGAAGAATTCACAGACGAGGTACAAGGCTAGACTTGCGGTAAAAGGGTTCGGTTAAAGGAAAGGCATAGACTTTGAGGAGATATTCTCACCAGTGGTGAAGATGACATCTATACGGGTATTGCTTGGGTTGGCAGCTAGCATGGATCTAGAGATAGAGCAGTTGGACATTAAAATTTCTTTTCTCCACAGTGACCTTGAAGAAGAGATCTACATGCACCAACCAAAAGGGTTCGAAGTCAAGGGCAAAGAACATATGGTGTATAGGCTGAGGAAGAGCTTGTATGAGCTGAAACAAGCTCCACGGCAATGGTACAAGAAGTTCGATTCATTCATGTTACAACATGGGTATGACAGAACGGAATCGGACCACTGTGTTCACGCGTAAGTTCTCAAATGGTGATTTCATAGTTCTGCTCTTATACGTTGATGACATGCTCATCATGAAAAAAGACATCAAGAAGATCGACAGGCTGAAATAGAGTTGGGCAAGTCATTTGGAATGAAAGACTTGGACCCGACTAAACAGATTCTATGAATGGAGATAACCCGTGACAAAAGCAGAAGAAAGCTTTGGTTGTCACAAGAGCGGTATATTGAGAAAGTCATATAACGGTTCAATATGAATGCAGCGAAGTCGGTCAGTACTCCACTGGATGATCACTTTAGATTAAGCGACAAACAGTGTCCCAAGATGAAGGCAGAGGTGGAAGAGATGCAGAAGATACCCTACGCATCAGCTGTAGGAAGTTTAATGTATGTTATGGTGTGTACACGCCTAAACATAGCATATGCGGTTGGTGTTGTCAGCCGGTATCTTGCCAATCCCGGCAAAGAATATTAAACAGCGGTGAAGTGGATACTACGGTATCTAAGAGGCTCATCCAGGTTGAGCCTATGCTATGGTGACGGTAAACCTGTGCTAGAGGGCTACATATATGCAGATATGGAAGGAGACATAGACTCCAGGAAGTCTACATCGGGGTTCATGTTTACGTTTGCAAGGAGAGCGGTTTCTTGGCAGAGCAAGCTACAGAGGGTCGTATCATTGTCGACGACAGAGGCCGAATACATTGCAGTCATAGAAGCATGTAAAGAGATATTTTGGATGAAGAGGTTCCTACAGGAACTTAGCCTGAAGCAGGAGGAGCACGTGGTCTATTGCGATAGTCAGAGTGCTATACACTTGAGCAAGAATCCAAGTCAGCATTCCAAGTCGAAGCACATAGAGATTCGGTATCACTGGATCAGGGATACTTTGGAACAGAAGGTGTTACAACTTGAGAAGGTCCACACGGACGATAACGGGTCAGACATGATGACCAAGGTTTTGCTCAAGGGCAAATTTGAGATTTGTAGAAATCAGGCTGGCTTGAAGAAGGTGGATCTCTCCCGGGTCAAAAAGGGAGAGATTTGATGGGATTTTTTGCCCGGTCGTGAGCCCTGCTCGACCGGTCGAGGGCTGGTCATGACCAATCATGGAGTCGAGTCGTAACTCGACTCAAAGTCTAGCGACTACGAATTATTTTTTCTGAGGGTGCTCGACCGATCGTAAGTGGTCCACGACCGGTCGTAGGTGGCACTCAATCGGTCGTGGACTCAGTACGATCAGTCGAAGCTACGCAGATTCGTTCCGTGATTTTGCGCGGATTTTGTGTCGTAAGTCCTTTCGCAACCGGGATGCAGAAGGGAGTTTCCAAAAACTATAAATTGGGATTTTCTAGGATTTTTCATGTACAAAAAAATCACAAGAAGGTTTTCTAAAAGGTTTTGCAAGGGTTTTGCTAAAGGATTCAGGGTGAGAGAGTGAGAGAAAAGAGAGAGAGGAAACTTGTGGAAGAGGAGTCGTCGTCTCAACGCTTCTACGTCCTCCTGATCGGTGAGATTCCTCTGTTTTCTTTTATTCTTTTATTGTTTATCCGCTCCTGCATGAGTGACGAAGATTGTAACATTCTACTTCATAGTGGATTGTTGATCTGGACGAGGTCCCGTGATTTTTACCTCTTTGAGAGTTTTCCACGTAAAATATCTTATGTGGTGTGTGATTGTGCTTTGATTTATTTCATTGCTATTATTATTCCATAATTCTAGTTTGTTCGGGAGGCTAGATCCTAAGGTTTTGTGCAAGGCCCCTAACACCTCCATTTATATTCTCTCGAGTGAAATATTTAGATTTCTAATACATTTCATTTACTCTCATTCAAACACAACTGAGTAAGCCATTTACTCCCAATTCATTTAATTCCAATTTTATTTCTCATTTCTCATTTACTTCCATTTATAAGCTCTCAAAACTCGGCTTTGGAAGTAGTTAGTAGAACTGGCTTGAACTGGGCATGGATAAGATATGACAAGGTTAGTAGCCAAATGGCTACTGAAGTGACATCACGAAGCTCTGTGGACCCCACCATGATGCATGTGTTATATCCATACTGTCCATCCAATTGGAGAGATCGTTTTATGCATGAGAAAAGATAATTAGATAGATCTAAAGTTCAAGTGGGCCCCACCATAGAAAACAGTGGGGACAGTGACATCCACTGTTCAAAACATTTATAGGGCTCCCCATGATTTATTTTTAGGATCCAACCTATTCATAAGTTAACATAGAGATAGCTGAAGTGAAAAAAAATAAAGAATAAGCTTGAACGGAAACTTCTGTGGCCCCTAAGAATTTTTGAACGGTGGATGCCACTGTCCCCACTGTTTTCTATGGTGGGGTCCACTTGAACTTTAGATCTATCTCATTATTTATCATGCCATAAAACGATCTCTCCAAATGGATGGACGGTATGTATACAACACATGGATCATGGTGGGGTCCACAGAGCTTGGTGACGTCACTTCAGTAGCAATTTGGCTACTCACCTTGTCAGTATCTAATCCGCGCCCGCCTGAACCGCACTCTCCTTGGGCAGGGTTTCTGATGAATATGCGGGCTTCTGGGCTCAAGCTTAGTTTGAGTCTGCATGACAGATTGCCCCACCCCAACCCAGCTCACGTAATGCTTTTTGCCTATTGGAGTGGGTTTTTTGTTAGGGAATCTGGCTAGGTATGGGCCTATCTGTTTTGCCTCGTTGATTGGCTGATTTAGGCCTGGAGTTTCATCTTTTAGTTTACATGCCGGGATGGACTTGGTTCGGGTTCTGAGCTTATGGGCTGGGCTTGACAGTCTTCAGCCTACTTACGCCTCGTTGAAATGTGAAACTGTGTATTCATGGGAGTGGATTAGGTTGTGCTCTGGCCTCAGCCGAGATGATGCGGCCCTTGCATTGGATCTCACCTTGATGTATGTATTGTATATCCACGTCATTCATCCTGTTTTTCCAGATCATTTTATTGGCTCGGGTCCTGAGCTCAAGGGCTGGGCTTGACAGCCTTCAGCCTACTTGGGCCTGGTTGAAATAGGAAACTGTGTATTCCATGGGAGCGGATTAGGTACGGCCCGGCCTCACCCAAGATGGTGCGGTCCTTACTGTGGGGCCTACCTTGATGTATTTTATTATATATCCACACCGTCCATCCATTTTTCCATATCAGAGACAAATCTCAGGTGGACCCTACTACAATAAACAGTGGTTACTGAACCTTCCACCATTAAAAACTTTTTAGGTTCCACCGTAATGTTTCGGTGATATTTATTTGCCATCTAAACCGTTGATAAAGTCAAACAAACCTAGATGAAAGAAAAAATAAATAAATATAAGCTTGATCCAGAACATTTGTACATCACGAGAAGTTTTTAGTGGCCAGTCACTTTCCTGCAGTATGGTCCACAACACATGCATGATGGTGGGCCCCACTGTAAGGGCCGCACCTAATCCTCTCCCGTATTCCATGCGGAAATCTCTCTGGTTTGCAGTGCAGTTTTTTGGCCCATGCTCTAAAATAATCTCGATAAAAGGGTGGACGGTGTGGATATAGCACACACATCATGGTGAGACCTACACAACTTGCTAACATTGAATGAAATTGGCACAGGATCCATTGCAATTCCATTTAATGTAATTACAAGCTTTTCCATTACATGGGGTGGAATTGGCACAGATCTGGATGAATCCCATCCCACCTGATCCCTTCTAATCCCACCGCCCAAGCAGGCCCTTACGCGAAAAAGAGAAAGTCAAACGGTCGCTTTATTTCCTCAGAGCATGTGGGTAAGGGCACACGTGTCAGTGATCTGGCCCATTCATCATATAGTATGCACCGTGAACATGACATGTACTAAAAAAGCAGTGTGGTCACTCATCAAGTGAGCCTCACATGTACGCTGAAATTGACCGTTGATGTTTTTTCTCTAACCGCCCATTTTTTCTAGCGCATGTTTGACCTGCTTGATTGGCCCCACTCATTGAATCATGATGATCGTGACGTGGGGCCCACCTCCATCCATATGGCTGAGGACACTGTCCTGATCTTTCACACGAGGATCATGCAATTCCTTGTAAATGAAAGTAGAAATGCTACGAGACACCTCATGCAAGGAGGGAGTGAATCATTGGGGCGGTGAAGCGGGACGCGGATTAGCCACTGACAGGATAAGTGGTGAAACTCGCTATTGAAGTGACGTCACCAAGTTATGCGGGCGCCACCATGATGTAAGTGTTGTATCTACACCGTCCAGGCATTTGGAGAGATCACTTCAAAGAATGAAGCAGATCAAGGGTAGAGTAGACCCCACCACAAAAAAAAAAAGTGGGTAGAGCGACGCCACCGTTGAAGCTTTCTTTGAATTTTAAATTTGATCTATTTTTTGAATCATGCCCTTGAATGATCTTTCCAAATAGGGTTCAGTTGACCTATTCTTTGAATTATGCCCTCGTATGATCTTTCCAAATATATGGATGGCGTGATGCAAACCATACATCATTGAGGGGCCTAGGTGATGTCACTTCAGTGGCCAGCCCAGCTGCTCAACCTGTCATTAGCTAATCTGAGTCCTGGACGCGTGTCAACTCGGACGCAGATTAGCTACTGAACTCGAAGGCTGCTGAAGTGACGTCATCAGTTCTGTAGGCCCCATCAAAATATATTTCTTGTATCCACACAGTCCATCCAATTTTAGAGATCATTTTAGATCAGGATCCAAATCTCAAGTAGACCCCACCACATAAAAAAGTGGGGATTGAAAGCCTACCATTAAAAACTTTTTTGGACCACAGAAGTTACGGATCAAGCTGATATTTATCATTTCCCTTCATGTCTGTGTTACCTTATAAACAGGTTGGATCTCAAATAAGCATCATGGTGGCCCCTTGTAAGGTTTCAACGACGGATGTCACTGTCCCCACTGTTTTATGTGGTGGGGTCAACTTGAGCTTTGGTTCTCCCTCATTCTTTGGATCAAGACTTAAAATGATCTCTCCAAGTGTACGGATGGTGTGGATGCAGCACATACATCATGTTGGGGGCCCAAAGAACGTGGGAACGTCACTTCAGTAGCGAACTCGCTACTGTGGGATTCAGTAGCTAATCCGCGTCCTGTAAACTCAGCTCACGTGTGTAGAGTTCGGGCCAACCAATTTACGTGGTGCTGACCCCAAAATGCCCTGCCCCCGTGAATGAGGCAAGTCGGCCCTGCTGATGGCTCCACCCGTTATGACAAAAAAAAGGACAGTTAAAAAATCACCGATGGCCATAGTTCAGTATACGCTTGTGGTCCAATTGATGAGTGGACCAGTCTGGTTTCTGAGCGATGGGATGATCATATCTTATCCCACGGGGTGCATGTCACGGATCTCATACATGTTCACGTTGGCTCGTGTCAACCGGTTCACCTCCTCGATCTCTCACCCAAATGACTTTTGCACTGGTCATTTATCTCTAACCCAAATGACTTTATCACTGGTCATTTATCTCTAACCCAAAAGATGAATATTAGATTATCTCAACCATCCATCCAAAGGATTGTGAAAATGCGTGGCAGATCCGTTGAAACAAAAAGGGTCCCAGTGGGCTATTGTTTGGGATGCTAAGGATTACTTACCTATGGGCCGGATCTGATGATCATAACCATCCACTGTATTACTAAAGTCCTTCAAGAAAACAGATTTTATGACAAAATGGTACAATAATAACCTTTCATTGGTTGCATGCAAATAAATGGTTGGTCTAAAAGAGGTTAAAGATTGGATGGACAAGATCTTCCAAATATTTGAGACTTTCGAGAGCAGATCTTTCCATGGTTGGGCCCATCATATCAACAGTCTGCATTAACTAGACTGTCGGTCCCGCTGTTACAAAATGCAAGCTCAATAATAAGATGCATATCCCCGTGTTGGGTTTAGCCATGCCTGAGTCTCGGTCGAAACCAGCCCAGCCTACCAGCCAAGTGCTAATAAGCCAGGCCAGGCTTTGTTGTCGAATCGGGTCCTATCGGGCTCAAAACAAATATTCGGGCCAACCAAGAAGACTTTTTAAATCCAGCTCAGATAGGCTGGACACGAGATGGGCCACGCCAAGCCACCAACGTGATCTCTCCGTGTAAACAGGGTAAGCTTTCCGAGAGAATTGGCTTCTTCATATGAACGGTCGAGGTGCATTGCCACTTATGCGTACAGATTGTTATAAGAGAAATTTCCAACTGTACGACCAGTATATGGCCCATTTTGGAGACGAAGCCCACCCCTTTTTACTTTCCACAAATACTCCCCAGGTGTACGGACGCCTCCCCAAAGGTCGAAAATGCCCCTGCTTTTTCCTTCAAGCAGATCGGGCGCTGCTCGAAGACGAGCGTTGACGCTCATCGAACTCCGAGTTACACGAACGGTTCAAAAGAGATCAACGTTACATGGCCCCACAGTTATGTATTTATTCTATCCACAACGTTCATCCATATTTCGAGATCATTTCGGAGCATTATCCCAAAAAAAAAAATCATATCCAAAGATCAACTGGACCACACCACAAAGAGCAGCAGAAAATTGATTTTCACTGCTGAAACTTTTGTAGGGCCCACCATAACATTTATTTCCCATCCAATCTATTCATGAGGTCACAAAGACTTGGATGAACAGGAAAAACAAATTTTGTGATGATCCAAAACTTCCGTGACCCCTGAAAGGGTTTCAATGGTAGACGTTAAAAGCAAAATGATAACGACATTTGCTACGGTCTGACATATGACTACGGATTATAACCGTAACCATAGATACTATAATCCGTAGTAAAAGAGCCCACCCGGAATGGGCGCGCCGAACTGGCGCCCCCCGCGCCACTTGCTGGCCTGTCCGGCGCGGCCACGCCCAGAGGGTGCTCCCTATGGCTACTGATATTAACCGTAGCTAAAATCCGTAGCAATAGATTTTTTATTTTTATTTGTGATTTTTTTTTTTTTTTTTTTTACATGGAGAGCTTTTTTCTACCTATAATTTTCTCTAACACATATTTATATAAATATGTATATATAAGCATATAAAAAAAATTTTCTCTTTTTTTCCATTTCTTTCTTTATTCATTTAACAAAAATATCTTCTAAACTAAAATTAGTTACTTGATGTACCCTATATGATTTTGGGATAGGAGAAGCTACTTTAACCAACCAATCTGATTATTTTTTAAGATTTCATCAGCTCGATGATCAAAAATCTATTTCATTCACTTAGCGGTCAATTTTGTTCATTTCATTTACATGCATTTCACGATCATTTCGCGTCAATTCATGATCACTTCCATGCATTTCACGGTCATCCGAAACATTTTTGTGTTGATTCACGGTCATTTCGAGGCATTTCGCGGTCAATTCCCTTCACTTCACGGTCATTTGCAAGCATTTCGCAGTCAATTCACTTCAAACCATGATCATTCTCATGCACTTCACGATCGTCCGAAACAATTTCGTGTTGATTCACGGTCATTTTGAGGCATTTCACAGTCAAACTCCTTCACTTCACGGCCATTTACATGCATTTCGCGGTCAATTCACTTCAAACCATGATCATTCCCATGCATTTCACGGTCGTCCGAAACAATTCCGTGTTGATTCACGGTCATTTCGAGGCATTTCACAGTCAAACTCCTTCACTTCACGGTCATTTGCATGCATTTCGTGGTCAATTCGCTTCAAACCATGATCATTCTCATGCATTTCACCGTCGTCCGAAACAATTTCGTGTTGATTCACGGTCATTTCGAGGCATTTCACAGTCAAACTCCTTCACCTCACGGTCATTTGTATGCATTTCGCGGTCAATTCGCTTCAAACCATGATCATTCCCATGCATTTCACGGTCGTCCGAAACAATTCCGTGTTGATCACGGTCATTTTGATGCATTTCACAGTCAAACTCCTTCACTTCACAGTCATTTGATGCATTTTGCGGTCAATTCGCTTCAAACCATGATCATTCTCATGCATTTCACGGTCGTCTGAAACAATTTCGTGTTGATTCACGGTCATTTCGAGGCATTTCACAGTCAAACTCCTTCACTTCACAGTCATTTGCATGCATTTTGCGGTCAATTCGCTTCGAACCATGGTCATTCCCATGCATTTCACGGTCGTCCGAAACAATTCTATGTTGATTCACGGTCATTTCGAGGCATTTCACAGTCAAACTCCTTCACTTCACGGTCATTTGCATGCATTTCGCGGTCAATTCGCTTCAAACCATGATCATTCTCGTGCATTTCACGGTCGTTCAAAACAATTCTATGTTGATTTACGGTCATTTCGAGGCATTTCACAGTCAAACTCCTTCACTTCATGGTCATTGGTTTTGAGAATGGGTTTGGGTTTAGGTTATAGGTTTTGGTTTTAATAATGGGTTCGGGTTTAGGCTATAGGTTTTGGTTTTAGTTTAGGTTATAGGTTTTGGGATTTGAGAATGGGTTCGGGGGTTAAAGGTTTTGGTTTAGGTTAAGGTTTAAGTTTATGTTATAGGTATTGGTTTAGGTTATAGGTTATAGTTTTAGGTTAAGGTTTTGGTTTAGGTCTAGGTTATAGGTTTTGGGATTTGAGAATGGGTTCGGGTTTAGGTTATAGGTTTTGGTTCTGGTCTAGGTTAAAGGTTTTAGTTTAGGTTAAGGTTTAAGTTTAGGTTATAGGTTTTGGTTTAGGTTATAGGTTTTGGGATTTGAGAATAGGTTCGGGTTTAGGTTATAGGTTTTGGTTTTGAGAATGGGTTCGGGTTTAGGCTATAGGTTTTGGTTTTAGTTTAGGTTATAGGTTTTGGTTTAGGTTATAGGTTTTGGGATTTGAGAATAGGTTCGGGTTTAGGTTACAGGTTTTGATTTTGAGAATGGGTTTGGGTTTAGGCTATAGGCTTTGGTTTTAGTTTAGGTTAGAGGTTTTGGGATTTGAGAATGGGTTCGGGTTTAGGCTATAGGTTTTGGTTTTAGTTTAGGTTATAGGTTTTGGGATTTGAGAATGGGTTCGGGTTTAGGCTATAGGTTTTGGTTTTAGTTTAGGTTATAGGTTTTGGGATTTGAGAATGGGTTCAGATTTAGGTTATAGGTTTTGGTTTAGGTTATAGGTTATAGGTTTAGGTTTAGGGTTTTGGGATTTAAGAATGGGTTCGGGTTTAAGTTATAGGTTTTGATTTTGGTTTTGGTTTAGGTTATAAGTTTTGGGATTTGAGAATGGGTTCGGGTTTAGGCTATAGGTTTTGGTTTTAGTTTATGTTATAGGTTTCGGTTTAGGTTATAGGTTTTCGGATTTGAGAATAGGTTCGGGTTTAGGTTATAGGTTTTGGTTTTTAGAATGGGTTCGGGTTTAGGCTATATGCTTTGGTTTTAGTTTAGGTTATAGGTTTTGGGATTTGAGAATGGGTTCGGGTTTAGGCTATAGGTTTTGGTTTTAGTTTAGGTTATAGGTTTTGGGATTTGAGAATGGGTACAGGTTTAAGCTATAGGTTTTGGTTTTAGTTTAGGTTATAGGTTTTGGGATTTGAGAATGAGTTCGGGTTTAGGTTATAGGTTTTGGTTTAAGTTAAGGTTTAAGTTTAGGTTATAGGTGTTGGTTTAGGTTATAGGTTATAGGTTTAGGTTAAGGTTTTGGTTTTAGTTTTGGTTATAGGTTTTGGGATTTGAGAATGGGTTCGGGTTTAGATTATAGGTTTTGGTTCTGGTTTAGGTTAAAGGTTTTGGTTAAGGTTAAGGTTTAAGTTTAGGTTATAGGTTTTGGGATTTGAGAACAGGTTCGGGTTTAGGTTATAGGTTTTGGTTTTGGTTTTGGTTTTGGTTATAGGTTATAGGTTTAGGTTAAGGTTTTAGTTTTAGTTTAGGTTATATTCACTTCAAACCATAACATACTAAATAGGCCCTTAGAGGGTAATTAAAATGTATTTATTTTCCATCCAATATATTCATAAGGTCACAAGGACCTGGATGAATGTGAAATAAAAATTTCACTATGAAATGGTCATCTACTCATGTTGCCTTAAACCAATGTCTACCCCACATAGTATAGCTTGTCAAATAGCAGTCTAATGAAATTTCACTTGAACTTCATTGGCATACACTCAAAAGCATATCCCTACTTATTCATTGAGCTCTTTCATTCACTCGGTTCTAATACCCTTTGAGCCACTCTTATGATCAGTCCATCCTTCCAATAAAAGATGCCTCGAAATGAGGAATTTCATGTCCAATTCTAACCAAAGTCTTGTCTCTATAATATTCGTAATGAACTTGCACCAAATATTCTTCACTTCGTTCTCATTTTTAAAACTCTAGATTCTAAGGCCTTCAATTTAGCATTCTTACCCTCTCTAGTCTAGTCAACCAGAACCTCATAACTGCAAACAACATACCCTAAGAAACTTATTACTAAACACTTGCAATCAACTCAATTATAATCAAAGCTTTCGAAGCATTTTCTTAATACTACACCTGGATGAAAATGTACTCCTACAAGGAACTCATCTTATACAAGTTGTTCTTGCTCTTACAACAATACCCTACTACTCATCTTAATGCTAAGGTGTTATTACTAGAAGCCAAACAAACTGTACGAAGATGCAGTTGTTGCATTTTTTCAGTAGATGTCCCTCCAAAAGATATTTTGTATACTATTACCAAACAGGCCCATAGGGATGAGACAATATCAAAGCTTAGAAAGCAATCAAGTCAGCTTGTTTTAGGACTAGAGTGAAGCCAGTTGTAAAAGATAGATGGGGATGAATGTGGGCCCTATGACTACAGATAATAACCGTAGCTAAAGTCCGTAGCAATAGGTTTTTTTTGATTTTTTTTATGTTTTTTTGTGTTTTTTTTTTTTTTTTTTTAATAGAGAACTTTATTCTACCTATAATTTTTTCTAACACATATCTATATAAATATGTATATATAAGCATATAAATTTTTTTTCTCTCTTTTTTCCCATTTCTTTCTTTATTCATTTAACAAGAATATCTTCTAAACTAAAATTAGTTACTTGATGTACCCTATATGATTTTGGGGTAGGAGAAGCTACTTTAACCAACCAACTTGGTTATTTTCCAAGATTTCATCAGCTCGATGATCAAAAATCCATTTCATTCACTTACGGTTAATTTTGTTCATTTCATTTACATGCATTTCATGGTCATTTCACTTCAATTCATCATCACTTCCATGCATTTCACGGTCATCCGAAACAATTTCATGTTGATTCATGGTCATTTCGAGGCATTTCACGGTCAAACTCCTTCACTTCATGGTCATTTGCATGCATTTCAGGGTCATTTCGCTTCAATTCATTATCACTTCCATGCATTTCACGGTCATCCGAAACAGTTCTGTGTTGATTCACGGTCATTTCGAGGCATTTCACGGTCAAACTCCTTCACTTCACGGTCATTTGCATGCATTTCACGGTCATTTTGCTTCAATTCATCATCACTTCCATGCATTTCACGGTCATCCGAAACAATTCCGTGTTGATTCACGGTCATTTCGAGGCATTTCACGGTCAAACTCCTTCAATTCACAGTCATTTGCATGCATTTCATGGTCATTTCGCTTCAATTCATGATCACTTTCATGCATTTCACCATCGTCCGAAACAATTCCATGTTGATTCACGGTCATTTCGAGGCATTTCACGGTCAAACTCCTTCACTTCACGGTCATTTGCATGCATTTCATGGTCATTTCCATGCATTTCGCGGTCCAATCGCTTCACTTCACGGTCATTTCCATGCATTTCACGATCATTCCCGGCAATTTCGTGTTGATTCATGGTCATTTCCCTAAACATTAACCTATACCCTAACCTAAACCTATACTTATAACCTAAACCTATTCTCAAATCCCAAAACCTATAACTTAAACCTAAACCTAAACCTTAACGTAAACCTATAACCTATAGCAAATGACCTTAACCTACACCTTAACCTTAACCTATAACCTATAACCTAAACCTATTCTCAAATCCCAAAGGTTATAGGTTTTGGTTTAGGTTATAGGTTATAGGTTTAGGTTTTGGGATTTGAGAATGGGTTCGGGTTTAGGCTATAGGTTTTGGTTTTGGTTTTGGTTATAGGTTTTGGTTTAGGTTATAACTTTTGGGATTTGGGAATGGGTTCGGGTTTAGGTTATAGGTTTTGGTTTTGGTTTTGGTTATAGGTTATAGGTTTATGTTAAGGTTTAGGTTTAGGTTTTGGGATTTGAGAATGGGTTCGGGTTTAGGTTAAAGGTTTTGGTTTTGGTTTTGGTTATAGGTTATAGGTTTATGTTAAGGTTTTGGTTTTGGTTTAGGTTATAGGTTTTGAGATTTGAGAATGGGTTCGGGTTAGGTTATAGGTTTTGGTTTAGGTTTAAGTTAAGGTTAGAGGCTTTGGGATTTAAGAATGGGTTCGGGTTTAGGTTATAGGTTTTGGTTTTGGTATTGGTTTAGGTTATAGGTTTTCGGATTTAAGAATGGGTTATGGTTTAGGTTAAAGGTTTTGGTTTAGGTTATAGGTTATAGGTTTAGGTTAAGGTTTTGGTTTAGGTTTAGGTTATAGGTTTTGAGATTTGAGAATGGGTTCGGGTTAGGTTATAGGTTTTGGTTTTGGTTTATATTATAGGTTTTGGTTTTGGTTTAGGCTATAGGTTTTGGTTTTGGTTTAGGCTATAGGTTTTGGTTTAGGTTTAGGTTAGAGGTTTTAGGATTTGAGAATGGGTTCGGGTTTAGGTTATAGGTTTAAGTTATAGGTTTTGGGATTTGAGAATGAGTTCGGGTTTTGGTTTAGGTTTAGGTTTAAGTTATAGGTTTTGGAATTTAAGACCAAAACCTAAACCAAAACCTAAACCTATAACGTATAACTTAAACCAAAACCTATAACCTAAACCAAAACAAAAACCTATAACCTAAACCCGAACCCATTCTCAAATCCCAAAACCTATAACCTAAACTAAAACCAAAACCTATAGCCTAAACCCGAACCCATTCTTAAAACTAAAGCCTATAACCTAAACCCGAACCCATTCTCAAATCCCAAAACCTATAACCTAAACCTATAACCTAAACCTAAACCAAAACCTTAACTTAAACCTATAACATATAACCTAAACCAAAACCAAAACCTATAACCTAAACCTAAACCCATTCTCAAATCTCAAAACCTATAACCTAAACCAAAACCGTGAAGTGCGTCAAAATGATCGTGAATGAACACAGAATCGCTGGGAATGACCATGAAATGCATGGAAATGACGATGAAGTGAAGTGAAATGACCGTAAAGTGCGTGGAAATGACGGTGAAGTGAAGTGAAATGACCGCGAAGTGCGTGGAAATGGCCGTGAAGTGAAGTGAAGTGAATTGACTGTGAATGAACACGGAATCGCTAGGAATGACCGTGAAATGCCTCGAAATGACCGTGGAAATGACGGTGAAGTGAAGGAGTTTGACCATGAAATGCCTCGAAATGACCGTGAATCAACACGGAACTGTTTCGGATGACCATGAAATGCATGGAAGTGATAATGAATTGAAGCGAAATGACCCTGAAATGCATGCAAATGACCATGAAGTGAAGGAGTTTGACCGTGAAATGCCTCGAAATGACCGTGAATCAACACGGAATTGTTTCGGATGACCGTGAAATGCATGGAAGTGATGATGAATTGAAGCGAAATGACCGTGAAATGCATGAAAATGACCGTGAAGTGAAGGAGTTTGACCGTGAAATACCTCGAAATGACCGTGAATCAACACGGAACTGTTTCGGATGACCGTGAAATGCATGGAAGTGATAATGAATTGAAGCGAAATGACCCTGAAATGCATGCAAATGACCGTGAAGTGAAGGAGTTTGACCTTAAAATGCCTCGAAATGATCGTGAATCAACACGGAAGTGTTTCCGATGACCGTGAAATGCATGGAAGTGATGATGAATTGAAGCGAAATGACCGTGAAATGCATGCAAATGACCGTGAAGTGAAGGAGTTTGACCGTGAAATGCCTCGAAATGACCGTGAATCAACACGAAATTGTTTCGGATGACCATGAAATGCATGGAAGTGATGATGAATTGAAGCAAAATGACCGTGAAATGCATGCAAATGACCGTGAAGTAAAGGAGTTTAACCGTGAAATGCCTCGAAATGACCGTAAATCAGCACGGAACTGTTTCGGATGACCGTGAAATGCATGGAAGTGATGATGAATTGAAGCAAAATGACCCTGAAATGCATGCAAATGACCGTGAAGTGAAGGAGTTTGATCATGAAATGCCTCGAAATGACCGTAAATCAACACGGAATTGTTTCGGATGACCGTGAAATGCATGGAAGTGATGATGAATTGAAGCGAAATGACCGTGTAATGCATGCAAATGACCGTGAAGTGAAGGAGTTTGACCGTGAAATGCCTCGAAATGACTGTGAATCAACACGGAATTGTTTCGGATGATCATGAAATGCATGGAAGTGATAATGAATTGAAGCGAAATGACCATGAAATGCATGCAAATGACCATGAAGTGAAGGAGTTTGACCGTGAAATGCCTCGAAATGATCGTGAATCAACACGAAATTATTTCGGATGACCGTAAAATGCATGGAAGTGATGATGAATTGAAGCGAAATGGCCGTGAAATGCATGCAAATGACCGTGAAGTGAAGGAGTTTGACCGCGAAATGCCTCGAAATGACCGTGAATCAAGGAATGGGCCATATAGTGGTCGTACAGTTGGAAATTTCTCTTTTCAACTGTGAACTGATCATCTGCAGGCGATGGTACAATAGCTTGGAAATTGATCGTGAATGAACATGGAATCGCCGGGAATGACCGTGAAATGCATGGAAATGACGGTGAAGTGAAGTGAAATGACTACGAAGTGCGTGGAAATGGCCGTGAAGTGAAGTGAATTGACCGTGAAGTGTGTCGAATTGACCGTGAATGAACACAAAATCGATAGGAATGACCGTGAAATGCATGAAAATGACGGTGAAGTGAAGTGAATTGACCGCGAAGTGCGTGGAAATGGCCGTGAAGTGAAGTGAATTGACCGTGAAGTGCGTCGAATTGACCGTGAATGAACACGGAATTGCTAGGAATGACCGTGAAATGCATGGAAATGTCGGTGAACTGAAGTGAAATGATCGCGAAGTGCATGGAAATGGCCGTAAAGTGAAGTGAATTGACCGTGAATCAACACGAAATCGCTAGGAATGACCGTGAAATGCATGAAAATGACGGTGAAGTGAAGTGAAATGACCGCGAAGTGCATGGAAATGGCCGTGAAGTGAAGTGAATTGACCGTGAAGTGCGTCGAATTGACCGTGAATGAACACGGAATCGCTAGGAATGATCGTGAAATGCATGAAAATGACAGTGAAGTGAAGTGAATTGACTGCGAAGTGCGTGGAAATGGCCATGAAGTGAAGTGAATTGACCGTGAAGTGCGTCAAATTGACCGTGAATGAACACAGAATCCCTAAGAATGACCGTGAAATGCATGGAAATGACGGTGAAGTGAAGTGAAATGACCGCGAAGTGCGTGGAAATGACCGTGAAGTGAAGTGAATTGACCGTGAAGTGCGTCGAATTGACCGTGAATGAACACGGAATCACTAGGAATGACCGTGAAATGCATGGAAATGATGGTGAAGTGAAGTGAAATGACCGCGAAGTGCGTGGAAATGGCCGTGAAGTGAAGTGAATTGACCGTGAAGTGCGTCGTATTGACCGTGAATGAACATGGAATCGCTAGGAATGATCGTAAAATGCATGAAAATGACGGTGAAGTGAAGTGAATTGACTGCGAAGTGCGTGGAAATGGCCGTGAAGTGAAGTGAATTGACCGTGAAGTGTGTCGAATAGACCGTGATTGAACACGAAATTGCTAGGAATGACCGTAAAATGCATGGAAATGACGGTGAAGTGAAGTGAAATGACCGCGAAGTGCATGGAAATGGCCGTGAAGTGAAGTGAATTGACCGTGAAGTGCGTCGAATTGATCGTGAATCAACACGAAATTGCTGGGAATGACCGTGAAATGCATGAAAATGATGGTGAAGTGAAGTAAATTGATCACGAAGTGCATGAAAATGGTCGTGAAGTGAAGTGAATTGACCGTGAAGTGTATTTTAAACCATCGATCCGATGGAATCTACAAAAATTACTATGTTAGTTGGCTAAATTAGCTTCTCCTACCCCAAAATCATATATGGTACGTTATGTAACTCATTCTAGTTTAGGAGATATGCTTCTTAAATAAATAGACAAAGAAATGAATTAAGAGATATAAAAATATTTTTATGTACTTATATATACATATTTACGTAATTATGTATTTGAGAAAAATGCAAGGGAGAAAAAGTTCTCCCCAATAAATTTTTTTTTATAAAAACACAAAAAAACACAAAAAAATAAAGAACATATTGCTACGGATTTTAGCTACGGTTATTAGCCGTAGCAATAGGGACCACCCTGTGGGCGTGGCCGCGTCGGACGGGGCAGCAAGTGGCGCGGGGTGCCGCTAGTTTGGCGCGCCCACCCGAAATGGACTCTATTGCTACGGATTATTGTATCTATGACTACAGTTATAATCCGTAACCATAGATCTGATCGTAGCAATTGACATCGCCATTTTGCTTTAAACGTCCACCGTTGAAACCCTTTCAGGAATTATGGAAGTTTTAGATCATTACAAAATTTTTTTTTCTTACTCATCCTGGTCTTTTTGACGTCATGAATAGATTGGATGGAAAATAAATATAATGGTGTGCCCTACAAAAGTTTCAACAGCGAAAATCAATTTTCTGCTACTCTTTGTGGTGTGGTCCAGTTGATCTTTGGATATGTTTTTTTTTTTTTGGATAATGCTCCGAAATGATCTCAAAATATGGATGAACGTTGTGGATATAATAAATACGTAACTGATGGGCCATGTAACGTTGATCTCCTTTGAACCGTTCGTACAACTGGGGAGGTTGAGGAGCATCAACGCTTGAAGGAAAAAGCAGGGGGCATTTTCGACCTTTTGCAAGGTGTCCGTACACCCGGGGAGTATTATTGGAAGTAAAAAGGGATGGGCTTCGTCTCGGGAATGGGCCATATAGTGGTCGTACAGTTGGAAATTTCTCTTGTTATAAACCTGCCAGACTACAATGTTTAAAATATTCAGCGGAAGCAGATTGCGTGGTGTACCACATACAACCGACCTCGGTGGTGTTTGACATCACCAGGTCATGTGGGCCCACCGTAATGTATGTGTTATATCCGCACCGTACATAAAAGGAGGAAGATCCAAAGCTCAATTGGACCATACCACAGAAAACAGTGGGACAATGATGCCCACTATTGAAACCTTTCTAGAGCCTACCGTGATGTTTATTTATATTTTTCATCCAAACTGTTCATGAGATCATACAGACCTAGAATAAAGGGAAAAAACGCATCACAGCCAAAACTTTTATACCTCCAAAAAGTTTTCAATGGTTGATGTTCAGTCCCTACTGTTTTATGTGGTGTGGTCCACTTGAGATTTGGATCTACCTCATTTTTTGTATCATGCACTAAAATGATCACTCAAAATGGATGGACGATTTAGATATAACACATACATCACGGTAGCCCTTAGAATTTGGTGACATATTCAACGTTTGGATAGTATTTAAATTTTTCGTCGGGGAGGGCCCTTACTCTTACTCGGGTGGTAGACTCTCGGAAATTTCAACACCGGGTCAATGGCTCGAGTAGGTGAAATTCTCCTACGGCGTGCATGTGTGAGGTGCGTGTGCATGTGTAGTAAATAAATAAATTTCGTCGGGGAGTGATTTGATTCTCCGGCAGTGTATGACGCTTGGTACGCAGGCACTCGGAATTTGAACACGTGGCATATATTAACTAAAACTATACCGAGTAAATTGTGGAACATACTCTCTCTAAGCCAGAAATGGTAAATTACATTGGTTGAGTAATCCTGAGATATGAATCGTGGGCCATTAGATATTTTTCATTTTTAACCGTTAAATAAATGTCCACCAATTTGAAAATCAGATAATTAAATAATTGCAAGTCCTAGTTCACGATACATCTACTTGAGACTCATCGTCTGCACAGTTTAAATTGAATTTACTTTTGCTGGGTATGCAGTTTTTAATAAGACTGAAAGTCAGGCAAGTTGGGTCAGGTTGGTGCTCAACCCTAATTCAATACAAGGTTCCTATACCTCAACCCTAATCTAACCCATCCCACTCATACGTTGAGAATTCTCAACCCAAGCTTAACCCAAGCAGGCTCAGGTTAATCAGGTTAGCCCGGTGTATATGTGCCAATATTTTTGTTATTATATTAGTTTATTATATTTTAATATACAACTTAATTTTTATATTTATGATTTTATTAATTATATATGTGATTATTCATAAAAAATTTTATTTTTTCTTTTAAAAAATAAAACTAAAATATAAAACGACTATTCCTAAAAAATCATGTAGCATAGCATCCAGTCTATTTGAGAGAGAGAAGCCCGGCATATCTTGTTAGCTTGAGTCTCGGAAAATGACGTGGACAAATGAGACCAGACATCACTAGCATACCTTCGACACAAACAATCCACACTCAATTATTATTTATAAGTAATTAATATATTAATCCGGTTCAGGTAATCCGACCCCAATCCAAGTTTTATCGGGTTGGTGTTTGTATAGCCCGCGCTTGAAATTGGACCGATATATCCTGCTCGAGCTTGAACCCGCACAACTTTCAGCCCTAGACTTTCTAAGTAATTTCTGCATGCCTGCGTATCATCCATCACATCTAACAGAGTATCAAAAATTTTCTCTGAATTTGGATTATAGGTGACGCGACGCGATGCTTTGCACCAGCTACATGGGTTTTTAATAGCTTCCACTGGGTCCATGTCTGGGTAATCCAGACCGTTGTTCTGTTGCATTCCAAACCGATAATCTCACAGATCAAGAGATCCTAGAATACATGATAATTTTCAATTGAATGTGGATCAACGCTACATCTCTTCTTAGCCTTCCATTTTCAATTTGTAGCACACAAATCTAAAGGGTAGGATTGTCCTAACAAGATATTTATTTTTGGACATGGACCATCCGTTGTTGAATTCTGTAGATCAGAGCTCTCGACTATCAGAAGATGGGTCCCACTTGTCAGAATTGAAAAACATGTATCCTGCGCAGAGCATCGCGTTGGATTGATTAGTTCCATTTGCTAGTCCTCCGGACCACCGGAAAGATGCCTTTCCTCTCTCTTCCATCTGAAGCATCTGGAAATCTCGAATGTTTGGAAAACAGAACAGAGGCGCTCGTTGAATTACGAAAATAGGCTGCTGTGGTTGTGAGGAGGAGGAGAAAAACTTCGATACTCTGGCAGAGTGTGATGGATGATACACAGGCACTTCGAATAAACTGCCCAAATTATGTTCCCAAGTTTTTTTTTTTTTTTTTCACATGCGCGCACACCACCAAATTGTGCTCCCAAGTTTAGGTGTACAAGTAATCGAAAAATGCGTTTATCTGATTATCTGATTGTCTGATTAGTGGACAGTTGTTAGACGGTTAGGAATAAAAACATCCAACGGTCCTATTTCAATAAACAAGCGTCCAAGAATAAGCGGTTAGGATTATTTGATCAATCTGATTTTGGGGTTGTGATTTAACGACAGTAATTCCCACAAGCTAATGTATGTCTCTGGTACAATGAGTACCTGCGTATTAAGCGTCATATCCAACCAGAGTATCAAATGGCTACTGAACGGGAGCCGCTGCCTCGAGTTGTCCTTTTCTTTTTGGGCTGCCTCCGTCACGCAGGAGTTGGAATCCAATAATGAGACGCAAGTAGACAAGCGTATCCCGCGGGATGACAGCAGCCCTCCCCTCTAATTCCACTGTTATCTGGTCTGCGCCTTTGCTTCGAGATTCTCGACACGTGTCGCTACCCAAAATGAACGGATGCAGTTGTACTTTTCAGGGGTCGCTGTCCCCCAAAAGTTTCTGACATCAGGTGGGCCACCACCACCTTTGTCGCATCTGGATCGTCAAATTGACTAAATGGACACTTTTGTCCTCTCTCAGTTTCTATCTCAAACCACGCGTGGTCCCACCTCTCGCGCCCCCACACGCACACTCCGACCCGAGAAATCCGATGATCAGCTCATCAGATGGCACACGTTGCGAAATTGTACGGTGGAGATCAAGTACATGTTTATGGCCAACAGCCCACATTCAACATACATGGGTCGGTCCCGATGGACTCCTTGGATCTAGTACAATGTCAGCAAACGTGGGCCACTCCTGATGAACGCTCTGGATCGAGCATACGTGCCAAAAGTCTGCATGTGTGAGCAAATTGTGTTTTGTAATAAACAAGCGCGATGGAAAAAGCATTCCTCAGGCTGGACATACGTCGCGGCACCCAAAATCGTAATGCAGGAGGCCAAACGCACGAGATTAGGACCGTTCATCTGATCGATCACAGTCTCTGGTCCTGTCTGGCAAATAGAAGGTTTTTTCCCTGTTCAATTTTGACTGTTGGATGGCCTTTTCACTAACATCTTGCAATCAGTGGTTAAGATTACTCGAGTCGCTGCAATTTTCAGGACACCACTAATTCACTATAGGAGACAAGAGTTGAAGTGTCCAGATCTTTCACATGTGTACCACATGTACGATGAATGGGTCGCAGACCTATTCGCGCACAGGAAACCCGCATTTTGATTGGTTCCCACAAGCGGTGGGACCCACGCGCAGCAAGTATGTTCGCCATTTCCAAGTCCGCCTCTGTTGATGCAGATGCCACCACCTGAAAAACAGCGAAACGATCACATACAAGCGTGAGACTCGTGTGGAGCATTCCATCCATTCAAAAGGTAGGCCCCACCAGAATGATCTCTAAGGATTGAAATTAGGCTTATCCATTCATCAGATGGACCACACAGTCGAGACCGATGGACAGCCTATGGTCTAGACTCAACGTTGGGGGTTGTAGCAACCTATAAGGAGTGGATGACCCTGATTTTTACAGCAGCTAATTTTCATGGTCTGGCCCATCTTTTGCACACATGGGACATCCTTCGCACGTTACACGTTGGTGGGACGGGAAAGACGAGGCTAAATGTGAAAGTTCACACGCCTGGCATGCATAGAGAAAATTTCCTTTCTAGATTTCACTTTTAACTTAACAGCCTTTTTAAGCCTCCAACACTTTATTTTTTATATCTAAACTTTAAAGTTTTTAAGGATGAAAATATCCTTACCATCTTACGAACTTATCTTCCTCAAATCACATGAAATTGTCTTATCTTTTCATATTTTTTTCTAAAATTGTCTCATCTCTTCACATTTCTTTCTCAAATAGTCTTATCATGTATCTTCATGGAATTTTCATTTTATTTTTTTACTTAGTTGAAACATGTCACATTGAAGAGGGATTTGAGAGATAAAAGAGAAAAAAAGTAATGCCTCAAACCAAGAAATCACGTATTGCAGTTATAATCAAAGAAATTTTACTATGTAAACCCTAAAATCCTAAACTATGATTATAAGTACTTAGGTCAATTTTCACCCAATACTTGATTATTTCCATGAGTACTCGGAGATTTTTCACTCTGTACTTAGTCATTTTTTAGAGTACTCGGTTAATTTAGCATTTAGTCAATTTTCACCCACAAGATGGACATGGGTTGAAATAATAGTTAATGTGTCGCAATGCATCTAATGCAGAAATATGGCGGAGGTATAGAATGTGGGCTAAGTCTTAGAGATGGTGTGATTAAGACCTATATAAAAATATACCTATTTAAAAACACTAATTACTTAATTTAAATTAATTTACAATTAAACTAAGTAAGATAATATAATATAACTCTAAGACTTCCAAGTTAATAGAGGATTTAATCACATATACTATAAAAGATATGCAAATAAACAACTAATCTATATAAATAGTGAACATATATGTTGGATGTGTTACCTATCAACTTAAGCATTCATTTAATCATACATACATAATTAAGCATTCAAACACATAAACATAATTAAACAGATGCATAAATGACAATTCCAAACGCAAGCATATATAGTGGTTTAGCTACTTGCCTACTTCACTCTCGGCGGACATACTCAACCCATAAGTGTCTCGGATTTCACTATCTAAGGTCTTAAATCAGGTTAACCTCTAACATTTATAACTCTAAACAAGGACTTTAAAATTTATGCTCTACACAATGACTTTAAGATTCACACCTCTTCTAGCATTCTTCATCATGTTTTTCTTGGTCTCATAAGGCTAAGGGATGATCAAATTTATATTCTTATTTGGGATAAGATCATCTACACGCTATAGTTGTTTTAGGTAAAGGGTTAGGGTCACCAAGGCACTTCATTTACATGTATGTGATGCTTGATGCTTCGTCTTCGCTTGCGTATTTGGTCTTCACTTTTCAAAAGTTCAGCCGACTACTTAACACAATGACTCACGTAATTAACAAACCAGAGTGCAAAAATAAGTGCACTAACATGGTTGATCGCAAAAATCCACGGTCGACAACGGATTGCTAGACAAACGTTTAAGGAAAGGATGGACATGGACACATAGTCGATTGTCAAAATGCACGGTCGACCTTGGAAGAATTGAGCAGCATGTCCACAATCGACCGTGAAAATGCATGGTCTATCCCCTAAGGGCATGTTTGATTTTCTAAAAAAATCATAAATGCATTGCAAATATCTAATAATTACTTCTTATGGTAATTACATTATCGTTCCCGATGGTTGATTTGACTTGTACTGTTTTCAATACTAAAATCGAGGTTGCTCACAAATATATGCGGGGCCCATCATGATATATGTAAATTATTCACACTGTCCATCAGTTATGTCAACTGAATTTATGGCATGAGTCAAATAATGAGATAAATTCAAAGTTCTAGTGGACTACATACAGGAAAAAAGAATTAAACACTTGTTGTTAAAAACTTCTTTAGGCCACTGTTTACTTTGGTGTGGGCCACTTGAATGTTGGATTTGCCTTATTTTTTGGCTCATGCCTCAAAATGTTGTGGTAAAATGAATGGACAGAACGGATATATCATATACATCACAGTAGGGTCTAGAAATTTAAACTACCACTTTTAAACTGGTTTCCAAGGCAGAAATGCCGATGGATTTTCAAACGGGTGAAATGGTAATAATTACCCATTTACAGGGTATTTACACTTGCTTAAAAAAAATCAAACAGGTCCTAAATGTCTAGAGAGTCATGGTCAACCATGAAAACCCACGTACTCGGTGAATTTATGACGGCTAAAAAATTGTTTCAACACCTATACACGGTGAATTTTCAATTACATGTAATATTTATGTACTACGTGAATTTATGACGGTCAATAACCGGCTCAACACGTACTTGATGAATTTATGATGGTAAAACACCATTGACATCTGTACTCAATAAATTTACGACAGTCAATAACCGTCAACTCGTTAAAATTATGACGATCAATAACCATCTCAAAACCTATAGTGAATGCTCTGTACAAAATTCACTAGCATTCAATTCACTTTCACGGTAAATTTATGACGGTCGAAAACTGGCTTAAAACCTGCCATAGAGAGATCATTTACCAGGAACATTTACGATGGTTGAAAACTGTCTCAACACTTATAATCAAAACTTACAGTAGAGTACGACCGTCAATTACTCTGATCGTCTCAACACTAGTACGATCGTCAATTACTCTGTGAATTTACGACAGGTAGAAACTGTATCAAAATCGGTAAATTGTATTATTATTGCATTCACTTCAAAATTCACCTGCATTCAATTCACTTGCTCGGTGAATTTTTTACTGTAAAAAACTATCTCAGAACTTGCCACGTACTTAGTGAATTTACGACAGCCGAAAACCATCTCAACACTTGGACTCGATAAATTTTCAAGCACATTCATTCCAAAATTCACTTATGCGATACATTTAAAACAGTCGAAAACCGTCTGAAAACTTGGCATAAAACGACTAAATTTATGACGGTGGAAAATTGTCTCAACACTTATAATTAGGAATCTATTATGAACTCAGTAAATTTCTATAGTCGTCTATACACAGTGAATTTGGAACAGTCTAGAACCGTCTCAACACTTGTACAGTACGATGGTCAATAACTCCATGAATTTACGACGGTTAGAAACTGCCGTAAATTTTGAATTATTACTACATTCACTTCAAAATTTAACTGCATTCAATTCACTTTCTCAGTGAATTTATGATTCTAAAGAACCATCTAAAAACTTATATCTAATCAATATTCACGTACTCAATAAATTTAGGATGGTCGGAAATTGTCTCATCACCTGTGTTCAGTGAAATTTACGACGATCAATAACCGTTAACTCAGTTAATTTAGGATGGTCAGAAAGCGTCTTAAAACATACAATAGAACCCATATACTGGTTAAATTTACGATGGTTGAAAACTGTCTTATCACTTGTAATCAGTCAACTATCATGTACTCGGTAATTTTCAACGGTTGTCTATGCTCAGTGAATTTGCAACAGTCCAGAACCGTCTCAACACCTGTACAGTATGATGATCAATAACTTTGTAAATTTACAACGGTTGGAAAACGTCTCAAAACCTGTAATTTTGAATTATACATTGGTATGAACACGTAATAGATACACCCGAATACTCTAAAGTGTGATACAGTTAACCTTCTCTTGTAGAGAACCTGACAAGGCAAGTGAAAGCCGACGCTTTACCTACGTGATAGTGATGAGTTTCACGTGCTCTAAGCCTAGCTCGGGCGCATTTAGGAAGATTGGCCACAATCTGAGTGGTATTACCCACCCTACACAGAACCGTCTCAACACTTGTATAATATGACGGTCAATAACTCTGTAAATTTACAATGGTTAGAAGCTATCTCAAAACTTGTAATTTTGAATTATACATTGGTACAAACACGTAATAGCCACACCCGAACACTTTAAAGTGTGATATAGTCGGCCTTCTCTTGTAAAGAACCTGATAGGGCGAGCGAAAGCTGACGCTTTGTCTGTGTGGTAGTGATGAGTTTCACGCGCTCTAAGCACGACCCGCGCGCAGTTAGGAAGATTGGCCACAATCTGAGCGGTATTACCTACCCTACCCTACCACCTATAGGTGGTCGTCCGTCACTTCAAAATTTACCTGCATTCATTTCACTTGCTCGATGAATTTATGTGTAACACCCGGCCCAACCAGAACATTGTCCTAAGGTGTCCATGTGGGAACTGCCACAGGACCACTCGATTAAACCATTCATGTGAGGGATACCACCAATAAATTAAACCAAGTCATCTCGTTAATGCAATCGAGTTGATTTATGGTTGGACCAAGTCCGAGCCGTTAAGCCAGTTAATCTAAATGTACTTGAAAACTGTCTATGCGAGCCATACAACGGCCAAGGAAGGTCAGAAAAATCTAAAACTTGGGGAGACCATGAACCTCCATGGGTTTGTGGTCCGACACAAATTACGGACCCAAAGGCCGCCCAGAAATGAAATACCCACACTATCACGTCGGCACTTGCCAAGCGCGACTCACCCTAGCCTTGGCCCAATGATTAGAATTTTAAATCATTGGCCCCTTTAATGAAACTAAGATATTAGGCATTGCAGCCGTCAGATCTCTTTTAAATTTATGTTGAAGGCCGAAAACATTTCTCTACGTACATTCACAAAATTTGAACCCCGATCGTGGAACAGTGACCGTTGATCGTAAATCGGATCCTTGCGGTAAAACTACGCATCCGTTTGCCTTCAAATTTTGCACGGCCCTTCATCGGGCCATGTAGCACATATTCTACGAATTTCATGGCCAGGAGGCCATCAGAGCCGCCCCAGCAGTCAGAAATGAACCCCATAGGGCCATTTAAAGATCGGACTTGTACAATAAAACTCTGCATCCGTTTGCCTTCAAATTTTGCAAGCCCTTCATCAGGCCATGGGGCACCTACACTATAAATTTGGTGGCCAAAGGGGTGACAGGACAACCCCAACACTCAAAGAGGGGTCCTACAAGGCTATTGAAGGGAAATTATTAGAACTTAAGGCTATTTAGCCCAAATCTAGGAAATAAAACCCTCAAACCCTCTCTCTCACTCACTCCCAAATCAAATTTCAACAACAAAAGAGAGAAGATAAAGAAGAGAGGAAGAAAAGAGAGAAGGAGAGTTTTGTGGGAGGTGGGGCCCAAGGAAGCTTGGAACCTTAGAGAATCTCCTTCCTTTCCCCCATATCCACAACCACGAGCATAACTTAAAACTGATTGGGGAGGTAACCACTTATCTTCTCTAGAAATCCTTCTTGTTGAGCTACGCTTTGCATGTAATTGTAACGTGCAAATGCATTTGATTCGGGACATCGGCAAACGACCCGCGAGTTCGGCACCCCTAAGTCATTTTCTAGAGCTCTCAACGATCCATACGTGCAGACTATTATCCTTAGGTGGCCAAGTACCAATTTTAGGATAAATTTAATGATTATGAATATTAGGGTGATGTGCATGAGTAATCTAGAGAAAACCTAGCCAAGAACTTACATGATAGGTCCACCCAAATTACATGAAATGATTAATTGTTGTTTGTATGTTCTTCAACATGATCGGGCATGAAATGGGTGTAGCATGTTCATCTCATACATGATGCTTACATGATTTTCCCTGTGGAACGCATGATTATATTGTTCCTTGATATATTCTTGTACTATAAGTGATATATTGTTCTTAGTCTCTTCGGTAATCCAACACCACACACATACACGTTTAATTTCATGCTATTGAGAGTAGTTGCACTTATATTAAAAATCTCAATTTTCATGCTCAATGTATTGTATGCATGACCTCACTTGTATTAAAAGATGAACCCTTAAGTGTTGAAGTGTGATTGAATACAATCCATTTTCTGAGTTGGTCAGGAAACTGAGATTGGTGAAGGTGGTCCCATTGGTAGAACCATCTTATGACTAGAGTAACGGATTTGGGCGAATGCGAATAGACGACAATAATTGGACTACGTGGGTCGCCTGCACCCGATATCGTCCATTACGAACTCGCTTGAACTTGTATGGTTGAGTTCACTTATTGACCAACCATGTTTGTTAATCATACCTATTCACGCTTGTATGGAACCTGAGACATCCATCACCCAGCCTATTAACAATTGATAGAAATCGATCCACTGTCTCTAGAGCCGGGCATGGTGAAATGGGACATCGTGTTTAAGCTGTCGGCCTATGCTGGGTTGACGAGCCTTCTCGTAGTGACCGCGAGTGATCCCACTTCCCAACATTTCCCATGTGCTTAAAATCGGGGATGGGGAGCCCGATGGAATTAAGGATCGCAGGGTCGTGGCCTCGCACGTTGAGGGGCCCTAACCTTGTAACTAGTTGAGGGCATTGATACCGTAGGGTGTACCTGTTTCCCCAATCTGCTAGATGAACGAAATTAATTAAAGGTTATGTAAACATAATCACGATCGCATCGCACTAGTTAGGTTGGTGACTCGGCAGTTGAAGTCGCAATGAGGGAGCGTTGGTCATGCGTGATCGTTAGACGAAGTCGCTCGAGGGAGTGTTGTTGCGAGGTCATGCATCATATCATAATTCATTCCTATGCATTAACAAAATTAATTAGGAATTTGTGAATGTATATTTTTAATTAAATTTATCATAGAATTGACAATTGATGTAACTTAAGGCTAATAACACCCACTGAGTTGATTACTCACTCTTACTCTAGGATGGTGTTTTAAAACACCAATCAAACTCTTCAGTAGATGTAAGTGATGCTAAGCATGACGAGCCGAGTGACGTGACCATAGACGAGGAGGATGAGCTATCCTACCCCCAGCTAATGGGTAGGTCACCGTAGATTGAGTGGAGTGATTATAGATTGCTGAGTAGTGGACTTAGCCCACTATTCTTTTGGACATCATTTTTTGTATTTTATCGGGCGACGCCTTGTGCTTCCCGTTAATATTTTTTATAGACCCGTATACATTAGTCACGTTTGTTACAGTAGGCCAATTGTTTCTGTGTTTTATGTTCCGGTCAATTTCATTCTGTTCATTAAATCAAATTATATGCAAAACTTTAAAATTCGATTAAAAATGATACCCGAAAACTTAGGAGTTGAGTGTATACACGATTCTCAAATTTCAGGGCGTTACATTATGACTGTTAAAAATAGTCTAAAAACCTATATCTAGTCAATATACACGTACTCAGTGAATTTAGGATGGTCGGAAACCGTCTCATCACTTGACTTAGCGAATTTATGATAGTGAATTTAGGACAGTCAAAAAGCATATCAAAATTTGTACTCGGTGAATTTTCAATCACATTCAACTCAGAATTCACTTGTATTTAATTCACTTACTCGGTGAGTTACAAGCATAAGATCACAACTAACCAATGCATTTTAACTGTTGATTTACATGACCAATGTTTTGGCTGCTAAAATTATTCTAATAATATAATTTTAGTGATACATTTGATAATCTAACTGTTTTGACATATCATCAGCCAGCCACATGTGATTTACTGTCTAGTGACACGTTACACCTGCGACTCTTCCACCTTTAAAGAACTCACCAAAAGACCCCTGATTCAGAATGCCCTCCAATCCATTCGGCCAACTGACTGATGGATTTAAGAATACTTTCAAATCCTCTTAAATAACGGTGCCATACGAAGCCCTATACAAGTGATGGTGCGGTGACGTGCTCATATTTGATTGGGATTTATGCTTTTGGAGCTGTACCCCCGTCATTTTTAAAGCTTTTCAATTTTAAGAACTTTTTTCCGGTATTGAAAAGCTTTAAAAATGACAGAGGCACGTCTGTGACGGTGCATAGCCTCTCCGTTCAAATCTCAACACGTTACCCACCACACCAGGTGGTGGGGGCTCACTACCGAATCAGCGTCCTAACTAGAAAACTCAGATGGGATCTTGCAAACTCGTTGACTTAATTAGGTTCAAGTCAAAACAGCCGGTTTTCAGAGACCCATGGTATCAACGGTTTGGATCGCCCAACATTATCCAGATGGATAGAAGGCATATGGTTCAAACGTAACGTAGCAAACCTTGTAGAGCTATTTGTGTGCTACTCCAGTGGAAGTTATGTGCGTTTCATATCCAATCCATCCATCAGGATCACCATTCTCTGAAAATTCACTGGCACCCAAAAACAAATTCCAATCCAACCATCAAGTAGACCACAAGCAAACTTTTAAGTTCCTGGGCCATCGTGTATTGTTTTCAGTGATGTGGCCCACCTTAATGATTGGGTTGGAGTGACTTTTCCGTCGGATGATCTTCTCATTACAGAGAACCTGTTGGATTGTCAGACACACGTGAAGTAGGCCCTAAAACATCTCATTTATATGTATTAATTTACCATAATCGGCTTGATTTGATCATTAATTTCTCTAATCTCGATACCCATCAAGATCTTGTCACCGATAGAAACCAAATTGGCAATCGCCAAAAGGTGATGGAAGTGAGACAAACTACCTATGAGATGACGCACCACGTGGTACCCTTTGGATGGTCGCGAGCGGTGGCCATGATGCTTCATGTGGATTCAGTTTCGGTACGAACCCTCCAGCACCGATGTTGTGCTGGAAAAGCTGTGGGCCCATCATGAGGAATGTTTTTATCCAACGTTCATGCATTTTTTCAGCCAAGGCGTGATCTAGAAAACAAGGTAAATCCAAATCTCACCTGAACAAATGGTATAACAGTGTGTGATGATTGAATGCCCACCAAAAATACTTGCTAGGGACCATTATAATGTTTTTTTGCAGTCGGGGAGTCTTGAATGAAGGGAAAACAGAAATATTATCAGTTTGTGGCCGTAAGAAGTTTATAATTCTGGGCATTCAATCACTACTGTTGCCTGTGTTGTGGTCCCCCTGATAATTGGACTGTCTCACTTTTGGAATCATGCTTTAAAATAAGTCTGCAAATTAGATGGACAGCATGCATGGTGGAAAAATGTGTTGGATATATTGAAAAATAAGAAAAATGTGTAGGGTATATTGAAAAATAAAAATAAAATAAAATTTAATATTTTACATGTAAAATATATATTATCCTTAAAGCGTGATTCGCATACTTATCAATTGTTGATGGGTTACAGGTGAATTATTTTTAGGATAAGACAAGTCTATCCACTTAGAAACAATTCAGCGTAACAAATCTTTTTACAAAATTGAAACGTGAATGTGATTACAGTATTCTACGATGGAAATGATATCTGTAGGATTTGATGGAAGAGGAGAGATGTGTGTTTGACTTGATGAAATTTGGATTGGGACTGTTAGTCGTTTTGAAAAATAGCTGACCATTCCAAATTAATAATTCGATTGTTCTCAGTCGCCTATAAAACTCTGACTCATTTCAGAACCCCATCGCACCTAAGCTTACACTAGACCACTCACACCACAATCTCACTGTCTCATGAGGAAGTGATCACTTTACGACACATGCGAAGTGCACCAACTATGACCACTATAATCACATTGTCCATAACCGCGCACTTGCATACGTTCCCATGCATAACCTGAGCGTCTCAATTTCCAAAACTCTAAATAAAAATACCACAAAATTATTTTGCTTGCTTTCATTTCTAACGGGAGAGAAAAGCATCGTTTTAACAGCAGCACAAATATTATGGAATTTTTGAATTTAATTTTTTAAACAACTACAAAATTCAATCATGCATAAAACATATGCACTGTGACGGAGTTCATTGAGCTTCACCGACGATGGTACCGGAAAAGTCACTCCGATTACGAGTCCGCCATTCAAGATGTAGATGATTAGAGTCTCTTAGCATGACATCTGGCATGTGTGGTGGGGTCCACCATAGCTAGCTTTTCAGAAACGTGTCACCTCGTGTGATGATGGACAGATTAATCCAAGGAACTATCTAGTCAAGTGGCCCCACTGCTGTTGATGTGAGTGACAGGAAGCACGTGAAGTCCCCACCATACCACAATCGACGAACAGGCCACCGGTATTGGTAATCCAAGGGGTGGATCTGTGAGTGTGGAGCCCGCCATGATTTATGTTCTTTATATCCACTCCGTTCATCAGTTTTTTCAGCCTATTTTAGGGTATGAAATAAAAAATGAAGCATATCTAAGCTCGGGAGGACCACACCACAAGAAAAGAGGGTATAATGACGCTCGCAGTTGAAACCTTCTTAAGTCTCACCGTGATGTTTGTTTTTCATCCAGCCTGTTCATGAGGTCACACAGACCTCCTCGATGAAGGGAAAAAATAAATATAATCTTGATCCCCAATATTTTTGGCTCCCAAGAAGTTTTTAAAGATATGCGTTCAATAGCTACTTTTTCCTATGGTGTGGTTCACCTGAGATTTTCATCTGCTTTTTATTTTGTATGGTGATGTAAAACAATCTATAAGAATGGATGGACGGAATTGATATATTAAAATTTTATTAAGTTGGGCACCGCAATTGCGTATCCACCGACCTAGGTGGTCCGCGGATCCACGGAATCCGCATACGTAAAAATGTCCGAAATTATCCTGTGCTCCTGGTTGCATCAGGACCTTTAACGGTCTGATAATTACATCAGAACCGTCAATTAGGTACAGTATCCATTTCTAATCTATTAAGAAAAAAAAATTAATTGAATTATCCGATCCATCTATAAGTCCGTCTATATTTCTATAACCATTATTTCTTAAATCATAATTATAATATTTAAGATATTATTGTAGAAGCAATTCTCTAAAATCATAAGAGATCTATATTAAATCTTAACAAATACATCAAAGAGATGCTTCGTATCATTGGTGGGACTTAATTTTTTAGTAATCTTGACCATTCATTTTTTAGGTGCTGATCGGAGGTATAAAATTATTCAATTGATCTGATTTTAACACAAAAGTTCATAAATTGCATGTTGAATATATTGGACGGATCAAATTGGTATATAAATCTATCAAAATGTCTTAATTCAACTAAAAGCACTACAACTTACGGTACGGACAGAGCACCTGAAGATTCCTCTTCTCCGTGTTCTTTGTCTGGGAGGTTCATTCCTTTTAAGGTGGCAATGTACCGGGTAGCCCGCACGACCGACGAGGCTCCGGGTCAGGTTTGGACGTACTAGCTTGGCCTGTCAGTCAGGCGTACGCCTCACATTCATGACCCGATTAATTTTTGTGTTGGGCATGTTGGCCTTAGGCTCGAGTCATTTCACAAATATATCATTTCAATCCTAATTAGGTAACATCTATCTTGATTTTTGAATGCTGATCATTAGTTTCATTCCTCTAAAAATATATATTTTTTTTAGTGCATGTGTGGCCCACTTAATGAACGGACAGATTCAAAGGGAAACAAGAATTCGGATTTGGGCCCAGGCTCCGGCCTTGGGTCTTAAGTGTCGGGTCCGGCGCGCGAACGTAGAGCGACCAGCTGAATCAGCTGATTGCCACCCGTGGATACTTCTTACGAGGAGCGCTGTCAAGCTACGCGTGCGAGTAGCGAGTAGCGTTTTATTCTTTGTACTTGCCCAGTGCATCAGTGTCCACACATTTGTAAGATATAAGATCTAGGCCATCCAGCACCGATCCCAAATGCTCATTCCGTGATCGAATAATCAACACAGTCTTCTCATCAGGTGGGCCACTCGCTTGAAGTGAAGTGTACCGTCCAGTAAATTACCAACGGTCCACATGTAACCAACAACCATGGCCCATATTATGAAAAACCAATCCAACTTCGTGCCAGCGAACCGAATGGTGGGGTCCACCCAAGGAGCATCGAGGGCCTATGCCGCGAGTAGAATGCTGGCTGAGTTCCGTTTTGTCTCATTATAAGATGTCCTATACTGGCAGTGGCATGACAGGAATGGCCGATGCGCGATCCATGACATCATACATTGATAGCACCTTCCCCAGATGTGCCATGTCTGTGGACCCATATCATAAACCTGGTGTTAGGTTACGCCATTCCTGGACCGTTTACACTGGGCAGGCTCAACCCTTCTTTCATGCCCAAGGCCCCAATTCCGGAAGGAAACAATCGTCTAAAGCATCTATTTTAAGCGCTGCGTCTGTGAGGCTCGCCATGTTATGTATATAAAATCCACTCCGTCTATTAGGTTCTAGCCTCAATTATAAGACTTAAATAAAAAATTTAGACAGATATGAAAATCAGGTGAGCCACACTACAGGTAAGAATAGGAATGGTATGCCAACCATAGGTTTGCATGTAGGGCCATCAAGATTTTTTCTTTTCATCAAACCTGTTAATCATTTTTAATTCACCTTGGTAAAATCAAATTACAAAAAATCAGTGTCATCGAAAAATCGTGCGAGGCACGCCGTGTGAACATATAGCTTTTAGGAGCAGTTTTACATTGTTCCCTTTTGTGTGGCTTATCAGAATTTTCTATCAGAATGATCTTTTGTGCGTACGGTTAAAATAATGGCTCTCACCTGATGGACTGAGTGGATTTCTATATAAAATATGTTGGGCCTCACAGAGGTTGAGTTTTTTAAGCAGTTTCGTAAAAACGGTGTTGTAAACGATTTTGGTCCATTACAAAGCACCTGCTTCTGTACACATCACTTGCATCTCCTCTCTCTCTCTCTCTCTCTCTCTCTCTCTCTCTCTCTCTCTCTCTCTCTCTCTCTCTCTCTCTCTCTCTCTCTCCCCTCCTGCGAATGAATATAAAACATTTTCCAAACCTTGCGATGATAGCACCACATGAAAAATCCAAAAGGGCTTTGGACCATGCAAAGGAAATGGACCCACCCATCAAAGCTTTTCCAGTGATGGAGACTTTTGATACTCTAGCAGAGCATGATAGTGCATACTCATGCACTCTGCAATTCTACAAGCAGCACACATCGTGACCCGAATTACACCATCCAATTCGTTTAGTCCCCACTTGAAATTGACCATAAACCAAAAACGAAGTTGACCCAATGATCCTAACCTGCTGATTGGTGGACACTAATGGACGGTTAGAATGAAAAATGGTCAAATCAGAAGCTAGGATCATCCAATCAATCTAATTATGGACATAGCCAATCATCCAAAGTGGTTCTGCAATTTAGACGGCTTGGTTTGCATTACAAATACACCTTTGTAAGATAACTGGGTGCATGTGTATGAACCATCAAACTCAACCAGAGTATCAATGGAGAAGAAACTCGCACATCCCATCAGCAATGAGAAGCACTAGAAGACAATGCATTCCAGCTGGTGTGGACATCTCTTGATCCTGTCCCTCTACCCTTCAGCTCTCTCAAAGAGGCCTCCAAAGGCTAGAAATGATTGGAAGAGATGGAAGTCATTGAAATAATGAGGATTGGCACTACATTCTCCCCACAATACAGGTATGCTAGGTTCCAAAAAGATTACTAGATGCACTTCACCACAACAAGCACGTGTGATTACATCACACGCTCTCCCTCTGCTGTTCAACAATTTCTAATGTTGAGAACTTAGAATTTTCATTACCAATTCCTCGTAACTGGGGAGTTATTTTATACTCTAGCATAGTTGGATGGTTGTTGCTCTGGCGCTTGGAAATCATCCACGTGAAATCAATTCATTCAAAGAATTTAAATTTATTGAGAAATTCTAACCTTCTATTAACTATATTTCATTTATTACCGTCCATCAGATGTCCCCCAATCCAATATTTAAGAAATCAAAGCAGTGTTGTTTTTTGTTCTACATGCCATCTAATTGTGGCCTACAAATAGTACGGTTGAATTTAAGTTACCCATATGCCACGTATGCAATTTCTTAGTATCTGCATACCAACTATTACACGCTGCTAGAGTATCAATTCTTTTCTCCTTTTTATAATTTATAAAGTGATCTTTTGGTAATTGATTATTAATAGACAAGTAGACAATTGATGCCTAATTTGGAAAATAATAAGATAAGAGGATTTCGTAATTAATAAATACTTATAAGAGAATGTAGCCAATGTATATTCAGATTATAAATGTGTGATCTTATGATTGTGGCATAGACAAGGTTTATGTTTGGACTATCCAATCCAAACCGGCCCTTGTGGACCCCAAACGGATGGCCAGGCACAAAATGGTAATGATTAAAGTTAAGGCACGCATGAATACTTAAAATAAGCACCATTGATTACTTCACTTCTCCAACCCATTTAATCACCAGTCAATCTTCCTACTTTTTGAGTGTTGATGGTGATTTAGTTTATTTGATTGCCTTTAGATGCCCTATAAATGTATCTATATCGTTTATTTTGAAAATGGTCTAAATCTAATTGAATCCCTTCACACCCACCACTAGCCCATTTTTTCCTTGTGTGACACATGGTGCGAAATTAAATATTATTATGCAAAACTTCAATATATGGTATGTTTTGAAATCTAGGTTGTATTTGGATGTATAAGTGAAATAAATTGTGAATATTTACTTTAATCAAGAGGAATGACAAAAAATTAGTAGCCCCAATGCATCTTCTGTCTTCTTCAAGTACAACCTGGAATTAATATAATTGTGACTTGGAGCTTAGACCATGTAATGCATGCAAGGACATGCATTGTCGTCTTTTCTCATGTCATTAACTAATAATTGCAATTCAATTGATGGTGCATCTAAATGCATGCTTACGGGTGTTTGGTAGCAATAGAAGTTCAGTCTTTAAAGTTTGGTTGAATCAAGGCTTTATATATACATTTGCTATATGTTGGGTCTCACAAAATCAAAGAAAAAAAATACTAATAAATTACAATTCAATCGATAATACATTCAAAAATACGCTTAGAGAGTTGTCGGCAATAAATGAACTTTAGTCTATTTTAGTTGTCACTCACGGTTGTGCTCATTTCTACTATATGTGATGTGAGTTGCTTTGGATGTTTTTACCCAAGTAGCTAAATCATGAGTTGATACTTTTAAGTTTTATTTATTTATTTTATTTTATTACTTTATAGCCCTTTAACTAATAGCAAGTGTAATTTCAGCTTATCAATTTTATTTTATTTTTTAAAATGAAAAACATGCTACTAGCTCTCTTTTTCATTACCAATTTCCTTGCTAAATATTTTTGAGCCTATACAATAACGTGCATTTTGTACATTCATTGACATCAGTCCAAAAATAAGATAAATCTAAAACTTAGTCCCATGACCATACTTGAGAAAGTGGAGATAGGACGCTTATGTTGAAATCATTATTTTCATATTTTCTTATCTCTCTCTCTTCTTCTTCTTTTTTCTCTACATGTAACTTATATTATTGCTAAAAAATACTCATACACAATTGATGTAGGTAAAGTGAATCCACAAATATATATAATATCAAAAGTTAAAAGAAAAAATAAAAGACAAGATATACAAATTTTTGTGGTTTAGTTCCTGAGACAGTAACACAAAACTTTTTCCTTCACTAACTGGTTCGCTAAAACAAGAAAAAATAGAAATACAAAACCCTCTATTCTTTTTTGTGTGAGAGAATGTTGGAAAAAAAATTGAAATAAAGAATTCAAATATCAAAAGATAAATTATAAAGAATTTAATTAGAATCAACTTGAAGCACATATTAGACACGTTGTCCTTAAAGTGTGATTTGCCCCTTCCTTTGTGATTAGAGATCGCTGGCGGGTTGTTAGCGAATTGCTTATGAGATACGACAAATCTTTTTTGGTCTTGCATGTAACAATCATGAAGAGATTACCTTTAGAACTTGGCTAACGTAGTCACTGTCTCTGGCAGAATCAATGAGTATTTGGACTCAAAACTCAATGAGTTCGAGCACTCAGTGTGTTACTAACATGTTTTTAAAGAAAACGAGAGAGATTTTGTGTTCTTATAGAGGAGATCAATTGGATTTTTGATACTTTAAACCCGGAGGGTGTGGTTTATATAAATTGAGCAAGTGGACTGTTGCACCTGAAGCCATGAAAAATCAAAACGTTACATAAATGTTTCTTAACATTGGCTCATTAATCTGGACATTTCAAACCATTGGATCCCTAATCTAATCGTTGGATTAAAGATTTGACTGTTTGGATCACTAAATGCCTATCTATTTTCATACTATTGGCATTAACCATGTCATTTTCTAATAGTTTGTCGAGGGTCAAATATTGCATATTATCTCCCATTTATACCTTAATTTTATAAACATGATAGTGCTTAATCAATCTAATTATGCATGTTTTCATGTGTGAGGTGATTTCGAAAGCTTCAGGTGAAATTGATGTCAAAAGAAAGATTTATAATCAAAAGATTACTAAATGAAGATTTAGAAATTTGAAAGTCATTAATGAATAATTCATATGCCAAAGATTTAAGAAAACCAAGTGAGGAATGAAAAGAATCAAATATTTGAAGTGAAGAAAACGAATCCTAAAATTATCCTTGGGCGACTTTTTACTAACTGCATGTGCATCCCTAGGTCTGTGAGCATGTGCATGCATCCATACATTTAGACAAGATCATCTTTGTGAAATTTATTTAATGAATGTGTATCTGATAAACCTTATCTGATTTCTATGATAATCATTGTGTAATATTTGTTATACACTGTTTTTGTTAACAATGCTCAATCATCTTGATGTTATAATAAATCTTGAGGGGTATACCTCACTGCGATAGCCATTGATGCTATCGAACCGTATTCGGTGTGCAGGGGGCATAGATGATGCGCATACTGATGTTCATATGGATTAGGAGGAGCTAGAGGACCTTGCGACTCTCTTTCCTAACTTCAGCTCATTTTAATTTATACTGCTATATTTGTAATAAGTTAAGACATTGGTTTGTATAAATTTTTGGGTAACCACTTGAAACCTTGGTTATGTATATTTGTACTCCCTCTTATACTTGAATTGTTTTTGTCCCGCTAGTTTATTAACTCTGATATAAAAAAATGTATGTGAAATTTGAAATATTTTAAAGGTTAACACTCGGGTTTTAGAAAACGAGTACTGTACTCGGGTTCCGGGAACCGGAGTGTTACAAGATGGTATTAAAGAGAGTCTAGACAAACCTTGCCTTTGGGAAATGAACTTATATAGACCTTAAATGTCTTAAATTAGGATATTAAAATTACACATTTGAACCTAAGTGAATTCTCTAGACTTAAAGAAACTTTGAGAATGTAAAGACCTAAACTTAGGTCCCATTTGAAATTATTTAACCATTCGATGTGTGTGGAAATTCCCTTAGAATTAGGGAAGGTTGAGAACATAAAAACTAAAAATTCTAGGCTTCCTTAAAATTTTAAATTTAGTCACTTGAACTTGGAAACTAAACTTAGGTATCATGTGTGAACAAATGACCGTTGTGATGCACATGAGATCAAATAAGAACATTCCTTAAACCTAACTCCTAAGGAACTTCTTTAGCATTATAGGTTTAAATTATTTTTCCTTTACTTTCCTTAGTTGGAAATAAAATTGTCACAACATCCAATAAGTGAAACGAGATTAGGCATGGTAGGAAGTTCCTTACCCATTACATTATATATTAGACCAAATTTAAGCACTCCTTCAACTCAAAAATCGTACTAGGAGTCATAAATTAAATTCCCCAAACCTAAGGAATTGTACTTAGGATTACAATTTATAATCCCCTAATACATCTCCTTCGGTAGAGGACAAATTTCTCACAACTCCTAACAATTGTAAGAATCTTATTTTTCTAAGAACACATTCTGTGCAGTTACTAGTTACTGGTGTTTTATATTTATCAGATCCTTTTACAAGTTTCCTTCTGAGTATTCCACTTTCTATATCCTATATATTGATATGTATGTATGCATTTTATTTTATTTTTGTGGTCTTTCATTATGTCTAAGGGAAAAATTTATTGAAAATAATAATAATAATAAGTGGTGTAACGCCCTGAAAATCGGGGGTTGCGCATACGCTCAACTCCCGAGTTCTCGAGTGTCACTTATAACCGATTTCGTCAATATGCATTTAATCCGATTTAGTTGCGTCAATCTGAAAATTTCTGGAACATGAAGCATCATCACACAAGTCTACTAAAATGAAAGATATATATATATATACACACACACAAGTCCAAAAGAATATAAACGGGTAGCCCGAGGCATTGCCTGACAAAACAACAAAAAGAATACTATGTCTAAAAGAATAAAGCTGAGTCCACTGCTCAGCGATCCAACGCCTCATCTATCGAGCCGGTGAAGACCCGCTCATCAACTTGAAGTAGGAGAACTCGTCCTCCTCCTTGAGGCTCACGTCGCCAGGGCCCTCATACTCCTCTTCACCTGCAGCTATGGGAGAGTCTGGTTGGTGTTTTAAAACACTGTCTCAGAGTAGGAGTGAGTGATTAACTCAGTGGGTGCTATTAATCTTAAGTTATTATAGGAATCAATTATAATATGATCTTAATGAAAAGCAGTCAATCATAAACATCTAACTAATCTTATTAATGCACATGCATGATGGATGATATGATATATGCCCTCGCTACAACGCTCCCTCGACGACTCCATCTAACAATCATGTATGACAATACTCCCTCAGAGCGACCTTGACTACCGAGTCGCCACCCTAACTAGTGCAATGCAATGCGATCGTGTTAGCCGAGTTATTAGTTAAGTCCATTCATCCAGCCGGTTAAGGAATCTGATACACCCCACGTATCAATGTCCTAAGCTGATTGTAAGGCCAAGGCCCTATGGTCCGTGATCCCGTTGGGTTTCTCATCCCCGACTTCAAGCACATGAGGAGTGCCGAGAGAAAGGGATTGCTCGCAGTCACTACGGGGAGGCACAATACCCCGGCGTAAGCCGAAAGCTCAGACACAGTGTCCCATTCCACCTTGCTCGGCTAACGAGATTGTGGACCAGTTTCAATTGGTTATTGGTGGGCCACTACGGTTGTAGAGTGTTCCAGATTTCATATATATATGAGCAAATAGGGTTAACAAATAAGGTTGGTCAGACAATGGGATAGACTGTATAAATCAGGGGAGTGTGAGACGAGTGACCTCGGGCACAAGAGACCCATATAGTCAAACTACAGCCACCCGAACACACCCGCCCAAACCCATAGGTCTAGCCATAGCATAGTCCTACCGATAGGACTACCGTCTCTCCTCATGTTCCTGACCAACCCAAGGGTGTGATGGTGATCCATAACATGTCAACTATCCAAGTTACCAACTAGCATAACGATATCATGTTCTCATGCATATCAACCATACAAATCAGATATTCCTACTAAGCAAGCAATCATTATCATGAAACAAAGTGCATGTGAGTTGTGTGGTTTTGTGAGGAAGTTAAGTACCTCCTTCATCCTAAAAAACATATGCATAAGAGTAATGAATCATACAAACTAGGAAACAACAACATATGGGAAAATCAAAAAAGGCATGAGCATGTAATCATCCATACATAAAATCATGTGAGAGGCAAGAACAACATCATGAGAGAGTTGAACATACAATTCTATACAATTCCAACTAATATACAATTCCTAGGGTTTCTCTATATTCTCCAAATATGGCATCCAAGCAATCAAAATCATTAAACTCGTATTAAAATTGGTGCTAGGCCACCTAAGAACAATAGTCCACACCTTCGGATTGTTAGAGGCTTGGAAGATGACCTAGAAATGAGGGTTTTAGGGTTGACCGGCCGAAATCCTTAAAACAAGCTCTTGTATGTGAGAACTTCATGCCATTCCTTTCTTAATATAAAGGTTTCAAGAGAATGGATGAAGGATCTTACCTAGACGATCAATGGATGATTGTTGCAGTTGTGGTGGAGAGTTTCCTCTTAGAGAAGAGGTAGGGAGTTGAAAGGGTTGATTCCCCAGGGTCCCACCTTGATTTAAGGTCCACCTTGAATTTCTTTCACACGCTCTCTCTCCTTGCTCTCTTTTTACTCCCTTGGGGTGGTAGTTGTGGTGGGAGTTATGAGATAAGAGAGGTTGGTTGTCGGTGGATGGTAGGAGTTATGAGGGAAAAGGTATTTATTGTTGGAGAATGGAGGAGGATATGAGGGAGAGAGATTTATTGTTGGAGAATGCAGGACGATATGAGGGAGAGAGATTTGTTGTTGTTGGAAAATGGTGGAAGATATGAGGAAAATAAATTTGTTGTTGGAGAATGGAGGATGATATGAGGGAGAGGGATTTGTTGTTGGAGAATGGAGGAGGATATGAGGGAGAGAGATTTATTATTGTTGGGGAATGGTGGGAGATATGAGGAAAGAGCTAGGGTTTATTTCCTAGAATTGGGCCCTTTAGCTCCAAGTTTTCACAATCTCTCAAAATAACCTACTAGGGCTCACTATTGGTGTTGGGGTAGCCCTAACACTCCTTTGGCCATCAAATTAGGTGTGTAGGTGTCTCATGGCTCAACAAGGGTTCATGCAAAGTTTGGGATCAAACGGATAAACGAATATAGGGTTTGACCATATGGTCCCGATCTTTAAATGGCCATGTGGGGTCCATTCCGATTGTTGGGGCATTTTTGGTAGCCTCCTGACAATAAAACTTATACGGTAGGTGGTCCATGGCCCCATGAAGGGCTATGCAAAATTTAAAAACGATTGGATATGGGGTTTGGTCGCACGGGTCCAATTTGTGATTGATGGTTACCATGCTATGATCGGGTCTCAGATTTTATGGACGGGTGAAGGACACTATATTAGACCTTCATGATAAATTTAGAAGAAATTCGACGGCTGAGAAGCCCGATATCTCAGTTTCATTAACCAGTGCTAGATTTCAACTCTAGCCTTGAGTGAGTTGACATGTGCTGTTGGAACTGCTCGGATAATTAACTTCTAGGTGTCCAATGAGTCTGTGGTCCGTGATGGACCACAAGCCCAGTATGATTTATGGTTTCCTAAAGTTTTAAAAAATTTTGACCTTCCCGCGTCGCGGTATGGTCCGTACGGGCTGATGTTAAGCGTAACCGAGTCATCTGGCTTAACGGCCTGCACTTAGCCCTATCATGACCTATCTGGTCTACTCTAATGGGCTAATTTCTAGGTTAATTAACTTGTGGTACCTCACCATGAGTGGTTAAACGAATGGTCTTACAGTAAATCCTATGTGGACATCCCAGAACACTGTGCTGGTTGGACGGGACGTTACAAGTGGCTAGTGGAGTAGAATTAATTACTTATCAAGAACTGCCAGAAAATGCTAATCATAAACAACTAAATCATCCTAAGGATCCACAATCACTTGAAGAAAACTTGTCCAATACAACAGGGATAAACATAGCTAACTTAAGCATATTGTGCTAGTTCACTTGTTAGGTCCGTTACACTTCCAACATGTAGTTCCTAGTGCGCCAAGTCTTTTGAGTTTAATTTAATCTCAGTCGCCCACTCGAGATGTAGTTTCAATTACACATTCATCCAGGCATATACTTCCATCTGGGATTTTTAAATTCTTACCCCATTTACATCCCCATTGATGGAAGTCCATGCCTAATCTATCCCTTGATCTTTATGGATGCCCTCATGCAGATTTGCTTCTACTCTGCTATGGGGCTTGCAAGTGAAACTCAGAGTGACAAATTAATCTCATTCACATCATTCCCTCTGCTGAGAAACTTCATGGAATATTTTCACGACTTTGGGCTTTCTTTTTTCTCTCTTTTTTTTTTTTTTTAAAAAAAAGATTAATAGGTTTGTTTTATTGAGAAATTGCTAGGAAATTCATAGCGGCAAAGAGTACAATCTAAAATAACACCCCAAGCATGGACGCAACTATAGAAACATCTACATTTTTAATCCCAGTTGCCCATTCTAAAACACCTCTCTTGGACTTCCAAAGAACTTGCCAAGAACCTTGTTGTTCATAAAACACCGCAAAAATAATAATAATAATAATAATAATAATAATAAATAAATAAATAAATAAAATAGCTAGCATTAGAAGGCACCTAATGATTAATTTTTCCTTAGGAAGAGACGTGCCATGCCATGCCCAAAAATGATAATCAACCAACTTTGGCATTACCAAATCCACTTAAATAATAATAATAATAATAAAATCTAGTATTTAGTGAAACTTATATGCGTTAGTGGATTTATTATGAGGGAAGTATAGGGGTTTTAGCAAAATTTAAATATAAACAAACAAAATCTAGGTCATAATTGAACAATTGAGAAGATTTGTGATAAAATACACCAACAGGACAACCTTGCAATCTGGAATGTTAATTGGAATGTACCCTATCGAATCTCGAGGGCGAGATTCTTCCTCAAGGGGTGGTAGATTGTAACAATCCTAATTTCAATGGTTGTCACATACGTTGGTACCCACAAATATGCCTCACAAGGAAACTGGTGGATGATTACAAATATTGTAAAAGAAATAACATCGTCCATAGTATGGGTAGGGCCATTGAATTTCGAGGACAAAATTCTCTTTAAGGAGGGTAGATTGTAACACCCTGTACTTTTACCAGCTGGACGTGCATCCCTAGGCCTATGAGCATGTGCATGCATCCATCAATCTAATTATGGACATAGCCAATCATCTAAGGTGAATTTAAGTTACCCATATGCCACGTATGCAATTTCTTAGAATCTGCATACCAACTATTACACGCTGCCAGAGTATCAATTCTTTTCTACTTTTTTATATTTTATAAAGTGGTCTTTTAGCAATTGATTATTAATAGACAAGTAGACAATTGATGTCTAATTTGGAAAATAATAAGATAAGATGATTTTGTAATTAATAAATACTTATATGAGAATGTAGCCAATGTATATTCAAATTATAAATGTGTGACCTTATGATTGTGGCATAGACAAGGTTTATGTTTGGAATATCTAGTCCAAATAGGCCTTTGTGGACCCCAAAAGGATGGCCAGGCACAAATGGTAATTGATTAAAGTTAGGGTAGGTATGAATACTTAAAATAAGCACCACTGATTAATATACTTCTCCAGCCCATTTAATCATCTCTAACTTTGCCTTATTTTTCAAAATGCAAGTGGAAATTAGAACATTAGAATGTGAATTTGCAATCTTCCTGCTTTTTGAGTGTCGATGGAGATTTAGTTTATTTAATTGTCTTTAGATGCCCTATAAACGTATCTATATATATCGTTGATTTTCAAAATGGTCTAAATCTAATTGAATCCCTTCACTCCCACCACTAGCCCATTTTTTACTTGTGCGACACATGGTGCGAAATGAAATATTATTACAAAAAACTTCAATATGTGGTATGTTTTGAAATCTAGGTTGTATTTGGATGTATAAGTGAAATAAATTGTGAATATTTACTTTGATTAAGAGGAATGATAAAAAAAATAGTAGCCCCAATGCATCTTCTGTCTTCTTCAAGTACAACCTGAAATTAATATAATTGTAATTTGGAGCTTAAACCCTTGATACAAATGTAAGGACATGTGACACAGGGATGAACGTGATGAGGTTGATCACCGTCTTCCTCAAGGATAACTACTCCGAATCCATGGAGCTTCTCTGGACTCCTCATAAAGACTTCTCAAATCCACGAGGAAAGAAAGCAAGAAGAAAAGAAATTAATTCTAATAAATTCGTAAAATGATAAATGAATGAAATAAACAAGTTCAAAACTATTTAAATAAGGATACCAAGAGATGAGAGAGAAATCAGAAGCAAACTACAACTAAAACTCCTAAAATTCGCAACTTACTATAAATAGTAAACTTACTCTTTATAGACGATCATGATGTCTACTAGCGCACAAGGATTTCGGCCAAAAATAGTAAGTGTCCTATTTGGCTTCACGAAGTTGTTCTCCTAATTATTCTAAGCTCTTTTAGTGTTGGGTGCAACTCCTAAAGAGCGGATGAAGAGTTATAATCAAACTAAAACTTAGTAAAAATAAAATTAAAATAGGAAAATGACTGTCAATCCGGGGGTATTTCACACATCCGGCTTGCACAACCTGGCTTAGTGGGTTGGGTGGCTAAAGTACCTCGTTCTAGCCCAAAATTATATATTTTACGCCCGATAACTCATTCCGGATTGCGAGATACGCCCGATCTAAGGTCTGATAGTCTGGATCACTTCTATCGTCGACTGGGCCTTTTTTGATCCATCTTGGCCATGAAATTGTCTACAACCCACTCTACATCAACATGCAATGTGGTCTTTTCTCATTTCATTAATCAATAATTGTAATTCAATTGATGGTGCATCTAAATGCATGCTTATGGGTGTTTGGTAGTAATAAAATTTCAGTCTTTTAAGCTTTGTTGAATCAAGGCTTTATATATATATATATATATATATATATATATATATATATATATATATATATATATATATATGTTTGCTATATGTTGGGTCTCACAAAATAAAAGAAAAAATATATACGCGAGGCTGACTAATAAATTATAATTTGATTGATAATACATTCAAATATACACTTAAGGAGTCGTTAACTGAGTGACTTCACTTATGAGATCGCAATGATTTCATCTCAAATAAACTGTCTTATATATTCATATCTTAGACTTATGTGTCTAAACTTTTCATTATATGTGCCACTGTAAGCTTTTGCTAAAGTGGCTTCACTATCACAATAAAGTAAAATAGCCATAAAGGTTTCGAATATAATGAAATTTCTAAAAGAAGATTCCTTAGTCACTTAGTTTATTTACATGTTATAGCCAGATTTATAAACTCAGATTCCATCACTGAGTGTGTTATATATGTCTATTTATTGATTTTTCAAGAGATAGTTGTACCTCTTAAGGTGAATACCCACCTAGTTGTGGACTTATTATCCCCAACACTTGATATCCTACTCGTGTCAGTATATCCTTCCAACACGGTAGGAAACTCTAAGTAGAATAACCCTAGTTCTTCGGTTGCTTTGAAATAACTAATAACCTGTAACACCCGGTCCAATCAGGATAATGTCTTGAGGTATCCACGTGTGAATTGTCATATGACCGCACGATTCGATTGCACGTACGGGGCTCACCATCAATAAATTAAAATGGATTAAGGTGCTAATGAGATTAAGTCTGAATCTATTTGGGTCGAATGTGGGCCATAGAACCGGTCTGCCCATTTGTTCTTGGCGACTGTCAGTACGATCCATACAACACCCGAGGAGGGGTAGAAAAATTTAAAATTTTGGGGAGCCATGGCCCTCACTGGGCTTGTGGTCCATCACGGGCAATGGACTCAAATGACACCTAGAAACGGACGATTCGCACCATCCAGTCAGTATTTGTTAAATGCAACTCACCCTAGCATTGGCCAAAAATTTGAAATTTTAAAACAAACGGCCCCACCACTTAGGACAATGAATTGAGACATTTTAGTCGTCAGATTTCATCCAAATTTGCACCATAGGTTAAAGATATTTCCTTGCACTCGTCCGCCAAATCTGACCCTTGATCGAAGAACGGTGACCGTTGATCGCAAATCGGACCCTTACGATAAATCCCGCATCCGTTTGCCATCAAATCTTGGACATTCCCTCATCAGACCATGGGGCACCCATCCCATAACTCAGATGGGCTAGAGGGCCATTAGGGCAACCCCAAAAGCTATAAGTGGGCCCTAATGGGTCACTTAATAAAATAATTGGCACCTAGGGTCAATTGAACTAAACTACAAGGTATATAACCCTTTAAACCCCTCTCACCCTCACTCCCACAACAATTTCCAGCAGATGAAAGAGAGAGAAAAGAGGGCTGAGAATTTGAAATTTTTACTCTCCTACCACCGTCATTCACTGGAAAACGTGGCCCTACCACCATAGAGGCGAAGTGTAGCCGATCAAAGGTAACCATCCGGCCGCTTGCATGTGTCTTGACATGCAATTCCTCTAGCACAAGGCTCCGGCACATCAAATTTTCAGACTCGGCGCCACTAAAGCGACTACAAGAACCTCCAATCGCTGATAGGTGCAGACCATTACCTCTAGGTGGCCTGTTATCATGCCTAGAGTGAACCCTAGTGATTATGTGTGGAGATTTTACTTTGCATGTTGCTGTTATAGTATGACATTGCTTAATTTAGACTTGTGCATGAAATTTCCCTAAATTGGGAAAAGAATTCTGTTTTTGACTTCCCTAATGCATGCATTGTTTGAATTGTTTAGCAATTGTGAAATTGCATGTGCATTATCCCCAACCTTGCTGATTTCATGAGTTGAATTTTGTTGCATGCAACTTATATGTGTAGATTATGTGTATTGCTGGTTGTATTGCTGATTGTTAACAATGGTGGAATTCCTAGTTAAAATGTCCCCAATTTCTCTAAGTTAGCAAGAGGAATTCTTGTGCATGTTTCTCATATGATTGAAATGGGTGAATTAACTGCCCACACTTCACCATGTAGGTTCAATTCTCCCTGTTGTTGGCTGTGGTGTTCATTCCCATTTTTTGATCTTTTAAAACTTAGACCCATGTACATGTCTAACTAGTAATACCCTGAATAATGTGTAACGATGTCTTGTGCCCTGATTATGAATGCGGATTATGATTATACTTGTCTGATTTCCCTCATAACTACAAGTAGATCAACTTCTGCTTATTTGTACTGCATTTATACATTGCGCCCTCTTCGGATCGGCCAACAATTCAAAATTTTCTTGGACAACCCTTCTGTTAGGCCAGCTGTAACACCCCATACCTTTGGTACTCGGTTACCTTTTAAAACCCACAATTATTAAAACTTGAGACCCTTCGACCTAATGATTTAACTTAACATGCCCAGGGCGGGATCTCCCAAGCAGCATTGAGACAATCTTCCACGACTCTGAAGGATCAGCTTGCACTTCACACCAATCAAAAAGGTAAACATGATTGAATGACTTAAGCCTGATCAATTTTTAAGACAACTGGTGTTGGCATTATTTTAAAGCTCTATCCATGAAAGTCAGCGGTATCTCCCCATTGTAGACCCGTACTTAACCGTTGAAGATAAGTATCGAACTCTCCTGATCATCAGATCACACCATTCAAGCCCAATTTCAGCCCTGAAGGGTACGATACGGCCCACTTGGACCTTGGCCCCGCCCCAAACCAGGTCGGGCCCCTTGTAACGGGTCCCTAAGATAGTTGAACGGTGAAGATCAAGCACCCGAGTCACGGTGGGCCCCAAAGCTAGGCGCACGTGCACCTCAAATACTAATGCACGAGGTGCATTGGACAATTACTTAAGGTCAAACTATGGTTGACCGAACCATATTACAAACAAATTCTCAGGAACGTTCCCGCCAATGTCCTATTTAAAAGAATCAACCTTTGAGCTGCTAGGTGGCCCACCCTGACCATTTTTCAGATGATCCACACCGTCCATTTCACTCACATGGGTCCCCTAATCAAAACCGTATAAGGATTTAGACTTGCTCATAGGAACAAGTGAGATGAGGATGGACCGTCCATTCCTTCATCATGAGGCTAGGCAGAAGGTCTGAAACTTCTCTTTTTTTAAGGATGGGGAGGGCGGCGACATAGCCGCTATCTCCCGAGGCTGCAATAACACCTGCCATCAGCCTTCTCCGTCTCTGCGTATATAAGGTGAGGTTTAGCCCTCCCAGACTCCACACAGAGAGGTTAGAAAGGAAGGAAGTAGGGAGAGAAAAGAGAGAAAACAAGTGATAGGGTGAGCTCAACGCGCACTGCCCACCCAGTCCGTGGAAGACGGACCGAGCCGAGTCAGTGTGAGTTTGCAGCCACTCCACTTGAGTGACAGAGAGAAATAAAAGAGAGAGAAAAGAGAGGAAGGAGGAGTAGGAAGTGGTGGGTGCTTGCATGCCAGCCCAAAGTTTGGATCGGACCCAACAGTGAAAGGTAGAACCTTTCCCTCCCTTGTTGTTAAAGAAACTCTAAAATAAACTAAAACTAAGCCCCATCACACCTCACCTTGGCTGTAAGACACCCTTCAACAAGGACCATTCATGGAGCCAAAAACAGGCTCTGTTTGAAGGTCGAATGTGACCTTCGTGTAGGCTTTGTTTTAAGGCCAAACCAGCCTAAGTGCGGACATGAAGATGGTCCCAGCTAAGGGCTGACACTCGACCTTAGAGCAGCCCTCAAATAGGACCTGCTTGAGCTCTAAACTGGACAAAAAAAAAATGGCCCATAGGTAGGCCACACAGGGAGTAGAATTAGACACCCAACAGACGTGTAAACAGTGGGTTTCTCAACTGAGAAACAGCTGAAAATGCAGCCTGTAATCAGCCACATATACAACGTATGAAATAGGAGAAAACGTGTTGAAAATGGTGGGGAGAACGTCTTGAAAATGAGCTCTGTTTGAGCTGCAACATGCACCAAAAGATAGACTGAAAACAGTCTGGTAATCAGAGAGAATGTGCCTATGATCAGGACCATCCCTTGGCTGATAGTGGTGGCTGCCACCGTGTCCCGTTGTGCGCTGAGATGAGTTGAAAAATGGCCTAGTTGGATACTATGCTTGAGCCAAGATCGGGGTAAAAAACGGCCCCTGAAAATGGTTTGCAACGGTGGCCATTTCCACGTTGTCAGGGAGTATGGGCGTTGTACACGTTGAAGACTAAGGAGGGCTGCATATGGGCTTCACCAAATGTCGGTGGGCCCTGCACAAATGTAAGTGGGCCTCACCTAAAAACCTGTGGAATGCCTTAGTTTTGGGCCTTGCACACGTGCAGGTGGGCCGCACCCTGCATCAACAGGTGGGCCTCACCTAACAACAGTTGGTGGGCCACCCAACCTTGATGAGGTAGTTCATTCAGGACCATCCACCCATTTCCTCAGGCCCTGACATCCTGCTTTAAAGGGAAAAAAAGTATATATATTAAAACATATAAGCATGCATATGTACGTGCATGGAAATTATAAAATTACATACCTCAGATGCATGAGGAATGGTACATGTGGATTGCACCCAGGATCATCCATCCATGGGAGTCTAGTGATGGACGTTTGGAATATATATATATATATATATATATATATATATATATATATATATATATATATATATATATATATATATATATATATATATATATATATACACACACCTGCACATGCATGTAAACTTTAATTTATATTATAAAGTACCTCTGGTATGTGAGAACCATCAAAGCAATGTGAGGTACATGGATTACATCCTGACCGTCCATTATGGACTCCGAGCGTTGGGCCTCTTATTACACCTGTATCATAATGTGTACACGTGGTGAGCCCATGTGGGACCCACGCTGATATCATGCTCAAATAAATATCAGATGCATGTAATATATATAATATTTAAATATCAGAAGTATGTGATGTACATATATAATATTTAAATATCAGATGCATGATATAATATTTTAATATATCTTAGGAACATGAGACATTAAATATTTATATATTAGATATGTGTGGTTGGCCCCATGTAGGACCCACCTAACACTTATGATGAATCCAGACCGTCCAAGGTCTGGATGTAGCCCACCTTTAAAACATTTATTCTATCCAAACCGTCCACCGGTGGACGCCTGGCTCTGGACATGATCACTCAAAACCATAGCTCAATTGACAAGCTGAGTGGAGATACCTCGTTTCAACGCTGGAGGTCTTGGTATCAATCCCTAGTAAGGGTGGCTAACAGAGAATGGGTTGGCTACTCCTTGGCGCTCCGTGGGCCTCATCCTAATGTATGTGCTTCATCCAAAACATCCATCCATTTGGTGAACTTGTCCTAAGGGTTAAGGAGAAAGATAAAGGCAGACCCTTGTCAAGAAGACCACACTGTCATGATCAATGGTGGGTTAAACATCCACTTTTGAAATCCCTTGGGACTACCTTGACTGAATAAATACATGGTGAGCCTAATAGGCCTTATTGTTGCACTCTTTTGAACTTTTGTACAAAGTAATAGAATTACCTGACCAATACAAGCTATACATTTTAAGAAATTCCTCAAGCAACCTTGGACCACAAGAAGACTCCGGCCAAGTTCGAGAACACTACCATACAGGTGATAACTTTTTCCTTGGGCTTTCCATTTCTAAATTAGTTAAACATAGTTTACACCAGATTACCACTATTGTGATACTTGCTTACATGCTAGCTAACCCATGAAAAAGGATTACTATTCCCTATCTTGTTGATACATTGTCAAAAATCATTATTTAAAATTTTAATGCCTCCTTTCATGTTTTTATTCGAAGTTATATGACATCACATAATATTTTGATTGTCTCTGTACACGATCTCATAATGCTACACGTGAAAGATTTCATGATTGTATGCAAGTCACACTCGGGATGTAATTAGATAAAACATGTGGGAATAGGGACCTTGTACTAGTGTCATTTTGATCAAGGTATCCTATTAAAATATCCCAAGGTGGAGGACCTCATGAGCCGGGGATGGTGGTAATGAAACACTATGCTCGAGCTGTCAGCCTACGCTGGGTGACGAACCCTCCGTAGTGACCATTGAGTTACTTTAATTGGTTGATTGTAACTTGATTAATAATGGCTGGCTAATCATGCATTCATAACATATTGGTGATGACGGATGACTAATCTAGATGCTATAGCATGTGCTCCAAAGTCATTGGGGTATCGTTTCGCTAGCTCCCAGACCATCGACCATCAACCCCTGTCCGATTGGATGATTATTCCCAGGTCAATGATTATATGGGTGACGAGCCCAAGTCCGGCTTGATGTGCATCCCTAGGCCGATGTGCAGTCATACATCCATGCATCTAATAAGATTGCATATTGCTTGTTTCCCTTTTAACTATGTTTGCTAAGGCGGAGATGTGTAATCTTGAGGAAAATTCACACTGAGCTGGCCACTCATCCATCAACTATCCAACCGTACAGAACATGCAGGGATGGATGTAGAGGGTGTCGGTGTCGGCCTTGATGATGCCACCATGGAGCAAGAGGAGGAGTATCATGAAGACGAGCCGCATCAGGACGTAGCGGCATATTTTAGTGTTAATCAGTAGCGTTATACTTTATTTTCAGTGGATTAGTATTTTGAAAACTTTTGAAAATTTATAACTAAGACCCACAGCTAAGCGGGTCAAATATTGGGCTCTCATAAATATACATGCTTCTTTTGGCTATCGCACTCTGAGTTTATATTCCGTTGTTTCTCTGATTTATAAACTCTCCGATTTTCAAAAATGAGTCTCGTACTCGGGTTTTAAAAATCGGAGCGTTATAAGTTGGTATCAAAGCGAAGTCTGAGATAACCTGGCTATGGGATCTAAGTATACAAAATCCTTGGGTAAATAACCCAGGACAAACATAGAGATTTCCCTTAGAAAGTAGCTAGGGTAAACAAATGTAGAAAACAAAACATATAGGACCCCTTGAGAAACATCAAGACAGTCGTGTGAACTTAGAAACAGAAATCTTAACCTCCCCTCAGAAAATTCAACCATGGACATCTCTCGGTCAAGTAATGAAATAACTGACCTTGACACTACTTCGCGGAAGATTAAAGACATTCCCCAAACAACTGAACCATAAATTTTAACTTCTCAGAAAATCATGCCGCCTGTGTTACGATCACACCGTACCACTACGGTCGATATCCACCCTATCCCCTCAAGTGAGCGCCAAAGAGAGCGCAACTCGGAGTACACTCCAGGTCTTCTACCAGGAATCACAAATACGAAAGAAGCATCAGAAACGGTAGGGGATTCTCCTTCTCCATAGGCCTTCACCACCGGACTGCCTTCACAATACTTCGCACAGGGGACACCGATCGTTGAGGCATCCGCTAGAAATCAGATTGGGGCTGCAGCCTTTGCAGCCGTTGAGCAAATGGTTGCGGCTATGCAGCAACAACAGGACGTATTCATGCACCAACAACGGGATATGCATAATCTCATGATGGAATTCTTGGGAAACAGAGATCGCAGGGTGGCATCCCGAGAAAGATATAGTTAAGGCATGGACATTTTTGAAAGGTTCCTAAAGCTCCAACCGCCAACGTTTGAAGGAGCCCTAGATCCAGTACAAGCGGAACGATGGCTAGCAGGGATTTCTAAGATTATGCGGCCCCTGGAGTGCACCGATTCACAGATGGTAAATTTAGCCATGTACTTATTGGAGGGCGAGGCAAAGAACTGGTGGCAAGGCTTACAACGGAGCATCCCACCCACATATGCATGGACATGGGCTTGGTTTAAGATGAAGTTCCTCAAAAAATACTTCCCCCGGTCGTGTAGAAATGAAAAGATAGCTTAGTTTTTGAGACCGGAGCAGGGCGGTTTGACCATCGCCCAGTATGAAGCACGATTTGATGAACTCTCTCGATACGTGCCGAAGGCCTTAGAAGATGCTGAGTACAAGTTACAGAAATTTAAGGAGGGGCTTAGGTAGGGAATCCAGTCATGACTGTGTGCTTGGGACTTCGAAGGCTTCGCTGAGCTACTGGACAAGGCTATGAGAGTCGAAAAGGATTTTGAACGCACCCTGCGGAGCCGTCCCTCAACTACGGAAGTCCCATTCAAGCCTAGACAGGCGCATCCTACCCTATTCGTACCATAGAGGAGAGTCAGGGTCATGCCTGCAGGAGCACCACCCATGCCTCCCGTAAGAGGCTGTGAGTACTGTCATAAGCTTGGGCACTCTACATTAAGTTGTTTAAAAAAGATGAGAGACGAAGGCATTGCTCCACCAGCAGGTCACCCTCAGTCAGGACCAGTAGCTACCAAGGCAGCACCAAGGCCGCAGATGCAGAGATCGAGACCTCCAGTCCACCAGAGGGTCCCCGCTCGCATATTCGTTGTAGCTGCTGCAAACACTAAGGAAGACCTCCATCAGACCATTCATGGTACCGCTCACATCCATGGTACCCCTGTCTTTCTCCTATTTGATTCTAGTGCAACCTTATCTTTCATGGACTCTGTTATTGTAAATAAACTAGGGCTGAACATAACTCGTATAGATGCCTCCTTAGTTATAGCATTCCCCATGGGTAAATTCATCGAAACGGATAAGATATGTAAAGATTATCCCCCAACTCTTGCACACCATGAAGTGGTTGTGGATCTAATCCTCATGCCTATGAAACAATTCGACATCATCCTCAGGATGGATTACCTTTCTCGAGTCAGGGCAGTGATAGACTGCCACAACAGAACGATCACCGTAATCGTCGCTAGGCAAGCCTCCTTCACCGTAAAAGGAAAAAGTAAGCATGGTACGCTAGAAAGCTTACAAGCCCTGAAAGAATCAGAATCAGTCAAGTCCACTATAAGTCAAATTCAAGTAGGGCAGGAATTTTCTGAGGTATTTCAAGAGATACCAGGACTACCCCCAAGGCGGACAGCAGATTTCTGTATTGACCTCAAATCAGGAACTACCCCCATATCATTATCCCCGTTTCAAATGACCCATTGTAAATTAGAAGAGCTTAGGAAGCAGATAGATGAGTTGCTGACCCAAGGTTTCATTCGCCCCAGCACCTCTCCTTGGGGAGCATTGGTCCTCTTCGTGAAAAATAAATGACGGATCGATGCGCCTCTGCATAGATTACCGGCGGTTAAATGAAGTGACGATAAAGAACAAATACACTCTTCCACGTATCAACGACTTGTTCGATCAGCTCAAGGGCACCAGATATTTCTTGAAGATTGATTTGCGATCAGGATATCACCAGTTAAGAATCAGGGATGAGGATATCCCTAAAACTGTATTCAGAACTCGTTATAGGTACTACGAGTTCCTAGTAATGTCCTTTGGACTTACAAATGCTCCGGTGGTATTCATGAACCTCATGAACTGAGTCTTCATGCCATACCTAGACCAGTTTGTGATCGTGTTCATCGACAACATCTTGGTTTACTCCAAAAGCCAGGAGGAACAAGAATAACACTTGCACATGGTCCCGAGCACGCTAAAGGAAAATCAGCTGTATGTCAAGCTATCAAAATGCGAGTTCTGGGAAAGGAAAGTGAAATTCCTAAGGCACGTAGTGAAGGAAAAAGGCATCGCAGTCGATCTCTCTAAAGTCGAAGTAGTATTCAAATGGGACCAGCCCACCACAGTGACTGAAGTTCGAAGCTTTTTAAGCATGACAGGGTATTACAGGCATTTTATCAAGCAATTCTCTCGAATCGCACAACTACTATCTCAACTAACCAAGAAGAGCGCCGATTCACATGGGACTAGAAGATGGAGGCAACCTTCCAGGAGCTAAAAATGAGGCTGACGTCTGCACCAATACTCACCCTTCCGCAAGAAGGAGAAAAGTTTGTGGTATATAGCGACGCCTCGAAAATAGGCCTTGGCTGTGTTTTGATGCAGAACGACAAAGTGATCGCTTATGCCTCCCGTCAACTGAAGAAGCACGAAGAAAACTACCCGACTCATGACCTGGAGTTGGTAGCAATAGTCTTTGCCTTTAAAATATGGAGGCACTACCTATACGGTGAGAATTTTCAGCTATTCTGTGATCACAAGAGCCTAAAATACATATTTACTTAGAAAGATTTGAATATGCGTCAGCGTCGGTGGATGGAGACACGTAAGGACTTTCATTTTGATATCTCGTACCACCCTGGCAAAGAAAACTCCGTAGTTAGTGCGCCGAGTCGGAAGAAGAAGCATGAGCTGGTGGTCACTCTGATGATCAAAGAGTGGGAGATGATGAAGTTCGTGCAGGACTTTGACATCCAGCTTACCCTCGACGAACCCAATGTGTATGTGGCTCTATTAACTGCAAAGCCGACCCTGGTCTGACATGTGATCTCCGCTCAGGACCAGGATGAATGGCTTGTCAAGATGAAAGAAAGATGCAAGAGCGAGGAAATACTAGACTGGAGGGTTGGTAGCAATAGCGGCCTTCGGTATCAAGGACGAGTATGCGTACCCAACGATGTAGAATTAAGAAAAGAAGTAATGAAAGAAGCACACCACTCCAGAATGGCCATACATCCGGGGAGTACGAAAATGTACAACAACATAAAGAGGCAATACTGGTGGAGTAATATGAAAAGAGACATAGCCAGTTTCATGGTAAGGTGCTTGGTGTGCTAGAAGATAAAGGCTGAGCACCGCAAACCCACAGGCCTTCTTCAGCCCCTACCTGTAGCAAAGTGAAAGTGGGATAGCATCTCCATGGACTTCATTGTTGGGCTTCTGAGGACTCAGAGAAAACATGACTCAATCTGGATAGGCTGACAAAGTTTGCTCGATTCCTGCCTATTCGGACAACAGATTTGTAACACCTCGGATTTTGGCCAATCTGGGATTTGACGTCCTTAGGCAATGGGTCAACTAAAACACCTAAAAAATCGCTCAGAACCCAATTTCATAGCCAAAGAAACCACTTAGGATTAATTCCTATGGAAATTTAGCGTAAGTTAGCTAGTGCAACGCTAGAGTAGCTGGGAAACAGTCCCTGATCACTTTAAATACGTTCTACAAGACCCAAATCGAGTAGAACGTATGACTCCATAATACTCTATAACCTCGGATCAAACTCTAAGCGGGTTTGTTCTCTGGACCACTTTGAATTCTTGTATTGGATTTAGACCGCGTGTCGAAAGTCCGTTACTTCCTATCTTAGACCGTTAGAACCGCCCAGCTGGACTTGACAATCATTTCGAAAATCAAGTCAAACCGATAATCACAGACTATTTCATTGAGCCCGGACTGAAGAGACCGCGAATAGGGACAGAATTGGAATTTCAAATTCAAATCTGGCACACGACTTGACACATCAGTATTAAGCGTTCTGACCGTCAGAATTCATCCAGATTACACCCTCGGATCAGGAAAAATTTCTATTTATTATTATGAGACTTCCAACCCTGATCTACGTGCGGTGACCGCTGAACTGAAACTGGTCCGCCACGTGCGATCTGCGAACCCTGCCGGACTGAAAACTTAATGCGCGCTAGATCTGGTACGCATAAGCTAAAGTCCGATCGCATTCGACCAGGAGACCACCAGAAAGCATCTTTTGGACCGAAACAGCCCCGATTTGGTTACCCCTCAAGTGAAACTTGTTCCCGAGTCTATTTCGGGCAAGTTTGGGCTTATAAAAGGGCTTGAAACCCTCACTCCTCTCTCCCATCCGAATTTACAAAAATCCTAGATTGGGAGAGAGAAAAGGTGAGAGTTTGTGAGAGAAGGTGGGAGAGCTTTTCCTGCTGCTGCTGCACGTGCTTAAGCGGCGTATTCCAATCACTTTGCCGGTGATTTCTCCGCATTTGCAGGTAAGAAAACGCCCTAGAAAGTTGCTGATTTGATGCTTCTTTAGTTTCATAGTTTGTTAGTTGATAAATCTCGTAAATCAGGTTCCTTAGTCGCCGTAGACGAAGCGTATACGCTCCGTTCGAATCACTTCACCTATAAGGGAAAAGGTGCGGATTTTAGACGCTTTGATTGACTATTTCCAAAGCTTTCAATGTCGTTTAATAGTAGATTCTTGACGGCAACGCCGTTTGACATGTACAACATGCTGTCCGTTTCCTGTTTCGTAAACTAACGAAGAATATGAGATTTAGGGCATTTTAGTCATTTGTAGGAAGTATAGATTTCATTCATATTTTGCTGATGTGATTGACATGATATGTTGTCGCATTAGGATGTTAGGAATACGTGCATAATTAGTTTGGCGAAGAGATTCTCCTAAATGCTCACTTCGGGTCGACATACTATATGTAGACTTAAGTGTGTAGTGTATGTGTTTGTATGAATGTTTGTATTAGTATGTATTGAATTAAATGGTGTTATGAATTAGTTTGAGATTGATTTCTCAATTAATATGCTGGTGTGAATGGTTTCATACATGTTAGCCATATGCATGATTTCATGATATGAATGAAATGCATGTGCTTGACGATTCGCTTAAGCTGTATGTTATAACATATGCTTGATGATTTCCTTATGAGTTACTTTGAGATTGAATTCTCAATTAATATGTTGATGGAGAGGATTTCCTATATGTTGGCGACATGCTTAATTTCATTATATGTGTGAAAGACATGTGTACGATGATTTGCTTAAGTTGTATGTAATAACATGTGTTAACATGCTCTCATGGTTGTATTTCATTTCCATTACCCTTACACAACTGCTGATGTGATTCTATGATTGTTTGGGACTATGCCTAGTCCAGACAGTCGGTAACCGAGCGAATTCGTAGTTAGCTTATCTTCGCCACGAACGACGCGTCGATGAACGCGAGTCATGTTTGGAGTTGACGGCAGTGGTTAGGCCACGCGAAGTGTTTTACGCACTTCATGTCGTTCGACTTGAGATGCGATCGCGCTAGTCGAGCCCGTCAAGTAACCCGACTGGCCGATGTATGTTCACCTTGTATGAGTCATAACTGCTTGAACCTAGGGTACTGAACTTACCATTGTAAATCCTGTTAACCATGGTACCTTGATCCATAAAGACTCATGAGTCGGGCATGGTGGTATGGGACACCGTGGTCGAGCTGTCGGCCTACGCTGGGGCCATAAACCTCCCTGTAGTGACCAGTGAGTACCTAGTCTCGTGAGCAGATTATGGTGGCATGGGACACTATATTCTAGCTGTCGGCCTACACTGATCAGGCGACGAGTCCTTTGTAGTGACCGCGAGCGTATTCTGAGTCTACGGGAGGCGACGACCCTTCAGTAGCAGTAGAATACAGTAGGCCTGTATTGATAAGGTGATGGGGGAGCGGAGCAACGAGTGCGTGCAATAGCCCTGACAGCCCTTGCAGCGACCTACGAAATATACATCGTATGAGATTACTAGGAGTGACGACCCTAGACAGGATCTGTGTTGGGATTAATATAAGGGAAGTACCTTAGTTTCCCAATCCTGCTGTTTGAATGGACTAATAATAACTTGAAAATCATATCACCATAGCATTGCATGTGCCTGAAAGATGTGGAGCACTCTAGGGAGTGTGGCATGCTGCGGTCGTAAGATGTTGCCGTATGAGGGAGATCGTCGGTGAGGGCATACATCACGTCATGTCATAATTGCATTAACAACAGTATTAGGAATGTTTGATTTATTGCTTTACTATTATCGCATGATTGATTTGAGAACATGTTAATCCTTGCTCTATTATTCCACTGAGTTAGCTACTCACTCCCACGTTACGGGACGGTGTTCCTGGACACCCACCAGACCCTTTTGTGATTGCAGATGATGGCGCGGCCTGCGAGGCAGAGCTGGACTTGATGATGATGAGGAGGATCCCTCCTTTATGCGTGTTCTGATTGACGGGATTACAGGGAGGTTGATTAGATACTTTGACACTTGTCATTTTATATTTTTAATGCACTCATGTATATTCGTTTTGTCTACTTTTGGAGTATACATGTATGTATATAACCTGGTAACATATCCACACTCTGGAGGCATACAACAGTTTATATATGTTATACATACTATCACAGTCTTTCGCTTGTTAATTTAACCGTCTCTGGAGTATGATATGCTGTTCTAGCTTAATCTCACTCATGTTTAATGCGTTATCACAGACAACATTCAATCATACATATCTATGTTGCATAAATAACATTTTGGAACTCGGGAGTTAGATTTTTGCTCGACCCCCCGATTTTCGGGATGTTACAAGATTCGACTGACAATCTGGCAAGACTATATGTCCGTGAAGTCGTTCAGTCATATGGAGTTCCTCGGGAGATCATATCAGATCATGACTCCCACTTTACATCCACCTTTTGGAGAAGGTTGCAGGAGGAACTCGGCACTAAACTCAAGTTTATCATGAAATTTCACCCCCAGACAGAGAGAGTAAATAAGGTCTTGGAGGACATGTTGAGAGCTTATGCCCTCGACTTTAAGGAAAACTAGGATGGCCACTTGGCTCTCGCCGAGTTTGCTTACAATAACAGCTTCCAGTCTAGCATAGGCATGGCACCATACGAAGCTCTATATGGTCGCCCCTGTCGAGCCCCGCAATGTTGGGCTGAAGTAAGAGAGCTAAGTTTGTTAGGACCAGAGTCATTAGGGTATCGTTTACTCTCTCTATAGCACGTGCGATGACTAATCTGGATGCTGTAGCACGTGCTCCAGAGTCGTTGGGGTATTGTTTCGCTAGCTCCCAGACCATCGACTATCAACCCCTGTCCGACTGGATGATCATTTCCAAGTCGATGATTGTATGGGTGATGAGCCCAAGTCCGGCTGGATGTGTATCCCCAGGCCGATGTGCATTCATGTATCCATGCATATAATAAAACTGTATATTGCTTGTTTTGGACTATTGCTTGTATACCTTTTAACTATGTCTGCTAAGGCGGTGTAATCTTGAGGAAAATTCACACTGAGCTGGCCACTCATCCATCAACTATCCAACCGTACAGAACATGTAGGGACGGATGTAGAGGGCGTCAGTGTCGGCCTTGATGATGCCACCATGGAGCAAGAGGAGAAGTATCATGAGGACGAACCGCATCAGAACATAGCGGTGTATTTTCCTGTTAATCAGTAACTCTATACTTTATTTTCAGTGGATTAGTATTTTAAGAACTTTTGGAATTTTGTAACTAAGACCCCCAGCTGAGCGGGTCAAATATTATGCTCTCATGAATATACATGCTTCTTTTGGCTATCACACTCTGAGTTTATATTCCGCTGTTTCTTTGATTTATAAACTCCCGAATTTTCAAAAATGAGTCTTGTACTCGGGTTTTAGAAATCAGGGCGTTACAGTAGCCCACAGGTAAGTTTAGCCCTACTAGTCAAACTGCAAGTTGTCGGCTGTAATTGGACTACGCGAGACGTTACTCTCAAACCGTACAGCCTATGGTTCGTCTCGTGGGGACTAATTGGCCCACTGGTTGGTCATCCTTATACGTTAACTATGTTTGTACACACTTGCTTGAACCTGAGGCACCCTGTACCCGTTTTCCCCACTGACAACCATTAGTTACGGCCCACAAGACTCATGAGCCGAGCATAGTGGTATATGACACCGTGTTTGAGTCGTTGGCCTATGCTGGGGTAGTGAGCATCCCCGTAGTGACCAGTGAGCAACTATATCTCATGAGCCAGGTATGTTGGTATGAGACACTATACCCAAGCTGTCGTCCTACGTTGGGGTGATGAGCCTCCCCGTAGTGACCACAAGCAAAGACTCTATTTGTCTTAACCACCTTTGTATGATTCTAATGTTGGGAATGATGAACCCAAATGGGCCAAGGACCGCAAGAGCCATATGGCCACAACCGCTAAAGCCGCGCGATCGGGTTAGGACATTGATCTGTTAAGGTATCTCGATTTTCTCAAATTATTGGATGAATGGACATAATTAATCAACTTGGCTAACATTTTACATTACATTGCATTATTTAATTTTGGTGATTCGACAGTCGAGGTCGCACTTAGGGAGTGTTGGTCATTGGTAATTGTTAGATGTTGTCACTCAAGGGAGTGTTGTTAGAGGGCATGCATCATATCATTGAACCATGCATTTGTATTAACAAGTGTAATTAGGATTATTTGAATGTATGTCTTTCACTAAATTTGCTCTTACATATGATAACATGTGTAATTTATTGTTAATGGTACCACTGAGTTAGCTACTCACTCCCACTCTGGGACGGTGTTTTAAAATATCAACCAGAACCTGTCATAGATGCAGGGATGATAGAGCTGGATGCATTAGAGGGTGTCAGTATGGATGATGAGGAGGAGCTGACGTACTACCAGACCTTTGGCGGTTCCTTTTAGTTTGTGTATGGATGATTGCAGGGTATAGGCCAGGGCCCTAGTCATTTTGAAATATTCATATGGGTTGGACTAGTTCTTTATCCTTACTTTACTTGTGATTTGGATATGGATATTCTAGATACTTAGTGGCACTTATTACTATTTTATAATTCACTTATGCTTCATGGTTTGTTAAACTCCTCACTGCTTATGAAACAATCCAAATACATTAAAAATCTAAAGCCCATGAGGGCACACGTGGCACCCGAAAATTCAGGAGCTAAGTTCCTACCTGGTCCCTGAAATTCAGGGTGTTACATAACCCTACTAATGGCCTTCCAGTGTTCCACATTGGGATTACTAGTAAACCTACTTTGTTTACTCATAACGTATATTATATATGGTCTTATGCATTGCGTAACATACCTAAGGCTACATATAGCACTAACATACTCAAGTTGTGCGACTGCTCTTCCATTATTTTCTCTCAATTTGATACTTGGATCAAATGGGGTATTTGTCTCTTTGATTTCTAAGTAGTTAAACTTATTTAACATCTTTTCAATGTAATGAGACTAATATAACATATAAGCCCCACTGTGTTTTTAACTTTAATATCTAATTAGATATCCACTTGTCCAAGATCCTTCATTTTAAAAATGAATGAGAGAAAACTCTTCGTTTCAGTTATACCTTTCATCTAACACCAAAATAGTCCAGAGACAAAACACGAAAATTAGATTTTCTCGATTGCACTTCAATGGATCTCGATGACATTGAGCAGGTACCCAAATAGTCCAACAATCAACTAAAATTTTTTTGAATTTACTCGACGGATCGAGCAGTTGTTCAATGGCATTGAACAGTGCTTAATGACATCAACTAGTTTGTCGATGTCATCGACCGATCCTGTTACTGAATTCATTTGAGACATCCAACAACATTTTGTTGTTCTTTTTTAGGACTTTTTAAAATTTTCATTATCTTTATTTGGTTTGATGGCTTCGTTCTTCTCAGTCAGGGTTATTATTGTTCTGGGATGGCTTTTATACTGCATTCACCTTAAATGATGATGCACTATTGGCATCTTCTTTCTTGTCTCGGTTGCAAGATTCTACTTTAATTTGTAGATGTTTCTAAATCAATTCCAAGATGAATGCATCATATGTATGCAGTAGTTTTTTCATGTAATCTTTCCAGCTTGGAGGTATTTAAATTATTATGGCTCTAACTTAGAAGAATTCATGCATGTCAATTTTTAAGGCTTTTATTTTATTAATGATCAATTGTAAGTCTTAAATTTAAGCTATTAGAGGCTTATTATCTACCATTGTGAATTTGAAGTACCTGGTAATTAGAAATTTTTTTCTTTCTTTCTTCTTCTTTAATCTTATACTTGTATTCCAACGTGTTCTATATTTTTTTTTTGGCAGGAGTTGTTTCTATGCATAAGTCATTTAAATGGGCAGACATGGCGTTCAAGATGTGACCACGACACAATAATTCTTCTTATTATCGTTTGATTCTTGCAGCAATTTGTTCTATAGAATTATTATCAATTGCTTCTAGAAGTGATTGTAGAGTTGAGTCCTCGATGTAGAAGATTTAAAGAGCGGTGAGAAGGAATTTCAACTTGTCTTGAAACTTGGTGAAGTTAGTATCGTCGAATTGGTCTAGCCTTAATAGATCATGGTTTATCAGTTTGATTGATGCAACACTTTTAGTATTTATGTCTAATCATGCTTTAAGATTGTTGAAAAAAATTTGAAATGTATTGAAAAATAAACTATAAATAATTTGATTATAACCAAGTTGAAGATTGTATTAAATATGCTAAGATTAGATATCGTTGGTGGGTTGTTGGCGAATTGCTTCATAGATACGACAAAACTTGTTTGGCCTTGTGTGTAGCAACTATGAAAGGGACCACATTTGAAACTCGGCTAACATAGTCACTGGCTTTGGCAAACTTAATGAGTATTTTGGCTCAGAACTCAATAATTTTGAGTACCCGGTGTGTTACTAACTTGTTTTAAAAGAAAATTAGAGAGAAAGTGTTCTTATAAAGGAAATCAATTGGATTTCTAATTCTCTAGACATAGAGGGTCCAGTTTATATAAATGGAGTGAGTGCATCGGTGCATATGAGGTTATAAAAAATCAGAACATTGTAAAAATATTTATGAATGTTAGCTTATTAATTGAGACGTTTTAGAACGTTGAATCCTTAATATGACCTTTAGATTCTACTGTCTCAATGCCATGCCCACGTGTGTTTGCAGTGCGTAGCACTGGAATACACAACTGGAGATCTCTCCCTCTCTCTCTCTCTCTCTTCTCCCAGTAAGTAAGCCATCCGTAAAATCATTTATAATCTCAGGAAAAAAAAAAAAACAACATTTCACCTTGGACAAAGAAAATTCAATTTTTTCAAACATTTAAAAAAGTAAATAAATAAATATATATATATATATATATATATATATATATATATATATATATATATATATATATAAAGAAGAAGACGAAGAAGAAGGAAAAAGAATTTTAGATTTGAAATTCAAATTTATGCATTTAATTTAACCATTAATTATCAACAAAAAAATTCTCACGTCAAGGAATATTCTCAATGAATGCTACTCTCTTTCTACCTATGCTCGCGCAGGAAAGCAAGGAACAATGCTTGAAGCCTCCCGGTGTATGTATGCGTAGGGTGAGGAGTCGCCACCTAAACAAGGTCATGTGTGAAGCCACACCCTTTCCTCCATCTCTTACCCATGATCTCTCCGTGTTCCACGAGACATTACTTCATGCATAAGCAAGATATCTTACCAAAACGACCTCCACTTTTAATGTTATCTTTTTCTTACTTATATCTGTTCCTGTTTTGTCCAAAGTTCACTGCATATGTTAAGGGAAATCATTAAAATACCACCGCTATTTTGACGAGAAATTGAATTAAATCATCTCCCGATAAAAAGGGCCAATCATGCATGCAATTTCTTAAAGCGAGCGATGAGATACTGATGCGTTTCCATTTGGAGGCAATGGATTGAAGGTATATACTTCGATTCCCGTTCTAGTCGTAGTTTCGATACTCTAAAAGATAGTGGTAATTCATACTCATGCACTCAGAAATTGGCCACATTTATGCACATTTAACTCAAATTAAACCGTTCAAATCCACCTGTTTGGATTGATCACAAAAGCACACGAATTTGATGTCTTAGATTGAGAACTATGCAAAACTCCAAATTCAACTGATCATTGATCAGAGGTTGAGATGGTTTAGTCACTTATCTCGGGGTAATTGGCTTTCTACAGTGATCCCACACGACTGGGGGCGCGGCTTCCGTGGATCCCCAGATCCCCGAGGTTGGTGGATCCCTGACCGTGGGGCCCACCGTGATGTATGTCTGTTATATCCACTCCGTCCATCCGTTTTGAAAGCTCATTTCTACAGTGAGATGTAACGGTGGGCCCCACATTCAGGTCTCCAAAGAAGCCGCGCCCCACGATTGTGGACGATCTAGCCTACTGGTATCTGTGTTTATAATTTCTGGATGCACGAGTATGAACCATTGTACTCAGCCAGAGTATCCAATAACTTCATATTCCTTTATTTACTCTTTCTAGTTGAAGTTTCTTCGGTCCTTTTCTCGCAGTCGCAGACCTTCATCATATTCCCCATGAAAAAAAGAAATAATTTGACAGATTTGGCAAATAATCAATGAAAATAAACGGGTCCGGACCAAGAATTGAATTGTCCTGGTGGGCCATTTCTTGCAACTTGGGCCCACATTTTGGTGATCCAGACTGTGGATCTGATGCATACTGCTACGGATGGACGTTGCACAAAATTTCTTCCAGCTTGAAAGATCCAGACCGTTCGTTCAATGATCTACAAATAGATGGTTAGGATAAATTTTCAAAAAATGTTTAGAAAAAAAGGAAAAGATCTGATGTGTAAGATATTTCACCATGCAAGTTTGCCCGGGAAGTAGCCCTGTACAACGAATTGGATGAGTTCAACGGGCTAGATCATCGAAGCACGGGTCCCGTTTGTACAGACCAGGGTGCATCGTATATGTATATATACTCGAACTTTGAGTTATCTGGGTGATCCAAACGGTTAATCTGATGGACCCTCTAACGTGGATGGAGGTCCCTCAGATGGAACAATCCTAACCCTTGGATCAACCCATAGATGGACAGCTAAGAAGATAATACATCAAGGGAGAGAAAAAAGAGGCAGAGATTTGATGGATATGATCCTCCACACCTAGGGCTCGAGGACACTGCATATCTTGGATCATCTAATTCCAATCAATGCACGTGCCTTTCAATCTGAACAATCCAATCAAGTTATTGGTGGGCCACAGCCCCGTAGCACAAAAAATATCTATGAAATCATTGATATTGACTGCTCAACCACCGGACCTTGCTGGGGTTGTAGAATCTTCCACCCGAGGCTTTGCACATTATACTAAGGGTTAAAGTTCTTACGAGTGGGGCCTACCATTCAGTAATCTAAACCGTTGGTCAGTTGCATCTCATTGTAGATAAACCCATCATGTCCACAAAAATCTACTACATTAGAAGATACTCTAGGGTGTGGTCCACACTCATTATTGGTAGCTAGAATCTTCCAACGTAGGAGATTATTGGAGCACGGTCTATCAATGGTGGACCACAACAGGCCAATGGCATGGACTACTGCAACATGGGGCTCAAATGTTAGAACTGAAACCTTGAATATATGCACAAAGCCTCTCATGCTCCTTTGCTGACTGTATGCCTGTAGCTCTGGGCCTGTTTGGCCAACTGCATTTGTGGAGATTAAGGTGAAAGGAATTGTAAAAATAATGTATGCGTGAGGTATTGTCTTTGAATTGGGTGTACTTCAATATTATGATTGGATTGTATATAATTAAAAGTAAATTTTGAAATTTCTTTTCAAAGTATACTTAAGTAAAGAAAAAATTTATCATCATGAGATTTAAAAATCTCATCCTATACGTTTCTAGATAAGATTTATTTTTCAAAACTTATAAAAATTAATTTTAATCTCATCTCACGTTCTTTCCAAAGATGCCATTCCCGATCTCAAAGGTAGATTAACAAAGCAATCCCATTACTGATCTCAAGGTAGGATGCGTGAGAGCAAAACATAACACTGATACTATCCCTAGCTCGTGTCGGCCCACTGTCCGGACTGGACAGTAGAATCGTTATCTAAATTTCCTTTCCGCATCCATTTTGGGAAATTAATAAGTATCTACACATACCCTCGTTGTCCGGAAATGGCAATAGAGAGAGAGAGGGATGTAAATAGACCATAGGTTGTGGTCCCGTGCCACCTTTCCCACCAGCATGACACCTGTTTAGGAATTACGATGAAAAGGCCTCACCATGAAGATAATCTTTTGTCGAAGATCAGGAAAATCCGCTCACTAGGTGGGACAGGCCTGCATGATGAATCAAACGGTGTGGCCCACCTGATGATCTAACCGGCATGAATTTTGTTCCAGTTGATCTCCATGGTATGCTCTAACGATTTAATGGTACTGATTTACTACACAAGTAGCATGTTGGCGAAAACATGGTCGAGTACCATAAGTCTTGTTACCTAGCCCGTAGGTCATCAGTTCCCGATAGAAAAAGGGTGTGAACAGCGGCGCCAGCCGCCAGCAATTTCTTACGTGTTATTCAGGGGTGTTTGATGGTTGATGTGCAGACAGTAGCAAGTTTTACATGCGCGCATGGGTTAGCTCAAATTCAACCGTACAAATTGGAAGGCCCACCAGATATTGATCGTCATCCCAAGATCAGATCCATTAACCAATCACGAAAGATGATTTATCCCATCGATCTGCTCAATTCAGGCCGTTAACTATTTTCATATCAACCGCTGATCGAATGTCCAACAATCTTCCGGTCAGAAAATCAAACCATTGTAACCTTTGGTTTATAATCAATCTAAATTAGGACTATGATTTGGAAGGTTTGAGTTATTGCACGCCACGTGTACAATTTCATGGCAGTGTGCCATGTGATATCCTCACTGACCGGATAATTGTAACCATCCTATTAGTTTTCATATGATGATCAAGACCATCTATGGAAAAATGGACCAAAACAACCATTGGAGCCATCTATAAGTTGGGGCCTATCATAGACTTTCTATGGTTATCAAATCTCATCCATGGATTGCAAAATAGTCGGCTCTAAAATAGATGATAACTGTGGATAGATTGGATCAATCAATGAATTTATGATATGCTCAAGCTAATAGACGGCTTGGATCGAACAGATGAGATGTTCAGGTGTTCCGGTGCAACAAAAGACCGGTGGCTCATTTCTCTTATTTAAATAGAATAAAGGTGCCAAAATATCTATACTTACAATTTTTACTTATTTAAAAGCAAATTGCAGTGCGATGGAATAAGACCCCATGCCCTTTGAAAGAGAATTTGAATCCTTTCATATGAAACTGGCAGACAGAATCCAACTTTTGGTTCTTTTGACAGCGAGTCTTTTTATTTTATCTTATTTTATTTTATTCTTATATTTTCTTTTTTTAAACCCTCTCTATCAACTCATTGATCAAAGGCTTACGTCCCCCATGACGCTTTCCATAAAAGAGGCATCAATCCGTCAAACAAGGATCAGACCATTGATCTAGTGGGCCGAGTTGTGAATGGGGTATTAGTAAATTCCTTAATCAAAGCTTATAATATAAGACAAGTCAAGAATAGCATTATAAAGAGCTAAGATTGGGAGAAATCAAAATATATATATATATATATATATATATATATATATATATATATATATATATATATATATATATATATATATAGGGAAAAGGTACTATGCTCTCAGCCTCGCGAGTCTTTCGCATGAGGTCGAGCTGTGTGGGCCCCACCGTGATGCATTTTGAAAATGTATCCCATTAGTCAGATGTACCATTCCATCATGGGTCTAGATCTCAAAAATTAAGTCAATCCATGACTTTTGTGGGCCACACCACATACAAAAGTGAAGAGGGACCGTGTACCATTAAAAAATTCATAATCATTTAAAGGGCCCACCGAGATGTGGTTTGCAAATCCAGCCCATCCATTATGTGTATCCCACTTGGATGAGGGTTCAGACCAAGTTTAAGCAGCATTCAAAACTCAGGTGGGCCTTACCAAGTGCCTTTTTATGTTTTAAAAGTGTCTTCACATGATTTTAGATGGTATGGCCCATCTGAGTTCCGTATACAGCTGATTTTTGGGATATCTCATTATTTAAAGAGGAACCATCAAATACACGGTGTTGATGGTCGACACGCATCACGGTGGGGTCAACATAACTCGACCTTATGGGAGCTTATTGTGAGGACATAGTACCTCCCCCCCCCCCCCCCCCCCCCCCATAAGCTCATCAAAGGCAAAACAACCTGCACGGGCAGTATAGCTTTTAACAGTCATAACCTGAGCTACTGGTTTTTATATGTGTGAATTGATCTATGTTTCAGCCTCAAAAGGCTTAGCAAAATTCAATTACTTTAGAGGTTTAAGTTTAAATTTGAGATTCAATTTTATTATTCCAATCAGTTTCACTTTTGCTATTTTCAAGATTTCAAGAATGTTGTTGTGATTTAAAGTCTTTGGTTCGGCCATCAAATAATTGTTTGCCAGTTTTGGTAGGATTGGACTTCTTTTAATTTTAATATTTAGAATAACTTCATTGATTTAGAAAATTTATTTTTTATTTAATTAGAATTATGAATCTCGACTAAGATATTAACTAGTTTCATGTCTACCTCATCACCATGCATCTATTATATTGGTTCATTTTTTGTTGCATGTGGACTACCACTGTAATTTTGGTTCCACTTCTATTTTGGGCAATTTTTATTCCATGCTTCAATACACCACCCCAAGAGCAAGTGGGAGTGGATTAGGTGTTACCCGGTTAGTGGGTGTTACCCTTACTGTGGGGCCCACCTTGATGATGTGTTGTATTTTATGCTGTTCATCTATTTTTGAAGTCCATTTTAGGATGTGGTCCCAAAAATTGAGTAAATTCAAATCTCAGATGGACCACATCGTAGGAACAGGAACAGTGGTGATTGAACATCCTACCATTAAAAACTTTACAGGGCCCACTATAATATTTCAGTAATGTTTATTTGCCCACTGGTTGATAAGGTCTAGGAGGCATGCAGGAAGACAATAAATACAAATATCAGCTTAAGCAAAAGCCTTTGTGGCCCACAAAAAGCTTTTAATGGTTTCTCACCTCTACTTCCGGCTGTGTGTACTTTTTACTTGAGATTTTGTTCTGCTTAAGTTTTGAAAATAACCTGTGAAAACAGATGAACATAGGATATATAATACATTCATCAAGGTAGGCACACTGTTGGGGCAGCGCCAGCTAAGGTGTTATTCCGGTGACAAATAATCCACTCCCAGATCAGGGAGACTGCAGACATGTCATTTCAATCAATCCCCTGCATGTAAAATATAAATCCTAAGGGCTTGTTTGATTTTATTTTTTTAATTCTTCTGTAACTCAGTGGAAGTGGGTAATAATTATTTTCACGATGAGTTGACATGCTCACAATTCTTCCTGAACCGGAGGAAAAAGTTCTAAAAAATTTGGGGCTCAATGTGACCTGTCTTATTCATGGGGTCCAACCCTTCTACCAACTCAGTTTAAGACGAGTTGAAAAATGAAATAAACCAAAAGCTTAAGTGGACAACGTTACAAGAAACTATGAAAATTGAACACCTAATATTAAAAACTTCTCAAGGACCCTAGAAGTTTTAGATTAAAATGATATGTTTTATTTTATCCATATTTGTGTGACCTTACGAACAAGTTAGATCATAAATAAGGGGCTGTTTGGCACAATGGATTTGAAGGGATTTGAGAGGGTTACAAATCTCCTAATTGTTTGGCAACATAAAGTAATCGGGGGTTTCAAATCCACTCAAAGAGAGAGTTTGAAATCAATGGTGAGAGCTTGGATTACACCTAAAATCATTTCAATAGTTGCAGGTGTAACATGTCACTGTATTATCATTCTATTAGGCACATGACCCACGAATGATGATAGGCACTGTCCAAACATTGTCCAGCACCATTCAAATATTGTCCATGTAAATCAACGATTAAGAATCATTGATTAGTCACTTAGACATGATTTTATGCTTGTGGCCCATGGGAGACTTAGAATTTGAGCTTATTATAACCATTGTGTCAAAAATTACATATCTCACTAATTAGATATGTTAAAATTAATTTAGTAATTAAATTCAAACCCCTGTAAATATACCATGCATAGCTACTTTTGAATTAAAGTTGATTCACTATATAAGATGCCAAACACACTGAATCCAAGAGGTTCCAAATCCACGCTCTCAAACAGGCCATAAACATTATTGTGAGCCTTAGGAAATAAATAGCTTCCAATGGTACACATATTTAAGTGGTATACATATTTAAGGTTATTGTTTCTCGCATTGTGGCCTACCTGAGCTTTATATTTGACTTATTTTTGAGCTCATAGCCTAAAATGTAATGGTAAAATAGATAAATGATATGGATAAGTCACATATATTATGGTAGGTTCCACGAATTTTAGTTATTCTCAACCACTCTTTTCCAATCAAGTTCCAAGGTGCAAATTTTCATCTCTTGCAAGCATGATAAATGAGTTATTATTATCCTCCTATTGGCATTTCCTAGGAAAGTTGGAAATCAAATAGACCCTAAGGATATTTTATATACACTAATAGAAGCTTTGCTAAGCCTACATAAATATACAAGTCAACTAATGCACATGACGCCACATATACAGCATAGCCTACCATTAGAAGTTTTTATTATTATTATTTTTTATTAGCTTGTTAGTACACCCCACTGTCAGTACACACTTCCCTGTTAGCCATCCCCACTAGGTTACCACTAGGTTGATTCGTTGATTAGCTATATAAAGAATTAGTTCGTCCACAAGTCAAGTGAGCCAAGGTTAACTGAAACATTGTACGGTTGTGAATGACTCAGCTTAAGTTTTCTGACTGATTAATCTATTTATAAATATCATGGCACACTAACTGAGTGAACCACCTTTGTCTTTCCACAGTAATACTCACGTGGTGAATTCACCTGATGGATGGCATGGCCATTTTACCTTTCTGCAGTACTGGCATATTTGGTGGCGTGTGCATTAGCTGACTCGAACATGAGTGTAAGCTTAGCAAAGCTCGTGCCGCATCATATATATCTAGGTTTTTTTTTTTTTTTGGGCCAGCACACTTAAAGAGAAGTTAAAATCATGATGATATATGGATATATAGTCATAGACTAGGCTAATCTCAGACAAGTGGGGTACATAAAAAAATACGATTTAAATTTGATGGCCCACTTGGAAGTCAAATCGGGGACGTCCATTTCTTTACAAGGATGATCAACATAGGCCATACACCAGAAATTGGGTGTAATCATTTATCCCATCATCATCTAACCTTGTCGGTGGGGCGGCAAGGTTACAATTAATGATAAGAGAGGGGCCGTCAGTTCCTAGAAGTGCACCTGCTTTGTTGGGCCCCACATCGTAGTGGGCGGCCGCACTCATTACCAATGACTCTGTCTTAACTTAAAGATTCTGAGAGTAATAAAAATAACTTTGATAAACAGGCCATGTTATGGCGAGCGGTCCAGTGGTACCCTTACCACCTCAAGCAACTGTGGTACAGGGAAGATGTAGGTACCACGTGATGTAATCATGAAATCTGAGCCATCCATAATATGCTCCGTATCAGTTTACCCTCAGGAACCGAAAATCAGCCCAAAATAAGATTTAGGTGGACTACATCACAGGAGACAAGTAAAGGAAGAATTTTTTTATCATTGATTTGAGTGGAGGGCCCACCACGTTGTATATTCGAAATTTAGGCTGTCCAGACTTTGGAAAAAAATAACTCGTTCTACAACTCGTGTGGGCCCCAGTGAAAATCAAGGGTGGGCGTCCCCTCCCAACTTGCTACCCTGTGGCCCACCATAGTTTTGGATGGAGAGATGGAGCTGAATTTCAGGGGTAGGGTAAGCTGAGAGGACGTCTGATGGATGGGTTGGTCGGATGTGATACACGGAAAGGGATTGGCTACTCCCCCTGCCACTAGCCAAGGGCTAGTGGATTGGCTAGTGGTCTGTGCTGTGGGCCCCACCATGATGTGTGTATTTCATCTACGCCGTCCACCCATTCTTCCAGGTCATTTTATAATATAAGCCCGAAAATAAGGTTGATCCAAATCCCAAGTGGACCGTACTGTTGATTGAACGCTCACCATTAAAAACTTCCGGGCCACAAAAGTTTTGGATCGCTGGTGTCTACTGTGAGTATGTGCTAGACAAAAAATAATGTTAGCCCGCACATCAGGAAGACCACACTTGTACCAGAAAAAATATGAATGGTTATATGAAAAATAACAAGTCTAACCGTCAAGAATTTAAACGTTAGCTTGCCTCATTGTACATTACCTTATTTTCCGTATATGGTATGTTCATAGTGCATGATGAGTGGCTTGGATTTGTCACACGTGTCATCCGATGATGGAACCTGGCCCCACATGTTAGCTGTCATACAAATTCGCGCATTCTATCGTAAGATTCAATGACCCACCTAGCATGTATTGAATACTTAACTCGTTCTCTTCTGAGTCGAGTTGGGACTCCACTGAGTTGGAGAGTGACTCATTCACCAGGTATTTTTTTCAAAACTAATTTACAATGTTCATGTAAGACTTCTACTAGGTAGGCCCATATGATTAATAATTATAATTTTGATCAATGACTTAGATTTCACCGTTGAAATAATTAAATTGAGTATCCGATGGACCCCACATCAGTTCTGATGGACTTAAATACATAAAAAGTGGTGGATTTATACTGTGTCACAAACTCATGGTATTTCAGATGTGCATGAACTCCATCTAGTACAAGACCACAAAGTAAAATGATATACACGTGCAGCCTGACCGCATCAAACTCAACCCAAGTCATCAAATCCATGCAGAGGATAATGATATCGTAGCAATTTTTTCTGTTTAGCAGGGTTTGGAGTGCTCTTGAAGATCTGATTGTGGGCCAGAACATGAATTTTCAGCTCCGCTGGAAGAATCGGAGCATTTGGATGTTCATTTGCCCATAGACCAATGTAATATGATGATCAAGCACGTTACTAATGCATATGGATTAGAAGAAGCCCGAGGAGATATCAAGAAAAATTCAGCTTAGTTTGATTGGTCGACCTTTGTGGTCAACAAGTTGAAATTTTATCCAAAATTTAAATTGCTTGCTGAGCTGAATCAATTTGGACAAGTTGAAATATTATTCCAAATTGCTTACCAGCTTATTTTTGTTAGCTTATACAAGTTGAAATTGTTGGAGAATGTGTTACAGAATCACACAGAGATGAATCTAGGATAGCAATTCAAGAGTACCAAGCAAATACGAGAGAACACAAAGATTTAACATGAAAAATTCTTTCAGGAAAAAATCACGGCACAAAGTGACAGAAATCCACTATGAAAGCATAAATTAAAAAAAAAAAATACTTTACCCAATTTGAATAACCTCGAATCTCACCCTTTGCTACATCCTTTGAAATCCCAAACTATTTAAAAACTCTTTTGAATAGTTTAAGAAACTCTGGAATATCTTAAAATAACTCTAAAAGCACTCTAAGAAATCCTATTTATAGTTGTGGAACTCCAACTTTCGCACTGACTTGAAATAATCTGAAGATCGCCTCAACTTTATGCAGTCCATGTACAATCTGTATAACCTCTCACTAGTCAAACCAGATCTCGGGCTAGTCAAAGGGCATTTCAACTAGTTGAACTTATCCTCTCTCTTTTTTTTTTCTTTTTTTTTTTCTTTTTTTACACGCACACACACCCCCACACACTCACACCCCACACGCGCATGCCGTGGGATTTCACCACCATGGGTACTCGAACCCTAGACTCGATGTTGAAACTCCAGGGAGTCTACCACCCGGGTAAGAGCAAGGACCCAGTTGAACTTATCCTTCTACAGGTTGAATTTCTCGGAAGTTCCAAAATAAATTGTTGCTGGATTTTCACCTGAACTTTCTCGAGCTAGTCGAATTTCCTCAAATTTAAAATATTTGTTAACAACAGAAATAATGTTCAACAAGTTAAAAATCACATAATTTTCAATTTAAATCTCTAAACATTTTTTTATTGTTTTGACCTCTCAACTCGATAAGTTGATAAACGGCGGAATTTTACACAAATTTCATAATTTGTTTCCTTATTTGTTCAGAACTTTTTTTAAATTATGTTTTAAGATTATTTAAGGATGTTAAACTCGTTTTTTTATATATAATAAATTTATTTAACAATCTATCAATTTAAAACTTCTTACAAATTATATTTCTTCACGTGGATGTGAAAAAAAATTTCTATGAATTCAAGATATTTATCGATTGAGGAAAATGATGATCGACCTTATCACGTCCTCCCCTGCACCATAGGCCCAACAAGTTAGGGCGATGGTATAACATTATTGAAGTTTAAGTATGCAATTAGTTAATAGGCCTGCGGTGTGATTGGTCCTCGGCCCTGGATCACTAGCTTGTTAGTACACCCTCCACTGTTAGCCAACCCCCACTAGGGAATCCATATCATGACATCAATTATGAAACAAGGTATCTTCTCTCAGTCCAATTCAAATTAAACTGTTTAAATAGTGGTACAGGCTTTATATAGCTAATAAAACAATAATTATGCTAAAGTAATGCTTTAACTGTGTGACTAATTTATATCTAATGGACAATCAACATGAAAAATAATCAACATTTTAAATTGTACAAACAAATCTTCATAGAATCAAGAATTTTCATACGGTTTAAATTCTAAAAAAATGAATCAAGATTCATGAGAAAAAGTTACTATACCAAATTCATGGTATCCAAACATGCCCTTTAGTGCAAACTTCCTCCTCTATCCAAGCTTGCTTGGGACCGACAATGAAAATACAGAACACATGCTTGTTGAGATTAATGAATGACAAAATCGGTGGGGATGGAATTTGAAATGAATACATTGACTAAAGAATAGCATCAATAGGATAGAAAACCAATCTTAGATAAATCAAGAACTACTCTCCATCACATGGAGTAAATTCATTCAAGTTGTATGCTCCAAAAACAGCAAAGGAAAAGCCCAAAAAGATATGGATGGTAACAATAAGAAAATATTAATTATTGGTGGTTAATCTTGTGGGTCCCACCACTTGATGACCCTTTTTTAGTAGGTTTATTCAAGTTTTTGTATTTATCTTCCTAGTTTTTACTTTATTTTTTGAGTCCTGCGTAAAATTGGAACAAGAATGCATGATGTAACTCCTACTAAATAAAGGATGTTTTGCATATAGTAGAAAATGCATTTGTGAGAGAAAAGTTCGTTTAATTGAGTTTTGTTTGTCTCGTGTATTAAAATTTTTCCTTTTTCGCATGATGTGTTTACAGGCGCTCAAACATGTGAAGGTGATTCAATACACCACCTGAAATCGATTAAATAAAATGGACAGTATAAAAATAATGGGGGGATTGAACCAAAAATGCAGAGGAAATCAACAGACCCCAATAAAAGGAAGGCCAAGATGATGAAAGAAGATAGCCAACTTTCATTCGTGAGAAATATTATGAATATTTAAAAACCTGATATTATTATAAACATTTAAAATTTCAGTCCTTGGGCTTTTTTTTGTAGAAACTCTGGCACAAACAGTCAAATGCAGTCATTAGCTCACATTGTTTTTTCATTTCATATTATGGTGTGAATGTGATCATTTTCTCACACACGTGCATCAAGTGAGATGATTGTCACACATGTGTGCCTTACCGTGGGCCCACCTTCATGATGTGTTGAATATTCGTACTGTCCATCGGCTTTCTCCAGCCCAATTTAGGACATGTTCTAAAAAATCAAGCATATCCGAATCTAAGGTGGACAGCACCACAGGAAACACTGGTGATTGAATACTTTACAAATAAAAATTTCAAAGAGGCCATCATGAGGTTTTCTGATGTTTATTTTCCATCCAGCCTATTGATAATGCCAATCAGACCTGGACGAAGAGAAAATATAAATATACACTTGATCTAAAGTTTTCGTCACCCACAAAAATCTTTTAATGGTCATCCGTCACTCGTCACTGTTTCTAGTGGTTGATCCATATGAGATTTGGATATTCTAAAGGTATGGGATAGTATACTAAAATGAGATGGAAAATTAAATGAACTACTTGAAGATAAAACAAATACAATAAGGTGGCCCACACGGTTACGGTAACACTGACAGCTAATCCGCTCCCATATTTGATGGGAAGCGGATTGGCTGGTGTACCTCGCACCACCAATCGGTGTGGTGTGCTGATGTCAGCAAGTCCTTTAAGTCCGATCCTAAGGTTTGTGTTATATCTCAGCCGTCCTTTCATTTGAAGAGCTTGTCGAAAGCAGAGAGAAATCCATAGACTAAGTAGGCCAAACTGCAAAAAATAGTAAGAGATCGAATGTTTAGGGTTCGAGTACCGGGGTCCTTACTCCCGCCCGGGTGCTAGACTCCCAGGAGTTTCAACTCCCGTTCAAAGGTTCGAATACCCATAGATGGTAAAATTCCACCATCGTGAGTGTGTGGGGTGCATGTGCGTGTGCAAAAAAATAATAATAAACAAATAAATGTTTACTGTTGAAACCTGTTTAGGGTTATAGAAGTTTTAGATCAATGTGATATTTATTTCTCCTCTTCTTACTATATGTATGACATTATGAAAATATCAGATGAAAAATAAACTTTATATTGAGTCCCACGGATGTTTTAACGGTAAGTATCATTGCCCCCGCTCCTATTTGTGTGGTGTGATAAACTAGATTTGGATATTAATCAATTTTTAGATCATGCTTTAAAATGATCTCACAAAATAAATTAATGGTGTGAATATAACAAATACATCATACTTTGATCTCGTTTGAACCGTTCGTACGGAACCCGCCACGTACCCACACACCAGTCAGATCGGTGGTGTACGGTACACCAGCCAATCTGATTCCCGTTTGATGCCTCTGTTCGCAGGATTCAGCTAGCCACCCTAATTAGAATTTTTATTTTTTCAAAGCTCAGGAGATGATGACTATAACGATGAGGTTTTCAACCTAAATATAGTGGGTTCACGTTTTGGACCGTTTAAACTGAATACATGTAAACCACGTGTAAAAATGCAAGTGGCTGCATATCATCCAATATACCCTGCCAGGGCATCGAATAAATCCTCCACTCGACTCTGGACGGGCAAAGTACATTCAGGTTATCAGTTTAAATAAGTGGGGCCCATTTTTTAAGTGATCCAAACCGTTGGTATGGTGGATTATCTGTTTTTGCAAGTACCATGTTTTAGAATTTTCTCATATTGGAAGGTTCCATTCGTCCAATCTCTATCCTTTTAGATAATGTCAATCTGAATCATCGTTACATTTCTTTTGCTGTCTAGTTGCTGTCAGCTAATGGTACGGCTATTATTTTCTAATAGTTTTGTTTTGGGGAATGGACGATCCACCGTAAACAGAAAAATTGCAATGAAAAGATAATATTAACCATTGATTTCCATTTTAGTTTGAACCACTCACTGTTTTACTCTTAACCATTCATTTCATAACCACCAAATAAATTATTCGAAGTGCTTGATCGATATGATTTTTAAAATATTCTCCATCTAAAATGGGACCCACATCTTGGATGATCCTGGATGGTATGACAAGTGAAGAGGATGAGCCACCATCTTTTCAGCATGGTTCTGAAGTGACTAAAAGACTTGCCGAATGAACAGGAGAATCAAGCCCTATGAGAGGATCTACCATCCTATTTTTGTACATTTCAGGTGTTGTATCACACATATGGCAGTGTATGATCATCAGAACCAAGAATCCTTTGGGCCCATGTTTTGATTGGCCAATTATAGGTTTTTAATGGACCATCTTAACAACCTAATAAATAAAAGCTATTCTTATCTAATATGTTTTCGACTTTTTGTTGTAAAAATATTGATTTTATAAAAAATATTTTAAATAAAAAATATATATAATATAATATATAAAAAAGTGTTTGGAAAACACCTTTTTATGAGTTTTTGGGAATAGTCTCACATTAGAAAAAGAGAAGAAGAAAAAATGGTTCAAATGATAATGCTGGAGTACTATAATATTTGCTTACCTAGTCCGTGGACTATGGGACTTGCGTGTTCCAATGCGCACTGCGCACGCGCTTGGGCTCGGGTACGGGCACGGGCACGGTTTCGGTCACAGGCTCGGTGCGAGGGCGTGGGCATGTGAGGCAATGTGGTTGTAGAGGCGCTAGTAGCGCACTTTGCATTTGTGAGTCGCTGTGCGACTAAAGGCTAAGGCAGATGGTTGATTGGACGAAACTATAAAAGACTGAATGAGAGTCTTTCAGAATATATAGAGGGCTGGAAAAGAGCTGTTGCAAAAAATCTGTAACAGCTGTGCAATAAGTGCAGGGTCCAGCTGAAACTACTGCATAGCTAGCCCCAACAACTATAAAACGGCTATCTGTTGTCTCACAACAGTCAGCATGCAGCAGCTTAATGGCCCATGCACAACAGTCAGAAAACGGTCATAAAATAGCTAGTTTTCTCCAACAGCCAGAAAATGGTTATGGGATTTATTTCCCTGGACCATAACCCCCAACCACCATAGCCTATAAAAGGAGGGCGTGGATGGGTTTCCAAACAATCTCATAACCCATTCCAGCACTACTATACGAATTTGAGACAGCCCACTACTCCTCTCTCTATACTCGAGTAATTTCAGCAAGATAACAACAGTTAAATCCTTTGCAAGAAGAACAGACCAACGGTGTGGTTTAGAACGGTTCAACAGAACCAGTGTCTGAAGACTTGACCAGTGCAATGGTCTAAAATAATTTTCTTCTTCTTTTCTTTCTTCTGGAATTTTTTCATTCATTGTATTTCTATCAGACTGTGTAACAGAGTTCCATTAGCGGGCCTTCGTGTTTGCTGAACGCAGACCCACATCAGGCTCGTCGTATCCTAGAAGCTATTTACCTGTAACCTATCAGCATACTCAACTTACCTGAGTAGGGGCAAATAACGCTTTAAGGATAGCGTTTCAGACGTCTTCAGCCTGTCTAAATTTTTATAGCATTTGCGATTTTTTAGTTTCCACAGTATGTAAAATTATATTAATCTGTATAAAATTCTCAACAATCTTAAAGCGTTGTTTTCGAAGATGGAAGCCAACAGCGTTTCATCCATCAAGTTGATGAATCAGGACTTGATACATCTTGATCGGTTCGATGGAACCAATTTTACAAGATGGCAAGACAAGCTGAAATTTTTCCTGACTGCGCTGAAGATGTACTACATACTAGATCCAAATCTTCAAGTGCTACTTGAAGCAACCGACAACGACACACCTGAACAAGTAGCTGCCGGCGCTAAAAGAGCCAAAGACGAACTCTTGTGTCGTGAACACATTCTAAACGCGATCTACGACCGCCTGTACGATCTGTACCAATAGACATCATCAGCAAAGGAGATCTGGGCCGCTCTGGAGTTCAAGTACAAGGCTGAAGAATAAGGGACGAACAAATTTCTCATCGCCAGGTATTTTGACTTCAGCATAGTAGATAATAAACCGCTGCTGCCCCAAATCTAAGAACTGCAGCTAATAGTTAACAAAATCAAAGCGATAAAGATTGATCTTCTTGAATCATTCTAAGTCGGGGCTATAATCGCTAAATTGCAACCGATGTGTAAACACTATAGAAATAAGTTGCTGCATAAAACCGAGGGCTATACACGGGAACAAATCCAGAAACACCTAAGGATTGAGGAAGAATCCCGTAACCGCGACAAAAAGAATAATAACGGGAATGCCTCGTCCAAGGTACATATAGTAGAAAACACCAATAACAAGAATTTCGAAAAAGACGATTCCCTTAAACCCAATAAAGAAAAATTCAAGAAAAAAGCCCAAAAGAAGAACAGAAAGTTCAAAGGCCCATGCCATGTCTGTGGGAAAATCGGGCACTATGCTCGAGTATGTCGATATCGCAAATCTAAAAAAGAGGCAAGTGTAGTAGAAGAAGGCGATATCGTGGCTATGATCACTGAGGTGAATACCATCCAAGATAAAGTTTCAGGCTGGTGGTATGATGTTACCGCTACAGTACATGTGTGCTACGACAAATCAACTTTCAAAACCTATGAGGAATTGACCGATGGTCAAGAAGTCTAAATGAGAAATGAAGTCCGATCGAAGGTCGTCGGCAAAGGAACTGTCGAATTGATATTCACCTCTGGGAAGAAAGTGATTCTGACTAATGTACTGCACGTTCCAGACAAGAGACGAAACTTAGTTTCTGAGGATCTTCTGGAAAAACCAGGTATAAGGGTGGTGTACGAGTCAGAAAAACTGATTCTTTCCAGGAATGAAAATTTTGTCGGAAAGGGTTATGCTTGTAACGGGATGGTTAAGTTTTCTCTAAATGAAAGTAGCACTTCTGCGTATATGGTTGAATCTGCTGGACTGTGGCATAATAGACTAGCTCATATAGGGTATAGTACCTTTAAGTTCATGGCTAAGAATGGTTTAACTCATACATAGATAATGAAATCGATAAATGTGAAGTGTGCATACGATCCACAATGACGAAAAAACCTTTTCCAAGTGTTGAAAGATTGTCTCAAGTATTGGATCTTTTGCACAGTGATATCTGTGAGTTAAACGGTATTTTTACTCGTGGAGGTAAACGGTACTCCATAACCTTTATAGATGATTGCTCTAGATATGTGTATATTTATCTATTAAAGAGCAAAGATAAAGCATTGAACACGTTTAAGATATATAAAGCAGAAGTAGAGAATCAACTAAATAAAAAGATAAAAATTCTCTATAGCGATAGATGAGGAGAATACTTCTCGAATGAATTCGATAACTTCTGTGAAGAATATGGACTGGTACATCAATGTACAGCTCCATACACACCTCAACAAAATGAAATAGCTGAAAGAAAGAATAGAACATTAGTAGAGATGGTCAACTCAATGCTAATAAGACTAAAGTTGCCACTAAGTCTATGGGGTGAAGCATTGCTTGCAGTATGCCATATAATTAACAGAATTCCGTCTAAATATAAAATATCTCCATATGAAACATGGAGAGGTAGAAAACCTAACCTATAATATCTTAAAGTGTGGGGGTGTCTTGCATACTGCAAAACCCCTGATCCAAAAAGAACTAAGTTAGAACCAAGAGCTATTAAGTGTGCCTTCATAGGGTATGCACAAAATAATAAAGCTTATATACTTCTAGACATGGAGTCTAATACAGTAATAGAATCAAGAGATGTTGAATTCTTCGAACATTTACTATCTTTGAAGTCAAAGGATAATGAAATCCAAACTCCTAATAGAGAATCAGATAGCACAGCTCCACAGATAGTGGAAGCTCCTATTGAACTCCGTAGAAGTCAAAGAACAAGAATAGAGAAGAGTCTAGGAGATGACTACATAGACTCACAACGCATCATTTTTCATCTGGTAGAAGCAGATAGAGAAAATGTTATTAGACAAATACCTATAGTAATGACTATAGAAAATGATCATAAAACATATAAAGAGGTTGTATCCTCTAAAGACTCAGCTTTCTGGAAAGAAGCTATAAATGATTAAATGGAATCCATAATGTCAAATCAAACATGAAAACTAGTAAACTTATCTCCAGGTTCTAAACCCATAGGTTGTAAGTGGGTATTTAGGAAGAAATATCACACTGATGGGACTATCCAAACCTTTAAAGTTCGACTAGTAGCTAAGGATTTTAGACAAAAAGAATGGATAGTTTACTTTGACACATATTCACCTGTAGCTATGATAACATCCATTAGGATATTATTTACGCTAGCTTCCATACATCATCTTCACATCCACCAAATGGATGTTAAGACCGCATTCCTGAATGGTGACCTCAATGAGGAGGTATACATGGAACAACCTGAAGGTTTCGTCCTACCAGAAAATGAAAACAAAGTATGTAGATTAGCCAAATCGTTGTATGGATTAAAACAAGCACCAAAACAGTAGCATGAGAAGTTTAATTCCAAAATACTATCTCATGATTTCATGCATAATGTATCTGACAAATGCATATATTCTAAAGTAGATGATACTTATATTGTTATTATCTATTTGTATGTTGATGACATGTTAATAATAAGTAATAAGATAGAAGGTATGACTGAAACAAAGAGATTTCTTTCTTTCGTATTTAAAATGAAGGATCTTGATCAAGTTGATACCATCCTAGGTATCAAAGTTAAAAAATATTGTGCGGGTTATACTTTGTGTCAATCTCATTATATTGAGAAGATACTAAATAAGTTTAATCATCTAAATATAAAGGAAGCAAAAACTTCATTTGATCCAAGTATCAAACTAAAAGAAAATGCTGGAAGAACTGTTGCACAATTAGAATATGCGAGTGTTATAAGAAGTCTTATGTATGCTATGCAATGCACTAGACCTGATATCGCATATGCTGTGAGTAAACTTAGTGGGTTTACTAGTAACCCCAGTAATGAACACTGGAATGCAATCAGTAGAGTCATTGGTTACTTAAAAGCAACCAAAGACTTATGACTATTTTATTTAGAGTTTCCTGCCATATTGGAAGGATATACCGATGCGAGCTGAATATCGAGTACAGGGGACAACAAGTCTACTAAAGGGTGGGTATTCACCATAGGAGGTGCAGCTGTATCTTGGGGATCCAAGAAACAGACTTACATAACGCACTCGACTATGAAGTCTGAATTCATAGCCTTGACTGCAACAGACAAAGAAGCTGAGTGGCTAAGGGATCTTCTATTATAAATTTTTTTTGTGTAAAGCCTATATCGGCTGTATCACTACATTGTAATAGTGAAGCCACATTAGCTAGAGCCTATAATGGCACTTATAATGGTAAATCTAGACATATTACTCTTCGACATAATTATGTCAGACAATTGATTCAAGATGGAATCATTGCTATTTCCTATGTGAAATCAAGCAATAGCCTGACAGATCCTTTTATTAAACCTCTACCGAGAGAGGTAGTAAAGGCCACATCTAGAGGGATGGGGTTGAAACTCTTCAACTAAAGTTCCACCAGTGATGGTAACCCAACTTAAAATCAGAAAATCTCTAAATTTAAATTTAATGGGTAAAAACAAATCACTGATATGTGAAAAGTTTTCAGTACTAAATTATAAAACCTTATCCATAATAGATAAGTGCTGAGCGTTACGAAAGAGGGTTGAGTCTTAGAACTCTTAATGAAATCCAGTCTTTAGGACAAGTGTTTTATAGTAACTGAGACACTGGAAGGATTTCACCTATATGAACGTAGAGATGGTGTCGTCTCTTATGAGAGTTAGGAATTTTTCTCTCGGGATCCTTCACGAATTAAGGTAAACACATAGCCATTATTTGTGCTGAGTAAGATTGTGGAAACTCTAACAACACATAGCGAATATGTGTGTGGTTTCTCCGACTCTTTTATCTAGGAATAACTGGTTCAAAGCTGCGGCTACCAGTCATTTCGATAGAGTTTTGAGATACTTACACTAAAGGAATATTAAAATTGAAAGATATCTTTCTTTATGCATATAAGCTGATTATTCTGACAGAAATGCTTAATCAAGAAAAATATATTTTTATAAAAATCAAGTGGGGGATTGTTATAAAAATATTAATTTTATAAAAAATATTTTAAATAAAAAAAATATAGATAATATTGTAGACACCCTACTCAGGCTACATCTTGAGAAAGTTAAGACCGTTCAGGAACTATGATCATACCTAATCCCTACCTAAACCGAACCAAAGTCCCTAAAACCCAAATTCGTAACCCAAAACCACGATCCAAACCATTCAGCACACATGCAACCCCACCTATACCCTATACATTGGCCCAGATCCTCTTTACCCAAGTCGAAACTCATTTTTTTGAGTCAAAAAATCCAAAAGGAGACTTCCGAGCGAACCTGCACAGTATACAAGGCTCGCACTCGCGAAACCGGCCCGAACTGAGCCCGGGCGGTAGTCTAACTACCGCCTGCGGTACTTCAGGTACCGCCGCTCGTGGGCCAAATGCGGACAGCTGTCCCAGTGTCCAAAAGTCAACTTTCCTTCAAAATTATTCTTCCAAATTTCACTATTTACCATTTTACCCCCGCCCCCCCCATAGCAAATGAGAGTGTGTCATGTGGCATTTCTCTCTCTCTAACCAACCATAACTTGCCATGTCATCCTTTACCCCTCTCAAACCCAGAAAATACCAAAATACCATTGGAGAAGGCTATAAATAGCCCTCTCCTCTTCTCATTTCAAAGATACCAACTCACACTAAGAGCCACTCTTCACTTCCAAGTTCAAGTGAGAAAGAGGGAGAGAGGAAAGAAGAGAGTGAGGGTGAGGAGGAGCTCCAAAGCCCTCAAGTTCAGATTTTTTATCTATCTCCTTAACTCACTCCTTGCTTTCCTAACCATCCTGACCTCCCAGCCTAACCTTGTTGATCATGATTCAGTCTATGTCTTAACAAGAGAGCAAGCAGAAGATCCATTCATTTTACAAGCATCCATCATGACATTTACTCCCTTATTAACCCCCCTGCTTCTCTAGATCTCTAGTAAACGTATGCTCTGTGGCTTGCCATACATCGGATCCTGTCACATCAAAAATTCCTAGTGGTCTAATCCATTTTTCTTACCACTTTGCTTGGGCATCATCACATCCGCCTTCTAGACACGCCGTTGGACGTATGCTCTATGGTTTGACGAAATCTCAGATCTTACAGCATCAGAAATTCACGTGTGTGCCTAGTCCCATCACGGCCACAACATCCATCATCCCTTGAGATTGTTTTACCACACTGAGTAGAGACCGTACATTTGTACGGGCAAAGAGGGTGCCTAACACCTTCCCTTTTTATAACCGAGGTCCCTTGCTCAGAATACCGGATCGCAAACCAAGAGTCAATCTAAAGTAGGAAAGTCTCCAGATTTCCCTCACCTTGCGTATTTCGTGGTTCTACCCGACCACGGGATTTTGAGATTTTTCGGCTAGTGGCGATTCTAACATCCATAATCAGCCTATCACCCCCAATCAACCATACAAATCGCAAATCTAGCATGGACGCTGATTTTTCAGTGTCTACAAATATAATATATAAAAAAGTATTTGGAAAATACCTTTTTGTGGGTTTTTGGGAATAGTCCCACATTGAAAAAAGAGAAGAAGAAAAAATGGTTTAATGATAATGGTGGAGTACTATAATTTTGCATACCTTGTCCGTGGACTATGGGACCGCACTCAGGCACGGGCACGCGCTCGCGCTCGGGCTCGGTGCGAAGGCGTGGACATGTGAGGCAGTGCAGCTGTAGAGGCGCTAGTGGCGCACTTTGCACTTCGCACGTGCGCATCGTGTAGCAAAGGGTCGCTCCCTTCGTGAACCGGAGCGAGACGTGTGCGAGTCGCGGTGTGACTAGTGGCTAAGACAGATGGTTGGCTGAACAAAAATCTAAAGAACTGAATGAGAGTCCCTCAAAATATATAGAGGGCTGAAAAAGAGCTGTTGAAGAAAATCTGTAACAGTTGTGTAATAAGTGCAGAGTCCAGCTGAAACTGCTGTATGGCTAGCCCCAACAGTTATAAAATGGCTAGCTGCTGTCTCACAACAGTCAGCATGCAGCAGCTTAATGGCCCATGCACAACAGTCAGAAAACGGCCATAAAACGTCTAGTTTTCTCCAACAGCCAGAAAATAGTCATGGAATTTATTTTCCTGGACCATAACCTCCAACCACCATAGCCTATAAAAGGAGGGCCTGGATGGGTTTCCAAACAATCTCACAACCCATTCCAACACTACTATACGAATTTGAGACAGCCCACTACTCCTCTCTCTATACTCCAGTAATTCCAGCAAGATAGCAACAGTTAAACCCTTTGCAAGAAGAACAGACCAACGGTGTGATGTAGAACGGTTCAACAGAACTAGTGGCTGAAGACTTGACCAGTGCAGTGGTCTAAAACAATTTTCTTCTTCTTTTCTTTCTTCTGGAATTTTTTCATTCATTGTATTTCTGCCAAACTGTGTAACGGAGTTCTATTAGTGGGCCTTCGTGTTTGTTGAATGCAGACCCACATCAGGCTCATCGTATCCTAAAAGCTATTTTCCTATAACCTATCAGCATACTCAACTTACTTGAATAGGGGCAAATAACGCTTTAAGGACAACGTTTCAGACGTGCTTCAGCCTGTCCTAATTTTTATAGCATTTGCGATTTTTTGATTTCCACATTATACAGAATTATATTAATCTGTATAAAATTCTCAACACTTTTGTATGTCTGCTTGCTGCTAATTAAGGGGTTAAGATTAGGTCCTTACTCTTACCCGGGTGGTAGACTCCATGGAGTTTTAACACTAGGTCAAGGGTTCGAGTGCCCATGGTGGTGAAATCCCCCGGTGTGCGTGTGGCGCGAGTGTGTGGGGGTGTGCGTGCATGTGTTAAAAATAAATTAATTAATTAATTAAGGGGTTAAGATTGTCCAAACATTGCCATTTCTAGAACATGGTCCTTCTTACGTTTGATGCATCAAATTAATGGCTTGGATTTCAATTATCCAATGGATCGCATAAAAAAACTCAACCCATTCTGTTTGGAAGTGGCCGTTCATTATAAGGTTAAGTTCGTCCATTGCATCAATTTTGAGTCAGTTGCCAATCAACACAGCACGTGGGGTGTATGTGTTGTTGTTCAATCACATATGAGACCACATATATTAATTAATGGCCCATATTCAATTAATCATGTATGATTAAAATAATATTGGGCATGTCAGAGTCATACTCAACTCAAGTTTGATTAAATGCTTACGACTCTATATGCTAAATTAGTTATGAGATTAGATTTTTAAAAGTTGATTTGACTGTTTAATTCTTTTAAAGGTGATTGTGTTTTTTATATTTTATAATAATGTAATGGCAGAAAGAGATTAAAAAATAAAGGTGATCACCGATCTTATTGATTTGGAAGTAAGATCATTACCATCAGCGAGTAAAGTTGAAAAAATTAGAGAAAATAAAAGATAAATTATCTATGCCTACTTGTGTGGACATGACAACCATGGCACAGTGTATGAGACATTGACTGGTGTGATGGACTCAGTTGATCAAAAATCTAACAACGGGGTTTGTGGATATTTAATCTATTCCTAAATGTAACGCAACAATAGCGTTAGATAGTGGCAAACTAAGCTATGCTCACTAGATATTCAATCTACTCTTAGGGTTTGTTTGGCACATGCCATTAGATGGGATTAGGTGGGATGGAATTGCATTTGGCCCCATGCAAATTTCATTCAATGTTTGGAGAGGATGGAAAAGGTTGGGATTAGGTGGGATGGAATTACATTTAATCCTATGCGGGATTTTCATGGTTTTTGTAAACCAGCACGCTCTTTGGATCCATATGAAATTTAGCAAAAGGTGGTGTGAAATTTAGCAAAAGGTAGTGTTACTGTCAACAATATAGGTGGGTCCCACTATGATGCTTGGGTTATATCCACTCCATCCATCCATTTTTCAAGATCATTTTAGGACATGATTACAAAAATCAGGTAGATTCAAAGCTCAAGTGGACCACACCGCAAAAATTAATGAGGATTGAAGGCCAACCATTGAAAACTTCTTAACGGTTATAAAAGTTTTGGATCAAGCTGATATTTGTATTTTCCCTTTATCCATGTCTGTGTGACCTTATGAACAAGTTGGAAGGAAAATAAACAACACGGTGGGCCCTAAGAAGGTTTCGATGACAGGTGTCATTGTCCACACTGCTTTCCACGGTGTGGTCCATGTAAGCTCTAGATCTACTCTATTTTTAGGCTCATGTCATAAAATAACCTTGCAAGATAAATGGATATTACAAATAAAAGATAGACATTACCGCATGTCCATAATAGTTGTTAACGTCATCATAACAATAGAAAAGTGGTTTCCCATGATTTCTCTATTTTCTGCTGTGGCGGATTTTTATTGCACCCATGTCTCAATCTAAACATGACATATAATGGAATATAATGTCATTTCAATCCAGGGATTTCAAGACAATCTCCAACGATGGATGATCATTGCAATAAAGCAACTCCATCCCACTTAATTCCAATTAAATTCATGTGCCAAACACCCCTTAAGCATATTGTAATGCAGGCACTAGACAGTAGATGACTAAGCTATGTTAAATTCCAGACATCTGCGATGGACAAAAGTGAATGAAGGGTAAAACTAACATTGCACCATATAGGAAGGCTGCTTGTGTTAACAAAGGTTTGAAGCTATTCACCGAATGCTACTTTTATAAGTTCCCCATATCTTCAATGATTTTAACGGTCCACCTGGTGGCTTTCACGTGCACGAGAGATCATATACGACTGTTATTATTCTAGATTCTTAGATGGATGAAAAATTATTAGAGTCGTTATGTCACCATGCTATTACATATGTAAAGATTGCTTTTCGTGTGACTCTAATATTTATTGCCGACAGAGAGACTGGACGTAGTTTGCATAGAATTATTTTTAATAGAATTTTAACATTTAATACTTCAAATGTGTCTGTAACTCAACATTTTGAAGTTCATCTGTATTACGGTTAATATAACTGTCACATGACATATTTTGAACTATTCGATTTAGTGGTACAATTTATGAAGAAGATGTACGTGTGCACGGTGCAAGCTAGTTTTTCCCTTTTTTATGATCAACCCCATCAAGCTCTGTTTCACGGGGTGTACTCCTTGCGATATTCACTCCCTCCGTTTGTTTCTCTAAATCAATTTAGGATGTGAGTCCATCCCAGCGATGCCACATGAAACGTTTGAGGGAAAATAATAATAATAATAATAATAATAATAATAATAAAAGAAAAAAATTCCCCCTATTCAGACCTTTTTGGATCCCAACATAACGGCTATATGCCATCTGAACCGTTCGTAAGGTGAATTGCACTAGGGAGAACCAAATATTCACCTGATCCAAAACTTCTGTGGGCCCGGGAAGTTCTCAATTCTCAACGGTGAGAGTTCATGCTCACTGTTCTTGTGGTGTGGCAGACTTGAGTTTTAGATCTACCTCAGTTTTTGAGATAATTTCTGAACATGTGTAGGCAAAACTGATGGACGGAGGGGATGTCACATGAACGTCGCAGTGGCCACACAGAGCTTTGAATTACTGGGCTCCCGGTAACAGGGTTAGAGGAAACTCGCGTCCGGGGACACGAGCCCGGTGGGTCCCATAATTTTACCATCATTCCCAACGTACCCCGACTCACGTTTCCCAGTGACACCTAGCTCATTAAAAAATAGGAGGTCATTAGCTGTTATATTAAGGGTAATTTCGTCTTTCACTTATCCTTGCCCATGTGATGTTTGCAGTACAGCTAAGGATGATACACCCCCCTGTCGTTATGCATGCGTGTATGTATGCTGTATCTTTCAGCATTCTCCAGGGATATTCCGTAAGAGACCTAGACTTGTAGTCCGCGGACTACTAAAGTGTAATTGCAATCCGCTTGTTTGGTAATGCATATGGATGATCGTAACCGTTGAAGAGGTAGGTCCCACCATGCGTAAGCCAGGTGAAACGAATCAATTTCCGTAAATGATCCTAGACATTCCATCTATGATCAGATAAAATAGTAAGCACTCAACAGTTTGTATTCAACGCCATTCTTTTAGTGGCTAGGTTCATTTTTACAGGAAAAAAGGACCGCTCGTGGTACAAGTAAGGTCCCTGATTAGATTATCAGAACGGTCAAACTGATGGACCCTGCGATACTCATGGGCCATTTCTATCGCTTACATCTAAACGATAACAACAGTGAGACGCACCAGAGGCGGTTTATTTTGTCAAGATCAAATCCATTGAACGACTGTGATCTCTGATTACGTTGAATTTGGATTATCTTTACATTCCAGCCGTAGATTATATTTACATCATTTTAAGATGTGATTTTTCCGTTACGGCTCGTCTATAGTGGAAATCTAGCTTTGGACGGTTTTATTTGAGTCACATGTATCCTACGTATGCAAATTTATATTTGCATGTGCATGAATAATCAAACTCTGTCAGAGCGTTCGGACCTTTTCTCCAGAGTAATTATTGAATCCTGATTTATCAATACGCGTATAATGTCCTGACCCAGCAGTTCTGAACGCATGGTCCGTGGTTCAATGACCAGAGAGTTGATCCCGGGTCTATAAATGGACGGTTAAAAATAGATGAAGAACAGCAGCCATACTCGTAAAAAGGCCAGACATTGGATGTTTGTATCTGGGAGAGTTCATCTCATCCCCCTTTTGCGGTAGTTACTACTTACCACAAAATCCAACGGTGCTGATCATCGTATCATTGGTCCCACTTGCCGGGAATGGGAGCGTCAGGACGGAAATCACGTTCACCTCATTTATTTTCTGACAGTACACCATCGACTAGACTATAAAAAATGGTGGTGACTTTTCAAACGGACAAATGACACAGATTTACGGTAATCTAGACCGTCCAAATCGCTGAACCAACGATGGATGTAGCAAAACCGATAAATTCACTGAGAAGATGATATCAATCACCTGAATTTTTCCTTATAATTCAGACCAACATCCAATTTATAGCCTAATTGTTATTGGATGGTTAAGATTGCTTGATCAGTGTGACTCAGGTATTCTCTCCATCCACAACGGGACCCACAGTTTGGACGGCCTGGAAAACATCTGCTGGGAGGATGAATCACGAACATTTTCTAAGTGGTGAAAAACCAACACAGGAGTCTTTCCCACTACAACATATATATATATATATATATATATATATATATATATATATATATATATATATATATATATATATAAAACGTTGTGTCAATTGTCGTTATGTGAAAACATCATTGCCTCCTACTACTGTGGACCGGAATCCTCTACGACACCTGTTTTACACAGCGCGCGTAAAAGCGCCGAAAGCTCTTTGGCGCCCATCAATTGGTCTCTGTAAAATCCAATCCGTTCATCAGGTGTGATCTTCTACTCTAGATGGTAAAAGTAAAAAAATTCAGCTATATTGTAGACGAAGGTGGGCCAAACCAAAGGAAAATTTGGAATGAGACGCCAATCATAGATCTGTGGCCGTGGCCACCGTAGTGTTTTATATTTCATCAAACCCGTTCATCATGTTTGTATCACCAGGGTAAATTTAATATATGAAAAAAGTCCTGATACAAAGTTTAAATGGTCCACAACACATGAACTTAAAAGGTTTCGGGTGTCAGTTCAAATCGTTTCCATTTATTTGGCTCATATGAGTTTTTAATCCTGTTCATATTTTTTATGCACAGTAAAAATAATAGTTATAACCTGATGTACGGAGTGGATTATATAAATATAACATGGTGGGCCCAAAGACTTGGAAGTGTTTTACGCTCTGCGTACAGCAGATGTTGTAGGCGATTCCGTCATACTCTTACGCATCCACACTCACAATATAAATAGAAAATCCAACAAAGGAAGAGAAGAAAAGGCAGTCTAGGATACTTTGATTTCTCTTCTTCCTTCTTTCACTGCTGCATTTTCTAGACTGTAGAGAGAGAGAGAGAGAGAGAGAGAATGTATGCAGAGGCGGGGCTTCTATTTCCCTACTTTCAGAGCTTCTCTCATGAAGTACAACACCTGGAAGAGTTCTGCCGCATCCAGAAAACCAATGCGAGGGTATTTTCGTCTTTCAACTCTCCTGTTGTTACTTGATCGCCATTTATTTAACTCGATTTCACGACGAGTTGAAGCCCGGTTAGGGTTTCGTTTCTCCGTATTCTCACTTTTTTTCTTTCAGAAAAGCCCTCTGATTTTATTTTATTTTTAATTCTCATTTGACTAACTACCGTTTGATTCCGTTTATCTTTTCCGTCTTTTCTCGTTACTGTTTCTCCTGCCGGATCGGGAAAAGATCGGGAGCGAGATCGTCTGCTGCCGACTCGATTTTGTTTCCCCGTTTGGGAAAATTAGAAAAAGAGAGAAAAAGGAGAAGGCGATCTTTTACCGTCTATATTTGAAGATCTTTGATTCTGGGTCTCGGAAATTTCGTCTTCTGAGGGAAGTTTGTCTTTTCATTTCAAGAAGGAAAAGAAAAGAAAAGAAAAGAAAAGGAAAAGGAAAAAAAAAAAAAAAAAAAGGAAAAGTCGAAAAGAGACGCTGCGGAAAATCTGTCCTTGCCAAAGCGGGGAAAAGGGAAATCCATCCACTTGATTGTGAGGGGTATTTTGGTCATTTACGAGATATTATTGGCAGTGTGGTAATGTGCTGAAAGGAAGGAGAATATTTCTTTTCCATTAAAAGCAAACCCCTAGGCTAGCTAACGTGAGCCGCAGTTAGTTTAGTGCACTAAAGCTCACGGTTGAGAAAATGGCGAAACTGCCCCTGACATTAATCTCCGACCAAAATAACCTTCTTTTCTTTTCTTTTCTTTTTCCCCCCTTTTTTTCGGTAATTATCGATGCCTCAAAAGGAAGATGAAAGACAAGAAAAGAAAAGAAAAAGAAAAAATTGCTAGTTTTAAAACTCGCTCAAATGCTGGATGGGTTTACAATGACAAGTGGAACATCCAAGCGTCAATCCAGACTTTCCGTTTGCTCTCTGTTGGCCAGCCATGATGCCAAAAAAAAATCATACCAATTGGATGATCATTACAATCTGATCGTTGGCATGAAAAAATGGACGGTCAAGATCGAGCAGAGAAATAACAGGTCCATGCCCGCAAAATCCCTCATCGCAACAGCCTCTAATGGCCTGTTTGGGATGAGGGATTTGCTCCTATGGATTCGGCAAATCCATGGATTTAGAAATCCATTGTTTGGTAACACCATCAAGACCAAGGATTAAAGTTCCATCCAAAACTGGTGCACATCGCCTGATATGTATCGGTATCATCTGTGAAGGATACGGCCGTATCGGCCCAAAACAGGCCAATACTGGGCAATTCGGTACGATACCCAATACCCTTATTTTATACCTTGATCGAGACCATTCATCTGTCGGGCTTGCCGACTTATCAGAGAGCTTTGAGTAACAGCATGAGGTCTTATAAATTAATATGTAGATTTCCAAAGATTCTGATTTGAACTTCCCCTTATAAAACACATTTACAAGGCTAGGAACCATCTAAGGGCCTGTTTGGCTGCCACTTCAAAATTAGTACATCTCATTTGATTTAATCATAATTATATACTAAGATTTTTATTTTATTTTTTATTTTTTTGGTAGGGATAAAGAATATAACCTTCAATTTTGTATAAACTATGGTTTATATTACGTAATTGATATTAACTAAAATGAGATGAACTCATTTTTAAGTGGCAACCAAACAGGCCCTAAGTGTTTTTCTATCTGGATATCCCCTTATTTGGAGTCCTCTTTTTGGTCCCTTCCCAGAGGATCATTTCAAGGGCCTTCCTTTCATCCTAGCTTTTGGTTGCTCTCTGTTGCCAAAGAAAGCACGAATCAGTTAACTCGGTTACAGTTTGGTGTCTCTAGGTTGTCATCTTCAAATATCATATATATTACTTCACTTGGTTACAGGTTGGTATCTTGTCTTGTCGTCCTCCTTTTTCTCCATTGTTAATATCTCAACCAACTCCATTTAGTCGTCTGTGCTACCTGGTTTGAATAACTAATAACCCGTAAAGTTACAGCTCTGTGATCAGGTCTCAAGGATCAATTCAGGGTTTTTCACTGTGTTCTAATACTTGACACAAGAACATGCCAAGGATGGGACTCTCTTCTAATCAGTTGGTGGTTTAAATGTGGGTGGTATTTTAATCAACTAAAATTTTAACCTTGACTTACGTGTCGGGTACAAGTTGTTGTTCTTGATATTAACCAAGTGAATTCTTAGAACTTCGATTTCTTTCTCTGGTTAATCCTGAACTTTTTTTATAAGCTCTCATCCTGTCTGCCTCTAATTATGAGTTAAACATCTGAAATGCACCATGGGTAGATTTTGCTAGGTCTGTTCTAATGGTGTGGGGGTGTGAGTGTGTTTGGTGGATCCGAGGATATTGACACAGTATTAAACAGAAGAATAACATTGAATTAGCATGCAAAGATTTGTAACCTTCAGAACAGGTTCACCACAAATGCTTGTCTATTGAAAACTGCATTTCATTTCTTTTGTTCTTTTTTCCCCCCCTGTATTGTGTAAAAAATTGCACCAGCTATTATAGATGGTGGTCACTAGAGTAAGAGAAATTGTGACAAAGGTTAAGTAATGGTCAACATCTTAGGACTCATTTCATTCCTTGGAAGCTTATTCGAACTTTCTTTTTTTTCTATAGAGCAACCTAGTTCAGACCTCCACCGTTTCAGAGTATGACCTGGGAGGGGAAGGAGATCTGTTCAAAGCTCCGGAGCCCATCATAGAAGAACCTGAAGTGGGGCTTGAGTCACTTGACCCCATGACTGTTGCCATTTCCATGATTTCCAGTGGCGAAGATGTTATCTCCCCGGAGACAATGAAGGTTACAGGCATTGAATCAATTCAAAGCAATCATCTGTTAAGTGAGGTCTTCTATGAGTGCAAGAATGACCTTCTACTGAAATCTACCTTCGAAGAATCTTTTCCTGAGGTTTCAGATGTGAAGGTTCCTGCTATACAGATGGAGGAGGATTTGACCGTGGGTTTGACCTCTAATGGGTCAATGCAGAAAAGTATTAGCTCTGGGTCTTTGAACTCAATGAGACCGAGCTTTCTGGATTTCCAGACAATTGATTTGGGAGCTGCTTTTGGTATGAGGAGGGCATTTAGTGAGGGTGATATTCAGGTGAGGATCATCTTTCCTTTTGTTTTGTAATTTATATCTTTTATTCTTATATTGTTACTATGGAGGTGCAGCTGGGCAGGCTCTTCCAGGCCTGGTACAGGCCCAGCCTGCTGAGGGCTGAGCATAAAGGCCTGCGGGAATGGTTTTTCAGGTCTGACTTCCGTGTTGTGTGGATCTGAGAGTCCGTGTGAAGGCCTGAAACAATGGCCTGCTACTATTAGGCTTCGTACTTTGCCAGCAGCCTAGGCAAGCCTGGACCCTGGTCCTTAGCTCATATGCTGCCCCTGCATTAGCTCAGCTGGCCCATTTGCACCTCTTACTGTACCCTGAGAGGAAACTAAAGTAAGCAGAGAGATTGTATGGTTGCTAATGCATCTCTTTTCTCGGAAGGAATTCTTCACCAATGATTGTGAAACACACATACACAAGAAATAATGGGAACTTTGGAATGGAAATTAAATGGGAGGACAGAAAATACTCTTAGTTACAATGAAATATGAAGATGTTTCCACAAGGCATTGACCCTAATATATCCATATAATTCCTATTATGAAAGGATCACAGCACAGACCAAATTATCTCCGCCTCTTCACTGAAACAACCTTAGTTGCATGATTCTTTTTTAAAGAGGTGCTGCTCCTGCTTTGAATCACAATTCAGACTCACACTCCTGTTGCTGCTTCCTAATTGTTTATCCTTGCTAACATTTTGAAATAGACGCATCTGCTCCCACACCTGAATCTGTTGCTGCTTCCCTACATGCTTCGTACAACCATTGAAACAAAGCCTGATTGTACCTTCTAAGTTTAATATTTTCATCTATGCTGCCTAGTAGTGCCACTGTAGGTTAAAATATGGAACACTGTCATTATGAGACATTTGAAGAGTGATCAAAATGCCTGCCTATTGATACACCTGGATTTCTATGAGAACAATATAGCCTTGCATGAATGACCTGCGTGGTGGCCAATATGATTTTTATTTCAGCAATTGGTTGCTGATATGTTCAAGTTCGTCCGAAATATATCATGGGTTTTATATGGATTGGTTTCAAACACTTACTTCAGTGACTGCTGTGACACCTTTGCTCATTTTCATCATGGAAATGATGGGAGCTTCACTTTTTTGGAAAATCAAAGAATCTTCATTTGTGGAACATGGTGTTTGGAACTGTAATTTAATCAGTGAATGCCCAGCTGCTAACCACTAAGCAAATTGTTGGGTCTCTGCAACAGTATGCATACTAAGATATGTTTAGATGTGTCTGGCCATTTTCACAGGATGTTGGAGATCATTGATTTTGAGTTTTTCTGACAGACCCTTGGTAACCATAACACAAGCCTCATCCATTCTCCCTTTGCTCGGGTGTTAGCCATCAGCAATTACCCAACTGAAGAACGCAAGCAGAAACTTTCTAGATACAGAAAGAAGAAGACCAAGAGAAATTTTGGCAGGAAAATCAAGGTAAACGTTACCTTTTTCTAGAACCGTGGAATTTATCACTGCTCTATTTAGATCTATTATGTGTTACAGGTTTTAGAGGTTCTGGTTCTTTTAGTTTTGGAGGCTTGCATTGTTTACTCATTATCTGGAGTTTCTGTAGCTTTTTTTCCCCCTCTTGACGGATTCCATATGCAACATCTGTTAAATAAAGTCTAAAACAGAACACTGGTTTTGATCAATTAAGAGAGTACTGACAGATGATACATATAGCATTGTGCAAATATCCATATATCTTCAAAGCTGTCTTATTTTCTCGTTGATATCTTGCCTCCTCTACCTGTTTTAACCTGTCCTTAAAAAATATTAGAATTCCCCAACCTTTTTTATGGTGAAGAAACATTTGTTTAGACGTGTTCAAACCATAGTCGAAAACTCGAAAAACTCAATTAGACGCAATTGAGCCAACCCAACTAGATCAGGTATCATCAAGACTCAATAAAACTCGATTTGCTCATGACTTGATCAAGAAAAAAAATCGACTAGACAAAAACTAATACTGGAAGAAAAGGAAAAATACTTGGAGGAAAAGCTGGATTTGATATTGCCTCGAGTGGACATTTTTGAGGTAACAAAAGATGAACAATGTATTGTAATTCGTTACTGATAAATTCTCTATGAAAGTTCTTCAACTCTCAAAAAACTTTGCAGAATATTACTTCAAAAATACAGCTTTGTTTTCTTTTCAACTTCTTTCTTTCTTTCTTTCCTTCTTCTCTCTCTCTTTTTTTTTTTGATAAAATTTAGTAGTCAATGCCTGGTCTTTTCTGTTTCCACCAAATCTGCCTGTCAAAGTCACTCTGGATCGATAAAACAACTAGTCATATTTTACCCATGATGGGCTTCTTCCCCATTTTCTGAAAATCTGTGCTCCACTCTAGTGCAATGCTTCACCATCGACTTTTCACTCTCCCAATGGTTTCTAACTAATTCCAAGTACAATGATGTCGGTTTTTCCAGTATGCTTGCAGGAAAGCATTAGCTGACAATCAACCTAGGGTTCGAGGGAGGTTCGCAAAAACTGAAGATGCTGACATCCTGTCCAAGTAGAACAAATGTAAATATTTCACTAGAAAAGAAAAGGTAGGTTATGAAGGCCGTAGTAATATGTTTGTGGGAGAAGTCACAATTGTAAAATCACTCTCTAAGACTTGGTAGGAGGATTCAGGTATTTGCTATAAGCCAAGAAACTGCTCTGTTGTAATAAATCTTCCTCTCCATCTTTAGATGGAATGTAATGTTGATGATGTAAAAAAAGTAACGGTACCCATAAATGGGAGCTTGAAAATCATGTTGGTGTTAGTAATGCTGATTTTCTTGTTTTGGTATTTTCGGCCCACGATTTTGTAATAATGTCGAAGTTCCTGGACTATATGTGCGAGAGATTGTGATGGTTTTTACATAACAGCATTTCTTGGAACAAACATCTATGTAAGTGATTAATCTAAAACTGGGAAGGGAAGGAGTTAACTCGTTTTCCCCAACGTGGGCTGCAATCAAACCTCGTATACTGGACATCTCTACACAAGAACACACCAAAAACAAAAGACGGGAGTACTTGCCAAAAGAGCCAGTCAACTAACGGTGGGTCACTACGAGAATATGGTGATTTTTGGGTGGTGGTTCATTGTTGGCCCACCTAATTACTGGTTAGGCCTGATTTTTGGCGATCCCATCATTGTGGTGGGGGGGCCCTTAATGCACGGGTTGGATGGTGTCCACAGCACGGTATATCCCGAGAGCAAAAGCAAAAGCAATAGCAATAGCGTATATTTCTATACCTTTACATGGTGGAGGCGAATAACGTAGTTTTGTCTTGCCTCCATCTTAGAATACTTGGATCCTTATACTACATCTAGCTAGAGCTGTACACAGCAGAGTATGCTCGGTTACTTGCTCGACTTGACTTGGAATTATAGCAATAGAGTACGAGTTGGGCAGTACTCGAGTGTATATATATCCATCCAAAAAAAAAAAAAAAAACCTACGCTTCTTTTTTCCTTCTAGTCATTTTCAGCAGCCCGCCCGTTCGAAAAAACCCAAATACCTTCCCTCCCAATGCCCGTTCGAAAAAACCCAAATACTCTCTCTCTCTCTCTCTCTCTCTCTCTCTCTCTCTCTCTCTCTCTCTCTCGTTCCCCTGTGACCTTGCCCGGTGCTATCCATCGTAAATTGTTAATATATGTTAATATAGAATATGTTAATATGTTAATATAGAAATTGTTAATATAAAATTATTGTCTTTTACTATTCAAGTCTCATGACTTAATAGTTATTTTTTTCATATTTCTTAATTTACTTTATAAATGACAGTTTACTTGTTACTTTGTTAATGATGAATGCTACCACTTTAAGATGTCTTTGGTTTTTCATTTTACATTTTGTTATTAGTTAGTTAAATGATGAATGTTAATTTCAGTCTGCTTCTTTGTTTGCATAGATATAAATTATTTGTATTGTTCTATTTGTATTATATGATAATCAGTTGTCTATTTGAGGATTTCTATGTTGCCAGATATAGATTCAGTATGTTCTTGGATGCATAGAAATTCTCAAATTGTCTCTCTTTGGACAGTTCAAAGTTAGATAGATTGTAATGTTTTCGTTTATTCCAATTTAAATGCATATGTTTGTTCTGGTTTCGTCTCTCCTTTTTCTATCTGGATGTATTTCATATATTTATTTCCGTCATCAAATGTCCACACTTTGTGTTGATGATTGACATGGAAATCAAACACAAGATTAATATATTCTGAAGAGATAAAGGGGGATGCTACCAGAATTTTTGCGTAGCATTTATATTGAAAAATGAAGGCATTACAATCTATCTAACCTTGAATGAGTGACTGATTTAAACAGTTAGGTAAGTATGCTTGTCTAGCGATTTAGCCATCTAGGTATAACCACATAACATATCGAGAACTTTATTTTATATGACTAGTCAAGACGAAAGCCCAAATATCCCTATAATGAATGCATCAGGCACGTCTCTTCTAATTCTAAAGAGAGACAGATAGTCAACTACATGCAAAGGGAAGAAGAAAAGATCAGCAATGTTGGATGATTTCGAAGATGTGACAGTTAACGATGTACAGAAGATAAAGTGTAATCACTGCAAAAGATTATACAGCAAGATTCCAGGAGGATCTACGACACGTATAAATAGACATTTGAAGACGTGTCCTAAGAGACCAATACTCCCTCCTCCCGGCCAACAGTTGTTGTCATTTGCGAAGTCAGAAGGGGAGGACTCATAAGTGGTAGTGTCCACTCATAAGTTTGACAAAGAGAAGTTTAATGAATGGTATGCTAGATTAGTGATTCTGAAAGAAAAACCTTTCAAAATGATAGAAAATAAAGGGTTTAGGGCTTTTTGTCAATTCTTTAACCCTCGGGCTGAGAATGTCTCCCGTGTCACAGTGCAGAGAGAGTACATGAAGATGTACGTAAAAGAGAAGATAAAACTGAAAGAAGTTTTGGCGTCAGTTTCCATAATAGGTTTGATGTCTGATTTATGGACGACGTTCAATCAAAGAAAATGATATATTTCATTAATAGTTCACTATGTCGATAAGGATTAGAAACTCTGCAAGAGAATTTTGAACTTCCACAACCTTCCTCCTCCACATACTGGTTTACTTATTTCAGATTACACATATAGTTGTCTAGAAAGCTGAGACATTAAGAAGAAAATTTTAACAATAACTTTAGACAATACTTCAGCAAATGACAGTGTCATTTCATACTTATGTAACCAGTTTAGTGCTACAAGAAATTTATTTTTTGAAGGAAAAATATTTCAGATCAGATGTTGTGCCCATATTGTAAATTTGATTATACAAGAAGGGATGAAAGAAATTGACAACACTATAAAGAACAAAGAGAAAGTGTGAAATATATAAGGGGGTCGCCATCGAGATTGAGTGTATGGAATGACATCATCTAACGTTTGAATGTACCATCTAAAAAAATGTTGAAGTTGGATGTGTGTATACGTTGGAATTCAACCTATGAAATATTAGATACGGTAATGGAATTACAGGTTCCATTCCCTGAATACGCAGCGCATGACAAAACGTATTCTTAGTTGTCGAGCACATATGATTGGGCCAAAGCAAAACAAGTTCATACATCTCTCAAAGTTTTCTACGATTGTAAAAAGATTTTTTCTGAGAATCAGTATCCAACCGCGAATCTGTTTCTTCCATCACTTTGGAAGATTAAGGATGCTATACAGAAAAAATGTCAGTGCGGGTCCAGATTTCATACTTCAGATGACAGTTGGTATGAAGACGAAGTTCGATAAATACTATGATGAATGTTATCTGTTGATGTCCTTGGCAGTTGTTCTTGATCCTCGTTGTAATACGCGGTTGGTTAGCTTTATTTTCATAAAGCTCTATTCTATTGAAAGAGTGACAACAGAGACGTCGAAGGTTCGTCAAGCCCTTGAAGATTTGCATAAATCATATGTTAGTACTCTACCTGCAACGGGTATTGAAGAAAGCAGAGATGCGGATATTTCTGTACCTAGTAATCCGGATGTGCTAAATGAATACATATCATACTTGGCACAAGCACGAATGAGATTTGATACTAAAGAATCAGAGCTAGAAATGTACCTCAATGAGTCAATCGTAGTGCGATACGAATTTAATGTGTTAGAATGGTGGAAGATGAGGGTTAGTGAATCAAAATATCCTACATTATCTGTGATCGCACGAGACATATTATCAATACCAATTTCAACAGTGGCATCAAAATCTGCATTCCGCACAGGGAGCAGGGTTGTGAGCAAATATCGAAGCTCACTTTCGTCAAATATAGTTGAAGCGTTGATTTGTACGGAAGATTGGTTGCGCCCGATATGGGAAGGAGATATGAATGATGATGATGGATAAGAGGAGATTGAGATTCGTAACGAATCTCTACCTGCGGATCAGTAATTATTTTCATTTTTCAATTCTTTTTGGTTGAAAGTTGAATGATCTATAATATTATTTCACTACAGCTGCAAACATGAAAGTATTGGAATGTGGTTTAGAATACTTTGAATCTTTAATATTTATTTACATATGTCTGTTCATTTGTTTTTATTTTTGATACATTTATATTGCTTTATTTTGTTTCTATATTAAGTTCAAATTATTTATCAATATTTCAATTTTTTTTATTAAAAATTAAGTGTAGATATGTTGTCATCTGACCCATCGACAAACATTTGAGACTACGCTTCCCTAGTTGAATCACCACCAAGGTCTGAAAAAATAAAGATTAAGTGTGGCTTGTGTGGCACAAAATTTATGAACAAAACTAATCACTTTCGGTTACACTTGTCATGTCGAGGTGGTGATGCAAAACCATGCCCCAATGCCCCTAAGGATGTCAAAATTCTTTTTCAAGCCCTGTTAGATTCGAATAGAAAACTTTCCACTCCATCCAAACCTTCTGCTTCTAGATCTAGTATACGAATGACATCCACAAAAGATAAAGAGGAGGAATCCAAATTAAAAGCTTTGGAAGAAGAACAATTCCAACTCGCCTTAAAACGTAGTATGAAAGAAGTTTCTAGACTTCAACGATATTCGAGTCAAAGACAACACGATTTTAAAGAAAGATCGAGTACGACAAACAAAAAGAAAAATAGTAACAAATTCAAATTCTTGATCCGTCTCGGTGAATTTTATAAAGCATTGGGTACTACGTACAATTCTTTACATAAAGAAAGTTTAAATTTTTTAATTTAAAGTATAAAAGACTACGAAGGAAATATCCCTTCGCCTTCTGACTCAAAGGAAGTAAACCAATATGTATATGAAAAAATAGATAGCAGTTCCGATAGATCAGATGACAATACAGGAATGCACTCCTCTTATAGAGGTTATTAGTTATAAATTATCATTTTGAACAATATAATGTAAATATGTAATTATCGAAATTTTTTAATCATGAATTATATGCATTTTATATATTTTATTGTTTTGTTTAACTTCAAATTCCATTTGACAATCTAATTAAAATTCAAATGAATATCAATTTATAACTCGAACTCGGCTCAAAGTTCGAACTCGTTGCTCGAAAACCCTGCTTGAAATGGGCTCAAATTTGGACTCAGACTTCAACTCGACTCGAAAACTTGGACTCGACTCAATCTATACTCGTACTTGGACGAGTAGAGCACGAGCAAAGAATCCATGCTCAATACCCGAGCAGGACTCGGCCAGGGCGAGCCGAGCATGAGTTGGCAATACTCGACTCGTGTCCAGCTCTACATCTAACCCATCACAAACACGTGCCAATCCAAAGTTCCGATGGCCCAAAATTAAGATCTCCCTTGGCTCCGGATGCTTGCAACAAGTGTAGCACCTGTATACACAGCACAATTACGGGGAATCCGGGCATTGGGGGGAGGCACTTGGAACGCACGGGTTTTGCCTTCAAACGCCGAAGGAAGTCCAACAAGCTACTTGGGGCCCACCATGATGTCTGCGAGAAATCTACCTGTTCCTCCATTTTTGCAGGATCATGACTCCAAAAACGAAGCAGATCCAAAAGGGTCGCACCACAGGAAACAGTAAGGATTGAACTTCACAGTGGAAAGTTGAAACATTGATGGATTAGTCTAATATTTCCGCGTTTTCAGATCCTCCGAGTAGGAATAACCTTTTGAAAGTTGGTATATATGGCATATAAAAATCACAGTGGACCACAGGGAGGTTTCAACTGTAGGCATTTCTCTACCCACCATTGTACGGCCCACTTGAGTTTTGGATCTCCCTCATTTTTTGAGCCCATATCCTAACACCGAAACGTATGATTTCTCACGGATATCCCGGTGAGCCCCACCTAAGTTTCCAGTAGCAGGTGTTCATTCAAGAAATCACATGCAAAACGAGCATGAAGATTTTTTATTTTTTTTTTGTTATTCTTTTGGAAAGAAAAAAGGTACCCGTGCAAAAGTCCCAATTGCTGAGAGCTTCCCTATGGGCCAATGAATTGGACATATAGACCTGCCTGCACATCAGATCGAGGTGTCTGGTGATATTTTGTTTTTTGCAAATGAGGTATTTTTGTAAATTTGGAAAAAAAAAAAATATATATATATAAGGAATTTTTATATAACATGAACAATGCTCTCTGGCACTAAGCATGTAAGCATGACTAAATGTCATCAAAGTACCATACCCACTATTTTTCTTCACAGTATGTGTCTGTGTCAAGTAAGAGTAACAGAATTCAATTGGAAAACAATGAAGGAAAGCAAAACTGGCCTAACAAGACGAGGATAGTCCTTTTTTGCTATAATGGGGCTATCGGCAGCTGATGTTGATCCCACCATTGGGGGGTTGGATGGCATCAGATCCAAAAGGATTCAGGAGACGGTTAGGATTTTTGCTTGAAAAGTCTTACTAATGTTTTCTCCTATTTTGAATGGTAAGCAAAAAGAGTGGCACCAGCATCACTTGAACCTCCTCTTCCTCCCCTGCTTCGTAACAGCAGCTGGCCTCTTTGGTGTCGGCGAGTACCCTGCCTGGTGTATTGAGATTTAGATATCACTCTCATCCTCTGCTCCTTCATGTTTGCAAATAGAGAATCCAGTGTCTTATAATGCATTGCTTCATCTGCTGTCTTATAATGCATCGCTTCATCTGCCACCTTCTTCAACACCTGCACAAGCCACCCCCATTTCTTCTTTATTCTTTTCTTTTCTTTCAATAACAATGATCTATGATGACAGCTGCCATGATTACTGCACTACATTGATGTGTTCATCTAAAAAAAGAAAAAAGAAAAATGGAGATGCTTACTACAATCCATTGATCCTAGAGTTCCAATAAGCCCACACCACCCAAACATCTTTTTCCATAAATGTGGCATGTCCAGGGATCAGGGCTTTTCATTTAATTAAAAGAAAAAAGGGAAAAAAATAAATTAAAATGGGCAGCAGTCTATCACACAAGATTGGAGGGTCAGTGTCCCGTCCAATCACTGCAATATTTTGGGCAATGGCACCCCTAGAAGCCCGGCTCGCGAGGCGTCCCTCTTGCAGTAGGGAATCTCCCCCTCGGCTCGCTCTTGTGACATATGCTATGTTTCCCCTCTCCATTCCCAAGTAAAGAGTGAGTCCCATGCGTCAGTTTGTGGATCGCGGTCTCACGCACTAATCCCTACAGGTGCCTGTAGTAGGCCAGCTGCCCTACCTAAACCAGTCATCATATCAGTCCCTAGGCCCCATTGCTGGAAAGGCTCGGCTTCAAAACCGTACGTGGAGCTTCCGCCTCATACGGCTCCTCTAGGGATGGAGGTAGGCGCATGCCGAAGAGGGTAACAATGAATCCACAAAAAGGATTCCTTGTGTAACATACAATAAGCTTGCTGGGCATCACCAACCCATCAAAAATCAAAGCAGAAGTGAATGGATAAAAAATTATTTAAAATAAAAATAAAAATTGCATACCCTTCTAACAAAGCCCCCTTCAGCAGCCTTCATCTGAGCCGGTGGACCTGCCAGCCTGTACCAACAAACAATAGGCATTATGATAAATCAAAGATCCAGGAAATATCATATAGAGGATCAAGACAAATGAAGACTTGCCAAACATCAGCAAAAACAAGATGTCAAAGAAAAATGCATAGCTGAATGAAGCCAAAACAAACTTACCATTGCACAAACATTTCTAGGCACTATAACATGAGTATGGACAAACCGACACATAGACAACTTCCAAAAAAAAAATTAATAGCTTTACTGCAGTCTGGTGCCAACCATTTAGTTCTGTCCGCACTCCCAATTGGCCAGATGGAACACAGGCAACTCATTTGAATAAAACACCAATGCATCTGGACTTAGATCCAGACATCTCTTCAAAGAATGTGGCTCCTAAGAATCACGTTGAACGAATCTCCCCTCCATGAAGCAGCAGAACCAAAGAACCATCACATGGGCATTTCTGATTCAATTATCACCCCTTTGAGAAAGGGGAGAGCCTTTCTCCCATCACTAACACCACGACCACCCCAACCCAATTAAGGGTATCAAAACATCATCATAAGGTCTTCTTCAGTTTCTTCTTCTTCTTTTAAAGAAGGTGACTGAATCACTAAGCACACCAAAGGGCAAGAACAGTATTGGGGTGGTGAGCCTATCAATAACTACAAAAAAATTATACAAAATAAAAAAACAAAAACAAATTTTAGAACCCAAATAAAAAGCTCAGGCTGAGACACTCAAGACCAGCAATCCAAATCCTTGCGAACTCTGGAAGAGCTGGAGCCCACACAAACACCAACAAAGTGATGCCCCACTTGAGAAATGATGCTAGAGAAGCTTGATCATTGAAAATTCTACAAGTCCTCTCCTCCACACACACCCAACGAATAGCAAAAGGATTGTTTCTCCTTGTGTAGAGAAAGGGCCACCAGACCATCCAAGCACAATGGCATCAACACAGATGTACCTGAAACCCGTTAAATCTAACAACTCAAAGAACAATCCCATTTCTGGCATAGCCCGGTAACGGATGAATAAATGGTCTAGATTCCTCCTCATTTCTACACATGAGCCACATAATTCACATTGCCATAGTTCTCTTCTTCAAATTTCGGTGAAGGATTTTGTTGATAGAGGCAACCCAAACGAATGCCTATACCATAGGAAGAATATAAACTTTCCACATGTAAGCATTCAGTGAGCACATGTTACCACTCACAAATATTTCAGATGAAAGACTTGGAGAACCCTCCATTAACTGACCACTTCCAACTCTTTTTTATCTTCACACTGTAACCTCAATGCTCCCCTACCTGAGGGTACACATGAGCATGGCAAACTCCAGCGATTCATCATCAGTTAGATCTTCCTCAAAGGATCACATCGCATACAATTGAACCTCCCACAAGTTCATAAGTCTGCCACCTTAGCCACTTTATTGATTTCAGCAAAATCCTCCTCATTGCCAAACCAGCATCTACAAGCCATACACATCTTCTTCGAAATTGGACCCTATCTCCATGCCCAACAACAAATCGAATATCCCCTCAAACAAACCTCCTATTCTACCCAAGATCAACTGCCCCACCTGGACTCTCTCTGAATCATATGCCAATTAGCTTTCCAGAATCCATGCTTCTGATCCCACATTACTAGTCGAAGACCCAGGGAACCAAACCCCTCTCCCTGATTGTCCTTATTACCAACAGAACATTTCTAATGAGGTTTAGAAACATCTTCAAAAGGTGTAGCTGTAGATTATACAAGGTCACTCCTGAATGCTAACACACTAAACCAATTAGAAACAACAGATCACATGTTCCAACCAACAGCCCATATGCATCCAACTTCTCCAAAGAAGAAGTATCTCATCCAAGTCGAATATTTCTAAGCCTCACTCAAATTTTCTGGAAGAGGTTTCAAGATTACTGCAGATTTCATCACCTGAAACATGAAAAACATCATGATGGCTACAAAATTACAATGTCTCATCATGTCCAAGAACCCCTCCTGCCTCCAACTTCTCCCCAAACAGCCACCTAAATCACATGTTGCATGTCTGCCCAAACAGCCAACTACAATACATGTTTCTTGTCTGCTGCAACGGAAGCTCGCCACATTCACTGCGCCAAACAACTCACCAAATCAATCTACAAATCTCTGGTCATAGCTTAAGAATATAGTATCCAAGTTTCTAGGACATGAACACCCGAGCAAAGATTGCCAATGGAAGAGTCAAGGGTCTGCTGATGAGAAGCAGAGTATGGGAAACTACAGTAAGCTTGGACTTGGAGTAATGAATCTGTGGAATTGGAATTCAAGCAGGACTGATATCATGCATGAATAAAAGCATCCAGTGCCAATCTCTTGAACAGCTTCACCCACCCACAAGATGATGATCTTAGGCCAATAACAAAAATACTGGCAGAAGGGTCATGATAGAAGAAAAGGTGACGAGATTTAGCCAGCCTAAGAAGACCTTAATGTAAATGACAGAGGTGATATCTGGCACCCCCATAATCAATCCCACATTCTTTATAGCTTTCATGCCATAATCAACAGCACATACTTGATAGCTTGCATGACTCCGTACACATACAAACTGGAATTGCATGGGAGATCTGATGTCATCACTAACATGACAGAAAGGGTCCTTGATTTACCTGTAAATCACACATGAAGAAGATATTAAAAGACAATGGGAAAGAACACTAACACATGCTATGATCGACTTCAGGATTTGCTGGTACCTTGGCTTGTTCCAGTTCACGCCACTATTACGAGTACAGGTCCTGTTCCAGATAGGAGCAATAGCAGCCCTCCTTGCAACTCCTTTTGCTACTGCAAACTGATTCCCTTTGAAATTCGACCTTCTCTGAGCAAGCACATCCTGCAGAAAGAATGTGCATGATCAATTACCAACAACAGGAGTGAAAAAAAAAAAAAAAAGAAGAAGGAAAACAAAAAAAGGAAAGAAAAGAACATTACATGGGAAGTACCCTTATTAAAGGTGAGATGCTACTCTGAGGAGATCAGAATACAAAACCAAACCATTACCTGTCTAAGAGACGACCTAGAATCCATGAATCGCAGTATTTTTGATGATTTCACTTGAGACGCAACACCATTCAGGAATCCTTGACTTATTTTCTACACAGACAATAATTTCTTGATAAAAGATAAAGAATAGAACTCACACTTTTAGAACTACACAAACACCCAGGAAACTATTTCACTGTCAAGAGCAAAATGGCTTGCTTACCGAAGCTCTCGGCCTCATAATAGCTTTGGATGAAGATTTTCTAGACATTTTGATTATATCATCTGCAATAAAGATGAGACCTTTGACTAAACCAACACTTTTTTCTTCTTTTCTTTTTTTTAATGGTAATATAACCAACATTCTTAACAGGAAGTGTCTACAAAAAGGAAAGTATCCATTACGTCTAGGAAATATAATGAACATACCAAGCGTCATGTTCATTTTCTTCTCTGTGCGAGCAATTGCTTCAGCAGTCATTGGCGGCATAGTTTCCATCTCTAACAAGGGCAGAAGGGAGAGGGGGGGGGATTAGGAACCCAGAAAATGCTATTTTTAAAAACTAAAATTAAAATTAAAAAAAGATGTGTTAAGTACAGATTGCAGTAAAACAAAGATTTCATACATCCATGAACCTGAGAAGGGTAACAAAATAAAAATATGGACTATCTTTGGATTGAGGAGTTTAATATATTCTGTAGAAAGAGAAAGCACCTAATTTCCCAACCTTAATATGGTAAATCAGATATTGTCGATGATCACAAAATAGAAAATTGGTGAAATTGAAAATGGGTCCTACATATCCAATACCTTCTTTATTGATGAAGAGGTATAGACCCAAACAACAAGAAACAAAACCGTGTACAAGACCTCACTTCCGAACTACCTAGCTTGGAACCAAGCCAAGCTGGCACCTCAACCTTCCAATTCAACAAAGTAATAAGATACCCAGCCATAACAGATGCATATTTTTTGCTCCTTTTGTTGGTGAGGGTCGCGGTGTGGATTGGTTGTTGTAACAATTTTGAAGGTGAGGATTCAAGAAAAAGAGCCTATAGTAAGGAAATGCAATGCTGTATAGTGGGCAAAACTCCCAGTAAATCCCTAATATCTATATGAAATACATTCGGCAAGGACTATAACCAGCCGGGTATGCTGCATTCACAACGCTAGCCAATAGTGGGAGTTCCCTTCCAAATCTGCATAGCTTGAAAAGAAACAATAAATTCTTGTTCATCCTATACACAAGACAAAAGGAGCTAGGACACAAGTCAAAACCAGAACAGTCTACTACCAATCTGGGAATATTAGCTCCTAAACAACATTTTCAATGCTTCAAGACGATTTTATTTACCAGTTCTGATGACTTCTGAGAATTCGAAATCAGGGCCCAAAACAAAAACCTAAAGCCTATAAAATCACCAAAAATAGACATAACCATCTCAGACCTCTTCAATGATCGAACAATACTTGTGCAGATTACCAGGTCAGAATGCAAAACCTAGATTCTTTGAAATGCGTTCAAGAACGGATGGCAAACAAAAACAAGAGGAATTATGGGTCAGATAGTTTCGAGCGTGCAGGATTCACACGTCTGGTGATCTAGATCCTCAATCAGATGGGACCCATTGTGAATGGGGAGATGCACCAAGAATCTCCCATATTAGAATATCATAACCCCTAAATCAATGGCCTACAAATAAACAGTTAAGAAGTGTCAACATCCAATGCAGAACAGGCAGCGATAGATAAGATTAACATCTTACAGTGTAGGAAATTTTAGGGCCATCCACCATCGATGGCGTGGCCTGTCATATCAACAGTCTCGATCACCAAATTACCGTTCGAAATCTACAGAACCCTGCCCCTCAGCAAACCATATGAATTCTGAGGCTCGGAAAACTCATAATCCCTTAAAGAGAGAACGTGCCCACAAGAAACTATTCGTATAAAACAATGGCCAAAACCCCACCACAAACAAACACCATCAAATTCTAGGTTTTCCAAAACTCAATCAACGTCTGAAAGATATCGATAAAAGGCACAAAAGAAACAGAAACCGCGGAAAGATTGACAGATGGATACAATACAACAGATCAAAGAGCACATCATAATCAAAGAAAAAAAAAAAAAGCAAAGAGAATCGCGAAAAATCGAAATAACTAAAGCAGAACAAGAACAGATCATCGAGATAAAGAAACCAACCGATTCTCTGAACTCGAATCGCAGAAATCAAGCCATCCAAACGTAGATTCGAACCGAATGCTTCTTTGAAAACTCCAAAATCAGAAATCGGGAGAGAAAAGAAAGAAATTAGGGCAGAAACGCTCTCTCTCTCTGTCTCTGGAAAAGTGTGGTAACGGAGCGACAGCTATTTATAGATGGATGTGATGAGCGGGACACGTTCCCTGTATCCCAAAGCTCCGTGGTGCCCACCACAATGTTTTTGTTATATCCACTCCGTCCATCCGATTCATCACATCGTTTTAGATGGGAGCCGAATAATGATTTAGATCCAAAACTCAAGAGAGCCACACCAATGTGGATTGGACTCTGACCTTTGAAACTTTATTGGGTTCACGGAAGTTTTAGATCACTGATTATATTTGTGTTTTCCCTTCATCCGGGTGGGAATCACCCTATGAATGGATTGGATGGCATCTAGACATTACGTTGGACCTCAGGAAGGTTTCAACGGTGACCGTCTCTATTCATGCTGTTTCCTATAGTATGGCCCACTTGAGCTTTGAATCTGCTTCGTTTTGGGGCTACAATACTAAAATGAGCTGAAGAAACGGATGGACGGAGTGGATATGATATAAACGTTGTGATGGGTTTCACACAACTTTGGGTTACAGCGAGCCATGTAACTCCGTCCGGATGAGCGGAAGGTCGGTACTGGATTGTTACGCTGATAAGCAAGGACCGTGGCTTGGTAATTCGGACCAAGGGAGCGGATTGACTGTGACCCCGGGCACAGAGATATCCCCGTGCCTTGAGAATGTGTCGGGTCCGTAGAGACGGACCAGACAAATCCACTCCGTTTTTGTACACAGGGTCATAGGAAATCCGCTCGCTTGACCGGACGGACCCAGGGCGGTTGATCTTTGAGGGCCCGTTTGAGATCGTGGATTCGGAATCCCTCGGATTTGAAATCCTCCGGTTGTGTTTGGCACCCGGATTGGGCATGACTTTAATACAAAAGCAGCTATGTATGGGGTTTTTTTTTTTTTTTAACACACTCATGTTGCCGTGGGATTTCACCACCGAGCCTACCACCTGTGCAAGAGTAAGGATCCGAGCTATGTGTGGTATATTTATAAGGGATTTAAATTAAATTACTAAATCAATTTTAATATCTTTAATTAGTGAATGTATGTAATGTTTGACACAATGGTTGTAATAAACCCACTGAAATATATATTTTGCCAGAAAAGGATGAAATTCCAAGTCTATAATGAGCCATAAGCACAAAATCATGTATGAGTGTGTAACCCATAATTTTTAACCGTTGATTGATCATCATGTTAAAGTAATTATAGTGATGTAATTAATAATCTAGTTGCTTTTGGATATCATTAGTGAGCAATGTGCCCAATAGTTTATTAGTCTAATGACGCAAATATTACACATGTAACTATTGGAAGGATTTTAGATGTAATCCAAGCTTACTTTATGTTACAGGGATTCGAAATCCCCCTGGTGCCAAACAACCCCTAATTGTGGACCCAGTGTGATATATGTTCCTTACATTCATGTTGTCCTTCTATTTTGACAACTCATTTTAAGGCATGATCCCAAAAATGAAGCAGAACCAAATCTTAAGTAGACCATACCACATGAAATAGTCATCATTGAATCCCCAGCATTAAAAACTTCATGGGTCCACTGGAATGTTTATTTACCACTCATCTTATTGATAAGGTTACAAAGGTACAGATGAATAAAAACAAATATTAGTTTCATCTACACATTTGTGGTGCATTATGGTCCACCTTTCGGTAAGCTTGGGCATAACCCGCATTTGGTAATGCTCTACCAGCATTAACATTTCTTCCAGGGAGAGCCCATAGGATCGACTATGCATCATGTAATGCAATGAATGATGGATGATATGTAAATACATATTTCTCATATTTGGCGTAGTTATCTTGATCAGATATTCACTTATGAATTTAACATACAATCATCATATCAAATACTCAAATCAGTAAATCAATCTAACAATTACAAAAGATTTATTTTAATTTTAATAAATTATGAGATAAGTTGGGTTACTCACCTAGTTTGGTAGTATTGACTCTGAAATGTAATTAGGTTGATTTAAATTCCGAGATCATATCAATTATATCAACGATATTATTATTCATTTATTTGTATTAAATGGTGGGGCTCACCTTTGATTAACACCCTAGGTAGCCAAATCTAAAATAATCAAATAATTAAAATTCATATTTTATCTTTTATTTTCTTTTTAATATTATAAAATTAAATGAAAATTACTTGATCGAGTGGCCCATCGAATGGTTAGATCATTCAGATTATTGAGGTCTTGTCATGTTTTACCTATATGCATTGGAGCAATAGTGTGGATCTAACCACACATTCACCAATGACCCATCTCGACCTTCTACGCCAAGTGATACCAACACTTGCACAAAATATCTAAAATTTCTTTATTAAACACTTTTAGATCTGACTAATGTGGCCTATTTGATTATTAGATTAATCTAAAAATTATGACCCTTGTATATTTTAGCCTTGGAGATTATATGATCCATATAGATTTATCTTAGCACAATCAGATTCCATCCATTCAATATATTCCTAAAATATTACTAACTAGATCTGAAATCATAAAAACATAACTTTATTAAAATTAACTCTGCACACCTATACGATGATGGTGTAGATGATCCACACCATCCATTGTATAGATTAAAAAGAAATTAACAACAAAATTAAAAATTAAAAAGATCTAACGATTGGAACTTACATGATCGAGCCTTTTTTTTAGAATTTCTTCTTCCTTTTACTTTAGGGTTTCCTATCTCCTTTTTTTTTAAATGGAAACCTTTGTATCCCTTTTTTTAAAAAAAAAATCTCATAAAATAGGATGAGCACATCCTCCCTTATCCTAGATGTAAATTTTTTAAAAGACATTTAATAAAAATATTATTATTACTACTTTAAAAATTGATCCCTAAATCTCTCTCTCAACTAAGAACATCTCCACCAACTCAATTATTGACTTGTTTTTAATTTTTATTAAAAAATAAATTTTTAAAATTTTTTTAATGCACCAAATTTTAGAATTGTTATGGAAAATATAAAAATAAATCGAAAAATTATTTCACTAGGCTAAATCACGTATAAAATACGCTGTTCTTAAAGCGTGATTCATTTCCTTATCAACTGCTGATGGGTTACACACGAATTGCTTCCAAGATAAGACAAGCCTTATCTGGATTCAACGTGTAGCAAGCATAATAGGTCCACTATGGAAGAGTTTTAACGCAGCAGATCTCTTCTGGCAGAGATTTTGAATTGTATCTAATTTCATGGGAGAGATGGTGCGTTGAGATGATGAAATCGAACTGGAATGGTCCAGTTTATATAGGCATCAGGTAGTGGACCATTGCTAGACAGCTATCAATGGTTCAAAACGTTTGGATTACGTTTCTGACCGTTGATCATTAACTTCAGCCATTTCCGGTCGTCGAATCAAAGGATTTGACCGTTGGATCATCATGTTTCCTTCATTTTCGGACCATTTGACTTTCAAGGCAAAAAACCGTTTTAAAAAATTATTGAAAACACGAGAATACTCTTCCCAAGATCTCATATAAACCACAAAACTTTTCTTCATATTTCGGATATGGGACAACACACACACCACACTTTTTAATTCAAAATTTTCAAAAAGCATTTTGTCAGGAAATTTCTAAAATTTTGAAAAATTCGAATTTTATTTTTTAAAAGCCATTGATTTTCAACACAGATCTTTTATAGCATTGGTCCCACTTGGATTAACTAAAAATACAAGGAGAGATTGTACACCACCCCACCCCCCCCCCCCCCCCCCCCCGACTTAAATCTTGGATTTGGCTCATTTTCGGTAGCCTGCCCTAAAATGAGTTTGCAATAACGTACACGGCGGGCACACCGGCCTCCACCTAGGTTCCATACTTGGAACTTCCTGCCGAAGGCTTTGGCAACCTTTGTCTGTTGCGTTCTACCGCGGATGTATAATATCCCAAACTGGAAAATCTTAGTTATCAGGTTTAGTACCTGTCTTACCCAAATGAGGATAGCTGATGTGTTTGTCTCGTTGACCGTCTCTCCTGTGGAACACATCGAAAGATTAAGATCCTCCTGCGGATGAGATTTATCGAGGCGCGGCCCATCAGCGTCAGGGCGCATAGAAGCTATAGTCTGGATAAGAAAACCGGGCCCACGTATGGGAATTGAAAACCCGAGTCCGATGTATCGGATGACGATACGTCGGAACGGATCGCAGAAAATGGACGGGAAGCCTCTGCAAATGCGAAATGTCGTATATGTGAAATCTAGTCCGTCCATCAAATGCTAGCCATCATTTTCACCGTACACCCAAAATATAAAACCGATCAAGAACTCAGATGGAATAAACAAAGAGAACAATGTAAAATTACACCTAAAACACTCACTGCGGCCCGCCTGCCTGATTCTGAACGAGGCTTGCATTAGTATACTCCCTTCATCCTCGTGATTCAAACCTGGTGAATGGGTCTGATAAAGTATATACAACCATGGTGGCCCAATGGACAAACCTATGATTGACGTTTCATCCTCATTGTTCCCTGTACTGTGGGTCATCTAAGTTGATTTTTGGCTTCAGAGCCTAGAATCGAGGGGAGCACTTGATGGATGGAGTGGATTTCACATTCAGAACATGGTGGGCCCCAAGTTTTGCGGAGAATTCCGGTCCGCAACAAACCACTTCATCGTAGATGCAACTCTAACAAGCACCTCCACGCTGGTTGCCCCTTCTGCCCCCACCATGAAATGATCCAGACCGTTCATCAGTAAGATCCCACCCTTGAAGGGCTACATGCAAAAGCTTTTACACATCAGAGATCTCACCGTGAATACAAAGTTTTCGACTCTCAACTTTGCATAGATGGTGAAGATCTTCAAGCCGTAAGATTTCCTACAACATGCGGTTCATACGCAACGGGACGTCTCACACAGCAGAAAAAATTTTGGGCCGTATTTTATACCAAGTCATAGATGGTGGGCCCCAATTTCCGACCACACCCTGGCCTATGAAAGACAGGCCAACCTATGTTTGAGCTTTGATCTGATCCTATATAAAGGGCCTGTTTGGATTTGGCAAAAGTTCCGTCCCTGATGATTCTTTATACGGGATAACACAGCTCTATTCTTAACATCAGTTTCTTACGCAGTTTCCATTCCAATAGAGACGCGGATAATGGATCCCTAAAGTGGGGATGGCTTATCCTTAAACAGAAGGTAGATATCTTTCATAGCAACTCATTATCAAATATGTTTGGTTTTTGACGATTAGTCCCTCATTTTTACGCTTCTTGCAAAATGCCGCAGTAAGCCTTGAATTTTTTGAGAAATGGTTTGCAGTTTCTAGAAAATTTTAGGAAAACTTATAAGCTTATTTTAATTGCCCACTTTTCATTCCCCAACTCAAAAGCTAGGGCAAGTTTTTTAAGAAAAAGCTGGAGAATAAAAGTAATTCTTCAGATGGTAATTACCAACAAAGTGTGAACTAAAAATGCTTCTTTTCTTTTTCGTTCTTTTTCCTTTTTCCTTTTTTCTTTTTTTTTTCTTTTTTTTTTTTTTTGCAAAAATTGCTAATATGAGAATCACGAAAACCATCAACCAAACACCCCTTGGTGCGTGTTATTTTGTGCACATATATGACATACCAAATGTGCTCTTTCAACCATTGACCCTTGGACTGCCAAGTGCGTGACATCCAATCTCTAAACCCTAAACACCCTACGTGTGTCAATGTTTCTATTTGTATATACACCAAATGTATTATAATCCATCTTCAAGCAACCCACGTGCACCACATGTGCTAATATCAATATTGAAGTAGTCTAATGGGCCACCGTTAATCTATAACTCACATGCACCAGATGCAGATAGGCTATCTGGGATAAACTATCCCAAACAACTTACACGGTGCAAAAAAATTTCCTATTTCCAAATGCCCCAACAGACGTTACATCCAAGCCTGGGGACGGCCCTTTGTATTTTCCTACGTCCAAATGCCCCAAAAACCTAAGGCCTGAAACCGAATGAAGTTAAAAAGCCTGATGAGATAGCCCAGCCTTTTGAAGGTTCACCCACGGATGTCTGGATCCTGCCCACATCAGGCGTCTGATGGGATAGCCCAGCCTAGTGTAGGTACACCCATACCGCCCACTTTAGGCGTTTGGTGGTAAATGCAGCTGGAAAAAGTCCAAGGATTGGCGGTCAGGATCTTCCAATCTCAAGATCTGTTGGGTCATGGTCCATCCACTGTGGGACACAACAGAACAATGGTCTGGATAATTGAATCATGGGACCCACTTCTCACGATTGAAAACCCACGTGTACCATGCAATTTCATCGGAATCCAGTTGTACTTATAAATCTCTCAAGAATGCTGATTTCACCCAACAATGCCCAACTTTTTAAAGTCCCCAGACATGTTTCTTGGGGAGTGAACTGACCCAACTGCCCGCTGGTCCTTTTTTTTTTCCTCACTAAAAAGTGGAGTCGAGCATTGTGGGGCCCAGGTGGGGTACGAAACTACGAATGACATCTAACATGTCCAACAGGTGCACCCCATCAAGATGATTTAAAAATTTGGGTGATCCAATAACCAGGTGCCCCACGGAATTTGGAGCTTTTGTGTGGTATACATTGTTTTTGTTTTTGTTTTTTTTTTTGTTATGGTGTCCAACCTGATGATTGGATCAACGTCATTTTTTGTTAACTTGATCGTTATGGTGGGTTGAACCTTTTGGATGGGTTGGATGTCACATGCACCATCTGCAGGCCCGACAAGAGGTCTCTTTTAGAGAAATGGGTCAAATCTCAGTTAAAACTTAAAGGAAAACGGGGGTAAACAAGAAAAGAAAAAGAAAATAAGTAAACATAATTGTAAGATTACCTTGATACTAGCAGCTAAATAACATGTCCTGAGAAATCAATGGTGTCGACGAGCATGGACGATCCAATGCATTATTTTGCCAAAATTCCAATTGGACCATTGACATAGCAGGCAAATGAGAGTGTCTTCACCTCTATAGGATTTTATTAGCGTGGTCATGGGTGGACTTTTACCACCTTGCTTGGAAATTGCAGATTGCAGAAGAACAAACACCGCAGGTTCTGCCTATTAATTTACTACCTTTAAAGAGAACAAAGCCACCGAGATTGATCAGTTGTCGCCATAGACCCACTTCTCTGCATTACTTGTGTAACTAACCAACTCCTCCGGTTTGAACCACAGGTTAATTTCATCCTTGGCTGTTTCAGGTCCGTCACTTCCATGGATGATATTTCTGCGAGCAATCCATACTTGCGAGTGTGAGAGCTGATCAAGAACTCGATGAAAATTTTAAAAATCAATGGTAACAGACATCAGCAGGCAAGCATTTGACAAATGGGTAGCCTAGTGTGAGAGCTGATAAAGACACCTATCGAAGAATTTGAAAAGCAAGTTAATAGAAATCAGTCCCTCCCTTCCTCCCCAACCCAACGGTCCAAACTGAATGGGTTCAGTCATCTGATTGTGCAATCAGGTCCATCCAATTGGTGGGATTTTCTTGTCTGGCACGCCAATTGGCTCAAGAATAACAGATCGGATCTAGTGCATGTTTCACCCTGATGAAATGCTTGCACAAGACATGAATTGCCAACAACAGAAATGAAGTAATACCTTCCAACAAAGATAATGAAAATATCCTGCAAGTTTGGAGCAATACCTTCCAACAACAACAGCAAGATCACCTCTGATGGTTCCTGGCTCCGATTTCTGTGGGTCTGTGGCTCCAATTAGTTTACGGCCATATTTTATCACCCCTTCACCTTCCCATACCTTCATTTTTTTAAATAAAAAAAAAAAAAACAAAAACAAAAACAAACATAATGAAAAACAAAACAAGTCTCTTACAAAAATTTTAGTAATATACTGTCTTCTTGTAAATAGAATCAATGATCTTCATTGTTGTTACCATGGCAAGGACAGGACCAGAGCTGAGAAAGTTACAAAGGCCATTAAAGAAGGGTCTTTCCTTGAGGTCATGGTAATGCTTCTGAGCAAAGTCCTTGGACGGAACCACCAACTTAATGGCTACAAGTTTAAATCCTTTGCGCTCAAAACGTGATATAATTTCTGCAATCTGTAAAAAGGAAGAAATAATAATAAGTGACATCCCATGTGAGCATGTTCAGGAACAAGAAAATATAGCAAGATACGGAAGTACCCCTAACAAGAAGCTAGTATTTCTAATTCGAGAGATGCAGAATTAGACAACCAATAAATTTAAGCTATGTGAGTATGCTACGAAATAATAAAATAAAATTTCAAGGGAAGTCTAGAAAAATATGAATTGTTGCCAAGTCAAAGAAACGAGAGGAAGAAGAATTCAAGGTGGGCTTCATGCAAAAGCAGATGTATAGTTTACCCACTCTAAAATTTATTCAAGTAAAATCAGAGATGCAATCATTTTCGCCATCATAAATGAATTAAAAAAAGAAAAGAAAGGAATATATGTCTGTGTGTATTATGCATATTGAATTGAATGAGTCAACCCACAGTAGGCTGGAATACATGAAAGGAGGATGACTTACTAGTCCTCTTTGCACTCCATCGGGCTTAATTGCAATAAAAGTGCGTTCTAACTGAAAAGGGGTGAAAATATATATGAGACCAATCAGGAAAAAAGAAAGAACGAAAGAAAGAAAGAAAGAAACAAGAAGTACAATATGAATATAAGAAGTGAGGAAAATGTATGTGATTTCAGGTGAAGGCAATACCTCTGCAGCATGTGCCTCCTGCTCTTGAAGCATGTACACTAGGAACAGGAAAAACAATGAAATGGATATCAGGACTTCAGAATTACATTGCCACAATCAAATATCATGAATTAAACGATTCCAGTGCATGATTTCTAATAATCAATAAGAGGCCATGGCTCGTTTACAGGGACCAGTGAAACTTCCCATGTGACAATACCAAGTTTGCATGTAAACCTTTCAGAGAAAAAATATATATATAAAGAAAAAATAAAGAGCAGATGGTGGCTGAAGCCAGACAAATTGGACAATGATACAGGCATGGCAGGGGAAAGGTGTTCTGGAAATAGTACAGAATCCTGGAGCTTTGTAAACAGAGAGTTTCCATGGATGATGCTGGTATTAGTAATTTTAAATGAGAAGAGACATGAATTGCAGATGCAACACTTAAGACAGTAGTACCATAGATTCAAGTACCAGTTGGGAATGAACCAGGCCACTGAAAAAAGTACCCATATAGGTCCAATTTGGGTGGTTCTGGTCCCCATTTCTGTCTAGGAGTTGTACCATTTCAGACGGAAACTTATACTGCTCAGAAGGTAGCAAGTCGCATCAGATGATGATTTTCTAAACTATGGGCAGTACTAAGGATTTGCATTGCCAAGCCTATAGAGAACCAATCAATATTGGCATAGAAGTGTTGCATCTTAAGAGTTCAATAATGATCCAAGTATCACAATTCTAGAGGAGCACAAGCTAAACAAGCCCCAGTTATCTTCTAAATAAGTAGGTAATTGGGATGTAATAATCATTTCTCTATTTGGTCGTGCATATAGTCAGCATGCACAGTTGTAGTGATTAAGTTGTCAAAAGTAAAAAAGCAGAGTCCAGCTTGTTGAACAGCACAATGAGAATTGAGAACTTATCACCATCACTATATTTTTATGACATAATAAACAAGGAGACAAATATCTCTGATGTTTTGAAATATAGCCATTAGGGCTACCAAAGGGCCATGCTTGGGCTGGGACTATGTCTGTCCAAGCCCAGCCCACAAAGTACAACCTAAGCCCGAGTTTGACCTAGGCCCATGACGGGCCAAAATAAACAGGACCGAGTGGGGCTGTTGATTAAGTGTACCCCATCATGCATGATATATGACACGAATGCCTTTGAACTCCTAAATGGACGGCGCCGGGCCAGGCTGACAGCTCTTAAAGAAGCCCTAGTTCAGCCCTGTTGTTAAATGGGCTTAAATGTTAGGCCCGGGGACAACACTCAGGCCTACAATTCCTGCCCGAGCCCAGCCCAAAGCAGACCTGGCCTGAAAGACCAACTGGGCAGCCCGGCCCATCAACAGCCCTAATAGCAATGTTCTTCCAGCATTTTATGATTAACCAATGTTTTCCTGATACCATTTCAATATTGGCAAGATATCACCAAACCCTGATAATGTCAGGATGTTGTCGCAATATTTTGAGATAATAACCTATTTTTCTTTTTTACTTCTATTTAAAATAACAAAATTTCTGAATTTCTCAAAGCCTCATCTTTTCCAAACCTCTCCTTCCCATCTCTCACACACATCTCCATCTCCTTATATTTTTAACATATACTTAGGCCATGTTTGGTAGATGCCTAAAAATGAGTTCATTAACAGTAATTTGTATTAGAGATTATGAGTTCATGTTAACACTAATAATGTAGTAGAGATCAGTATCTCTTATACATAATTACTGTTAACTAAAAAACAATGAACTCATTTTAGGTGTCTAAAATTCTTTTCTTATTGTAAAAAAATATTTTATTTATTATTTTTCACAAGATTCTCCTCAAGATATCCCAAGCAAAGCCGCAAAATTTCATTATATATCGAGAAATTGGAAAGAAATGAGATATGTCGCTTTCGTAATAGATTTTTGCATGCATATTAAATTATCCACTGAAGGATCTGCACCTGTTCCTCATAAACGACACTGTGAAGCACAAGTTATAGTGCATGCTTTTTATGACTGGTAAGTTCTAGTACATGCTTTCAGGAGACACTACAAGAATAAAAATCTCCATTTTGTCCAAGGGGTATAAAATCTTCCATGATATAAAAGAAAACTCTTCTTAAGAAGTGTATGATACGGTGAAAAGAAGAGAAATATAGCACAAATGATGAAAAATAACTCAGGAAAGAAAAGGAGAAAGGGGAAAGGGGAAATAAAAAGATTCTGCATGGGTGAACCCTGAAAATTCAATTGGATGGTGCTCCATGACACAAACTTAGATCTCATAGAATAATCCAAGCTTACCAATCAAACTACCAAAAAGAAAGAAAAGAAATGAAAAAAGAAAAGGTACAAGAATAAAGAATATCAAAGTGAAAGGATCAGAAAGAAGGATTGATCAATGCAGGAAATTGTTTGGCAGCAAACAGATGTACACAATGGGGCCCAAATTGTAATGTTGGGAGAAGTCTAGACTATCATTCATATTTAGAATGCAGCCCACGCCTTTTCATTCAACCCGCTTCACGCCGTAGCATACTAAAGTTATTGTAGAAGAGGTTGCGACAGCCACAATGTTATAACTTGAACAAGGACAGGGGCCCTCTTCCATTCCCCATGTTCATCTATTCACCCACCAAAATTGTTTTCCCACTCATACCTTTTACTTTCAAGCCATCATCTCCTTTCTTCCATTGGAAGCAAATAAATAGCAGAGCATGAGAGAGAGAGAGAGAGAGAGAGAGAGAGAGAGAGAGAGAGTTAATATTTTCAAAGAGGGAGATGGGGAAAAAAAATGTGTAGGGAGTGAAAAGGTAAACATATCCAACAGATGAATGTGCATCTGTAACATATGATATAGCCACATACTGATTTCAATTGCTATGGAGAAATGAAACGATTGAATAGATTCAAGACCTATATCTTAATCCCAGATATAGAAAGAGATACAAGCACAGATTGCTATTTACTAAGCAAGACATGGTGACACATACATTATCATAAAAATGAGACTAGGCAGTTGGACTCTTATGGAAAATGAGACTATTTGGGGGCCTGATTAAGAAAATCAACACGGATTCGATTTCGGCCTTCGCCGAGTCAGTGCGTAACTTGCCCATGTTGAATGATCCCACAGTGTAACTCATCCATATCACTCACACATGGATCATGTAAATTAAAGCTTCAGATCAGCTCAATGCAACCCACTAATCCTAGTCATGTTGGTTTCAGCATTATGACTGTTAGACTCGGCGAGAATCAGAGTCAGTCACCAAATCATATTGTTAAACCATGCATTGTCCTTGAAACTTGCATTCCTAGAGAGTGGGAACTTCCAAATACAAACCTGCTGCAGGAAGAACAAGGGCTCCTGAAAACCACGTGTTGAAAGCACTCTTGGAATGCGCCCTCTCATAAAATGAAGCCAAGGCGGGCGTCTTCCCTCTAAATGAAGTTGCTGCAGCAGCTGCTACTGCTCTCCCTTCTACACAAGAGAGGACTCAGATAAAAATATGAAACAGCATTTCAAGGCCTGTTTGGACGCGCTATCAAATTCGATAGCAATTACAGGTCTAATAAAATGGAAACAACCATACTTAGGGAAACAGCTCCAAACTGCAATTGTGAATGCCGGTAAATGACACCACAAATTGGCAATTTCCTCTTTATTAAGCTGGACATTCGTGATTCAATTCGATTGTGCATCCAAACGCAGCATTACTCGGCACTTGATTTAGTGACTGTTGTTGATAAGAAACCCTTCCCATTTTCTTCAGAAAAGGATACAAATGTATTTGGGAGTTCCAAGATTCCGTCCTTTTAGTCTGTGTTTGGACGCAAAACTGATTTGAATTGCGAAACTTTCAGTTCATGAAAGAGGAAAACTTGGAAATGCAGTTTCATTCTTTTCAACCCCAACTTGAAACTATAACATCATTACAATCTGGAGATGAATGCTGAGGAAATTGCAATTTGGTCTGTTTCCACTATTACTAGACTAACAAATGCAATTTATTTCAATAATGCATCCAAACGCGCCCTAAATTCATCAATAAAAGCAGCGAGAAAAGCGAAAATGGAGGGGATTCGGTCAGATCAGAGAGCGTAGAAAAGCATCTAGACTCACCAGCAAGAAGAGGTGAGCTTCTAGAAGCAGAAAGCAGAGCTTTCACGGTCTTGGAAGCAGATCTGTAGATCTCAGACCTCATCTTCGACGGCTGCTGCTGCTGCTGATGCCACTGTAGAAACAGGAAGAAATGCTAGGGTTTCAGTTGCTGCGAGCTTCTTATAGAGATGAAGAGAGGTGGAGGAGGAATTTTAGGATCCTGAAGCATCAGCACGTGAATAGTATCCTGGGGTGACCATTTGGTTAAAGTGGGGCCCACTGGTTGGTGATCCAGACGGTTAGAAGCATGTGCCCCACCATGGATCGCAAGATCTATGCTATTAGTATCTTGCCTTCTTTTCTGGACCATTGAGAGTTTTTATCAACCGTACGTTTGTACGACCACTGATTGAAGTGTTCTGGACCTTTAAACTCTAAAATTTTTCGTCATATCCCCTATCGACGACGTGGGTCATCGAATTAACGGGTTGGATTACCTATAAAGATCTTCACTTGTATGAACTGGCGCATCAGGGCACTATTTGCCTACTGATAATCAGGACCTCATGATTTTTGGAATTAGATTCTGGGTTTTGTTGCTGTTTATGTGGCTTTAAGAAGCGTTCCTAGGTTAAGGCTGGTTACTGTACAATGATGTACAAGAAGCTTATTCTACAACACTTTTTCCTTTGGGGCTCATCGTGAAGTAGAGCTCAAGTATAATCCGTCCGAAAGGTGATTCTATTTATATAAACAAATAATAAAAAGAAAAATTAGCTCTATCCAAATCACCTGTGGGTCGGATCACAAGGAAGAGTTGAAATGGAATGCTCACCGCTAAAACCGTTCAGATTGTTTGTAGTGCTCAAATTGTTTCTGTTATGCAATCTAATCCATTCATAATATTCTAATAAAGCTTATTAGTATCAATACAAAATTATTTATGACATTTCAAAGATCATGTGGACCACATTATACAATTTGATAGGATTTAGGACTGGTCTTACTTGATTTTCCCCAACTGAGCTTTTGATCCATATAGCTTATCCAAGAAGAAAACAAGGGATGTCACATGATGGACGGATTAGATGTGGTATTTAAATCACAGTGGATCCCACGGGCCAAGTGTTATAGTTAAGCATATATTCTACACCGGTGCAAAATAACCGTCCTCTATTGAGCTTTGGTGGATCAGATTCCGCATCTCAATGCACGTGGGAGCTATGAAACTCTTCTGCACGAGAGGTTAAAACGGGGTTCGGTACTTCGCGGCACTACATAAATCTGAAATCCTTGAAGCCAACCAATGTGCAGACACCTTCCCTGGCAACCGTTCATTTGGTGATCTCCTGCGTGGATGGCCCATTACTCCAAATGAAAATAGTGGATAACATGGTGCACCGCCGCGGCCTGCAAAGTGGATTTTAAAAACGAAATCGGCCGCTCAACATTCACAGGCAAAAGTCGATCGACTGGGCCATCGTAATCATCTGATGTATGTCCTACTTTTCAGAGTGCTATCTACAATTGGAGACATCAGATGCCCCATCTCGGGGGTGGCTCCTACAGTGTATGAATAGTAAAGGCACGAAGGACTACAGTTTTAGGGTGCAGCAGCGAACTACTAAACTGGTAAAGGCCAAAATACCATGACCGTTCCAACGTCGTTTGGAAGCGGATTGGCTGGTGTACCACACACCACCGACGAGGATAGTGTGGATACGTGTCGCGCGAAGACGAGAGCTGACGCTCTTCGAGCTCCACGTTGTACAAACGGCTAAAAGGATATCGAAGTTACATCGCACCACACTGATGTGTTTATTATATAAACCGTTTATTTGAATAGATTATTTTATAGCTTAACTGCCCTTGCAAAATGAGTCATATCAAAAGCTTAAATAAAGCATTTGGAGGGGCCACCATAAGGATCATCTTAAATCCATTCTATCCGTAATGTCGCACAGACCTTGATAAAGAAGGAAAAAGATATCACATTGATCCAAAACTCTCCAAAACTCCGTGACCCTGTGAGAGTTTTGATTGTAGATGTTCAATCCCTCACTATTTTTTTTATGGTGCGGTTCAATTAATCTTTGGATGTCTTATTTTTTAAATCAAGCATTACAAAGAAAATACTAAATACATGAACAACTTAGATATAACACATAACTCATGATGGGACTCACGTGACTTGGTGGCATCAACCCATCATATATGGAAGAAGGAAAACAGTTGCAGCAATCAGACCCACCTTTGAAACCTTCTTAGGGCCATCATGATGTTTATTTGAAATACAACCTATCTACAAGTTAATACATGCATGACAAAGAGAAAACACAAATATTAACTTGATTAAAATGGAATGCACATTTACATTGCATCGTAATTTATCATCCAATTCCACTATTTGGATCAATTTTTTTCTTTGAGAAAAACATAATATGAAGTGAAACTTATGCCTAATGGACTATGGAATTGTAATCAACATATCAGATTTCACAATTAATATTGATGGATGGCATTGATAAAACACATTTATTGACATGAGGCCCATAACTATAATAAATTTTAAGATCCACCAAAAATCTTGCAGTATTTGCCATTGGAATGGGATTATATGATGCTAGGATTAACCAAATCTTTTGCATCATTTTCCAAACGGTCTAAGTCAAGCCAGTTTCTACAGCTGAAAACCCAACATATTATATTAGAATACATGACATTGAGGTGCTTTTGATCAAACCTCATCCAAAAATTTAAAAAAAAAAAACGCAAGTTATGGCTACACTTATAATCATGCATCTAGACTGTTGTCTCCAATTAAGCCAACTAAATTTCGAAACTCACTGCCAAGTTATAAAATAAAATAGATTAGCAATCCTAACCTCTAGTTAGTGGGCACTTGTTTGTTAAGAAAAGACCATTGAATACTTTCATTTATACTCGTTTGATAAATGTATCTTTCAAAAAAAAAAAAAAAACAACGACAACAACTCGTCCAATAAATGTTTACGAATTGAATGGTCAAACGATGAAATCAGCTTGATTTTTGGTTCATAATACATCTAAAATGTTGTCCACTTTTTTGGATGGTTTATTTTGAATCACTTGCATGCGACATGCAATTTCTAGATGCCTATGTGTCATTCATTATACTCTACTGGAGAATGAAAGATTCCCTCGCGAAAAGCATCTGTTCCTCTACGAATTGCCGATGCCCCTGCGATTGTAAGCTGCGGCGCTCACCATAATTTCCATGGGAAATTTATTTTGCCCATCAGTTTGTCCATTTCATCTTAGTTCATGAGTCTAAAAATGTGATAGATCCAAAACTAATGTGAGGCACATTACATAAAAACATGAGAATTGAGCTGCAACCATTGAAACCTTGGTCAGGGCCACATTGGTCTTGAATTAGGCTAATGTTTGTGTTTTTTATCTATCACATTGGGAAATAAACTTATGTACAGGTTGGATGTCATACATATCATGGTGGCCTTTGGAAGGTTCAACTGAGGAAATTTTCATCTCTACCACCTTCTATCATTTTTTGGACTTGTGTCCTAACATCGGCTAGAAAAACTAATGGATGGAGTGGAAATCTCAAGGAGCTTGTGGTGAGCGGGAGAAGACTTTTGACTAAGGTCCCACTCTCTTCATTCTCCAGTAAACCATCTAGGGGGTAATTCTATCATTTTATACTTAAAAAGACCATTGATCACAGTGAAGATGCGTTCTAATAAAGTAATAAATAAAAAAAGATGGAGTGTTCATTGAGGTTACAAAGACATCTTACTAAAATAGACTACATTAGAGAGGTCTTTCGTAGTCTTTTCTTAAGGGCCTATTTAGATTCATTGATAATAAAAAATAAAAATATGTTATTTTCTACAAAAGTCACTTTTCATTAGTTGTTAAGCTCTTTTTTTTTCTTTCTTTTTTAGCTTAAAATAAAATTTTATAAAAAATACTAATATTTTCTTTATATCTTTGTTGAAAAATAAACAAATATATTTTCCTCATTCCACCCCTTAGAAAGGCAATTTCCCATCATGCAAGGAATATTAGTTTTTGAAAAGATTAAGTTCAAGTGTGTCTTTAACCACTTCACATGTGTGACAATGTGCCAAATGAAGTATAGTGTCGATATCTGGTGATGCTCTACTACCGTTATGCCACATGTACCAATGTTTCACATGAGTCATGATGTAAAGTCGATCAAGTACAGTTTCATAGCCAAGGTGGATAAAAAAAAACTTGATTGACGACAAAAGTGATCCAGACCATCAAACCTTAAATCGGTCATATTTCACAATTCGGAATGAGTTATTCAACGTATCATATACGATTTTGATGTAAGACGAGCTACTTTAGCAACCTAATCTAAATTGCACAAGCCAAATTTATGAAATACCATTAAATCAACAGTCATTTCCCTATTATAATTATGTTTGTTACTCTATTATAATTATATTTTTACTATTAATAGTAAGTTTTAATTTGATTATAACTCTTCATCTGTTGGGCATAAGGAGTTATGCCCAACTTGAAAAGTGCTTAAAATAATTAGAAGAAAGCATAGTAAAGCCAAATAGGACACTTACTATTTTTGGCCGAAAACCTTACGCATTGTATATAATACGGCTATCTATAAATAATAAGTTTACCATTTATAGTAAGTTGCGAATTCTATGAGTTTTAGTTGTAGTTTAATTATGAAATTTCTTTCATTACTTAGTATCCTTATTTAAAGGGTTGTAAACCTGTTTATTTAATTCATCATTCAAATTATAATTTTATATAATTTATTTTCTATTTTCCTTGCTCTTTTTTTTTCTTCTATAAATTCAATAAATCATTGTGAGGAGGCTAAATAAGCTCGATGGATACAGAGTAGTAATACTTGAGGAAGACGGTGATCCACCTCATCATGTTCATCCTTGCTTTAAGTCACCATCCATCTCTTGTGGCCCACATGTAACAGCATATATATTCTCTTATGATGCACCTGGAAAAAATTTTAAGAAATTATAATTCCATTCCTATGCTTTCTATGAAAACTTTGGTGTGATGAACGATACATGGGAGAATAGAAACTGCACACATTGGAATAGAATCAATTTGAATTTAACTTTTCAGACCAGGTCATGGTTTAGATGTATCATGAACCAAAGTTTAACATCGTATGATTATCTTAATATCTGATAGATGGACATTCACTGTACGGTTAAATTTTTTTTAAAAAAGTATCTAATGGTAATATATCAACCAACATGTTTCTATCAGTTGGCGTTAGAACTGTAATTTTGGATTGTGGCTAAGAAACGGTGGGACTCTGTTTAATTTGAATTATTGCATGCCACATATGTAAATTTTTAGTGCCTGTGTATCAAGCTCCCTGGTCTTCCAGAGTGTAGCTTGGGTGATGGTAGATCTGACCGTCTAACTAGTGGGTCTTGATGTTGGATGTGGCCTACAGTTCAAAAACTGTTCTTATCGGACCATCCTAGCTCTCACTTTCTCTCCACTTTATCAGACTGGCCCACATTTGCATCCCACCGCCCATTACTAGGACACCAATAGAATGTCTGAGAAGTCCATTTTGTGGTCCCTTTTGAGTTCTGGATCATGATGATTTTTGGAGCCTCCCTTCCTTCCGTCAAGGCTCAACTTATGAACGGGTTCGATGGAATATTTCTAGCATCCCATCCCCATTGTGTCCCTTGGTCTTGGTCCGGACCACCCATGTCTTGGATCGGACTGATTTTTGGCCCAAGGGACTACAGTTGAGGGGCACACGTGATGGACGGAATGGATGTCTCCTTCAGGACATGGTGGGCCCATAGAGCTCGGTTGTCGTGCCCCTTCGCACCACAGGCATTGTAGAGGCTTCCGGTCTTCTGAATCGTCATGCTCCGCCGTAGAATCAAATAAACCCTCTTGATTGAACGGTTATTATCATTCCGTAACTTTGGCACAATGTGTCACTCACCGATGCAATATTATAGCAACCCTTCTCCTGATTCAAGAAATATGTCACTCCATTGCTTGCCATTGGTCGAAAATGTGGCTAACAATCTAAAATCATCCATCAAATGTGGGGTATTTGGATGATGTCTCGAATCTTAGAGCAACAGGGTCTGTTAATGACATTGACAGACAGTTTTAATGCTCTCGGGAGCTATTTAATACTATTAACAACTGCTCAATGCCACCAAAAAATTCAAAAATCTCATGATTTATTGCTATAAACTTTTGATATCTTGTTTGATGCCATTGAAAGGGGTTTGATGCCATCAACTAGCCATCGATGACATCAAAGTCCCATTGAGAAAATTCAGAAAAAATATATGTACTTATTATAATGTTTTGGTGTTTACTTCGATGATATCGAATATGTTTAATGTCATTGAAGGTTGTTCAATACGCATATTGTGTAAATATAAGATTTATTTCCTATTTCGATTGTGATTCTTATGTGTATGTAATTGAAAATACGAAGTGTTAAAGAGCTTTTTAATTCATTTGTAGGGTTTCAATGGTGTAGGTTTGTTCAAATAGGGTAATCTCTCTCTCTTATAATTTTGTAGTTTATTTACTTTTCCCATATGTATATTTCCACGTTAAATTCAAGATCCTTATGATTAGGCTTCATTGTAGTATTAGAAAATTTAGTCCATGTTTGTTAACACTTAATTTTTGCACTTAATGCAAAATTGGAAAAAAATTTCATATTTAGTGGTATTTGCTAATGCATTGTTAACGCGAAAGACGGAAAGCGCTAAGTGATTTTTCACTGAATTCTTTCCGTGATAGGAGTCTGACTTAATAGTGAACGCGGAATGCGCTCCATAAATTTTCATTAAATAAAAATTTTTACTTCTAAAAGTACCTTTTTTCAGGTTACTACAGCAAATTTTTTCTTTTAAATTGTTTGCGAAATACAAAATCAACCTTTAACTTGTAAAACTTCTTTATGCCCCACCATGATTTATGTGTTTGATCCACATCATCCATCAACTTTTCAGATCATTCTAGAGCATGAGCCCAAAAATAAAGTACATGTAATACTCAAGTGGGTTACACCATAAAAACCAATGGAAATTGAATAAAACTTAAGCAAACCATTAAAAAACTTCTTAAGCCATAAAGGTTTTGGATCAAGATGATATTTTTTTTTTCCATTCATCAGGCCTGTATGACCTAATCAACAGATTGGATGTCAAATAAATAGTGCAGTGGGCCTTAAGAGAATTTTAATGATGGGTATCCAATCACTATTGTTTTCCTATGGGGTAGTCCACATGAGATTTATATCCCTCTCAATTTTTGTACGAAGCCTTAAAATGCTTACCAAAAATGGATAAACGAAATGGATGAAACACATACATTATGATGGGCCCACAAAGCATGACCCCAGGTGGTAGGGGGAGTACATACGTGTAGTGGGAAGACGAGCGCCTACGCTCCTTGAGCTTCGAGTTGTGCGTGTCTAGATGAAGAGGGAAAACAAATTTCATATTGATTCGAAACTTCCATGACCCACAAAAGGATTTCAATGGTAGATGTTCAATCCCCCACTGCTTTTTGCAGCGTGGTACACTTGATCTTTAGATCTATCTTAATTTTCTACTCAAGCCTTAAGACGAGCTCTAAAAATGGATGGATGGTTTGGATATAACACATACTTCATTATGTTACCTACAGAACTTGTTGATGTCAATACACCAGTTACATAGGTGTGTGGCACACCAGCCAATCCGCTTTCTTCCATGTCGTACGGACGAAGATTTCTAGCGAAACCCTTTCGTTCCTGCGCTTGAAACTTAGATGGGGTCCACTGTGATGATTTTCAGAAATCCACTCCATTCATCCATTTTGTGAGCTCATTTTAGGAAATAAAACCAAAATTTAGCAGATAAAAGACTCAGATTTCAAATTTCAGATTCAGGCTTTAGACTTCAGATTTAACACATGGGGCCTTAGTTTGATTCATTTCTATCTGCTTCCCAGTCCCCCAGCAGCTCCAGCTCCACCAGCTGCAGTCCAAAACTCATACCATTGGGATATTCTTATAGGCCACTTGGACCATCATGATCTGGCCCGTTCATTACCAAGGACGCTTCAGAAGGCGTTTAGCGTCCTGTAGATCATCGGAGCCGCACCATGATGATCGCCTAATGCGCAAATCAGGCCGATCCGCTCATTAAGCTAGACACAATATGAAAATCAATCGACAGCCACTGATATGATAATCAGTGTTCTGGTGTGGCCCACAGAAAACCTGATTTTCATACGAGGTTATTATCATGGTGTTGCCCACCTTTTTTGCACGGATAAGTTCACAGCATTAAGGTTACAATGCTTGACTCGCGAATACCTACAGCAGCTCATGTTTTCAGTTTGTACAGGTAGGACCTAGTTCAGTGATCCAAACCACTCTTGTGAAAGGCTCCACTATGGATGCCTATGGACAAAATTTCACTCAAAAGAGATTTATTTTATTTTATTTTATTTTATTTTAATTATTGGATGTGGGACCGTAGGCTTACTTGCGACCCATCAGCATTCAGACATTTGTTTCCCGATCTTAGGACTATCTAAGCTATTGATTGGATTCGGGGAGAATTTTCATTGTATAATGACAAGGTGACCACATTAGATTCTCTCTATTCTCATGATGGTTAGGTAAATTATTGGACGTAGACCATCCAACTTGGACTTTGTACGAAGATTCCAGTAGTTATAAACCATTAGTTCCTACAGGTCCATCCATCCCATTCGTCTTTCAATTTTATCCTTGGATTAGTCACGCAAACAAAAGCAAATAAATTCCATAAAAAAAGTTAGTGGTACATGCATGATACGGCTCATTACAGTTATGCTTTCTATTCTAGTCCCGAAATACTGGCGCTAAGGGGGTGTTTGGATCTTAAGTTGCTTAATACAAGTTACTCATTTCACAAATAATTTATATTAGTTTCTACTTATTAAGAATATACAAATACATTGGACAAGCAATATACTTATCAGCTTCTCCTCTCTTTCCTCTTTTATTGTCTCTCTCCGCAACTTATTAAAAGTAAAAAAGCTATAAAAATTAATTGAAGTGATTATGTACTTTTAATTAACAAAAGTTACTAATAACTAATTATAAACCAAACATAACTGAAATAAGCCGCTTATCTATTGTTGTAAGTAGAAAAAGAAACTTGTTTGGTGGTGTCCTAACCGGCGTAATACTCACTTGTAGAATCTAACCTTAAAATCTGAAGAACTTGCCAAAATCAAGCATATGCAGGTAAATGACTGGAAAGCAGGTAAAGTAGTTGCAGGAAATTTTTTATATATATCTAAATAGGGAAAAAAAGGTTAGAAGCCTAAAAATTATAAAAGGGACCTGGTATAAATATGGAATTGGAGTTGATATCTGCCATCTTGAGTTGGGGACTTTTGCATGAGCTGGCCTGTTTTGGAGCCCGTGGACTTGGAACCCTTGGGATTCAGAACCCTCTGGATTTAAAATCCTCTTATTGTGTTTGGCATCCTAGATTGGGAATTGGCTTTAATAAAAAATTAGCTATGCATGGTATATTTATAGGGGTTTGAATTTAATCACTAAATTAACTTTAATATATCTAATTAGTGAAAGTATGTAATGTTTGACACAATGGTTATAATAAGCCCGTTAAAATATATAATTTGCCTGAAAGTGATAAAATAATAGTTTATTTGTCTTATTATACAGAAGGTAAACCTATCAAATCATTGGACCGTCTTAGCATGCCTCACTGAGTGGCAACACAGAGTGGCCAAACTACACTTTTATTGATGCTTTGCAGAGCCCAGACACGTGGCTAATCTTTGTGGCCCACCTTTATCCATGCATTTATTCATGCCCTTCATTTATTTTTTCAGCTCATTCCAGGTATGAACGTAAAATGAGGCATATTCAAATCCTTAGTGGACTACAACGTAGGAAAACAGTGTTGATTGAACATCCACCGTTAGAAACTTTTCAGCACTATTGTAATGCTTGTTTGCCATCAAACTTGTTGGTAAGGTCACGCAGACTTACATAAGGAAAGAACACCAATTTCAACTTCATAAAAAATTTCAGTAGCTCCAAGAAGTTTTGGACAATAAAGGTACAATCTCTACTGTTTTTTCTGTAGTATAGTCTACTTGAGATTTAGATCTGTCTCATGTTTATGCTCATGTCTAAAAATGAATTGGTAAAATAACTAGTTAGTGTTGACAAAACACATACATCATGGTGGGTTCAAAGATCTTCGATGATAGCTAACCGTGTATGGAGAAAACCGAATGTATCTACTCATCTAGTCCGCAAGGGGATGAAGGGACTTGACCGATTGTTTAGTAAAAGCTGGCTGATTTGATGAGTGAACCCGACTGATTTGTGCCTATAGGATCTAAATGATGGACCTACCTTATGGACGTATTAGATCACATCCACGTGCTACGTTGCCACGTGTAGTGGCTTATATATGGGTTGCATTATACACGCGTGTGGGGTTGGCAGACCGCGTTTTAATTTTTAACCGTTTGATCTAATAAATATACTTAATCCTTTGGACGTTGGGTCACTTTTCAGTGATCTAAGCAGCTTATTCGATAGGCTCATCATTTGGTTGGGCATAGAGACAGATAAAAGCTTTACTGTTGATGAATAGGAAGGTTCTTCAATTCCGTGTCAAAGCTTCAATGCTTGGAAAAGTTACTCGACCGCCATCGTGTGGGCCCACCTAGTTGCGTGTACGCCTTCTAACCAGGATATCCACCATTCAAGTGAGTAGCTTTGTCAATAGATCGCTGGTTGGAGACTTGACTACGTGGTGACCCAACACCACCACTTTGCTGATGGTGCTGGGGTCACCGCTGAAGTGGATTGCAATACCACCACTTAGCTGATGGTGCTGGGGGTCACCGCTGTAGTGAATTGCGTCCTGCTGTACGGATTTTATTCACTTTTTCTACGTAATTTTAGGGTGTGAGCTTAAAATTGAGGTAGATTCAAGGCGACCCCACCATCGGAAGCAAAAGTAACAGTGACATCTACCACTGAAATTTTTTATGGCCCGCCGTAGTATTTATTTGCCATATAGCATGTTCATGAGGTGACATAAATTTGGATGAAGGGAAAACACAAATATAAACTTATTAAAAGTGATGTGGCTCCCAATAAATCTCTAGTGATTTTTACCAAAATAGTCATGGCATAGTTTTGCACGTGTTTAGCTCTTTTTTTAAGTGTTTATGTTTTTGTCTGCATTTAGACACGCACCCATACTTGCCTATTTGAGTGCGGGAGAAAAATCATGGCCGTTGATGTGGGCACATCAAGTAGTGATTAAGCCTATGGTACAGGAGATACAATCCGCTCATTATATTCGTAACTCACAATTTTAATGGAAAGACACTTATTCCAGCCTAATTTAAGCTCTTTATAGCCTATAACAATTGATAATAGTGGTCATTCAATCCCAACTCTTTTGTGTGCTATGGTCTACCTTTTTTGTGGATGTGTTTCATTCTAAGGTTCATGCCCTTAAATTAAATTCCGAATCTAATCAAAGAACCTAAGGTGGGCTCCACGAATAGTATCTGAGGACCGTGTAGTAGGGCCAAGCACGCTGAAAGATCCAACTTCTACCTTTTTGTAGTTTTTTTAGATAACTTCATATTGATTTGAAGCTTCCATCATGAGATTTACCATCACTCTCTGACTACTCCATCATCCGGTGTTATTTACTCTAAAACTTTTCTTCTTCGAAACTTTTTAAAAAAAATCCACTACCATGCTCATACGTTCTATTATCCAACAAACCATTTTTCTACATTATATTGTCCACCATGAGAATAAAGTCAAGTGCACATTCCTCCCCGTTAGTAGTTAGGAAATTAGGTCAAGTATATGTTCCTTCCCCTAACACATGACAACAAAGACCATTAACACATGATAATCAAGACCTTTACTACATAAGGGTCAAGCTTGTCATCTATCAATGGTTGTGGTTGTTATTACGGGTACTTAGCGGTTTTCATGTGTTAAGGTCTTAGGTATCATGTGTTAAAGGTTGTGGTTGTTATGTGTTAAGGTTATTGGTCGTCATGTGTTAAGAGAATGAATGTGCAGCCAACCGTCTCCCTGTCAATAAGGAATGTGCACTCGACCTAATTCCCACATACAGTAAAGAATGAAACATAGGAGAATGGTCCACTGAAGAATAGAATATAGGAGTGTGGTGGTGGATTCTATTAAGGAAGCTTCCACGAAGAGTTTCAGAGCAAATAACACTGCAGAATATAAACGCTAAAGACTGGAGTGTGCCGAAGAGTGGTGGTAGGTAGGTCTTATGAAGGAAGTTTCAAAAGGAAATGCTCTTTGAAAAGAAAGCTGTAAAAGGTAGAAACAAGGTTTCTTAACATACTTGGTCCCACTGTTCGATCCTAGGACACCGCCTATAGGGCCCACCATGGGTATTGTGTCGAATCTACTCCATCCATTAAATTCAGAATTTAACTTTACAGGCATGAGGCCTAAGAATGAGACACATTAAAAAACAATGCAGACCGCACTATAGGAAGGAGTTGGGATTGAACTACCGCTATTATCAGTTGTTATGATTCACAAAAAGCTTAAATCAAGCTGAAATTACTGTATTCCCATTGAAATATTGAGCCACGAAAAAATTAAACAGATTATATCTTTTATTTGGTAGGTGTTATGGGGAGATCCGAGCCCACGACGAAACGCCAGTCCGAGCGCCGGTCTAAACCAACTCGCTACCACGACATCCGAGGCATGACGCGTCCGACCTGATACGAGCATCCTCTGAAGGTCCGAGTACATGAAAAGTCTGAGGCAACAAGAGCCTCGGAGAAGAGAGCCTTCCGCTTCGGTTCGAACCGGTCGGACCAGTGAGATCAGCTCGAACTTATAAGGCCAGATCAGTTATGAAGTTCACTCAGATCTGGGAGCCGTCCTTGTTCGACCGAGCAGGCATAGAGGCAGACAGTTGGATGAGCCGATCCGAGGAGATACACCGAGGCATAATTCTATCTGACGAACATGAAAACTGTCATACCTGAACATGGCCGATAACTTCGCTCACAGATATGCACTACTCGCCAGATACGCTGCGCGATTAATAGATTACGGGCAGTATCTCCATGATCCGAGAATTTCCTTGATCGTGTCGAGATTATTGGATTCAGACCATTCTACAGGCAAGTATAAATAGCACACGACATCATGTCTACAGGTACGTAACAGCAAGTGCTCTCCTCTACTCTTTACTTAGACCCTGATTCCCTTGACCTGACTTAGGCATTGGAGGGTCCCTCGGCTTAGCCAGGGTCACTTTTACCAGTTCTCTTGGCGCAGGTTCCAGGGGTGATACATAGAGGGGAAGACGACTTGAAGGGAGGGCCAACCAGATTTTAACATCAACATTTTTTGGCGCTGTCTGTGAAAAATGAGACTAAAAGTCAGGTTTTCATTTTTCTTTTTTTAAGCAATGACGAGGAAAAAGAAGGCTGTAGTTGTGGAACCGCCACCAAACGAGCAGACTCGTTCATCATCACCACTTCATGTCGAATCCACGTCGGGGCCTTCCCAGCGTTCTCGCAATCGGTCGAGTAAATATCGTGCCATGTAGAACGAGATCCAGGCCTTGCGCGACGAGATAAACAGAATGAAGCAGTAGAGGGAACCAGAGTCACGCCCGATTCAGGAACAACCCGTTCTCGAGCCGGTAGGATTATTCGTGAAAACTCGCTCTGTGTCGAGGAGTGTGAGACCTGAAGCTCCCTAGCATTCGGGGGTGCCACGTTCGAGTTAAAATCTCCCTGCGGTGCATGATGGAGGATCCTTGCGAAGTGCCACTACTCAACCCCTACTACCGTCCATTCAGCCACATTCGCTCTGTCACCCACGGATCTCCGTCATCAATTAGAACGGAGAAGAGAAAGAAGAACGTCGGAGATCGAGGACGCCCCAGAGGTCATCGCTGAAAATAAGGATCCGTGGGAGGCACGATTTAAGGAACTAAAGGACTAGTTTCTGACATTGGAGAAAAAATAACAACAATCAACAGTCCCGACCACGATCCAGGCGATGATGGAAGAGACCGAGCCCACCTTCACCCCTGTCATCATGGCTGAGATGATGCCGCAGAGGTTTCGGATGCCTCCTGTCATCCAATATTCAGGATCTGGGGATCCATTAGAACATCTAGAAGCTTACCGATCATGGATGCAGATCTAGATCGCAACGGACGCGATGATGTGTAGAGGGTTTTTCATCACCCTTATGGGGTCTGCTCAAATTTGGTATCGACAGCTGAAACCAAACTCTGTGGGCTCTTTCACGTAATTAAGTCGACTATTTCTTATGCAGTTAATAAGCGGTAAGAGAAGTCGGAAATCCAACACTCACCTGATCATCATTAAGCAGGCTCCGAAAGAGTCATTGAAAGACTACATCGCCAATTTTAACGAAGAAGTGCTTCATGTTGAGGACTATGATGATAAGATGACTCTTGCTGCCATTCTGAGCGGACTAAAGGAAGGAAAGTTCGCCTTCTCCATCGGAAAGAATTCGCCGAAAACGCTAGCAGACTTCATGGCGAAGGCTCAGAAGTATACCAACACCGAAGAGTTCACTAACGCTCATAAAGGTATGCAAGTCATTGACCCGATGAACAAAGGGAAGAGGCCCAGGAACGAAGACTCCCAGCCGAACCACAAGGGGGCTGATGACCGCGTTTTCCGCGATCGTCGACCGAGCCGTAGGCCAGAAGGAAAATTTCATTCTTATACTCCTCTTAATACGTCTGCCGAGAAAATTCTACTGGATATCCAAGGAGACAGGCTAATTAATTAGCCAGTCTACATGAGGGTTGACCCAGAGTACCGGGACAAGCGAAAATTCTGCCGCTTCCATCGGGACCATGGTCACAACACGGATGATTGCATGGATCTGAAAGACGAGATTGAGTCCCTCATCGCAAGGGACATCTGCATCGATACACCAAAAAAGAGAAGTCCGTTTGGAGAGAGGAACGACCGCGAGAACAGCCGAATAACCCCCCAGAAGAACCCGCTGAAATTCATACAATCTTCGGGGGCTCAGCTGGGGGAGGGGATTCAAACAGGGCTCGGAAAGCCCACTCCCGAAAATCCGAGTCAGAACACCACGTTCACCTAACAGAACGTCCCAGCAAGGAACTCCGAGTCATTCCGTGCAGCCTGACATTCACGAAAGATGACGCACACGGGATCCAGCATCCGCACGATGACGCGTTAGTGGTCACAATGACCATAAAAAATCACAAGGTATATCACATGCTGGTCGACACTGAAAGTTCGGCTGATGTAATGTACTCTGAAGCATTTAAAAAGATGAGAATTTCACGATCACGACTCCAACCAGTGAAGACTCCCCTACACGACTTTGCTAGAGAGAGTAATCTCTGAAGGAGCCATCTCCCTCCCAGTAACAATGGGAGAAGGGCAACATCAAGTCACACTTTTGGTGAACTTTTTAGTTGTCAATGTTCCATCTGTCCATAATGTGATCCTGGGCTGACCCTCCCTCAACGCGATGAGAGCGGTCGTCTCAACTTACCATCTGATGATGAAGTTTTTAGCTGAAGGTGGGATCAGTTACCTCCGAGGCGACCAGCGTGAGGCCCGAAGGTGTTATGCGATAGCAGTTAGAAAAGAAGCTGTAAGACCTGTATCTTAGTCCATACCGTTCCGTAGACTTCCGCGGTCTTACCGGTTAAATTCTGGCAACCTTCGACCCTTAACCAATAGTCACGCGGGACCCTGATTCATATGTCGTCAACTCGAGTCGACTCAACCCAAGACCCGTACCCTAGCGACCGCACCGTCGCTGCGGTTTCGATGCCACGACTCGCGCGCCGAGGCGATACCCTGGTCAAGAGTTGTAGGCCGACGTTCGGTGCGAGGAAACGCAGCGCGTTGCGAAACCAAAGAGAATCTCTACGATGTGTCACATCAATCCCATCAATCCATCAATCAATCAACCCATCACATGTCAAGTACATGTCAAGTACACATCACCTTTCACCCATTCTCAAGCAACCACAAAAGTTAAGAATTTCTTACAAGACCCATACCTCTCTTACACAAAAAGCCTCTAAAGTCAAAAAGTTCTTACACCTCCCATGCCTTTCTTACACAAAAGGCCACATAAGTCAAGGTTTTCTTACATAACCATCATTCACCACATCCATCTATCCATCACCCATCTCACTCTACAACACTCTCTCTCTTTCTCATTTCTCATCTCATTCTCCCAAGTAAAGCTCCATACGTATGAGAGCTCTCCAAGCCTCTCCCTCTCTTCCAAAACACCAAGTGTGGCCCACTTTCTTACCCCATCATCTCCCATCCTAGCCATCCATTCCTCATCTCATCCTTTGAAGTTGAAGCTAAGGTGCTAAGGGACCCCTAGGAGCAAGAAGATCGGACGGTGGGTGCTTGATACTATTAGATTTTCATGTTTTTGAGATGGGCCAAGTGAGGCCAACCGATCAATGGTTGGATCTCACTTGGGACCCTAAGGTGTGGCCGATGACCCGCTTAGATCATCATGATCATCCATGATGGGGCCATTCTCCATGGACCCCATCATGATGTTTATTTCATTGCATTTAAAGGTCATCTAGACCGTCCATATTGGTGGGGAAAGGATCCCCACCGTTGATTTTAATTTAGGTGATCCCATGTGAAAAAGGGACCCATTTAATTGTATAATTTCTTCAAGGGAGGGCTGATAGTGGCGGAGCCCTCCATCACACGCATGTCCCACTCTCCATCTCTCTCTCCCCCTTTTATTTCATTTTATTATTATTACTATTACTATTTATTTCATGAGATTACAATATGATTGTGTGGCCTACTTGGATGGACCCCACTAGGATGCATGTATTGGATCCAATCCATCTTTAGATGGGGCCCACTTTAATGTGCATATTATGTCCAGCGACGCTGGACGTTCCCTGGACTCTGTTGGAAATCAAAAAAAAAAAAAAGGGAAGAAGGAAAGGAAGCCTTTTGGGGTGGGCCACCAGTATAGGCCCCACCTTGATGTATGTATGAAATCCAAGCCGTCCATCCTCTTACCCATCTCTTTTTAGGCGTTGAACCAAGAGTTGGGGTTGATTGGAAGATCTGGTGGGCCATGGCATCGAAGAATGCATCATTATCATTCAAGGATCCTTTTCTGATTTTATTTCATTTTCTAATCATAAAAAAATTCAAACTTTAAACTCGTTGGGCTTATTTCGAGCCAGGGAAGCTAATGGTCGGAATGAATTTACTTGATGTGGGCCCCATACGTGAAAAACCTCAAAAAAATGGTTTTTTCATTTTTTTTTAAAACCCAACCCAAGAGGCTCTGCCTCTCTCTGACGTTGCAGCAGGCGCTGCACGTCCTCTGGCGGACGGGCGAGCGAGCAGCCACCCACGGCTGCCGCCGTGGGCCCCACCATGATGTATGTGGAAATCCATGCCGTTCATGAGGTGGGCCCCCTCCTCAGGTAGGCCCCCTCCAAGTTTCAGCCTGATCTAACGTTCAGGTGGCCCATACCATAGGAAACAGTGGAATTCAACACATACCATTGAAACCTTCCTATTGGGCCACATAAGTTTTAGATCAAGACGAAATTTATGTTTTTCCTTTTCCCGGGGTCCGTGTGACCTTTAAACGGTTTGGATGAAAAATATACACTGTGGTGGGCCCCACATGGGACCCACAGTGATGTACGTGACTTGCATCCAAGCCCACCTTAATATTTGTGTTCTTCCTCCACCGTCCAGCGTGGGACGGTGGAGCCCACCCTGTCTATGTTCCGTCTGCACTGTCCACCCCTGGACGGTGGGACCCACCATGCGTATGTGTTATATCTGCACCGTCTACCCTGGATGGTGAGACCGACCCCACTCCCTTTGGCCCACCTAACTTCATAAATAGGTTGGATGGAAAATAAACATTACAGTGGGCCCTTTGCCCTTTTGTTCGAAAATAAACATTACAGTGGGCCCTTTGCCCTTTTTGTTGGCAAACAAATATTTCAGTGGGGCCTCTGGGCCCATGGGATTAGGCCCATTTGTCGTTTCTTAAGGCCCATGGGATTGGACCCATTTTATAGTATTCCAAGGCCCATGGGTTGAGACTCATTTGATGGACATAGGGGGTCCAATTGGTGTGGCCCATCTGTTTTATATAAGACCCATAAGTTTAGGCCCATTTGATTTGTATAAGGCCTATGGGCTAGGCCCATTTGATTTGTATAAGGTCTATGGGTTAGGCCCATTTGATTTGTATAAGGCCTACGGGTTTAGGTCCAATTGATGCATTCAAGGCCCAACGGGTTATGACCCATTGTAATGCACATAAGGCCCATTGGTCCGGTTCATTTATGTGGCCCATTCGATGAATAAAAGACCCATATGATATGGCCCATTCGATGTATTTAAGGACCAATGAGATGTGCCTAAGTCCCATTGCAATGTGTTATGCCAACACGGATTTATGTAACGATATTTGCGACGATCGTGCCTTGGGAGCAATGTTGGTTTGACGTCCACATTGCGAGTGTAATGCTGGTTGGATGTCCACATTACGGCTCTCCTTAGGGCCCATTATTAGTCTCGTACTTATTGTGTTTAGGCCGTCCATGCCCATCTACATTGTAAGGATAGTTCATTTCATGATAACATGTTTAGTATAGTTCCATGACTCATGATCATACGCATCATATGTATGCTTGACATGAGAATTAACTGATCATAGCATATACCTTCGGGCAGGTTGTTTATGGGCTCCCGGTTAGGCGATGTTGTCCTACATGAGCGCACGATATGCGCAGGATTTGTTGCATGACTGGATAGCGTGATTCATGCATTTCGCATTTGTGTGACATGGTTATTATACGCCCTATCGACATCGGGGCCGTAGCCTCTATAGGCATATCGTGGTTGGCAGGATTGGATATCGAAAATCTTGTTCTACATGGGGTGCTATAGATATCCCTGGGTGAAAGTCTCTAAACCCTTATGGTACCAAGAGGTTGCTCCAATGTCTAGACCAAGTGGGTAGATGAGCGTTGAGTGCCGAATACCAGATGGTTACGCTCTCCACTGTGTCGGAGTCGATTGGAAGGGGGTGTGGCCTTACCGGCCTGAGTGTATAGGGCAATGCTAGGCTAAGTTTGACCAGCTCGAGGAATGGGTCCGTTATCGACGTGTCGAGCCCGATATTGGCAGACGGATAGTGAGGTCTCTTCCACTTACCTTATTGCGCGCGATGTGGCGACGATCTGGTTTAAAGTGTACTAGACCCCGGTGATATCCCAAAGTTGAGCTGTATTGATATGTGGACTTATATGAGGATTGTATGCTTGACTTGCATTTTGCATCGCATAGCCTTGGTATGGCCGACATCCTTCATCTTTGCATTGCATAGCCTTAGTATGGCTTATGATTTTCATGGATCCATCTGCATATTCCGCATTACTCTGATACTGCATGATCATATTACTACCTTGCACACACACTTTCACCACCCTCTAAGCTTTCTATAAGCTTATGCATGACCGTTGCGTGCAGGTGACGTTGGATCGCAGCAGCGCTAAGGCTTGAGCACGTGGCAGATTACTCTGGAGTTTTTGGTCTATCATCATTGTATTTCCCTTTATGCTCATTGTACTTGTAAAGTTTTTTTATCATAGTGGAAATGTAATGGAATTCTTGGTTCTTGTTGTGGGTTATGCCTTTGGTTATGCTTATTACGAATCAAACTGATGTTGAAAATCCTCTTCGTAGCATCCCAGGATCGGAACCTGACGAATGGGAGCTAGGAGCCGAGAATGGGGTTCTACGGAGGCTGTCGACACCGGATTCGGCGATCGAAAATTTTGTGAGCCCGGTTTCTGAGTTTGGGGCGTGACAGGAGCTGTCAAGAAGACACTTGTTGTGGATGCCTTGGATCCTCGCGGACCAACAGGAAGCTCATCGGTCGAAGACCTTGAAAAAGTGTCGCTCGATGAATCAGACCCGAGCAAAACTGTTCAGATCGGGTCATCATTGAATTCCGAGCAGAGGAACGCGTTATTGGCCTTTTTGAAGCAGCACCGAGACGTCTTCGCATGGTCACACGCTGATATGCCAGGAATCTCTCCTGATGTATTGGTTCACAGATTGAATGTGGATCCAGATCACAGGCCAGTGAAACAAAAGAGAAGGTCGTTCGATGCCGAATGATATGAAGTCATTGCCAAGGAGGTCTCTGTCCTGCTCGACGCGGGTTCCATAGAAGAAGTGTACTACCCTGTATGGATAGCGAATGTCATGCTAGTCAGAAAATTCAACGGGAAGTGGCGAGTCTGCCTAGATTACTCAGATCTAAATAAAGCGTGCCCTAAAGACAGCTTCCCATTGCCTTTGATCGATCAACTGGTGGACATCACGGCTGGACATGAGCTGCTCTCCTTCCTGGACGCTTACTCCGGGTACAACCAGATCGCTATGTATCCCCCGGACAGGCAGAAGACTACCTTTGTCATCGACAGAGGACTCTACTGTTACTGAGTCATGTCATTCGGCCTGAAAAATGCTGGGGCAACGCATCAGAGGCTAGTAAATCAGATGTTCGCCAGACAGATTGGGCACACCATGGAAGTATACGTTGACGATATGCTGGTGAAGAGTACTAGCGCCTCCGACCATCTTGCCGACCTCGGGAAAACATTCAGCATCCTCCGAGAATATCAGATGAAGCTGAATCCCGCTAAATGTGCATTCGGAGTTGAGTCAGGGAGGTTCCTTGGTTTTCAAGTTAGCCAACAAGGTATTGAGGCCAACTCGGATAAAATTAAGGCTCTCCTCGACATGAATTTACCTCAGACCATTAAGGAAATACAGAGTCTCACGGGAAGAGTGGCAGCGCTCGGACGCTTTATATCTAGGGCCACAGACAAATGCCTTCCTTTCTTCCAGCAGCTGAAGGGCCACAAGAGGGCGGAGTGGACGCCGGAGTGCGAACAAGCTTTCCAGTAGTTGAAACAATACTTGGGTTCACCGCCTCTCTTATCCAAACCTTAAGAAGGAGAGCCCTTGTTCCTTTACCTCGCAGTTTCGGCTTCAGCTATCAGCTCAGCTCTGATCAGAGAAGTCGGAAGCAAGCAATACCCCGTGTACTATGTGAGCAAAGCAATGGTACTAGCAAAAACGAGATACCAGTCCTTAGAAAAACTGGCACTCTGCCTCGTCGTCTCGGCCAGAAGACTGCGGCCGTACTTCCAAGCCCATTCTATAGTTGTGTTGACCGACTCTCCTCTGAGGCAGGTCCTCCAGAGACCCGAAGTCTCAGGTCGGATGACCAAATGGGTCTTGGAGATCGGAGAGTTTAACATCCAATTTCGCCTTAGGGCGACAATCAAGGGTCAAGCTGTAGCCGACTTCATCACCGAATTCACAACTCCGAGTGAGGAAGAAATCAGTAAAGAAGTCGAGATGACACCGCCCGTCCCGTTGAGCGACCAAGAGACAGCGTCGGATCCGGGATGAGTCCTTTATGTTGATGGATCGTCCAACGTTAAAGGAGCAGGAGCTGGTGTCGTCCTAGTTGCACCCGATTTAACAACAATCCAATACGCAATCAGACTCGGGTTCAAAGCTTCTAACAACGAGGCCGAGTATGAAGCATTGTTAGCTGGACTCAAGCTGACTGCAAGCCTGGGGGTTCAGACCCTGCAAGTCCGTTGCGACTCGCAGCTGGTAGTGAACCACATCTCTTCGGAGTATGAAGAGAAGTCAGAATAATCGCCTACCTCGAAGAGGCGAGAAAATTGATAGAGAAATTCTGGAGTTGCACCATCCGACAGATCCCTAGAACTGAGAACTCATGGGCCGATGCCCTGGCAAGACTCGCCTCGGCCTCCGAAGGGAAGATCACACGTTTCGTTCTAGTCGAATTCATTGAACATCCGAGTATTGGCCAGTCGGAGAAGGTCAATCCTGTCCAGTCCATTCTAAGTTGGATGAACCCAATTTTTAATTATTTATCATCCGGCGAAATCCCCTCGGACAAGTTAGAGGCGAGGCGACTTAGAGTGAGAGCGGCCTGATATGTTATATTTGACGAAGTGTTGTATAAGAAGGGACATTCCCAGCCTTACCTTAGATGCCTCCGACCGGATGAGGCCGACTACGTGATTCAGGAGATTCACGAGGGGATCTGTGAAAACCATTCTGACAGTCGTGCCCTGGCCATGAAGATACTTCACCAAGGGTGTTTCTGGCCAACTCTTAAGCAGGACTCGAAGGACTTCGTTCGAAAGTGCGGCAAGTGTTAGCGTTTTACCGTTGTACCGAGGCAACCGACAGAAGAAATGACTCCCATGAGTGGGCCATGGCCGTTCGCCCAATGGGACATCGACATCATCGGTCCTTTGCGATAGGGAAGGGACAAGTTAAGTTTGCCATAGTCGCGGTCGACTACTTCACCAAGTGGGCCGAGGCTGAGCCTGTCGCGAAGATCACTGAGTATAAAATAATCACTTTTGTGTGGAAAAATATCATCTGCTGGTTCGGAATCCCACGAACCATCGTATCTGATAACGACCGACAATTCGATAATGACAAGTTCCGTGGTATGTGTCAGGGATTTGGCATCATCAATGCTTATTCATCGCCTCGGCACCCGCAGTCAAATGGACAGGTGGAAGCGGTCAACAAGATCATCAAGCATCATCTCAAAATAAAGCTAGAAAAGGTAAAGAAAAACTGGGCCGAAGAGCTCCCCTTCGTCCTTTGGGCTTACAGGACGACCACCCAGACCTCAACGGGCGAAATCCCGTTTTCATTATCTTACGGCTCGGAGGTAATGGTGCCCGTAGAAATTGGACTCCCTATGGCGCGAGTGAGGAATTTTGAAGAGAACAGCAACTCCGAGCATATCACCGCTAATCTGGATTTACTTGAGGAAGTCAGAGATACTTTCAAGCTCCGAGTAATGGCTCGACATCAACAAGTGGCGCGTTTCTACAATTCAAAAGTCAAGGTCAGGCGTTTTCGACCTGGAGACCTAGTCTTCCGTCGGGTCTTCCAGAACACAGCCGAGCCGGGAGTTGGAGCACTCGGACCTAACTGGGAAGGACCGTATCGTGTGGTCAGATCTGCCAAAATGGGCTCGTATCATTTGGAAGACTTCGAAGGCCGTCAACTCCCTCATCCTTGGAACGCCAAGCACCTGAAGATCTACTACCTATGAGGAACTAGCTTTTAAGACTCCTAATAAAGTGTACACCTCCGAGCGACTAGCCTTTAAAGATCTTAATAAAAGTTTTAATTCAACTTCGAATATCTACTCACTGGCTTCATTAACAAGAGCACGAATTTAATGGTCCGATCCTTTAAGGGGTCGGGACCTAATCCTACAAAGGTTCGACAAGGCATTCCTTTGAGAGAAAAAGCCTAATAATGACCCGACTTTCCAATGGAGTACTCGGCTCATCACACGATAGAGTGAAATGTCCTCGCCAGACAAGCGATGAGCCGAGTACCCTGAAAGAATAGACCCAACTAATACTTGGGCCGAGGGAGCTCAGAGAGCCAACTAAACGATAATGGAAGGACCAGACCTGTAAAGAGGTCGGCTCGATAACATCCCAGAACAAGTCAACACAATGACAGACCTTTGGATACCAAAGAAATTTTTCTCATTAAATTCTCTTAGAGGGGCAAAAAATACATCAACAGTTTTTTTTTTTTAAAAAAAATAACAAAACAGAAGGTCTTCACTCGGGACAAGGCGCTTGGGCGTCGATGGCTTGATCCAAGCGGACGACTTCGGCGGGAGCATCTTCAGGGTCCTCATGCAGAAGAGGATCAAGGTTGAGATCTGGGTATAAACCCAGAACTACCTCGATACAGGCATCGAAACCGTAGTTATAAAACGTTGCAACTTTGACGTCCCTTTCCTTGGAGGTATTGAAATCTTCAACCTCAGCAACAACTGTCGCTGCCAGGGAGACCTCATCCTTGGCCCGCTGAGCCTCCACAGCCTGAGTGATGGCGCGAGTCCGCTCTTCAGCCGCCTCGGCCTTGGTGTGTTCCAAGGCCTCACCCAGCTAAGTGGTCTCCACGGCCAAGGAATTCGGGTGAGCTCTGACTTGGGTCGCTCGACAGTCATTGCTGGCCTTAAGGTTATTCGCTTTCTCCTGCAGCAGTAGCTCCCTGGCCTCTAGGTTGACCACAACACCTTGTAGCCGACTTCCCCTGGTCCTCTCGTCCGAAAATTGCCGACGCAACTCACTCTGCTCGGACCGCAAGAGGGCGGACTCATCTCTCAAAGCCGCCATCTCAGCCTTGAGGGTCTCGAGCTCAATCTCCCTCCTCTGATGCTCCCTCGTTCTCTCTTAAATCGAAAGCAACATCGGGATAACCTGAATAGAAAAAAAGAATCAGTATCTAAAAAAAACATGTACGATGACAACACGAAGGAAAGAAAGAATCCTCTCGGAAACGTACCGTGTAACACACGACAGCTAAGTCGTTTAAAAAGGAGTTATCTGACCTGTCGAGGTTTCGAGCTATGTTCTCCTCGGGGGCATGCTTGGCGGCCCACGAGGCCAAGCAGGCCATATGGTAGCCTGGCTCGAACCTCCCACCACTCGTCCCCACCTGGGGCGAGATCACAGCTTCCTCAGCCCCTATCCTACTACCGGCCAAGTTCTAACCCTAAGTTCGGACATCTCCTCCGACCTCGGGAGGGGGGGGGGAGGGAGCATGTTGTCGGCCATTCTAATGACCTCCTCCAGCTCGGAGGAAGAAGGGATATCAATGGAAGGCTAGGGGGCTGCGGTAGGAGCCTTCGCGGTGGGGAGAAAGGCGGTGGAAGGAGCAGAGCTCGGAACGGTTGGAGCGCGAGAAGGAGCAGAGCTCGGAACGGTTGGGGTGCCAGCCACGGTCGTTCGGGCGGGCACCGGGGGAAGAGCTACCACCGGGCCCCTGATCGGACAGGACAACACCGAAAGCGGAGCTGCCGGGGGAGCTGTAGTTGCACCAGGGCACACCGGGGTCGGCGCTGCACCCGACGCCTGTTGGTGAGCAAGCACCAGCGGGGGCTGCGGAGATCGGCGCAGTAAAAGATTCCCTCTCACGAGGGGGTGCCTGCTTCTTCCGGGTGATCTTCACCCGGGGGGTTTCCTTCAACAACTCCGCCGCAGTCGGAGCTTCCTTCCTCTTTCGAGCGCTAGACGCCTCGACCATGCTTGCGAGATAAATGACAGTGTCAGCGACCAAGTAGGAAAAACTGAGCTCGTCAGAAAGATTGAGATAACTTACTGAAGGACGTGGGCAAGGGTTGTGTCTTGCAAAACTCGGACTGATAAAGATTGTCCACTATTATCAGGTCCGTCCAGGAGCGAAGCATCTCCGACCGCGCTCTAGCCTTCGCAATGCGGTTCTTTTGAGCCGGATCGAGGAGAGGCAGCCCTTTGGGAAAGCTGCAAAAGGAAATGGAGAAGTTTTACTTCAATTAAAACAAAGAAAAATAAAGGCATCGGCACAGATATTGGTTAAAGTCTGACCTGATTTTGTGAAATGGGTTGGAACCCGTGTTGTTAGAGCTCCAAGCTTCGCTGCCGGCGCTTCCCATTCGCTTGCCGCCAAGAAAAACTTATTTTTTCTATCTTTATTGGAGGACGGCAGGTTCATTACCAGTCCCGATCCTTTGCTGCCTCGGGTCGCAAAGTAGTATCATGGGTCATTGCCGTCGTGCTTGACCAGGTACAGGTTCATCAGCTCTTTCGGGGTCAGCTCGGGGTTCCCAACTTGTCACCAGATAATGAAGGCGGAGATCAGTACCCTCCAGGCATTGGGAGCGAATTGCCCGAGAGCCAGCCCGAGGTAGGCTGCAACCTTCCGGACGAAGGGGTGAAGTGGGAGCCGAAGCCCACACTGCAACGCGTAGAGGAAGATTGTGACCTCTCCCTCTGCAGGAGCTCCAACCACGTCCATAAGCCCAGGGGCCCTTATCCGGACGAAGTTCAGAATTTGAAACTCTTAACTGATCCAGTCTATCTGAGATTCCGATAAAACTGAACCTTCCGGAACAACCTCTGCGGTGCGTCCACTCGCGGGCATTTCATCGGCCTCAGCAGTGCTGACTTGGCAGGCTCGGAGGGCCTTCTTCTTGTTGGGATGCTTGGTCCTAGCACCCATCGTCTTTATCTCCGAGGCCGGGGGTATAGGGGTGTGGTTTCGAAAGGGCCTTCGGAAGCTCCACTTCCATCCTCTCAACTCCCCAGCTCAAAGTCCTCAGCGTATTTGCGCACCATTTTGAGGTCAAAAGACATTATGAAAAAGGACGTAGATCAGCAGAGGGGACTCACCGGACGACCACCGGAAATCGCCTTCTATCGGAAAAGGGAGATTGGTCGGAATCGTTCGTCGAAAACTTCAAATTCTGATAGAATCGCCTCTTCTGGTATGCTCTCAGGATTCGCAATGCAAAGAATTAAAAGAAATTCGGGGATCCCTTATATAGACAACGAAATATCTCTGCATTAATGGTAGGCCATTAGGGCCGCGGACGAATCGGCACGAGCCGATCCGCAGACACACGTGGTCACACCTCGTTGGGGGGATACTCAACCGGCGTTACGGCTCTGACATCGGGCAGCGTGCTTCGATATACTCACGTACACGCCTCCCCAGACCTGCGTGACAACCTCTTATAAGCCGGAAGGAGATTTAGAATCATAATCGTCGCTACGCATCGACCAAAGTGACTCGCAAGCTCATAATCTCGAGATGTGATGCTTCGAATTTGGAAACCGTCATCAATGCAGTATAGGCGGGAGATCTCTTGCGTGAGTACTCTCCGAGTCTGTAAGTAGACTCGAAGAGTAGGGGGCTTCTGTTATGGGGAGATCCAAGCCCACGATGAAACGCCAGTCCGAGCGCCAGTCTAAACCAACTCGCTGCCACGACATCCGAGGCATGACACGTCCGACTTGATACGAGCATCCTGTGAAGGTTCGAGTACATGAAAAGTCCGAGGCAACAAGAGCCTCGGAGAAGAGAGTCTCACGCTTCGGTTCGGACCGGTCGAACCAGTGAGATCAACTCAGACTTATAAGGCCAGATTGGTTATGAAGTTCACTCAGATCTGGGAGCCGTCCTTGTTCGACCGAGCAGGCATAGAGGCAGACCGTCGGATGAGCCGAGCCGAGGAGATGCTCCGAGGCGCATATTCTATTTGACGAATATGGAAACTGCCATACCTGAACGTGACCGATAACTTCGCTCACAGATACGCACTACTCGCAAGATACGCTGCGCAATCAGTAGATTGCGGGCAGTATCTCCATGATCCGAGAATTCCCTTGATCGTGCCGAGATTATCGGATCCAGACCATTCTATAGGCAAGTATAAATAGCACACGACATCATGTCTACAGGTACGCAACAACAAGTGCTCTCCTCTACTCTTTACTTAGACCCTGATTCCCTTGACCTGACTTAGGCATCGGAGGGTCCCCCAGCTTAGCCAGGGTCATCTTTGCCAGTTCTCTTGTCGCAGGTTCCAAGGGTGATACATAGAGGGGAAGACGACTTGAAGGGAGGGCCAACCATATTTTAACATCAACAGTAGGCATCAATACTTAACAGGCTCACATCAATACCATGGCGGAGCTCTGTATCTTCTGCCGCACTAAAAGAGTAAGTACGGGCGCATGTATCTGTTCCAAGGACAATTTCATCTTGAGAAAAGAGGCCAAAAGTATAAACATTTAAAAAGAGGGTTAAACATGTACAAGAATCTTACATTGAGACCATTTTGGTAAAAATTCGAACTTTTTAATGGTGAGTGTTCAATCCTCATTGTGTGGCTCGCATTAGAATTGGATTTGCCTCATTTTTAACCTCACACCCTAAAATAGTAAGGAAAAATGGATAGATGATGTGGATAAAACTTATACATTATTGTGGGCCCCACGGAGCCCCTACTTGGATTGAGTGCGTTTAGGCAAGGGCAACAATATGGGATCTGCTTCTGGCCACAATTTGTGTTTACTGGTTGAATAATAATAAGGTGGAGCACTAATCAACAAATGTGATGTGGCATTCGACAACTACTTCATAAAAAGTAGGGAGTGACCCTGTTTGTTTTACTAATTGCCATGGTATTGTAAAGAAAATGCATGATGATTACAAATTACTCTACCCATTTTCTCATAAGATTTACATTAATGGCTGAATTTCATGTGTATTTTAATGCTAAAAGATTTATATGTTTATATTATTTTAATGTCAAAATATTACTAAAATACATTAGTGTCATTATTTAGCTTTGAAAATTTTACACTAATACTATAAAAAAGTACAATTATTCTAAATTGCTTCACTTATTCATTTGACCGAAAATTTTCATGTTCAACTCGGCAATGGAAAAACTGCAATGATGATACACTTCCTTTGCATTGGTTGGGTAATTAGCAAAACAAACACACCTGAGGACTGCGGATTCACCACAAACCCCTCCATCATCACCATAGGTGCTAAAAAAGATCTACGAGTCCTACCATAATGTATGCATCTTAACCTCTCCATCTTTCTATTTTGCTGGCTGATTTTAGGATATGGGTCAAAAAATAAAGTAAATTCAAATCTCAAGTAGACTGCTCCACATAGAAGCAGTGGGGATAATAATGCCCTATATTAAAACCTTTTTAGGGCCACCATGATATTTATTTGCCATCCACTCCATTCATATGATCGTATAAACTAAGCATCAGCTTCTTTCACAGCTTTTGTATCCTGTGAAAAGTTTTCACTGTAGACGTCTAATACCACTCTATAGTCTACTGGAGCTTTGGATCTGCCTAATTATTCAGCTACTTTTTCAATATCGAGGTTCGTTTCGTTAAGTCACCGCAGAATCCATAGCTCAAGTGGTAGACTGAGTATAGATTACTTCGTTTTAACACCGACGTCTTCATATCGAATCCCATGTGAGGGTGTGGCTGCCAATAGAGCGTGTGCGCGCTAACAAAAAAAGTCACAGCAAAATTCGAGTCTAGTCACCTGATATTCAGGTGTTGTTTGATGCCTGATAGATAACATTTCAACCTTTGATTTATTGATACCTGTTAATTAAAATATAACTATTGGATATTTTCTATTATCACTAATCCAACAGTCAGATTATCAAAATGAGCTTGATGTTTGATTTATATGGCATCCAAAATAAAAACCATAATCTGGACAGCTGCCAGAGTATCAAGGTTTTCCTGAAAAACATCAATGTGATTTTACATGCCACATGGCACACGCACTGATTGATCGTATGTTAAGGGTGAATAGAATCTGCTCTGTCATTCTCTTGATACTTCGGCTCTGTACCATGCTGGAGATGTACACACTAACTGTACTCCTGGTATGCACCAACTCAAATCACCTACTGAATTGTGGGACACAAAGTCACCGAGTTGCAGTCCCAATATCAGATTTCTCAGACAAACCCCTTATTCGTGGACACATGTTTTCTGAAATATAATCCGGGAATATCTTTCATTTCCAGCCGTCCAATAAATATCCACCAATCCAATTGTCAGATAAACAAATCATCGCCATCCTTTGATCCATGATGACACATCTAGACTCACGTTTTGTACAGTTTATTCGGAATCGCTTGAATTCCATATGTACCATTAACAGATGAACCATAAGTGCCTATGTATAATTCACCATGCTCAGCATAAAAGTCTATTCTTTCTATCCGGACAAACTCATCTTAATTGAGAGCGCTCACTACCATTGTTCCAGTATGCGTGTGTAACTTGTGATATATCTAGGATGCCGATATGGACATGTTATGGGGAAATTTGGATAAGGTCAAACAGAGTCGGTTCTGCCCCATTTAATCAAATTAGTAGGGCCTCGGATGGAGAATATTATGTTGGGTGTGAACGGATTTCTAAACGATGATCCCATGCCGAGCAAGATAAGCTTTCCCCCTCATCCTCATTTTCATCCTAATCTTCCTCTGAAGAAAGTTGGCTGAGTTGGAGGCTCGTCTCCATTCTCATCTTCATCCGAAAAAGGTTGGCCTAGTCGAGGGCTAAGCCCTAAATAAGTATACCTAACAGATTCCAACATTGACGACTCGATTATGAATTTTGACTGCAAGTACTTAGCCTCAAACTCAGATTAGACAAGGTCTGAGCTGGGAAGCCAGCCTAAACATGTACGTGTCTGAAGATCTCGCCCAGAGATACGCTCCATTAAAATAAGATGCGCTACACGATTCAAATATTGTAGAATATCTCCACAATTGCAATATTCGCTTGATTGAGTAAATTACACTGAGATTGACAAACATGATCTGTCTGACCCACAGGTATAAATACCAGGGGACCCCATTGCAACAGGTACGTACTATCTCGCACCCTCTCTCTACATTACGCGACTTAGACCCAGATTCCTTATCCTAACTTAGACATCGGAGAGTCTCCTGTTTAAGCTAGGGTCTTCTTTGCTCAGCTTTTTGTGCAGGACTAGAGTCCGTTCGAGGCTCGTAGCATTGAATGGAGGGTGGTCCAAATTTTGATCTTAACATATCTCCTTATACAAACAGTGATATATTCAGAGGAATAAGTGCCTTATGACAATGAAGGCAATATACAAAAGCTTTCTATGACCAAAAGCTCCGAGGTCCTTACTCCTACCTAGGTGGTATACTCACAAGAGTTCCAACTTGAGGTCATAGTCTAGAGTACCCATTGGGGTGAAATTTCACTGTGTAGTGAGTACATTTGTTAAAAAAAAAAAACAAAAGCTCTGGGGAGCCCACCAAGATATTCATGTGCATTAGCCTACTCATATTAGGATGTGAACCTAAAAAGTAATATCAAACACAGGAAATAGTGGGAATAGAAACACTCCCTTGAATTAGAGCCCACCCATCCATCATATTCATAGGGTGATTGTAAGTAGGATAAATGGAAAACAAAAATATCACCGTGATCCAAAACTACAATAGGCTCGAGAAGATTTCAATAGTGGGCATTCAATCCATGTTGGCTCTTGCAATGTGTCCAATTGAATTTAGGATTTACCTTGTTTCCAAGAACACTTCCTAACATGAGCTAGCGAAACTAATGGACATAGAGTGAAAGTCATGAGGACGACTTGGGTGGCACATGTCTCTGAATTTTGTAAAAAGAAACAGAAGTCCCAACTGTCGACAAACATTTACAGGAAAGAGGTTTTCACGACTGCATCTCAAGGTATTGTGAACGATATGAGTGGGGCCTTTATCCTTTGAATGTTGGTCATAACACCATGATATAAGCTATGTATTTGATAAGCCTCAATCTATGATCGACAACGATAGCTTTCAATTGGATTCTTTCAACCATTTGGTACTTGGGCTCTTTTGATCTGGACATGAATGATCACCATAGCCTGTCACTATATCCGATCCTTACACTTGCTCCGGTGATAGATTCTCTGGTGTTTCACCCAGTCAAGGGTTCGAGTATCTATAGGCGGTGAAATTCCACTACCGTGTGGGTGTGTGTTATTATTTTTTTTTTTAAAGAAGCCTATCAGTATATCCTCTGCATAATTAAAGGGCAAAATTTTCAATCCGAGAGTTTTTTGAGGCATTGCCCATCCCAAGGAGCCCCATCAAGTAAGCAGTTTGGGTCATTGATAAAAACCCAAACCCAACTACCAGTGTTTGCAGTAAGCTTGGGATGCATTTGAGTAAACCATCTTAGAAAAAAAAAATGTTTTTTAACAACTCTGATTTAAGGATGGGGATGGGCTGGGTAGCTTGCCCGGCCTGATGAACCCAACCCAGCTTTGGGCCTAGCTTTGGCTTCTCATTCATGGCTTGATCAATTTTCAAGCACCTAACCTATTATATGTATAATATATGTGTTATATCTTATAAATATGTTATTCTAATTTTTATTTAAATAATCATTAAACTTGAATGTGGAACGTCCAACTTATTTCTCTGTGCATGCTGTCTTACTTAATATAATAAAAATTTATAAATTTATCAAAATTTGGGCTAGTTCTAATTCCATATATATATATAGCGGAGTGCTCACCTGCGAACCGTACTATGTACGAACTTTTTTGAAAACCTATCATACATGATTTGGATCCAAAATCTGAATCGTTCATGTGAAACAACACCTCATGAAACCCCCCAGGCCAAAGTTTTACTTTGATCTAAAACTTGATGGGCCATGAAAAATGAAAACAATTTCCTCCCTTGATTTGCATTTCTCTTTGCTTTGGCCCATCAGAATTTTAGATCGGAGTGAAAATTTGTCACATGAAATTTCATGGAATTCCGCATCACATGAACTGTTCAGATTAGACACCCATGGCACGTGTGCAAAGGTGTGCAGGGGAGCATGACTCTCTCTCTCTCTATATATATATATATTTCCCTTCCTGAATTGAAGGCCTTATTGTGTTAGGCCCATGTCAAGCTTGGGTCTTGGATCCTTAAGTGTTGAATTGATGGCTGTGCTCAAACTCAGCCATGCCCCATCCCTACCCTCATATAAGGGTTATTATCACCATAATAAAAGCATGATAAAAGCTACAAACATACATAATTTGTGTTAATTTAATCAACTATATATGTGATGTCTTCCACACTGTCTATCCCATCAAACTTATATATTAGGTGAGTCCCACTAGGATGATGAAATGTCCAAAAATTAAATTGAGCCAATCACTAGGTGGGCCGCAAGATGGAAAACAATGGACATCCATCCAAAAACTTCCAAATCACATGGCCCCCATGCAATGGTTGGATCAGTCTTTTCGGTCTTTCCATTTTATTTGAAGGAGAGATCCTTTGGACGGGTTGGATTTCATGCACAAACCACATGGCCATACAGGTGGAGTTATAATTAATTTTATTTTTTTTAAGTTATTTATATACACTAGCAGGGATCTCGAGGAACAAAAATGGAGAATGTGGCTACAGAATGTCAAAATGGACCACACCACATATCTCTCTTGCATTTAACGCAACTGACATTTAATGCTTTGTGCATTTGAATGCAACCAAGATTATAATTTAGTGTGGTCTAATTGAACGTTGGATTTACCTTATTTTGAGTTCATACCTTAAATAATATAAGAAAAGGAATTGACGGTTTGAATGTACGGATACATCACGGTGGGCCCGCCCCACAGAACTGCCCGTTTGGAGGGAGGGAAGGGCGGGGGTAGTACGCAATCCGCGTCCAAATACAAGGTATTGATAAGATTAGTGAGGCCACATCGCTACGTATGGACTTGCAGCCTACGGTTAGAAAACGCAAGCCAGAAGAAAACCCTCGAGTTGAGGTTGTGGTGACTCATCCATCGTTCTGAAGGGACAAGTGCTCGGATCATGGGACATCCAAAATTATTGGATCTACCGTGGATGGGGTATAACCTAAAATTTACACTTATTGAGTGATCTTAACCGTCCGATTTTGCTCGTTGAATTGTCCCGCATTGTTCATCATTTTAATACCGTCTATATTTTATGGATGGGATCGTTTAATCAAGTTGGTTGTAGGGAAAAAAAGAAGCTTGGTTGTAGGGATTCTCATCTACAACGGCGCCTACAATTTGGACCGTCTGGAACGAAGTGCATATTACCACGTGTAACACAGATTAAAGGACGCGGATTAGCTACTGACAGGTTGAGCAGCCGAGACTCGCTACTGAGGTGACGTCACCAAGTTCTGTGAGACCCATATACATCGTATGTGTTGTATCCACACCGTCCATTCATTTGAAGGTATCGATTTTGGGCATGAGCCTAAGAACTAGTCAGATCCAAAGCTCAAGTAAAACCCATCACAGAAAAGAATGGAGAGAGTAATGCTCACCATTAAAAATTTTTAAGGGCCATGGAAGTTTCCGATCAAGCTGAAATTTGTGTTTTCCCTTCTTGCATGTCTGTTTTAACTTATGAACACGTTGGATCACATATAAACGTCGCAGTTAAACTTAGGACAGTTTCAACGGTGGGAGACACGCTTTCTACTGTTTTCTGTGATTGGTCCACTCGATCTTTGGATCTGACTCATTCTTTGGCTCATGCCTAAAATGATATCTTTAAATGGATGGACGGTGTGGATACAAAACATAGTCACTTCAGTAGCGAGTCTAGCTACTCGACAAGTCGGTATCTAATCCGCGACCAAGATTCAACAGCCAGGACTACGAAAATCCCAAACCTTATCCTTTCTTTCTGTTTTAACTTTTAACCGCCATTTGAAGCCGTTGATCGCGTGGTCTGGACCGTCCAATCCTTTTGATTTTCGACACGGGTCCATACAGGGTAGGGCCGACAGAAGGAGAGCTCACATCAACATATCGTCACCCACGTCCGTCGGACTTGGGTTCCTCGCTGTGTCAGGGTGGCGCGCCTCTGTCGTGGAAACTAACACGCGGGAAAATGAAAAAATGCATTGACACTATGAAAACGGTGTTATTGATGATTCTGTACAGGCAGCATGTTTAATCCCGAGCTAAACCGTCCAGATAGTGGGACCCACTTTAGATATTTTATTAATCGAAATTTATAGTGAGATGGTACTTTAAACTTTCGATTAGTTGATGTCTAGTGGACGGTTTAAATGGCAAAACTCAACGGTTCATATTCAATAAATAAAATTTCAAACATCAGAGATTAAAATCAATTTCTTAAAATTATTTAAAAATTGTAATTCAAATATAGCGGTTTGCATACAGTTCAATTTGATTTTCGTGTATGTAACGCATACAAATGCAAGTGCCACGTGTCACCGATCTCCTCATGCTGAGAAAACGCAACCATTTTTATGATCTTAGCCATCTGATTAGTGGCCGCCAGAAGAACGGTTTAAAAGGGAATGTCAATGCTCTCAATTCAACTAGGATCTTGCAGGAAAGGTAACTGCTAGGCGATTTCTGTTGTGGGTTCGGATAACGGTCTTGATTGATGTGCATGTACAAGCTATGTATGGTGGATGCGTACATCCACCGTACTCAGCTATGGTATGGTATTGGTATGAGTTTGGGCGGCCGTCCTTCATCAGGCCTACCCCTGCCCGGACGGTAATCCATCCGGGCAGGGCTCTGTGGGGCCATAGTTATGTAAGTATTTTATCCACGCCGTTCATCGTTTTTATCAGATCATTTTAGATATGAGCCAAAAAATGAGACAGGTACAGCCCTTAAGTAGACCACAAAGTGAGGATTGAACTTCCACCATTAAAAACTTCTGGGGAGATGGAGAAGTTTCGGATCAAGCTGATATTTGTGTTATCACTTCATCCACGTCTACATGACCTTATGAATAGGTTGGATGGTAAAAATAATATCACGATGGCCCTTAGAAAGGTTTCAATGGTGAGTGTCATTATCACCGCAGCCTCCTTTGGTGTGGTCCACTGGAGATGTGGACCTGCTTTATTTTTAGAATTATATCTTAAAATGATCTGAGAAAAGCGATGAACGGCGTGGATAAAACACTTACATCAATGGCGGCCCCACAGAGCCCTGCCCGGACAGATTACCGTCCGGGCGCGGGTAGGACGCAATCCGCGTCCCATTGGCTCTTACGTGCGATTTTCCGTCATGAGTTCGCTGTGCATGCGGGGAGACTCATGCCCAACCAGCATGCACGGGGCCTACAGGATGGTGAAGTACAGGTAATCAGAACCGTTCATCAGCTTCGGAATGGATGTCTAATATGGAACGTTCACTTTCTGATCTCAACAGTCCATCTGAAACACAACTAATTGATGGCCATGATCTACTCTCAACCCCCCCTTTTTTTAACATGGTCCACGGCTGTACTCCCAGAACACGGACATTTCTGATCCATGGATGGGACCCACAAGGATGGATTATCCAGTGACTGGCACTGTCTGCATTCCGGTTTCCATCCTTACAGGCCACGGGAAGAAAACCAGAATGGATTATCCTGACCGCCATAAGTTTTGTGGAGCATGGACGAATGAAACTTCTTTGGATCATGACTGTCCAAACTAGGCTGGAGACAATGGACGGTTCCGATTATTCAACCATCTTGCACATGGGCCCCATCACATTACCTGGTGAGTGGTCGACAGATGACCAAAAGGCGGGGTTGTGAAGTCCAGTTCCGATGTTGTTCTGAACGAGGACGCTGGTGATGGCTTCCCTGATGGATGGATCATATGTTCCACACGTGTAACTGCTTGAAACCAAAAAAGAGATCTGGAGCAGGCATGCTCCAATTTTCCTTTATTTTCAATCATGAACAGCCATTAATTTCTCAGCTGCGATTTGGATGGAGCCTCTTTCATCACCCATACACGTGTGCCAGGTGTGGCCCACCTTAAGGGTTAATGCTAACATCCTCAACCATTGCTCCAAGCTCGTTGAGAAAATTATCTCATTTATGTATCGATGTGTAGAACTGACAATTTACAATCCACGAACAGCGAATTACTAGCGTGAGACTTCGTTGATTGCGAACACCTCCACAAAAAGTCATATTGGTTGAGCTTCACGTGCCCAGAAAAAAATGCCCCAGACGGATGGTGGAGGGCGTCTCGTGGCCCACCATCGGTAATGTATCGTGGTCCACCCAAAAGCCTATACATCCAACCTATAACAAAGGATTTTAAACCAGTGAGTTCAATCAATTAGTGACGATTTCGCCCGTCACCAGCCCGCCACATCAACGGTCTAGAATTGTATCACCATTACATCACCTGAGGTTTTCCATGTTCAGGCAGTGTAATTGTACGATTGTCGCTACCCCAAGAGCTCTTTAATCAACCAGCAATGGCTTCCCATATATGGAGCTGTTTTAATCTGTAGCAACAGTTCCCAATCAGCAAACCCCACCGTAGATGAGACACACCTATGTTGTAGAATATCTGATGAACCATGGTCAGTATTTTCCATTTCTCAATTTATTTAAGAGTATCACCATATCCGCATCCGCATGTCGAGTTCTATTGCTTCGTGATTCATCCGCCGCGTGGCCCACCAGTTCAAGTTTGGGTCATTTACCAAACATACATAGCATGCAAGATTTTTGCACTTGATTGATTATTAGCCGATGCAACAATTAAATTAAAGGCATATCTAAATGCTCGTCCCTCAGTGGTTGATGATAAGGTGTGGAAGACCAGGAAAAGTTTCGGACGGCCCCACATGTGCCGCACAATATGGTCCCACTCGGCTATTCCTTATGATCGCACACATCGTACACCTTCCTCCACCCCTCTTCATCATTTCAGATGGTAGTTTGAGAAACGTATCCAGTTCTTGATTAGGGCGTGGTGCGTTTGGTTGCACCAAATATCATGATATCGCCTGCCTTCAGCCGGCGTAGGTTCACTTCATCTACTCATTTTTTTTTTTTAAAGCGTGGCTCTTTGAAATTATATAATACTCTCAGGGGCAAAAGTGGAAACCAAAAAATTAAAGCATAAAAGACGGTGGTGTGATGTTCTCATGCTTTGGTTGTAGGCAATTAGTTCTCTGAGGGGGCGGAAAAACGGCAGCTCGTTTGGGTGACACCGGCTGTCCGAATTTCTTCCGGCAGCTCAAATTGTGTCCACTGATGTGGTCCACCCGTTTATCGGACCGGCTAGAGTTTTTCAGTGGCCGTCCATTTCGACGCTTTGGATTGCGCCGCCGGGAGGGGTAGATCGCCACCGCCAAATGATTTTTGAAATGACCATGGGAAGGTACTCTTTTATGGCATGATTGGGCTTGGGCGCTATCCAAACAGGCCCTAAATATTCCACATCGAGCTTATCATATATACACACACAACACACGAGGAGAAGATGACTGAAAGGCCCATGTTTACGACTTCAGAAATTTTATTTTCCAATCCTGCCCCTGAAAATACATGACATTTTCAGGGGGGTATACATGCTAATAAAAAAGTGCTGCAAGGGTTGCAAGTTGCAAGTTGCAAGTTATCTACACCAGGATGTAGGCGTACTTTCCCTTATTCCGGCATTAAAAAGAACCCAAGCACAGGCTAGTAACATGAAAAATGGGTTTAGGGCATGTTTGGATACAACCCAAAATACGAATTGCAGTCCGAATTGGGAAGATACTGATGAAAGGTGACATTCTCATCTCAGGCAACGGATGGCCATTGGGCCACAGTGAAAAAATAATTGTAGGGCCCACTTGAATGTGGAATGACGCCCCGGCATCTTCACGATAGGAAGCTGTCTGGTGCATCGCACAAAATGCGGATTGAAGTATGTGCATCATCTTCCCACCTGCAGCAAAGAGCCCAAAATTGGAATCTGGTGATCAACGGCCAGATCTCATATCACAGCATTCTCATTTCAGGCGATGGACGGTGATCATGGGTCATTTGAAAAAGCATCACATGAATCAAACATGAGGAGAGCCTGTAAGAAACAAATTAGAGGAATTGATCAAACCAAAGCCTCCGAGCCCAAGGGCGGTGCTCGTGCTGGGTGCTCCATATCCCACCATCGATATTCCGGTTCAATTCTCACCGTACACTTAGAAGAAAATTCAAAGAAAATCTACTAAAAAGATCCAAATAAGAGGAAACGAGGAAAGATGCATCAGCGACCCATCTTTGATGACAGTGCAAAGAGAAAAGAGTGACGTCATCCGGACCATTGTGCATCGAACCAGCCTCGCCATGGTTGTGGGGTCAAGCGAATCCGGACGGCGATCTTCTGGGTCGCTGTCCATGACCCACCCAATGGACAATCACACGTGCATGATGAACGGCCAGCATCAAATCAGGACCGGCTCCCCTGAAACCTCTTGTTCCCCTGAAACCCGCCCACTATCATTGAAAGAGAAGGAAAGAGTACCAGTCCCCGCGCACGCAAGAATCTGCTAATTTGCGCCTTGATCGTGTCCAATTGAGCGTCGTAACCCACACCTTCCCATTAGAAATAGAAAATCTAAACCATCGAATTACCAAATCTTCCCTACCGAAAACCACACCGCCTTCCAAAATCACCAAACATGTAAACGATTAGAACCTAACATAGCACGCAACTTAGAATCAGGCACACATACCAAACAAAAGTCAAAAAAAAAAAAAAAAAAAAAAAAAAAAAAAAAAAAAAAAACAAGAAAAGAGAAAAACTATTAGTCTCCCATTTCCTGGTTACGACCACTTCCATCACACCGAAACTCTACAAAAACCCATTGATACATTAGAAATAGAAAATCCAAACCATCGAATTACCGATTCTTCCCTTCCAATTCTTATCACCGAAATCCACATCGCCCTTCCAAAATCACCCAACATGCGTAAACGATTAGAGCCTAACCTATCACGCGCAAGTTAGAATCAGGCACACATACCCCAAAAAAGTTTTTTTTTTAAAAAAAAAAAAAAAACAAAAGACACTACAAGTAGTCTCCTATTTCCTTACTACTGCCACTCTCATCACACCGAAACTCCACAAAAACCCAATAAGCCATGGAGACGAAGTCTCATACCCAGCGACACGGCTCAAAAAGGGCCCTGCGCATAGGATTAGACGCTACCCATCCAATGCGCAAGTTAGCATTATTAAATATAAAAAATAATAATTACGCCGGCCTTTCTCCAATAAATTCGGTGTATAATACCCATTCCCACACGAACCCAAAAATCTCCCTTTTCCGCCTTCTAACCTTCTTCGCTTCGGATTGGGATTTTTGGAACAGAAAAACCAAAGAAAACTCGAGAAATAAAAACGAGATAATATATTTTATTTCTTTACGCATATATACACCGAAACTCCTGTATATCTTCGATGCAGAGACAAAAGCATCGGTTCCGACCCATCCGCGAAAATTCCCAAATCTCAGAATCCTCGAAATTCGGCCGCTGCGATTCCAATCTGCGGCTGCCTGTGGTGATTTCCACTTCTTCGGCAACGGAATTCCGACGCGTTTCCTCTCCTGCATTCGCCGGAATTCCCGCCCGCTCGATCTCTGCCCATCAGTACCGAAATTTAGGGTTTTGATTTGTCGAAAGGGGAATTAGGGTTTCCTTTCGGGGGCTTTTCAGGATGATTATAAAGCGAAGCCAGAAATCGGAAATGCCGACTATGAAGCGGTGCAGAGTTGAGGAGTCGGACGATGAATCCCCGAAGAACCGGAAGAAACGGAAGAAGGGGAACGGATTCTACCCGCTCGATCTGCTTGGACGCTTGCCGTTCGCTTCCAGCGGGCTGCTCTGGCCCAGGTTCTGCCGAGACCATGAGGATTTCAGCAGCGCCATCATTGCTGCCGCATCTTTGTGCACCGAGGTGTCGTACACCTCTGTTGAAGTGGAGGCGGATTCAAAGGAGCGTGGGGAAGAGAGGAACGCCTGCGAGGGCCCGCGGCCTCCACTCGTGAAGACATCGAGGGGGCGTGTCCAGGTACTCCCGTCCCGTTTCAATGATTCTGTGCTCATTGATCCCTGGAAAAAAGATAAGACGAGGTCAAAAGATCCTGACCAACTGTTCGACTCCGAAATTGAGGTGAAAGAATGCAAAAAAGATAAATTTGGCTGCAAGAAGCCAAAATCTGATGTCCAGAGTGTCAAATATCAGCTCAAGAAGGAGAAATTCTATGCATTGCACGAAGAAGATGAAGAATTGGCTTATATGGGGTTTAGAAGTCAGTATGATGTCAAGAAGAATTCGACTTCGCGTAGTACTCTTACATCCATTCACGAGCACTTGGTTGAAGTCGAGGCAAAATCTCAGCCATTGATTGGAATTGAGGAGTCACGGAAGAGTTTCAATTTGGCACCAGTGGAAAGATTGCCTAGGGAAGGCAATGAGAGGAGAAAGGATGTCTATCTGCCAGAGGACTTCGCATTGGGTGACATCGTGTGGGCGAAACCCGGGAAGATGTACCCTGCGTGGCCTGCGGTCGTGATAGATCCGATGTTGCAGGCTCCTGAGACAGTTCTGAATTATTGTGTTGCGGGAGCTGTTTGTGTCATGTTCTTTGGGAATGCCGGGAATGAAAATGAAAGGGTAAAGATAAATGTATCCCAAAAATGTGTTTCCTCTGTTTTAGGCTGCATTTGAATGCACAACTGAGCTGAGTTGAGGAAATTCAGTTTGGTAAGGAGGAAATGACCAAATTGTAATGATATTTCCTAATATTTACAATAAGGGAGTAACTCTTGAATTGCAATTGTGTTTCCTTCCAAGTCCAACTTGAAAGTAACGTAATTGCAATTTGTGTCCTAAACCCTCGACAATAATTATAAGTTAACACAAATTGGTAATTTCCTCTCTATTGAACTAGAGTATTCTAATTCAATTAAATACAGTTCTATTTATCTGGGTGTGTTGGATCAGTTTCTTACTTCCTTCGATTGTATGGTGACAAACAGGACTATGCATGGGTGAGACGTGGTATGATTTTTCCATTTATAGAATACCTAGAAAGGTTTGTATGTTGTCAGAAGTTTCTTTTTGTAGTGCTTAAATTGATAGTGAGAGAAACTTTTTTGAAGTGGGTTTTTGACAAAATGCCTGTTTGTTCAGGTTTCAGGGGCAGACCCAGTTGTACAAGAGCAAGCCTAGTGATTTTCGGATGGCTATAGAGGAGGCATTCTTAGCAGAGCATGGTTTTCCGCAGACACCGATGGTCGAGGAGATGAATGCATCAGAGCAGCAGGCTTATCATCAGTCTGCCCTTAGAGGGGTACAAGAGGCCACAGATTCAAACCAGGATCAGGAGTGTATTTCTCAGAATCAGGCAAGTTAGCTCAGTACTTAATTGCATGTTGCTTAGTGTTTTTTTTTTGTGCGTGTGTGTGCTGGATTCCAGGAACCACATTATATTTACGATACCTAGAATCAGAATTTCGTGAATGGAAGTAAGATTTTGGACCATGTTGCAGAGCAGCTTGACTTGGTTAATATGTTGTGCTCATTGGAAAATTTGGTTTCGGGGTTGGTGTGAGTTAGAGCACTAGGAGGGATTTACATAACGTATGTTGAGCATGGAAATTGGAAAGATAAAGCCAAAAAATGTTAGCTGAAGTAGGTTCCTAGGTTGTTTTGTCCTGTGCTCTACCTGAACCAACATTGTGGGAAGAAAGAAATGCAAGGTGTTTCAGAGGCGAAAGCAAGTTGGTGGAGGGTATATCTCAAAGGGTCATATTGCTCACTATAGATTGGGCTTCTAATGTTGATAATCTTAAGTGATGTAATCCTAATTTTCTTGGGATGTAGATGTGATGTAGGACATGAAATTCAAATATGATGTGCAAGATTTCCAGGCTTTAGATCATGTTAGTTCAGAAACAATTAAACAAAATTTCATATCTCACACAAAAGTTCAAGCATTTAATCAAGGGAAATCTATGCAGGCCTAGGCCTACACAAGCTAGGGTTGGATCAATCAAAATTATAGGCCAAACAATAATCAAAAGAGGGTAAATTCATCCACACATGCACAGAAATAATTCTCCAATCCAAGGAGTTCACATATTTCAATTCGGGGAACTTTAAGGTTGAAGAAAGGGCATAAAATTGAGGATTTGAGTAATTTAGGGTTAGGGTTAGGGACTTGGGATGAAAGATGACTAAAAGAGAGGAGAGAGACGAGCCAAAGAAGCGTCACACGGGTGGACAGCGATGAAGGCCCAGACACGTGCACTGGAGGTGTCCCGCACGTGTGTGGGGCCCACAAATCGGAATATGGCCAGCTTGGCCCTGGTAGGCCAGGGTTGAGCTACAAAATCTCAAAATTTCAGCTTGATCTGATGCACGGTCTGTGCGTGGTGCTCCGCCGAAGTTTCAACCCTCATGCAGGGCTAGATTCTGGAAATCTGTTGTAGAGAGAAAAACGGCTGCAATAGAGGATGAATTTGAAGCGTAGATGATTGTAGGAGAAGAGAAATATGGATGGTAGAAGGTGGAGGCGAATCAGGATAGGTGTGGTTTTGCACCACGGTAGTTAGCTCTTTGAGGAAGGGAGTGTTTCACACCCAATTGAATCTCCATAGCTCAGAAATTTAGAGGAGCAGAAAAATGAAAAAATTTTATTAATCTTCAATGAGGAAAAAAAAGACTACAAGGGGTGCCTATTTATAATAAAACCATATACTCCAAAACTCGTGCTATGTGCGCAACATATTACTTGGAAACGAAGTAATAAAAAATAACAATTAATCAAAGTAATCTAAACCGTCTATGATATTCTTAATAACAATAATAAGCAAAACTCAAAGTACTAGATTAATTAAAATAGTGGGCCACGATCATGAGAACCTATGGTTGGATTCACATGACTATCGGGTCTATTCCAACGAACCAAAACGCAACACTCTAACTAGGAGGCCCTCCGTAGATGTCGTCATTGATCCAGATCGTTGGTAGGGCACTCCTCCTCCTTGCGTAAGTGCGTAGGGGGGCGTGCGTGTGCGCGTGATGTCCCCATCAAGATGGGTTGCCATCTTGGCAGCTTGGCATGATTGTTTTTGTCTTTTGTTTGCTTTGCTTTAATAAAATTCTAGTTATCTCTCAAAAAGGAAAAAATAAAAAGTAAAAATCCTTGTAGGGCTTTTTTTTTTTTTTTTCTGGGGGTCTTTGTTTCTTGTTTTGGCATCAGGCTTTTATTAATAAAATAACATTTCTTTTATCATTAAAAAAATCAGAATATGGGATAAGCTCATCATTCTCAACTGCGTGAATGCCCTAATGCACTTCATGTTGACGATTGACCATAATTGCATGGCTGCGGACCATTTGTAGACCAGCCATTCAGCCAGATTTCTCTCTAATTTCACACTTAAGTTCTTAATTTTTGGTCCTGTGTTGGTCGGCTTAGATTTACTTTCAAGGCTTGTAGATTCTAGGAGATTGGGTATATGTCGTGGGGGTTATCTTTCTGCTTTATACTTAGGTCTGCCCATTCAATTGTGAGTAGTATTTGATGGAGGGCTAATTTATTTTAGTTTTCCTGTGCAGGCTGTACTTAAAAAAAACAAATTGGATCAATGTTGTGAAGGCTGTGGTCTGAGGTTTCAAACTAAAAGTACAAAGAAAACAAAGGGTTCTGTGCCTGAAGGCCAGTTACTGTGTAAACATTGTACCAGGGTTTGTATTTCATACCTTATCTGGAGTACTTCAAGTAGAACTTTTGAGTACAACACTTTGATTTTTATTGCTATTTTGAACTGTATTCTTGATCATATCTATTGTTTTGTTCATGATTGCATATTGCATTGTCATCGCAGTTATTGAAATCAAAGCAATATTGCGGCATATGCAAGAAGATTTGGCATCATTCTGATGGTGGGAGTTGGGTGAGACTTTATGATCCCTACACAAGAAATTTGATTCTTTCCTAATCACAAAATAAAACATAATTGTTCATGAGGCTGTTGCTTGGTCCCGTTCACTGAAAATAGGTACGTTGTGATTCATGTAAAGTTTGGGTTCATGCGGAGTGTGACAAGATTTGCAGCAAAGTTTTCAAGGTTTGACCTTATGTAATGCTGATTTCATGACATGTTCATAACAATGCACAATGTTTATAAATCACTTTCTCTCAATGTTTATCTCTATGAAAATGTGAAAGACTGTTTACTGACTGAGTTTTTCATACGTGAAAGGATTTGGTGGACACTGATTACTTCTGCCCTGATTGTAAGGCAAAGTTCAATTTTGGATTGTCAGATAGTGAAAAATTGCATCCGCAAATTAGGTATCTCTACTGACTTTTGCTTGCTCATTGTTTTGTTTTAAAAATTTCCGTCAGTTATTTTCTAACTAATGATGCTGTAACTTTAAAACAGATCCAATAAGAGCAAAGGACTATTTGTGATGCCGAACAAGATAGCCATTGTATGTTCTGGTGTGGAAGGGATATACTTCCCGAGTCTCCATTCGTAAGCACTGAACGTTTTATAAACTATTGGTTTGCATTGCGAACTGAAAAGGGATTTTTTTTTTTTTTTTTGAAATTTTAATTCTCAAGGATTTATATAGCTGATCACCATTTCTTTCCTCTTGCTTCATTTCCTTCTTGAAAATCTTCTTTTTGATTTTGAAGCATCTTATAAGTTATAACTGTAAAGAATGCATCAAGCATTAATGTGAGTATATTTGGCATCATGAGTGTACCACTAATACTTTCTTTTATTCTTTTTCTGTTTCAAAATATTTGCAGTGTGTGAGGTTTGACATTAATTGTTTGATCCTTAACATGAAAAAACTATGAACTAAAATTGTAGGGTAAGTTCAATCATTCTTTACCTTTTCAAATGTTGAGTGTTGTTCATACTTGTCTGTGCTGGGACGAAAGATTGTGAGATGGAGTTTCTGGTCTGTCAGTTGAATGGAAGATGAGGGGGCAGACAATAAAAGATGCAGCACAAGCCTCACTGTCTATTGCAAACACCTCGTGCCAATGAGGCGTCTTAACAAGTGATGGGGCTAGTCATTTCCTTGAACTAAGCTGAACCAAGTTAGTCAACTGCAAGGAAGGAAGCTCTCTCTAGCTGGGCTGAAAGTCACAGAGCTGGAAAAGGAAGAAAATACTCTTGTCGGCAGCTTGTAGGCTTGACGAAGCACTCCGGTAAAGGAAAGGCTAGTTAGCTGGTACTCATGGACTTCAAAAACTAGACCAGCCCGGCAGTAATAGTGGGTTGAAACAGAGAAGGGTAGACACCGGTGAGTGTGCAATGAAATGAGGTAGAATAAAGCTGGTCGGCTGGCTCTAGCAAGGCTCAAAAGTGGACCGGCTGGCTAGTGAACTAAAACAGCAAGGAAGGTTAGGACCATTGAGGTTGTTATGAGTTATGACATGAAGCAATTACAAGCTGGTTGGGGCTGTGGTTTTGTAACTGAGTAGATCAATTCAGCTCAATTTCTCAAAATTAGATTCGCCACTAGCTCTTGATTTTGAATTGTAACTACACAAGAAACAAACGAAATGACTCCTTGGATCTACCAGAGAATTCTGGAATAGTGACCCGTCACAAAGGAAGTAGCTGTTAATTACTCGGTCTCTACTAGAAAAGAAATGAGAGTCTAAATAAGAAGCTTTCATTGATTCAAAGAAAGTTACAAAAAATTGCAGAAATTGTAGAATGAAACTAAGTATTCTTGCCTGATTTGAGAAGATTTGGAAAGAAATCAGTCTTATCTCTGGAAATTTGAGTGAATCTTCTCAGCACCTTGCTTGATTTCTTGTAATCAAAGCAGAATCTCTGGCCGAAAGTGAGCCTTCCTTATTTTCCTCTATCCCCATCTTTAATCTTCTTTGCTCATGTCTTCATTTCCTCCCTCAATTCTTCAAGTTACTTCTCTTCTCTCTCCTCTCCTTTACTGGCTCTTTCATAACATTTCAGCACATCAGAATTCAAAATATTCTGGATCAAAGGCCCTTCTCTTGAGAATTAGAGGTCTATTTATAGATTTTTTGGATGGCAATCTGGCAAATTCAAGGATTAACAGGGCATTATAAAGGTTATTGATGAAATAAGATGGCAAACTCCTCATCCTTGGTTTTAAGGATAGGATTGTAACTGCAAACATTTGCATGAAAAATCTGTTAAAGAGAATCTTTTCAAATTTCAAGTTTCAAGAAGCGAAGAGGTCAATTGTATGGGCATATGTTTCTCCGTTCTGTCATTTTATGATATGCATGATCCAAGCAGGGAAAGAGGGTGACTGCAAACACAATATGTATGGATGTATGGAGCTCCTTTGAAGATTGCAGCTTTCAGTTGGCTAGTCAGAAGGGAGAGGATGCTGACAGTGGATAATTTTCAAAAAACGCTCAATGATGATTACGAATATCTGTCTTATGTGTGTGGGAAATGCCGAGATGGTGAACCACGTCTTCATTCACTGCCCAATTGTGCATCAGCTGTGCTCTAGTTTCCTTGAGAGTTTTCACATCTCGTGGACCATGCAAAAATCTGTTGGAGATTCTTATGGCATGGCATGAGGTGGGCCTTTGGAAGCAAGATGAGGCTCTGTGGAGGCTAAGTTTGCTTACTGTCCTGTGGGCTTTATGGGTAGAAGAATACGGGATATGTTTTTGTGATGATAGTAATAGTGTTGATAAGGTTTTGAGGAGCACGATGGGTTCTGTTGTGGAGTGGGCATCCTGTATAAATGGGTTGAGGGATTGTTGTTTTCTCTTTTGGTCTGTAGTTTTGCGCATTCTCGATGCTTCTTTTAATCAAGGTATTCCAAATCGGTTACGTAACGGTAACGGTAATAACCGTAACATGTTATGGGGCCGAAACGGCCGTTACAGAAAAAACAGGCTGTAACGGCTCTATAATGGTCTTATAACAGTTTTTTTTTTTTTTTTTGTTCGAAACTAAAAAAGGGCTGTTATGGCTTGTATCATAACGGTAACAGTGGTGGTCGTTACAGCTACTGTTACCGTTATGGAACACCTTGCTTTTAATAAAATTAGTATTATCTTTCAACCAAAAAAGAAAAAAGAAAAATTCAATTGTCATGGGTTCTAAGCAATGAGGTCCATAAAAGTGGAGGGAAACTTGGATATAAATCAATTCAAAATCGGAATGGCATTTTTGTTAAAAATAGGTATTGTTGAATTATTGTTGAGCCATCCATCTTGCAGACTACACTACTCACCATAGACATATCCAAATCACAAGATCATACTACCGGTGGAAAGCTTATTCAAAGCCCCATACCATGGTACTAGAGATTAAACAAAACACCAATCCACTTCAACGATATCAAGCTCAAAAATCTGATTTAAGGAAATATTTATATGAAATTGTAAAACACCCTACACGTGTGGAGCCCACAATTCAAAATTCACTGATCTGTTCCAAGGAAATCCACCACATGTGTGTGGACCTTCCAAAGTACCACACAATGGACCCAAGAAGCATTAAAATCCAATTCAAATTGAGGCAACAATCAGCATAACGAAATCACCAGAATGCCTGACAGTTTAATCCAAACTGTCTGAATCGTATACATGATTTAGGTCAAGCAGTTTGGGCTAGGCAGTTCAGTTCGATGCGTGTGGGGCTTTTTCCTTCAAAATGTCTTCCCAACAGGTGGTTTTTACTAACTGCCCACTAGGTAAACCCAAATGGCGGGCCACATTTCATCGTAAGTCATTAAAGCCATCATCTATTTTTTGTTCTTTTTTTTTTTAAAAAAAAAATTTTAATTTTAAATCTAAGCCCAGTTAAAAGTGTGTTGTCTGTAGGGGCACAAAACTAGACTGGTCAGTGATGTCATTGATGCGGGGGCATCTTGGTGTGATTCCAAAGATGCATTGTATTTCCACGCTGGGGTGGGGTGGCCCACAAGGTGGGGCCCACTATGGGACCGTGTGATTCAGGGACCCGTGCGAAGTGGGGGTTGCCTATGGCAACGTCTCGCTTGGGTTTGCCTGGGAGGACCTACATACAAGGATAAACCGGCCATTCCCCATCAACTCTGGAACTTTTGGTGCGTTGGTCGGTTGTCTGCTTTCAACTGGTATCAGAGTGAGAGCTTAGAGATCGAGTCTCCTCACCGACATGGGTGAGTGATGCGGGAGCACTTTGGTGTGATTCCAAGGATGCACTGTATCTCCACGTTGGGGTGTGTGGCCCATGAGGTAGGGTTGGTGTGCTAATGGCCATGAGGTGGGGCCCACTATGTGATTCGGGGGACCCATGTGAAGTGGGGGTTGCCCATGGGGAGGTCTCGATTGAGTTTGCTTAGGAGGACCTACATATAGGGATAAACCAGTCATTCCCCATCAACTCTGGAGCTTTTAGTGCATTGGTCGGTTGTCTGCTATCAATCTGTAAATGGAGCAAGGTTATTCCTTTCTCGAATGATGTTCAATTGTGTGTAGTAGACTAGTACACCCTCATTCAAATGTTGCTCACGGGGAGGTCTCGCTTGGGTTTGCCTAGGAGGACCTACATATAGGGATAAACCAGTCATTCCCCATCAGCTTTGGAGCTTTTAGTGCGCTAGTTGGTTGTCCACTATCAGTCAACCAATAAAGAAAGCCAAAGAAATGGAGTAGCTAACCAGAGGTGAAGTCTGCTGTAAATGGAGTAGGGTTATTCCTTTCTTGAATGCAGTTTCATTGCGTGTAGTAGACTAGTACACCCTCATTCAAATGAGGGGGCCCTTCTTGTACAGGTGAACAAGGAAGGGTTCGGTTAATGCCAGGAAAATCACAATTATCCACGTATCCTATCAAGATGTTGGCTTGAAACAACTAGGAGCTATTGTGTTGGAGGGAGTCGTTATATGGTTCATGTGCCATCAGTGGTATCCATTATAGATGATAACCTGACTGCACGAGATTTCGTCATAATCATCTAAAACTTATCCCAACTAATTGGGGTTAGTTACATGAATCCAGCTCCTCCATTCTACTATATCAAACTACATCCTTAGTCAAATAGTAGGTCATCGAGTCTTTTCTTGCAACCTCCAACCACATCCTTTTGCACCTTCCCCTTGCCCTTTTGGAGCTTTCAACGTGAACCAACTCACTCCTTCTAACCAGTGCAGTTCTTGGTCTCCATTGCACATGCCAAACCATGTAAGTCTACTTTCGCTTGTCTTATTATCTGTTAGTGCTTCTCTTATGTTCCATTGAATGCATTCATTTTTAATTCTCTCCTTGTCTTGCCACTCATCCATCTCAACATCTTTGTTATAGCTATGCTCGTCTTATGATCATGTTGGTTCCCGCATGCCTCACGTTCTGTCCCATAAAGCATGGCTGGTCATATAGCGGTCCTATAAAATTTCCTCCTCAGTTTCATTGGTATGCGGCGGTCGCCAAAATAGACATTGACCCGATAACATGAGATTTCCTTAGTGTAATTTCAGGCTTGCCAGTACCCATGGCAAGGCTTAGAGGGAAATTCTCCAACAGTGTAATTGCCAAAAGTCATTATGCAAGCGTCCTTAGGGTCGCAGAGAGTGGCTTATCAATACAAGCTCTGAAAGTCCCAATCACAGAAGATCAAACCCCCATAGAAATTCAAATAAGGAGCCTCGGAAGCAACAATCTCATTATCCTTGGATCTAAATCAGGTGCCTCCAAAAAATGAGAAGTCTTTTGAAGAGAGGGTCATTAGATGATGACATGATCTGTCCTGTCAGAAATGCACACAGGTCTGGACACCAGCGGCATTAGCCCTGTTGAAAATGTGTGTAAGGTCCGGAGAGTGGCAACATTAGCCCCATTGAAGTGTTAGGGTTCTTGGATGTGAGGGTTAGCAGCCCAGTAACAATGCAACTAGGATGGTTGGAAGAAGGGCGGTTGTGTGTGGAGGACAGAAAGTTCAGCCTATAGCAATTCATTAGTTGGTGCAACTGCCCGACCAGCAGCAAGAGCAAGATCTTGTGGAACATTGTGCCTTTTGCTATTTGTTGGGAGATTTGGAAATAGAGGAACAACAGAATTTCCAAGGACATCCATATTTCTACAAAGATGCTGTTAGAGAAAATTAAAGGGTTGATCATTGAATTGAATGTCGTTATCGTCAAAATTCTGTGGGATGTCAATGTCAGAGATTGGGAATGAGTGGTCCAGTCTTGTGGCACAGTCTTTGGGTCTATTGTCTGTAACATTTCATTTAATCTGGCATTTTTTCTGTATTCCATGTTGTGTACTTGTATTGGGCCTTTGATGTTTCCTGCTTCGTATTTTTGGTTTTTCCGTTAGTAATGTAATTTAAGCTAAAGAGCAACATGTTCATAGGATGAGTGTAGCTGAAAATTGAAATGAGGATGTTGGGATGGATGAATGGCAAGATGAGGACGGAATTAGACATGAATGCTTTCAAGGGAATTTAGTAGTAGTACCAATAGGTGATTAGATGAGGGAAAGCAAACTTTGATGGTTTGGTCATGTGCAATGGAGATGACGAACCACATTGGCTAGGAGTGAGTTGGTACAAGTTGAAGGCTCTAAAAGGGCAAGGGGAAAGCCCATAAGCACGTGGATGGAGGTAGTAAGAAAAGACATGATGATCTATGGTCTAACTGAAGGTTTGGCCCTTGATAGAGTGGAATGGCGGAACAAGATTCATGTAGCCGACCACAATTAATTGGGATAAGGCTTAGATGATGATGAAGATGCAAAAGAAAGAAAGAAAGAAAGAAAGAAAAGTCAAAGCAGGTTCCGCCTATTCTAAAATGTGCAAGAAGGCTTCAAAATTGGTGCTGCTAGATCCAGAAAGTAGCAACCCAATAATTATGTAGCCACAGTGGCCTGGTGAGAGGCAACCCTGTCAGTATGAAAGAAACCATCCTGGGCTGTTGGATAAACCTGTCGGTGCAAAAGACCGTAGCCTGGGTGGTTGGACGAACCCCATTGCAAAAAGCCCAGACCTGGATTGTTGAGAACCTCTAATGCAGAAGAGCCCCCAAACATTGGCCATGAAGCTGAATTTCCTTTGCACAGTGTGTCTCAAACAAGAATATCAGAACAATGAAATGATCTAACCTCTCTCAAGAAAAGAAGAGAAGAAGGAAAAAAAGAAGAAGAAAAGAAAAAGACAATGATCTAAGCTAATGATCAGCCCAAAAATTTCTGTTTTAAACTTGAAGAACCATTGAAGCAATTGATCAGAATAATGACGTCTAAAGGGAAGTATTTTACTCCAATCTGTTGTTTTTTAATGTCTTGAATCCTATTAACTCTTTGCATAGGTGATGATGTCTAGTGTAAGTTTAACATACTCTGGAGATGCTCAAAGTTGAATTGATGCTAATTACTTCAGACATATGAAACTCCAAAACTATATTCAGTCCGAGCCCAAGGATTCAAGGGCGTCTCTTTCATGCTTGTTTTACCCATATGCAGTGTGCTTGTACGAGTACTGATGTTTACTAATGAATCTAGATCTGGACCTGGGTTTGTATCTGCCTAAATGTTATCTAGTCCTGGTCTTCTAAACAAAAAGAAAAGAAAAGGTCCCAGTCCAGCCCAAGTTATGTAACACAGGCGGGTTAAGTATTTAGATGGTGGGCTGGGTTCGAGTACTTAGCTCATGGGCTAGACTTGCACATACATCCGCTCAACCCTGCTTGTTTGCCACCCTAGTTGGCATTGGTTATTGACATGGTGTAGCAAAATTTGGTTATGTAAACGTCTTCTTTGAATATAGTTTGCATCAAATTTGGCAAAATTTACATCAAATTTAGGAAAACTGCTAACAAATTAATGTCGTTTGCACATTCTTTCATACCGTCCATTTCTTAAGAAAAAATCGGTGTTGCAATGTCTACAAACTTTCTGCATAAACTCATAAACGCCCTTCCGTCTGTTGGACCCTGCAAGAACTCAAATAAAAATTTTGGTAGATTTAACATTGCTGTAGATTTTCCCCCGTCACATAATGGTTCTTGATTGACTTGCACTTGTCATGCGGGAGGGAGGGAAATGCTTAGGTTGATTCATATTAACCTGTTTGAGTGGGAAACTTATTTTATTTACATATTAATATTTTATTTTTATTTTTGCTCCAGAGTTGTGTGTGGGTGTGGCTCGTGTGGATCCGAGAAGAGGACGCTTAGTGAATGGGAGCGGCACACAGGTTCCAAAAAGAAAAATTGGAAGTCTAGTGTCAAAGTGAAAAGTTCAATGCTGCCACTGGAAGAATGGGTTTGTACTATGTGGATCTTGTAATTTCTGTATGATGCGTACTATTTTCCTTGTTACATTTTTGCTGCATGGAGCTTCTCAGTATAATCCTTTTTCCCCCTTTTCCACCCTTGAAATTTGCATTGTTTTGGGCATTGTGTGTTCCCTGTTCTATGAGAATCCGTTTCTATGATACGAATGAATGGAGAACATGATTCCTAAATCCAGCTCCAAATAGCTGGGATAAGGCTATGATGTAAAAACTTTATATTAATTTCACGCTTCTTGATCGATTTTTTAGATTTTCTTAGCGAGCCAAATGTTTTCACTGAGTGAGCTTCTCCTGACCTGGTTTTGACAGTTTTCAGTTTGATTGCTGGTCCTGTTTTTCTGCCTTGACCAGGCTCAGTATGTTCCTTCAGTTTCCTTAATTTTCTGAAAGTATTAATATCATGGATAATAGAAACTTGTAAGTTTAGCCGCAGAACAACTGGTTTCTTGTTTTGGAACATTGATGTATATGGTTCTTTTTGTTAGTTTAATATATATGGTTTTATGAAGAAGCAAATCTTTTCCTTTTCTTTTTCTTTCAAATCATTGCGATGGTCTTCATTGTCCACAAATGCTGCCCCTTAAGATAAACAGAAATTGAGTTTCATTGTTTCAACATTCTGCCTTGGATTGAGGGAATAAACAGTTGCTAACTATTTTCTTCTTCTGTTAACTTTTAACTTTACAGATGCTGCAGATTTCAGAATACCATAAAAATGGTCTTGTTGCTGTAAATCCTCCGAAGCGCCCTTCTTTAAAGATACGGAAGCAGAAGTTGCTTGCTTTCTTGCGAGGTAAATTTAACGTGAAATTCTCTTTGCCTCTGTTTGATGAGGTGCTTATCCCATCAAACAGACAATCAGTGCAAGTTTTTTTTTAAATTTTTTATTTGAATTTATCTACATGCAACTGACGATGGTAGTGATTTATTCATGACAGAGAAGTATGATCCAGTGTATGCTAAGTGGACAACAGAACGCTGTGCAGTATGCAGATGGGTTGAGGATTGGGATTACAATAAAATTATCATCTGCAACCGGTAAATATCATTATGCATTGGTCCTCTGTCTACTCAGTTCTTATTTGATATCGAAGTTGGATTTATTCGTCTGGGTTCAAGTTTACTGAGTATAATTTAATAACATTTATTCCAGATGTCAAATAGCTGTCCACCAGGAATGCTATGGAGCAAGAAACATTCCAGATATCACTTCTTGGGTTTGCAGGGCGTGTGAAACACCTGATGTCAAGCGGGAGTGTTGCCTTTGTCCTGTCAAAGGCATGTTTTCTAAAATTTTGAGAAGATCACAACTTTCTCAGTCTATTGGATAATATCTGCTGCAGTTTTAGATTTAAGGAAATACCCAAATTCTTTTGGCAGTCTTAAAACAGTTACAGGAGATTTCTTCTTGATTTTTGGAACTCTGTTCATTATTTAGTCTGTGTAGGTGTTACTTGAGCGCACAGGATTGATCTGCTTCCAAGCTTATGGTTTCTATGAGTTGGAAATTGTGTCAGTTTATGCTGAAATATGAATCTTATTTCATTCGATTATTTCTTCTTCAGGAGGTGCTCTGAAGCGAACAGATGTGGAGACCTTGTGGGTTCATGTCACTTGTGCTTGGTTTCAACCTGAAGTTTCTTTCTCAAGTGATGAAAAGATGGAGCCTGCAGTCGGCATCTTGAGAATTCCAACGAACTCTTTTGTAAAGGTTGAAATATTGTCATTGATGGTCTAACAGTTGGAATTGATTGCCATGTCTTCTTCTTCTTCTTCTTTTTTATAATAAAGATAATGAAGATTTTATTAAGAGGGCAAAAAAGCTACAAAAGAAGGGACGTCGAGGAGGCGACCCGAACACTGCCCAAGAAAAGCAAAATTACAATCCCTTAGCTTGGGAACACAAGAGGCCTATTCAATGATCCATGTCCTGACTCCATGGGACATGCTCTCTACTGAATTGCTTTCGCTATTGAAGCACCTTGCATTCCTTTCTTCCCACACAGCCCACCAAGCTGCAAGCAGTGCCCTCTACCGAATTGATTGCCATATCTTAATAGAAACATCTTCATGATATGCTTAACCTGCTTTAGAATAGTGCATATAGCACATATAGGTGCTTCATCTATTATTTCTCGTTACTTGTTGGGTCTGCACATTTCTTTTACTCAGTCTGGATTTGATAATTCTTCTGGCAATGATGGGTTGTTTGTATTGCTTGATGCCTCGATCTTGATGTAGGAAAATACCCATTCTTTGTAAATATACTTCTAATGATGTTTTGTTTCCCTGAATATTCAGGTTTGTGTGATTTGTAAGCAAATGCACGGTTCATGCACGCAATGTTGCAAGTGTTCCACCTATTATCATGCAATGTGTGCATCAAGGGCAGGATACCGCATGGAGGTTAACTGCTGAAACTTTGACTCATTTATGATGATCATAAGTAATTGCTCACTATTTAACTGCACTAGCATAAATTAGGAAGCCCATACTAGTGAAGATAATGTTTTGAGTTCAGTTCTGTATGATATTATCTCGAGGCTTATGGATCTACCATTTGTTCATGCTTGAGCATGCCATTATATTTTGCCCTTTAAGATTAAAATTTTTAGAGTGTAAAAATAAATTCAGATGGAATGAGACGAGTAGAATCATGGAAATTTCGGGAAAAGAATTTTCTGCACTACTATACTCCTCATTTTGGGATTTTCTTGAGTCCAGTGCCTTTCTAGTCCTTAACAAGGAGATCACACAAGCTTAACAAATTTTCTGGTCATCATTCCTTATGGTTAATATTGCAGCCAAAGCTAACTTTTGTATTTGACTTTCCATCAAATATGCATTTTTTAAAATTATCATTTCTCTATGGGGGTATTTTTTTTGAAGATCCGCGTTAATATATCATCTGAATTTCAGCTTGTCGTGTAAAAATTTATAAGCAGAATAAATACCTTTATGCCTTGCAATATTTTTATCACCTGGAGTTGCCTGAAGGCAGCCTTGATGTTATTTTGAGATGCTGGATGTGTTGTTGTCAATGGGTACCTGTATCTGTGGAAATCCAAACTATCCAATCTGATTTTATTGGATACATACCAAAAATTGGAGCCGATTAATTATCCGGTTGGATTAGTGTCCACAGACTCACATCCAGTTACATTTCAGCTTGGGTCACATCCTTAGTTCCGGGGAAGTACATTGAGGTAGCCTGTAGGCTTGCTAGAATTGGAGTGAAGAGAGGGTCGCTTGCTATCCTCTTTGCACACTCAATGCTTGTTATCCTGTTTTGGCTTTAATAAAATCTCATGGCCTTTCAAATAAAAAAAAGGTTGCGTCTGGTACCCAACTCGGGTACCCATTGGCCACCAAGTATGTGATTTTTTTCTTAAAATTGTACCTCAATTATATTTATTACCCAAAAAAACATAGGAAGGCATGTTTCTGGTATGGACCAGAATCTGGATCTGGCCTGAACATGAGTCTGGACCCGATTCCAGATCCAGACTCCATTTTAAATCCTAATATGTGCTTGAAATTAGACCTGACAAGACCCAATGGGATTTCCAAATCTGATTGGATCTGGTTGTGATGATTCATATTGTGGTCTCTGAATCAGAACTCAAGAGGCCCAAGTTCGATACCCTTAGTGAGGTCCAGAATACGGGGACACCAGTACCCAGCCTGAACCTGACATGTTAAGAGCCTAGCTTGATGAAGTTTTTATTGCACAAAAGTGATGGCATTTGTCAACTGGTTTTCTTCCATGTTGTTTTGGTTATTGGTTATGTTACGCTCCCTGTGTTCCCAGTTTCTGATTTGTAATTCAGAATCTGGAGTTAACTCAGTAGAAATTACTATCATCATTACTGTTACTATTATTTTGTTGGTAAGTAGGCTTGAACTTTGCCCTTCACTTTATGTACTGGAGTGTTGAAAATGCATCAGTTCATAATGATCTTGAACTGATGGAGTCCCATGATTCTTATGTTTGTTTTGGTATGGTTTCACTTACACTTAAGCTTGTCAAACTGCAGTTGCACTGCTCAGTGAAAAATGGGAAACAGATCACAAAAATGGTCTCATTTTGCTCTTTCCACAAGTAAGATTTTATCTTGCATTATAATAGCTGATCATCTTTCTGTCTTCATATATCTTTCTGCGTGCATATGTACATGCATATCCTCATACTATATACAGAGGTGTACATGTACATGTTGCACATGCATGCATATGTGTTTGCATATTTGCCGGCTTTCAGACTGATGTAGAGGTTACAGGTCTTAAGTGGTCACCTCTGGAAATTTGACATGTAAATCCATGCAGCTGAAAATCCAAGCGTGAACCCTTGCATATTTACGATGTTATAACAAACTTGTAAGGCATTCCTGTCACCAATCATGGCAAACCCAACGACCTTTTTGTGCAATTGCATCAAGCTTTATGGACCTGGAAAAGCCCCGTCTTTGTGTAGTGAAAAGATTTTATTTTTTTTAATAAGCAAGGATTGGGTCACTGATTCACAGTTGTGATCCATTATTAGAGATATCATCTCATTATGTCCTTTAATCTTTCGCCTGCCTCTATCCTGATGAGTGGAAACCAAAGCTCTCAATATTCTGTTGAGTAGTAGTTCAAGTAAGTCTTGAATGAGCCTCTCGAAAGGTTGATGCAAATAAACGAATTGTTTTTCGACGTCTCCAAGCTATATATCCTCATCTAACTTTGGTCATTGAATCAAGTTCAACTTTGATGAATAATGAATTGATTGATTTTCTTTCAGTCATTCTTTTCCCCTCTCCTGCTTGTTCCTTCGAAGTTTACCATATGGAACCCCATTAACAAGAACAGAAAAATATTCATTGTTGAGGCAACCCGCGGTACCCATATTTCAGAAAAGCCAAATCTTCAAAGGACGGCCGGGGCTCTCCTGATTGAAATGTGGTATCACTGAAACTCGCATTTTGATAGTGTGAAAAGGAAACAACATTTGAAATGACACCAACCGTATTGATTCCTCTGTGATGGTTGGGGTTCTTTGTTATGTTATCAACTCGTATACTTGTACTTATGGTCACTTATACCGACAGTGACAGTCACTTCTTATTCTGGCTTTCAACTCGATTAGAAGGCCTTATTTTTCAACAGCTCTTGGCACCTTTGGAGCCTTTTTCTAAACTGGGCTAACTATTCTATAAAAACTTAGGTATAGCATGTATTGTTCTATTCTTCTGATTTTGTAACTTCATCTTGTGCAGGGCTCCAAACCCGGATACTGTTTTAATCATACATTCCCCTCAAGGCATTTTCTCTGCCAAAAGTTTGCTCCAAAGTAAGAAGAGGACTGGTTCAAGGCTAATCTCAACTGTTAGAGCAGAGGTCCAACAGGATTCAACTCCTGAAGTTCAGCAGTTTGAGTCATCTGCTGCAAGGTGCCGGATCTATAAAAAACTTGGAAATAAGGTACAAAATATATCTGACCAATCATTTATTCATCTTTTAAGCATTTATTGGTTGCAGTCCTCGGTCCCTTCAAGTCATGGCCCAAATTGTTAAATTTTAATTGTTTGCTGTGAAGCCTTCTACTCGAAAAATGGAACTAGACTGTGTATTTAAAACTGGCATAAATGTCCTGCAAATGCTCATAAGCTTTGATGATGAATTTGCAAAACTTACTTAATATGACCTTTAGTATGTTCTTCTTTTAATATGGTCTTCTCATCATTGCTTGGGTGAGTTCTGTCAAATGAGACATTGAGGATGGTTTTACATCTTGTTAAGTAGCTGTATGGTTCTAGAATGCGTTTCATTTAGGCTTTGGTTGGAGTAGGGAGGCAAACTGCCTTAGTGGGAATTTAAATGCTGCCACCTCTCTCTCTCAGATGAAGCGATTTATTAGGCGGAGCCAAAAGCAAACCAAACAAATTAAATGCTGCCAACTTTAATTTGGGAATGGTTAATTTTGGAAAGTGTTGAAACCCCATTCTACATTGAGTGGAAGGGAGAATGTCCATCAAACCACAGGTTGAAATTGCAAGCGAGTTCAATTTGGTGATGAGCCAAATGAGCATTATGGCCATTTTGGTCTGCAGCCATTCTACTCAATGGAAGTTCAGTGACTTCTAGTGCAGTCTTAGTTCTGATTTAAAATATGAAAGCCATAGAATGAACATAAATTGAATTTGTCAGGAACTCCTGATGTCATACTTCTGTGTGGATGATGCGTAAGTTCTATACGCTTTGTTCTGGTGTTTCTGTTTTTAAGTTAGCACATCTTCTGTTTTGCTGTCGAAAATAGTGTAGAATACGTCTTACTTCTCCAAAAAATTTTAAAAAAAAACAACAAAAACAATAAAAAAGTAAAAAAAAAATGGTGTAGAGTATATTCAAATATGCTGTTGCAATCAGGGTCCAAAATGTCGTTATCTTTACATGTATTGGAGACCTGGGATACAGAAACATGTCTCAACATCATAGATAATATTTCAGATACTTGGAAATATATTGCTGTCTGAGGCAAACATTAGGAGAAAGGTGAATTTTTTTTAGTGAAACATCACGAGATGCTAAAAGAAACATGATTACATACTTGGGACTCAAAATATATTAAAAAAAAGCGACTATTGATGATAGGTTTCCATTGTGTAGGGGCCCAAACTATGTGCCGTTGAGCAAAAATAATTAATAAATATGATTTTAATCCACTAATAAGAAATAACGCAATTATTCATAGCATAAAATGCGCTGAGTGAAAACACCCCCATGAAGAGATCCCCCCAGAAAATTTCAGAAACATTTTTTTTTTTGGTCTATTGGTTTTTTATTTTCTGAAAATTTGCAGGTATTCATGCTGGTATCGTCACTAATAATATCAGCTGTAAAATGTATTTGTTTGCAAGTACTGTCGCCGATATCTCATGATATTGAAACTAACCTGCGATATTGGGGATATTATCGATAATATCGACTGATACAATGTATTTTTTTTTTTAAAAAAAATATTACATCATTTTATCTGTATCACCGACCTGCAATACAGATAATATTATCAATAATATGGATATACAAGGAACACTGGTTGCAAGATCATATTCCATCCTTTATCTGTATACAAATAATATTGGTGATTCCAGGAACGCTGTTTGCAAGATCATTCCATGTTAAGGGCTTTTTTGTTTTTTTTTTTAAATGCTAATGAAGCAGTGAATGACACTAGGTAATACTAGATTCCAAATTTGTGCTCATTTCTTGGTTGCTTTTGAGTATCAATTGAAAACTTTAAAATATCCATGGCTATATTCAGCACATATTTTCACCTTTTAATCATCTTTGATGCTTCTGTGCCATATATTTTGGGAAACATATTAATTCTGTATAGGAGGAGGCTGAGTTTGAATCCTGATTTGTTCTTGATGTGGTTATTGTTTTCTTCCATTAAAGGCCGAGTGCTTCAGTTCTCCTTTTGGCTTAGTAACTCTCTTTTTGAATAATACCATCATTCAGGCCTCTCATATCTTCCTACATTTCTCTGTTGAATAGAGAACAAGAGAAGAAGCAATTTCCCACAGAGTAGCAGGGCCTTGCCATCATTCTTTAGATGCAATTGAAAACTTGAATTCATTTAGGGTAACTTTCTCTCTTATCACATTACATGGGCTTATTTCGTTTCTTTTATCTTTTTGAGATATAGACCAGGAGATGAAATGATGACTAATGATATGATGTACATGATTGTTCTTTGAACAGGAAGAGAAGGATCCTATATCTTTTTCTACATTCAGGGAGCGCCTTCACTTTTTACAGGCAAACAATCTGTCCCCTTTAATACTTTCGCTTATTACCACTTTCTGTTCGGTTTGTTCTCATTATATATGTCTGTCCTGCCTCCAGAAAACGGAACAGAAGCGGGTTTGCGTTGGCAGATCTGGAATACATGGATGGGGGCTCTTTGCACGTAGGACTATTCAAGAAGGAGACATGGTACTCTTTTTAACCATCTTGTAGTCTCTAGTGAATCTCTTTCTACTTCTTTTAGCGGGAGGATGTGTTTGTTCTTAGGGTCCTGAAACCAATAGTCAACTTGTAGAACCAGAGAAATAGGTTGAAACCATGAGCTATCAAGGACCTAAAGTATTTGGTTGATTTACATATTGATAAATGTCTGTCTCTGCATATGGGTGCCCTTTTGTGTGTGCGTGTGCACGCGCGCATGGTATCTGAACCACAGGGAGTTACCCTGCAGTCCAACTCAGGCTTCTCCACACATGCTTGTGAGCTACCCCATGGCCCAACTCAGGTGGGCCCCACTATATTTTGGGGGGGGGGGGGGGGGGGGGTGCATGAAATCCAACCCAGATTTTATAAATATGAGGACACATGCCTGTATGTTTTGCAGGTTCTTGAATATCGTGGTGAACAGGTTAGGCGCAGTGTTGCTGATCTAAGAGAAGCACGTTACCAGTTGGAAGGCAAAGACTGCTACGTAAGTCATCTCTTTCTGCTTCCTTTGTTTCTGTGATCTTCTCCTTTTAATGGTCCCTGGCGTTGCTAGCAGATCTGAGAAGGTTCATAAAACCTAGGCAGAATCCATCTGATATGTTCAGCACAAGTCGGCCAAATGGCCAATCCATGAACATTATGCTCAATTGAACAGAAAACCTTGAATAACATGAAAGTATAAGTACATTCAGCTCATTGAAAATCAGGCAAATATAAACCTAGTTAGTACTCATGTCCATTGCTGTTGTTGGAAATATGTGAGATGGTTATTTTGCATTGAAAATTATCATCGTCTGTTGTCTAAATTTATTTTGGTAGATCACGTTTTCATTCCTAATGTGCGAAACTATTTCTTCTATCTGCAGCTGTTTAAGATCAGTGAAGAAGTGGTTGTCGATGCTACAGATAAAGGGAATATCGCACGCTTAATCAACCATTCTGTAAGTTTCTGTTAGCCATGGCAGGCTTCACATGATTTTCCGATTCATTTGCCTGTACTTCCTAAATTGCCTTCTGCTCTTGCTACACATGCTTCTGAAAATCTGCTCCACCTCTCGTCACAGTGCATGCCCAACTGCTATGCAAGGATCATGAGTGTGGGTCCTGATGAGAGCCGGATCGTACTTATTGCCAAGATGAATGTTGCTGCTGGCGACGAGTTAACGTATGACCCCTTTTACCCTCCTCTGTTTCTTGACCTAGTCCTACGTTTGGGTTTGGCTTGCCTTATTTAAGCCGGTTCAGTCAGAGCAGGCTAAGTCTTGATTGGTTTTTGGGTGAACTTGGGCAAAATATCTGAATGGATTAGCTACAATCCAACCCATTTTGTCTGGTTTGAATAATTCTTAGGTTTGTGGGCATTGGTTCTCCGATTCAGTAAAGAGGTCCGATTGGTATTCAGATGGAGCACCAGCACCAATTACATGGTCCTTGTTTATCACTCATCCAAATGATGGAAACCACCTGCAATACTGTGGTGGGTCCCATCATTTCCAACAATCGGTGTGAGGGAGATTGACTATGGTGATCAGATCACTGTCCTATTAGTTTATATAAATGTGTGCGCACATGTTCCTGTCCATATGAATCCCCACCCACACTGAAAATCTGTCCTGGATTAAAATACTCACGTGGATGGCACCTTTTGTGTTTTTTTAACAGATACGACTACTTGTTTGATCCCGACGAAGGCGATGACCACAAAGTCCCCTGCCTCTGTAAATCCCCTAATTGCCGGAAATTCATGAACTAGGACCCACAGATCACACCATTATTTCACTCTAACATGGAGACATTCTCCCATCCCCGTGAGATTTGCTCTTCTTCTTTTTCTTTTTCTTTTTTCACTGAGTTTTGTAATTTTGCTTTTTCCATTTGTTTTTCCATAATTCTTCAAGCTAAATAAAAGCTCAAGATCACAGGTGGCCCAGCTGGCGGCAATGATGTAAATTGTATATGTTGGTACACTGCTTCTAATTTAATTCAAAGCCATCTTTCATACCAACAATCCAATCTCTTCCGATGATCTACACATTGTATGAGTTTTATGTGGGCCTTTGATTTAAAGTTCCCTTCTGGCTGAAAATATCTGGAAAGAGGGATGCGAAGCCAGTTCAGGACCACATTGTTGTGCGATGGTTAGTTGAGTCCCTAATCGCCAGGGCATTTTTGGGAATATGGAATCATTGCTCAACAAGTAACGTTCTCGAGACCCTTGATGGTGCTTGGCATTCGTCATCATATGAAAGAGGCCTCGTAGTTGCCGCATTTTGCACCCTCTCCACAATGCACCTTCAAACGTAGCAAGCATGCTAACCTGAAAGTGTAGCAGTTCATGAGTGGGGCCCAATCAGGGCAACTTCAATATGAAAAAAGTAGACAGTTAAAGGAAAAAAAAAACTGCCAACGATCTTGCATTCAACAGACTGTGGTCTTCATGATTAGTGGACTGACCTGATTTTATTCATATGGCAATCTACAGAGGCAGACACCACACAAACTGTTCAGATGTCCGGGATGCTTGCTAGCATGTCCCATTTTATGTGTGCAGAGGTATGTGTGGCTAACTAACCTCCAGATAGAAAGTAATCAGCTACTTCAATCGGACTGGAATCCTCGACAACATCTGTTTTACTTGTTGCATAAAACAAACCTATGTCTGTGTGGCCCATCATGTTATATGCATAAATCCATTGTCTATCAGGTTCTATGGTCGTTGATGTTAGGCCTTAAACCAAAAATCAACCACATCCACAACTCATATTGGTCACACCACATGGAACAGTAGGGATGGGTTGGAGCTACCATGGTATCTTTCATCAAACCCGTTAATCAGAATCAGGTGCAACTCACTAGGACTTAGAGAAAATTCAAATATTAGCCTGATTAAAAACTCAGGAGGGCCACTTTGGGAATAATTTTACATGGTTCCCATTTTTCTGGCCCGTATGAGTTTTTAGTCAGTTTTATATTCTATATATAGGGAGAAAATAGCTTTTCTCACCTGATGGACGGGGTGGATTTTACATATAAAACATGGTAGATGCTACAGTTTTACGCCACCCCAGGGAAACAGGGCTGATAGAGACTCCTGCCCACTTCCATCACTTCGTACAGGATTCTTTTTGGGATTTTTCTATATCATGTATGCGGGAGATTTTCAATCATGAAATGGTCTTGGGGGCAGTAATCAGGACTGTCCATGTTGTGGGCCTTACCGAGTACACGTGGACCGCTTGCAGTAAAAAAAGCTTCAACCTTGGTGGTTCTGGCCTTATGGTTTAATGAATTTTTAATCTTGTGCACAACTGACTTTTTTCTCTTGTTGTCACTGTCCGTCTTCACATTTCCACTCATTGCGGATTTTCTCTTATTTGCTGACCCACCTATTGAAGGGCCAGCATCCTTCCAAGATCCGGAATTTTCGGTGCACCGGTCGTGTAGGAGCCAGCCCGGTAACACGAACTATTTTGCTAGTTCAACCATGGGACACTTTTTCCCATTCGTGCAAACTGAAAACTGAATGGTACCGTACAGCCTTGATTAATGCCGAATGGGTGGAAATGGGCCTACCCATATCAGCCCGCTCATGGTCCTATCTGGCCCAGGCGTGGTCCATTTAGTGATTTGTCCATTTATTTGAGGCCCAACGCACCCGATAACATATATATATATATATATATATATATATATATATATATATATATATATATATATATAAAAGGAGGAAGAATTCTACCCTATAGAATAATTGGCACTTTTTTACCTTTAACCCTTACATATTTCCATTGAAATCATGTATTGATAAAATCTGCACATCTCAGTGTCTAGAAATCTGTGGGGGCCACCAAGCAGGCTAGTCAAGCTAAATTCTCATCAAGATCAGTCCGACGTCCCATCTGAAGAGAAGCAACTGAACATCGGGTTCGTGCTTTGTGAAGTACGCTACTCTCCTTTTAACGCTTTTCAGCTGGAGGTTGGCCCCACTACAAAGCTTGTTAAGTCAAGCTTAACCTATGACATGATGTGTGCATGACATCCAATCTGGCCACCATCTGCAACCCCTTGCGTTAACCTTGGCTTCCAAAAAAGTCAGGGCGATCCAAAACTCAGATGAACCACACCACGTAAAATCATGCTAAAAACTCCTAAAATGACGTGGTGTGGCCCACCCTGAGTCTTTAAATGGCCTGATTTTTGGGATCCGATGAGAACATGAGGGGGCACTTCTTTTGACTGTTTGGATGGTTACAAAACACTGTGGGCTCCACATATAATCAGGAAGTTTCTTAACGTTTAGCATCTTCATCCCAACCGTTACCTGTCGTTTGGATGGCCTGATTTTGGATACCAAGGATGGACGCGGATCAGGTGGTGTTGCCGACACCACCCCTAGCCATGGTGTGTTGATGTATTGGGCACTGTAGGAACCAATGTAATGTATTTCTTTTATATCCATGCCGTCCATTCATTTCTTCAGCTCATTTTAGGGCATGATCCCAAAATTGAATCAATTCCAAACCTAAAATGGACCACACCACAGAAAACAGTGGGGATAATGACACCCACCGTTGAAACCTTCCTAAGGCCACTGTAATGTATATTTGTCATCCAACCTATAGATAAGGTCACTCATAGCTGGATGAAGATAAATATCACCATGATTCAAAACTTTTGTGGCTCTCAATAAGTTTTTAATAGTGGGCGTTCAATTACCGCCGTTGCTTGTGGTACGAACCACCTGAGACTTGGATCTGCACCATTTTTTGAGCTTACTCCCTAAAATGAGCCGGAGAAACGGACGGACGGTGTGGATATAATACAAATACATCACGGTGAGCCCCACATTAAAGGATTCACCAAAGCCTTAAATGGGCAAACAAGTACAAATTCAATAGGCAAAACTCACAAAATATGGTACGGTTACGATAGGCTTATTTTTGCGGATTTCAAGCTACGGCCCATCCACGTGGTGGCACGGTTGATCAGTTGTCTAATCACCATTTCCACTTCCCACCCACTTGGTATTTGATACTACGGAAGACTATCATGCTTGATATGCAGGAACTCAGGATTTGTTCACATCGTGTACATTAACTCAAATTAAACCGTCTAATGTGTGGACCCCACTGCCTCAAAAATTAGTTTGGTTGAACGGTACTTTTCACTTTCAACCATTCAATAAAATGTCCTCTGATACATCTAAACTAGGACTCATGCTTTGGACGGTTTTATTTGAATTACTTGTATGCCACGTATGTTGTTTCTTAGTAATTTCGAAGTGCCTGCGTATCATGTGTCACACAACCAGAACACTTGTTAGGTGGAGAATGACTATTCTGCCCTTTTGATTTCCAGGAGAGAGATGTGCTTTTTGATACGTGAAAGGAGCTTTTTTGTGCAAACAAGGTACGTGAGCAATTCACATGGCCCATCTAAAAAGATGAGAGAGATACCGTTCGTTTCCCTTTTCGTGGTACAAACGTAGGAGGACTACAAGGACGGGCTACATTATGCAAGAATGACCATTTTGCCCCCCATAATTGGTACTTTAAAAATCAATACCACGTCGGTAGCGAAAAAGATCGTTAGCTGAAGTCGAAAGAGACGTTACGAAAGACTAATGCTCCCGTATCCCCGTAGCAGTATTGTAAATATGCTTAAAACGATACCCAATAGCAGAATCTCTCCACCCCTTCCCTCTCGGAAGCGGATTCCGTGGTGTGCAAGACACCACCGACTTCGGTTGTGTGCTGACATCACTAAGTTACGTGGGCCCGCTTTGATGTATTTATTATATCCATACCTTGTATCCATTTGAATATATCAATTTATGATATAAACCCAAAAATGACTCGTATCCAAAGAGCAAGTGGACCTGTTTTCTTCGGTGTGGTTAACTTCAGCGTTGGACCTGTTTCAATTTTTAGTTTTAAAACATTTTCACAAATGGACGGACACTTTAGATAGAACACACGCTACGGAATTCGCTTCTCCTGTACTTTGGGGTATATACCAACTGGGTTAGCTCGCTCGACTCAACTCAAAAAAACTCGGTTAGAAATTGAGTTTGAGCTGAGTTGGGCTTATTATTTTAGCTTGAAAAAGTTTTGAACCAAGTTCAAGTTTGCTTGGGCTTGACTTGACTTGAACCAAACTCGAATCAAAACAATTCGATAACTTAGTTACTTTGATATTTTTGTTGCTCACCAAGTGTTTGACAATTTATGATATAAACCCAAAAATGACTCGTATCCAAAGAGCAAGTGGACCTGTTTTCTTCGGTGTGGTTAACTTCAACGTTGGACCTGTTCCAATTTTTAGTTTTAAAACATTTTCACAAATGGACGGTCACTTTAGATAGAACACACGCTACGGAATTCGCTTCTCCTATACTTTGGGGTATATACCAACTGGGTTAGCTCGCTCGACTCAACTCAAAAAAACTCAGTTAGAAATTGAGTTTGAGCTGAGTTGGGCTTATTATTTTAGCTTGAAAAAGTTTTGAACCAAGTTCAAGTTTGCTTGGGCTTGACTTGACTTGAACCAAACTCGAATCAAAACAATTCGATAACTTAGTTACTTTGATATTTTTGTTGCTCACCAAGTGTTTGATGAAATGACTCAACAAAGTATAGGCTAGTGATAAGAAAGGTATATTTTATCACACAAATACATTCTTTCTCTTTTTTTATGTTGTCGTGTTAGGTGAAATATTTGTAAAACTTTTGTCGAAATTTTAAAAGTATACTTCATATATTTGTGAAAATGTTACACAAGTGAACTTGGTTCGATCTTAGATCGAATTTGGCCTAAATTGTCTCAACTAACTGACCAAATCGAGCCGGGCTACCCAATCAAGTTGGAAAACCAAGCTGAGTTGAGTTTGAGCTGAAGTCAGCTAGTGACCAAGCCCAATTGAGTTGTGCCAAGCTCGACTTAATTTCACACGTGTACACCTCTGCCTTACCTCTTCTTTGCTTCCCACCGTCATAGGATAGGTGGAGGCTCAGAGGGCTAACGTGATGTATAACTTTTATCTACATCATACATGCATTTTTTTCATATCATTTTAGAATACCGGACCAAAAATATGGATCCAAGGGTCAAATGGACCACACAGTGTGAATTAAATTCCTACCACTAAAAAATTCACAGGGTCCATGGAAGTTTTGGATCAAGACGATATTTATTTTTTCACTTCATCTCTATGTATATGACCATATCAACAGGTTGGATGGTAAGTAAATGACACAGTGGACCCTAAGAAGGTTTCAATGGTGGGCATCCTTTGCACTGCTTCATCCTGTGGTGTGGTTCACTTGAGCCTTGGATCTATCCTATTTTTGGTAATATATTCTCAAATAATAAGAAAAAATGTATGGACGGTTTGGATAAAAATAATACATCACAATGTCCCCTCGGTAGCCATCGGAGGCTCCGCCTGGCTCGAACTCCGAACTGGCGGGTATAGTACTCAATCCGCGCCCAATCCTCTCTCATTAGTACTATAGACTTTCTATAAATTCGCTTCTCCTCTTCTTCTCTCATCCATCTTTTTTGTGCGTAGTCTCTCTCTCTTCCATCTTTGTACTATGGCATTTCTATAAATTCTCTTTTCTTCTTTCTAAAGAGCATAGTCTTATCTCTTTGTACCATGCCTTTCTATAAATTCTATAAATTCTCTTCTCTAATCTTGCGGATTCGGTCACGTAACACGAGCCGTGACCGTGGGCGCACCTTGATGCATATGTTGTATATCCACGCTTTCCATCCGTTTTTCCTGTTTATTTTAGAGAATGGACGGTGTGGATATTTTTAATTTTTAAAAAAAAAAAAGAAGAAGAAGAAATACATCACTGTGGGCATGGCGTTACTGTCTTAACCGAACTCGGTGGGCGTTACTGTCACGACTTTTTATAAATTGTCTTTTCCTCTCACTCTCCTCTTTCGTTGGATCTCTCTCTAGATGGAAGCCTATTGAAGCCTCTCTCCCATCTTTCGTGCGCTCTCTCTAGATGGAAGCCCATTGAAGAAGAGAGAGAGCACAGCCCGACTGCTGAGGATTACCCGTGTGCATTCACATGTGTTTGTAGTAGTGCTGTGCTATCTCTCTTCTTCTCTTGCCTTCTATGCAATCTCGTCGTTACAGAAGTATATGTCACGCGCGTCTACAGGTTCTCTCTCTCTCTCTCTCTCATATATATATATATGTATAGCCCAGTCTCGATGGACCACACCTGCATGAGAAAGATGAGAGATCAGAAAACGAGACCATCAGTTTTTGTTCGCCGTGGACATGTACATGTTGACCACCATATGATCGGACCAGTCTGATCCTTGTCATGGCGTTTTGCAGTGGACCCCACCAGATGAAGTGGCCACGATCTTGCACACGTGTGCCATCAACAGAGTGTACCACTAATCTTCTCTCATCTTTACTCCGCCATGGCCCTAGCATTTCACTAGGGAATTTGACAAAAATTTACTTTTAAGTAATATGTAACTTACACTCCAGTACCTTTTCTCTAAAAAGATTTCAATTAACTACCTCACAATTAAGTAATTATCATTAAATTATCTTCCATTAGATTTCTTAACGGCGGGTCTTCGTCCATGCCAGGAAAAGCTAGCGCCTGACGGCCTGGGTATGCCCCATCACGATGTTTATGGGGGTCGTTTGGCACCATGGATTTGGGAGGATTTGAGGGGGCTCCAGTTGTTTGGCTACATAAAGTTACTGGGGGTTTTAAATCCAAGGGGTTTCAAGTCCCCTCAAAGAGGGATTTGAAATCCGAAGTGAGAGTTTGGATTACACTTAAAATCATTTCAATAGTCGCATATGTAACATGTGTGTCAGTATACTACTCTTTTATTGGGCACATGATGGCCCACTAATGATATCTAAAAACAGTTAGAGTATCAATGACATCACTATTAATTACTTTACTATGATGATCAACACTGTCCAAACATTGTTCATATAAATCAACAGGTAGAATCGCCGGTTAGTCACTCGGACATATGATCTTTTGCCTATGCCTCATCCGTGACTCGGAATTTCATCATTTTTGGGCGAAGCATATATTTCGGTGGGTTTATTACAACCATTGTGTCAAACACAACATATGTCACTAATAACAGCTATTAAAGTTGATTTACTAATTAAATTCAAACCCTTGTAAATGTACAATGTGAGCTATTTTTGGATTAAAGTTGATATCCACTCCAGGGTGCCAAACACAAATGGAGGGTTTCAAATCCAGGGTGTTCCAAATCAACGCTCCCAAACGGGCCTACATGAAGATTACCTCAACCATCAAGAATGACATCCCCTATTAGGTCGATCCATTGGGTCCAAAAACTCAGCTGTAATTTCAACGGACCAGATGAGAGCAGCGCTCAACCTCATAACTATTTCCCTGTGTAGCCCATTAATCATTGTATAGGCCTAATTTTTAAGACCCAGGTTTAAATTTTGGTGTGGAATTTAATGTTTGGAGTGAATTTCTTATAATTAATAGGGTCAACATGGTAGGCCTTATAAAAATTAAGGGTATACATTTCTATTGCAATTGTTTATTTTGAAGTGGTTTATTAAACCACAGGTCAGCCTATTTTTTGTCTTCAGATTGAACCTGAGATTACATATCATGGTGGCCACCCTAGAAAGTCAAGCACAACCTCCTAAACTCTTCCTTAAAAATGGATATTTCCACTGTATATTTGTTTTTGACAAAAAAATAGTAACTCACCCTTGATTTTCAAGGGCCCAAGTCCAACCTCTTATTCACTTGTGCAAAATAATAGGAGAAATCCACTCCAACCATTATACCCTACACTAGGGTAAAAATCAAGCCCATAAGTAAATAAAGCATTATATGCTACACCAAAATTTTACATTAGGAGAAAAATCAAGCCCATAAGTAAAACAGGTCTCCGACGCTAATGGAGATAATTTTGAAAGTAAGGTTACCTTGAATGCCATTTCTAATTGTGTGGTCTACCTAGATCATGGATGTATTTGAATTTTGACCCTTGGCCTAACTTGGATCATGGATGTATTTGAATTTTGACCCTTGGCCTAACTTGGATCATGGATGTATTTGAATTTTGACCCTTGGGCCTAACTGGCAGTGACACACCCGCAACGGGTGTTGCTTTCACATAAACATCATGTTGGGCTCACCTGAGCCACCTACCCTATGCTCGCAGGCCGACCCGAGCCGCCATTAAATAATCCCACTGAGGTAATGACTTGTTGAAAACCTTTTTGGAAAAAGGTACCAAAAATGTTAATTCTATATTAAGCAGTAGTTTTCTGTAAATTTTGATAATAATAATAAAAAAAAAAAGCGAGCAGTAGACCACGCGATGGTGCACGCATGCCAACATTATACGATCACCATCGGCCGGTTTTGGGAGATCCTGGCCGTTCATCAGGATAGTTCACCACTTACGTGTCATGTCCAAAGATCAGGACCGCTGGATCAACCCGTGGGCTACATGAAAACGAAAAACTCTGGATGGAGGGAGGGCTTCACAGCACAAGCGGCATAGATGTGCAGGCTTGGGGCCATTCGTCAGGTGTTCCCATTGTGCACACGTGCTGGCCCAAACATAAGGCTCTACTCATCAGAAGAGTCACACGTGTATGAGAAAATAGTTGGTTAGGATTAAACAAAAGACTAATGCTCTAAATCCAACATACATGTGTGGCCCACCTGACGTCATGAGGCTTCTCACCTGATGAACAGAATGGATTGCATACGAACAACAGGGTGCCCTAAGAAATCTTCTTTGGTGGATGTCCCTGTCTTCATTGTTCCATGTGGTGTGGATCACCTGAAATTTGGATCTGTGTTATTTTTTTTATTAGCTACTAAAATGAAGTGTAGAAACTGATGGACGGAGTGGATTATAAGAAAACTTCATGGTGAGCCCACAGAACTCAGGTATTTCATGTTCTTTGTACAAAGGGTGGTGTCGAGGATTTCATTCCACTTAATAAACACAAGCCTTAGTTACAAGTCAAGCAAAGTTCGTAGAAGAGGACCCCACCATAGGTGAGTGTTGTGGTGATGATTGGAGTGGGACCCACTTTTTTTCTACTTTCGTGATGGGAACAAGTGAGGCCCACTTTCCATCCCACTATATGCGGTGTTGAAATGATTCTGCGCCGAAAACCTTTTGAATGTTTTCACAGTTCACACCGGGAGTCATCTGATACTCTGTCACCGCATGACGCTTGATGTGCATGCACTCACAATATGTACACGTGGCATATGGCAATTGGGGTATAGATTGAATTTAGTAGGGCGGTAAAAGCACTCAAGGTCATATATGATAAGTGCACGCGACACTTTTTCATTGGCACTAAAATAAAAAAACATTTCTTACCTTCTTAAATAAAAAACTCAATGTTACTAAGTCACCATTCCTATGAAAAATGAGTTCAAACATCCTAACCTTCAATTTGCAAGCACTTATTTGTTATATATAACTAATTCGTATACCCGGATTGGGTCAACCTGTATCAAGATTGCTCAAACTTGGCCTATGGGATATGTTGGCTAAAAACCCACTCTTCATCGAGCTAACTGATAGGGTTAAAGCCTTAGGTAACCTGAACTTATCTATACTCTAAACCCATAACTCAAAAAGCAATCATTACACATACATAAAGGCTTTTTCTTTTTCTTTTTTTTTTTAAATTTTTATTTTTAATTTTATCACATGGACTTACACACTCCGCACATGCCCACTCACTCGCACTACAATGGATGCTTAAACCCATGACCTTAAAATACATACCCATCATCTAAAGATAAAATCATGACTTACATGGAAAAGTTCACACAAATTTGACCTCCATTTATCTATTGCGTTTTTACACTGCGCACTGCTTAATGAATGACAATACACAAATATGAACCAGGTGCATCCATCATGATTCACATGTTCTACCCCCCACATGAGGAAACTGTCCTGCCCCATATAATAATCTATCCAGGTAGGGCTATGTGAGAACTACTATGATGTATGACTTTTATCTAGGCTGTCCATCTATTTTGCTAGATCATTTCAAGAAATGAACTGAAAATTGAGGGATCCAAGGCTCAAGTGGACCATACAGTGGAGATTGAACGCTCACTATTAAATACTTTTTAGGAGTGCCAAAGGCTTTGAATCAAGTTGATATGTCAAAGGCTTTGGATCAAGTTGATATTTATATTTTTTCTTCGTCCCATATGAATGGGTATGATGGTAAATAAACATCACAATAGCTTCTAGAAAAGTTTCGATAGTGGGTGTCACGGTCGTATCCATAAGACACATGCATCATGGTGGCCCCCACAAAGTCCAATTAGACATATTATTGTCTAGGCGGGGGCAAGACCCGACCGGCCTCCTTCACATGAAGGGTTCCTCATTGAATATTAATGAATCATTGTATTAGAGAGATCATCTTGCCAATGCAGTGACTTAAGATACATGATGTGCTCTCTTTCTCTACTTTTATTTTTTTGTTAGCTAGAAGTATTTGAGTTTTCTTTATGACTTGTTATGCCTTTGAAATGGTACCTCTAATTGTTAGTGAGACTTTTTTTTTCTATTTATTTAGAAGTGGTGATTGTAAAATTTATTTTGATAGTTACATATACTATTTTAATATTATTATTTTACTATTAAATATTTTTATTTAAAAGAATGTCGTGCTTTACATATTAATTTATTAATAGTAGGTGATGACCCAAAACAATGCAACCTAATTAAATCTAACCTAACCCAACTTGGATTTTGTTAGGGTTGAATATTGAATATGTTAGGTGATTACAGGGCTGTGTTGAGCCTTGGTCCGACTTTTCTCGAAGTTAGGTTGGTTGTATGTTAGCCATTAGGTGGACCCAACCCACCTGAGTTGACTAAGACCCTTTGATTATTTTCATTTTGGCCGTACAATAAATGAAATAAGTGTAATCTTTTGTTCGCGATGCATCTAGATAGTTTATTTGGTGAATTGCACATTTCATGGGCCAAGGAGCAAAGTCACACCGATGGATGATCTTATCTGTCCTTGAGTCGACAGTATTTTTATAGCTGTTCATTTTCCAAGGAATATTTAGGATGGTCCCCTGGAAGTGATTCTTTAGACAGTGGATGGTTCAGATTGTTGATTGGTTTGTCCAATCAAACGGCTAGTGCTTTGAGGTCATCATGAGTTCCCAGTACTATGCATATTGGGTTGGGTGTGAGTGTATGTAAAAAGGAAAAAAGAAAACAAAGATAACAGTAGTGATTGAATCCCCACCATTAAATAATTGATAGGGGTAAAGGAATGTTTATTTCCCATCTAACCTGTTGATAAAGTTACAAAGATCTGGATGAAGAGACCACACAAATATCAGCTTAATCCAAAACATTTGTGGCACACGGAAAGTTTTTAACAATCGATTACCATTGTTTCCTCTATTATGGTCCACTTGAGATTTGAATATGCTTCATTTGTAAAATCATGCCCTAAAATGGGTTTTCAAAACTGATGGACGGCATAGATATAAGCAACATATATCAAAGTGGGCCACACGGTCAGGGATCCCACCCACCTAGGTGAATTCGGGGATCCACCGAACCCCCACCTGTGAAACATATGCAACGTGGACCCACAATTCTCATTTCTGCGCTTTGCTGCAAAAGCACTACGAAGAGGGTAGTAATGTAATTTGACCTCTGGGAAAACACGACACAAGAAAAACGGTTCCTCCACGCACCGAAAGTGGGAGGCGGGGAAGCGGATTTCATGCTAAAGCCTTTCGGATGGGGAGGCGGGGAGGCCGATTTCATGCTAAAGCCTTTCGGATGAAGTTCCAGAGCGCAAGGAAAACTAGGTGGGGCCCACCCATGATGTTTGTGAGAAATCCAACTGTTCATCAGTTAGAACATAGAGGCCAAAAACGAGCAGAATTTAAGACTCAAGTGAGCACGACAAAGAAAAAGGTGGGCAGGAAAATTACTACAGCGTCAATCAAGACCGTCCAAATCGTGGACCCGATCATTTCTACGCCTTTCTCTAAAAACCAGGGACGTCCACTAATCCAGAATGTCACTTCATGATGTTAAACACATTTAAAAGCTATCTTGTGAGCAAATCGTCCTAAAACTTACATATAGTGGGGCCCGCATGATGATCGGCTTGGATCTCTCATCGATCTGTCACGTTGGCGAGCCTGAATTCCTTGAACACAAGCGCACTTAGCCACGAAGTTTTTACGCACATATTTTCTCACACGGTCACACCAGCGCATACGTCATAAAGAGAGGTGGAAAAATCACTTTCTATTTCTAGAAAGTCACAAGATGCGATAAGCATATCCCACTGGGACACGTGGATTGGCTGAAGATGCGGTCACCAGCGAGATCCCTGATGACCAGATTATTTGAGGACCATCGGGATTTATGTGTTTTATCCGCACCATCCATCCAAAATATTATACAGATCCGAACTTCAAATGGACCACACCACATGGAAAAGTGGGAATGAGTGCCGACGCTCATCGAGCTCTGAGTTGTACGAACGGTTCAAAGGAGATCAAAGATACATGGCCACACAACAAAGTATTTATTATATCCACACCATTCATCTATTTTTCGAGATCATTTTATAGCATTAGACAAAAAATAATCATATCCAAATAACACACCAAAAATAGCACGGTTCAAATGAGATCAAAGTTACATGGGCCCAACAATGATGCATTCATTATATCCACACCGTTCATTTGAGATCATTTTAGATTATTATACAAAAAATGAATCATATCCAAAGATCAATTAGACCATACCACAAATAGTAGTGGAGATAAAAAAATTTCACCGTTAAAAAATTCGTAGGGCCCACCATAACTTTTATTTTCCATCCAATTTGTTCATAAGGTCACGGAGACATGGATGAAGAGGAAAAGCACATTTGATTGAAAACTTTTGTGACCCTCGAAAGGGTTTCAATGGTAGACGTTCAATCCCTTACTGCTTTTTACATTGTGGTCCACTTGATCATTAGATATGTCTTATTTTTCATCTCACGCATTAATATGAGCTCTCAAAATGGATAGACGGTTTGGATATAACAAATACCTCATGATAGGACCCACAGAACTTGTTGATGTTAATACTCCGGCTATATAGTTGGTGTGTGGTACACCGGCCAATCCGCTTCCAAAAGCCATGTGATAACTAGAGCTGTACATGAGCAGACTAAGCTCGAGTATTTGCTCAACTCGACTCGATACTCGACTCGTGTGAGTTAGAGCCGAGTACGAGCATGTTTCTAAGACTCATTTGGATAACAAGTAGAGTACGAGTTAAGAGGTACTCGACTCGTGTAATCGACTTGGTACTCGACTCCACACTGCCATGAATCGGCATCGAGAATCTCTGTAACTCATTTGATTCCGTAATTCGAGAACCTGCAGGGAAGAACGGAGCAACTTTATGCCCTAGATTTCGGAAGAATTGCAGTTGAAATATTGAGATTTTTGGGAGGGTTTGAGAGAGAGAGAGAGAGAGAGAGAGAGAGAGAGGAAACGGACGAAAAAACGGACGGGTTTGGAGGTTTAAAGGGAGGGAAAAATCGACTTGGGAAAGATGACCGGAGGTAGCCAGTGGACGATGCAAACACATCCGTCGAATTTGTGACTTCAGGTCTGGTTTAAGAAGAATTATCTGATATATATATATATAAGTGAACTGTATCCTTACATTGTGTAAGCTCTCTTTCGTTTACGAAAATTGATAGGATTATTTTATAATCCAGGCCGTTGATATGTTTTATCCTTTATTTATAAACTTTAGGCACAAAAAATTATTGATTTTACAATAATAAATTTTAGAATACATCCTATAAATGGATGGTTGATAATGAAATATAACAAATGTCCACGTTCAGCAAAAACAGACCTAATTATTGGGGACCTTGCACAAAACCTTAGGATCTAGCCCTCCAAAACAAACTAGAATTATGGAATAACAATGCAATGAAAATCAATCAAAGCACAATCACACACCACACGAGATTTTTACGTGAAAAACCCTCAAAGTGGTAAAAACTACGGGACCTCGTCCAGATCAACAATCCACTATGAAGTAGAAAGATACAACCTTCTTCACTCACGCAGGAGCGGATAAATAATAAGAGAATAAAGGAAAAACAGAGATCTCACTGATCACGAGGACGTAGAAGCGCTGAGACGACGGCTCCCTTCCACAAGCTTCCTCTCTCTCTTTTCTCTCACTCTCACCTTTGATATTCCTAAACCCTTTAGGAAATCCTCTTGTGCTTTTTCTTCACACAACATACCCTAGAAAAATCCTACGGACCCCTTTTTATAGTTTTAGGAAAACTCCTTTCCGTATCCTTATTGCGAAAGGACTTGCGCATCCCAGTTGCGAAAGGACGACGGGTCAAAAAATCCATCAAATCTCCCCCTTTTTGACTTAGGAGGGATTCACCTTCTTTAAGCCAGTCAGGTTTCTACAAACCTCAAACTTGCCCTTGAGCAAAGCCTTGGTCATCATGTCTGACCCATTATCGTCCGTGTGGACTTTCTCAAGCTGTAACACCTTCTGTTCCAAAGTATCCTTGATCCAGTGATACCGAATTTCTATGTGTTTCGACTTAAAATGCTGACTTGGATTCTTGCTCAAGTGTATAGCACTCTGACTATCGCAATAGACCACGTGCTCCTCCTGCTTCAGGCTAAGTTCTTATAGGAATCTCTTCATCCAAAGCATCTCTTTACATGCATCTGTGACTGCAATGCACTCGGCCTCTGTCGTCGACAATGCTACAACCTTCTGTAGCTTGCTCTGCCAAGAAACCGCTCCTCCTGCAAACGTGAACATGAACCCCGATGTAGACTTCCTGGAGTCTATGTTACCTGTCATATCTGCATCTGTGTAGCCCTCTATCATAGGTTTACCATCACCATAACATAAGCTCAACCTGGATGAGCCTCTTAGATACCGCAGTATCCATTTCACCGCTGCCCAATGCTCTTTGTCAGGATTGGCAAGATACCGGCTGACAACCCCAACCGCATATGCTATGTCTGGGCATGTACACACCATAGCATATATCAAACTTCCTACAGGTGACGCGTAGGGTATCTTCTGCATCTCTTCCACCTTTGCCTTCGTCTTGGGACACTGTCTGTCGCTCAATCTGAAGTGACCATCTAGTAGAGTATTGACCGACTTCGCTGCATTCATATTGAACCGCTATAGGACTTTCTCAATATACCGCTCTTGTGACAGCCAAAGCTTTCTGCTGCTTTTGTCACGGGTTATCTCCATTCCTAGGATCAGTTTAGCCGGGCCCAAGTCTTTCATCGCAAACGACTTACCCAACTCCTGTTTCAGCCTGTCGATCTTCTTTATGTCTTTTCCCATGATGAGCATGTCATCAACATATAAGAGCAGAACTATGAAATCACCATCTGAGAACTTGCACGTGAACATACAGTGGTCCGACTCCGTTCTGTCATACCCATGTTGTACCATGAACGAATCGAACTTCTTGTACCATTGCCGTGGAGCTTGTTTCAGCCCATACAAACTCTTCCTCAGCCTACACACTATATGCTCCTTGCCCTTGACTTCAAACCCCTTTGGTTGGTGCATGTAGATCTCTTCTTCCAGGTCACCATGGAGGAAGGCAGTTTTAACGTTTAACTACTCTATCTCCAGATCCATGCTAGCCGCCAACCCAAGCAACACTCGTATGGATGTCATCTTCACCACTGGTGAGAATATCTCCTCGAAGTCAACACATTTTCTCTGACCGAACCCTTTTACCACAAGTCTGGCCTTGAACCTCGTCTGTGAATTCTTCTGCTCAACCTTCTTTCTAAACACCCACCTGTTGCTCAGAGCTTTCTTGCCCTTAGAAAGTTTCATCATGTCATAGGTGTGGTTCTTATACAAGGATTTCATCTCCTCTTGCATAGCTTTCAACCACTCCTCCTTATGCTTATCGGTCAGGGCTTCAAAATAATCTTCTGGCTCTCCCCCATCAGTCAACATAATGTACTCATGCGGTGAGTACCTCTTGAACGGCTGCCTGTCCCTAGATGACCTCTTCACCTGTGGCTCAACAGGTGGATCAAGTGGGGGCTGCTCCCCTGGTCCATCTTCTAAAGGAACTCCCTCGTCCTTTGCACCCTTCTGTACTCCCCCGTCATCAGGCACCACGGGAGGAATAACTGGATCCATGTCCTCTAGCTCACCTGAAGTAGGCTGGTTCTTATCTTGCTTACCAATGTCTTCTATACACTGATCTTCAAAGAAAACCACATCTCTACTCCTGACGAGCTTCCTCTCGGTTGGATCCCATAATCTGTAACCGAATTTTTTATCACCGTACCCTAAGAACACACACTGTCTGATCTTCATATCGAGCTTGGACCTCTCGTCTTTTGGTACATGAACGGATGCCCTACATCCAAACACCCTGAGATGATTGTACGATGGATCCTGTCCAGTCCACACCTTCTCAGGCACTTCTCCATTCAACAGGGCTGATGGAGACCTGTTTATCAGATACACTGTTGTGTGCATTGCTTCTCCCCAGAACGTCTTGGGCAACTTCGCATGGGATAACATGCATCTGATTCTCTCAACAATTATGCGATTCATTAGCTCAGCTACACCATTATGCTGGGGGGTATTGGGAACCGTCTGTTCATGTCGTATACCCAGGGACTTGCAGTACTCATGAAAGTCGCCAATGTATTCACCACCATTATCAGTGCGGATGCACTTCAATAATCTACCTGCCTCTCTCTCGACCATAGCATGAAACAACTTAAACACACCAAAGACCTCGTCCTTAGATTTCAAAGTATAAGCCCAAACCCTCCTAAATGCATCATCTATAAAAGTAACAAAATATAATGCCCCACCCAAGGTTTTTGTCCTCATATGACCACACACATCAAAATAAACCAAATTTAATGCATGCACTTTATTAACATGAGAAGCAGTTTTAACAAATGAAACTCTATACTGTTTCCCTGATAAACAATCAAGACAGGTTTTGAGAGGTATACCTATCACGACTGGAAGGAGCCGCTTCCTCGCTAGTAGCCGAAGCCCTTTTTCACTCATGTGACCTAGACGCCTGTGCCACATGTCAATAGCTGAATCTTCCGCTGCGTTCAACCCACCCTTGTATACATGACACTTACCTTGTATAGGGTGCAACACTTCTTTCCTTTGGCTGCGATCAACGAACCCTTGATGAGCTTCCAGCGCCCACCAGCAAACCGACTTTCATAACCATTATCATCCAACCTTCCCGTCGACATCAAGTTGAGGCGAAGGTCTGGAATATGCCTCACATCCCTGAGAACCAATGTGCAGCCCACATCGGTCTTCACAAAAATATCACCAACTCCCACGATCTTCGATACGCCAGAATTTTCCATCTTCACGGTCCCATAGTCACCTGACTTGTACCTTGTGAAGAAATCCCTACGTGGAGTCACATGAAAAGAAGCTCCTAAGTCAATCACCCAGTCGGTGTCCTGACTCGTAGCCGTGAGACATACATCATGATCTGTGGAAAGAATAATAACAACGTCGCCATCTAAAACGACCGTAGTAGAATCAGATTCATCTTCCTTCTCCTTTCCTTTTCCTTTCTTGTCGTTTTTAGCCTTATGACATTCATGCTTATAGTGGCCCTTCTTGCCACAATTTCAGCATTCAACATCTTTTCTGTTACTCGACTTACCTCTTGATTTATCTCGGACCTTTCCGCCCTTCCTGTTCTTTCCTCTCCCCCGTTCCTGTGTCCCAAGTTCCTCTTGCTGAGTAGACCCTTGAGACTTCCTCCTTGTCTCTTCATTGAAGAGACAGCTAGTAACCTGTTCCATGGATATCTTTTCGTCTGGCGCGGAGTTACTTAAAGACACCACCAATGTCTCCTAACTATCAAGGAATGAACTAAGCAATAGTAAAGCTTGCAATTCATCATCCAGGACCATCTTCATAGAAGAGAGTTGGTTCACTATATTGCTGACCTCATTCATGTGCTCGGCCACAGAACCACCATCCTTGAACTTGAGATTCACAAGTCGTCTTATCAGAAAAATTTTATTACCGGCTGTCTTCCTCTCATACAACCGTTGTAGTTTCAGCCATAGACTAGCGGCTGAGGTTTCCGTAGACATATGGTGGAATACAGAATCATCCAACCATTGTCTAATAAACCCCACCGCCTTCTAGTCCAACTTCTTCCAATCATCATCAGACATATCCTTGGATTTTGCTGATATGCCTAAAATTGGAGAATATAGATCCTTGCAATAAAGCAAGTCCTCCATCTTAGCCTTCCATATGGTCCAGTTAGAACTATTGAGGCTGATCATCCTTGAGCCACCTTCCATAATTGCAAACCGATCATACCCATTCAATGAACTTGGCTCTCTGATACCACTTTGTTGGGAGCCTTGCACAAAAACTTAGGATCTAGCCCTTCAGAACAAACCAGAATTATGGAATAACAATGCAATGAAAATCAATCAAAGCACAATCACACACCACACAAGAGATTTTTACGTGAAAAACCCTCAAAGAGATAAAAACCACGGGACCTCGTGCAGATCAACAATCCACTATGAAGTAGAAAGATACAACCCTCTTCACTCACGCAGGAGCGGATAAACAATAAGAGAATAAAGGGAAAACAGAGATCTCACCGATCACGAGGACGTAGAAGCGCTGAGACGACGGCTCCCTTCCACAAGCTTCCTCTCTCTCTTTTCTCTCACTCTCACCTTTGATATCCATAAACCCTTTAGGAAACCCTCTTATACTTTTTCTTCACACAACATACCTTAAAAAAATCTTAGGGACCCCTTTTTATAGTTTTAGGAAAACTCCTTTCCACATCCTAATTGCGAAAGGACTTGTGCATCCCAGTTGCGAAAGGACTTGCGCGACTTGCGCATCCCAGTTGTGAAAGGACGACGGGTCAAAAAACCCATCACTAATATGGTTGATCAGATCTTCCAAATGAGTTTTTTATGTGTTTTTCTCTAACCACATTATTATTCAACAGAGACGGCCTCACTTGACAAAATTGATAATACATGTATACCATGCGAATGATGTACGAGCCATGGATATTGTACGATTCCTCAAGTGAAAGGCTTTAGGTTTGAATTACAAAAATAGCGTGCACTTATGGTGTGAGTTAAGTAGACTAGAAAGGAGCTGAGAAACTCATTTACAGCTCACGTTACATTTTCTACTTATTTTCTACTCGTACTCACATGAGTAGATTGCGAGGAAGGAGTCTATACTCGTTAGCCCAGTAGAGCCAAGTACTAACAGGTCTTGGGCGTTAAGAGCGAGTACGAGCAAAGTGGTACTCGGCTCAACTCAACTCGTGTACGGTTCTAGTGATAACTGATAAAGCATATGTCAGTCTCAAGTTCCGGACGCTAGGGCTCACTTGCGGCCCCACCTAAGAGGCCCGGAATCGTTTCCAGACACCGTTTTACACAGCGTGTAAAATACCCTCGCTCTGTAGGGTCCACCATGCTGTATATGTAAAATCGGCTCTGTCCATCAGGTGGTAACCATTATTTTGACCGTAGATACAGAAGGTAATACCGAGTAAAATCTCATATGAGCAACACCAATGGATACAATTTAAAATTAGTGTGGCCCACATGCGTTTTTCTATCAGGCTGGTTTTGGATCAAACTGATATTTCTGTTTTCCCTTCATCGAGTTCTGTTCGACATAATAAATATGTTGGATGAAATGTTCCAATTCATTTGATGAAATGAAATAGTTAAGATCATCTTATAAGTGTAATGTTCCATCCATCCTCCATCCACATCTGGTACACTATTTGTACGGGCCGATGCAGCCAAATATATGACACGTGTACACCATTTCAAAACGGCCGTGAGCCATCACGGTGGTCCACCCATGGCTTCACGTGCACGTGATGTAGTTTCACGCGTACTGGTAAATACCATTTACATGCTAACTAGCCACTAGGGTCTGACTCGTACGTTAGTTTCACACGATTTTAAAAAATGGTACAGACACTTCAACCGTACACGTGTACACATGGTGTGGTTGCACGCAATCCTGACTGTTCAAATCGCTGACCTAACTGTGGATGGAGCATAACCTAAAAAATGCACTGACATGATAATATTAACCGTATGATTTTTTACTTTCGAAATTGGTGGACCAGTGTCTGTCTAACTCTTAACCATCCAACTGATTGCCATTGATTGGACGGTCCAGATTAATTGATTAGTGTTGTTTTATAGTAATGTTCCATCCACAGTAGAACTCACAATTTGGTTCGTCTGGTGAGCTGTACATCAGTGCCACGTGTAAGAGGATGAGTCACTGGCATTTTTTTAAATTGTGTAAAACTAACCTGGAAGTCTCTTGCATTCAAGTTTAGTAGTTTTGCTAAGCCCACACGCTGTACAATGGATTCTGTGTCCACGCCATCAAATATGCCAGCATAGGAGGTAGATACACTATCCAAGCTGACCACCAGGTGTGCCCCGCCTTGAGAACAATATCACTCAAAAAATCAGGCTAGTCTATTGATCATATGGACCACGATATTAGAAATGGTTGAACGGTTTAAAAAACTTACAGCAGAGTTTTCTGCGGCTAATAAATTTATTTTTAAACAGTGGACCATTTCACCTGTGGATTGACCTGTTTTTTGGTCCAATGGTAGCTGTAGATTGTGACCCTTCAATTGATGGATTGGATTTCGTAGCTATATGTCATTCTGACATATAATGCCGCGTGTACATGATCCTCTTGTGCACTCGTATGGGCCAATAAAAGTCTAGAAGTATGCTATCAGCACGCGTTAGTGGTCCACTGCTTCTGAATCATTATTAGAGCAGCCACGTGGACCGTCTGTGCTTGTGCGGCCTAGCTCGGAGTGTCTGGGGACTCCAAGCGGGCTGAGGGTCTCTTTTTCCAAGACCCCAAATGAAGCAATACTCCAATATGGTTACGTGGCAATGAACTGCAACCCTATGCTAATATTTTATTGTGTACGTAGCTATGTATATCCTATTGCATACGTGGCTATGCAAATTATTGATGGACTAGGTGGGATTGAATTGCATTTTGTCCCGTTCCAATTCCACTTTATGTTGGGGAAGAGTGGAAAAGCGTGTAATTAGATTCGATGGGATTGCATCAGGTTTAGGTTTATGACAATTTCATCCGATGTTAGCAAGTTGTGTAGGACTTATCATGATGTGTGGGCTATTTCCACATTGTCTACCTATTTTTTGAGATGCTAAAAAATTAAATAAATTTAAGTTTTAAGTGGACCCTCCCATAAAAATCCGTTGAAAACTTCTTTAGGGCAACATAAGTTTTAAATCTATCTCATTTTTAAACTCATGCCATAAAATAAGGTTACCAACATATGAACAATTTAAATATAACATGTATATCATTCTCAATAATTTTAAATAATGGTGAATATATTCATTTAATGTACCACCGTCTTACAAACATACGGTGGAATTAAGCTCATCCCATGGTAAGAGGGACATTCCATACCATATGTAATAATTAGGTTTTTTTAATCCCATCCCACTTAATCCTTCCTACTATCATGCGACCAATCACGATTACCTCAGTACAATAAGCTGTCCGACCAAATCTCCTGTGTGGCCCACTATGATGTATCTGATTATCCACACCATCCATCCATTTTCTCAGATAATCATAGAGTTTCATTTGAAAAATGAAGCAGGACCACACCAAATAGTGAGCTTCGTTGCACTAAATGCACAGAGCATAAAATGCAAGAGTCATCTTTTGGTGTAGTCCACTTGCGCGTTGGATCTGCTTCATTTTGGACTTCACCGATAAAATGATCTGAAAAATGGATGGACGGCATGGATAAACAGATACATCATGGTGGGCCCCACAGGAGCTCTTGTCGGAGGGCTTAATGTCCGACCCGTGTTCGGACGCAATCCGCTTCCGTAGCTAATTGTCATAACTTCAACGGATGATTCTAGCGTGGACGGTCAAGGTCGTTTATGTTCTTTTTTTTTTCTTTTTTTCTTTTTAAAGGTACAGTCAACAATTTGAGCCGCCTATTTCGTGTGAATCATCCTATCGGTGTGATTTTCGCATAATTGCTCAGGAAAATTTGTCTCATCTAAGGGACGGTTTCGATTATCGACTGAACAGCCCAATCTATTGATCCGTACTTTTTTTTTTTTTCCATAAGTCTCTCATCAAATAAACGGTTTGGATCGGATCCTTACTCTTGGACGGGTGGTAGACTCCTGGGAGTCTCAACACGCCGTCCAGGGTTCGAGTATCCATAGGGGGTGAATTCCCAGTTGTAGGGAGTGAGTGTGTGGGTGTGTGTGTGCGTGTGTTTAAAATAAATAAAATAAATAAATAAACGGTTTGGATCTATCCATTGGACAGCCAAATCTATTGATCTGGACTGTTACTTGTCCAGAAGACATAGCATGGCTCTAAATGCAAAATTCAGAGTGATGGAACTATTGTAACCATCCCATCAGTGCCCCATAAAATGAACGGTCTAGAACATTCATAGAAAATAGGTCTGTCAATCAAACAATCCCATCAGTGCGCCATAAAATGAACGGTCTAGAACATTCATAGAAAATAGGTCGGTCAATCAGACAATCCCATCATGACTTGGATAATGGATGGCTATTAAAAAAAGAAGAACCCTATTCCGATGGAAGATCTTATCTAATTGTTCTATTTCATGGTACTCGAAGTGCTCGATCTAATGGACAGTCCAGATCGATCTTATGGACTGTCCAGATGTCTCGATGCAGCTAGGAAGGCTAGAAACTTGTAATGCTCTGAGTGCACGGGATCATTTCTCACGGCATTTTGCATGCAAGTTCTTAAGCAATGCTAAAGTACACCACGGTGGATAGTAAAGTTACGGTCCTTATACATATGGGCCAACGTTGTCATCCGTTAATGACATCGTAGCCGTTGAGATGGTTGAACCCACCTTAAAATCATTGGGTACAAAAAATCAGTGGAAGATCTTTAGGTGAGTGATATGTGCCCATTTGAGTCAATCCAATCGCCGTCCATTGTTTATCATGGACAGTCTCCCAGTCGATGGACGTACCAGCCTAAATGTTGTATGCAATAATCTTCAAGGTGGGGCCAACATATTTGATGACTTGGATTTCACATACATGTGACACACTGGCCGTATGCGTGCGTTGGATGGTTAGTTACCGTAAACGGAGATGTGTCCGGTAGGACCTACCTGGCCATCCAATTTTCCCTGTTGAATGAGAGCCATTGCATTTTGTTTTGACTGTCCATCTGAGTCTAGAAATCAGATGGCTAGGATAGAATTTGTTTAGTCTAGAAATCAGGGGCCCTAACATAGACAGGCTATACTATCATGCTAGTCGGATAATCCTAGCCACTGATTGAAGCACTTTGCTCCATTAAATGGGGATCATACGTTAGACTTTCTTTCTAACCATCCATTGCTAACGGTACTTTCTTTCATTCAGTCAGAGATTAGGATAGTCACAGCAGTTCTTCTGAAAGTATAGCCCATACAATGCATGCCCAATCGATAAACGGTCCAGACGTGGCATCGCGGGCCTGGTGACTCATTCTCCACATGTGGCACATGAACGGCTAAGAAGACCATCTTGAGGAACACCGTGGAGAATATTTCTTAAATCACACTGATCAAGCAATCGTAACCATCCAATTGATGGATATCAAATGGACCGTTAAAATATAAATGACTGACTGGTCCAAGTTCCAATGGCAAAATCAGATGGCTATCATCCATCTTCGCGGCGAAATTTTCGGGTCATCCCCATCCCCAATTGGGCTCAGCAATTTGGACGGTCTGATCACCGTACATTTTTCTCTAGTAGAAGCCAATATCCAACCCGTCCAACACATACATGATCCCACGTCATATTAACCAAAAATCAAGAGTAAAAACAAATGACCCGGCACCATCAGATTGCAAGCCTAATCCTACTCAATTGTTTCATACCATCCATGCTCAAACCCACGTTAATTTTGGTGGTCATCCATACCCATCCTAAAAAAGCATATCACAGTACATCCCCACGTATTGCGTATTGCTATAGGATAGGTCCAGATAACAGCCGTTGGATCTGGGTCACGTTTGGCGATCCAAACCATTTAACTGATCGGCCTCACGAAATGGGATCCAATTGCCACAATCCCAATGCATCCTTCTATAGGGCAGGAATCCTCCTACTCATTTTCACGCGTACCATAACAAAAATAATCTCGATCCAGAACTTAGGTAGGCCACACCAGGGGAACAACGTAAAAGTGTGCCTAAAACCTCTAAATTCACTTGATGCTGCTACCTGAGTCTTGGCCCACGCTGATTCTTTTGGATGTATCTTAATCCGCATGGCTCGTCTGATGAATTGGATGGCAGGAAATCGGATTGCCTACTGAGTTACTCAGCATGCTCTTATTGTACTGAGTAAACTCAGTTGGGCCCACTGTGAATTTATGTAGTTTATCCACACCTTCCATCCGTTTTTCCATCTAATTTTAGGCGTTGAGACCAAAATTGAAGCTTATACAAATCTCAAGTGGACCGTACCACAGGAAACAGTGGAAATAATGATTTCCACCGTTGAAACCTTTCTAGGCCCCACGGTGATGTTTATTTTTCATCCAAACTGTTCATAAGATCAAACAAACATGGATGAAAGGAAAAAAAAAAAAACATATAATCTTGATCTAAAACTTCTAATTTTCAACGGTATAAATTCAATTCAGACTGTTTCCTGTGGTGTGGTCCATTTTAGCCTTGTATATGCTTGGGTTTTGAACTGAGGACCTAAAATTATCTTGTAAAATAGATGGACAGACCGGATAAAATACATAAATCATGGTGGACCCCACAGAATTTACTCAGTACGCAATTGGCTTCCAGATGGCACAAACAGCACGTGGTGGCCAAATGAAAGTTTCATTATGGGCGTTCCCATCCCACTGTTCTCTGTGGGTTGCGGCGGTTGCCCACCAAATTTTTTTTGGATCAGCCTCATTTTTCGGGGCTAAGGAACTAACATGAGGTACCGCAGCCAATGTAGAGAGTGGATGTCAAGCATACATCATGGTGATCAGCTCTTCCTATCCCCCAATTGTTCCCCTTGGTGCGGCCAACATGAGTTGCGTAAAACAGGTGTTTACAGAGGATTCCCGAGCCACTCTGACCCACTCTTGAGGTGTTGGCTCCCGTTGAGGGATGTGTATAAACCCCTCAAGACCTGATACAATATACTCTCCCATTCACGTCCACAACCGCAAATATGGTATGTACCCAGAAAGACCCGTATGCAATGGGATCTGATCCCAACTACTTCGCTGGTCTAGATACGGGGTACAACCAATATTTGTAGGGAATGATTGACTATCATGCTTGCTTGAGGAACTGCTAAAAGATTAATTGTCACCCTTGTGACAGGTAACATAAAAACTAGTGGTGGCAAGGGTCAGTCCTGGCTGGGCCAAGGCTGGCCTCTTAAGAAGGGCTTAGTGATCGAGGGTTTGGAATAAGTCCCAACTTAAGATTTTTTTCCTAACGGTTTGGATCATTGAGCCATAACCCCAGATATATCAGCTGTCATCAAACTACATGTGCACATTGCATGGGAACCATCAACATTGTTATTTAAGCCACTATAAAGACTAGCCCAATAGGCTGAGCTGCACCATTCACTATTGGCCTGAGCTTGCACTGGGCACTAGGGCTAGATTTCAGGCCCCAGCCCATACCTCCAGCCAAGTTTAGGAGCCCAAGCCCTGGCCCTATTGGTTCCCATCGCCACCCCTATACAGAACTAAAGCAAGTTTCAGAAGAAATATATGTAAGGGTTGTCCAATATGAATATTACTAGTTGAGGGAATCAGATTCGTGGGCTCCTCTACCAGTGGAAATGATGTAACCCACCATCATTCAATCAGGGACCCACAACATGTGGTGGATCATCATCAATTTATGACCAGGACCATTTTCCACCATTGAGAGCTCCACGAGTTAATTCTCCCTTTACCCTTCTTTCAAATACAGCATCGTCCTCATTTAGTTTGGTTAAAACTTTAGAAAATGGACTCACCAGGTAGGCGCCTGCTACAAAGCAAAGGACATCTTTCCATCCCCACAGACAGCCCACATTTGCCGAGAGCCCCATCACCACTGCAAACATAGCAAAGGGACCACCTCCACAAGGCAGGCTCGTCAGTAGTTTAAAGGAACCTTATGTTGCAAAAAGACCAACTAGGAAATAGAAACTGCACAATGATGCAGCAAGCACATGCAAAATCCATAACGCCAAGAAGGAGAGAGAGAGAGAGAGAGAGAGAGAGAGAGAGAGAGAGAGAGAGAGAAGAAGAAGAAAGGAGAAAGGAGAAGAAGAAGAAGAAGAAGAAGAAGGAGAAGAAGAAAGGAGAAGAAGGAGAGGAAGAAGGAGAAGAAGAAGAAAGGGGAAGAAGAAGAAGGAGAAGGAGGAGGAGAAGAAAGAGAAGAAGGAGAAGAAGAAGGAGAAGAAGGAGAAGAAGAAAGAGAAGAAGAAGAAGAAGGAGGAGAAGAAGAAGAAGGAGAAGAAGAAAGGAGAAGGAGAAGAAGAAAGGAGAAGGAGAAAAAGAAAGGAGAAGGAGAAGGAGAAGGAGGAGAAGGAGAAGAAGAAGAAAGGAGGAGGAGAAGAAGAAGGAGGAGGAGGAGGAGAAGAAGAAGGAGAAGAAGGAGAAGAAAGGAGAAGGAGAAAGGAGAAGGAGAAGGAGAGAAATGGAAGAAAACCCTAGTCATGGAGCCACTCTTGGGGCTTGAAACTTCAGATGCTGGGGTATAAGGAACACAACCATCCAAAATGATCACAGCAAAAGATTGAACTGAATGATCAGAAGACCCATTTCTTCATTTCCTTTGTGGCGAGATGAAACTGCTATTGCTCAACAGAAAATACAGAAAGGGAAACAAAAACTCAAAATTAAAAAAAAAATTAAAAAAATTAAAAAAAAAATAAAGAAGAAGAAGAAGAAGAAGAGAGCAGACATCAAAGAAATAGAGCTAAACTGATGCAGATCGGCAGAGGCCGACAGATACGAGGGCCCATGAATTTCAATGAGAAGGGGCATTTCAAAAGGCATGGAATAGAAATTGTCTCAATGTGTACTTTCTGGAGAATTATGTATCCGACTTAAATTTACCCTACACTCACTCGATTCGGGCATTAAAGCCTCACATGCCAGAGAACCATCACCTAAAACATTGACACTGGAAGTAGTACCAGATTCTTTTTCCTTGGAAAATCCGAAAGGATCGCCTTCAGAATCGCCATTCCTGTTTTCACCTTCCTTGTGGCTAAAGTGATCAGTATCAGGAAGAGCATGCCGTATGCAGGAGCGATCATCGACTGGTTCCACTTTTTCTTCATCAGAAGCTGGGGATACTTTCTTCAGTTCTGACCCAGGAGAAGTCGAGACAGGAATCTTCACATTTCTTTCTTCTTTCTGCTTCTTATAAAGGTCCATGGCTCGCTGCACATTTAAACCATGAAGTCATAAACAAGAGTTTGTTAGCGAAAACAAATTATAGTTTGGGTGAAAACAAGAAAGTGACTCAACTTTCCCATGGAAATTGCTCCCATTTCATACATGATCAAGTCAGTTTAAGAACATCAATCAGACATCATATTCTTATTACAAGCATTTGCATTGGTGGGATAGAGCCAAGCCCCAGGCAACAATGAATTTTACTGCAGATGGATGTGATACCGCACAGAAAGATTAAGCTTGAGATTTTGTTAGTTATTTTCTTCCACAAAAATACAGTTACCCAGTCTATGTTAATATTTTTCAATGGAGCTTTGCTAAGCCCACACGCATGTGCAATAGATCTCATGTACATGCCACACATGTGCCAACATGGCACGATAAGTCCGAGATCCAATCTATCCATGAGAATGGCAGCACTATATTGATGCCCTAGCCCAAGAATCAGGTTTGTCAGCAAAACAAATCTACAGTGTTTAGGGCACCTTTGGTCCTCGTGTCTTTAAATACTCACCCGTTTAAATACTGTCAGGAAGCCACCTAAGCTGAAATACTCAACTACCGAGTGCACAAGGTGATCCTGCTCATCTTTCCCAAAATGTGGCCCCTTGGGTCAATCTCAGGTGTTTAAAGCTCATTAATTGCATGTGGGCCCCCTACAAGACCCTTCACCATCATCACCTAAGCCTTATCCCAACTAATTGGGGTCAGCTACACAAGTTCTATCCCACTCTATCAAAGACCATATCCATAGGTCACCACATCTTTTCTTACTCCTTTTGGGCCTTACCCTCGCCCTTTTATAGCCTTCAGCTTGAAACAACTCACTCCTTCCAACTGGTGCAGTTATCAGTCCATGATGCACATGGCCAGACCATCCAAGTCCACTATTGAGGCTACCTATAAGACCCTCATTCAAACTAATGCATGGGAAATATGGACAGAAAACAAAAAGGGCAGGTGTTTTCACCGGGCATGCCTTATCCTGTTTAGAAGTCCAGTGTACACCTTTTACTACCAAAACAAACAGCAGCAGCACTGCCTTTGGCATCTAAAGCAAACGAAAGGTGCATGTCATGTAAATGGCATGGTAGTGCATCAATAAATACAAACATAACAGTCACAAGCAACCAGATGCTCCTGGGTTCCAAGCAAGCCCAATGTTGTGAATGCAGTGTGGATGTCCAACAACCATAGAAAACTGATTTACAGAAGTGTATGATACAGGTAATAAGTATGTCAAACTTACAAATTACATTATCTAATCACCAGACATGAATCTACCTGAAAAATGGTGTCTGTTATTGCAGGGAAGAGAGATTCCTTCAGACTGTGATTGGAAATCTTTGCCCCAACCTCCTCATCCACCTGTCAGAGAATGGAACAAACTCGTCAAGACAAGTGAATTGATTGTCAGGAAATTAACAGAAGGAAAAGACGTTAGAAATTTTCCTATATAGTTCTCCCCAAAGATATTGATGTTTCTACATACCTCTGAGCATACACGCATCGTGCCATTACTCTCACCAGTTCTGCCTCCCTCCATATCCAATAAGCTCAAGCACTGTTGATATGACTCGGGAAGGGCCAGATCTACTGAGATGTCAAGCTTAGACAGATAAAAATAACAAAAATGACGACCATCATGAGTTGATACACTTGAAGGCTCAGGCACAACTTCATTTACTGGAGTAATCCCTGCAGTTTTTTTTGCCAAAGGAGTATCATCAGCTCGCTTTATTTCAATGCTTTCGGCTGGGAAATGTTCAGGCTGACTCTGCTCATTCCTAGACCGGTGGTCAGACTGCTCATCAGGAATTCGTGCCAAATAATCTGATTCCTTCTGAAGCGTCGGAAACTCCATAATCGTGTTTCCATTTTGTCCCTTCCAAGCATCTGCATTCACCTCCCACCTTCGACTGCTCATCAAGTGCTTATTCTGATCCCAATCTGACCTCCCATAGATATTAGATTCATCTCCAAAGACACCATTGCTTCCATCCCAACCATGCAAGTGAGGAGCAAATGATTCATCTGCTGGGGTTCGCCAACTAAATGTACGGGTGTGACCAGGAAACCTCTCCGCATCATGCATGTGAAAAGATAGCCCAGTATGACGCAAGTCCATGGACGGTCTGACGCCATACAGAGTTGGGGCAGGAAACTGTGGTACCGCTGCATGAAATCCACTGGGAGGCAGCCCATGTTGAAAAGGGATGAAGCCATTTGCCATGGGTGAAGGCCAGTTGGGGACACCCTTCCAAGCATTTCCCTGCCCTCTTCCTGTATTGGGATCCCCATTTCTTTTGTAACGGTTGTTGGAGTTGGGCTTCCGGTCACTAGCCTGACCCCGAGTGTCTTCTTCCAACGAGCACAAAACAGAAGGATTGTCAATTGCAAGCCTAGGAGGTTGAAGAGGTAGAAGACTCGGTGAGTCACAAGGCAATTTACCAGCTCTATTTCCAGTGGGTGCTGGCTCACCACTGAGCTGTTCTGCTTGACAAAGTTCATCTACTCTTCGCTTCTCCATGGGCAACTTCAGACCTCTATCATCACCACTGAAATGATCTCTAGCATCCCTGGAGGCACTCCTCTGCCCCATTTCTTCACCATCAACACTATGAGTCACACCAGCTCTGTTTGGAACTCCCCTGTCACCGCTTGTTGAGGAAGGTGATTTTTCTGCTAATTGAATGGGTGATGCCCGATGATCAGTTTTTGAGGGCCTTTTGTATTTGGAAGCGGCAGAATTTTCCGCTGATGATTCACCGAAATGGTTGTAATCCTTTTGTTTAGGCTTTTCTGTGGACCGGGACTCAGAGACTCTCTCAGTGCCTCCAGAGACACTAGAAACCTCTCTTCTAGAAGCAGTATTAGGCTGAAGTCTTTCTTCAGAAAATCCATCTCTAGACTCTGCTTGCCTTGAGCCATGCCTGAAGATAAACAAAAAAGATAGTAACATGCATCAATCGAACATCGATTCATTGGTCACAGACTGCCATAAATATTTATAAATGGGACCATGATTGACTGAACATTCTAACAAAGAGCTCAAGAAAAGAAAGATCTAATCTTCATGATTCTCTTGGAACTTAAAAACACGGCAGTAACTATCATTTTACAGAATTTTTTTTCTACTTCAACATAGGTCAGTAATGAGCACCACAATTACCATGAAAAGGCGTCAGTGTTGCAGTGATAGATATTAAGTGCAAAACAAAAAATTATGCGTTGCTGTGATAGATATTAAGTGCAAAACAAAACATTATGCGTTGCTGTGATAGATATAAAGCACAAAACAAAAATTGAACTGAAAGAATCGTCACAGAATCTCTCTAGAAGCTTCACCATTGAATATAATAATTTATTTGTATAGAACTCCAATCGCTGACCCCAAGTAATTGGGATAAGGCTTAGATGATGATGATGACAACGATGATGATGTGCAGAACTCCAATCAAAATTCGAATTTCCATTTCATCATACATGGAAATTGTGACAGATATGAAGGCTTGAACCATGCTAAGAATATCTAAGTAGCTGAAAATCGTGTTAGCATAGAGGACTTTGAACTCCCCCCGAGGCCTGAAAAACTTGGCTGAGTGGACAAACTAGTTGACTAAGTCAAAGTAACCAATAGTTCAACAGCAACACTGAAGCAGCACAAATCCTACTTTCAGGCAACCACAAAATGAAAAGTACAGTTTGTGTCAAAGTAATCACTCCTCAATAACATAAATATAATACTCCTTTTTTAAGACTAAATATAATACTCCTTTTTTAAGATTAAATATAATACTCCTGTTTTAATCCATTATGAATCATATGATAGCAACAATAGGTTGTTCATTTAAGATTATGGGAACTAAAGCTATTGAAAACAGAAAGTTTACTTGCAACATGTTCCATGTGTGGAGTGAGAGAGAGAGAGAGAGTACCTGCACAGATCCTTGATGATACGAGTACTTGAGCTGGGAGAACTCTTCAATCGGCTATTGCATGGCATAGAATGAACATCCGATTGGTGATTATGCGATTCAGACCTTCCCCTGTCTGTAAGGGTATCTGGTTTACCGCTGCTCAACCTTTTCTTCTCCACATTAGTACTGTGTTCCTTGGGACTTCGTGACATTAGATCAGTATAATCATCCATATCATCAGAAGACCTTTTTCTTTCCCTTTTCTCCTTGCTCCTGATTCGATCATCATCATAGGGACTACCACCATGTTCAGTCTCATGAAGCTTAGCTTTCTTATGACAATTTCCAGAAGGCTTACTTTCATCCTTGAAACGCTTATTATGGGACCTGTCACTACTATGATCTCTTGAGTGCTCATCTCTGTGCTTATCATCTCGGTGTCTATCATCCCTGTCAAGATCTTCACGGTACTTATCACTGTATCTGCTATCTTTATGCTTTTCATTTTTGTAATCACCATTTTTTAGACGATCATTGCTGGAAGATAATCGTCTATCATCACCATCTCTAACACCCTCCTGCAATTTATCCTTATAACCAGAGCTATCTCTTTTCCTTATCCGTTTGTCAAGTTCTTTCTCTAACTCAGGATTGCGCAGTTCATCCTGTTGTTTCCATTCTGTGTACAATGCAGCTATATATGTAAAGATGGGAAATTAAACTTCAACAGAAAGCAGTAAAAGGATGCCTTCTACATTATCAAGCACTGAAACTTCAATGTGGAAAGCAATAAAAGAATGAGTTCTATATTATCATCAAGCAGTGAAACTTCAATGTGGGAAGCAGTAACAAGATGCCTTCTATATTATCATCAAGCAATTTCCTAACTACTAATGTTTATGTATAGCATAAGTAACTCCTTTAGGTAAACTAGATAATCCCTCAAACTTCAGGATTTTAGAAAGTTCAATTATGCAGGCCATATTTATAGAGCAAGTCAAACATTATTACAGAAAGGATGACAGAAAAGCCACAATGTTATAAATCATAATCTGCATTCCCTGGACATATTTCTGCATGCTAACAAAGGTAAGTCAATCCCTTAATAAAGCAGCGAAATAGAAGTTTATAGCTTGGTGGTGCCTAGGACAATTAAAGCATTCTCTAAGGCAAGGAATAGGGGCTACTTGGGATCAAGGAGGAAGATCTTGTGGAAACTAGCCTTGCTAGCTGGGCCCTGGACAAGGAGAATTGATCACCTACAACTGGTTGTAGGTTAACCTACAACCCGTGTTCACATGAAATTTGCTGAAATAAACAGGGGGCATAAATGGGTTGTACTATGCAACCAGTTGAAGGTAATCAATTCTCTGCACAATATCAAAGGAGAAAAATAATGGGATGTCTCTTAAGTCTTAACAAAGCAAATAAGTAGGAGGTCTTTCAAAAGGCTCGAGGGAAAGTGGTTGCTTGGGCTGCTTGCTTAGGAGCACCTTGATGGGCATCGTAAGGAACAGTTTGAAGGAAGATGGAGCATTGAGCCTATGTTTTTCCAGTATTGATTATTCCTCATCATCTTTCCCTTGTTTGTTTGTGCACTTGGGCCTTTGTGCTTTTGTAGTTGCTCTTCTTTTCCATAAAGTATCATTATCATTGAAAAAAATTCCATACCAAGAGTCTGGTGGAGAGAATATTTCTCCACAACTAATAAGCTCTGAAATTGTTGAACTATAAAAAATAATAATAACTGAGTTTCTGAAGTATTTCTCTTTGATGATTTTGGTCGAGATACTATCTTTGAGTAAGAAAACTTCCATCCAAACTTCATAAGAAATGCAAGGTTGGTTAACTAAGTGGCCATTTTTATCAGTATAGTAGGTAGCCTTATTCCAATCACCATCCTCCCAAGCGGTGCAATTGAATGTGAATTTGTTGCACAATGGGTGTGAGTTGCAGTGGAGTTGATCTAGAGAAGATTATATTGCACCTTTTTTGCTTCATTAATAGTGCTTCAGGGAACACAATAAAGAGACATAGGGTGGTTTGGGATGCCTGCAGTTACATCTTTAATGATAGTGAGGCATCCGACTGGGAATGATACTTTGTTTTTCCAACATAAATGTTTCCGTCCATCTACCATCTCACTGTCACCAAGGACAATCCTATTGCAATTTCAATTCAGTATCCGATTCTAGCGTTATTTGGAACATCCCTTGTCGCAGGCACCTTCACAATTGGGAGATAAACCAGTATGTCAATCTCCTCGATTACCTGTCCAGTGCTTCCCTGAACCAGACGGAATCGGATAGGACAACCTGGAATAGCGATAAGTCTGGCAGATTTTCCGTTAAATCCCTATATGCGCTGCTAACCCCTCCCTCGCTTGAACCCCGAGCCACTGCTTTTATCTGGAAATACCCTATTCCCCCAAATTCGTATGTTTTGCTTGGCTCGCATCAAAAAATCGGATCCTCATGATCGATAACTTGAAGAAAAAAAGGCATGCAACTCCCCAACATCTATCTCTACTGTATGGGAAATGAGGAAACTGTTGACCACCTTCTGGTTCATTGCCCTCTCGTAACCAAGATTCAGGAAGACTTTCAGTCGAGATTCAACATTAAAGAGTGTGTGCCGGCTTCTGCTCGTCTCTTGTTGGACTACTGGCACGGTTTCAAATTGGGTAAGAGTAGATCCTCGGTCTGGCGAATGGCTTTAATCTCTATCTGGTGGGCAGTGTGGAAAGAAAGAAATGAGAGATGTTTCAACAATTCCCATTCTTCGGCCTTCATTGTGGGGACTCGGGCAAAAAATTTAATCATCGAATGGGCTACCAATGTTCCTGCTCTCAAGGGTTTTGATTTCCTTCTCTTAGTTCTTAGTTCTGTTTTTGTTTGTTTTCTTTGCTTTCTTTTGTGGCTCTGATATCTCAGGAGAGCCTGTTGTTTGTTCTTTCTTTCCTTTTTAATAGAAGCCTGTTATTTTCAAAAAAAATAATAATAAATAAATAAATGTTTATTTATGCAATCCACTGCCAATTTTGGATATTAGGCTTCGAAAGTCTTTTACAAAGTAACATGGCAAAGATCCATTGGCAAGGATTTACCTAGTTCGTAAATATCATTCTAGGGCAGTATCATTCAAGATGTAGATTGAAAACTTCGGTCATTGACCTACGACCTACCTCATTGCAGTGTCAAGAAGACATTTAACGTTATGAGTTGTGACAGGCCTGCAATGAGAAAAGATATAACAAACAACTAAAGTCTCTAAAAACATTAAGTTACCAAAAGCCTTGCTTGGACACATGGATTGAAACATCAATCAAGGCCATTGGATGGCCTAATCTTCCATCAAAACAATGTAAGTGCTTGATGTGCTCCACATCCATGATCTGAATGGTTGAATGGCCCAGATCTTACATTGGTTGGTTGAAACATCTCTATCGGGACCCTTCTATGGGGGACCTGAAATGTCTTTGATGGACTGACCTTTCACTAGTCGGTTAATGGGACCATATTGGTGATGATGACATGAATATAGATGCATCAAGGCCACCAAAAAAAAAAAAAAAATCTAATAAAATCGAAACCAATACCTCCTTGTAAGGGGAATAGCCACCATGCTCCTTTTTTTTTCCTTTTTTTTTTCCTTTTTTTTTTTTTTTTTTTGAGAGAGAGATGATGAATTTTTTATTGAGAAAGACAAGCAGAGCCACAAAAAGAGGGGGACGCCAAGAGGGTGATCTGAAAACTACCCAAGAAAATCAAGATTACAATCCTTCAATTTAGGAGCACAAGAGGCCCTTTTGATAATTAACGACCTCGCCCTATGAGATGTGGCTTCCACCGATTACCTCGCACTATTAAAACATCTAGTATTTCTTTCTTTCCACACTGCCCACCAAATAGCAATCAGGGTCATCCTCCATAACACGGTCTTCACTTTTCCAAGCCCCATCCCATGCCACACATACAAAAGGGAATTAACCGAACACGATGAAGACCACGAAACTTGGAACTAGCCCAAGAGAGCCATCCGATAATTAACGACCTCACACTATGAGACGTGGCTTCCACTGATTTCCTCACAATGTTGAAACATCTAGTATTTCTTTCTTTCCACACTGCCCGTTAAATAGCAATTAGGGTCATCCTCCATAACACAATCTTCACTTTTCCAAGCCCCATCCCATGCCACACATACAAAAGGGAATTAATTGAACCCGTCAAAGACCACAAAACTTAGAACCAACCCAAGAGGTCCGCCCATATCGGCCCCACACCCTCTAGGTGATGGACAAAAAGTATAGTACCACACCCCCTGGGTGGTGGACAAAAAGTTCCTCTCTTTACCGTGCCTCCTCCTTATGGAAAGGAATTGCCTCTGCAGCACCAGCTATGCATGAAAGGATCGCCTTCAACTTGGGGAATGGCTCTAGAATCAGATTCTGGCTTGATTTGGTGCGGAGATCGTTTGTTGGTTTAATCTTATCTAGCGCTGTTTGCTATTAGTTCCGACCCCAACACCATTGTCAAAGATTGTTTTTCTTTTGATGGGATCAAATCTGGATGCCTCTCTTTCGTAGGAACTTGTCAGATTCAGAATTAGAGGAGCTCCTAATGTTGCTATCTTTCCTGCAGGAATCTTGCTTACATCCTTCTTTGACCTTGGACGACTCCCCTCGCTGGAAGTTAACTCCCTCAGGAAAGTTCACGGTCTGATTATTCAACAGATCTCTTTCAGACTCCTCATTCTCCTCTTGTTGTCATACTGGATCCATTTAGCATTACAGAATGCCGCCAAAAGTTGCAGCATTCGGCTGACTCCTAGGAAAGAACAATCCTCATGATTGACAATCTTAGGAAGAGAGGCATGCAACACCCAAATGTCTGCCTTCTTTGCCTTAATGCGGAGGAATCGGTGGATCATCTTTTCTTGCACTGTTCTTATATTACCAATATTTGGTGAAGTGTCCTGAGGTTAGTGGGTATTAACTGGGTCTTCCCTAAATCCGTGGACAACATGTTTTGCGGTTGGCACGAATATGACGGAGAAGCCCTAGGAAAAAAGAAGTGGATGATTATCCTTATGGCGGTTCGTTAGGTGGTTTGAGCGGAAAGAAACAATTGTTGTTTCCGCAACTGTAGCGTTTCCAAGGTGGGGGGGTTCTAGTTTTGTTTAGAGATTAGGCTTCGTAGCTCCTCTTTGTTGTGGGGGTTTCTAGCTACTATAGAGTAACTTTCTGTTGGTTGTTTTTTTTTTTTTTTTTTTTTTTTTTTTTTTTTTTTTTTTTTTTTTTTGTGGGGGGGGGGGGGGGGGGGGGGGGCGCTTTGTTCTCTTGCCATTTGTTGGCTTTCAATAAATTGCTCATCTTTCAAAAAAAGGTACCTTAACTTGCTTTCTAAGACTATACATTAATTGATTCGGCAAATGAGTGAAGCGAGGTTGGTGAGTGGAGAATGGCGAGTGAAGAGAATGGAAAACTCCCTTGACTGAATCCATTCATGAACTCCAACTACTTGAAAAATAGTCAAAGCATGGTAAGTGAAGGCCACAAAACTGAGTGGATGTCGCCCGACAAGTTAAATGCCAGAGGAAGGGTCAATTTTTTTTATTTTCATCTGAAATATTTCTTTTGCAACATCAAAGGAAATTTTGTTACAATATATATATAAAGGAATGCTCACCTGCGCACCTTTTTACGTGAACACATGTGCACACCTTTGCACACGTGTCATGGGCACAAAATCTGAATGGTCCACGTGATGCAGCACCTCACAAGCCCAACTTTCAGTCCGATACAAAACTCTAGTGGGCCATGGCGAAAGGAAACAACTTCTTCCCTTGATTTGCATTTCTCTTTGCTATGGCCCACTAGAGTTTTGGATCAGGCTAAAAATTGGACTTGTGAGGTTTCAAGGGGTGCCTCATCACGTGGACCGTTCAGATTCTATGCCCATGACACGTGTGCAAAGGTGCATTCCTCTCTCTCTCTCTCTCTCTCTCTCTCTCTCTCTCTCTCTCTCTCTCTCTCTCTCTCTCTATATATATATATATATATATAACTGTCTCAGATGTCTTAGATTAGCAGCGGTCTTGCATATGTAAGGTTGTGGTGTAAGGATGAAGAACCATCCAAGCCATGGCCAAGAGGAAGCTGGAAAGGATAGTCATCTCTACCTACGAATCGCAAGAGAGTTAGGGCTTGAAAGTTGAAAGTGGGAAATTGACACCAATGGCTCATAATCCTTCTGATCAAGTTATGAAGTTATTCACAATCAAGTAGGATAAATCTTACGATGACATACTCTGCTTCCTAAGACCTCAAGCTGAAGGGGAAGGCACAGATGGTAGTGAAGGTTCAAAAGAATAGTGTAGAGTTGCAGAAAAAATTGGTAGCAAGTATAGATCCGACAAGCAACAACACAAAATTTCCAGAGGGGATCGAGTCCTCTCCATTCAATAGTGCACTTCCATTAATGGCTAGTCTATCTTTTGATAGTTTGTTGTTGTCATTTGCATCTCGATAACCAATAATAGCTTTCTTGTCCAACCTTCACGAAACGCTCCCTTTCCATCTTCAAGATCAAACCACGGTGGGCCTCAGAGGTAGCCCTAACGAAACAAAGGAATACGGGTGAGATTGTTTGGCTTCCCCCCCTAACACTTGGTCAGAGTCTATTATCATTGAGGTGGCATCCAAATTCAATACAAAGCTGGTTCTAGAAGAAGCCACAGTCGAAAGGAAACTTTTTATTATGTTATCCAAGGTGAAAATCCTCCTAGACACTGCAGCAAATTTGGGACAGGTGATTGAAGCGATAGCCAGTGGTTACTTTTCCCCAATCTTCAAGATTCTGGAATCTCAAGGCCTGATTCAGACAGTTCATCTACCTCATCAAGAGTAGTATTGTGGTGTGCCTAAGCCAAGATCATCTAATTCCAGTGGTGAAGTCCAGAGTCTTCCCCTCGCCCAGCCTAAGTTTCCACAAGAACTTGAGTGATAGGAGGGAGAATACTAGGCATACGTGGCTCCCTCTCTTAACATGTGACCGAGTGTTTCCAACTACGGGTCTTGGGAAGGTCCCTTCGATCCACGTTGGACAGTGTATTAGGTAAGGTGAATGGCGGCCAAGGGTCATGTGCACGAGGGCCCACTTGATGACTAGATTTCAAAACCTTTAAATCCACAGAGAACTGACTGTCAACGAGATTTATTTTTTTCATCGCCAGCTGACCCTATCAAGTAAGGTGCTAACCTTTCACGATCCCTCGCAATCGTCGTGTCAGATAGCCAATCGCACTAGTCTCTCAACAATATACATATCCACTCTTGATGGTTACAAAAATGATATCAACGCCACCTAAACAGATTTCGTGCATCGATTCAATTGCCAATCCAGTTGAGAGTCTTCTAATGGCTTGTCCTTCCATCAAAATGAGAGAGTCAGCCCTTACTCTTCGACAGGTGATCCAGGTTGAAAGATCGTCTAGTTCCACATATATCTAGTTCAAGCTAGAGAGGGGTATGTTAGTATGGTCCTGTGAAACTGGAGTCAGGATCAACAGATCCTAAGAGTCGACTAGATGTAGAGGAAAGTGGAAAGGATGGAGAAATATCAGCTAAAGATGAGGATACAAACTCCTTCGCTCAGGATTCTAAGCGTCTCAAAAAGCTAGAGATCATCTCAACTATAGCTGGTTCTGATGGGTCGAAGAGGCCGAAGTGGGCTCGTCTTTGGTCAGTGTGAACAAGAGTTTGGTCGTGGTTATTTGGGCCTCCAATGAGGAGAGTATCTCCATTCTCCATGAATGTAGAGGACAATAGAGAAAATGGTGAAGATGTTAGGGATGATTGACAAAGGGGAGAAGGATAAGTTCAGAAATTTTTTTAGCCAGATTGGTGAAAAAGGAAAAGCGAGCGGTGACTTGAAGATGGTAGATGAGGTGGGGAAGGGAGGTGGCACACAGTTTGCAACTAGTGATTGTGGTGTCTTGGAATGTTAGATGGGATACGAGTCCGAAAGGTTAAGCATCAAAGACCCCCTCCACAGCAAGAAGATTGACATCTTGATGTCACAAGAGACAAAAAGAAGATGATTAGTCAGTCTGATATTAGGGCTCTGTGGAGGAACTCCCAGTTCAACTCGGGCAAAGTTCAATGGACAAATCCATTGGAATCATATCATATCGAATCCCCTGGATCTTTGCAGAAGTCAACTCCTTCAAATGGAACACACGATAATCCATTCTAAGGATGCCATTTGGCGTTTGTCGACAATTTATGGCCCTAATCACCTGAGGTGCAACACAACTTTCATGCAGACTACAAACCAAGGTGTTGGGCCCATAGTGCATAGACGGTGGGGACTTCAATGTCAACAAATCCATTCATGCAAAAAGGGAGGATCATTGATAATGGCGAGCATGATAGGTTCTACAGATTTCATCGATAGATGGGACTTAATTGATCTTCCGGTCCAGGGAGCCATATATTATGCATGGTCAAATAACCAACAATCACCTTCAATGAGCCGCCTAGATGGATTCCTCACCAACATTGGATCTAAAGAAGCCTTTATAGACGTGAATAAGTTTTTCCTCCCTAAACCTACCTCTAATCAAAAGACAATTTCTCTTTCATCAGAACAGGAATCCTGAGGCCCAAAGCCATTTGGATCTGTAAATATGTCATTAGAGCATCTAGAGTTTGTCCAGATTGTATAGTAGTGGCGGTCTTCTTTTGTAGTGGAAGGGTTGGACAATGATTCACTCAGCAGATAAATTTTCTCAAACTCAAATCACGAATCTGGAACGGAGATTCTTTTGGCAACATGGCAATAGCCAAGGAGCAACTGTTGTCCTTGATCATGGATGTTGATGGAGCTGAAGAGGAAGGATTATCCATTCAAGTAGCCAGATTCAAGAAAGATGAACTGATTGAAGCTCGCATTAACATTATGAGGAAAGAGGAAATCAGCTGGAGGCAGAAATCCAAGGTGAAATGGATCGAAGGAGACAAAAACACAACTACATCCACAAGATAGCCAGCTCAGAGAAGGATCAATCGTATTTCTTCCATCCAATTGAGCAATTCCAACTTCTTAGAGAAGAACGCCATATCTGCACACACTGTGAGCCATTTCCAGAAAATAGACGAAGAAGATTTCCTAGCTAGGCTGAAATTGGATAGCTTGTGCTTTCAAGTGATATTTCAGGAAGCAGTATTGTCGTTGGCAGAGTATATACACAAGGAAAAGCTCAAGGAGGCAGCCTTTGGTCTTTCGAGGTGATGGCACTCTGGGACTGGATGGCTACACATGGGCTTTCTTCAAAAAATGTTGAGACTTCATCCAAGACAAACTGTTGGAAGTGCTCCATGAATTCTATAAGTCCGCAAGCATTAGAAGGAATATTAACCCCATGTTCATCACCCTCATCTCCAAGAAGGAAAAAATGGTGGAGATCAAGGATTGCAGACCTACCAAACTAGTGGGCAGCCTACACAAGATAATTGCTAAGGTGCTTGTGTCAAGACTCAAAAGGGTGTTGGCCTCAGTTATCTCTCCTGCCCAAAGAATGCTAGTAGCAAGGAGACCATCATGTATGGACCATTCATAGCTTATAAGATGGTCGACGAATGTCAAAAGAAGGGGTTGAAAGGATGTCTGCTGAAAGTTGATGTGGAAAAAGCTTCTTCTTCTTCTTCTTCTTCTTCTTCCTCTTTTTGAAGATTGGCATGGAAAAAGCATATGACTACATGAATTGAAGATTCCTAGAATATTTCATGATATGGATGGGCCTTGGGATAAGTAAAAGAGATGGATCCAATCGAGCATCACGTCAGCCTACTTCTCAATTCTAATTAATGGAACTCCAAAAGACTTCTTCGATACCCCAAGGGGAATACATCAGGTACATCCCAACATCAGCATTCCTATTCACGATCCTAGCCGAAGCGATGAGTAGAATGATGGATCAAGCAGTGAAAGCAAGGTTGATTGCAGGGATGCCAATCGATGATGGTTCAATTTTCCTGTCTCACTCACAATATGCAAATGATAACATTCTTCAGAGATGGCTTGAAAGTGGAATACAAAATATGAAGGATATTCTTTAGCGTTTCAAAGAGGTTTTTTGCGATGCAAGTTATATCAAAAACAGTATTTCTAGATTTACAATGGAAGAAGCTCAAGTTAAGTTATTAGCAGAAATTATCGCCAGTGAGGTGGCTAATTTTCCCAATTAGCATGTTGGGGATGCTGTTTGGGGGGTGGGACAGCCAGAGTTTAAAGCATGGGATGCATTCTAGAGAGATGCAGGATGAAGCTTGCAATGTGGTAGAGTAGATTTCTTTCCTCAGCAGAAGAATCACGCAGAGAAAGGTAGTGTTAGCAAACTTCCCAATCTATTGCATTTCCTCATACAAATGCCCAGTAAAGGTCATGAACCAATTGGAGAGTATGCAGAAAAATTCCTATGGAACAACAAAGACAACGACCATAAACATCATCTTGTTGAGTGTAAAAGAGTAAGCAAGCATGTGAAATCCAGCAGCCTCGATGTTAGACCTGTCAACAAAACAAATGAAGCCTTGCTCGCTAAAAAGTGTTGGAGACTTGGAAAGGTAGAGGTCCCCATCTTGAAGAGGATTCTTGCAACTAAATAGGGGTAGTGGAAAATGGGTGGGACATCAAGCTTACATTAACAGAAGCAGGTTGGTGATTTGGCAAGCAATCTTACCCACATACAAAGGGTTTTCTCATTACATTGTATTAGGGTAGACATCATCAACAAGGTGAGGTTCTGTGAGGATGATGGGTGAACTGGCGGACCGCTTAGCTCCATTTTCCAATCTCCATGCGAGATAGCTACAATGAAAGGATTCTCAGTGGATAAATTCTACAATCTGGGGTTGGGTGGGATTATTTGGGGCCCACGTTTAGGCACGGCCTCAGGAATGATGAAATCAAGACTTTGGCCAATCTGCTGTCTATGCTAGACGGTATGTGCCTTCAGCAGTCAGTCAAAGATAGGATGATTTGGGCCAAGTAATCCAATGGCCAGTACTCCACCTAATCCTTCTTTGACTCACTATCAGCTGATAGAAGTACGAGAGCTGAGTGTTCTGACATTGTTTCATCGGAAGCCCTGCCAAAGGTGAAGGTTGTCTGCCAGACAGCATGCTTAAACAACTAAAGGTGAAGGTTGTCTACTGGACATTATGCTTGAACAACTAAAGGGGAAGAATGTCTGCTGAACGGCATGCTTGAAAAAAATCCTCACAGCGAACAACCTGAAAAAAAGGGATTCACTATCCCAAACATGTGTTCAATGTGTTGTACAGTGGAAGACGTTTCCCACTTATTCATTGCTCCTGCCAGGAAAATTTGGTTGTCTATTTTTTAGAGATTTGGATGGTGTTGGTTCACCTGAATAGCATCCCTGATCTGTCGGCAAGGTGTTCTGTTGCAAGGGGGTCAAGTTGGGCGCATTTTATGGTTGGCAGTCGTTAAAGTGGCAACCTAGTATACTTGAGGAGGTTGTTAGAGGTGGCTGGCAGTCATTGAAGCCTTCCAACCGCTGGCAAAAGCAACCGGCCTACTGCATGAAACTGAATTTCAATGGGTGCTCACTTGGAAACCTGAGGCCAGCTAGCATTTGGAGGAATTCTAAGGAACCGTGGAGGAGAATCTCTGCTAGAATATTCTGGTCCACTGGATGTAAGGATCTCTAACTTGGCAGAACCTGTGGCACTTCAGCAAGGAATTAAACTGTCAGCCACCAACATCCTATATCGTCTAATCAGAGGGAGATTCAAGCCTGGTTTTGATGGATGGAAAATGGGTGATGTCCATGGGATGTGGTGAACCTTATGGAGGAACAATCAATTTATGCTCAATCCTCTTGGTTGTTCCACCCATGTGTGCCGTCGCACTAATACCGATTGACAAAGGATGTTGAGGTCAGATTCAAATTTATTAATAACAAAAAGGAGTTAAGGGTGGGATCTGCCTAGGTGTAGTCCTATTGTCTGCTCTCCTTGTTTTGTTGTCTTCTGTTTTCATGTTCTTTTAATGCTGCAGTTGAGCAATGTGTAGCCGTCTGTGTTTTTCTTTTGGCAATTATATATATATATCGCCAGTTAGGACCTGTTTGGTTGGACGTATTTCAGGGGAATTGCAGTGTATTTTACACTTTTTAAGCATTAATTACATACTACAGGAATTTGTGGTGGAAGGGATGCTGTATGACACAGCAGCAACTTTTAAGTATGGAAAATAAGACGGACTCTGTGGGTCCCACTATGATGTATATGTTTTATCCACGCCATCCATTCATTTGGCCAGATTATTCTAGGGTATGCCTCCAGAAATGAGACAGATCCAAAACTCAAGTGAACCACGCTATGGGAAGAACATTTAAATGGTTAGCATTCGATCTCCAGTATTTTATGTAGTGTAGTCCACTTGATCTTTGAATCTACCTCATTTTTGGGCACATGCCCTAAAATGATCTGTATTAATGAATGGATGGAGTGGATACAACACATATATCATGGCAAGGCCCACCGAGCTTTGGCTTCGAATTATCATGAAATCTGATCCGGGGCAACTCCTCAAGGCAAGTGATGTTGTTTGATGTATGCATTTAATGCTGATTTGAGAGAAATTGCATGAAAATAAATGTAATTACATCAAACCAAACAAGCCCTTAGAAGCTTCATGAACTTAACTCAAGGTCTGCATATAGACTATGCACGCTATTAGTTGGGATAAGGCTTAGATAATGGTGATGACGATGATCATTACAACGGTATTCAATAACCGAAACAAAAGCAAAAGCAAAAGCAAAAAGAAAAAAAAAAAAAAGCAAGTAGTTACCTTACCAGTAATTTCTACTTCACGTTTGGCCTTATGGTCTTCTTCCAAACCATCCATTTGCATACCCTGTTTCCTACTTACGTCACTGCCCCCATCAGCCGATCTTTCACGACGGCCACCTTGAACCTTCTTATCCCTATCCACTCCCCTTTCCTTCTCCTTCACATCCTTATACTCACAAACCTCTTTCCGTTCCAAATCCTTCTCCGACTTCCGCTTCGCCTCTGCCCTTCCACTGCCCTTGTTTGCCTCCTCTGACATTAAAACCTCATCTTTCCTTTCACTCAGGCTCTCGCGCCTCCTGCTCGACCTGCTTTCGGAATCCCTAACCAAACCCTTGGTCGGCTCATCGTTGCTGCCACTGCCATTCCACCGATCGGCAACCGCGGAATCGGCCCTATCTTTCCTCCTCTTCAGAGCACTGGAATCTAACAGATCTTTCCCTTGCTGCGACGGCGACCGCCTCTTCCTCTTTTCCGCGGTTTCCGAAACCCTAGTTCCAGAATCTTCCTTCCGCTTCCTTTCTCTCGACATCTCTTCTTCTTCAGAATCCGTACGCTCTCTCGAATCCTTATAGCCGTGCTCGTGTTGACTGCGAGATTTCTGTCGGGAGCTCCGTGGCATGGCGGAGTGGAACGGACGTAGCGGGAGGGATGGCCCAAACCCTAATTTTGACGGTTCCTATCGGAGGAAAGGGGAATGAGATTTCGATGCTGACGTTTGGAAGAAGACGAATCTGGATATTGAACGGCGACCGACCGGTGTCTGACGTTGGAAGCGGCCGGAATTTGACGGGGAGTCGCAAGCAAATTAGGGTTTTTTCGAATCGTGTGGAATAGAGGGGAAGATCGATCTGTAATTAATTGAATTTCGATGGGTACAGCGATGCAGGGAAGGAGAGACCGAGAGAGATTGAGATTTTGGGCGGTTTGCAGAGAGAGGGAGGGAGACTTAGGGACTGCGACTCTTCGCTTTCGACAGTATCGGATAAAATAATATTGAGAAGATGACGAAATTACCCTGGGTCTTTTGCCGTAATTAACTGTGTGCTTTCCTCGGAGCTTGGTTCCCGTTCTGGGTGATTATTTGGCATGGGAGAAACGTGCATCGGATCTACCCCGTCCATCCGATGATATGTCGCATTTTAACCATTGAATCGAACATTGAGTCAAATCAAAGAGTAAGGTGGACCGAAACACAGGGAACGGTGTCAGATCATGCTTAAAACCTCTAAATTCAATCAAAGAGTAAGGTGGACCGAAACACAGGGAACGGTGTCAGATCATGCTTAAAACCTCTAAATTCATGTGGCTTGGCCCACATGAAAGTTAGAATGTCCGAATTGACCAGTAGCGCGCCAGTTGAGTGAGTTAGATGGCACATAAGCTCCACAGAGGGCTCCACATCTAATTTGAAGGATTTTAGTGGGCTTACATGCTTCCTATGATGGGCTCACCTGAGCATTTAATGTGAATGATTTTTGGCCCTGTACAACTACATGTACTTGTGATGAACGGGGTAGATCTTATCCACGTGAAGTGATTTCATCCACAACAGTGGAAGGAACTTATGGCCAGAGAAGCCGGGTGAGGTGTACTGTGATGTTTGTCAGAAATTCATCTCGTTAACCTGTGTCGCCGGATATGAACTATGACATGAGATAAATCCAAAACTAAAAATTGTGAGGATTAAAAATTCGTTGAAACATTCTCAAGGCCACTGAAGTTATAATCAAGGTAGTAGAAATGACTTATTTGGCATATAAACATGAAAGTGGACTCCCTAAGGGCTTCTCCAGTAGTTATATCCCTGTCCATATTTTTCTCATCACGTTGTGGCCTACGGAAGGTTTGCATTTGCTTCACTTTTTAGCTTATGTCGTGACATGATTTACTAAAATGAGCAGACATAACGGATTTCTTACCAACGTCACGATGGGCCCACCTAGCTTTATGTTGCACAAGACATCCTTGGGACAATTGCAGCCAGTGACAAGAGTAAATTAGGTGCACCTCTACTACACCCAGATCCATAGCTCAATTAGCAAACTGAGTAGAGATACCTCCTTTCAACACTTAAGGTCTTGGCATCAATCCCTAGCAGGGGTGGCTAACATGGAGTATGCATACGGACATGGGTGTGTACTGCCAAGCTAAGCCAAAAACAAAAAAGGTGCGGTGATTGAACACTTGCCATTAAAAACTTTACAAGCCTATCCTATTGTTCATTTGCCATCCAACGTGCTCAAACATGAATGAAGGAAAAGATTAAAAACAAAAAAATTAAAAAGACGAATGCCAACGTGAGTAAATATTTTGGTTAAAAGGCAGGTTTTAGCTATCAATCACCAAGATTTCCAAGAGCATACTCTACTTGGGATTTGGATCTACTTTATTTATGGTCTCGTACTTAAAATGATATAGAAAATCTATTAGACAGGGCATATATCCTACCCGTAAATCAAGACAGCCGCACCATATTGGAAGACAGCCGCACCATATTGGGGAGAGCGGAATAGGCTAGACCTCGGCCTCACCCAAGATGGTGAGGCCTTTGCCACGAGGTTATAGCAGAGCCCACCTTAGTATATATATTATGTACCAACGTTCTTAATCCATCTTTCTGAATTATTTGAGGGCATTATTTCAAAAAATGAAGCAAATACAATTATTAGGTAAACCATACTTAATAAACAATGGCGATTGACCATTAATTGGCCACAAAAGTTTTGGATCAAGCTAATATTTGTTTTTTCATTTCATCCAAGCTTGTGTGACTTTATCAACACAGTGGATCATAAACAAACACTTTGAAAACATTAAAGTATGCCCTGAGAAGTTTTTAATGGCAGAAAGGCCAATCACCACTATTTCTCATCGTATGGTCCACTTGATGATTGGATAACATTCAGCACGGATACATAATACATACATCATGGTGGGCCCCACAATAACCCTACGGTAAGGGTTGCACCGTCTTGGGTGAGGCTATGGTCTCATGTAATTCACTTTCCATGTTGGTCCATGTTATCTTTTTGTTAGAAAGAGATGTGGATTCCATGTGAATGCCCACCTAAAGAAGTTCTTGTGTTGAAGAACCAATTGTCTTAAATAAAAATAAATAAATTAGAAATCTACTTTTTTCTTCTTCTTCTTTTTTTTCGTTACACACCCCCACATGCTCAGGCCATAGTGGGATTTCATCACCTATGATATTCGAACTGTTGTGAGTCTACCACCGAAGCACGAGTAATGATCCATGTTGTATTTTTTAGAATAAAAATAAATTTTAAAAATAAAAGTTATTCTTAGAAAGTAAATAAATATATTAATTATTTAAACTTTTCATAAATAATGTATATAGCCAGTCAGTAAGAAAATGGGTTTTTGCTTATGCAACCAGGGTTCAAATTCGCACCGTCCGCGCACGCGCGCACGCGTGGCGTGGGCTGTAGGGCTGCTTGGGCGCTTTTTGACGCTTTATTAGGCGCACTTAGCACTTCGCACGTTCGCATCGTCGCAAGGAGCAAAAAGAATCTTAGTCTTTTTGACACATGGTTCAAATGTTTTGAGCTATGGTACTACCGAAATTGAATTAGAGTTTATCCTGATAATTTATTACCTTTTGTTAATTAAGAGTAATTGTGACATGATTGTACATGTGGCACGTATGTCATGTGTCGCTTATGTGGATACAGTTTTTCCTGTTAGACAACTGTTTCTGTCTGAATGGATACAGAAATAACTACCACAGGACTAAAAGTCATATCCTTTCATAAAAGGTAATTATTTGCTGTGAATGGGTGTGAATTTCTTAAAGAGGCTCCATAGCACCTCTTCAAGAAGAAATCCATAACCCTTCAATTGATATAAATCCTGAATACTATAATTTAGATGTACAAAAAAAAAAAAAAACTCTTATTTTTAAGATTATATCATCTTCTGTGCAATTACTCTCGATCTGATCTCTTGCTGAATTTTTTCTGAACGTCATATGACATATCGGTGTTAAAACTAGAGATTTGTTAAACACTTAAATGTACAAATTTTCGTGTTAAAAATCGGATTGAAAGTTCATTGTATCCAGAAGAAAATTTTCTTCATTTAAACTTGTTGAAAATTATAGAAAAGGAACAGCAAATCTGTCTTGAAAATTGATTATTCAAGTCAAACTTTGAACTCAATAAACCTGATCGTTTCATTATCATTTTCTTTTATCCTCCGTTGTATACAAAGGAACAGTTTCTAACAATCCAAAACTCAAGTGCAGTACATGAGTAATAATTGGAGAAAAGAACGACTGTCGTTCAAATCTTTCTAAGCTCTACGTTAATGTTTAGGTGCCTTACAAGCCGTTTATAAGCCTAACATGATACAAAACATTTGTAACCATACCTGGTGATACGAATGCTCGGATGGACAGGGTGTATTTCTGAAAAACACGACGTTGGGCCCCACCACCTCGTGTCCTAACCGTAAAAACGCGGCATCTATGTCCCAAAGTGGAAAAGGGAGCTCTATGATACTCAGGCGGCTAATGGCTCTCTCTACGCAGTCACTCATCAAGTTCGCACGTGTCATAATAACTGCAAATTAAACCCTTTAAATTATGAAACCCACTCACGTTAAAATCAGTTCCAGAGACAAGGTTGTTCGAACGATCATCGCCTTCAATTCATGCACGCATGTTTGATTGAATAGAACCATCGGCTGGTTTTTGGTTTTTAACCGTCCAAATACGCGTATTTTTTAGTGCATGGTACATTTAAACTGGGAACCGTTATTTGGACACTTCGATTGAATTGCTTGCATTTCTATATAAATTCTAAAGGCATGTGCATGTATTTAAAGTTTTTTTCTTAGATGGAATCACAGAAAAATCCCACACACGAACAATCCAACCGTTCAATTGGTGCCAATCGTTTGGACGGTTAAAATAAAATGTTCAGTGGGCCTAATTCAGTGGACAGGAAAGGTATGAATAAGATCTACACATCTGTGAGATTTTTCTAAGTACGCTCCAAGAAATTGCTACATCACCTGAACTTTAGGATTGCGATGGATGTGTCCACGTGTATGGTTCCCACGTATTGGATCTTCTCAAGGGATGGCAAGGAACGATCACCTTTCTAGACCGCGTGAAATTCGCTTCACTTTTAATCTCGTTAAGAAAAGCATGTGGGGTCCACTTTCTTGTGACTGTGTGATCTTGATCTCGAGGAGATGAGAATCTCATTGTACGGCTATTTCGTACGGGACACTTCCTCGTCTTTCGTGAAGAAAGAGAAATGTGAACAACGCATCGGATCGTAATCCTGTGTAACGCACCTGACGCAGCACGTAAGACCCAAGCTTGTGGGACCCACCATGTTGTATATGTAAAATCCACTTCGTCCATCAGGTTATACCCTCAATTCCAGGAAATTCTAAGGAAAAATCAGAGAGATCCGAAGTGTATACGGGACACACGACAGTGAACAATCTGGATGGGAGGCCAACCGTTGGTTTGTGTTTGGGACCAACATGGTGTGTCTCTCTCTTATCAAACCCGTTAATCAGCAGTAACTCGCATGAATATTGGGCCACACCGTATTAGAGGCCTTTGGAGTAGTTGTGCACTGCTACCGTAAGACTTTTTTTTTATTGGGCTGATATTTTGTAGGTAGGTTAAGATAATGGTTCCACAGGGTATGGTGGACGGATTCAATTTAGATGTAAAGCATGTTAGGCTCCGACGGAGCTTTGGGCTTTTTATATAGCTGCAGAAAATAAAACAGGTATTAGAGACGATTCCGCTCATGAAATACAGAGGACTAGAGGTGGGCATTTTAGACCCGATTCGGTGGATCCGAATCGGTATCGTTCCGAACAGAACCGATGGTGTAGATAGGCCCTGATCGAGTTCGTACATCAATATCCGATCATTTTTCTGGTCGGATTCAGATAGTAATGTGTCCGAACATAACCAATCCAAAAACCCGGACCGAAAGGGTTCGAACCGACCCGACTCGGGATGTAAATATCCCTTTATTTTTATAAAATATTCTTTCTCAATATCTTACCGCCCATCCATCTTTGGCTTTTCGTCTGGCGCCAAAAAATCCTGCTCAATATACGCTCGAGCACCCCAACTCTATCTCTTCGTATCTGTCTATTTCTATCTATATCTCTCTTTCTGCGGTTCAATTTTGAAGCTTCACAAGATCTCTCTATGTTCGGAAGAAGGAGAAAGAGAAAGAGAGTCGTAGCCGATGGTTCGCATACAGTTGTTTACAGCCCGTAGTCTTCACGGTCGGACGAAGTTGGTGGAAGCGGATTGGCTGGTGTACAAAGCGAATTGGCTGGCGTAACGTTTATAAGTTTTGTGGGTTTGATCACGAGGTATGTGTTATATCTAAACCGTCCATTCATTTGGCAATATCGTATTAAGGCTTGAGATAAAAAAATAAGATAAATCTAACTATTAAGTGGACCATACTATGGAAAGCAGTGGGAGATTGAATGTCTACCATTGAAACCCTTTTTGGGTTCACAGAGGTTTTGGATCAATATGAAATTTGTTTTCCTCTTCATTAAGATCTTTGTGACCTTATTAACAGATTGGATGGAAACTAAACGTTATGGTGGGCCGTACAAATTGTTTAACGATGAAAATCATTATCTCTGTTACTATTTATGGTGTGGTCCAGATGATCTTTGGATATCATTCATTTTTTTGATAATGCTCTAAAATGATCTCTAAAAATAGATGAACGGTATAGATATAATAAATACATCACTGTGGGGCCCTGCAACTTTGATCTCCAACCGTTCGTACAACTCGGAGCTCGAGGAGCGTCAGTGCTCGTCTTACCTAGAGCAGGGGAGGGGATTGCGTACTGAGTAAATCCTGTGGGGTCCACCGTAATTTATGTATTTTATCCCCTCCATCCATCCATTTTACCAGATAATTTTAGGGCTTGATAATAAAAATAAAGTATATATAAACCTCAAGTGGACCACACCACAGGAAACAGTGTAAATTGAACATCTACCGTTGAAAAATTCTTGGGGCCACGGAAGTGTTGGATCAAACTCGTATTTGTTTTTTTTCCCTTAATCCATGTCTATGTGATCGTATGAACAGGTTTGATGAGAAATAAACATCACCATGGGCCCTAAAAAGGTTTCAACGGTGGAAATCATTATTCCAACTATTTCCTATGGTATGGTCCACTTGAACTTTAGGTATTATTAAATTTTGGACTCAACTGCTAAAATAATATGAAAAAACTGATGGACGGCGTGGATAGATCACATACATTCAAGGTGGGCCCAACAGATTTTACACAGTACGACGAGAGCGTACTGAGTACGCAATCCGATTTCCTATATTAGCTGTATAGCTGTCACCAGCTATAGCCAATAGTACGAAGCTTCTTCAAGAAGCCATTCCGTACTGAATTATTTTGTCCTGAAGTAAATTACGTGGGGCCCATTTTGATTATTTTTTTGGTTTATCCATACCGTTCATTAGTTTTTTCAGATCATTGTAGGGATTGATGTTAAATTTTTAAGTGTATCTAATAATTAAGTAGATCACACCATAAGAAACAGTTGAAATAATAAAATGGACGGTTCAGACTTTGCCCAATCTGATCTGACTCGGTTTTCCTGACCGAGTAGGACTCGGACTGGTTCAGGCTAATAAGGATTCAGATAGGTGCGAGTCAGATAATCTGGATCCGGCCTTGGATAGGATCGAATTCGGGTAAGGCCTTGTAGATTTCGAATATGGTCGGGTTGGACTGAATCCGATTTGACTCGGTCCGATGCCCACCTCTAGAGAGGACTGGGCCCGCGCCAATGAACTGGAGGCTGAGTTGAATCCATTCAAGCTTGGTACACTCGGGCTCTGTTCAGCTAACAACTTATGTTGGCTCGAATTGCTTGGTTAGATCCTTGATTGATACTGGCCATGATGTAGAGTTGGTCGCGGACAGTTTCATGGCCAAGATGGATTGGAAAAGGCCTGGTCGAGGACAGAAGTGCTCTGGACCATTGGACCTTAGATCAGGCATATCTGGCAATCCGAAATGAGTTATCTGACGTAAAATATATGATTTTAGGGTAGAACGAGCTACTTTAGCCAACCAACCCTGCTATGCGGGGTTGCGCAACCCGAATTTGCGAGAAACCCCCTGATCGATGGTCGTTTCCCTATTTTATTTCCGTTTTTACTACAAATAGTAAGTTTTAGTTTTATTATAACTCTTCATCCGTTGGGCTTTAGGAGTTGTGTCCAACATGAAAAGTGCTTAGGATAATTAGGAGAACGGTTTGGTGAAGCCAAATAGGACACTTACTATTTTTGGCCGAAAACCTTACACACTAGTAGACATCATGACCGTTAACAAGTAGCGGATTCTAGGAGTTTTAGTTGTAGTTTGATTCTGATTTCTTTCTTATTGCTTAGTACCCTTATTTAAAGGGTTGTGAACTCATTTTTATTCATTCATCAATTAATTTTGAATTTTATTAGAGTTTATTTCTATTTTCCTGCTTTCTTTCCTCGTGGATTTGAAAAGTCTCTGTGAGGAGTCCAGAGAAGCTCCGGTGATCGACCTCATCACGTTCATCCCTGCGTCAATTTGGTATCAGAGTGAGGTTCCCCTCGGGCCGATGGCAAACAATGAAGGTATGAATCAAAATCCTGTGGACGGTGATCCATAGATTCGTTATCTTTCGGAAAGAATTGAAGCTTTCCATCGGAAGAGTCAGTTAACCATACAAGAGCTGCAGGCAACCCTCGATCATCTTGCGGATGCGCTACTTCAGCCCCGAGCCCTAGGCGGTGCTCAACCACCTATGGTTGCTCCACCGCCCATGGTGGCTCCACCACTCATGGTTGTCGTACGACGCCACTCTGACTATCACAGAGCACTACCAGTGGCAAACTGTAAGGCTACACCAGATGATTCAAGTTCTAGCGATGAGGACATTAATGAAGATTTTGCCCGACGACCAATACATAGAGGTGATCATCCAGATCGTGCTGAAAGAGACTATCGAGGTAAGGCTGAATTTCCTAGTTTTAACGGTTTATTACGTATAGAAGATTTTCTCGATTGGCTAGTCGAAGTAGAGAGATATTTCGATTATATGGACGTGTCAGATCATAAAAAGATAAAATTGGTAGCGTTTAAATTAAAATCTGGCGCTTCTGCATGGTGGGAACACTTACAACTCTCACGAGCCCGCCAGAATAAGGCACCCATCGCATCATGACCTCGGATGAGACGTCTTCTTTGATCACGATTTCTCCCCAGTGATTATGAGCAGATATTATTTCAGCAGTACCAGAATTGTCGACAAGAAAATCAAACTGTTACAGATTACACTGAAGAATTTTAGCGGATGGCTACACGAAACGATCTGTCAAAATCTGAGTCACAGAAGGTGGCACGATTTATAAGTGGGTTGTGACCGACAATTCAGGACCGAGTTCAGATGTACTCAGTCGGGACCGTAGATGAAGCTGTTCAATTGGGGGGAGGGTAGAAACACAACTCGCAAGAGCTCCTGCTCGTCCCTATCCTTCAAATCGACCCCCCATGACGGGTCCCACACAGGATCCAGTGCTGGCTCGAGCAAAAGATCTAGTAGGAGAACATCCTCAACCTCCTCCACCCGTAACCCGTGATATGGGAAGCGGCTCATCCAAACCTCAACGGGCAGCACCCACAACAGCGGGCCCGAGTAGGATTCCAAATCCTTATGCTCGGCCAAGGCCGAACACGTGTTACCGTTGTGGCCAACCAGGCTACTTATCAAATACATGTCCTCAACGTCCCGCAACACACTTAACTATAAATGAAGGGGGCACTGAAGATGAGGCCGTAAAAGAAGATCATGACTTTGATGAATATGAACAAACTACGAAAGAGATAACCGGTGGCGATGAATTGATGAGCGAGGATCGTGGTGAATCTCTAGTTGTGAGGTAACTACTGTATACTCCACGAACGGAATTACACCCACAGCGACACAATATATTTCGTACTTGGTGCACTGTCAGTGAAAAGGTCTGTGATGTGATCATAAACAGTGGTTGCAGCGAGAACATCATCTCAAAGGTGATGGTGGACAAGTTGCAGCTACAACGACGAGACATGATTCCTCGTACTCAATTGGCTGGATAAAAAAGGTGAATGAGACCAAAGTAACTGAATAATGCACTATCTCATTTTCAATTGGTAAACATTATAAGGATCAGATACTTTATAATATGGTCGATATGGAAGCTTGCCATATGCTACTCGGTCGACCCTGACAGTCGGACCGTGATGCGACCCATCGAGAATGAGACAACGTTTACATATTCGTCGAGAATAGTAAAAAAATAATCCTTGCCCCTATGGCACCAGAGAACCATCCTGAAGCCTCTAAAGTAGAGGGAAGTTCTCTCTTGACCATTCAGGATTTCATGAAGGAATCCAAGAAAACCGGCGAGGTATACGCTGTAGTGGTGAAAGACGAAGAAAAGAAACCCTCAAACATCCATCCAAGTTTAAGACTGTTGCTAAACGAATTCAAAGAAGTATAACCTGGAGATTTACCTGATGGATTACCCCCCATGAGGGACATCCAACATCACATAAACCTCGTCCCTGGGGTTAGCCTGCCCAACCGCCCTCATTATCGGATGAGTTCGAAAGAGTGTGAGATACTTCAGGGGCAAGTGGAGGAATTGATCCATAAGGGTCTATTGAAAGAGAGCATGAGCTCATGTGCTGTACCAGCATTATTAACGCCCCAAAAAAGATGAAAGCTGGTGCATGTGTGTCAACAACTGAGCAATCAACAAAATTATCATCAAATATCGGTTCCCAATACCACGGTTGGACGACATGCTCGATATGTTAGGAGGGGCCAAGGTGTTCTCTAAACTAGATCTAAGGAACATGTACCATCGGATTCGTATTCGACCCGGTGATGAGTGAAAAATGACATTCAAGACAAAGGAAGGATTGTATGAGTGGTTGGTCATGTCATTTGGCCTATCAAACGCACCAAGTACTTTTATGCGTTTGATAAATCAAGTTCTAAAATCGTTTACTGGCCGATTTGTAGTATATTTTGATGACATATTGATATATAGTCAAGATGGGGCAGAGCACAAAGAACATCTCAGACAGGTGCTGCAGGTCCTACAAGATAATAAGTTATACCTCAACTTGAAAAAGTATAGTTTTTTAACTGACAGCCTGTTGTTTTTAGGATTTGTTATAACGTCCACAGGCATTCGGGTGGATGATGAAAAGGCGCGAGCTATTAGGGAATGGCCGATCCCGATAAACATTCATGAGGTGAGGAGTTTTCACGGTTTGACGACTTTCTATCATCGATTTGTGTGAGATTTTAGCACCATAGTCGCGCCTATAAAAGATTGCATGAAAAAAATATCGTTCCAGTGGACCGATAAAGCTGACAAGAGCTTTCACGAGATCAAGCATCGTTTGTCTACAACACCGATCTTAGTGCTTCCTAATTTTGATAAATTGTTTAAGGTTGAGTGTGACGCTTCATACATCAGAATTGGGGGAGTATTATCACAGAAAGGCAGGCCGGTAGCCTTTTATAGCGAGAAACTCGGCGAAGCACGAAAGAAGTGGTTGACTTATGAGCTTGAGTTGTACGCACTTGTTCAGGCGCTGGGACATTGACGGCATTATCTGATTCAAAGGGAGTTTGTTCTATACACTGACCATCGAGTATTAAAGTTTATTAATAGTTAGACTAACGTGAATCGTGTGCATGCTAGATGGGTTACGTTTTTACAAGAATTCACGTTCGTTCTGAAGCACAAGTCAGGACAGCAAAACAAGGTGGCTGATGCCCTTAGCCATCGTGCATCACTACTTATTACGATGAGCAATGAGGTGGTTGGCTTCGACTGTCTCAAGGAACTGTATGTCGAAGATGAGGACTTCAAAGATTCTTGGATGAAGTGCCAAGAAGTTCACCCCAGTGACCTTCATATACAAGACGATTTTCTCTTCAAAGAGAATTGATTGTGCATCTCCCAAAGTTTTCTAAGGGAGCAGATTATTCAGGAGCGACATGGAGGTGGCCTCGGTGGACACCTTGGAAGAGACAAGACGTGAGTACTTATGGAAGAGTGGTATTACTGGCCGCAATTAGTATATGATGTGGAAAGAGCCGTACAACGTTGTCATATTTGTCAGACCTCGAGGGACAATCTCAGAATACGGGCCTCTACACCCCGTTACCTGTGCCTGACGGCCCTTGGGAGAATTTATCAATGGATTTCGTACTTGGTCTCCCACGAACATAACGCGGCATGGATTCAGTGTTCGTGGTGGTCGATCGTTTCTCCAAGATGGCCACTTTATCTCATGCAAGAAGACTCTCGATGCAACACATGTGGTAAATCTATTCTTTAGGGAGGTCGTACGGCTACATGGGTCTCCAAGACCATTACTTTTGATTGTGACATGAAGTTCATTAGCCACTTTTGGTGAACTTTGTGGACTCGATTCAATACACGACTTCAATTCAGCAGTACTTACTACCCACAAACTGATGGGCAGACCGAAGTTGTGAATCGCACGTTGGGAAACCTCCTTCGCAGTATTGCAGGAGAAAAGCCGAAGCAGTGGGACTTGGCTTTATCTCAAGCAGAGTTTGCATTCAACAACATGGTGAACTGCTTGATAAGGAAATCGTCGTTCTAGATTATTTACGGACGAGTGCCTCGCCACACACTTGACTTGATTCCTCTGCCCAAGCACCCAGGCACGAGCATTGCAGCAGAACATATGGCAGATAAGATCATGGGCATCCATGAAGAAGTACAGGCCAAACTACATGCCTTGAACGAGAAGTGTCACGCCCCAAACTTAGAAACCGGGCTCACAAAATTCTCGATCGCCGAATCTGGTAATGACAGCCTCTGTAAAACCCCATTCTCGGCTCCCAGTGCCCATTCGCCAGGTTTTGATCCTGAAATGCCACGAGGAGGATTTTCAACATCAATTTGATTCGTAATAAGCATAACCAAAGGCATAACCCACAAACAACAACCAAAAACTCCATTACATTTCCACTATGATAACAAACTTTACAAGTATAATGAGCATAAAGGGAAATACAATGATGATATACCAAAAGCTCTAAAATAATCTGCCACGTGCTCAAGCCTCAGCGCTGCTGCGATCTAACGTCACCTGTACCCAACGGTCGTGCATAAGCTTATAGAAAGCTTAGAGGGTGGTGAAAGTGTGTGCGCAAGGTGGTAATGTAGCTATGCAGTATCAAAGTAATGCGGAACATACTGATGAAAGCCAAGAATACCATTAGTCGAACTAAGACTATGCGGTTCAAAGCATGAATGATGTCGACCATACCAAGGCCATGCGATGCGAAATGTAACTCAAGCATACAAATCCTCATTTAAGTCCACACATCAATACAGCTCAACTCTGGAATATTATCGGGTCTAGTACACTCTGAACTAGATCGCCGCCTCATCGCGCGCAATAAGGTAAGTGGAAGAGACCTCACTATCCGCCTACCAATATCGGGCTCAACTCATCGATAGTAGACCCATTCCTCGAGCTAGTCAAACTCAGCCTAGTTTTGCCCCCTCCACTCCAACGGGTAAGGTTATACCTCCTTCCAACTGACCACAATACAGTAGAAAGTGAGACCGTCTGGTAATCGGCACTCGGTGCTCCTGTACCCACTCGGTCTATACGTTAAAGCAACCTCTTAGTACCATAAGGGTTTAAAGACTTTCACCCAAGGATATCTATAGCACCCCATGTAGAAGATGATTTTTGATATCCAATTCTGCCAACCACGATACGCCTATGGAGGCTACAGCCCTGATGTCGCTAGGGCGTATAGTAACCATGTTACACAATGCGAAATACATGAATCACACTATCCAGTCATGCAGTAATCTTACGCGTATCGTGCGCTCATGTAGGGCAACACCGCCTAACCGGGAGCTTATAAAGAATCTGTCCGAAGGCATATGTTATGATCAGTCACTTCTCATATTAAGCATACATATGATACGTATGATCGTGAATCATGGAACTATACTAATCATTTTATGAAGTAATGCACTATCCTTACAACGCAGGTAGCATATACGGCCTACACACAACAAGTACAGGTCTATCAATGGGCCCTAGGGAGAGTCGTAATATGGACATTTAACTAACATTATACTCACAATGTGGACGTCAAATCATCATTGATCCCAAGGCATAGCCCATCGTAAATATCATTACATAAACCATATTGGGATCACACATTGCAATAGACCTTAGGTACATCCCATTGGACCTTAAATATATTAAATGAGCTATATCATATGGGCCTTATGTTCATCAAGTGGGCCACATCAATGGGCCGCACCAATGGCCTTATGTACATTGCAATGGGTCATAACCCGTGGGCCGTAGAATACATCAAATTGGGCCTAATCACATGGGCTCTGTGTGTATCAAATGGGCCACACCCATTGGGCCCCATATGTACATCAAATGGGCCTCAACCCATAGGCCCCATACATCTCAATGGGCCTCAACCCATAGGCCCCATACATCTCAATGGGCCCTAACTCATTGGCCCCTAATACATCAAATGGGCCTCAACCCATGGGTCTTACATATATATATATCAAAGTGGGCTTCAACCATGGGCCACAAATACATCGAATGGGCCTCATAACATGGGCCTTACATCCACATCAAAGTGGGCCCCAATGGACTACCTTAGATAAGTCAAGATGGGCATCATAACATGCCAAGGTGGGGTCCACTTGGACTATGGATCTGGCTCATTCTTTAACTCATAATATAAAATGAGCTTTTAAAATGGATGGATGGACTTGGGTGTAACCCATGCATCATGGTGGGTCCCATATAAATGGACGGCATGGAAAGAACACATGCATCGATGGGGTCTCATCGTCCAGCCCTGGGCGGTGTGGTGGAAACACATGCATCATTGTGGGTTTCACCGTCCATGGTGGATGGTGTGAATAAAACACATACATCATTGTGGGTCCCACGTGGGGCCCACTGTAACGTTGCTTGCCATCCAATCTGTTCATACGACCATCCAATATGTTCATACGACCACGGAGGCCCTGGACGAAGAGTGAAAACAAATTTCATATTGATCTAAAACCTCTGGGCCACAAAAGGTTTCAATGGCAGACGGTTCGACCCCACTGTTTCATATGATGTGGGCCACCTAGGTCTTAGATCAGGCTGATCTTTGGAGGGAACACCGCCTTGAAAGGGGCCCACAAGATGCACGGTTTGGATGACAAATAAGCATCATGATGGGCCCACGGTTGGAGCTGTGGGACTCTGTCCGTCCGCACGCTCATGCACAGTAGGCGCTGCGTGCACCTCTGGCAGCAGCAACGACCTGCTGCTTATGCTATTTTTTTTAAAAAAATTTGGTGGTTTCTGAGGTTTTTCCTCAGTAGGGCCCATATCAAATGAATCCACCCCAGCCAATGGATTCTACAGTCTATAACCCATCTATCAAGTCCAATATTGGGCATTTTTCAGCGTATAAAAAAATCTGGGAGACTTTAAACGGTAGAGATCATTGTTTGCTAAGTTATGGCCCACTAGATGCTCTGATCAACCTCATTTTTTGGCTCAACGCCTACAATGAGTTGGTATATATGATAGACGGCATGGATTGAATACATACATCAAGGTGGGGCCTATATGAGTGGGCCACCCCAATAAGCTTGGAAACAAGCTAATATTTATGTTTTCTCCAGTCCACGACAGGTTGAGTACACTCGTAGGTGAGGTGGGCCCTGCTTAGGTGGGCCACCACATGATAGATGGTATGGGTACAACGCATATAAAGTGGGCCCCACTTATAAATTGTTTAGATAAAATACATACTTCATGGTGGGGTCCATCCTGATGGGCCACACCACCACATCATCATCACATGAAAAGAAAATGAAAAAGAGAGGGAGAGAGAGAGAAAGAGAGTGGGACGCGTGATGGAGGGACCCCGACACTATGGGCCCTCCCTTGCAATCAATCATACAACAAGTGGGTCCTAATACATTTGGGTCCATCGAAATCAAAAATCAACGGTGAAGATCCTTTCCCCACCAATATAGACGGTCTAGATGACCTTTTTAATGCAAATAAATAAACATCATGATGGGGTCCATGAAGATTGGCCCCATCATGGAATGATCATGATAATCAAAGTGGGCCATCGGCCACATCTTAGGGTCCCAAGTGAGATCCAAACCATTGATCGGTATGCTTCACTTGGGCCATCATGAAAACATGAAAAACTAGCCTATAAAAGCATCCACTGTTCGATCTTCTTGTTCCCTTGGCTTCCTTAGCTCCTTAACTTCATTCTCACGGAGGAGATGAGGTTTGGATGGTTGAGATGAGAGATGAAGGGGTAGGAAAGGTGGGCCACACTTATAGCTTGGAAGATATGGGGAGAGGCTTGAACGTGTGATGCTATCTCTCTTGCTTGGGATAGTGAGTTTTGAGAAATGAGAATGAAAGAGAGGGTTGAAAAGAGAGAGGAGTGATGGGTGATGTATGTGTTGATATGGTGAGTGATGGGTGTAAGAATCCTTTTTTGACTTTTGTGGTAGAATGTGTAAGAAAGGTATAGGCTTTGTAAGAACTTTTTAACTTTTGTGGTTGCTTGTGAATGGGTGAAAGGTGATGTGTACTTGAGATGTACTTGACATGATGGGATTGATTGATTGATGTGACAAGCTGTAGAGATTCTCTTAAAATTTATACACGCGGCGTTTTCCTCACACCAAACGCTGGCCCACATCTCCTGACCAGGGTATCGGATCGGCGCCCGAGTTATGGCATTGGAACCACGACGACGGCGCGGTCGCTAGGGTAAAGGTCTTGGATTGAGTCGACTCGAGTTAACAGCGTGTGAATCAGGGTCGCGCGTAAATACCGGTTAAGGGTCGAAGGTTGTCGAAATTCGACCCGAAAGACCGTGAAAGTCCATGGAACGGTACGGTCTAAGATATGGGACTTACAGCTCTCCCCTCCTAATAAAAATTTTATCCTCAAAATTTATGCAATCATCGCAATTAGACATAACTCATGAGGAAGAAGGAACATGTCATCACCATATCTAATTAGAGATAACATACAAAATACAACACAATCAATCATCAAAAAGGTGGGGATAGCGCTCTCGAATCTCTGCCTCGCGCTCCCAAGAAGCCTCCTCAAAAGAATGGTAACCCCACTGAACCTTCACCAAATGAATGACTTGGTCCGGATGATCTGCTCCTTCCGATCAAGGATACAAACTGGTTGCTCAATGTAAGAAGCGTTCTCACGAACCTCCAGAGGCTGCCAATCAATAACGAAAACTATGTTTGACCCAAACTTCTTCAATATAGAGACATGAAAAACGTTGTGGACGTCAGACAACTGAGGTGGCAAGGCAAGCCGATAGGCCACGACGCCAATGCGCCTAGTGATCTCGAAAGGTCTTATGAATCTCGGGGCAAGCTTGCCTTTTGCTCCAAATCAAACTACGCCCTTCATGGGCGAGACCTTGAGATACACATGGTCCCCTACAAACTCAAAGGGACGACACCGACGATCAGTAAAACTCTTCTGCCGGCTCTGAGTTGTGCGCATCCTCTGCCTGATGATATCGATAGCCTCTGACGTCTCTTGCACAAGCTCGGGACCTAGGAGATGGCGATCTCTAATCTCGGTCCAGTAATTCAGTGATCTGCATGGTCTCACATATAGTGCCTCAAAAGGAGCCATGCCGATGGTCGCCTGATAACTGTTGTCGTATGCGAACTCAGTCAATCGAGATGCTCATCCCAACTACCTCCAAAATCAAACGCGCAGGCCCGAAGCATATCCTCAAGGATTTAGTTGACCCTCTTGGTCTAGCCATCGGTCTAAGGATGGTACGCTGTGCTGAGCTACAAATCGGTCATCATCGCTCGCTGGAAGCTCTTACAAAACTGAGACGTGAACCTCGAGGCTCAGTCAGAAACGATTAAGACTGGAACGCCATGTTGTCTCACAACCTCCTCGATAAATAACCTCGCAAGCCGGTCCATAGACCAAGTCGCACGCATCGTAAGGAAATGTGCTGACTTTGTCAGACGATCCATAACGACCCATATGGTGTCACGACCGCTCTGAGTCCTTGGTAAGCCCATAATTAAATCTGTCGACACGTGCTCCCACTTTCACATCGGGACGCTCAACGGCTGTAATAGACCGGGGGGTCTCTGATGATCGGCCTTGACACGCTGGCATGTGTCATACTTGACCACAAAACTGGCGATCTGACGCTTCATCCCCTCCCAAAAATATTGTCACCTCATGTCACGGTACATCTTTTTCGAGCTAGGGTGGATAGAAAATCACGATCGATGTGCCTCAGCCATAAGATCCTTACGTAACTCAAGAATATCTAGGATATATAATCGGCCTTTGAAGCGAAGTCCACCATCTATACCAATCTGCCAACCTGCTTGACTCTCAGATGCAGCCTCAACCATATAACTCTGTAACGACTCATCAGCTTGCTGAGCCTCGATCACCCTTACGACAAGAGAGGGTTGAATCAACAAGCTCGATAACTACACGATGGAAGACTGCAGGTCGAACTCAAAATCATACGCTACAATATCCTCGAGCATCCTCCACTCCACGTGACTACCGGCTGAGGGAATCTGTCACTGCATTCGCCTTGCCTGAGTGGTATTGAAGATCGAAATCATAGTGTTTCAGGAGTTTCATCCAACACCTCTACCTCATATTCAACTCAAACTGCGAGAAGAGGTACTTCAAGCTCTTGTGGTCGGAGAAGAGCTCGAACTTGACCCTATAGAGATAATGTTTTCACACCTTCAGTGCGAAGACAACTGCAGTCAGCTCTAAATCATGTGTGGGGTAGTTCAGCTCATGGACCTTGAGTTAACGAGATGCGAAGGCCACTGGTCTCCCGTGCTGCATCAGGACAGCACCCAAACTAATATGCGAGACATCGGTAAATACAATAAATCTGTCACTCTTAGAGGGAAGAGTGAGAACAGGAACGGACGTCAGACGGTCCTTTAACTCCATAAATGCTCGCTCGCAAGCGTCACTCCAAATAAACTCTGTGTCCTTTTGAGTCAACCTGGTCAACGGGGCTGCAATACGTGAGAAGCTCTCAATGAAACGTCGGTAGTAGCCTGTCAAACCAAGAAAACTGCTGATCTCGGATGTGTTCATGGGCTAGCCCTACTGACGCACTGCCTCGACCTTCGAGGGGTCCACTGCGACGCCCTCCTTCGTCACCACATGACCGAGGAACTTCACCTCCTCCTGCCAAAACTCACACTTTTTCAGCTCCACATATAGCTGATGTGCGCGGAGGGTCTGTAAAGTAATCTCTAAATGCTGCTCGTGCTCCTCACGGGTCCTCGAATAGATCAGAATGTCGTCGATGAAGACTATAACAAACTGATCGAGATATGGGCGGAAGACCTCATTCATTAACTACATGAAGACCGCAGGTGCATTGGTCAGTCCGAAGGATATGACCTGGAACTCAAAATGACCATAACTCGTCCTTAATACTGTCTTCGAAATGTCCTCCTCTCGGACCCAAATCTGATGATAACTGGAATGCAGGTCGATCTTCGAAAAGAACTGTGCACCCTACAGCTGATCAAACAAATCATCAATCCTTGGGAGTGGGTACTTGTTCTAAATCGTGACTTTATTGAGCTCGCGGTAGTCCACATAGAGCCTCAACGAGCCATCCTTCTTCGCGAAGAGTACCAGCGCTCCCATGGTGAACTACTCGGATGGATAAAACCCAACTCACGTAACTCGTCCAACTACTTCTATAGTTTTCGTAACTCCAATGGTGTCATATGATACGAGGCCTTCGAAATAGGCACCGTACCGTGCACGAGATCAATCTGAAACTCGGTGAGTCAATGAGGCGGTAATTTCAGAATATCTTGAAATACATCAGAAAAATCACAAACCACGGGCAATTGGTTGATGCTTACCGCTATGGGCTCCTCTATGACACACGACATCAAATAAGACAACGACTTTCCTCTGGGATTTGCAATGAACTGGAACTGTGGCACGCCGGGTATACAAAATGTGACTGTCCTCGCGGAGCAGTCCAATATGGCATAGTACTCGGCAAGTCAATCCATGCCCAGGATGACATTGAACTAAGACATCGGCAATGTAAACAGATCGGAAGGTAAAAAGGTATCCCCGACTAGAACGGAACAAGACTAACAAAATCGGCCCAACACTGCAGTCTTCCCCAAGGGAGTCGATACTGACAGACCCTCTCGAGCAGACTCTAACGGCAAGCCAGTCGATGGGTTAAAACTCTCGGCCACAAAAGAATGCGATGCACCAGAATCAAACAACACACAGGCAGTGCATGCAAAGACTAAAAGCATACCCTCGACAACTCCTCCAGATGACTCCGAATCCTGCTGAGCCGCGTAGAACCTAGCCTGAGTCTGCTGGAGAGGTGTCTGTCCCCTCTGAGCATGTTGCTGCTGCTGCTGGTGTAACATCCCGAATTTTGGCCAATCTGGGATTTGACGTCCTTAGGCAGTGGGTTAATTAAAACACCTGAAAAATCGCTCAGAACTCAATTCCATAGCCAAAGAAACCACTTAGGATTAATTCCTTTAGAAACTAAGCATAAGTTAGCTAGCGCAACGCTAGAGTAGCTGGGAAACAGTCCCTGATCACTTTAAATACGTTCTACAAGACCCAAATCAAGTAGAACCAATGACTCTATAATACTCTATAACCTCGGATCAAACTCTAAGCAGGTTTGTTCTCTGGACCACTTTGAAATTTTGTATTGGATCTAGACCGCGCTTCGAAAGTCCGATACCTCCTATCTTAGACCGTTAGAACCGCCTAGCTGGACTTGACAATCATTTCAAAAATCAAGTCCAACCGATAATCACAGGCTATTTCATTGAGCCCGGACTGAAGAGAGTGCGAATAGAGACAGATTTGGAATTTGAAATTCGAATCTGGCACACGACTTGACGCGTCAGTATTAAGCGTTTTAACCGTCAGAATTCAGCCAAATTACACCCTCGGATCAGGAAAAATTTCTATTTCATATCATGAGATTTGCAGGCCTGATCTATGTGCGGTGACCGCTGAACTGAAACTGGTCCGCCACGTGCGATCTGCGGACCCAGCCAGACTGAAAACTTAATACGTGCTAGATCTGGTACGCGTGAGCTTAAGTCCGATCGCATTCGGTCAGGGGACCACCAGAAAGCATCTTTTGGACCGAAACAGCCCCAATTTGGAGATGCACTAAGTGAACTTTGTACCGGAGCCTATTTCGGGCAAGTTTGGGCTTATAAAAGGGGTTGAAACCCTCACTCCTCTTTCCCATCCGAATTTGCAAAAATCCCTAGATTGAGAGAGAGAAAAGGTGAGAGTTTGTGAGAGAAGGTGGGAGAGAATTCCCTGCTGCTTGTGCCACGTGTTGTACGTGCTTAGGCAACGCACTCCGATCACTTTCCCGGCGATTCCTCCACGTTTTCAGGTAAGAAAATACCCTAGAGGTTGCTGATTTGAGGTTCCTTTCGTTTTCTAGCTAAGTAGCTAATAGAACTTGTGTATTAGGTTCCCTAATCGCCGTAGACGAAGCGTATACGCTCCGTTCGAACTCACACCCCTAAAAGGGAAAAGGTGCCGATTTTAGACGCTTTGATTGACTGTTTCCAAAGCTTTCAATGTCGTTTAATAGTAGATTATCGACGGCATCGCCGTTTGACATGTACAATATGCTGTCTGTTTCCTGTTTCGTAAACCGGCGAAGAATATGAGATTTAGGGTATTTTAGTCATTTGTTGGAAGTACTGATTTCATTCATATTTTGCGGATGTGATTGACATGATTTGTTGTCGCATTAGAATGTTAGGAATACGTGCATAATTAGTTTGGCGAAGAGATTCACCTAAATGCGCACTTCGGGTCGACATACTATATGTAGACTTAAGTGTGTAGTGTAAGTGTTTGTATAAATGCTTGTATTAGTATGTATTGAATTGAATGGTGTTATGAATTAGTTTGAGATTAATTTCTTAATTAATATGTTGGTGTAAATGGTTTCCTACATGTTAGCCATATGCATGATTTCATAATATGAATGAAATGCATGTGCTTGACGATTCGCTTAAGCTGTATGTCATAACATGTGCTTGATGATTTCATTATGATTTAATTCGAGATTGAATTCTCAATTAATATGTTGATGGAAATGATTTCCTATATGTTGGCGATATGCATAATTTCATTATATGTATGAAAGGCATGTGTCAGATGATTTACTTAAGTTGTACGATATAACATGTGTTAACATGCTCACATGGTTGTATTTCATTTTCAATACTCTCACATGATTGTCGATGTGGATTCATATGTGTTTGGGACTATACTTAGTCCAGGCAGTCGGTAACCGAGCGAATTCATGGTTGGCTTATCTTTGCCACGAACGACACGTCGATGAACGCGAGCTGTGTTTTGGAGTTGGCGGCAGTGGTTAGGCCACACGAAGTGTTTTATGCACTTCATGTCGTTCAACTTGAGATGCGATCGTGCTAGTCGGGCCCGTCAAGTAACCCGACTGGCCGTTGTATGTTCACCCTGCATGAGTCATAACTGCTTGAACCTAGGGTACTGAACTTACCATTGTAAACCCTGTTAACCATGGTACCTTGATCCACGAAGGCTCATGAGCCGGGCATGGTGGTATGGGACACCGTGGTCGAGCTGTCGGCCTACGCTGGGGCCACAAACCTCCCCGTAGTGACCAGTGAGCACCTAGTCTAGTGAGTAGATTATGGTGGTATGGGACACTATATTCTAGCTGTCGGCCTACACTGATCAGGCGACGAGTCCTTTGTAGTGACCGCGAGCGTATTCTGAGTCTACGGGAGGCGACGACCCTTCAGTAGCAGTAGAGTACAGTAGGCCTGTATTGATAAGGTGATGGGGGAGCAGAGCAACGAGTGCGTACAACAGTCCTGACAACCCTTGCAGCGACCTACAAAATATACATCGTATGAGATTACTAGGAGTGACGACCCTAGACAGGATCTGTGTTGGGCTTGATATAAGGGAAGTACCTTAGTTTCCCAATCCTGCTGTTTGAATGGACTAATAACAAGTCGGAAATCATATCACCGTACCATTGCATGTGCCTGGAAGATGTGGAGCACTTGAGGGTCGATTGCATGCCGCGGTCGTAATATGGTGCCGTATGAGGGAGATCGTCGGTGAGGGCATACATCACGTCATGTCATATTGCATTAATAACAGTTTTAGGATTGTTTGATTCACTGCTTTACTATTATCTCATGAATGATTTGAGAACATATTAATCCTTGCTCTATTATTCCACTGAGTTAGCTACTCACTCCCACATTACGGGACGGTGTTCCTGGACACCCACCAGACCCTTTTGTGATTGTAGATGATGGCACGGCCTGCGAGGCGGAGCTGGACTTGATGATGATGAGGAGGATTCCTCCTTTATGCGTGTTCTGATTGACGGGATTACAGGGAGGTTGATTAGATACTTTGACATTTGTCATTTTATATTTTTAGCGCACTCATGTATATTCGTTTCGTCTACTTTTGGAGTATATATGTATGTGCATAACCTGGTAACATGTTCACACTCTGGAGACATACAACAGTTTATATATGTTATACATACTATCACAGTCTTCTGCTTGTTAATTTAACTATCTCTGGAGTATGATATGCTGTTCTAGCTTAATCTCACTCATGTTTAATGCGTTATCACAGACAACATTCAATCATACATATCTATGTTGCATAAATAACATTTTGGAACTCGGGAGTTGGGTTTTTGCTCGACCCCTTGATTTTCGGGATGTTACAGCTGGGGTCGTTGAGGCGGTCGAAACTGTTGCGGCCTCGGAGGCTGGTGTTGATGCTAATGTTGAGGTGGCCTCGATGGTGGGGGCTGTTGTCGCTGCTGTTGCGGGAGTCTCTGCTGATGTGGTGGTGGAGGCTACTGTGGACCTCTCGGCTGTTGCTGCGGCTGGGGGAGGGGACACTCCCACATACGATGTCCCGTCGTACCACACCCAAAACAGGTACCGGTGAATTATCTTGGAGGTGGCGCTGGAGGTGTTGCTGGTGCTCGGAAGGCTGGGCGACCTATGTGCCTCTGCTGCTGTGGTCGATGCAGTAGGGAGTCTGAAGGAAAGATCTCACATCTTTCGATCTCTCCTCTGACCACGATCAGACTAAGAACCGGCCCACTCAGCCTAAAAAATATGGACCTTCCGTACAACTCCCTCGAAAGTCGGGAGCTCATGCCCAATAACACGGCCTCGAAGATCGTAACGCAAGCCTTCCTCAAATTAGCGAGGCCTCCGTTCCTCGTCATCTACCAGATATGGTGTAAATCTGGACAGCGCTACAAAGCGAGCCGCGTACTGGGTCATTGTTATATCACCCTACACCAAGGCCTCAAACTCCAACGCTCGCTGTCGTCGGATGTGATCAGGAAAGTACTATTGGTCAAACCAATCCACAAAATCCTCCCACGTCCACACAAAATTGACTCCTGCTACTCGGAAGACTGATGTCCACCAATGCTCAGCCTCACCATGGAGAAGAAATACGGCTAATCGAACTCGTCGCTCGGTCGTGCATCCTATCATATCAAATATCTTCTCCACATCGACACACCATCTCTCAGCTGTCGTCGGGTCTGGCTCACCCTAGAAACGCAGGGGATCGAGCCGTTAAAACTCACAAAGGAGGGCGCTCACGGGCTCCTACTCGGCCTGGTCTGGTGAAACAACGAGTTGCCTGCCCTACCCCTGTAGGGCGGCCGTCACAACCTACAACATTTGCTGTAACTGGGAGGCACTAAAAGATACGGTCGGATCCGTACTGGTCTTTGGGGGAAGATCTGAATCTATAGGCTGGGCAGTAGGAATCTCTGGTGGTGGAGTGGAAATCGTAGGTGGTAGTGCGGGAGCCGTAGATGACGGAGCAGGAGTCTCAGGTAGTGGTGCAGGAGTCGATCGGGTCACTCTCCTGGGCATCTCGTCCTACAAGAAAGAGCGAAGGCGCCTATCAACTTCAAAACTTTTGAAGGCACGTACGTTAATGGTCTATAATGGAAGATCACTATATCCGAACTTCGGGACTTAATCATTCTAAACTCATAACAGACATGTAATGTTGTTCTCGGTTATTCTCAAGGTTATGCTCTAATACCAACTTCTGTCACGCCTCAAACTCGAAAATCGGGCTCATAAAATTTTTGATACCCGAATCTAGCCCCGATAGCCTCCGTGGAACCCCATTCTTGGCTCCCAGCGGCCATTCGCTAGGTTCTGATCCTGTGATGCTACGAGGAGGATTTTCAACATCAGTTTGATTCATAACAAGCATAACCAAAGGCATAACCCACAAACAACAACCAAAAACTCCATTACATTTCCACTACGATCAAAAATTTTACAAGTACAATGAGCATAAAGGGAAATACAATGATGATAGACCAAAAGCTCCAAAATAATCTGCCACGTGCTCAAGCCTCAACGCTGCTGTGATCCAACGTCACCTGCACGTAACGGTCGTGCATAAGCTTATAAAAATCTTAGAGGGTGGTGAAAATGTGTGCGTAAGGTGGTAATGTAGTTATGTAGTATCAGAGTAATGCGGAACATGCTGATGAAAGCCAAGAATACCATTAGTCGTACCAAGACCATGCAGTTCAAGCATGAATGATGTTGGCCATATTAAGGCCATGCGATAAGAAATGTAACTCAAGCATACAAATCCTTATCTAAGTCCACATATCAATACAGCTCAACTCTGGAATATTACCGGAGTCTAGTACACTTTAAACTAAATCGCTGCCTCATCGCGTACAATAAGGTAAGTGGAAGAGATCTCACTATTTGCCTGTCAATATCGGGCTCGGCTCGTAGATAGCGGACCTATTCCTCGAGCTGGTCAAACTCAGCCTACCTTTGCCCCCTCCACTTGGACGGGTAAGGCCACACCCCCTTCCAACTGACCATAATACAGTGAAAAGTGGGACCGTCTGGTAATCGGCACTCGGTGCTCCTGTACCCACTCGGTCTAGATGTTGGAGCAACCTCTTAGTACCATAAGGGTTTAGAGACTTTCATCCAAGGATATATATAGCACCCCATGTAGAATAAGATTTTCGGTATCCAATCCTGCCAACCACGATATGCCTGTGGAGGCTATAACCCTGATGTCGCTAGAGCGTACAGTAACCATGTCACACAATGCGAAATACATGAATCACACTATCTAGTCATGCAACAATCCTGCGTGTATCGTGCGCTTATGTAAGGCAACACTACCTAACCGGGAGCCCGTAAACAATCTGTCCAAAGGCATATGCTATGATCTATCACTTCTCATATTAAGCACACATATGATGCGTATGATCATGAATCATGGAACTATACTAATCATGTTATGAAGTAATGCACTATCCTTACAACGTAGGTGGCCTAGACGACCTACACACAACAAGTATCGGTCTATCAATGGGCCCTAGGGAGAGTCATAATGTGGACATTTAACCAACATTATACTCGCAATGTGGACATCAAACCATCATTTCTCCCAAGGTATAGCCTGTCGTAAACATCATTACATAAACCATGTTGGGATCACACATTGCAATGGACCTTAGGTACATCCTGTTGGGCCTTAAATACATTAAATGGGCCATATCATATGGGCCTTATGTTCATCAAGTGGGCCACCTCAATGGGCCGCACCAATGGCCTTATGTACATTGCAATGGGTCATAACCCGTGGGCCTTAAAATACATTAAATGGGCCTAATCACATGGGCTTTATGTGTATCAAATGGGCCACACCCATTGGGCCCCATATGTACATCAAATGGGCCTCAACCCATAAGCCCCAATACATCTCAATGGGCCCTAACCCATGGGCCCGTAATACATCAAATGGGCCTCAACCCATGGGCATTACATATATATCAAAGTGGGCCTCAACCATGGGCCACAAATACATCGAATGGGCCTCATAACATGGGCCTTACATCCACATCAAAGTGGGCCCCAATGGACTACCTTAGATAAGTCAAGATGGGCCTCATAACATGCCAAGGTGAGGTCCACTTGGACTATGGATTTGGCTCATTCTTTAACTCATAATATAAAATGAGCTTTTAAAATGGATGGATGGATTTGGGTGCAACCCATGCATCATGGTGGGTCCCATATAAATGGACAGCATGGAAAGAACACATGCATCAATGGGGTCCCACCATCCAGCCCTGTACGGTGTGGTGGAAACGCATGCATCATTGTGGGTTCCACCGTCCATGGTGGATGGTGTGAATAAAACACATACATCATTGTGGGTCCCATGTGGGGCCCACTGTAACGTTGCTTGCCATCCAATCTATTCATACGGCCACAAAGGCCCTGGACAAAGAGTGAAAACAAATTTCATATTGATCCAAAACGTCTGGGCCACAAAAGGTTTCAATGGCAGATAGTTCAACCCCACTGTTTCATATGATGTGGGCCACCTAGGTCCTAGATCAGGCTGATCTTTGGAGGGAACACCGCCCTGGAAGGGGCCCACAAGATGCATGGTTTAGATGACAAATAAGCATCATGGTGGGGCCCACGGCTGGAGCCGTGGGACTCTGTCAGCCCACAAGCCCGTGCGCAGCAAGCACTGCCTACGCCTCTGGCAGCAGCAGCGACCTGCTGCTTATGCTATTTTTTTTGGTGGTTTCTGAGGTTTTTCCTCAATGGGGCCCGTATCAAATGAATCCACCCCAGCCAATGGATTCTACAGTCCATAACTCATCCATCAAGTTCAATATTGGGCATTTTTTAGCGTATAGAAAAATCTGGGGGACTTTAAACGATAGAGATCACTGTTTGCTAAGTTATAGCCCACCAGATGCTCCGATCAACCTCATTTTTTGGCTCAACCCCTAAAATGAGTTAGTATATATGATAGACGGCGTGGATTGAATACATACATCAAGGTGGGGCCTATATGAGTGGGCCACCCCCATAAGCTTGGAAACAAGCTAATTTTTTTTTTCCAGTCCACGTCCAGCGTCCCTAGACGCTGGACAGGTTGAGTACACACGTAGGTGAGGTGGGCCCTGCTCAGGTGGGCCACCACATGATAGATGGTATGGGTACAACGCATATAAAGTGAGCCCCACTTATAAATTGTTTGGCTAAAATACATACTTCATGGTGGGGTCCATCCTGATGGGCCACACCACCACATCATCATCATATGAAAAGAAAATGAAAAAGAGAGGGAGAGAGAGAGAAAGAGAGTGGGACGCGTGATGAAGGGACCCCGAAACTATGGGCCCTCCCTTGCAATCAATCATACATCAAGTGAGTCCCAATACATGTGGGTCCATCGAAATCGAAAATCAACGGTGAAGATCCTTTTCCCATCAATATAGACGGTCTAGATGACCTTTTTAATGCAAGGAAATAAACATCATGATGGGGTCCATGGAGATTGGCCCCATCATGGAATGATCATGATGATCAAAGTGGGTCATTGGGCATATCTTAAGGTCCCAAGTGAGATCCAAACCATTGATCGGTATGCCTCACTTGACCCATCATGAAAACATAAAAAACTAGCCTATAGAAACACCCACCGTTCGATCTTCTTGCTCCCTTGGCTTCCTTAGCTCCTTAACTTCGATTCCAACGGAGGAGATGAGGTTTGGATGGTTGAGATGGGAGATGAAGGGGTAGGAAAGGTGGGCCACACTTGTAGCTTCGAAGATATGAGGAGAGGCTTGGACATGTGATGCTCTCTCTCTTGCTTGGGATAGTGAGTTTTGAGAAATGAGAATGAGAGAGAGGGTTATAAAGAGAGAGGAGTGATGTGTGATGGATGTGTTGATGTGGTAAGTGATGGGTGTAAGAACCCTTTTTTGACTTTTGTGATAGAATGTGTAAGAAAGGTATGGGCTTTGTAAGAACTTTTTGACTTTTGTGTTACTTGGGAATGGGTGAAAGGTGACGTGTACTTGACATGTACTTAACATAATGAGATTGATTGATTGATGTGACAAGCTGTAGAGATTTTTTAAAAATTTGTACGCGCGGTGTTTTTTTCGCACCGAATGCTGGCTCACATCTCCTGACCAGGGTATCGGGTTAGTGCGCGAGTCACGGTATCAGAACTGCGGCGACGACGCGGTCGCTAGGGTAAAGGTCTTGGGTTGAGTCGACTTGGGTTGACAGCGTGTGAATCAGGGTCGCACGCAAATACCAGTTAAGGGTCGAAGGTTGTCGGAATTCGACCGGGAAGACCGCAGAAGTCTATGGAACAGTACGGTCTATGATACGGGGTTTAAAAGAAGTACAAAAAACAAGCGGATAAGCACCGACGACAAAAGGTGTTCGAAGTGGGCGACCGCGTTATGGTCCATCTGCGTAAAGAGAGATTTTCGATTGGGACGTACAACAAGTTGAAAAATAAGAAAATTGGACCCGTCCCAATCATTCAAAAGATCAATGACAACGCTTATGTTGTTGATCTCCAGATGACCGAGTATCATGAACCAGATCAGGATGTGAACTCGAGGATGAGTTCTTTTGAAGTAGAGGGGACTGATGTAGAGTGGACTGATGTAGAGTGGGTCGCGGACAGTTTCATGACCAAGATGGATCGAAAAAGGCCTGGTAGACGACAGAAGTGATCCAGACCGTTGGACCTTAGATCAGGCGTATCTTGCAATCCGGAATGAGTTATCTAACGTTTAATGTATGATTTTGGGGTAGAACGAGCTACTTTATCCAACCAACCCCGCTATGCCAGGTTGCACACCCCGAATTTATGAGAAACCCCCTAATCGATGGTCGTTTCCCTATTTTATTTGCGTTTTTACTATAAATAGTAAGTTTTAGTTTTATTATAACTCTTCATCTGATGGGCTTTAGGAGTTGTGTCCAACATGAAAAGTGCTTAGGATAATTAGGAGAACGGTTTGGTGAAGCTAAATAGGACACTTACTATTTTTGGCTGAAAACTTTGCGCACTAGTAGACATCACGACCGTCTATGAATAGTAAGTTTACTATTTATAGTAAGTCGCGAATTCTAGGAGTTTTAGTTGTAGTTTGATTATGATTTCTTTCTTATTGCTTGGTACCCTCATTTAAAGGGTTATGAACTCGTTTTTATTCATTCATCAATTAATTTCAAATTTTATTAGAGTTTATTTCTATTTTCCCGCTTTCTTTACTCGTGGATTTGAGAAGTCTCTGTAAGGAGTCCAGAGAAGCTCCATGGATTCGGAGTAGTTATCCTTGAGGAAGACGGTAATCGACCTCATCATGTTCTTTCCTGCGTCAGGCCAGCTCATTTTATTTTTTGTTTTTTTTACACACGCACACAGACTCACGCCAGTGGCATTTCACCGCCTATGGATACTCAACCCTTGACTGGGTGTTGAAACTCCTAAGAGTCTACCACCCGGGCAAGAGTAAGGATCCGCCAGCTAATTTAGCTAGAAGTTTAGGCTAGCTGGAGCCAACTTCAAGTTGAATTCAAGTTTGAATTTGAGCTCTGGAGTCAAGTTTAAATCATGACTGTGAGAATCTTTAATTTTCGGCTATTGCTTTGATCTTTTTCTTCACATGCAACTCTTGGCATTCGTTTTGACTGGAGCTGAAATCTCTTTGATGGATCGAGGGCTGATATTTGAAGGCACCTCCCCGTGCGACATTCCAGACTGTATTATGAAACCCTCTAAAAAATAATGCCATAAAAATAAAGTTTATGCCAATATTAAGTAGACCCCCATCGGGAACCATAGTGATCGAATGCCTAATATTAGAGCTTGTTTTAGAATCCAAACAATTGGTAATTAAGGACACAGGCTGTGACTTGGATAAAGGGAAAACAGAAATATCAACTTGATCCAGAAACTTTTGTGGCCCATAAAAAGTTTGTAGTCATCATCACCATTGTTTCTTAGGGTGTAGTCCACTCGAGTTTTAGATCTACTTCATTTTGAGGCCCATGACCTACATGAATTGGCAAGCTAAATGGACGTTGTGGGTGTACAACACATACGTCAAGGTGGGCTCCATGGTCGTAGGCTTTTGGCCTATTTGGCCAACTGCATTAGGTGGGATTAAGGTGGATGAAATTATAAAGATTATAATAAATGCATGTATAAGGTAATGCTCCGGATTGAGTCATTTTCATGTTTTTTAACACTATGTTTGGAATGTATGCATTAAAAAAAAAAAAAAATCATGATTTACTTTCAAATTATACTTGGATGAAGTAAAAATCTATCATCCTTGTGATTAGTAATCACATCTCACACTTTCTAACACAAGACTCATTTTGTAGAGCTTATAAAGTTAATTTTAATCTCATCTCACGATCTTTTCAAACATGCCATTCTCAATTTCAAAATACAATTAATAATACAATCTCATTTAATACAACTTAATACAACTGTCAAAACAAGCTCTTGCTGAACTTGTGTTGCCCCTCTATTATCTTGGGATGTAAGAAGATTTCAGTGGTACTCAGGCAGGTGTCCCATCCCTACTCTTGTTAGTGGTTGGGCTGACTAGAGTTCTGGATATACCTGATTTACAAGCTCACATCCTACCTATCAGTGACACGAATGATAGATGGAGTGGATGTCACACATACATAGGGTGGGCCACACATTTTTATTTTCTTGTTTCAAGGGCTACTACACCCGCATACCGGGCGAAAGTTTCAATTGAGTTAATACTGCCAATGTGCCACTTGTACGTAACATCCTAGGCACGATAATGGTTGGCCCCACCTCGAAGATCAACAGCTAGGGATCATTCATCAAGTACGGCTAAGTACAAAAAACCTTTTTCTTTTTTTTTTACACACGCACACACACCTCACACACTCACGCTAGTGGAATTTCACCACCTATGGATACTCGAACCCTTGACCGGGTGTTGAAACTCCAGAGAGTCTACCACCCGAGCAAGAGTAAGGATCCAAGTACAAAAAACCTTAAAAAACAATGGATGGCCAATGAATGGACTCAGAACGTGTGGCCCACCTGATAGTTGACTGGCACGCTTTTCGTGTTTCATAGAGTTAGAGGTAGAGCCGACGTTTTTGACGGCTCAGATGTAGTAACCACTTGACAGTTGGGAGGTATGTAACTCAATGAATAAACATTACTAGGTGACAGAGGCCACGTAACTTGTAGTACTTTCCACGAGTTTCTTTTAATCCTTCCACCGAGCATGGGGCCACAGTCACAAAAGAAGCCGTTGACCACATGGTCAAAATCTAATGAGTGAATCATCTTGTATGTGCTCAGCAAATGGATAATCAGATTATCATACAATGGCCCAGTGTAGTTGGATGGCTGTGATCATCCCATCATTAAGCTTGTGCTTCCTGAGCCATCTGCAGTGGGCTCAGGTTAACGAGACAAAAGACAAAATCCGCACGCCGAACAATGATGGCCAGCAGCAGCTGGACAGCACCGTCGATGGCTGACGCAGATTTCCTGCAAAATCCTTCGAGGGAAGTTACTGCGCTGGGATGCTAGGTCTGCTACGGGGATGTTTGTGAGAAATCTATCCGTCTATCCATCTTGAGAGCTAATTTTAAGTCATGCAACAAAAAATTAGACAAATTTAAACTTCAACTGAGCCACGCGAGAGTAAAAATTGAAAAAATAAAAAATGTCTACTATTGTTGAAACCTTCTTAGGCCCTAACTTAATGTTTTTATGCCATCTAAACCATTTACATGTTCATTCTCATTAGGATGAAGTGAAATAAAACAGTATTTGGCTTGACATGAAACTTTTGTGACACAACAGATTTCTTGCAAAAGCCTGAAAAAGTTTCCGGAGGATACCACGTTGAGCCCACGTGATGTTTATGAAAAATCCACACCTACAAAAGCTTGGGGAAGTTCCTGAATTACACGGGACCTACCACGATGTTTCTGAAAAATCCAACTCGTGTCTGTTTTTTCAAATCATTTTTATAAAATAAGGCAAAATCAGATGAATTCAAATCTAAGGCCATTATTTGAGAACGAAAACCAAAACATAGTAAGCTCTCATTAGCTTCATTTTGATGTTTATATGCCATCTAATCTGTTTATAAGTACATTCCACTGGAAAGAAGTGAAAACACAAAACTATTAACCTTATAACAAACTTTTATGTATATATAAATGTTAAAATGGTGGTTACTCGTCCCATAAGGTTGACTTGAGTTTTGGATCTTTCTTAGTTTTTGTGTATTGTCCTAAAATATTTGAAAAAAATGAATAATCTAGCATTACAGGTGAGCCCCAACTACGATCCAAGAACAAAAACTTCACATGAAAGAAATCCGAGTCCAGGGATGGCAGAGCTCCCATTCTACAATTCTAGATAGTCTAAAATGTTACTGTGGCTTTTGGCAACACAGATGGCGGTGGTAAAATGTATGTGAGGAGAAATCCTTGTGGGCACATCATCATCCTTAGAGGTTCCGATCTTATTCCAACCGATCTTACCCAAGATCCTGACCAAAGATTTTGGGAGACTACCATAACATGGATCTCTATGAGATCTCGGCCGAAGATCTTGAAAATTATTTACAATATACTCGGGATTTGAATCCTTCTATAATACGTCTCTATTAATTAGGGAGATCTTCTTTACATCACTAATTCTCCTCAACTATAAATAGAAAAGCATCTCTAATGGTAAAAAGTACATACAAAATCTACAGCCTAAAATCTATTATTTGATTAGACCTAAATTATTCACCTAACTTGGGTATCGGATGGTCTCATACACTAGCTATGGTCTCCTTTCTCTGTTGCTTATGCAGGCAGGTCAGAGAAGGCTAGTCAGAAATCTACGTCAACAAAACTAATCTGCCCAAAGAGTAAGTCTAAAAGTGTCGGATGTTTCTGTACTGCCCACAGAGGTCGGGATTGTCTGATGAATCTGATTTTGGAGCTGTGGCCACCTACAGCGTGTTCCACCGTTCATAATGTTTGATGATTTAAATATATAAAAAAAACATATATGCCACGTATGCAACTATTCTGCGCACGGACATGAACCATCACACTCCACTAGAGTATCAAATAACGCACATTTTATATGCCGTCGGTGGGGTTGGGTAATCCATCCCGAGTGAATGCGGTTGTTGGTTGTAACATAGCAATCGGCGGAAGAGCGACTTCCTCTTCGCACCGCTTTATGCAAACAGGTGGGAATATTTAATGAGAGGTGAGAACACTACTCGGGGGAGAAACATCGAACAAGAAAATTCTTGCCAGGTTCGCCATGTGTCACATGTGCATGAGATCTGACGCTTTATGTAAAGGAGGTTAGAAATGGGCCAGAGTCGTTTACCACACCGCTGCTGCAAACAACAAATCTTCATGGGGCCCACCATGATTTATATGGGAATTCGAACATTGGAACTATGAAAGCTTTCAAGTTTGCGCGATACGGTCCGCATGACATTTGGATTCGGCTGATTTTTGTAGACGTGGATTGCTGCCGGCCTTGCCGGTAGCTAGGTAGCTATTGTACAGTGCTATGTAAGCCCCACTAATGATATATGAATTTTATCCGGCGTCCATCTATCTTTTCATGCCATTTTATAGCATGATTTTAAAAATAAGCAATATCTATATCTCAATCCACTTTACAAGAAAATAATGTTAATTGGAGGCTCACCGTTGGAAACTTACTAAGGTCCACTGTAATGCTTATTTGTGTCCAACCTATTGATTATCTCAAAAGAACATGGATGAAGTGAAGCCGCAAGTATAAACTTCATTCAAAACTTTTGTCTCCGAAGAAGTTAATGGTGGGCATTCAATTGCTCATGTTTTCTTTTGTTGTGGCCCATTAAGATTTAGATCTATTTTAGTTTTGGACTCATGCTATAAAATTTAGATCCGGGCATCGGACCGAGTCGGATCGAATTAAGTACAACTCGAAACGATTCGAATTCTGCATAGCTTAACCTAAACTTGATTCGATTCAGGACCGAGTCCGGGTCACTTGACTCAAATTGATTTAAAATCTATATGGCTTGATCCGATCTGAGTCCGACTCGGTTAGGAAAACTGAGTCGGATTGGATCGGGCATAGTTCGGATCAGTCCAGATTTCTTTAAAAAAATTATTTTTAACAAAAAAATAAAAAAGTACAAATGAACGGGGTGGATTTCCCACAAACATTACAGTAGGCCCCGTTTAACTTCTTACACAAGGGAATCTACCTCCTTCCATATAGAGTCCATAAATAAATTAAAAAAACTATAAACTTATCGGATCGAGCTTAGAGGGCTAGACGAGCAGGTGGGTGGTTTTGGAGTTTGGATCAGGCGTAGTCGGGCTGTTAGAGAAGAGGGTTAAGGTTTAGAGAAGAGGGTTAGGGTTTGGAGTTCAACATTATTTACCCAATTCGAATTGGGTAGGCAGGGACGACCGGACGAGAGGAATACCGTCGGGCAGACAGCGACTGGTGGGCTTCGAATCGACCTTTGAAGAAGAAGAGTAGAGGATTCCAGGCAAGCCGTAGTGTTCGCTGGTTCGTTTAAGTGGGAGAGGGTAAGGTAAGAAAGGGGTAAAAACAATTAGGTAGGGTAATTTTTTAGGGTAAAAAATTAAAAATTATAGATACACACACACACACACACACACACAACCCGACTTCGAATCGAGTCGGATCGGATCGGTCCGGATTCACCACGATCTGAACTCAATCCGAAAATCATTCAGATCTGAATTGCCCAACTTGATTTGCACCGATTCAGGTCGTCGATTGAGTTCAAATCGGGTCGGATCGGGTCGGATCCACCGGATCGGATCAGGCTTACCCAACTCTAATAAAATTATCTAAAAAAAGGATCGATGAAGTGAATAAAACACATACATCGTAATAGGGCCAAAGAGCACAGTCTAATAGGAAGCGGATTGCGCATTAACTCACGACCCTAAGTGGACCGAGTAAACTCTGTAAGGTCCACCATGATTTATGTATTTTATCTACTTTGTCCATCCATTTTTCCAAATAATTTCAGGGCTTTAGTTTGAAAATGAAGCATATACAATGTTCAAATGGACCACACCACAGGAAATAGTTAAATTGAACTTCTATTGTTGAAAATTTTTTGAGGGCCACTGAAGTTTTGGATCAAGCTTATATTTGTGTTTTTAGTTCATCCATGTCTATATGACCTTATGAATAAGTTAGATGACAAATAAACATCACTGTGGGGCCTAGCAAGATTTTAACTGCGGAAATCATTATCCCCACTGTTTCTTATGATATGATCCACTTGATCTTTGGATATGCTTGAATTTTGGGTTAAACCCCTTAAATTATACAAAAACGGATGGATGCATGAATAGGCCATATACATTCAAGGTTGCCCAACTGAGTTTACCGAGTGGATAAGATCAGACCGAGTAACTCAGTAGGCAATCCGATTGCGGTCTAATAGCTGCTGAATACTGACAACGTCAGAAGGCTATCCACTTCCCATTTTTATACTATCACTTCCATCTGGTAAGTTACCGTTGATTAATAAGTATGAATAAAGACACACTAAGGTGGCTTTACATACGAACTTATAGATGAGATGGCATCTCATCCCATTGTCTTCTGTGGAGTGGCCACCCGAGCTGTAGATCTCACGAATTTTTTGTTCCATGCACGTATAATCGAGTACAGAACATTTCGGAAAGAGTGGATTTTATATGTATAGCATAATGGGCCCTACAAGCTTAAGTGTTTTAAGCCTTGCATAGAGCAGGTGTTGCAGGGACTGATAGATATAGTACATGTGGCAGATATTTACTCAAGTTGGATTAACTCAACAGTGGAACCCACCCTCCCTGAGTCCGTCCCAAAAATGGATTATGTCAATAATGCTAACTTGTTGTTTCTAGATGCTTTTTTTCAAAAGGACCATTGGATACTTATTGTTTTCAAATGTCAACTAAATATGCACAATTCAGTGGTCAGATAATCAAATCAGCCTTTCTTTTTATTTCTGGTACATCTAGATTAAGAACCCTAATTTTAACATTTAGTTTGTATTAATTGTGTGCCACGTGTAATTTCTAATTAATTTTTAAGTGCCGGTTTATCCTCTATCACTAGCTGCCGGAGTATTCATTTTTTCTCCCAGTGGTCCAGTAAGGCGCTTAAGTGGGCACATACATGTAAAATTGGACTCCAGTAGAAAAGATGAGTTGTCATGTATTCATAATAAAAGTCGTAAGTGTTGCATAGAAATCATGGCAGGCCCAAATGATGACTAGACCTTATTCAGCTTTCATTTAAGACTTTGATTAGACATCATTCCGCCTGTACTTGACAGAGATGAACAAGCAAACTGATGTCAAAGTGGAGCCTACTCCCACGTTACTACCTATTCTTGCCTGGTAAAGGTAGAGGCAACACTTAATTCATTTCCTTCAATCAAATGCTGAGATGATTGATGCTAGTAGAGGGTGGAAGACTGCCAAGTTCACTTGACTGGTGGGCCCATCCTTGGACATTCTTTAACAGAAGGCCGGTGAGCCTTTTCAAAAGAGTGGACTATAGAATCGTCGGTCAAGAAGAATTATAAGCACGCTCGGGCTTTTCGGCTTATGCAAGTAGTCCGACTGTTGACTTCCCATAGTTGATGGCTGATGTTACAAAAGCCATAGATGGGAAGGTCGTAAACATAGGTTGTTTCGACTTTGATTGGTTTGGATGGTAACATCTGTGTGCGTGCGTGTGTATATTAATCGGTTAATCTCCTATCCATTTGTTAAGGGGTTTTTAATTTTTAAAACCATTTATAAGAGGGCCCATGATATTAACGGTTTAGATCATCAAGGGACGAGTCTAACAGATACAAATTGAAAGCCCAATGACACTGTACAACCTATCGGCACGATGGCAGGGACCATCTATTAGACTAGACAGGCCTTGTTGCGGATGGCCGTTGTTTCAAAATTCACACTTATCAAACAATCCCAGCCATTAATTTTATTATCTTGAACCGATTAGTTTTAACCTTTTGTTTATTTATTTATTTTTATTTACCTTGCACCGCTTCGAGGAACACTTGGTAGACGGTTCTATACACGCTTATGGAACAATCTGCCACCGCTACTTGAGTGAATGGATAGATGGTTCTGATCACTGGCAGCGCAACATGGTGGGGCAGATCCTATGTCAGTAGAAGCTCTACTGCTTTATCTCCCATCTTAAATACTAGTGTATCTGAACCTTTAGCAAATGGAAGGTTTTGATCTTGGCCGTTGGAGATTCTGCAGAAATGACATGGAGGCACGACGATAGGCTTGGTGACTGGCCTGTTAAAATGACATGTAATTCGACGCATCGGACCTTCGATCTCCGTCAAGCTGATGGACTCGGATTCGGCAGTAAACCCACCATTAGCGAGGTTGGTGGTGGTAGCTCTTTGGGGGCCCCACCATGATGCATGTGTTTTATCCCATCCGTGCATCCATTTTCCATATCATTTTTGGACTCACGCCAAAAATGAGTCAGATACCTGTTGCTTGCTAATGGAGTTCCAAGTCTTGCGTGCTCTGAGTGTCTTGGCGTCTTGCGTGCTTCGAGTGTCTTGGCCCGAGGTCTAGTTATTGAGTACCCTACCCCTTGGTTGGGCCCACAGAGCTTGGCGTGTTTTATCAGCTTCATAGCACACAGGCGTTGACATGTTGTAGAATCCAGATGTGGAAGGACACCTTAGTTTTTGCAAGGTGCCGTGTAACAAAAAGCTTTCTTGGGTCCACTATGATGTTTGTGCCACATCCACTCCGTCCGTTCGTTTCTCTCTGCCATATATATGATTACGTGAATAAAAACTTAAATATATCTAAAAGTCAAGTAAGTTACACCAAAGAAAGCAGTGAAGATAGGGATGATGATAGAGGGCAACTATGGATAGGTGGATGTCACACAAATATTATGGTGGACCCCCCATGGTTTTTCTGTTGCACGGCAGTGTGGGATGGGTAAGATAGTTGCGTTTACAGTAAGGAAAGACAAGGTGAATAAATGCTCCGAAGTGGAATGAAATTATTACTATTACCCACTTCATTATATCCCCTAATTCCATTCATTCCGCCAACTTATGTTAGGGTATGATGTATAAGAATTAGATATGGTCAAAAAATTAAAAAAATTAAATGAATCATACCACAAGAAACAATAGGGATTGAAGGCTCCATCTTGGGCTATGAAAGTTTTGGACGAGGCTAATATTTATGTTTTCTCTTCATCATGTTGAAATAAGCTTATGAACGGGTTGAATGTCATGTAATCATCACAATGAGCTTTTCCATCTCTATTATGATCTACTTGAAGCTTGAACTTGCTTAACTTTTTAGATCACGTCCTAAAGTGGGTTGGTAAATGAGATAGACATGGTGTATATAACATAGACGGTTATGCATGATGCCTTAAATTTTGCTAATTTACTAATGTAGAGAAGCCTTGTTTCAATTTGACTGGTATATTATCAATCCAATTGAATTAGGGATGAATTCTCGGGGTGCATACTATGAAGATTTGTAAATTTTTGTCAAACCAAAAGTGTGAGTCAATTTGTTTCAGTTTGATTGAAGGTCCCATTCAGTCTGACCGACAGTTTACGCATATTAGCATAAATCAAGGTATTTAAAGTCCAATTTTGATTAAGACTTAGTTAATACGAGTATTTTCTCTCAAAGGATAAGGGCTTGCGAGATGAGATGGTTCTAGACACTTGTAAATGAATTTTCTCAAGGGGTTAAGGTTTTCCTAGGTGCGCATCACAAGGGAAGATCGGGTGATCCTATAATCGAAGAAGGTGAGTGGTGTAAAATCAAATGTTTTAATTATAGTAGATCAAATGTATTTTCCCATAAGTGTTTTCTATGTTTAATATCTTGTGTTTGTGGTTCATTAATTGATTATTTTAAGTTTATTATGATTGTTTTATCTTTTTTGAATGTGCTCCTATAGAGCGCAAAATTTGACGATGTTATTAGATCTTAATTTCTAATAGTTAGGGTTGATTAAGATATATTATCCCTCGAGATTACATTATAATGGTGTGAGATAAGAGCCAAAACTTTAACAAAGTGGTATCAGAGCGTATGTTCAAGGATGCTTAAAAATTCAGCGAAAATGTCAAGGTTGAAGTTCGATATATAGAAATTTGATGAGAAGAATAATTTTAGTTTATGACAACAGAAGGTGAAAGATATTATAATATCACAAGAGTTGAGTAAGACGTTGTTTGAGAATAAACCAGATAAGATATCGGATGATGATTGAAGCGAACTCGGGCAAAAGGCTATAAGTACCATATGTTGATGTCTATCGGATGAAGTCATATACAACGTTTTAGATGAGGCTCCCATGTCGATGTGGAAGAAACTAGAAGATCTATGTATGACAAAGTTCCTCACAAACGAGTTGTTTGTGAAGAAACAACTTTTTATGATATAGATGGAGGAATGATCCAATCTCCTAAAACACGAGAACTCGTTTATGAAGGTATGTTGCAAGTTGTTAAGGCTTGGAGTGATAATCGGAGATGAAGACAGGTGGTGTGTAATATCCTGAAAATCGGGGGTCGAGCATAAACTCCACTCCTGAGTTTCAGAACATCACTTATGCAACATTTTCAATGATGGATGAATATTGTTCATATTAGTGCAGAAAATATGAGTGAGATTAGACCAAAACAACATATCATACTCCAGAGACAGTTAAATTTCACAAGCAGAAGACTGATAATATATAAAATGTATAATTGATTGTAAGTCTCCAAAGTGTGAACATGTTACCAGGTTAACTAAATACATGTATACCCCAAAATGGAAAGAAAAGAATATACATGAGTGTTTAAATAAAAAGTAAAAATACCAAGTGTATTGGCATCTAATCAGTAACCCTGCAAACCCGTCGATCAGAACCTGCATATAGGAGAAATCCTCCTCAACATCATCAAGAAAGACCGACTCTGTCTCGCAAGCATCGTCGCCATCTGAAACTAAAACAGGGACTGGTTGGTGTGGCCAACACCGTCCCGTAACATGAGAATGAGTGATCAACTCTGTGGAAACTATATACAGCAAAGGTTATCATGTTATCAATTTAATCAAGCAGTAATGATAAGATAATATAATCAAACAAGTCCTAGATCTCTTGTTAATGCAAGGATGACATGAAGAATGATGCGTGCCCTCACCACAATCCCCTCTGCGACATCATCTAACGATCGCGGCATGACTCACTTCCTCAGTACTCTATCACCAACTCCGTTAGCACATGCAATGCGATGTTATGAATATGCTTACCAAGTTCTATTTGGTCCTTTTCATACAGCAGGATTGAGAAGCTAAAGTACCTCCCTTGTATCATTATCCAAACGGTGATCCATTCTCTGGTCGTCAGTCCGAGATAATCTTATACGATATTACGGTTCTAGGTCACTGCAAGGGCTGCCAGGGCTGTTGCGCGCAATCGTTGCTCCTCTCCCCCATCACCTTATCAATACAAGCCTAGTTATATCCCACATACTGCAACAAGACTCGTCGCCCTTATGCACTATCAGGATATACTCGAGGTCACTACAGAGGGCTTGTCACCAATCAATGTAGGCCGACAACAAGAATATAGTGTCTCATACCACCTTGATCTGCTCACGAGTATAGGTACTCACTGGTCACTACAAAGGGCTCGTCACTAATTAAAGTAGGCCGACAACACAAATATAGTGTCTCATACCACCATAATCGGCTCATGAGTCTTAGCGGGTCGGGGTACCAAGGTTAAAGGGGCTTTCATTGGTAAGTTTGGTATCTTAGGTTCAAGTAGTAGCGACCAAACATGGTGTAACACCCCGAATTTTTGTCAACCTGCGATTAGACGTCCTTAGGCAATGGGTCAACCTTATCACTTTCAGAGCTCAATCCCAAAGCCAAAGAAATCACTCTTCAACCCATTTCCTTCAAAACTCACCTTTCACCACCTCATTCTTTAAACTTCTCCAAGTACTTTCATATTAGACACGACTCCTCAAGTTTAAATAGTAAAGAACACAAATCCTAGGGTATTAACGATGAAAAATAATACCGAAGCTAAAAATTATCATGAATAGTAAATAAATGGGTAAAATGGGTTTCGACCCTTAACCTCTTGGAATCTAACAAAATAGATAGGTTAGTTAGATAGATTAGCGTCACCTACCCCAAAATCATATGCTATACGCCACAGAAATTCATTTCTGTCAGCAAACTGGCCCCGAAACGCCTAGAACGGAGTCATGGGCCCACCTACGCTAATCCACAATGATTCAAGGTGGGCCCCACATATATTTGGGACCTCCAGGGCAGGGGGAAACCAGCCCATATGGCCGGCATCGCCGGATTACGATTTCACCGGCGAGGACCTCGCCGGTCAACAGGCCAGGCTGGGTCCGGGCTTCGGGCCGACGCAGTTTGGGGGGTAGGGTACCTCCCCTAGGTGTGGGCCGTCCCTTAAAACCTCCCCGATCAGGTACTTCCTTCACAAAGTGACCCTCCAAGCTCTCATTTCTCACTAAAACGTCTGACTTTTGACAAAAACTATCCCTCCAAACTCTTCCTTCTTCCGTTTCCAAACACCCTCGCTCCACCCTTCAAATCTCATCTCAAACAAAAATCAATAAAGGCTACTTCCTTTAGAAATCCAACAAGAATCAACTAGCGTTGCACTAGATGACCTGTGAACTTCTCACCAATCACTTTCAATACGATCTGCTAGAGTCAAAACGTATAGGATAGTTGACGTTACAATACCGTAAAATATAGGATCAAACTCTATTCCCGATTGCTCTCGGGAGCACCTTGAAACTTTGTATCGGCTCTATACTGCACGTCGGAAGTCCGATTACCCCGAACTTAGACAATCCTGACCGCCTAGTTGGACTTGACAATCACCTCAAAAATCAAGTCCAGATGATGTCCTACGATGATTTCCTTGAGTCCAGAGTGAAGAGTGTGAGAAATGTTAGAAATTAATATAAATTATGAAATCTGGCACGTGTCGCTTGCGCGACATTTTCTAAGTGTTCTGACCGTCAGAATTCAATCAAATTTTATGCTCGGATCAGGATAGGTGGCCCTTACATGTCAACGCACTTGTGGCCCTGATCGAGTACCGGTAGCCGTTGAACTGAAACTGGTCTGCCACGTGCGATCTGGGAACACTACCGGACTGAAAACTTGATGTGAGCAGGATCCAGTACCCATGAGATTAAGTCCGACCGCATTCGGCCAGGCGACCTCCAAAAATGCTCCATTGAGACGGAACGGTCCGTATTTGGACATAAAATAAGTATACTTTGGCCCCAAGTCTATTTTCGTCACTTTTGGACTTATAAAAAGGGCTTAAACCCTTAATCTTTCATTCCATACGAATTTGGAGAGAGGAGAGAAAAGAGAGAGAAAGAGAGGGAGATTTGGAGCTCTCTCCTGGGATTCTTCCCTACTGCTCCATGTTCCATAGCCGCCGCTTCTGTGCCGCCATTTCGGTATTTTCAGCTCCATTCTTAGGTAAGAAATCCTAACCCTAACCTGATTTGAAGCTTAGAATAGTTATAGTGTTGGTATTGCTAACCCGTTTCATGCCATAGGTCGCTATAACGCCGTTGACAAAGCATTGACGTTCTATTCGAATCGATACACGTCTACGGCAAAAGGTAAGAATTTTAGACGCTTTGATTGACTGATTTCAAAGCTTTCAATGTCGTTTAATAGTAGATTATCGAAGAGAACGTTGTTTGACATGTAAAATATGCTGTCCATTTTCCATTTCGACTGCGTACGGGAAATATGAGATTTAGGGTATTTTAGGTATTTGTAGGAAATACTGTATACGTACGTATTTTGCCGACATGATTGCCATGGATCTTTGCCGTGTATTTATACTAGTTATGGATGTATAATCTGTTTGGCGAAGAGATTCGCCCTAATGCACATATTGGCCGACATATGCTATGTAGACTAATGTGTGTAGACTAAGTGTTTGTTGAAATGCCTAAATCAATATGATTTATGCCTGTCAAATGTTTTGAATGTAAGAACATGATTGTGTGTACTAGACAACTCCTTGATATAAGGATCTGTCATATTATATGTTGAAATCAACATACGTCAAGTACGTTGAAATTGTGTGGACTAAGTGTTTGTATAAATGTCTGTATTAGTAAGTATTGAGTAAGTGGTGTTGTAGATTAGCGTTGAGAATGGATTCTCAACCAATTTAATGATGCACATGATTTCCTCCATACTTGTTATATTTGAATTGGTTACCTTATGTGTGAAATACTCATGTTTAGTTAATTGCTTATGATGTACGTTACAATATGCTGGAATTTCTTGTATTTCAATTCTGCCTCTCTCATCTGATTATTGTTTCACATTACATGTGCTTGGGGCTATACTCTAGTCCAGGCAGTCGGTAACAGTTTAGAATTCGTGGTTGGATTCTATTCGCCACGAAGGATGTGTATGACGAACCCGAGTCGTACTAGAGTCGTCGGCAGTGGTCAGGCCACACGAAGTGCTTGTGCACTTCATGTCGGTCGATTCAACGTGCGATCGTGCTAGTCGGACTCACCAAGAAATTCGACTGACCATTGTTTGTTCACCTTGTATTTGTCATAACTGCTTGAACCTAGAGTACTGAACTTACCATTAAAAACCCTGTTAACCATGGTACTTTGATCCATAAAGACTCATGAGCCGGGCATGGTAGTATGGGACACCGTGGTTGAGCTGTCGGTCTACGTTGGGACCACAAACCTCCCCGTAGTGACCAGTGAGCACCCTACTCTGAGCAGATTATGGTGGTATGGGACACTATATTCTTGCTGTCGGCCTACACTGATTGGTAACAAGCCCTTTGTAGTGACCTTGAGTTTATCCTGACACCGCATGGGGGCGACGAGCCCTGATGCAGTCTTAAGGATATAAATAGGCATGTATTGATAAGGTGATGGGGGAAAGGAGCAACGAGTGTTTGCAACAGCCCTGACAGCCCTTACAGCAACCTATAAATATAACATCGTATGAGATTACTAGGAGTGATGACCCTAGACAGGATTTGTGTTGGGATTGATATAAGGAAGGTACCCTAGTTTTTCAATCCTGCTGTATGAAAAGGACTAATAACAACTTGGTAATTATTATCCATATCGCATTGCATGTGCCTGGAAGATGTGGAGCACTGCGGGAAGAAAGCATGCCGCGGGCGTAAGATGGTGTCGTATGAGGGAGTATGTCGGTGAGGGCATCTATCATGTCATTTCATGCATGCATTAACAACAGTATTTAGGAATGTTTGATTGTTTACTTTACTATTAACGCGTGATTAATTTGATAACATGCTAATCTTTGCTCTATTATTCCACTGAGTTGATCACTCACTCCCACGTTACGGGACGGTGTTTCCGGACACCCACCAGACTCGGTTGTAGTTACAGATGATGGCGCTGCTTGTGAAGCGGAGCCGGACTTGACGATGATGAGGAGGATCCCTCCTTTGTGCGTGTTCTGATCGACGGGATTGTAGGGAGGTTGATTAGACGCCTTGACACTTGTCATTTTATATTTTTGGAGCACTCATGTATATTCTTTTCTTTCCATTTTTGGAGTATACATGTATTTAATTAACCTGTTAACATGTTCACACTCTGGAGACTTACAATTAATTATATATTTTATGTATTTATCACAGTCTTCCGCTTGCTAATTTAACTGTCTCTGGAGTATGATATGTTGTTTTGGCTTAGTCTCAATCTTGTTTAATGCCATTCTACAGACAACATGCATTTATCATTAACTATGTTGCATAAGTGACGTTCTGGAACTCGGGAGTTGGGTTTCTACCTGACCCCCGATTTTTGGAGTGTTACACATGGTGAACAAATATCGGTCAATCGGGTTAGTTGATAAGCTCAACTAGGCCAAGCGCACGTTGAGTTGAACGACATGTGATGCATAAGCACTCCGTGTGGCCTAACTACTGCCGAACATCCCAAGTACAATTCGGGTTTGTCGAACACATCCTGTGCGGCAAAACATCCTCAACTACCACTTGAAGAACGGTTACTGATTACCTGGACTATACAATAGCCCCAATCACATTCAATTACAACGATTTAGCATATGAGATACTAAAGGCAGTAATGGAGCAATGATTCAAATCATATAATCAATTGAGCATGTTATGAAGTACAACATAAACATGAATCCATACTTATGCATTTCTAAGTAAAAGCAATGAGTATGAAACAAAGTATATGGAAGAAATCATACACATCATTAGAGTGGCTAAGAATCCTATCTCAACACCCATTTAAAGAACAATTTACAAGTATTTATTCATACATGCATATTTACAAACTCTTAGCATCCACGTTATATCATACATGGTATGTATTAGTTAGCATACGTATTAGGGCAAGTCCTTTCGTCAAAGGATTGTCACCTACACAACAATCACATAACTACAATGGTTATTCATGGCGTACATTAACGCAAGGTTTATACTCATTTAGTCATTTTTTACAAACACTTAGGCTACGCATTGTAACATATACGACGTAAGTTAATATAATATGTATTAGGCAAATCCGTTCACCCAGAAGTTGATACACATGCATCTAGTATACCTAGACAGTAATTAATCATGGCAAGCATAAATTCAAATTTCATACGTATACGGTATTTTCTACAAATACGATGAATGCAGTATATTTAACCTAATTAACGTATAATTGAAAATCGAAACGGACAACACTTTATACATGTGAAATAGCATCCTAGGAAAGAATAAATCATTACTTAACATTGAAAGTCTTAGAAACCATAACCTAAACGTATATAGTGCGCACTTTAAACCAGAAAACGCGTAGAAGATATGATTCAAACGATAAGTCTTCATCAACGGCGGATTGACAACCTAGAACATAAAATAGATTAGCTACATCATCACTTAAACTATACTAAGCCCTAAAACAGGTTAGGGTTAGCTTCACTTATCCAAAAATGAAATCAGAAACATCGTAATAGCGATACGGTAGTGGTGTTGAAGCATATGGAGTGGCAAGGTAGAATCCCTGGGTGAATCTCCTATTCTTTCTCTCTCTTTTCTCTCTCTTGATTTGACTAGGGTTTAAAAATTCATATGAAATTTGGAATGAGGGTTTTAAGCCCTATTTATAAGCCTAAACTTGACGAAAATAGACTTAAGGCCAAGGTATACTTAGGTTATAACTAAATCGGGTCTGTTTCGATCTAACGGAGCATTTCTGGAGGTCCTGCTACTAAATGCGGTCGGACTTAAGCTCTATAATATCAGATCTAAGTCAAGCTAAGTTTTCATTCCGGTCGGGTTTCCAGATCGACCGTGTCGGACCAGTTTCAGTTCAACGGTTACGGAAATTCGATCAGAGCTAAAAGTACTATGACATGTAAGGGCCACCTATCCTGATCTGAGGGTGAATTTGGGTCGAATTCTAACGGTTAGAAAGCTTAAAAATAGCGCGCAAGTGGAACGTTCCATATTACTTAAAAATGGAATTAATTTTCTAAAAATCTTCATTTTCCTACTCTCTTTACTCCGGGCTCAATAAAATGGTCTCAGGACATCGATTGGGCTTGATTTTCTAGGTGATTGTCAAGCCAAGTAAGCGGTCGTAATGGTCTAAGTTCATAGATATCAGACTTTCGATGCGCGGTATAAAGCCAATACAAAATTACAAAGCATTCCCGAGAGCAACTGGGTTTAGAGTTGGATCCTAGATTTCAGGGTAACGTAGCGTTAACAATTCTAGAGGTTTTGGATCTTACAGATCGTATTTAAAGTGGTTGGTGCTAATTTTGCAGGAAATCTAGTGTAGCGCTGACTAATACACGTTAAATTTCTAAAGAATTAGGTTTTAAATGATTTCTCTAGCTTTGGACTCGAGTTTTGAGAAGTTACCAAGGTACTATGGTTGACCCATTGCCTAAGGACGCCTAACTGTAGGTTGGTAAAAATCCAGAGTGTTACATGGTGCTACTTCTATCATCGCTTCTCATATCATAAAACTACTCATCACTACTCTACTGTATGAAAGAATACAATAAAGTTGGAAGAAATCATCGCGGTTCTTGTTTCCAATGAGATGAAAAAGAAGTTAAGTGATGGAGACTCTCAAGTAAAAGGATTAGTTGCGAGAGGAGGTTACAGATGTGAGAGATCTGTAGAGGGATCTTGGTTTTATAGGAAGTAAATGGATTACTTGAAGTAGAGATCCGACTCTTGTCAAATGAGATGAAAAAATGGATCAACATCCTAGACAAAACACTTACATCATGGTGTAGCTTTTTCTAGCATTGACTAGTAATCATTGACTAGTAACTAAAGGGACTAGCAAGTAGAGGGACGTACAAGTATATAAAATTTAGACCACATGATAAATTTTTTATTACTTGTTATTTTCGTACAAGTTTGACCTTCCTAATAAGTGGACCATCATTAGTTTTGGCCAATTGTGGTCTCCAACATGTGTTCCACACCCTAACATGAGGGCCTCAGTTGAATAATGCTCCAGCCCCAAAAATTGATCTAGCAATATGATTTTCCTTGAAACGGGCTCGTTCCTTCTATTTTCATTTTTGTCATTCATTTGACGGTCATTAATTGGATGGTTGTCATTGCTTGATCAAGGCTATTTTAAAGATATGCTTCATTGATAGTGGACCCCACAGTCTAAAAGATACGCTTGCTGTCCATTAAGGTCACCTCTGAATGAGATGATCTTGACTCAAAAAACAAAATAAGTTCAATCATCATCTTGAAACATTTAGTAGATTGATCTCATTTTATTTTATTTTTTTGTTTAAATTATATTAAGGTAGATAGATCCTACTTTGTATTTCTTATGTTCTAAAGTAACACTTTAATTTTATAATTCTAACAATTTGATTCATGGCTTGTAATTAATGGGCGGTCATAACAAATTCAACTCATTATAAGTGTAAGGATCATTGTTCCAGTGTGATTTTTTAACCATGCCTTGCTTTTAGTTGTATGAATGAACGAATGAATTACTTAGACCGATGATAGGTTGCCCCATGTGCATCAAAGAAGGCTTTAGGATGTTTATAACTTTCCAAGGTTGCAAAGTATGTATGTTTGCATGGAACTAAGGTAGGCTACGCCATTTAAAATCTTATGAAATTGCATCTAAAACATCTAAAAGCAATTAGTAGGGCTCACCTTATGAAATAGGGAAGGACGTGAGGTCAAGTACTGTCTTCCTTAAGGGGATAACTGTTTCGAATTCACCAAACTTCTCTGGACTCCTCATAAGACATCTCGAATCCACGAGAAGAAGAACAAGAAAAATAAAAAATAAATTCTATAAAATTCAAAATTAATTGATGAATCAAATAAACAAGCTCACAACTCTTTAAATAGGGATACTAAGCAATGAGAGAGAAATCAGAGTCAAACTATAATTAAAACTCATAGAATTCACAACTTACTATTTATAGACAGTCATGATGTCTACTAGTGTGTAAAGTTTTTGACCAAAAATAATATCCTATTTGACTTCACCAAGATGTTCTCCTAAATATTCTAATCACTTTTCACGTTGAGTGCAACTCCTAAAGCTAACAGATGAAGAGTTATAATCAAATTAAAATTTACCATTTATAGTAAAAACAGAATTTAAAAAAAAAGAAGGAAAATGACTATCAATCTATTGGTATTTTGCAAATCTAGCTTGCGCAGCCCGGCATAACGAGTTGGGTGGCTAAAGTAGCTCGTTCTACCTCAAAATCATATATTTTACGTCTAATAAATCATTTCAGATTGCAAGATACGTTTCATATAAGGTTTGACGGTCCGGATGACTTCTGTCATTGACTGGACCCTCGTAGCCACTAAAGAGTTCAAAGTGGAACATACACAATTAATTGTATGGTTGCTTGAACCACGTTTCAAGCAAACATAATTTAAAATATGGTTGCTTGAAACTATCGGCGACCCTCTCTACATCACCTTAATTTAAAATATTGCTTAAACTTAGAATGACCCTCATCAAAGTGGGACATACACAATTGATTGCATGGTTGCTTGAACCACGTTTCAACGGGCGTGTAAACAACACTAAAGATTTCAATGGGCAGGCATGTACTTTCGATTTCGATTGTTGTTTGTATTGTGAATCAGCTAAGTCAAGGACTGGCTTGTTTTTTTAATGCCCATCGCTTGCTATGAAAAAGGTGCCTTTGATTAATGAGGTGAATGTCTGTTACGTGTGATAATGGATTAGCCTAATTTTGATGCTCATGGTATATCTAATTGATAGGGTAGCTGTTTGACTCAAGTCACATGGGCCCACACTAATGTGGTTGAGCTCACCAGATCTTTCCCAGGAGGTCGAACTCTACAGACCCCACTGTGCTTTGTGTAGGACATCCACACTATTAATCAAATGCACCCTTTTATGGTGGGCCAGGGGCCTAAAAATCAGGCTAATTAATGATTTAGGTGAGCCCCACCATAGTCAATGATTGAGAGTAGATGCTATCCATTAAAACTTCCTTAATTGTTTACAGGGTGCACTGATATGATGTTGGAATATCCTCCTATCCATTATGTTTGTCTCACTTGAATGAGAGGCAATGCCGAATTTAAGGCAAATCTAAAACTGAAGTAGCCTCACTCTCAGGCATGATTACACGTGATTTTAAATAGTATTAGCTGATTTAAATTTTAGATATAACTGATTTTTCAGACATCCCATAACATAATACAGACTTACCAAATGGATGGTATGGATGCCCGACACACGTCACAATAGGTCTCAAAGAGCTCAACTTTATGGAAAGCTTTCATGAAGTGGACGGCCCAAAATTACTCAGACTTGTAAATCTAATGTGCTTAAAAACGTAGCCCAAAAACCTTGGCTGGCTTTATTAAACTGTCCAAAGAAAATTTCATCAATTGAATACTCAAGCAACCGAATTATGGTTTACAATCTATCTAAATCGAGACTCGACATTTTCATGGTTTGACTGAGTTACTTGTGTACCGATTGTACAATTTCTCGGTGCGTGCGTATCAACCATGAACATCTGCCTGGGTAGGGATTTTTTTTTTTTGGTTCCTCATCTCGATACGTCGCGATTGACGGTTATCAGGGACAATGGAGGCGGGGGGGAGATATTAGAAGGGCGGAGGTAGACATGCGGAGAACCCATGCAGAAAAACGCCCCAAACGTTCCTCCACACGCAACCCTCATGCTCAATTATCTCCCTTTCCTCTATTTATACTCTCCTTCTCCTTTCTCTCTCACCTTCACTTTCTTCTCCCTCTCTCGTCTCCGTTCCAGATCTCTCTTGCCGTTCATACACAAGCCCCTCTCTTTGGTAATCCCCCCCTTCTCCAGGGTTTGCTCATTTCTCGCTCAAATTTTTTTTTTTTTGTTTTTTTAAAACCTGTTTTAATTCTTGCTTGTTGAATTTCTAGGGTTTAGTGAATGTTTTAATGATAAGCAAAGTAGATATCTCTCAGCCTTTTTTGGGCTTTTGATCGTATGAATTGATGGATTTCAGTGACAATTTCAATGGATAATTGTAAAAAAATGGCAGAATTTGTCAATTCATCTCATCGTTTGGTGCTTTTGTTTCGATCAGTTGGTGTGTCAAATTCTTTAATAAAGGGAACGATTTGAGCGACAAAATCTGACAGTGATATCTGTAATCGTTCAAGAGGACTATTATGACTGATCCCTGAGTAAGTAAAATTGGGCCCTGCATCAGGTTGAAGATGCCCTGAAAATATATCCCGTGGTTCAATCATAGTCAGTCGATGAATTGGATCTTACAATGCAGGAGCTTTTTGCTATTCATGACTGAATAAGATGGACAGTCTGGATCACTGAACCATGAGACCTGCATGTATGACTCAGGGCTTGAGGGTAAATGCCATATCCTCCGTTGGGATCATAATGTTACTCAAAAGTCAAATGGTATGTTGTAGCCTTGTAGGTAGTTACGTTAGTTATCAGCAGTCCATTGCTACCTAATTTTCTACAGTTGGAAAGGATAATTTGACCATTTGAATCCCGAAACTTTTTGCAAACTGGATGAATACCCAACGAATAATAACAAAATCTATAGCAAGGAAACTTTAATTAAAAATCTTTAATAATTTGGAAGGCAGTTTTTTGTGTAAGACTAGATAAACTATTTTAAAGTATGTTTTGCTTGTAGAATTTTGTTATACTGATATAATTCCCAATGGATTACTTTGATTCTGCAGGTGGACAATGGCCTTTTGTAGAATTGGAACGAAGCCAATGTTAGAGGGTTGCGACTTGCTGTGTTCCAATGGAAATCAGTCGACAAAACTAGCTAGTTCATCTTGCGGGTCTCCTTCCAACTTTAGTAAATTTGTGTGCATTACATCTCCTCATCACAGGTTTTTTACGCCTCGGACATATTCAATCAGTAGGCCAACAGATTCTTCAAGGAGAAGTGGCGCAAGACTCAGATGTTCTGCGGGGAATACTGTGTCACCGCCAGAATCCAAGGAAAATGCTCGTAATATTAGCTCCATTTGCATTGATGAAGAATCAGGCCATGTCACGAAGTTCAAGATATCAGACTTTGAGCTCTGCAATCATGTTAGTGTCGGGCTTGCTGGCAGGGTATGATCTTTGCAGCCATTCTGAATCTGTTTGCCTGTACTGAAATTGGTTGTTCGGGTAAATATTGAATATTCTATCTTCTCTCTGATTCGAGCCTTACATAGGGGGATGAGTTGATTTTCGAAGCAACAGTGAAGGACTCTCACAGGTAATTTCCGGCAATTTATTCATTCTGATTCAGGTAAAAAAGGCTAAAAAAATAAAGCCTAAACATTCCAATTATGTGTCCCTACAGTCCTTTATATAACTCGAGAGTTGTACTTCGACAACTCACCAGTTCTCAGGCACAGCGTCGAGGTCGGCGTGCTTTAGAGGTGGGTCATTCTTATTTCCAGGGTACTTCCATTAATTGCCTGATAGTAGATTTAACATTATTGGGATTTCTCTGTTTTTCCATTGTGGGTTATTCTCACACTTGCTTCACTATCACGATGGAATGCCTCCCAGGTTCTAAAGAAACTTGTCCGTCGCCAGCTTATGTATGATTCATATGCAATGCAAGTTCATGGTTATGTGTCTACATCTGATGGTGGTGACAGTAGCTCTTTCACCCTAGTTCATGGGGTAAGTGCCTAACCATAATGCCAGGATTTCAAAATTTAGCAAACTGCCCTGAAACATGGAAGTTACTCCTGAAAATGGGATGACTTTGTTTTGCAGTATCATGGCAGCTATTCCCTTAGACATTGGCTCCAACTTTCAGATTGGCTTCCAACCTTAGAAGCGACTCTAGCTCTGGATGAAGAGTGTGCAAGAAAGGTAGGGGATGCTACAACTGGAGGACCTGCTATCTCTCGACAACTGCGACTTATCCGCATTCTAATGAGAGATCTTTTGATTGGAGTAGGTGTCTTTTTCAACAGTCATAAGTGTCTAACTTTTCTGTTGAACTTTTTCCATTTTCAGTCAAGCATTTTTTATTCAGCTAAGTAAGGCACCTTACATTTTTTCTCCCTCACTCAGGTGAATTATTTGCACAGCCTTGGACTTGCCCATACTGAGTTAAGGCTCGAGAATGTGCACATCAGTCCTGTTGATAGACATATCAAAGTAAGCTGCTAAGCTCATTATAACGATCATTTTTGTTTCCTCTGTTGAAATTTTTGTAGTGCTATGTTTTCCTTTGTGTGGGTCCGTTCTTTGGTTGGCATGATTTAAAGTGGCACAGTATTGAGATGCTTTAGAAATCCTTCTGTCTAAAAAGTTTGCTATCTTGCAGTCCCAAAATACATGTACTCACATTGAATTCAATGCTGTGAGATACATCTTGAATAGCATCAGTGATGCATGCCAATCTCCATTTGCCCAGTCTTCTCTTCAATGCCCAAGGCAGTGGCATTGATTGATCCACCTTCAACAAGTAAATGACCGAAGAAGTTAAACTGAATCGGGAGTTACTCTATGATGAGATTCCAACGATCGATGAACAGGGAACCGAACAACCGAAGCAAGGGTAGCCAAGGAGTTGGCTAACCTAAGGGTCTAAAGAATTACTTCCAAAGAAAGCTCAAATTTCACCCTCATTCAAAAATTGCTACCCGAAATTTTGAATGCATTGTGTCTTAGAATGCTGCACATGTTTTTGACATGTTAGTATTGATTCTTTGTTTTGGGAAATATTTTTGGAGATTGACTATCTTGCATGGGCACTCAGATTTATCATTTTTAAGCACACAGGGGTTATTCATGTGCTCAGGTTGTTTAATTCTTTAATTTTTCAAGCTTTTATGGTTAGTTGAGTTGGCTCTTCTAAATTTGGCATGACCACTCGTGACTATTCATGTTGTGACTCATTCAGCTAGCATCAGAAAACAATGCAACTATTAGCTTATATCCCACTGATTCTAGTCTATCCTTTCCGGGCTTAGAGAACTTTCTGTCAAGACCTAGTAGGCTTGTTTATGCGCGGCACCTTTGCATTTGAAATTCATTTGCAGTTAAATAGATACCAAGAATGATCGATTCACAGTTTGGCCTCTAGATCTGACCATCTCAGCCGATGAAGATAAATGCAAAGAAACTGAAAACAAATGAGCTTCTCATTGCATTTCAAGAGGGGTTGTCAGCAGTCATCAACCTGGAAATGCATAAAAGAAGTGGACAGTTAATATACTTAATGAAAATTGTTCTTCAATATAATGGCATTATGTCATTTGATATATATGCTTAAATATACTTCTTAACGATTGTTTGCATTATGGGATTTGATCATTTTGTCTTGGCATCTAATCTAGTTCATGTTTGACGTTTGTGTACTGTTTTAGGCAAAAAATAAATAAAAATAAAATCTTATTATGCTCATTTCAATGGTCCTTTTTATTAGGTAGGGATACTGGGAAATGCAGCCGATTTCTATGACAACAACCTGAATAATAGCACATTGGAGGGTAACATGGACAGGCGACAACTGATGATTGCATTTGATATGAGGTAAGATAGAGGAAAATATCAACTGTTGATTCATATGAAGTCTTTGCATTATGTTTGTTTGGGGTTATTTCTGAAGCTATCCCTTGTTTATGTGATTTCCCTAGATGCGTAGGGTTCATGATGGCAAAAATGGTGTTGCGGGAGCTCATGGACCCTTCAAACTTCATGAAGTTCAAGTTGTTCTTGATGAAGGTATAATGGGCTAGTGGTGCCATACCAATGTTTGTTGTATCGGTATCATTACATGTATCGCTGACCAGGGATATGAAACATGTATTGATATCACTGATGTCCGGATATGTATCTCGCTAACTGAGGGAAATATAGAGAAAGGGTGGAATTTTTCAGTGAAACTTTAGGAGATGCTAAAAGACACACATTTATGTATTTAGGCTAAAAATTGCAAAAATGAACCATACATGATAAGTTTTCATTTAATAGGGGCCTAAACCATGTGCTATTGTAAAACGAAAACAACAACCAGTGCAATAAAAACAAAAATTTATCCATGCATACACACATGCATAGATACATCATCCATCATCCATCCATCCATGCACACATACACACATGCTTACATGCAAGCATTCATACACGTCTCAATTCATTCATGCATGGTACTTCCACACATGCATAACACATCCATACATCCATCCATCAATGCGCACATCCACACATACATATATCATATATCCGTTGATACACGCATACACAATTATGAAACTAAAACTTCCGAAAAATAATTTTTTTATTAAAAAAATGCAACACATCACTCATCAACATTAATCCTTAAATAGAAAAAATAATAAGTTTTTTTAGGAAACAATATCATTATTTAAAAAACAAAATAGATTTTCTTATTTGCATTTTTGAAATTTAAATAATAATAATCCTAAAGTAATTATTATTATTATTTTTTTCCTTTTGATTTACACAATATTTACATGTGTTTCCCCCTTCTCGAGCTGTATCGTCGATACAATCCATACAAGGGAGATTTTGTAACAAGAGTGGCAATTTTTGGGTGATACAACATGGTACTGATGCATTGGCGATATATCACCGATATTTTGTCAATACCTAAAAAAGATTGGTAGTGAACTCGGTAAGCTTTCATAGAAGGACCGGACTGAAAGTTATCCATACTCGTTTCTGATCTAGATTAGGGAATCCAAATTCGCGTATGAGGAAGAACTCATCAAACTTACTGAGTTCCTCCTAATTCCTCCTGCATTGCAGGGTCCATACCATCAAACTTCGAGAAGTTAATGAACTCATCAAACTCTTCCTCCTAATTCCTCCTGCATTGTGGGTTCCATACCATCTTGACCCCTGAACTCGAGAAGCATTGATCAATAGTCACACCTCATTCACGGATTGAGATGCCTACCTCGGGTAGTCTTCATAAAGCCGTTTATTGACCAGCCAAACATCCTTCTAAAATGAGGGTCTTGATTCACGAAAATTGAAGAGTGGTCAAAATCCACTCAAACATATCCCAAAATAGTTTTTTTTTTTAAATTTTATTATTATTATTTTTTTCCTGATTTACATAGTATTTATGTATGTTTCCCCCTTCTGGAGCTGCATTGCCAATACAATCGATACAAGGGAGATTCCGTAAAGAGAAAGTGGTGATTTTTGGGCGATACGACATGGTATCGATACATTAGCGATATATCACTCATATTTCGTCAATACCTAAAAAAATTGGCACTTCTAGTGGTATTTGTAATACCGATATATTTTATTTTTTTCGAAAGGCGGCAATTCCGATATTATCATTGATGTGATAACTGGAACTTTGCCATACAATATTGGAAACTGCATTTCCTTATCAACAGATATCAGGTGTTTTCCTGGTTGTATTGCATGGGGTGCTTCTGGCGAATGATATGCAACATTTTTGACACTTCATTGGTCATCCACATGGATTATTATATGGCTGTGTACTTTGTGCTGGTATTCATATTCTAAGTCTATTTTTGGTGGGCACTTCAACTGCAGCGGTACGGCAGAGTTTGACACTTGTCATTGCTGGATACGAGGGCTGGCAAAATCAAGGCATTTGGTGACGTTTACGGCTGGTGTAGCGGCCAGCTGTATAACCATAGACGATATGGGCTGAAATGGTTGTTACGGCCCTTTAAAGGTTGTATTTTTAGGGGGAAAAAATATTGATCCTTATCAGCCCGTTATGGGTCCATATCAGCCAATTATGGGTCTGTATCAACCTGTTATGGGACGGTTACTGCCACCACAGGCCCGTTATGGGCCATTTTCTTTGATTGGGCGTTACAGCCCTTTCGTGTAACGAGTCCCACCATTACTGCTACGGCCATTACATAGCCATTCTTGAATACCTTGTTGGCAATTGGCTGGCCCTGGCTCAGGCAAAATCAATATTTTGAATAGGTTCAGCTCAACCAATTCAAAATCTTAGCCTGAACCAAATCCAGCCCTGCCTGTTACCAGGCCTTCTGGATGCTTTTATGTTGATGATACTTTTGATTAATTTTGCATTTTCCTCCCCACGTTGCTTTGAACTGCTCTGGTGTTCATGTTTGTTTCCAGTAAAAGCAACGTCAATCTGCTTGTTATTGGCTGTTTAGACGATGTCTCACTGTATATGCACACAAACATTTGTAAGTTACTGTAGCAAGTGCGGAGTCTGCAAGTGCACATGTATCCCACATCTTTCCAACTTGTACCCATGCTTGTATCCGAACTTTATGTCTGAGATATGATGTTTGGAATCCACTCTATTGTTGCATTGAATGCTATTATTCACAAACATATCTCTAGATTTCAATATCTTCACAAATGCTTGTAACATGCTGAAAACAGCTGTTTATGGATCACATCTTGGCATTTTATGCATGCTTGTTGCACTTCGAAACTTGTGGCTGACCCTAGTTGTGAATGTTTTGCAAAATTATGGAGCTTTTGGTTATTTGACCTTTATTTTGAAATGCTTTCTTCTTTTCATTCAATAAAGTTGGTTATACATAGAGTACAATTTATTAATATATGTTTAATTTTCTGTTTCATCTGAGATTGCAGGGAAATGATCCATCATGCTTGCGCGAATTCCTCTTGCCAATTTTATGCAGAAATTCTCCATCTGGAAATGCTGGATTGCAAGTTAGTACACGCTTTCAAATCCGAGCTCAATTGGTTGAATGATACCTGTCTCTACTGCTTTTATTTGGTTTTTGTGTGCAAAAGCATAATGATTTCATATCTTTCTTCTAGATTCTTGATAGGAACTGGGGTGCAGGTTGGAACCTTCTATCCCGTCTGCTTGCAACGAAACCTTCTGAGAGGATAAGGTGAACATAGATTCAACACTTCTCAAAGCTACAAATATAACTGAATATTACCCAATAATAATACCTTGAGAAAATTTCTGATTTCTTCATTATCCCTCCCCCCCCCCCCCCCCCCCCCCACATTTTCATTTTTCTGTTATCTGTGAGAATGATTTCAAATTTTCCTGAGAACACTTTTGACAATCTCCCAAGTAGTCCCTGTGCTGAGAAATTGCAGTGGATGGTAAAATAGGCTATTTCTAAAGAAAGTATATACTTGATTCAATATGGATAAGACAATTAGGTTGGTTTTTAAAAGGGTAAAAGTGTGCAACTATTAGGATATACTTGCACATTTGAGATTTCTTTTGAAGAGAGTATAATCATTATAACAGAATGGTGCTAATCAATGAGAATGTTTCGCACTTTAGTTCTAATTTTCTATGTAACTTCAAATCAAAGAGCATTCTTTTGTAATCTGTAGTGTCATGCGGGCTTGTTATCCACTAAGATCCAAACACTTACTTTACATGATCATGCCACTGATCCAAAATCACACACAAAAAGGTACATACATTCTGATTTTTGTTTTGTTTTGTTTTTTGTTTTTGTTTTGTTATTTTATTTTATTTTATTTTATTGGCATCACTTTATAGTTGTCTAGATGCCCTGAGGCATCCATTTTTATGCGGACCGAGATGGCGGGTGGATCCATCCATGGACATCATCAAGTGGGGTTTAGGATCAACTGCTGTCCGAATTGCTGAGGAGTACATCTATGGCCAACATCAGGTATATGGGTTTTCAAAATCAAATTTTACTTTACTTTCTGTGATTTGCTGATACCTGTTTCTTTTCTCTGCCCATGCCACAGGTGCCATCCCATTTTGTGGTAAATAACGTGCACACGCACACACACGAGTGCGCATGTGCACACGCGCACACACAGAGAGAGAAAAAATAAACACGTAACAAAAGGGGCAGAGGAGATTTCATGTGTGGATGGATTGGGAAATATGATACCTTAAATTAAAATGATTGGTAAATATGATAATAAAAAGGGGAAAGAAGATAAAGAGAGACGGACTTAAGGTTTAAAACTTCAAAGTATCATTTGAAACCAGTACGTATTGCCCAATACAAACCTTCATCCACAGATGATATGGTTGCACTGGCTTGATACAGGTTACGTGACCTGGTTTTGGGGTTACCAATACAGTACACCGAAACGTTGTTCTAAATAGATTATCAACTAACTTATCTATATGACACATGCACACAGACTCACACATACACACGTGTGCGCATATACATGCTTGCGTGCATGTGCAAAAAAGGATTCAATCCCATAGCTTACTGATAGTTGTCTTCCCTTCATCATTAAGGTCTTGGGTTCGAGCCCATTTTACCCACCAAAAACATGTAAAGGTGATAATATAAGGATGATCTAAATGAAGATAAAAGGTTCAAGGGTAGTCAAAGTGAAGATATGCTAACATTTGTGCTTTTCGTGTTCTTAGCGAAGCAGGCTGGCCTACTTCATTGAATTGATGGAGATGCTGAATACTAATCCAAAGGCAAAGGTATCTATTCCTCAAATTTCATTTGTTAGCATTGTATGCTTAATGGTGTTTTATGATACCCACCTTGGCAGGAATGGGAGACAATGCTTACCAACGGCTAACAATCGGGGCCAATTTCGTGTCATTCTGACATCATCTTGTTCCCCAAAAGTAGCCCAACAAAAGATCAATGAAATTATAGAAGGAAACTTATTAAAACTCAATCTAACCCTAGAAATTAAGGAAAACAAATAAATACTATGAATTTGAGAGCCATCCAGTTGACCTCATCATCCATACAACATGATCTGACATTTGATCTTATCAGGTTGATCATCGGACCATGGATCTGGTTCAGATCATCAACCAACGCAATTTGAATGGTCGGATTCTTCAGATATTCAATTAAATGGCATGTGTGGCTATTTTATTGCATCAATTATGGGGCTCCCACAGCTGCTCTTCCACCAAACCAAAGTTTAAAAACTCAACTGGGGAGTAGGCTTGTTTTAGATTAGGCATACTACCTTGTCTGATCTGTGTCAATTTTCCAGTTGGCTAATCTTTTCATAACCTTTGACCTTTTTATCATTGAATTCTCCCAATACAAGGGCTTTTGAGTCTCTGTTTTTTTTTTTTTCCCCCCAAACATTTTGGTACAGCCCTTTTGGACATCCTGTAAAATGCAGAGTTGTTGTAACCTTTTTGGACGTCCATGTTTTGCAGAGTTGGACTATTTGTCCTTTCTACCAAAGGCCGAAAACACAGGTGCATGGTTCACTAAGCCTGCTCTTCCATCTGGTTTTTGCAGGACGGTTCAAATATGTCCTAGCAGGACAAAGTTTTGGTACTTAACCGTGGTTATTTTCTATATTAGATGGCTGCAGTACAGGCCTTCTTCCTTTTTCCGAACCTAAAAATCTTAGATTGTTGAACTACAAGTTCTGTTCCATCAGCACGTCTCCTCACTGTTTTGGTGGTATTTGGTGCCAGTTATATGTCAGCAACTATGATATTGAATTTAAGTCCTTTTGGAGTATGCAGGATTGGCTTGAGATCCTGCCAGGGAGATGGCGCCTGTTGTATTGCACCGGGAGGCACATAGGTCTGACCCTCCGGCAGGCTTCCCCCAGAGTCCTAATTGGCCATGTTTTCCTCACCTTCATGCCATCACCAGATTCAGACAACACTCTTTCTCTTGCATCTGAAATTGGCTTCACGGTCATGCCTGGCACCCAATGGCCCCACAACAAGATCGGCATTAGTGGGAAATTGAATGTCAGCTCCTCAGTCAGATTAACAGCATGGAGCCGCCTATACCTTAAAGAAGAGAAGGATGGGGGAAAACACTCCCTACACCTGTTGAATGCCCAAGGATCCGTTGCAGGGAAGTTGTCTAGTAGGAAATGGAGAAGGGCGAGCCTGATCAAGGAGCTCCCGTCAAGCCTTCCAGTGGCCAATCTCATCTCTGATGAGGTAGAGGTGACAATGAGTGTTGACTCTCCGACGCCACAGGATGTTGGTGCTGCAGGGAATGTCCTCCGGGAGGTCAGAACACAGGTCCCACCAGAAATTTTTGATTTGTCAAAACTGATATGTGGGACCTTCCTGGACTCCAGGATGCTGGTTCTTCGCGGAGTGAATGGGTGCGCATTGCTTTTTACACGGTCATGCAGACTGTAGATATGATTGTTTTGTAAGGTGTAAATCATCTGTATTATATCATCTTTGTATCATCTCAAATCTGAGTCTTGAAAATTCTCCACTGGCTACCGCAAGCTGTAAGAATGAATGATCCTGTCCATAAGAGTATATAAACTGGACCCCATTAATGATTCTGCAATGATCACGGTCATAGATCAGGATTCAGTGGTGATTATTTTGCTACTCTAGTGAGTCAAGCCTGCGCACAAGCTGGTAGTTGTAATTATTGGCATGGTTTTAAGACTCAGATGAGTCCGAGTCAACTCCGTTTCAGTCCTGCCCGCTCCATTTCGAGTCACTGGGAAACTTGGTATTGGCTCGACTTTTTCACAATATGGGAAGAACTCGTTGAGTTGGCTTAGTTGTTGACTCGATGCAACTCATGGTAACCAGAGCTGGTTCACTTGGTCTTGTCATGGTACGGGCATTAAAAAAATGTTAATGGTTCGGTCTTATCATGGTGTGAGCATTAAAAAAAAAAGTTAATGGAGGAGATATGGGTCTCACATTGTATGAAGCTAACAAAAGCAGCCAAGCAAGAACTGGGCTGTCGATGGGTTTTTGTTACTTATATTACTACTAATTTTTTTAGTTACAAATTATTAAATATAAGTCAGGTCGAGTCTACAAGTTGATCCAACCCAACTGAGCCTTTAAGTTGATTTTTTTCAGCAGGTGAGTAGGGTCAATACACCTCCTTGATTCGAGACTAAACGAATGGATCCCCGTTGCCAAGTCTAAACACCAATTTTACAGGTTTTGGATGGTGTGCTGCAACTGTACCATCCACGACAGCCACGGATGGGTCCAAACCTTCCCACCCAGCAGTAATTAAAGATTGGCAAAATTCCAGAATCCGCATAGCTGCTGGCTAGTTGGCCCAGAAGATAGCCCTGGGCTTGACATGAAGAATGAAATTAATGGCCGGAAAGAAAAAGGTGTGGGTGTGCAGTAGGTCATTCAGTTCGAATTTCTACAATAACCAGATAGCTATGGCAAGCTAATTTGCAAATAAGATGCCCAATAAAACATCCCAAACAACATGAGGGCCACGACAATCAACTCATAACACTGCATCTGACAGCCACATATAAATATGTAATCACCAGGTCAGGCATTGTCTGGATACAAGGCCAAAGGTGTATTTCGCTACTATTTGATGCATAGATCAGCGAACGGTGACAGAACAGCGTGGTTTTGGAGTTATTATTTTAGCATGAGGTCTATTCATCTCTCTCAAAGTGGAGCACAATCTTGAGTTTAAATGGAAGTCCTGTTTAAGCATAATTGAAAAGAAATTTCTTTCAATACAGAATTTAGTGTAACATCACATCGATACGATGCCTTACACAAGGGTACTTTCGGTTCTCTCACTCTCTAAAATAGACGGCAATAAAACATCACCCCAGCAAGAACCAGTCGCCAAGATTGATTTTGATGCTGCATTTGGTGCACCTTTCCAAAACCCTTCCCAGCTCAAATCTGCTGTTTTTTTACATCCGCACTGTACCCTAGATGTTGCTTGTCAGTACCTAGTCTTTCTTCTATTTTTACAAGTACATCAAGAAACCCCCCCATCAAATGATAACAGGACAAAACACTAGATCAGCCTCATAAATTTTGTCTACATCCGACTAAATGCTACACCAAATTAAAAAAAGAGTGAAATTGGATATTGGTGGACCGCTACTCAAATGAGGCCCTGGCGTTGCAGATCAGTGTACGTCTTCTTGTTGTAGATGTTGCCCTCCTTGTCCTCATACTCTTCCTCAAGTTCAGGCCTCCACTTATTCAGGCCTTGCCGCTCTTGTATTCTCTCCCACAGCTCCTTTGCCTCCTGCAAAGATGAGTCTGACTGTGAGGCATGCGAGTATTCATTGGGTGTGGACAGAAAGTAAAGCAGACAATAAACTTTGGAATTACTGTAGGCAACTATGCATAATATTCATGGAGAAGAGATATTTTAAGTTACTAGAGTACAATATATATGGGAAAAGGTACTATGAGGTTGACCTCATGGGAGCTTCCCTTGAGGTCGAGCTCTATGCGCCCCACTGTGATATGTGACAAACATCCATCCCATCAATCAGATGCACCCTTCCACGGTGAGCTATGTTCCTAAAAATCAGGCCAATCCATAACTTAGGTGGGCCACACCACAGACAACAGTTGAGAGTGGATGCCCGCCCATTGAAGCCTTCCTGATTGTATATAGGGGGCCCAATGAGATGTAGTTTAGACATCCGGCCCATCCATTGTGTTCCACTTGGACGAGGGGTCACACCAGGCCATTCCAAAACTCAGGCGGGTCCCACCAAATGCTTTTAGATGTTATAAGCATGATTTTTCATCGTTTCAGATGCTGTGGCCCACCAGAGCTTCAAATGCAGCTGATTTTTGGCACATTCCATAACCTAGAGGGGACACATGTGGATAGCCATCACACATCGCGGTGGAGCCCACAAAGGTCGACCTCTTAGTACCATTATATATATATATATATATATATATATATATATATATGATAAAATGTTTAAGAGAAACAATTTCTCTTCCCAGTATCTTATACTAGGGCTGCCACTTGGGATTGGGTCTCAAGATTCAGTTTGAAAAACACAAACGCGGTTGAATCCAAGTTTGGTTCGGGTTGAGAAAATTTGGATCAGGTTAAATAACATGTATTTGGGTCGGGTCGGGTCAGGTCAGGTTGGATCGAATACAGGACTTTGGGTCAAGCACCTCAGGTTCAGGCTGCGGTTTGTGTCCTCTTGATGTTGGGTTAGACTCAGGTTGCCCTCAACCTGAACCAACCTGCTTGAGTTGCACCCCTATCTTGTATGAAAACTTCACATCTCCAATCCAATCTTTTATTATGGGCCAATCATTTTCTTCCCAGTAACTCTGACCAGTCCAATTTCCCCAATGACAGATGCTTCAAACAGATACTGGGCTATAAGGATGGACACACCAACAATAAGTAGTCCCAAAGAAGATTTTTCCAATAAAATTTTCATTGCAGCCAATTGCTCTTTTATTGTTTAGACACCCAGTATTTTCTATTTATAGACTGACTGCCAAGCAAGGGTTAAAACTCTAAAGGCTAGAGTCCAAATTGATCTGAAACTGGTTAAAGTACTTTGTTGAGTTTCTCGAGTTTAAAAGGCATGATAGTAATTTTTTATATTCCATAATGCAAAGCTATTATAAGAAGTAATTCAGTAAGTTTTCGAGTGCCCAATCAAGTTTTGAATGCTGCTGACATGTCTGCAAAAGGTTGCATTATATAAAATCGGCCAGCATAAGAGTAAGGAAAGACACCGGACATTGGTCCTAGTCGATCTAAATGTGAAGTACTGAATTTCGTTTTTAAAAAATGAAAAAAGAAAAGGGGAAGTACTGATTCATTTCCAACTCCAAGAAAATGGAGAAAATTGTACCTTAATTGATGTAATTTCATTGAAGTTCTTGGTATTTGGAATACCAAGGCAACGCATTCCATGCTGATGGCGCCACTCCTTGAAGTGACGCTCGAAAGCCCTTCGTCCCCAGTAGCTGTGGTTCCCACATATTTCACACTTGAATTCCTGAAAGACAAGAATCGATATGATTTGTGTTTGAGAACAATGAAAGAACTTAATAATGTTGTCCATCCGTATACATAATCACAAGCGCACATATGAATTGGTACAAATCCAATGAGAATGTCTGGATCATGCATCACATTAACTGATTCCTGCATGCATGGGCAAATGACTGCCCCCCTTTCTTTTGATTGCACATGCTTACATAACTGTATGTACTGATGGGCACATGAATGGGAATTACTCGTGCCTGTATGCACATACAGGTGTAGTGTGTGGATGCATGAAAGGAAGGGTTGTGGAACCAACATGAATATATGCATGTGCACAAGAGCAGCAGGGTAGTGCATATGCATGCATTAATGGCATATGATATACATTTCAAATGATGCTAGCCAACAGTGTCTGTCATCTGGATGGGGGCCCTAGTGCTTTTATGTTTTAGGTCTCTTAGACTTTTATGCTTGGTTTAAACCTTTTTCAAAGCAGGCTTCAATGTACTCTTACGTGGTTTTACAGGTAGAAAATGGAAGGAACTGGGATTTGGATATAACTATACATCTCTATGGCCATATGAGCAGCAATGGAGCAAGGAGAACATGTTAGAGAAATGGGGAATGCGATTCATGATTTGGAAGAAGTGTGGGAATTAAGGATGGTAGATGATGCCTTGACATGGAAAAATTGGTGAGGGTCAATGGAGATTCATTCATCCATTAAAAAAATGGAGATGCATTCAGTGGGAAATGGCGGAAATGACAAGAAACTCACATTAATGACGAAGCAAGCACATATTATAGGCATAGATGCATGATAAAAAGAAGTAAACAAACCTGCCCAAGACCGTGAAGCTTATAAAGCCAATAGGGAATAGGCTTGCCATCCCAACCCATTGGCAACTTGAGAGGATTATAGATCTGCTGCTCTTCTTCATCACTTTCAGTGTCAGCTTGTATCACTTCCTGCTTGACATCAGAAAGGGAAATAAATAATAGAATTGATTTATTTATAGTAGTGTGCAAAGAAAGTGAAAGAGTGAGTTGCTTTTCCCAGGACTGGGGAGCATTGTGAGAGAGAGTCCTTACACCAACTAATTGGGGTCGTTCCGCCATTCCACTATGAAAGAGTGGGTTAAATCTAGCTAGGAAAAGCACCCAAACTACTTGGGACACAGATGAAAGAGTGAGTTACATCTAACTGGGAATAGCACCCAAAACTATTTGGGACACAGTTTAGAAGCAGGAAGAAGAAAAAGAGATGCATACTGGCATTAAGAAATTCCTTGTAACAGCAACTAAGACAAAACTATATGTTTACAACAAGCAAAAGTGAGAGCTTGGCTTTTCTAAGCATTTTCCAAGCAGACCCAAACCATGTCAATCCTACCAAACCATCCTCCCAATGCGAGGCCAGATGTTGCTTGACAGACAAAATATCGAGGATGAATCCAGGAGGGCAAAAAGAATGTGAGAGATATTCCATGAAAATTATCAACCTCGATTAAGCTAATTTATATCAAATGATATTATTAGTTTTCAGAAATATCACATTATAACAATTATAGATATAGAAGGAAAAATAGAAGTGCAATAATGATCCAATCCATAAATCCTTCCTCTGGAAATAAGATCACAAAAGGTGAGGGGAAGGCCCAAAAGGATGTGGTTGGAAGTAGTAAGAAAAGACTTGATGAGCTATGGTCTAACTGAAAGTATTGTCCTTCATAGAGTGGAATGGAGGAATAGGATTCATGTAGTCGACTCCAATTAAATGGGATAAGGCTTAGATAATGATGATGGATCACATAAAACTTTTCCAG